>OX442334.1:50000-1300000 GCA_949358125.1 Idaea dimidiata
CCAACCAACCAACCAACCAACCAACCAACCAACCAACCAACCAACCAACCAACCAACCAACCAACCAACCAACCAACCAACCAACCAACCAACCAACCAACCAACCAACCAACCAACCAACCAACCAACCAACCAACCAACCAACCAACCAACCAACCAACCAACCAACCAACCAACCAACCAACCAACCAACCAACCAACCAACCAACCAACCAACCAACCAACCAACCAACCAACCAACCAACCAACCAACCAACCAACCAACCAACCAACCAACCAACCAACCAACCAACCAACCAACCAACCAACCAACCAACCAACCAACCAACCAACCAACCAACCAACCAACCAACCAACCAACCAACCAACCAACCAACCAACCAACCAACCAACCAACCAACCAACCAACCAACCAACCAACCAACCAACCAACCAACCAACCAACCAACCAACCAACCAACCAACCAACCAACCAACCAACCAACCAACCAACCAACCAACCAACCAACCAACCAACCAACCAACCAACCAACCAACCAACCAACCAACCAACCAACCAACCAACCAACCAACCAACCAACCAACCAACCAACCAACCAACCAACCAACCAACCAACCAACCAACCAACCAACCAACCAACCAACCAACCAACCAACCAACCAACCAACCAACCAACCAACCAACCAACCAACCAACCAACCAACCAACCAACCAACCAACCAACCAACCAACCAACCAACCAACCAACCAACCAACCAACCAACCAACCAACCAACCAACCAACCAACCAACCAACCAACCAACCAACCAACCAACCAACCAACCAACCAACCAACCAACCAACCAACCAACCAACCAACCAACCAACCAACCAACCAACCAACCAACCAACCAACCAACCAACCAACCAACCAACCAACCAACCAACCAACCAACCAACCAACCAACCAACCAACCAACCAACCAACCAACCAACCAACCAACCAACCAACCAACCAACCAACCAACCAACCAACCAACCAACCAACCAACCAACCAACCAACCAACCAACCAACCAACCAACCAACCAACCAACCAACCAACCAACCAACCAACCAACCAACCAACCAACCAACCAACCAACCAACCAACCAACCAACCAACCAACCAACCAACCAACCAACCAACCAACCAACCAACCAACCAACCAACCAACCAACCAACCAACCAACCAACCAACCAACCAACCAACCAACCAACCAACCAACCAACCAACCAACCAACCAACCAACCAACCAACCAACCAACCAACCAACCAACCAACCAACCAACCAACCAACCAACCAACCAACCAACCAACCAACCAACCAACCAACCAACCAACCAACCAACCAACCAACCAACCAACCAACCAACCAACCAACCAACCAACCAACCAACCAACCAACCAACCAACCAACCAACCAACCAACCAACCAACCAACCAACCAACCAACCAACCAACCAACCAACCAACCAACCAACCAACCAACCAACCAACCAACCAACCAACCAACCAACCAACCAACCAACCAACCAACCAACCAACCAACCAACCAACCAACCAACCAACCAACCACTACAGGATAGATTTTACAAATAAAATTATTAAAAAAAAAAAAATTGCCGACTGCGTAAAATAACTCTAAAAACTAAAAAGAAAATAATTATATCGGTAAAATGAACTAATGACTATGAGTAATTCATAATAATAATAATTCATAATTCATTTATTGCGAATAAGGGTACATTATTAATAGATGTTACATAGAAATTAAGGATCACCTTACTCCGCCAAGCCTGGCATGCAACATTGTTGTTAGGTGCTTCTAATACAATAGTTCTGATCAAAATGAACAGTCAACATTTATTATTATTATATAGTTAGTAAATCGAGTTTTTTTACGCAGTCGGGTTTTTTGGTTTTTGTTTCATTAATTTTTTATTTGACGCTTTTTAATTATTTTCATTTATTGCCGGTAACTCTCGTAATCTATTCATTTCATTAAGGGAGTTAATATCATGTGGATTATTCAGTAGATAACTAACACGAGTATTATAATTAGGTAGAAAGGTACTTATGTTCCTACTTTATTTATTTATATCAGAGATATGTAAAAACTTCTAGATACGTAATAGGGCAAATTTCTTGGCTACACAAATGCAAGCTATCTAGCCAGAGAAGTCTTAGTTCCATCCCAGCTCACGTCACGATCACCCGCTTGTTGACACACATTAGTTTAGTACATTTAGTTCACTTTCACATCATTATTCACAGACAACAATGCCTTCGTGCGTATTTATGCGATGCACGAATTATACTCCAAAAACTGGCAAAAATATTTCATTTCATACGTAAGTAAAGCTGTATTTATTTATTTATTTTTCCAAAAACTCAACGAAGTTTTTGACTTTGACGTTTTATCATTCTCTCCTAACCGCTATGAGATGTCATAATAATATTATGACATCTCTTTCTTACGTCATGCAAGTAGCATTGAGTCTTTATGTTTTAGAAAGAGATAACAATAGTTTCGTCTATTTCTTCTTTAAATTATGTGAATGAATATAAATAATGAGGTTGTATAGTATACAACTGTGCCGCTTTTCAATAATGATTTGTTCTGCAATGGCGTCTCTATAACATTAATAGACTCATTGATTTATATATTCTATTTCAGTTAGGTTTTAGGTATTTATTGTTTAAATTTATTATTATTCTTTTAACGTTTTTAGCACCTAAGTAAGATAAGTAAGGTAACGTTTTTAGCACCTAAGTACCTAAATGTTATTAGGCTTTTATTCAGTTGGTAGGTACAATTTATGTAAATATTTTTTTAGTTTATTTCAATAAATTTCTGTCACCTGTACCATCACGGCTTATAGTTTGGTAGTTCTACAATTGTAAGTTGTTGTTGTAAGTAACAAAAATAAAATCTTGTTCGTTAGTAATAAAAAGCAAGAATACCTAATTGGTAATTAACTTTAAACCGTTATATTTCCAAGAAATTCACAAAAGACGTGTAATTACCTACCAACGGCTGTAGAACTGCTGCAATATGCTTCACCAAATGGTACGACGGCGAGTCTATCTGACTCACAATCGGTCTCAGTGGTACACCGGCCTTAGGTACTATTGGCAGTTCATACAACTTCGGGGGTTGCACGATCTTCGGTTTGTACAAGAATTCATACACATCATCCGCGAAGAGATCTTTATTGTCCCTAATTACCGCCGGAAAATGGTTTTAAGCTCTTTTCTGTGTGGAATCCTGTGATTAATATTTGTAAGCATCGTGTGAAAACGCCTGACATATCGCAGGATGTTGTGAGTGTAGTGTGCCGCGGTCCTAATAACATTTTGTGAAATTGAAGGTAGTTGTAAAACTACCTACCCAGTCGACGGAAAACGAGTCTCGGCACTCCAGTCTGCCCGCGACCACGGCCGGTTGAACCCGTTTGCCGATACGTCGGGGTAATTATAAATGTATATTTCAAATTATAAAAGGTTTATACACGCGATCGAGAACCCGAGTTTTTATAAAAATAGTAATGAGCAGAAATTCATTCCCAGTTCTCCAGCTACATCGTAACTACTCATATGCTGATCTTGCTTTACTTTTTTAAAAATGGCATCAAGTTTATCCGTAACAAGGCGACCAGAGCGACGTGCATCTTTGATAAGTATCAAAATTTCCGTGATAACGCTTAAACCAAATTTCGGCTACTCTCACAGATACTGCTAGATAAACACAGAGAAAAATTTTCTGATGTTTATCAGAAATAGGTGTACGGTGTTTAGGTGTACGTTGTGTACACCTATAATTGGTAAGCGCACTTGTCCATCTTTAGGAAAATGTTACTTTCTGTATTAGCTTTAGTGTATCTTACTGTTGGTGAACCTAATAAATAAATAAATAAATAAATAAATAGAAAAAAAATTCGC
The DNA here is from genome assembly GCA_949358125.1 of Idaea dimidiata. Taxonomy (NCBI): domain Eukaryota; kingdom Metazoa; phylum Arthropoda; class Insecta; order Lepidoptera; family Geometridae; genus Idaea; species Idaea dimidiata. Next base: position 53,967 of record OX442334.1, read on the forward strand.
GGCTTCAGTTGCATTTTTACCTTTTTTGTTGTACAATTTTAAAATGTATCGAATTTCTTAATTAGATTCACTCATTATAACAATAAGAAAACCAAAAGAAAAAAAAGAATACTTTTTTTGATCAATCACAAAACTATTACAAAAACAACATATTTAAAACTAAATAAATGAAATGTAATAATTTGAATATGGAATTGAATTCTTTAAAAATTTAAACTTTTTAATGATGCCAAAACTATCCAGATACAAATGGTATGGCCAAATATATTATATTACAAGTTCATACCTACTAAATGCGAAAAGACTTTTTAGCCGACCTAATTAGTAAATATTAAGAATACAGTGCATAATACAATATTGTTAAAAGATAGTTGATTCTATGTTTTTAATATCGAAAAAAAAACTATTGACGAGGATGTGACGTCAGATGGTTGCAGCGACCATTAATATACAACCAGATATAGCATGACCCTATATTTTAGGGCATGTTGTTTCAGGTCGTACATTATCTGCCATCCATAATATTATCTATCCAGTAGACGTCAGACAATAGTAGAAATTGACAGGCACTTTGCATTGCATAGCTGCTTTGACTTAACGTGGTTATTACACTTTTTTGGTACGGGGTGTTTAAAAGAAACCCTGGACTTCAATTAACAAATCGTACATTATCGGGGGTGTGTTTTATCTGGCTGTACAATACCTGCTGTGGTATCATGTAATTAGCATCCACCGCTGTCAGTTGCCATTTGCTGTCAAAAAGCATACTTTGTATTGTACATTGCTGTTTGAAGTAATCACCAGTAACAACCACGTTACGTCAAAGCAGCAATGAACTGCAACTTAGCCACTAGTAACGGTGGATGCTAATTACATGATACCACAGCTGGTTGTACAATTGTACATTTTTTGACCATAATATGACGTCAACGACATAATAATATTTTAAAAAATTATATAAAAATACCTACCGATCAAAATTATAAAAGAACGAAATTAATTTCTTAAATTAACATATTTTTTCATATAAAAATATAAAAAAGATACTTTTTTTCCTTTATAAAGATATACTTTTTTTTTCCTTTTTTTTTAAGTGCTAGGTTTCCTAAATATATTTGATCTAAGTTTAATAATTGTGGAAGAAAATAAATGTTTTTTTAATCCTTTAGTTTACTTTAACTTTTATATGTACCATTTTTATATTATTATCTATTCTATGAGGAAGACCCATCTGTCTGTAGGTGCACCGGTCTACGGATCGGAACACGGAGGAGTCTGCTTGGTGCTCCGATTTAGGCCGGTGGGTGGTAACAATCCGCAGTCGAGGCCTTCCACCAAATAAGCTCTTTTAGTCGCCTTTTTTGGCGTGCGGGAACGTACGTGGCCGTACCGTGGTTCAGTAGGTACGTACTGTGCTGGTCTGGTCTGGGTCAGGTCTATGGCTCAGTCGAGAGGTCGTTGAGTGTACCGGCTGGCGGCTGGCCTGGCTGACTGGATGGCGAGTGAGATGAGGTCGCCAGGCGTGTGTGTGTGTGTGTGTGTATATCACGGTGCCGGTGGGACGCATGCGCGGGGTCTCAGGTCGACGGCGCCGCGCGCTGCAGTGCGCTGCGGCGTTGCGTGTCGACTTGCCGTGTTGTACGATCGCCGCCGCCCGCCACCTCCGCTCCGCGCGGTCCGGTCAGTGCTCCGCCCGCGTCCGCCACACGTGCCCGCTCGCGGTGCCCAGTGCAGTGGCCCAGTCAGTGTACACACACTGGACAAGCGCTCCGGTACATACAGTATAACCTACGTATACTCCTGTCTCATTGTAATCATTAAGTATAGTTAAGGGGTTAGTCTAGTGTTACTGGTTTTACTGGTTTGGTATCTAAAAATAATGATTATTCATTGTAGGATTTAATCACATACCTACTTTTAAGTATTGGACAAATAATGAAAAAAACTCAATTGAATTTGAAATCTGTGTAAATAAATGATTGGTGTTATAAAATAAAACCTAGTGGCACTGCTCGTTACTGTGTTCTATTCGACGATATAAGTAAGTAGGTACTTAACTTATATCGTAGACAGTAGAATACCCGTAGCGCGCTACGATAGGCTCCCGTATCCCATTTCATACAAACTTTAATTCCTATTTTAATCCCCTTAGGGGATGAAGGATTTTGCAAAATACATACCTACCTTCTCGGTGCTCGTGAACGACCCCCAAATTTTAAGTTTTAAGGCTAGTTTTAGGCCAGGTAGGATATAATATTAGTAGGTAACTTAAGGCACTTCTGTCAATGATGGTAGGTACTCTAGGTACGTAGGTCAGTAATGACGAGTAATGATGATGAAGGAGATACTGGGTGGGAGTGAGTACTGATAGTTACCCAAGCGAGGAATGAAGTAGAAAAGTGTAACATTTAGTTACTAGAAATAGGTACCTATTTGTACATAAATAGTAGTTTATGAAGCTACCTACCTACCGATATTAGGGTTTTGTAGTCAACAAGAAACCCTTAAGTATAGTTTCGTCATGTCCGTTTGTCTGTCTGTCCGGAGTCCGGAGTCCGGAGTCCGGAGACGCTTGGTATTTAAGAAGATTCAGATTCAGATTTATTTATTGCTTTCATGAGTGTAAAGTTATTATTTTTAGATTAAGTACATACATGATACCCGGTGGGCTTAGCAACACTATATTTGTCATGTTAATAAATAGGTATTCTTATTTTTTTTTTTAATTATTAAACAATACAATATTTACAAATAATCTGTAACTTTGCATGATTATACATATTTGTTCACGCCAACTTATCTTATCCTGTGGAGTATCGTTAGAACCCCCCCCCCCTCCCCCCCCTCCCCCCCCCAAAATCCAAGTGGTTGTACTATAAATAAATATATTCACGATAGTAGTAGTACATACATATTATAATTAAGTTTAAAGGAAAATTACAGCTGAGCTGTTTCTTCAATTTAACGTGTAATTGAACGGAGTATGAGGTATAATAATTTTGAACAAATTCAGTTGGATATTACTTATTCGTACTAGGTAGGTGTTAGTTGTAACGACTTTTCCAGATTGCAATCCATTTTTTACAAACTACGAAATGCTACACTGCGCGTGGTTCGACAATATTTTACAAAATAATTTATTATATAAACTACTTACACGTTATGTATGTACATAAACTTAATAAATATATTCTGCATGAACGGTTTGAGGATAGAGTTTCTCGTGAATTGCCCACCAAGATCATATTATTTGACTCAGCTAGACTTTCTTGTAGGGTTGTCGGAAGTCGCAGATCTATGTCAATAAGCCACAATCGACCGTTGCTCTGAAAGTCAACATAACGCAAGTCATCGAACAGATTCAGCCAGATCTATGCAGCAGAGTCACAAAAATTGGACTTCTCGGATTTGTGCCACCATTCGATGCCGCGGCGGACATATGAACTTTATTATAAATGCTATTAAAAATGGCATAAATGGGCCTTTTAACTAAAAAAAAATCGTTAAATAATATCTCACAGACAACTTGTTTCATTCAATTTCAACATAGTTCCGTCCTCGTCGAAAGACCCTGTATAATTGATCAATTACACTTTCCCCAATTTGATTGTCAATAAATAAATATAATATTCTGCTATGGTTTTCGCGATTTTGCATAATAAAACACTTTATTTATCCGGTTTTATCGCGTTTTTATTCATTATTTGAACCGAGCTTTCGCCAACTTTACAGTTGGCTTTCTCAAGGTTGACAGAAAAATGGTTGAATAAATAAATATGTATTATACTTCACCTAGGTATGTAGTAACTAGTTAGTTATATAAAATCCACTACGAGATACGAGTAACTTCGCTTCGTAGACCGGGAGGCGACCGTCGCGTCGCGGGCCCTACGATAATAAAATACGTGTTGTTGAATACAAGCATTATAATATTAATGGTCATCGTCAGAAAAAACAACGTAAAGTTGTTTTAAAATGTTGGCATAATTAAATTATCAGCTGTAATGATGATGGCGTTCAGGCGTTCAGCAAGGACAACCCTACGTCGAGGAGCTTATTGGCCTAAATGCGCCCGCCGATCTTATATGTATAAACATTCGGGTTAAGCAACACCTACTGTGGTCATTACTTCGATGGGTAACAGATTATGTGTGTGGCGAAAAATCACTTTTCCTATCTTCTCTGTGCATCGGAAGGTATAAATAAAGCCTTTTATAGATACACATACGACAAATAACTTTAATTTCAAATGCCTAATTCAATGCATAATAATATGAAAAATTCATTTACTTATTTATTTTTATTTACATAAATTTATTTTATATTAATATAAAATATCTAACGGTCTACTCTCAATATATTTATGATAACTTATTATATTATGTGCACAAAAATAAAATAAGTAAATTTCACACATATAGTGATGTCCGCCAGTGTAATTTAAGACACAAGGATGAAGTGTCTATACCCTATAGTAGGCTTCGGAAAATAAGCAGGTCGTTCTGTAGCACCAGTGTTCTTTATTATAATAAACTACCTAAAGACGTATGTGACATGTCTATCACAAGATTCAAAAAATATATTAAACATAAATTGTGTAAAAAGGCGTACTATGATACGTTATATCTTAATGAAAAAAATCCATGGACATAATTTATCGATTGCTCCTGTTCGAATTATAGATAATATCTGTATATCTATAATTCGAACAGTGATCGTGTGTTAAATTATAATCGTCATACGATTATAATTTAACACACGATCACAAAAAAAACCCTGTGAGTTTCTTGTGGCTTCTTCTCATCGGAGGGCGCGTTCTGAAGCCACACTTAAATCAATACACCTAAGACGTAGCCAAATGATCATGTGCATGTACAAGAATCTAAAGGAAATAAACTATTTTGATTTGATTTGATCTCAATGTCAATAAAAATAAATAGTTAGACAATTGAATAAAACTTAAAATATTTTCTTATAATATGGCACATAAAAATATCAAAACCAGCCACACGAAAAGTTTCGTACGATTACCACAAAAACCACGACTGACATACAAAAATAGTTTCGTTACGTTCTCCATGAGTCGCCTAAATTTTTGAAATATAATTAAATTGGTCATGTGATGTTCAAGAGGCAGGTTGTTTATTTTCATAGGACAATGTTTATTGCAAATTTATGAAGTGAGAACATACCACAAAAAATAATGTGCAACGATGAACTTCAAAGTTGCCGACGCAGTGAAGTGAGAGTGTGAAACGTTCGTCGTACAGCGAGCGAGCGAGACAGAGAATGCCGTCAGCAGCCGTGGTGTAGTGTGACGCAACGCAAGAGAGTGATAATGGGAGGTCGGGCGTGATGCTACGATGGTGGTGCGTCGCGGTGGCGGCGGCGAGCTTGCGGCGCAGCGTCGGTGTCGCCGCCACCGGCGGACAGTGCGGCGTGGCGGAGCTCGCGTGCCGCAGCGGCGAGTGCGTGCGACTCGACGCCTACTGCGACGGCACGATGCAGTGTGCGGACGGTAGCGACGAGCCGCCGCACTGCTCGGTTTGCAACCGCACGTACTACGGCGTCGCGGGCGTCGCGTACAGCCTCGCGGTCCGCTCCGCGCCGCGCGCGCCCTTCCTATGTCACCTGACGTTCACGGCGGGCGGCGGCGCGCACGGCGACCTCGTGCAACTCGCCTTCGACGAGTTCAAGGTGGGGCGGTACGAGCCGGGCGCGCTGGACGGTTGCCCGGACGGCTACATGCAGCTGTCAGAGCTCGGCCGGCCGTTCACCGGCGGCTCGTGGTGCGGCGAGGCAGCCGGGACCGCGCTCTACTACAGCGAGACCGCCACCGTCACCGTCAGCCTGAAGCTGTTCCGCGCGAGGCTCGGCGAGTCTTTCGGCTTCCGACTGCGGTACAAGTTCCTCGCACAGCGCGACGCCGTCGTCAGGTATAACGATCACTCTGACTGCTATCGTCACCGTGTTGTCACCGTCACCGGCTCACCTCGTCTGTGGTCACAGGTTCGGCGCGATGGAGGCGCCACTCGAGCGCGGTGCGGTCTCGCCCGGCACTTACTGCACGCGGACGTACGAGGAGTGTCACCGCAAGCCATGCCGTCTCCAGAGCCCCAACTACCCCGGCATGTATCCGAGGTAAAGTCTTATCACGTTGATGTTATAGAGTCATGACGAGGATTTAAGTTACCCATTAGTTAAGTAAATATTCTTATTTATTTATTTAAATTTATTTATTTTATTTTATATATTTATTTATTTTTTTAAATATAAATAAATCAATTATTTAAAAGTAATGAAATTGAGATCAAACACAAAATAAAGTCGATTCTAAAGTCGCATTTATTCCTGCCGATGATTTTAATTGTCATTGCGAAATCAAGAATATCTTTCGAAAGCAAAGAAAGAAAAGCTTATATGAAAGTTTGTAGCTCTCCCACCTCGATCAGGCAGAGCCGAGCTCTCTACTACTGATATCTTGTGTCAGGAACGTGACGTGCTACTGGAGTCTCCGGCAGAAGGACATCCCGACGTGCAAGCACGCGATGATCTCCGTGCGGCAGGAGTACTCGCACAAGATGCAGATCAAGCGGTCGATATCGATGGCGAGGTGAGTACACATATCGTGTAGTGTGTGTGTGTGTTGAAGGTAGTTACATATTAGTATCACGGTGGTTGTTCTACGTAACGTATGTATCTACAGTTTGAACAAGACGGGTCGTGCGGTCCGTGCGTGGCGCGAGTGTACCGGCGAGCGCGACCGTCTCATCTTCTACGACGGCTCTTCGACGGACGACCCGGTGCTAGTCGAGTACTGCGGGGGCGACTGGCTGCCGCGCGTGACGTCACGTGGGCCCGAGATGCTCGTCGCGTTCCACTCGTCGCCGTTCAGCGCGCCGCCCCGCCCCGCCGCCCCGCACGCTCCGCTGCGAGGTTTCGAATTGGACGTCGACGTCGTCTTCGCCGACTCTGACTCGCTCGACTACGCGAGGTGAGTGCGCGGTCTTCAACTCCGACACTTCTCGCACCGGCGAGCGTGTAGATCTATATTCGGTCTCGTCTCTAGGGAGGCGCGCCGGTGTGAGTTCCATGTAAAGGCCTCGTCCGCTGAGGAGGAGAGCAACACGACCGCAGCCGCAGCCGTGACGAGCGCCGGCCGCGGTCGTCGCGGTCGACTGCGGGCGCCGGCTCATACCTTGCCGCCGAACACCACTTGCACTTGGACCTTCCACGGACGACCGGGTGAGTCGACATTAATGACACGTATACCACTCCTCGGAAATTCATTTTTTATCAGTGCCGATTCTGATTTATAAATATCGGTACCTTTATAAATAAAAATAAATTATCTTAAATCGTAGGCGATCTCGTGTGGATATACTTTTCGAGCTTCACGCATTATTCGCTGGTGGAAGGGCGACGCGTCGAGAGCGTCGACAGGGAGGAGGAAGGTGCCGTGTCATCGCCTGCGCCCCCGGGGGTGCGAGGGAACATGAGCGGGGGCCCGTGCGGGGTCGAGGTGCGGCTGTGGGACGGAGGCGGGGGAGGAGACGAGGCACGGTACTGCGACGCGGCGCCGGCGCTATGTGCCCGCGCGGCGCTCACCAACGCGACACGCGCCCCCCGCCCCTGCGCGCCCCCCGATGGCTACGTGTCGAGGGCCCCACTGCTCTCACTCGCGGCGACCTCACTGCACGGCACCGCGACGCACCCGCTCGCCTTCTCTTTACACTACGAGTTTGTGGACGCGCGACTCGAGGGCGCTCCGCTGCCGGACGACCCGGCGCGGCGGACGGCACGCGCCGTGCCGGAGGCGTGCGCGCGCGTGCTGACTGCGCCGGGGCCTTTCTCCTCCCCGCGCAACGCGCTGTGGTTCGGTCGCGGCGGCGCGCGGCGGCTGCGCTGCGTGTACCGGCTGCAGGCGGGCGAGGGTCGCGCGCTCGCACTCGACCTCACCTCCGCTACGTTCGGCCGCACCCCGCGCTGCGCCACTCGCCCGCACCCGCTCACCGGCCGCCCCGCCTGCGTACCGGACGCCGCCGAACCCCGCGCACCGACACCCGACGACGACACTCCCCCAGAGTTCGACGCCGACGACGACGAGGAACCGATACTCGTCCCACATCTTAAAATATATGAATCCCCGTGGCCCGGATACAGGGTGAGTCGACCGATGTAAATACTATAATTATCATAAAGATGTATACGTGTAGCTGTACGTTCATTTATGAGTGTCGGATGACTGATATGATGACCGATGATTTTGTCGACAGGTCCCAGTGGCATGCATCTGCGACAACAGCAGCACGCCGCTCCACATCACGGGCGGTGGCGGCGCGCTGGAGCTGGAGCTGGTGGCGCGCAGCCTGCAGGCGGGCGAGGACCACCGCCACCTGCAGTTCCACGGCCGCTGGTCGCGCCTGCCGGCCGCGCACTGCGCCGCCACGCGCCGCCTGCACGCGCCCGGTGCCAGGATACATCTCACATACCCCTACGAGTAAGTTCTCGTATTCGATGGATCTCTCTTCTAGTAGACTTCAGAAAACCTTGCAATTGATAAACCTTATTTGGAATTAAATATCGCAGGGGTAACTCGGTATCGGAATGCGGCGAGACCCCATTTCTCCTGACCGCTCGCGGGAACCGGTCGGTGTTCCTGCGAGTGTGGGGAGAGGAAGTGACGGCGGGAGGGGGAGGGGAGCAGCCGGCGGTGGTGATGGCCTGCGCTACCAGCAACCGCGTGCTCGTGTACGATGCGCACACGGCGCGTCTGCTGCGGGCTATCTGCCCGACGACGGGGGGAGGGACGGGCGGGGGGGAGCTGCACATGTTCACCGAGGAGTGGTGGGGGAGGGGGACGCAGCCCGCGGCGCTGCTCGTGGTCTGGGCTGCCAGCGAGCCGGGGGACGCGCACCTCTCCTGGATGGAGGTGTGGCGCACGGCGGGTGGGGCGGGGGGAGCGGGGAATGCCACGGCCGGCTGCGTGCACGCGTGCGGCGTGCTAGGAGCGTGCATGCCGCGCGCGCTGTGGTGCGACGGCGGGGCGGACTGCCCGGGCGGCGCGGACGAGGCGGGGGCGTGCGGCGCGGGCGCGCGGCTGCTGGCGGCGCTGGGAGCGGGCGGCGCGGGCGCGGCGGGAGCCGGCGCGGCAGCGGCGGGCGCCCTACTCGTGCTGGCCGCGGCGGTCGCCCTGCGCCGCCGCCGCCGCGCGCCCCGCGACAAACGTCTGCTGGGCGCCCTGGCCGCGGGGCGCCGCCTCACCGAGGAGCTGCTGTACGACGCGTCGCGCGCGTCCTCCGCCGCGTCCTCCTGACGTCGCGAGCGCTCCGTCGAATACATTCACGTGGACAGAGAGACCACGGTGTGACGGAGCGCAACCATCACATACGGCTGGACTATATCGTTTACGTTACTGACTATATCGGATCGATCGATCGCTCGGTCGGTACTATAGCTAGATAGATAGTGAGACAGTAGATGCAATAACCGTAAGGAGTCACCGTTCACGTGTTTCCGTCGTGTTTCTGGAGTATCTTGTCCGGGACGTTACGTCACCGTCGTCGGCTCTATTTCCGAGATTGTGTGCTCAAATATTATCTAGTGTACTTAATTTTAGTTGATCTATTTGAGTGGTCGGCGCCGACCGCGCCGGTCGCGCCTTTCACGTCGCTCGGCGCGATCGGCGCGGGCGTCGAGCTCGACGACTGTCCCGTCCCTCTTCATTAAAATGAACACGTAGTTCGAAATGAACTCGATACCTAAGATGTTGGTTTTATTTATTGCCTTTTAATGACAAAAATACAAACAAAAATAAGAATTAAAAATCCTACACACACGATGGTAAGTGATGATATAGTCTAAGATTTAAAACATTCTTAAAAAAAAGGATTTAAAAAAAAAAGTAAAAAAAGAAAATTCATTATTGAAATCGTGCTTGCGACTTTCCAATGTCAAGTTTTGTTTTGTTTTTTTTTTATGTAAATTTGCAACAAAACATCAGAGTAATTTGTCACACACAGTCAGTGAAGGGATTTTTGGCAGGAACGCGGTGAGGATTGTGTAATGAAAGTGAAAATCGGTGCAACACATGGACTTTAGCGTTGTCTCCAAAACTCCGTAAACAATCAGTGTAAAAAATGGTCGCTGGTTTATAATGATTCCCTCGACTTTACTTTAACTATGATGACTTGACTGTTTCGATGCAAATAATTTGCATATATTAATAATACTTGACACTGGCTAATTTCCAAAGGGCCTTAATCGGTTCACAACCGATAAGAAAATGAAATAAATATTTCTGAGAGTATATTTCTTTTTGTTTTTCTTGCTCAAGGCATTTTAAACCTGGAAATATTTTTGGCAAGGAATAAGGACGCAGGTTCGAATCCTGTCATGGGGATTTTTTGGAAATATATTTCCTTGCTAATAATATTTCTAAGTTTAAATAAGAGAAGTTATATAGTAAAGGTTGGTGATGATACTTTTACCACAACTCCTTAAATAGACTTCGATGGAAGCAACGCGGAAAGTTAAGTTGAGCACTGATTTACATTTTAATTTCATTCATTGCACTTTTTCAAAACTAAATTGATTAATTTACCCAGAATTTACCACCGAAATTTAATATGCTGATACACATTTTAAACATTATCACGATGGCCACCCTCTGACAATGACAGTACTAGGCCTGTACCCGATAACGTAGGGCTAACTGACGGCCACTTCCCGGTCAATCTTGCCTACTCCAGCAGTTCAAGTAGAAGTAATGTAAAAATCTTCGCAAGTCGGAAATATTGTAATTATGCCACGTCAAAGCTCTGCTACAGGAGGCAAAACTATTATTGAACTCGAGTTATTAACTGAGTATGCAGATGCAGGTGCGTGCAACTGGCGGCACATCATGTAATGTAATGTAAGTCTGAGAATGTAAATACCTATGTATTGTACCAGACATAATGTCATGCGTTTACACAAGATGATTCCGTTTATGCTTGACTTTAAAACTATAGCATGGAGTTGTTTGTCGCTCTCGTTAGCAATCAGCATACCGCCCCCCCCCTCCCCCTCCCCCTCCCCCGCAGCCGGGCGGTAGGAAAGTGCAGGCAGTGGCGGCGCGGCGCGGGCGTGTTGACACAACACGAGGATTCAATACTTACATGAGATACAGTTTTTGAGCAGGTTACTTTAATGAACTTTTGGATGTTTGTGAGGTAGGTATAGGTATATTAAAATCATCAAGATAATTGTACTGTACAATGTACAATGTACAAGCTACACACTTCAGAAGTCAAAATACTTACTACTTAGACAATTATATTTTAATAAATATTTTGGTCAAGTTACATAGAATATTGGTCCCTATTTTGGTTATCTCATCACTCACAGCTGTTTTGTCTCTTTTGGTGGGTCTACCGCTACATTATGTACATAGGACCGCTACATTTTTGACGACCTCTGTGACGCGTTGGGCGAACGCTTGGCTGCAATCCAGAAGGTTGTGGGTTCGATTCCCGCGTTGCAAATATTTATGCTTAAAAATAAATATTTGTATCTGGTCTGGGTGTCTTTCTATGTATAATATGTATGTATTTACAAAAAAAAAAGAGTATATCCGCTGTCTAGTCACCGTAACACAAGCTTGGCAAGTCGCGATCCTGCGTTGTTCGAACACCTACCTACCGCAATGCAAAAATCCACACTTCAACGGTCGCCCATTGAAGTACAGTTGAAGCCAGGCGCTGCCGCGCCTGGCTTCATCAGTACTTCCCTGCTGGTCGTCCGTTTAAGTGTGGATTTTTGCACTGCAGTAGGTAGGTGAAGTAAGGTAAAGATTGTATGCCAGTATCTAGCGGGATTGTCGGGATTAAAAGTAACCTATGTTACTCTCCATCATTTAAACTATCTCTATGCGAATTTTCATTCAGTAAATAGTTATCACCCGCGTAAGTCCCGATCCCGCGGGATTATCGGGATTAAAAGTATCCCATGTTACTCTCTATCATTTGAATTACCCCTCTGCAAATTTTTATCCAATAAATAGTTATCACCCGCGTAAGTCCCAATCCCGCGGAATTTTCGGGATCAAAAGTATCCTATGTTACTCTCCATCATTTAAACTATCCCTTTGCAAATTTTCATGGAATAAATAGTTATCACCCGCGTAAGTCCCGATCCCGCGGGAAATTCGGGATGAAAAGTATCCTATGTTACTCTCCATCATTTAAACTATCTCTATGCAAATTTTCATCCAAAACGGTCGAGCCGTTTGACCGTGAAGAGGAAACAAACAAACAAATAAACAAACAAACAAACAAACAAACAGACTTTCGGATTTATAATATTATATAGTAAGATAGTAAGATTTATAGGAGACCCCCATTGGATCTGACACCCCCACAGGATCTGATACCCTCACCGGGTCTAATGACCCCGCCGGGTCTTTTACCCGCTCTGATATTATATTTTCGGTTTTTTAGGTATCTCTGGGTAGAATTTCTTGCGTGATGGATGTGACATATACGTAGGCAGATAAGCGCTGCCTGTACTTATCTATTATGTAAGTATACAAGAACGTTTACCATACAGATTGAGATGGAAATACAGAATATACTCGAGTTCTCGGTATGAATATTCAGTAAGTATATCTCGCTGAGAGAAGGTGCGCGGGGTGACGTGAGGAGGGGGATGTATTTAGAGAAGCGAGCGAGTCAACCTGCAAATATTGACTACACAAGGATTTACATTCGCTGGCGATGGTGACGGTGGCGGCGGCGGTGGCGGCGGCGGTGGCGGGCGTGTCGCGTGTCACGACGACAACGGGCGCACTGCACTATCTCAAGCACACGTCACGTGAAGGCGTGATGCACGCACGGGCGGCGACGCGGGAGGACGCGGGCGTGTAGCACCCAGAGACATGTCACATCGTCGTCTTCGCTCCTTCACCTTCCTTCATCCGTCACTCATCTCGAAGGAGTCTGTAATCGTTAACGCGGTGTAAGTGCTCACACGTGACATGTCGCCGGTGCCGGTGGCACTTCGCGTTCAAGGTACTACCTATATCACTTATTCAAAACTCGTGTATAAAATTATTCATGAATTTGAGATTTTCGAGCCAAAATGAAGATAAGGAAGCGTCTCGAACGAGATCAGAAGTCCGCGGTGTCCGGAACCGGAGCGGCATGCGGGACGCGGTGCGGGAGGCGGGACGCGGTGCGGGAGGCGGGACTCTATATACTGCCGCCGCAACAGTAGGTACATACAGCGGGCGGGACACCATTACCGAAGAATTACGTCCCGGACCTACAAAGCGGCTTCAATATTTGATGCGTCCGGCTCCGGAGTCCGGACCGTCTGTGAGACCTACGTTACTCGCTGAATGTTTAATCTCCCGATTTGTAGAGTCAGCGGTTTAAACTCTAACGAACATTGGGTGCGATTTATACTTCGTGCTGTGTGATGAGTGCTAGCGTTGTCTCGCTCACCAAAAGGAGATGTCAATCATTTAGTGTTTACTGTATTATAGTACATGGTATTAGGATGGACAATAAAGGACCCAACTTCAATGTGATGACTTCAGTCTATACTAAGTATATTATTCTGAACTGTGAGGCACGCCACTGCCTATAAATATACACATAATCCAATTAATATAACATAATACAAACAAAGTAAAAATTTAAATGAACGACTCACCCCGAATCGTATCCGACGCAAAGGAACCCATAGCACTGGCAGGCATGGCAGCACTGCCGACCAAATTCAAAAAAAATTTTTGGTGAGTTTTGGAAATTTGAGTAACATAGGCATTAGCCTATGTTCCTCGAAATTAAAATTAAAAATATTTGATAAAATAATCAAAATTATTTGATCTCGATATCCCCTCGGATCAGAACTTATTAAGCGAGTGAAACCGCAGGAAGTGATGGAGCTCTAATTCTGGTCATTCCTAATGGTTTTTTTAAATCGATATATTTTTTTAAAATTTAAAGTATTAATTTTCTTATGAAATAGACAAATGCAATTAAAAAATACAAATTTTCATCGTATCATACAAGATGTAACGGGCAAGTCCTTTTAATCGGAAAGGGGGTTGTTCTAGACGTCTAGGCGAACACCTTTTGTTCTACGACTTTTAAAAATTCTAACTTTTTTTTGAAAATTTTGAGATTAGGTTTCACTGAAAAAAACAGCTGTTTTTGAAAATAAAGGTTATTGAAGGTTTGATTGTAGTAGACCAAACTAAATGAAAGGACAACATAAGGTCAATGACCTCGAACTCTTAAGAAACAGCTGATCTTCAAGTAAACTTTACACTTAAAATTTTCGAAAAGTACTTCGAATTTCCAAAAGTCATAGAGCAAAAGTTGTTCGCCTAGACGTCTAGAACAACCCCCTTTCGGCTTAAAAGGGCTTACCCGTTACATCTTGTATATCTACAATGTCTTGTAACTATTCCGTAAGAAACTGTTTAACGATCGTTGAGAAAACCGCAAGCAACCGAGCATTAATCAAATCAAATATGAAATCAAACAAAGTATCAGCCCACATAAGTCTCGATAAGTCGGTTTAAAGTTATGAAAGTTGAGATGTATGAGGGTCTAGTCCGCGGGGAGGTGTGACGACGTGACCCCCCCCTCCCACCGGGGGTAGAGGTCGAGGGGGGAGGGGAGGGGGGGGGGAACAACGTTCTAATCAGTTGAACAAAGCGAGCAATCTGATCGAGGCGTAGGGACTAGGGCTACATACACAACACACACAGCGACCGGCACTCGCACGCTCTGTCAAATGAACAGACCCATTTGTGAATATCTCTCGGGACATCATGTTAGATATCTATATAATGTAGGTAGGTAGGTAAGGTACATACATAACATACAGTACAACAGTTGCGAGTGACGTATCAATGTCTTCAAAGGTAAGTCTCGTACACTATTCTCCAGTCACATTAGGTACGTTCACAACGTGGCGACGCACGACATGGCGTTTTGTCCAACCGAAGTGTTTCGAAATAGACGTCGTTCGTGAAGTCAGGAGTCACATTGTTGGCCTTTTTATACCGTAACTTTGTCTTTGTAGCGCACTTACACAAGTTAACGTCTTTTATTATCACAAGACAAGTCAAATTGGATAATATTGGACAGCTTCTTATAAGATGTAACTCGGTTAATAACTTCAACATAAAGGCTCTCCCACACAGCAGCCAATAATTACGCGCACGTGTAGAAGAGCCCTAAAACTGTTACCTACACGAAATATTTGCTGATTCCTTCTCGCCCCGAGACGGATGTATTCAAACTTTGTTGAAATACAATAGAAATACATAAATATTTTATTATCAATTAGTAAGATTTAGTTAAGTAGTTTCACGTAGTTCAGCATCTCGACCACGCGACGTCAGGTCAACATTGAAGCTGCTCGACCTTTCCCTAGTTCTATGTATGTAATATTAAGTAATATATCTACAATTCCAATCCTACTATAACCCGCAGATATTGCAGGCTGCAGTCCGCCTCAGGTGCTCAAACAACCGTTCTAATAACGACCCGAGGCGACTTACCTTCCCCGACATCTCTAATATATTATAAATAGAGTCGACATTAGCTCAATTCAAGTCGCTGGATCCTCGCTTGAGTTGAGTGTTTACCAGTCAATAGCAGGTGCCCTAGTCTCCAGACGACCGCAACCGGGGCCTTTATTCTGCTGATTACGTTAACTTTAAATCGTCTCAGAAATGTTCAGTCATTTTGAAAATGTTGTAATTGCAGGAGTATTTAAAAAGTAACAGCAGCTTATTCATTCTTATTTACAAATACACTACACATTTATAATTAACTTCTGAGTGTTTATTGCATTATACTATATGTCTACAGCCTACCCTATATTATCGTCATTGATCATACAGTCATGTGCTACATCTCACAAATGTTATCTGCATTACATTATCATTCATTACACAAGAGACTGGAGAACAAATTGCTTCAAAACGCGATTGCATTATTATAGCAGTCAGAACATGAGCAGAACAAATCATTCCTTGTTGTTAAGTCTTCTTATAATAAGTTTAATGAGATCCCACGGTACTGCAACCGTAGTCGAGTCTTTATACAGAAACACATTGACGGTTCGCGACATACACGAATGAAAAACAACTTCTGAAAGTATTTATTTTTATTGAGAGAAAATCTGAACTGAAATAAAATTCTTGAACTTAAAAAAAAAAAAGCATAATAAAACACTTTATTTATCCGGTTGTATCGCGTTTTTATTCATTATTTAAACGAACCGAGCTTTCCTTCGCTTCGATAAAGCACAGGTACTGGCTACTGAGAAGCGGTATGTACCCAGGATGCTTCGGGAAGCTATTGAAATTCAGAAACACCCTAATAATTTCAATAGGGATGATGGCTGGAAAGTGCCACCTGTCTGGGACCCTGTACGTCATTTGATTAAGTCCCAGGCCCAGCCAACAACAGCTGCAAGACCACAAGATACCGTTAGCCATTTTTGTAGAACTTAGTATTTCTTGTTATTTAGATTTGTTAATTCTTAGTTTGATGTAAAAATTGTTTTTTAAATTTCTGAGCAAAAGAGAACCCCCATGAGTTTATTCGTGGCTTCTTCTCATGTGAGGGCGCGTTCCGAAGCCATGGTAGTTTTTTGAGCTAGCTAGGGATAAAATATTATGAGGCGGTAGTTTATTGCAACTTTTTAGAATGTAAAAAATAGACAAATTACATCTCAATCAACCTTGAAAAAGCCAACTGTAAAGTTGGCGAAAGCTCGGTTCGTTTAAATAACGAATAAAAACGCGATACAACCGGATAAATAAAGTATTTTATTATGCAAAATCGCGAAAACCATAGAAGAAATTAAATAAATGCATGTTTAAAAACAAACAGTCTGTCGGTTTGTCCGTTAGAAATATGTACCTGTAACTTAAGGACGCGACTGATGTGAAATCTCTTCCGATTCCGAATATTTTTCTTCATAACCGGTATCAAATAGATTTTTAAACAATGTATTATATTATTGTACATGATACAAGAAGTGTCCCCTACATTTCAAAAACAATAAAAAAATACTTTAAATACCACTATTATACAGGCAAAGTTACTTCTGTTTTACAAAATAAATAAATTTTTCTTCTAAATCCTTAACCGCTATATTTTCTTATAGGCATCATAATATTAGAAAATACAATACCTAGAACCTCATCATCGCATTTTATAAAAAAATATTATTTTAATCTTCGTTAATGATTGATTTTAAGAGAAATTGTAGATTTTTTCATGCAATCCCATCTCGCTCATTTATATGCAATCGGACAAGGACCGATAATTATCATCTATCGCCGTCTTAAGTAGTTGTACTTGTTACATCAAAGGATGCTACATACATGCTACCTACATAACTAATTCTACTATATACTAATATTAGGGGTTAAAGTATGAAATTGCCGATTTGTACTGAAAATCTTAATTGTTTATTTTTTAAATTTTTAACAAATTTATTTAATCAAAATAGTTGCCATTATTATCTATACATTGCTGCCATCTAATGGGAAGGTTATTAATGCCTTTGCGATAGAACTCCGACGATCTAGACTGCACAAACTGTGTGAAAGCATTTTGTACTGCCTCCTGGGAAGAAAACTTCTTGTCACGTAGATAATTGTCCAAATCACGAAAAAAATGGTAGTCCGTTGGAGCAAGGTCTGGTGAATACGGAGGATGACGAATGGTTTCTAAGTGCAGTTCCTGAAGGGTTAAAATGGTTTCTCGTGCTGTGTGAGGTCTCGCGTTGTCGTGGAGCAATAATGGTGAAGATCGATTCATGAGTCGGGGCTGTTTTACTGCTAGTTTTGTCAACATGGTTCGGAGTTCGGCACAATAGACATCTGCCGTAATTGCTTGACCAGATCGAAGAAAACTATAGTGAATAACACCATGCTAAGACCACCAAACAGTTACCATTACCTTTTTATTGGTAAGTTTTGCTTTAGGACACTGTTGTGGCATTTGACCTGGGGTCAGCCATTGCATTTTTCTTTTCCGGTTATCATAAAGAATCCACTTTTCATCACATGTTACAATTCGATCCAATATTCCTTCATTTCTGTACCGGTTCAACAAGGCAACACAAGTTTCAACACGCGTTTCTTTCTGCAGATCAGTCAAATCATGAGGCACCCATTTTTCGTATTTTTTTATTTTATTGATTTGACGCAAGTGAGTCAATAAAGTGGGTAAGGTAACGTTAAACCATGCCGCTAATTCCTGGGTAGTTTGACTAGGATCGGCTTCCTCTATCTCTCTTAATTCATCGTTATTCACCTGTGTGGGCGGTCTTCCTCGTGGCTCGTTCTTTAAGTCGAAATTTCCATCACGAAAGCGTTTAAACCAAAATCGCACGGTGCGTTCATTAGTAGACCCCTCTCCAAACGCAGCATTGATATTGCGGGCTGTTTCTGCCGCGTTAGTTCCGCGTCGGAACTCGTATTCAAAAATCACTCGAATTTTCGCAGTATCCATCTTTCTTGTCTAAATTGAATAACAAAAACAATTGAAAGTCGATATTCAAATGTTTCACATTTTTTAAAAAAAGAACATCACAGAAACCATTTGAAAAAAGTTTCATTCGAAAACCTCAAACCATGAAGATTCTATGTCAATTCAAAGAACCTATTGCAATAAAAGCGGCAATTTCATACTTTAACCCCTATTATTATACTAAGCTGAAAGTTTGTGAGGATGTGTGTATGTATGTTCTAGCTGTGCCCCTCGGTTTCACCCGCATAAATTAATATCCGTAACGTATGTGACGCAGCACGTATGTCATACCAAACTTTGCTCAACCCGTATGATTATTCAAAGTACCTTATATCTTATTTCAACTACTAAACTATCCCTGTACCAAATTTCGTTCAAATCGGTTTAACCGTCATTTTTATCCGACCGATGCGATCATTTAAAGTACCCTACATCGTATTTATACCCTTAAACTAATCCCTGTACCAAATGTCATTCTTATTGGTGAGATCGTTCCTGTTGACCCATCACGTATGTGTCACGCCAAGCGTTGCTTAACCCGTACGATCATTGAAAGTACCCTATTTGTATCCCATTACTACCCCATTCCGCCGTTCTAGTGTAACTAACACGACTATTGTTTTTATGTCCCGCGGGATTTACCCTCGTAAGTCCCGACCCCGTAAGAATATCGGGATCAAAAGCAGCCTATAACCTTCCTCGATAAATGGACTATCAAACACAAAAAAGATTTTTTCAAATCAGTCCAGCAGTTTCTAAGATTAGCGCGTTCAAACAAACAATCAATCAAACTCTTCAGCTTTATAATATTAGTATAGATGTGTGTGTGTGTGTTTGTTACTCAATCACGTAAAAACCGCTGAGCCGATTGCGATAATACTTGGAATATAGGTGGTAGCTGGACACCGGGAATAACACAAAGGCTACTTTTTATCCCTATTTTCCCGCGGGAACTTGCCTTACGCGGGTGAAACCGTGGGCACAGCTTAGTAATACATACTGAAGTAATATTATTTCCACAGTCTGTACCGCGAATATGTGATCAATGTTCGACTGGCACACAACTGACCGACCATCCAGTAGCGTGACGTCAGATCCCGCGGGACCAACAACAAGCCCGTTCGACGCTCCTACTCGTACATTATTCGTCGCAATTACAACGTTGTGACATCATTACAGTGTGATGCATTACATCTATTTAGTTTGGATATTTTTTGCATTTAGAGCGTGTCACATGTATGTCATAGTCATGTATAATATCGTTAATGATCCCACGAGACTTGGATGCAAAATAATTAATTATATATACTCATAAGTACTCAATAAATGATTCGATCTCTGTTTGTATGCCGATACCTGGTAGGTATCAGCTAGAGACTATCACATCAAAGGTTAGGTATATATCCGTAATTTACACGTTTAGTTCGTAATTACGGTCCGCTTTGATTCCACGACGATATCATCAACCTTCCTTCACATATAATCCCAAGTGGGAGGAGACGTAGTCAGCGTTGTCGTGTTTGTTTACTAAGACGCGCCGCCGCCACCGCCACGCGCCGCCACTCGCCGCCCGGGTCCGAGACAGTGACGACACAGGACGCGACGCGACGAGGCGGGCGGCGCGGCGGGCGGTGGCGGTGGCGGTGGCCGCGAATACCCCGAATTGATAGTCCAGTAAGGTCTACGATTTATTATTACTACCTACCTTGTACATACCTACCGATAAAAAGGCAATTTGGTAGTAGTGAAAGCGGACTACGATATGGGGAATATACCAATATGTATTTGATATTGATATGGTTAGCAATATACATACTAATATAATAATAATGAACTCCCATGTAAGAGCCCCCAACAATTAGATAAAGTTAAGACCGCCGGATATTTGAGGAGATTACGTTTCTTACGGGGATAGAGCTTACGTAGGGGGTTACGAGGGGGAGGGGGAGGATCGGGGGGAGTGTGCGGACGACATGCGGAAATTACAATTGCTAATAAATCCTTCTTTCCCGGGTCACACACACACGAACACACACCGCGCGCAGCTCGAGTTGAGAGGGTAAAGGTACGCGGTTTATATACCAAACAAGGATTTTTATAATGTAAAAAATTGTTGTCTGGGGTAATAAGTCCATACTACAGCTAAAATAACAAGCGGTTAACTAGCGCGAGTCGGCTAGCACTTGACACATTCTAACTTGAGTTTACTATAGGGTAGCTGATTTCCATTGGGACAGTGATTAAAATCAGTGATTAAAATCAGTGTCTCAGAAGCCAGTGACTTCGTTCGTGTTCATTTAACGACCTGTCACCGTAATAGTCACATCCGAACTACTAGCACCATAGTACGAGCAGGTGGTATATCGCAGACGTGAGGCGAACTTCTAGTTCCGTTAATGAAGCGGATCCGGAAATAACGTACTCTTTTAGTTCACAATCGTCATTAGACAGTCGAGTGGCTCCGAATAGCTCGTTATCATCGGATGGCGATCGATTCACGTGGGGGAGGGGTGGGGGAGTTGTGGGGGAGGGAGGAGGGGGATCATCAAGTGCAGGCACACTCGATTCAAATGAGAATATTAAAGCTTTATAACAATTAGCTCGTTACGGGCAGGTATATCCAATATAGGTACGTATAGAGCCGACATCGGCGAAAGGTTCAAAGGTTCCTTCGGTATAAAGAAACTCGACGAGATTGGGTTCTCATCGACTTACAATGGAAAAGGAAATAACACTGTTCGATTAGGTAATTATAGAGGGTAGTACTTGGAGTAGTATTTATATGTTACGAGAGATCAAAGAACGAAGCAAAGGTACCTACCTACTCCTCGCGCATATACATGCAGTAGCAGCGCCCGGCCCCCCGCGGGGTTCACCCGCGTAAGTCCCGATTCCGCGGTAATATCGGGATCATAAGAATCTTACTCACTCACTTACTTTACTCAGTGTATGTGACAGAAACTCTGAAACAGGATATTTTTTTCTGTTTTTGCGACATTTTTAGGATTTCGTAGTCAACAAGAAACCCTTAATTTGTAGTTTGTCTATTTTAACATTCTAAAAAGTTACTGTAAACTACCGCCTCATAATTATTTGTAACAAAACGTTCAAGTGTACGCAGACTATAGAGTTATTGTAACAATTTTCAATTTAAATAATAATTATTTATCCCTAGCTAGCTCAAAAACTACCATGGCTTCGGAACGCGTCCTCACATGAGAAGAAGCCACGAAAAAACTCATGGGGGTTCTCATTTTACTCGGATATTTAAAACAATTTTTACATCAAACCAAGAATTAACAAATTTTAATTACTAAAAAACCTTCGTTACACAAAAATGCAGCGGCAAAATAACTTTAGAATTATTACAAAATCCGCAAAAAAGTGACAATTAGAAAACACTTCATACGCGGATTGTTTTCGCATACGAATATTGAATTCTTGTGCGAAAATTCAGAAATACCAAACCAGTGTTCGTGCTAAGCCATAAATTGAAGTACCTAAGTGAAAAAAATCATTATTAAGACAAGACAACCGAGCCGAAGCCGATTGACATATCTCTGAAGACCTACTTTAACGACTTCCTGTTTCTACTTCTTCTTCTATTTTTAATAATTATTTAATTTAAAACATCATCGCAAACCTTATCTCTTCTTTTTTTTTTGGTTCTCAGAGGATCAAGTAAATTTAGATGTAATATGCGAAGACTTGTAAATGGTGTTGAGTTAATTAATTGATTGTTACTTAGTTTTTATTCACTGTATGTTTTCCAAATAAAATAAAATAAAATAAATAAAATGTCACTCCCACGGTCATGACGAATCTAACGACGTATCGTTTATCTAAATCGGCCCAGCCGTTTAGGCCCTACGACGGCTCATAAATAGGTCACATACATACATACATACACTCACGGCAAAAACATAACACTTCCTTTGGCAGTCGTGTAAAAAATAATAAGTCCTACAAAAATAGCTAACAGTATCTTGTGGTCTAGCAGCTATTGTCGGCTGGGCCTGGGACTTAATCAAATGAAGTACAGGGTCCCAGACAGGTGGCACTTTCCAGCCATCATCCCTATTGAAATTATTAGGGTGTTTCTGAATTTCAATAGCTTCCCGAAGCATCCTGGGTACATACCGATTCTCAGTAGCCAGTACCTGTGCTTTATGAGTAAATAATGAAACGCGATGAAACCCGATAAATATAGTGGTTTCTTTAGTCTGGTTTTAATTATTTAAATTATTTTTAAAATAAAGGCCGTAAAATTTTTGATTGTAGTAGACCAAATTATATGGAAGTACAAGTTTAGATCAAATAACCTCTGACTCTAAGGAACAGCTGATTTACAAGTATACTTTGAACTTAAATTTTTCTAAAACTACTGCGTTCGAATTTCCAAATGTTGTATATGCGGAACTAGAGCGGCCGGAGCCGCGTGCCTTATATATCACGAGCTCTATTTCTAAACTTTTACCATAACTTGTCTCATGGAGATTTAAACTAGTACCGTCGCGTCGTGTCGCGTCGTGTCGTGTCGCGTCGTGTCGTGTCGTGTCGTGTCGTGTCGTGTCGCGCGGCACTTACTCGTGTTGTTATATTTATATTCATTATATTATTTAGCCAGATAAATACCATGTTCTTCAATCTGCAGTCATGTGTCACATCAAGTATAAAAGATATCAAAAGGCCCTAACTTAACCTAACGACTGCTAACAGAGGTAACAACCGGGGAGGTAATAAACGTAAAGCTTCACGTGCTCAGTATCATCATTAATTAAACTTCATTTACACACCTACTGCTCTACAAAATTACTTTATTTGACCAAAAAGGTCAACGTAAAGCGACTCTTTATTCTCTAGGTGCATAAAGTGCACATTATGCACCTAGGGCATAAAGTAATTTAAATTTGGAACTAAGGTTCTGGTAGCATACGGCCATTTCGAACTGGCCACCTAGACATAACACATAAAAAAAATAAAAACTGGGCAATTTTTTTCTATTTTCATGGACGGAAGGGTAAAGCAAAAAGTTTTGGTTAGTATAAAGCCCCAACTTTTTTTTTCATCAGCTAAGGCCGATGTGTGGTTTCGTCATTTTGATGTAACATTGTTAAATTTAATTTGTGATGTGGAGTTTTATCTTCTTGGTTTGACCCGGTATAAATGAACACCCCGTCCCGTAACCCACGGGAAAAGGGATGTGTGAAAAAGAAAAGGGAAATTTAATTAATATAAAGCTGTCAATATATTTCATATACGTTGCATTATTCTATTTTTTTGTTGTTAGTTAAATACTTATTTTTGTAGCCCTTTTATTGTCTCGCAGTAGATGTGTAAAGTAGAGTATTCACCTCGGTACTAAAGTCTGTCTTTATCTTGGGCGCTTGAATCCCACGCTTCACTCAGGACTCTAGGTACATAACTCCTTCGCTTCGCTCAGGAGTTAAGTTTTTAACACCCTCGCTGCGCTCGGGAGTTAACCCTCTAGAGTCCTTCGTACGCTTTGGATTCAATATGACGCCCGCTATATAAGACAGGACTTTAGTACCTCGGTGCATAAACTACTATTTTTAACCGACTTCAAAAAAGGAGGAGGTTCTCAATTCGTCGCGTATATATTTTTTTTTTTTTTTTTTTTTTTTTTTTTTTATGTTTGTTCACCGATTACTCGAAGGTTGCTTGACCGATTAAGATGGTTGTTTTTTTAATGGAAAGGTGGAAGCCCCGAGGTGGTCCCATAAAAATTTGGTGAGGATTTGATGAGGATCTTCGAAGTGAGGACCGGGAATGCTTCTCAAAAACCTGGATTCAATTCACTTGTTCACCGATTACTCGAAGGTGGCTTGACCGATTAAGATGATTCTTTTTGTAATAGAAAGGTGGAAGCCCCGAGGTGGTCCCATAAAAATTTGGTCAGGATCTGATGAGTATCTTCGGAATGATGGACAGGATAGCTTCCCAGAATGTAATAAATTACTCGTTTTTGGACTTCTACCAAAAAGAATAGACCCCTAAAGAACTAAGTACAGATTGATGGGCCACCTAAAACCACCTTCTCATCAGCAAACTCCTCAATAATTAAAATTACGGTAACAATAGGTTATTGTTAATTTATTTGGCAGTCGAAAGTAGGTAGGTAGGTACTAAAAAGGGTGAAATAAAAAAATAATTTAAAAATTAAAAAACCGACTTAAAAAAAGAACAAAAAATAATTTAAAAATTAAAAAACCACATAAAAAAAGAATTGATAAAAAAGACCAAAATAACCTCTACATACAGCGCCACCGACTAATTAATCTGTTTTATCATCTGAAGTCGGGCAGTTTTACTGGCTGTATGGTTCCATATTGTACTTAGTTTGGCTGCCCGACGTCAGATGATAAAACAGATTAATTAGTCGGTGGCGCTGTATGTAGAGGTTATTTTGGTCTTTTTTATCAATTCTTTTTTTATGTGGTTTTTTAATTTTTAAATTATTTTTTGTTCTTTTTTTAAGTCGGTTTTTTAATTTTTAAATTATTTTTTAACGCAACAAATTAATATTGGCGGAGAATAAATCAATGTTAAATTATCACCATCGGGCGGAGATCGACGACACTATGTGTGCAACACTCGCCACTCGCCAATACTCATCACTCGCCACTCGGCGTTCGTATGTTCGATCTAAGCTCTGACTGAACGAGTGATCGCCTCCAAGGGGATATAAATGAAGACGCGCGCTGCACAAAGAGGGCGACCTCATCGAAGCGACGACGTCGACGTCGCCCACAGTATGTATCGGAGTTTAAAACGTACCACGATTTGTATAAACAATTCCTGAAATAATTTGTTATTTATTCGATTTAACTATTTATTTCATACGAATCAACAAAATCGTGGGTTACCTGCCTTCGAAATTCTAGTCATACGACTACTTTGAGCTATGAATACCATCGTTTTATGTTTTTTTTTCATTTTACTTTTGCGCCGGGAACCCGATTAGCGAGTGTACCTCCGCCGCGGGCGCTCCATAATAGATCAGGCTGTGAATAATGAAAGCGTTCGATACCGCGAGCAATTAGCGTAATGGGCCACACATTAGAGTATTACTCGTACCGGCTGATGCGATGGGGATACATCGTGTGTTACAACTACGTGACCGTACCTAATGTCGTCTCCGGTTCTATTGGAGACTAATTACTACTACTCACAACTACCTACACTATTCAATTCACAAACTAATGCTGAACGACTTGCGTTAGTAATCAGAAATATTTGGAACATCGTAGGTACGATAGATAGCAAAAAACGTACAATTCTCTCCTCGGCCGACATCCAATTAACTATCTGATGTAAATCAAATTTGTGTGTCGTCGTCGAAACAATAATCCCAGAGCATTCGGTGAGCTCTCACCGTGCCTCGCTAACGTGGACCTTATCGCCGTACAGTAGGGTACGAAGTCGCGTGAGGGAGGCGTCGGAACGTCGCTGATGAAAAAGTTGTAAAGCGCGCGCGGCGGCGGGGGGGGGGGGGAGGGGTAGTGTGCGACCCACGCGTTATAATTTAATTTACAAGTTTAATTAATTTTAACCTTTCGCGAGCGCGATGTTGTGCATTATTCATACACGACTAAGTGTCGCGCGCGACTTTACTCGTACCCAGTCCCCCCCCCTCCCCTCCCCCACTAAATAAATACGCCGACGTCAACAGTAAACAAGACGTTTTTCCAACATAAAAACATTACGCCATACACCATTCGTCGAGCTCTGCAAACGAAAGTAGCGTACTTTCGTTTGCAGAGCTCGACGATTGGTGTAGATTTTTGAAGTGGCTACCCTATACCTGACCTGCGGGAGTTGTGTGTCGCCTTTAGAACCGAACCGATATAAGGTTCCCAACTTGAATCACAAGCACAACTAATGGTTTTCTCATTGTAAGGTGATTATCTGAATACGTATTGTAACTGTATGTTATGGAGTAGATGGAGGTTGATCTGCGGATCGCGTGCGAGCGCAGCCGCGGCACATCACACACACACCGCGCACATAATGCGATATCGTCGGTCGGGGAGTGAACACGAGTAACGAGCTTCACTAACACCGCTACTTACAATATTTCGTTTAGTAATTCTTTGCATCATAGAGATAATGGTGGATGATGATGGGACCTTTTTAACCGACTTCAAAAAAGGAGGAGGTTCTCAATTCGTCGCGTATATATTATTATTTTTTTTTTTTTTTTATGTTTGTTCACCGATTACTCGAAGGTGGCTTGACCGATTAAGATGGTTCTTTTTTTAATGGAAAGGTGGAAACCCCGAGGTGGTCCCATAAAATTTTTGTGAGGATCTGATGAGGATCTTAGAAGTGAGGACCGGGAATGCTCCTCAAAAAGCTGTATTCAATTCACTTGTTCACCGATTACTCGAAGGTGGCTTGACCGATTAAGATGGTTCTTTTTTTAATGGAAAGGTGGAAACCCCGAGGTGGTCCCATAAAAATTTGGTCAGGATCTGATGAGTATCTTCGGAATGATGGACAGGATAGCTTCCCAAAATGTAATAAATTACTCGTTTTTGGACTCCGACCAAAAAGAATAGACCCCTAAAGAACTCAGAACAGATTGATGGGCCACCTAAAACCACCTTCTCATCAGCAAACTCCTCAATAATTAAAATTACGGTAACAATAGATATTGTTAATTTATTTGGCAGTCGGAAGTAGGTAGTTAGGTACTAAAAAGGGTGAAATAATAAATAATTTAAAAATTAAAAAACCGACTTCAAAAAAGAACAAAATATAATTAAAAATTTAAAAACCACCAAAAAAAAAAGAATTGATAAAAAAGACGAAAATAACCTCTACATACAGCGCCACCGACTAATTAATCTGTTTCATCATCTGAAGTCGGGCAGCCAAACGAAGTACAATATGGAACCATACAGCCAGTAAAATTGCCCGACTTCAGATGATAAAACAGATTAATTAGTCGGTGGCGCTGTATGTAGAGGTTATTTTCGTCTTTTTTATCAATTCTTTTTTTTTTGATGGTTTTTAAATTTTTAATTATATTTTTTAATTATTTATGTCAACTTATGTTTCATTTTTGTTATCGTCCTGTTTCTATGTAATGCTGTTTTTTAACCGACTTCAAAAAAAAGGAGGAGGTTATCAATTCGTCTGTATGTATAATATTTTTTTTTTTGTATGTCCACCGATTACTCGAAGACGGCTTGACCGATTAAGATAATTCTTTTTTTAATGGATAGATGGGAGCTTCAAGATGGTCCCATAAAATTTGATGTGGATCTGATGAGGGTCTTCGGAGTGATGAACGGAAATGCTCCTCAAAACGCATTAATCAATCCAATTGTTTATCGATTACTCGAAGATGGCTTGACTGATTGAGATGATTCTTTGTTTAATGGAAAGGTGGGAGCTCCGAGATAGTCCCATAAAAATTTGATGAGGATCTTCGAAGTGATGAACGGAAATGCTCCTCAAAACGCATTAATCAATCCAATTGTTTATCGATTACTCAAAGATGGCTTGACCGATTGAGATGATTCTTTTTTTAATGGAAAGGTGGGAGCTCCGAGATAATCCCATAAAAATTTGATGAGGATCTTCGAAGTGAGGACCGAGAATGCTCCTCAAAACGCTGTATTCCATTCAATTCATCGATTACACAAAGATGGCTTGACCGATTGATATAGTTCTTTTTTAATCGAAAGGTGGAAGCTCCGAGGTGGTCCCATAAAAGTTTGGTAAGGATCTGATGAGTATCTTCGGAATGATGGACAGGATAGCATCCCAGAATTCAATAAATTACTCATTTTTGGACTTCTACCAAAAAGAATAGACCCCTAAAGAACTAAGTACAGATTGATTGGGCACCTGAAACCACCTTCTCATCAGCAAACTTCTCAATAATTAAAATTACGGTAGCAATATTGTTGATTTTTAGGTAGGTAGATATACTAAAAAGGGTAAAATAAAAAAATAATTTAAAAATTAAAAAACCGACTTCAAAAAGAAACAAAAAATAATTTAAAAAACAACAAAAAAAAAGAACTGAAAATACCAAAATAACCTCTACATAGGTACAGTGCCACCGACTAAATAATCTGTTTTATCATCTGAAGTCGGGCAGTTTTACTGGTTGGTTCCATATTGTACTTAGTTTGGCTGCCCGAATTCAGATGATAAAACAGATTAATTAGTCGGTGGCACTGTACCTATGTCGAGGTTTTTGGTATTTTTATCAGTTCTTTTTTTTTGTTGTTTTTTAAATTATTTTTTGTTTCTTTTTGAAGTCGGTTTTTTAATTTTTTAATTATTTTTTTTGTTTTCTACCGACTTTTAGTTTAATTTAGATCGTTTTAAAGCCGACAATATCTCTATGCAATCTCTGCTGCTATCCGTGCCTTGTAGAACCTTACCGGGGCGTTTGGTATCTTTGACTGAGCTATTAAGTCTCAACCGTCCCGTTCGTCTCAACTCGAGCTAGCCCGGGACAGTTAAGACTCAATGCAAATGTGTGTGAGATACCGACAGTCTCGGTCGCAGTTGGTTCTCTCAATGTCACCCACAGCCTGTCGAATTTTATGTTAAACTAGCTTCATAAAGTATCACAATTAGATGACTAAATAAGGACCGTTTCTTAAGAATCTCCGTGATATTGTTTTTTTTGTTTTAATTAGGAAGTAATATAAAACAAAAGATAAATAAGGCTCGGTTTATATTAGTTAACGAAGCATGAACCAGGTAATTCGGTTGTTCATCGCTGTACAATAATTTAATTACTTCCTGAGGAGATGAGCTCAAAAGAACCTCAGCGTAATAACCGCGCGCGGCGAGATTGCATCGTAGACGTCTCGTAGCTCACTCGTAGCGGTCGTAGCTCGCTCGTAGCGGTCGTAGCTCGTAGCGGTGCCCTTCAGAAGGTACGGGGTACGCTTTGTGAGTAAAGTATTCATTTATTCATTAGTTCGCTGCTGTCGTGGAAACATTTAGATACTTTTTATAAAAGTTCGGATAGTTCCAGCTTTTGAATCAGTTTCGTTCTACTAAAATGAAATTGTAGAACTTATCGAACAATGTACGTACAAAGGATCGTGCCCAACATTTGCTGCACTTTTACTGTAACATTGCTATTCAACTAGTATACAATACAGACTCGAAGAAATTGTTACCAACCGAGAACTGTAGGTTTCACTAAGGTATATAATTGTTTAATTATAAAACCAGAATAGCAACATAACCCTCCTCCCCCTATAACCCCCCTCCCCCCCCCCGTAGCGACTGAAAGACACGCTAATTACGAATATTTAATGAGAAAGAATAACTAACTCCGGTGAAAATATGTAATTTGAATTATTTCTTTATGAGATGACATCTCGTTCGCGACGACGCGACGACACGACGACACGACGACGACACGTGCGACGTCAGGTCACCTAGTATAATGCCAGTTATAGTAAATATGAAGTGATCAAGAACAAGTAATGAGCGCAACCAATCACAGAGGAGAGGGGAGACATCTCCTCGATACTTACGTCATAAACCTGCTGAGTACGTTTAGCTACATGTGCGATGCGTGCGTCTCGAGCTAGTGCATGGTGGTGTGGTCATTAGTGAACATATTGTACGTGTAGTACCGACACCGGAGCGGCACCGGACGCAGAGGGAGGCCGATTGTGTGCTCATTGGATATAGGTACATAATATGCCGAACCGTAATCCTACGTCACACGTTACACTACGAGGATTGAGTGTGTCCGTTTCAAACGAATTGCTATTTCACAGATATTTAATTCAAAGTTTCTGCTAATTCCTGAAATATTGAAAACTTAGGTAAATTTAAAGTGTTCCATCGCCGACGACGGGTCGGGCGGTGCCGCGGGGAAGGTAAACATAAATAGATGAATGCAACCGTCGTCGTCGCGTCGTCGCTGAGATATTATTGGCTCAATTGACACATTATTCACGTGGAACAGCCAGCAGGTATCTTTCTATTTAAGCTCGAGTTCAGTGCCCCAGCCGCCGCCGCCGCCGAGCGCCGCGCGCCTCGCCCGCCGGTTGAATGGACTACTTCTATACTTGGACATGTAAATGTCAGTCCAAAGACCAGCCTCACCTAGCTGGTATCGATTCTGTACCACATACACGAGTAAAGATGTTTCAGACTAGACAAAGCTGGTCTAACACAAACCGGGCCATGAGCTAGAGAATGTCCCGTGACGTCATTCGATCAGTAAACGCTATCAGAAATTCCTGGTCAGAGATAGAGCGATGTCCGTTTGTTTGTTCACACGGAGAGCGCGCCGCCGCCGCCGCCGCCGCCGCCGGAACGGTCACATTGGAATTATATATGAGTGAAGCGAGGGAGGAGGGGGGAGAGAGGATGTGTTTGCAGAGATGATTGTCTGGTTGACCGCGACGTGGAGCGGACATGTGTAGCCGACACGGCGTGACGTCTCTGCTCTAGTGTACCTACGACGACCGGCGGCGCAATGTCAGCTGCTCCATGTAGTGGTTGAGCTCTTTCTATTTAGGAGTATGGTAGCTGGCGACGCGACGACCGCCATTTGCTAATGTACCTAGGTAGGTACCTACGCACCGCTACTGCACATCCGAAATCCGAAAACAAATCCGAATCGCTGATTTGGTAACGCAATCTCTAACGTTTGCTTTGCTTTCACTATCCGCTATCGTCTACATTAGTTGATTTAGTTTTAGTTATTCTCGTATAGTGAGTTTGCGTCCTCCTCTTCTATTCGTGTGGTGGTGTGTCTCACCTAGTGTTAGAGTTTTCAATAGACCTAACGCCTCTAACTTGACCTAATGATTGCTATCAGAGATAACAACCGGGACCAACAGTAACTGCTCGACGTCTACCGAAACACGGAGGAGCTCGAGAAAATGCTTTTTTACCACGCAAATTTTTGGTCACCCATCCAAGTAATGGCCACGCCAAACGTTGCTTAACCCACACGATCATTCAAGATTGGCAGGTGCAGCTAGGCACTCTTCGAGTGTGTTTGCGTAAGATCGGACTACCTTTCGTTTTTTTTCTGGGAGTTCGCGTTCGTTTTATGATATCTGTATTAATGTTAGCATTTATATCTTAATAATAATTAATTGCTTACGAATTTATGTAAATGTAAATGTAATTGACTGTTTTATTTAAACAGTGGCTCAAGATGACAAGATTTTTTTAAACTAAAGTAAACATCGGACGTTGACGGTGCAACTACCGACTTTGCCTTACACAGAGTTAAAAAAAGAAACAACATTTTTTATTGTAGCTGATTAAACGCATGTTTCTTACTTTAGACGAGAACAAGGTATATTGGGAAAGTCGTACAAGAAAGGAGTTCGTGATGACTAATACCAGAACTCAAAAAGTCGCCGTTTTTGGTAGTAAATTGTACGACCTGAACTTCGCCAAATCTGATCTTACGCAAATGCAGTACTTGCGTATCGGACGTTTTGTATGTCTCTTTTTTGTGTCTCTGAAAAACGTCAATTTAAATATTGGAGGAGCATTTTATTAATATGATTTATTAAAAAATCATGTATACATCAGAACACACCGACTTGGAAAATGAAACGCAATGTACTAACGAATGGACCTTTGACAAAAAGCTCGTTAAAAACGTTATTGTTATTAAATTGCCCGAAAATAAAAACAATAAAAGCTCGATAGTTGTCGGTGCCATAACGAGCGCATCGCGCGGGAGACCGCAACCATCCCCTCTCCCCCCCCCACTCCCCTCACCCCTCCACCTCCCCCCGACCTACACCGGTACGTGTAACACAGTCTGAGGCATAACATGGTTGTCGTTGTGTTATTGGATAAATTAACACATCTGTGTCAACGACGTAGTCTCCTAAGTATAAAAGAAACATGAGCGTGTATTGGGGCGTGAAGCATAACCGCGACCGCTTCAAGCGGATTAATTAGAGTCGCCTCGTTTTGTGCCGCCTCGTCCCCGCAGTTCCCACAGTGAACGTTACCGCCGCGACCGCACCGCACCTTGCTCGCTCTTAACTAAACGACTATACGGCCGACAATAATCGCAAATGAATACAATTGTACCTGCTTTTCGTCGTAGCTGAATAATGAACTCTATAAACTTACATTAGAGTCTGTATTCGTTCGGTGCACGGTGACGAAGGTGCACAATGGCCGTGTTTACTAAAGTACAGCTGTCGCGGACAATGCCGAGCACAATAACGTTAAGTAAAACTATTCCGCTCACCGCTCACCGCTCAACGGTCGACGCTCAGCACGAGCAACTTTCACACATTTTAACTTAGATTTAGGTACATTAATTATTTTATCACGATACTCCGTCATAATATGCTATAGGCTAATGTGATTGATTCCACGGCAATGTTTCGAGACTCAACAACAAGTAAGTACAGTAGCGTTTTAGCTTCTAAATAAAATATGTAACAAAATAATAAGAGCGGCGAATATTTATCGTAGTTATCTCCGCGACGAGGTCACGCGGAAAACATGAAGACAGTAAACAATAAAAATACGTGTTGAAAGACTGGTGTTTGTTTCCTCTCTACGCCGAATTAATTAAAATTTAATTAATTAATTTTCTATGTTTCGTCAAAAGACGAACTGATGACGCGCCACGAGCTGTCCTGTAACGAACTGATGACGCGCCACAAGCTGTCGTGTGACGAACTGATGACGCGCCACGAGCTGTCCTGTAACGAACTGATGACGCGCCATAAGCTGTCGTGTGACGAACTGATGACGCGCCACGAGCTGTCGTGTGACGAACTGATGACGCACCACGAGCTGTCGTGTGACAAACTGATGACGCGCCACGAGCTGTCGTGTCACGAACCGACGACGGACGTCCGAGTAGCGTGTCGTCTTCGCAATAGAAGTGAGCCTTCATCTATGTTTGGTATAAAGCTCTAGTTTGTAATTTTGTAAATGTGGAGGCGGCTATGACTTGGTTAGACAGTGTTATGTATCCTGTAAAACAGTCCAGTGAGCCGCCGCGCCTCTACTGCAGTGAGCGTACTCCCAAACGTAGAGTTGACGCTTGAAGCCGCGTCCGCCGCGCGCCGCCGCCGACCGAGTGTCTGTCGACGAGCTCCCTTAGTGGTATCGTTAACTAAACTTTCTCACACCCACAAACTAATATAAAAGCGGCTTAAAGTAAACGACGTCAGTCCCGCCTCCGCCACCACCCGCGTCCCGTTTTCGCCCGGGACTCCACACAGATATTATACTCTCGTATTCCACGGAATGTTAAAACAGAATCCAATCGATGTAACAACAATATAAGGTTTGTAAGGGCGTCGCGCGTCGCCTCGTCAAATTGTTTATTGCATGAACTTCATAGTTTTTATGATGGAATAACATATAAAATTGCGTATAGGTACCTATGAGATTATGGATGAGATGAGAGGGGAGAAAAGAAATTGTCGAGGTATGATAACGTTATATCACGGTGATTGGAGAATGACATTGTGATCGTAATACAATGTAGAAATATTTTCTTCGTCGATTGGTTTGTAGTGGACAGGACTTATTAGCACACAACAGGTACGAAGTTACTTCGCCATTTCATTGTTGGTACACACCTACACACACGTTACGGAGTACGGAGCGATGTAAACACGCACAACGACGCGACGTAGTATAAGATAAAGCACAGCACTTACTTATATCGTGACGAATTATATCTCAACTAATCTCAAGTGTCAGCCGGAGAACAATAGGCGATGAATGTCGCGTCACCTCACGTCACGTCGAGTCACGTCACGTCACCTCACGTCACGTCACGTCGAGTCACGTCACGCGTCCGTCCGTCGAGTCACGCCCGCGGTTGTTGCAAATTGCGTTACATGTTCGTTCTATTTGAAAATTACACATCGTACATGTTACGTGACACTCATTCAGGATTGTTGTGTGTGATCGCGATAGCTATACATGCGATGCGACTAGCGATGGTAACGCGGTAGATTATGTGAACGTATGATGCTCAATGAAGATAATTGAGTTGTACTCGCACCCCGCCTATCTTCTACATGTGCTACATACTTACCAACCCTCCTGTTCGGAGCTGTAATACGGCCGCGTCTAATTCTATCCACTAATGGGGAAAATGGTACTTTCAATTGTTACATTACGCAAACTGGAATGATTTGTTGTTTGTCCCATTAGTAGATGCTGTACTATACTTACGTACCTACACTCGGTGGATACATACAATGCATGTATCGCCAATATTTTGTGTTCAATATTATGAATATACATAACTGAATTGAATTACCGACCGCGCCGGGTCGCGATGCTGTATCGTGCGATATCGTCGCGCCGCGCGGGATGTCGAGCGCTATTCATGGCCGACACTAACGAGGTTTGTATTTTAGCGCGCGCTCATTTCACGGGCAGTTTGTTCCCGAACTCTGCACAATGAGAGCTCCATTGTACAACACTTGATTTATGAGACGGGAAATAATCAGATATTATCGTATCGCAATCAAAGACGTGCTATTCTGAGATATTATAGCAATTTGGTTTGTATTTTATTATTTATTTATTTTTATTCTGTATTGTTGGTATGTTTTTATATTATAGGTATATTATGGATTAACCAGGAGTCTGGTAAAAAGACAGTGGATAGGTTCGATGTACTCAGGATGTAAAGAATGTTCAGTTCGGATTAGAGCCCACGACGCGCGACGGGTGGTCGCGGGCACTCGAGCTCGACTCCTTCGGGGGCAATCAGCGGAGCGTTTCATGGACATGGACGCGAGCGGGGGTCAGGTCAGGGACGTCCTGAAGAGTAAAGAGACCACGAGTGACAATCAGACCTACACACGGACAGAAAGAACCGAGCTCATTATAACCGACTCATTATCGAGATCAAGTAATCCAAGTTAGTGTTATCGCATATTTGTGCAGCATCATATCCCGCAAAATGATGGATGTACTTACAACTACGTAGGTACCTATAGCGCATCGTATAGCGCAGGTCGAAGGTCGGAGGTCGGAGGGCAGTTCGCTAGTGAGGAACGGAGAAACGGTTCAGGTTACTTCGAGCAAGGTCGACCAAACGTCGAACATGCTCTTCTATTTAGAACAGCCTTTTCGGGATTAGTTCAATATGTAATGTTGAAATCCCTTACAATAAATAGAGCTCACGGAAGGGATGTTATCTTCAAATAATGATTGTAATTACAGTGACGGGCGGGAGGCGATACACATACATATCTGTCACATCACACGAGCTACGAGGACGAACGTTGGCTCGCTGGATTGCTCCAGAAGGTTAACTTTCTTATTATAAATCAATAAATGTTAAAGGTCTAATAATTGTGCAAGCGAGCAGTGAGGGGTCGCGCCGCGCCGGTCGCGCCGATCGCGTGTCTATCGGTCCCGTCGCTATCAACAATCAACCTCAAATTAACTCGGCGAGTTCAATTAGATCGGTGTGAAGTGAGCCGCGACCGCCCATCGATCAAATATACCCGCCGACTTGTCCGTCTCTGATGAACCCACGCCTCGCTAGGGTAGCAGGGGGAGG
Source organism: Idaea dimidiata (assembly GCA_949358125.1). Lineage (NCBI taxonomy): Eukaryota > Metazoa > Arthropoda > Insecta > Lepidoptera > Geometridae > Idaea > Idaea dimidiata. The sequence goes on from OX442334.1 coordinate 90,069, forward strand.
GCAGGGGGAGGCTTGTTTGTACGTATGTGCCAACTCAAGTGGCGATAAAAGTTCCACGTTAACCGAGACTTATCGTCGACTGGGTTTTCTTTCGTGCCGACACGACGCCGACGCGACAGAAACTTTTTCAAATTAAAATATAACTCAAATGGTACTTAGGTGTACATCACAGTAGGTATACATAATGCAATCATCTAGTCAACTCTTCAAACGAGTGTTTACACAATATGTCATCGCTCGCTCGTCTCTTCGCGTCACGCGCAAATGACAGATTTATTGTAATAGTTAATGGAACGATTTACCGAATTCGATTAATTCGGATGTCACGTTTAGCGGTTTGACGGTATAAACGTCGGGAACAGCTGAGTTCATCACTCGAGTATCGAGAGTAGGGTAGGGTAGGTCGAGGATAGATCGGTCGCCGCTCGCTCATGCCCGTTGTCCGACTCATATTACACGGAATATACACTAACAATCATTGATACAACGATTGCTGAATTAATTAAGTTATAACTAATCTACTGAAATACTATACAGTAAACCTCCTGTTGGCAAATGTCAATCCGACAATGTATTAGCACAAAAATCTGAAAACAGTCATCTGCAGAGCGGTTTCGAAAAGAACTGCCGATTGAAATATTGAAATATTAAGACTGTAGCCGAAATAATGAGGTTAAATCGAGTGCTAGTCGGCACGCTAATGATGCGTTGTCGGCTCCCGTGAACACCTCTGAAGTACGCGAGGTATACGTTGTCGGTCGCCAAATGGGTTTACTCAGTTTTGTTATTATTCCAATAATCGAGTTCTAGCTAGAGCTATCGAAAGAGGATAAATATCTGACTTTAGCGGACACATTATAAAACCTGTTGAGTAGATATTTACGTTACGTTGCCATAACTAGCGACGACTACTACGTTAGGTCAGATCTATTAGAGCCCGGTAAGTAGGTATGTGTCGATACTTAATGCTTCGATACTTAATACATACTTAATTATGATTCTTGCGTCTCTATTATCCGGAAGCAATCGATCGGTTTAACCGATACAATAGACACGTATTACTTACACCACATCAGTTACGATACACAATCAATCGGCACTAACAATGGAATACAATCAGTATAATGGGCGGTCGTAGGGCATTTTAAGTGTGATGGGGAAATCCGCATGCAATCCGCGTGTGTGAGCAAATGCTCATGCACGTGGGACATTGAAACCGCCATAGTTTGCAACACGCGCGGGCCGCAGTGCGGGTTGCGGAATGCGAGATGCGGGTGAGTGACGCGTGCGGGCTCACGCCTCCACAGCACTCATCGGTAGCCCACCGTAACGCGCGCGGGTACCGAGTACCGTCACATCCCAAGCAACACGTAAGCGTTGCACATTGGCTGTAATTACATAAACAGTACAGCTTTAAGTGTTTTTATGGTATCATCTGACGCATTTTTCTGTACAACGGTAAATTGTAACTCCGTTGTATAACTTATTCTTATACCGTAATTTTACCCTTTTGTAAGTACAATCACTGTTTAACTTCAGGCAATAGGAGAATAAAACTAAAAAAATAAATGACAGCTATATTGCAGCTTTAGTCTGTACTAGCTGCGCCCCGCGGTATCACCCGCGCAATTCGCGATCTCGCGTTGTTCTTGCACTTTTTGTGGTTTTCGCTATTTTTGCACTGCAGTAGGTAGCTGAAGTAAGGTAAAGTTTGTATGCCAGTAAGTGACTATGACGATGACGATGAATGACGATGGATGACGATGACGATGATGATGATGCCACTCTACATTACTTACCCTACCCCTGTGTCGATTTTCATAGATGAATAGTTATCACCCGCGTAAGTCTTGATCCTGCGGGATTTTCGGGATCAAAGTATCCTATGTTACTCTCCATCATTTAAACTATCCCTATGCAAATTTTCATCCAAATCGGTCGAGCCGTTTGACTGTGAAGAGGGAACAAACAAACAGACTTTCGGATTTATAATATTAAGCAAGAGTAAGATAAGAAGTACGATTATTGACAGATCGCCGAATCAATTTGTAAAATAAAGATTATAAAAATTAAAAGAGAAAATTTAAAGTAAGTTTTTCTTGACGGGTTTGAATTACTTGTGCAGATCTCTGAAAGAGAATTATAAAATGCGTATGAAGGACCAATACACAGCCTAAAGAATAAAAATACTCTATTACGCAGCCTCTTAACAGACAAAAACTGAATAGTAGGCTCCATTACGTATACAGTACAGCTTTTACGACTATAATACTCTCCAGATATTCTTAAAGATGTTTAACTAATTTGCCATTTTCTTATGAATAAATACAAAATAGACTAGTAGTTCGCCCCGAACTGAGACCTCACGAGAATCCATTTACAGAGAATTTGTTTTTTTGTAGGATTTTAACACCAACAGCTTTATTTTTTACAAAATAAGAATTATTATTAAACGAATAAATATAACGAAAGAAGAAAAACGATAACATAACAAGAATTATTTCTTAGTTACGACAATCGACCACAATTTGTAACATTCCCTACGAAAATGTCAGATCTTGGAGTATATATCGCAAGCAAACGCAACGATACCGCGATCTAGGAGGTATGTTGAGCGCCATCTATTGACAAATTTTTAGAACTTGATTATTTTCTCTTTTTGCACCCCCTATCTCCCTAACCCCCCTACTGATCCGGCTCATCTTCGAACTCATAAATTCTATGGACCTAAACTACGCGCATACCAAAATTCATGAAGATCGAAGCAACGATACTCAAGTTATCGTCGAACAAACATACAAAGATACAAAGATACAAGCGCCAGGCCCGTCTACACTGGACCTCACTCGCTTCGCTCGTTCGGTCAAAAATATAACTAGGAGTTCGCCCCGAACTGAGACCTCACGTGAATCCATTTACAGAGATTTTGTTTTTTGTAGGATTTTAACACCAACAGCTTTATTTTTTTACAAAATAAGAATTATTAAGTATATTATTGTTAAACGAAAAATATAACAAAAGACGATAACACAACAAGAATTATTCCTTAATTACGACAATCGACCACAAGTTTTGTAACTTATCATGAATTATTTACATTGAACATCTAATGAACGTTTACATTATCTACAAAAATGTCAGATCTTGGAGTACCTAAATATCGCAAGCAAACGCAACGATACCGCGATCTAAGAGGGATGTCGAGCGCCATCTATTGACAAATTTTCAGAACTTGAATTTTTTTTCTTTTTGCACCCCCTATCTCCCCAACCCCCCTACCGATCCAGCTCATCTTCGAACTCATAAATTTTATTAACCGAAACTACGCGCATACCAAAATTCATGAAGATCGGAGCTACGGTACTCAAGTTATCGTCGAACAAACATACAAAGATACAAAGTTACAAAGATACAAGCGCCAGGCCCGTCTACACTGGACCTCACTCGCTTCGCTCGTTCGGTCAATAATAGTGAATACTTGATGAATAATGATTACCAGCTATAAAAGTTATAACTAAGCCCTCATATCAAGTATTTAAGTATTATTTTCTATTCTAACCTTAAAATGCAAACAATACTTATTGATATTTAGAACTTTCTCCTTCTTTCTTTCAATTAATGAGAGGGCGCGTGAAAATTATGCCGAAAAACACACACAGTTTCACAATAAATTAGAAGTGGCACTTAGTTGACACGTAGGATACACGCAAATCGTCTCAGCCTAGTCCCTATTTTTATTTTTACAAAGTCAATTAACATTCTACCATGTCTCCATTTAACAATTTATGTTTTGTAATTCTTATTTCGTAAATTAAAACCGATATATTTTATTATTCTTACAAAAGAATTATAAGATATGATCTGTAAACTTAAGGTTTTAACTTTCCATTGTACAGCTACTATTCAGCCTGTCAATTGATTATTCAGCTATTATACAGCTTATATGCAGAACAAAGCTGTTTAATTTGGGCCTTTTTTGGACTTATAAAGGCTGAATAAGCGCTTAAACAGCCTATATGCAGCTTGAATACAGATTTTGGAATAAAAATGGATAAAAATGCAGCTGTTATGCAGCTTGCAATGCTGCTTGGGATATCGATCCTGTCCACAGCGAGTTACCTCTCCAACAACCATCCAGATCTCAGTGCGTGTTATCGCGATGATGCTACATATTTATAATAATAAAGCTACAGATATAAAATATACTAGTTATTTTAACTATTTCTCGATAGTAATTGTACCTACAATTGGTCTCTCAGTTTAATTATATGTTATATATAATGTGTCGGCCAAATGTGAGTCGGGCCAAGCGTAGGATTAGCGAGTTCAAAACGCGGAGGTTTTTGTTTAATTACACGACTGCCAAAGGAAGTGTTATGTTTTTTATTAAATCATTTCTCGGAAAAAAAACGTAACTGTTACGTATGTTTATTTGTCTGTATATACACACACACACACATAATATGAAACGCTTGCAGCACACACACAGGCTGTATCGTTGGAGACCTTCAATATCCAACAAATGTGTTGTTGTTGTTTTTTTATCAAACAGCTTTCATAATAAATCCGGATTATTCCGGCTTTACGTTTCTATTGAAATATCAAAAATATACAATTTTCATATTCAGTTTTGTTGGTAAAAATACACGTGCGAACTTTGTGCGCCGCGAACTGTTGGGAACACACAGATATCGTATCAATACAGTGGAAAAGTCAGAAGTTTGAACGCGCGCGGGCGGGTCGGGTGAACTCGGGTGGCTACCTCAGACTTACGTTGATCACTCGAGTTTTATTACTTGTTGGATTTAGACAATTCATTTCAGACTACTGTTCCTTTATTACCAGCTTGACTGTGATCTACGCCAAATTAGTAGACTAGCTACGGAGTCGTAGCAGGTCTACGACGCATCCGTAGATCGAGGGCAGTAGACAATTATGGAGTGGACGCGACGACGAGTACATGTATACATAGGTACCTACTTAAGACGATCCTTTAACGAAGACTATGTCCCTGAGGGCCCCGGTCCCGGAGGAGGGACCCGGAGTACAGTCCGCGCACCGCCACCTCCCACCGCACCGCCATGCTCCATCATCGTCAGCCGGTGTGGTTATAAAACCGCGATCATCGAAACTACGTAGGCATCCCATTATAAACACATTCCTTGCGATTAGTTTCCGCATCGTATGCGCATCTGTTGATCGAATACAAATCGAGTCATAACTCAGCCGCCGCCATTACCCGCTACCAAAGTATCAATAAAGGCAGCCGGTCGCCGGCAGACGCCGCCGCCCCGTGAGTTACTGCCCGTGCGCGGGACGCAGCAGTCAGCCGATAAAACAACGTTTCCTTACGACGTATAATTGTACCATTTTACTTGGAAGCTTCGTTCAAGTTGAAACCGGCCGGTGTCGCTCCGCAGTATAGCACCCATCGCTGGCTGCGTAGGCGCATGTTGTACACACGTTGCAGTCACGTGTGTGTGTGCCCTTCGGCCCCAGCGGGATGCGTGTGGACGACCGACCCAGTATTCTAGTATTCAATCACGGTATTGCATTTTGCTCGCGACTGTAAACCGTTTTATTCTAGTCATTTCCTGCACTGTGGTGGTGTACCTACCTTAGATGTAGCATGTATGATGCAGACGTGCGAGGAAATACAGTAAAAGTCGGTTAAAAATGCATCGAAGGTGCCCCAATGTTTCCTTGAGCAAGATATACTCGTATAGTGTGTACGGTATGAAGCGAGTACCACCTCTTGTCGCTCTCGACTGTCAGTCATTCCGCAGATAATTGTCGATAGTCGGGACCCTCCATACACTGTTTAAATGAATCGCTTACCGTCTCGTCCCGGGGGGAGAGTGGGGGGGTTGGTGTGCAAAAGTTGGGGAGGGGGGGGGGGGGGAGCGCGCCACGACCAACTCGGGCATGCAAAGTTGTCGTATCACCAGCTAACAGTCAATTGTTCAAGTTTGGAGACCGAGCGACAACAGTCGCGGCCGGGATAGTACACGGTACCGTATCCCGTGTCCCGCGTCCCGGTGCAGACAGGAACGTTCAATAACGTCGGGCTGAGTGACGCGATGTCCCGCATGTCTCGTCGGCGAGAGACGACGGAGGTACTTAGAGAGTTCCACAAGTTTGTCGTTGACGCGATACGATCTCGTTCTAAGTAATTGTACTTGTTATTGTTTGGGGAATATTTCACCAATTTACACGACGACGTTCCGTCGATCGATGTCTGCTGTTGTAGCGCGATGTTGTATCGTTGCTCTTGAGTGCACTCGCCCCCGCCTTCGCACCCGCACCCGCACTTACACCCGTACCCGCACCAGCACCTGCACCCGCACCCGCACCCGCTGTGGTGAGAGGTGCGAGCAATTACATACTTGATGAGGTAACCATTGTTATGATGGTTTTTTATTGTACGTTTACCTGATGAGGGTAGAAGGGAGATATTGTGAAAACGTCAACTCTGTGACAAAAGTCACAGAGTTTAAGATATTTTGTAGACTTAACTTTTTTCATTTTATTCCTTGTTTAATTTTATTTGAATTGATTCAACTTTTAGACTATTAAAAACAAAAATTTGCACGTCTGCTTGCAGACCGAATACATGTACCTATTATTATTTAAGATCTTTATGCTATGTGTTCTCGAAAATAAATTATTATAATAACGTTGATGGGCTGAGTTTAATAATTATTTTGTATTACTATTCCGGACGAAAGTACTACGAATAGTATCGCAGCGTTAATTGTTTTATTGTCCATTGTCCATTGTTCATGTTCTGTTCTTGTTTGTCAAGTTCTTTTCTTGAAAAATAATAATAAGGATAGTAATAATTAAAAAGTCGGCATCAACGCACCATCAGGGGAAAATCGGCATATTAAATAAATAAATTCTGTGACCAACACTACAGCGCCATCTAGCCCCATGGTGAGCTGATAAGCTTGTGTTACGGTGACTAGACAACGGATATACCACTTTTGTAAATACATACTTATTGTACATAGAAATACATCCAGACCAGATACAAATATTTATTGTTAAGCATAAATATTTGCACCCAGCAGGAATCGAACCCGCAACCTTTCGCATTGCAGCCAAGCGTTCGTCCGACGCGCCACAGAGGTCGTCAAATTAGGAAGTGATGGTATGAACATTTTAAAAGTCGGCATTCAGCACCATAACTCTAAGTAATTATTACATATTATACCTATGTTTTGTAAAAAAAAATACAATCGCATATTTTTTGATTGAGTTGTCGGTCATTGGCACAAGCGCTACACTTATTATTGGATTGTGTATCGACATCGATAACACCGCCCCGTCTCCGGCCCGCCTGTGGCCCGCGGCGGTTGCGGTACCTACTGTTACACTCCTCGTTTAGCAGAGACAAGATAATTGTGTTATCATCAAGACATGTTTGACACACGCCGCACGATGCCTCCATCATCGGCTTGTACAAACATAACATAGTAGATATAGTACCTATATAGGTAGGTAGTATAGGTACATTACGACTACTAACTATGATACAGGTGCTCCCCGATAAGCTTCTACTCCAGGAAAAGAAACAATTAATGACAAACTAGGTGAACTAGCACTTCTACGAGAGAGACAAAAACAAACGTAAATTGTTTGAACCTGGTTTGAAACTGGGTTACATTATTTTAAGTAAAATAAGAAAAAATATATTTTACTTATTTATTTTTCTGTTACAAGCAATACAGAAGGTTGTGGGTTCGATTCCCGCTGGGTGCAAATATTTATGCTTAAAAATAAATATTTGTATCTGGTCTGGGCGTATTTCTATGTATAATATGTATGTATTTACAAAAGAAAAACATCAGAGGATCAGCCCGTTTATTGTTTTCAAGTGACACATTTGCTCCAAATAATACGGAAACCTTGTTGGCTTTAAGGGAAAAACATCCTCCTTCACAAACACAACATTCTTTAACCTTGCCTTCAGAGATCGATGGAGTTTCAATGAGTGTTACTTCACCAGAGCTATTAATGGGTATTTCTTCTTTTCCTAACGGCTCAGCGGGCGGCCTCGACTCGCTAACGCCACAACACTTAAAAGACCTTCTCAGTGTGACATGTGGCGAAGCTGGGGATGCCCTGCTGAAGGAGCTAACAGCACTCGTGAACATGATGCTTGGAGGCAAGGTTAATGAAAATATATTAGACGTTCTCTATGGTGCTAATTTATGCGCCCTCCTCAAAAAGGATGGGGGTATAAGGCCCATAGCTGTAGGAACTGTTTACCGTCGTCTTGCAGCGAAAATCTGTTGTAGAAGTTTAAAAGAAACCCTCTGCAAGGATTTACAACCCTTACAATTGGGTTTCGGATCACGCGGTGGCTGCGAGGCTGCGGTACACGCTTTGAGAACGTCTCTTCATAATAATAAATGTGATGTGGTAGTGAAGGTTGATGTAAAGAACGCTTTCAACTCTGTTTACAGAAACGTTCTTCTACAACAAGTTAAAGACAAAATTCCTAGTGCTTTTGGTTTTATTTGGCAATGCTACGGTAAACCTACAAAATTAACATACAAAAACAACCTTATCCTTTCGGAAGTAGGGTGCCAACAAGGTGACCCCCTTGGGCTGGCTCTCTTTAGTATAGCTATTCATCCGACCATTAAAAAGTTAGAGTCAAAATTTAACGTGTGGTACCTAGATGACGGAACTTTAGGAGGCGATTTCAACACTGTATACAATGATCTAAAATTAATTATCTCGGAGTTTAAATATTTAGGCCTTACTTTAAATTTTTCAAAATGTTAAATTTTTGTTCCGAATAATGTAATTCAAAAAAACGTATTGACACTTTTTAACAAAATAGCACCAAATATAAAATTACTAAATAAAAAATCACTTCGCCTCTTAGGATCACCGATTCTAGACGAATCCCTACAAGATTTTGTAGAAGACAAAATTCAAAATTTTCTTTCTGTTTCGGAACGCCTCCAAAAAATTAACATGCATGTGGCTTTTTTTATTATAAGATATTGTCTTTTCGTGCCAAAATTCATGTATTCTCTTAGATGTTGTCAGCTTTGGAAACATCCCTTGCTTATACAACAGCTGGACAATATCATAAGAGAAACACTCACCACCATCTTAAATACATCTTTGGACGATCGCGCTTGGCGGCAAGCCACACTGCCCTCGAGGTTTGGAGGTCTCGGTATTCGCAAAATTTCTAGTGTATCATTGCCAGCTTTCTTGTCTTCAATATACAGTACGTCGAGTTTAGTACACACCATTTTAAAACCTATATTTCCAAATTGCCAGTTAAGTTATTTAATTGAAGCCACAGAAAGCTGGAAAAGAGCTTGCCCAACAGAGTCTTTACCCAAGGCCCCCACGTCTCAGAGGCAATGGGACGAGCCGCTCTGCAAACTAGAATTCGATGATCTTTTATTGACATCAAGTTTTTCTGCAGAGCGTGCTCGTTTACATGCCGTCGCGCGATGGGAATCGGGGCTTTGGTTACAGGCGCTACCATCCCGTAATATTGGCAATCTTTTAGATAACAACACATTTCGGTTGGCCGCATCTCTTCGCGTAGGTGCTGCCTGTACAGCTCCTCACCTGTGTAGTTGCGGAGATACAGTAGACCGGCTCGGTCACCACGGACTATCCTGCCAAAAGAGTGCGGGCAGGATACCGCGGCACTCCAGCCTGAACGATGTCATCCGTCGGGCCTTTGTTAGTGCAGGCGTTCCGTCAATGTTGGAACCCAACGGTCTTTTGCGGGACGACGGCAAGAGACCTGACGGAATGACTCTCGTTCCTTGGAAGATGGGTAGGCCTTTAGTTTGGGATGCCACATGTGTGGATACGCTGGCTCCTACCCATCTTCCAGTGACCACGACGCGGGCAGGAGCTGCCGCTGATAAAGCTGAAAACCTCAAGCGGCACAAATATAGTAATCTAGATTCAGGTTACGTATTTGTGCCGTTTGGGGTGGAGACTTTAGGTCCGTGGGGGTCGGCCGCTCTGGAGCTGTACAGAGAGCTAGCTAAACGTTTGGTGGAGGCATCGGGTGACCGGAATGCTGGCTTGTATTTTGCCCAAAAAATAAGTATTTGCATACAACGGGGCAATGCAGCCAGCATTTTGCCCACTTTTCCCTCCACCAAGGGTTTAGCTGATTTAGATATAGTTTAGTTTTTAATTAGTTTAATTTTAATTTAAGTAATTAGTTTTATTTTAGTTTTAATATTACCTCGATTAGAATCTGGATTGCGACCGAGGTTGGATTCGGAGCTATACTATTGTTTTTTATATCAAAACTGTTTATTATTTTTCTTCCATTTCGTGATGTTTGAGATTAAAATTAAATTCAGTAGTATATCCGTTGTCTAGTCATCGTAACACAAGCTTAGCAGCTTACCACGGGGCTAGATGGCGCGGTGTGTTCGTCACAGGATTTATTTATTTATTTATTATTTAATCGCCTCGAAACACACATAATATAATAATAAACAAACGCAGTAAATATTTTGCCTGAGTTTCGTTTGTTGAATAACTTAAATGCTGAATGAAGTTTGTATTTGATTTCTATCTCGTTTGATTCTTGATTTAACTTGATCGTCCGTTGTTTGAGATCTTAACTTCGACAGAACTTCACGATTACATAGCAAACAATAGGTTTACTATGGTTACACAACGCAGCCCCTGTGTCTACTGGTAACTATTCTACTAATTATTTCAATACCCACGTACGTAGAGTACCTACAATGCTCTCGTATGATGCTGTCTATTTGATTATTACAACACCGACCGTAAAGTTCACTACACAGTTGAACTGAAAGATGAACAAGTGTGCTTACTAAATATAAAAACATAATATATACAACTCTTGTTACATAATTTATTTACAACTCTTCCATAAAAGTATACCACATTCAAGGTCTACGTACATACATTGGTATAATAAGTGGGATAGTTAGTGCTCCCTCGTGTCGGTAACTGACTGTACCCGTGAACTTCGAGCTTAGCGCATAGCCGTGAATAACCAAAGAGTTCTCGGTCCTGCACTCTAGCACGCTGCATGCATACCAACTAGCCTCTATTCACTCGGATAACCCGCTTATAAACCACGGAAACAACTCGTTTGTACTGCTTTGAATAACTTGTCATTTGATTTTACTGACCGACATTCTATTTATATTTTCAAAAAAATAGTTTGTTGCATACACGTTAAACTTAAAGGTGTCGATAACAAAACTATGTTTATGTGGAAGATAATTTGCGCTCGACCTAATCTCGACTGATGTGAAGCGATGATAGTTGCGATCAGACCGGAATAGACCGCGGGACCTTCGCACCGGAACGCGAAGTGCACTCGACGCGATATTATCTCTCGCTCAGACTACCCTCCAACCAACAGACACTACATCAACTATAGTTACACAACAACACGTAGTTCAACCAACTATCTACTTTTAGCGATAACATTCAATGTTCTTGCGTGTCCTCGAGATACTTCCACTTTGTTCCAACAATCTACATCTAATCTTGGTTCACTTGTTTTCTCAACAGTACTTCAAATCTCCGAGTGTACAAATCGGCAGACATAGAAATAACCGCACAATAAAACCATCTTATTTCAGTTTTCTATTAAAAGGTAAAGTTGTAATTGTGTGTTTCCGCAATTAACCATAAAACTGGGCCTTTGTGCGTGACTTTAGGCCGTGGGTTTTCTCACGATGTTTTCCTTCATCGTAAGAACGATCTTAACAGCGCACATAAATTTTTCTTAAACAAAAAGTATTGATGCGCGGCTAGGATTCGAAACCACGGCTTTCGGAATAAAAGTCGGGGTATCTACCACTAAACCAACACCGCTCTTTTATTATACCGTCTCTTTTTTATTTCTATCAAATTAAAGTCGAAGTTACCTTCGAGTGTTCAACTACGCTCTAATGGAGTCTAATTAGTTTCCAGGCGTCAGTTTAGTTATTAGTTTCAGCGAAATCGGTTTCGATTCCGGTCACGTTTCCGTTTAACTTCTCACCTCTATAACCTACCATGTGGTCACATCACATGTAAGATCTGCGAGCGGACGAGCGAACGAGCGGGAGGTAGGTAGGTATAGCTACCGACTACATGTTATCGAAACACTAACAACGTAACGTAATAACCGACAGTCGTTCGGCAGCAGAGGTCCCGCGACGCGACGGGTCGCCGCAACAACCCAATTAATGGGTACCCTACGTCCGCGTCGCGTCGGTCGGGTATAACCCGGAGCGCCTTCCCAACGCCCCAACGCCCCGGGCGACCGGCAGGTGATCGTGACACAATTACCGACAATCAATAACACGGTATTTGCGGTACTTTATTGTTGTGCCGATGATGACGTCAGATCCCACCGATAATACTCGTTGCGTCACACGACACGTTATCTCAACGAGATTGCTAAACCGATAGGTATCAAACGTCACCTGTCATTGTTGAACGAACGAGTAGAAATGAATGCAACGGGACGTCAGAGAGATACTAAACTCTGTGATTATGTTAACCGTCTTTATTTTTACTAAGTAATATTAACTTAATAATTACTTGAAATTTCAAAGTTGAGGAACCCAAACGTAATATAACAAAACAATACGTCAGTCATCATTTGTATAAAAAAATACGTGTACTAATTTTAATGAATTCAAGTGTAAATAGCTACGAAGTGAACGATGAGCGACTGAATCCGACTTAATCTAAGTGTCGTCGTAGTAAGTGAGCTAACAATAAGACGATCCCAATATTGAATGAGTGCGATGCCGTAACCATCTCGTTCGGCCCACAACCCTGTTTGGATAACGTTACTCTAAGCCATAAGCACCATCTCTCGCCCCTCTCCCCAATGAGAGAGGGTGGCAATGTCTAGTATTACTAGAGGAAAAATAACTGCACTGGCATAGATAGTACACGCCGTGAACGAGGGCTACACATGTTACCAAGCATTTGATGTTAACGTTAAATATGTACAAGACTACATTCGCACAACACATAAAAATGTATTAATACCAAACACAAGAACAGAAAGTTAGGGACAAGCCTAAACGTTAAGTCGTACAAAATAGGGTATGGGTATTGTTCTCATACATTTCAAGTAGCCAAATAGTATAGGTAGTAAGTTATGTTTGAAGAACAAAATGAAATCTTCAGATAAAACGCTCCACGGTGTAGGTAGATAAGATAGTTTACCTCTATGCTAGTTAGTTTATTTTAGTTTTTATACGTAGACGATAACCGTAAAAAAGTTATATAATTTGTTGTGAAAGGGTTTGAGAAGCGATGTGTTGTTGCCGAATGTTCCGGCAATCTTGGCACCGGATGCTCGCGCTCGGTCGTATCCTGCTACGTATGGGTTACGGTCCATCCTCCAATCGACGAGTCGGGAACTACGGGGGATTCTACGCTTACCTACATTTATAGTACTAACACTACATATATGTACTACTACATACTATATGTTTTACACAACATTTACCTTACAGCGGTATGAGAAACGTGTTCAACGACAACACTGTCATAGGGTGTCGTATGTGAGTTACACGCTCATTGCGGGCCCAGATTTATATGACCGGCTGCTGGTGCGTCACGAGATCTAAAAGAACTCGTTATAGTCCTCTCCCAATCACGCCGCAAGATACTTTACAAGTCGTATAGATAGACTAATAGTTTAAAATTTAATTATTTTTATGAAAATTACCCATATTAAGTTTTTTTTTGTATGTATCGGTAGATTATAGATATGTCTTCAAATATGTCAGCTCGCCCGACGACCAAAAAATTAATAAAAACAATATAAATAAAACAAAATGACGATACCTCCAAGATCTCGTAATGCACTAAATATCAAAAATTTACGAAACTTTTTAGACCGCGTCCCGCGCATATGTGTAAGTATCGATAAAAACATTAGTGATGGGATTCAACGGAAAATGCAGCTTATCGAGAATCAATCACGATATGCCTCAAAATGTTAATCATATGAGTATGGAAATCTAGACAACAATTGTGCTGAATCATCAACTATATTACAGTTATTGTTAGCAAGTGAGGGTAGTTTGATAATTGAGAATTTGAGTTACTCAGATCTTTGTTTTGCTGGCATGGAGGTAATTTTACAGCAGTAGTAAGTTCTTGATCATTGAGTCTAGAACTGGAACTAGTACAAATAATTTCACATAAGGACGTCAAGACACTTTTCTTTCCACTTGAACATGATTTTTCAGATAGTTTAAATATTTTAAACTATCTGAAGTCGTAGCACTTTTGAAAAGTTGACACAACACTGGCTAGTTTATGAACGTTCTTCGTACGAGTTTTTCACGAGATTTATTGAGTCTCGTGTCGCACTAAAATCATTTTTTTACCATCTGGTAGCAACAAGAACTTTAAGATCTCGTACGTTTGTTATTGGTAAAAATACAACATCCAAAATATTTAAGAAGGGTGAGTTTATTTATATCACTCAAACTCAAAAAAAAACAAAACAAAAAAAAAATGCATAGGCCAAAATGGGATAGACATACAATTTTACCTTCGCACTGAATGCATGACTCGAACGAGAACTAATAGATATCGTAAAGCAGTGAGCGTGTTAATGAGAACAAATATTTTTACTAACCTTAACTAAGTAAGGACCATATTTTGTGAAATATTAGGTTCGTAAATCACGTAGGTAACGACTTCGTCACGAAATGGACAAGAATCAGCTGATCTCTACTCTTTCGATTTGGTCAAATAGAACACGACAAACGTGGCCTTTAGAATACGAAAATATGAAAGCTTTTTAAACGAACAAAATAGCCTGACCTGTTTCTGACGCGACATGGAACGATACAAAAATACGCGGAGTCGATAAAAATTGCAAACAAACTGCGTCGGAACAATAAGTAGAGCACGAAACGGAACACGCTCGCTCTCTTTCTCTCCGTTCCGAGATATATTATACGTGCTACCTTCCTATAGCCTGTGTCGATATGAGCTTCAACACATTTCAAGAATCCCACATAGAGCCTCCTGCTGCACTTGCGACTCCTTCAACCTGTTTGTTTTAAGCTCAAAGAATGTAGATTAACCACGCGACTTCCCGACCCCCTTTCCGTCGCGTCGCATTCTCAAGCTTTTATTGCATTTCCCTATGAATTATTCGCAGTGTTATGTCTTCATTTAACGATATTACATTCACTCGACGAATAACTCACTCCGAAGGAACGCGTAGCTTTTCTACAACTTAATGAATTACTCTAAAAATTAAAGTAATCGAAAATGTAAATGAAAGCTCGAGTCGAGTCGACTCTTCTGGATAGGTACCGTACGAGCGACCTACCGACGCGACGCGATGCCGACGACGACGACGGTTTACAAACAAAGTTTAATTATTATAACGAATCGTTCTCAAACGGAAAACTTGGATGTGAATGACGAAACCACGGAATTAAATTACAAAGTTACTCGTTCATTACATTTACTCCCATATGTGTGTGTGCCTAGTGGAGTACCACCGTTAATGTATTAGGTATATTCTTACAGGAGTACCTCCTACCTACTATCGAAAGACGATCGCAGACTTAGAACTCGAAATCGGATTAGTGATATAAATAAAATAGTATCTACAGGCGAGCTGTGGAACAATGTTTCGGTCAGTAGTCTACTGTGGCCTCTATTCCACCCTCTACAACAAAGCAGTAGAACCGTGTGTAAGTGCTGAGTTTACATAAATAAACACGTACGATTGTTGGCGCGTACTGCGCGCACATAAACCGGAGTGGTCTACGTCCGCAACGCGTTGAGCAGGTCGCCGGTCGCCAGTCGCCGGTCGTTGCCAACAAACTGGGCCTTTCCTCGCTCTCTGTGGACGGTGCATGGACTATAACACTACTGTTTATTTCACAAGGAACGAGATTACATGCGAGATTTCACTACTTTATAGGAGGCCGATTGTAAAACCGGATACTGCATCATACATATATCTGTGTTGGTCAATTAGATGGAGACGCAACATACATTTAAGAACATTGTGTTCCGATTTAGTTTCCCTAAACCATACATGACCTAGTGTACCTAACGGACAGTTATAATTTTTACAGAATATGTCGACTTATTAATTTTTTTTTATGAAGCGGAGCTTGAATGTTTATAAGGGTCAAAGTATATAATTATGTGTGTTTAAATGTGTCTGAAAACTAACAAAAGTCCAAAGGCGAAACAAAAGCGAAAGTATTCGTTGCGGGAATTGCTAACTTCTTTTGCAGACATCAGATAGATAGATATACTGGGGGAACAGGGGGCGCCACGGTCGGAGACACGTGCATGCCACGCTACTCCACTGGATATAGTCCGATGATCCACAAGACCTAGTTAATTAAGTTTTGATACACGACATTTATAATTTTTATAATGAAACCGTACATTATATTAATAGACTAGTCGAGTTAATAAGATAATATAATATAACATATTTCTCTAACTTTGACAATCACTGACAAAAGCGACACAAATGAATTAATACTAAGCTAAAAATATCAAGAGTAGGAAGTCAGTAGATAAATTATCGGCTCGTCGGTAAATACGGGCATGAGTCTATTCACACCTACACCTACCTACTTTATTCTTAACAAAATCTTTTCTTAAAATAACACTACGTGGATCATCTTCATTGAAAACAGAATATCTTCCCACGAACACAACACTACGTTTCTTGAAGCAATGAACTCAACCAGCATCGTTCGAAATGTAACAAATTTCATTATATTCTCACCGAATAGAAATAAAGCGAAACGAAACTAGGATCGTGGGCGGCATCGTATCACGTAGAAATAGCGCGCGGCGGCGGGACTAGCTGGCGATGGCGGTAAAATCTTTACCTTGTAAAAGTGAATTGGTTACCGAAATTCGAGACATAACGTATCTATCGGGGATGGTTTCCTTCCTTCATAGGCAGCTACCTGCCTACGTAGGTACTATGTACATTTGTTGTAGGTATTTTATTTCCTTATGCAAAATGCGGACGCATTTGTCGTTCGCGGATTGGCCTACATAGCCACGAAAGACCATGTAGACGCTAAGACGTAAATCGTCTGAAATAGACGCAGAGGCCAGAGAGAGAGTAGAAAAGTTCGATCTTGTATTAAAGTTTGTCAATGTCTCAGTTAAAGATCCAACAAACGTTTTTATAGCGCGAAAGAGTCCAATATATGTTTTACATCCATACGTACTATACAAGATGTAACAGTTAAGCCCTTTTAATCCGAAAGGGGGTTGTTCTAGACGTCTAGGCGAACACCTTTTGTTCTACGACTTTTGAAAATTCGAACTTTTTTTTGAAAATTTTGAGATTATGTTTCACTGGAAAAACAGCTGTTTTTGAAAATAAAGGTAATTGAAGGTTTGATTGTAGTAGACCAAACTAAATGAAAGAACAACATAAGGTCAATGACCTCGAACTGTAAGAAACAGCTGATTTTCAAGTAAACTTTACACCTAAATTTTTCGAAAAGTACTTCGAATTTTCAAAAGTCGTAGAACAAAAGTTGTTCGCCTAAACGTCTAGAACAACCCCCTTTCGGATTAAAAGGGCTTACCCGTTACATCTTGTATAAAACAATAGTTATTAGCACGGTTGGTTGTTTGCTGTTTATAGTCTACCGCCTCCAACTAAGTTAATTTAACTTAGATCCGTACCTATAGTCAAGTTAGTTTTTCAAACATAGACGATCACCGCAAACTATGCTGCTGCTAAGCTGTGTACCTAGAACTGTGTACCTAGCCAGAACACAATATAACCATTGTGTTCTGGCATTGTTTTTGTTGAGTTATATCAATGTGTATTACTGTTGGTGTGCCTAATTAAATAAATAAATAAACTATGCCAAGCTGGCATATAAAAAAAACTGGAGTGCTAGGTTAACTAACTTAGTTTAGTTTGCGATGGACGATCGGCTTTTGACTGCTTACCTACGAGAAACAAATAGAATGGAGATCGAACTTCCAATTAATAAACTCGAATAAAATTATTGTGAACATTTATTAATTCGAGTTCGTTGCTGCTTGCACGTCCTTAACCTTGTTTATCAAATGTGTTTTTCAAAAAAAGCCCAAGAAATCGCAGCTAGTGTCTAGTGTAGACAACTAACTGGTAGACGCCGCGCAGTGGCGTGTACCAGTCGCAAGCAGTAGGTGTAGGTACTCGCTACCACCTACCTACTATACAATCTGACAACGATCGAAATCTCCCGCCACTGGCACAGCGCCTTTGTAATCTTCGCAGTTTTTGGCACTGACTGCTAGCTCTCAAAGAGCGGATATGCACCCTCGGTCTAGAGGGGTAAGGTCGAGAGTCGGTCGGAGATGCGAGGCAATAACTCAAGTAAGTCTGGTTCCGGGATCGTAATGAGCCGGACGTGCTGAGTCCGAGCCCCGGCCCCGGCCCCGCCCCGCTCCCGCTTACCGCCTCCCGCTCCCGCCTCAAGACAACACTCGCTGCGGAACACCGGATTTTTCTAAGACATTTTATACAAAAGCTAATAAGTACCTATTAAAATGTTGTCTTAAATAACTGGGTATTTCTATAACTAGGTAGCTTTCGTTTGTGGCTCACCGGCAATGTTCTAGTATAGTACTAAATTGTTTTGCATGAAAATTATAATTTGTGTAAAAATAGTGCTAGGTATATTTTTGGAAAATAAACTATTTTTGTATTTTTAACCGAATTCAAAAAAGGAGGAGGTTCTCAATTCGTCAATTCTCAATTTCTCAGTGCTTTTTTTTTTAATGTTTGTTCACCGATTACTCGAAGGTGGCTTGTCCGATTGAGATGGTTCTTTTTTTAATGGAAAAGTGATATCGATATACCGACTACGATACCGACCGAACGAGCGAAGCGAGTTATGTCCAGTGTAGACGGGCCTGGCGCTTGTATCTTAGTATGTTTGTTCGACGATAACTTGAGTATCGTAGCTCGGGATCTTCATGAATTTTGGTATGCGCGTAGTTTAGGTCAATAGAATTTATGAATTCGAAGATGAGCCGGATCGGTAGGGGGGTTGAGGAGATAGGGGGTCGTGAGGTCTCAGTTCGGGGCGAACTCCTAGTGTAAAATGTGTTTATTAGATTTTAGGGTTCCGTACCCAAAGGGTAAAAATAGAACCCTATAACTGAGACTTTACTGCCTGTCCGTCCGGTCCGTCCGTCTGTACGTCTGTCCGTCTGTCACGAGAGTGTAACTCATGAACCGATCACGGTTCTAGCTGTCAAGCTAGATAGTTGAAATTTTCTTTGATGTTGTATTTCTGTTGCCGCTGTAACAACAAATACTAAAAACTAAATTAAACAAATTTTCATGAGGGCCCCCAAACAACAAATGTGATTTTTCAAATATAAACGCATGTGTTTTGTTTGACCGCTGCTGGCGCCATTTAGTGATAAATTATTTTTAACGTAAGCAGCGTTCAGGGATTTCGTTTGGTCCAGTCTTTATTCTATATAATTCGGTGACAAATGGTGATAAGTAATAGTATGGAACCCTTCGTGCGCGAATTCAACTCGCACTTGACCGATTATTAATGTATTTTCGACTGTTTTTATTTTCGGCCCAGTAGGTATATATATACATAACTCCAACAATGTAATGAGGTCTCTACGAAAGTTTTTTAGAGAACTAATAAAAAACAGAACAAGAAACTCTGTAACAAGTCTGTAACTCTGTATCTAAGTAGTGAATCCATCGACGGAATTAGACGTGGCGTGGACTCCCAAATGGGTATAAACGGGTGTTGTTTTATTTGAACAGAAAGCGTCTGAGCGCGGTGACGCAGTGACGCGGGTTCGATCCCCGCGGACGCGTTCTTCATTCCCTGCCACGAACTAACGAGGTTTGTTGAGGTTCCGATATCTAGAGGGTTCACATTTTGCAGTTTCGATATTATTCGAATTATAATCATAACGTACTGTAACATGAAGGCATCATCAAGTTTACGATACTCTATATTATACCTACAATGTTATGGGTAGTGCAATCTATATTCATAGAAATATCACGTAAGTATCCAATATGATTTTATGTAAGGGTATTTGTATAAGTATAATTGATATAGTTATATTAATGTAATAACATGTGCGTTTGGTGTCAATGTCAACATTCGAAGGCATGGTTGCGCGTAGTTGCGCCTCCGCGCATGTACCTACTTGCAAAAACGTCTCTGCGAGACCTCTTGGGTGTGTAAATAGGTCTTATCTTCAATCGTAATTACATCAAAACAAATTTGATCGAAACACGAAGTCGACGCTTCCAGTGATATCATTATCTGCATGTTTTATACAAATATGGCATCTCCAACAGCTTCATACAACTTAACGAAGAGTTATTTATTTGCAGATAGTTTAAGTTGACTAAACCAAAAATATCTGGGTATGATCGAGGCGATATGGGGCGAGCGGTGTGACCTGGAACAGTACTCAATATTGACATGACCGACGATTGCTATAGAATACGGTTGGTTATACGACGACTCAGTCACGACACGACACGACCACACTCTACCTACGGTATCGTACCCAGAAATTACATTTTTAACACATCAGCGGTTCTACAAAGCTACTTTATTTGACTAGAAAAGTCATCGTAAAGTGAGTCTTTAGACCCTACGAAATATAATTTCAAGCATTACCTAGATTTATAAAGTAGAATTTTAACGTTTGTAGTAAAAACCAGTCACTCAGCTCATGACTCTATAAGTAATTATAGCTTATAAAAGCTTGTTGTATGTAC
The DNA here is from genome assembly GCA_949358125.1 of Idaea dimidiata. Taxonomy (NCBI): domain Eukaryota; kingdom Metazoa; phylum Arthropoda; class Insecta; order Lepidoptera; family Geometridae; genus Idaea; species Idaea dimidiata. The sequence goes on from OX442334.1 coordinate 110,863, forward strand.
TTACATATTATAATATAAGTATCAATGAAGTAAACACAAATCCAGTAGTAAAGTTCGTCAGTTTAACATGAACACAAGAATGACCTCAAAGCCCTCAATAGTAGTCCGAAAAAGAAAATAATGAAGTCTTTATATAGATAGATAGATAAATGCTTTATTGTAATAAAACTTAAATAAGTATAAAAGAGACAAAAAATTAATCTAGTGTAGCACCATTGCCGGCCTTATCGTCTAAGGGCGATCTCTTCCAGGCAACCAGTGAATAGCTAATCATCTACAGGAAGGGGATGGTTAAAGTGTAAACTGAAGAAGATCGTTAAATAGTACCAGTGTTCTTTAATTAACTAGCTGCCCCCCGTGGTGTCACCCGCATAAGTCCCGGTCCTGCGGGAATATCGGGATAAAAGTAACGTGGGAAGTAGCCTACATGTTATTCCAGGTATCCAGCTACCTATATTCCATGTTTCATCGCAATTGGTTCAGTAGTTTTTACGTGATTGAGTAACAAACACACATATACACATACACAAATTTTCATAAACGTTCAGCTTTATAATATGAAGTAGGAATTATAAGCCACTACCTATACCCGATGTCACTATTTGTAGTAGTCTCTATAATAACGAATGACATAAAAACAACATCGTAGCGAGTAGCGAGTAGCTACAAAGTGACGTGCGCTCACCCACACGTACAACAAAACACCATAAATCAAGTCATTACCGCAATATTCGCTCGTTGTTTACATTTATCATAACAACGTGTTAGAATACATTCGCTACCAACATATTCAATACAACCAACTATCTGAACTCATAGAGTAAATATCTCTCTATGACTTCAGCGGCGTGACGGCGACGGGCGCAGGCGGCGAGTGGCCTTGAAATCCGAAAGTATAAAAGGTTACATTTACTCAGGTTTGATTCCTATTGGTGTATAAAACTGTTTACATTTCTGCCCTGCCGTCGGTATACAGCTATATCGCAATAAAAGTTTAAAAACTTGAGAAAGTGCTTCCAATTGTTTGTATTACCACAAAGTTAGCATTGCGAGTTCACTAAGTATAGAGTAAACGAAGATACGTCTGAACTCTATCCCACTTCAATCTAAACATCTTTGCTTCACCCCGCGTTCCACTCAGTAAGGTAAACAATGAGAGGGGGTGAAGGGGAGAGGAGGGAGGGGCTCTCCCCACCAACCGTGCGTCGACTCTGATGAGATGAGCCATGGCCCACGTGATTCCAATTACCCCCACAATGGGCTCCCGGGTCCACTTTGAACCCCGATGTGAAAGCATCCTACAGTTTTCACCTTTCTCTTGTCTCGTCAAAGGGAAGGCCCTGTATTCATTATGGCTGCAGATTAACGTGGAATGTGAACGTACTTACACGATGTACGTCCGCGTCGTGTACAGACAGACCTGCTGTCGTATTCTTTACACGGTGGGTAGTTCCATGTTGAGTTCAGAGGGATTCAAAGAATTAATCAGATTGAGTTCAGATTTATCTTATTCCAAAAATAAGGTCTCTTAAAAAAACTCTTTTAGCATTTATATTTTGTTTCTTTTTAAATTCTGACAAAAATACGATTTATAACCTTAGTACTATGTTTTATTCCAGATCTCCAACTATCTGCATCTCAAAATTCATCGCAATCGGTTCAGTAATTTTTGCGTGATTGAAATACAAACATCAAAATAAACAAATATTCGGATTTATAATAATTAGTGGGATTAGTAGAGGGATAATAATCAGTATTATCGTTGATAACTCTGATATAAGTCGTTAGGTCATGTTGTATAGAGGCGTTAGGGCGACCTGACAACTCTAATACTGGGTGAGTTACACCACTAGAAGTTACACACTAACTATACTCGTAGTTGTATCTCGATATACATAAGGTACGAGTACCTCTGGATATAAAGATGTTACGACTCATTCCCTTCAGGTTTCGTTTATAATCTGCTACATTTATTATAACCCACTTTGCGTGGAGGAAAGTGGTCGAACGCAAAGATAATTACGACTGTAAAATTTGATATAACCAAGTCCATAATATACATCTACGATTTGGTAATATAATTTTATATAGAATCGGTGGTACCAACCACTTCAATCATCGCTCAACCTTAACGCACTCGACATCAAACCTGAATTATTAGGTCTATTCTAGAAATCAGTAACACGTAGGTAATGATTAATTATATCACCATTAGGTACAGTTAATTGATTTTTTAACCGACTTCAAAAAAGGAGGAGGTTCTCAATTCGTCGCGTATATATATATTTTTTTTTTTATGTTTGTTCACCGATTACTCGAAGGCGGCTTGACCGATTAAGATGGTTCTTTTTTTAATGGAAAGGTGGAAACCCCGAGGTGGTCCCATAAAAATTTCGTGAGGATCTGATGAGGATCTTAGAAGTGAGGACCGGGAATGCTCCTCAAAAAGCTGTATTCAATTCACTTGTTCACCGATTACTCGAAGGTGGCTTGACCGATTAAGATGGTTCTTTTTTTAATGGAAAGGTGGAAGCCCCGAGGTGGTCCCATAAAAATTTGGTGAGGATCTGATGAGGATCTTCGAAGTAAGGACCGGGAATGCTCCTCAAAAACCTGTATTCAATTCACTTGTTCACCGATTATTCGAAGGTGACTTGACCGATTGAGATGGTTCTTTTTTTAATGGAAAGGTGGAAGCCCCGTGGTGGTCCCATAAAAATTTGGTCAGGATCTGATGAGTATCTTCGGAATGATGGACAGGATAGCTTCCCAGAATGTAATAAATTACTCGTTTTTGGACTCCTACCAAAAATAATAGACCCCTAAAGAACTAAGAACAGATTGATGGGCCACCTAAAACCACCTTCTCATCAGCAAACTCCTAGGTATTGGTCTTAGGTATATAACAATAGGTATTGTTGACACTCGACTGGGACGGGAAGGGAGTCAACGTTAATGGCACGTTCTTAAAGCACCTCCGTTACGCTGACGATATAGTGCTTATTTCTGAGTCAGCAGTTGAACTGAACATTATGGTAACGCAACTCTATCACGCGTCGCTCAAAGTTGGTCTGAAGATGAACATGGACAAGACAAAGGTGATGGGCACTGCCGATTTGATACCGAACTCCATTTCGTTGGATGACCACGAGCTTGAGCAGGTAAAGGAGTATGTATACTTAGGGCAGCGGATTACTCTTGGAAGAGACTATATGGAGGCGGAAATCAGTCGAAGGAAACAACTGGCTTGGGCGGCCTTCGGGAAACTCGGTTTGGTGTTTAAATCGAAAAACTACCACAGTCGCTTAAAACCCGAGTTTTCAACCAATGTGTGCTTCCAGTCATGACGTACGCTTGTGAAACCTGGCCGATGACCATCAAATTAATCCGTAAACTAAAAGTTACACAGAGAGCTATGGAACGCATCATGCTCGGAATCTCCCTTCGCGACAGAGTTAGAAATACCATGATTCGAAAGCGCACTAAAGTAGTAGACGTTGGATTTCGAGTCGCTAACCTAAAGTGGGCGTGGGCCGGACATGTGTACCGAAGGAGGATGGCAGGTGGAGCAGATCTGTACTTGAATGGAGACCTCGGATTGGGAAAAGAAGCGTGGGCAGACCACCAGCCAGATGGTCCGACGATATCAAGGCACATGCCGGGGCAACCTGGTCCAGAAAGACCTGTGATAGGAAGATGTGGAGAGACATGGGAGAGGCATATGCCCTGCAGTGGGCCAATACATGCTGTTGAAGAAGAGAGAGAAGAGAGGTATTGTTAATTTATTTGGCAGTCGGAAGTAGGTAGGTAGGTACTAAAAAGGGTGAAATAAAAAAAATAATCTGTTTTATCATCTGAAGTCGGGCAGCCAAACTAAGTACAATATTGAACCATACAGCCAGTAAAATTGCCCGACTTCAGATGATAAAACAGATTAATTAGTCGGTGGCGCTGTTTGTAAAGGTTATTTTGGTCTTTTTTATCAATTATTTTTTTTTGGTGGTTTTTAAATTTTTAATTTTTTTTTGTTCTTTTTTTAAGTTGGTTTTTTAATTTTTTAATTATTTTTAACCTCTCGTTTTCGTAGACATTTGGTTAAACTATGTCGGATATAAAATATTTTTGGTATTTGAAAATCGGGTTGCATTGAATAAAATCTCCCAGCCGCCGCCGCCGCCGCCGCCGGCACGATCGATCGACAATGGAGAGACCCTATAACCACTATTCTCATACTTGATCCTGTTTATTTATACCTACTGTGATACCCGTACATACGACAACGCTGCACTATTATGAATTGGTCAATGACATCAATTTAACAGAACAGTTATGCAAACAATACCTCCTGTAAATTAACTTCGGTTGCCGTCAATAAGATTCGGTCCCTGCTCGTTCCGGTTTCCAACCGGTCGCATGTCGCATATCGCATATCGCTCGCAATCCGCCGACTTATCTGTCTCCTCGCTCAGCGCTCAGCGTTCAGCGCGCAGGTGAGCGCCTCCAGCCAAGTCAGCTAAAGCGGGCTACTTAAATAAATATCGCCACTTTAGATTTGAGTCTCATTTCTGTCAAAAATGCGCCTGATCCGCAGCCAATAGCTCCTACATTATGCATGAGACTTCCCGGAGACCGTTCCGTCTACAACGCACATTGTACCGTTGTTTTACCGCGGTAAGGTCGGTATTCGTTTGAGGATCGGATCGGCGCCCGCCGCCGGGGATCGGCCGACTCGCTCGACTGAATGATCGTTGCGTATTTATGAGGATCGATCGAGTTAGGATTCATTTACGATGACGTCACGGCTCACTCGGGCCGCACTCGCTAGCTCCGCTCGCTACCAACTCGGCCCTCAGCCGCTACGAGAAGGTACGAGACGAGAGAACCGCAAGTTTTAATGAAACTCGCAATTAACGCTATTACGGCTCTCTTCGGTGAGATCATTTTGAAATTCTACGAATCACTTTTGCGACGAAAAGTTTTCTTGTTGAGAGTAGGTAGAAGAAATTTTGGCAAGTTACATTGGACTGAAGAATTAATGATGTCGCGTAAGTAGGTTGGCTAGTTGTGGACGGCGCGCCGACCGCGCCCGTTCCGTCGGTGGACTGTTCGTGTCGGAGAGGTATCCTTCGTCTAGTCGATGCAACTAGAACAACGTTCGGTTTACAATGAATAGTGATCCGCCCCGAGCATGCCCGCACTCGCAGGCGACCGGCGACCGCGACCTCGGCCACGAGTCACGAGTCACGAGGCTGTTGGCTAAAGCTGTTCCAAAAATGCGAATTAAAACGCGGCGGGGCTCTCCACAGACCTCATTAAAACACCACAAAGAAGCGAGAAAACTCGGCGCATACTTAGCGCTCCTAAGGTTTCGAATTCATTTAGTTCACGTGGAAAAACTTTAATTATAGACTTAAAGTAGTGAAATGCCGGCGCCGTCGCTCGTGACTCGCGACTGAGCCTTGGATTATTATTTTTCTCGTTTACCGTTTACCAGAATAAATCATGTAAGTATTTGAAACGACCAACTAGACGTGGCGTTTTTTCACGTCATGAATTACAATAACTAGTGACGCGTCATGTAACGAAATCACTACTTCGAGTCTAATTACAAGTACTTAGTGATTTTTGTAATACGTTATTCGCAGCTACCTTAATTCATATATAGTTAATTTATTGATTTAACTGTAAAACTAGCTTTAGCCAACAAACACTTAGATTTCTAAGTAACTGTATAGTTTGTGTAGGTATTTATGCAATCAATTACAGTAGTCGAATAAAAGTAACTAGTTACAAAAATCACTAGCTCTAACAGGTGACGCCGACCGAGTATCGTAACTAGTTTCATTACATATCTTGAAAATGACGTATCGACCCACGTCTACAACAAACGGTTAACGAGAGATCGCCGACTGCCGTACTCGTGCATGTATTACCTACACCTACAGGCACACAATACATAGGTGTACAAAAGATCCGGTATATGGAGCTTTTGATGATAGCTATCGATGATAGTATTGATTTACAAACTGTAATCTATACTTATAATAAAATCGTAACTTCCGCTAAGTTATGTCTGTTTTTGAAAGATATTTTGAAAAACAATTTTTAGGGGTATGTACTACCGTAACAGACCCCATTTCCGTGTTTAACTTTTTGTCTGTTTGTCCGTTTGGGTGTTTGTCCGTTTATCTGTGCGTTTGTGCGCGCTAATCTCGGAAAAGGCTGGACCGATTTCAATGACATTTGGTATGCAGATAGCTTAAGACTTCGATTAACATATAGGCTACTTTTTATCCGGATATCAAGTCCGGATATCCGAATAAAAAATAAAAATTGCATAATTTCATTGTTCTTGAACCATCGGCATCCATCGTCATCCATCTTCATTAGTCGTCATTGATCGTCATATATCGTCATCATCACTTACTGACATACAAATTTTGCCTTACTTCACCTACCTACTGCAGTGACCCCAGTGTCGCCCATTGAAGTACTGTTGAAGCCAGGCGCATAAGTACTTCCCTGGTTCGCGGAGCGCGGAGCGCAGCTAGTTATAAATATCTCCGGATTCATACAGAATAGCCACAAGTACCTTGCGTGATCCAGAGTTAATGTTTTGGATACAAGTAAACCTGATATCTGTGCATGCATTTTTAAACTTACCAGCTAAATGTAGATTGCAGAATGACTTTATGAATACGCGATATTCTCGTATCAAAGCACATCCCTTGCTAACTACATTAGTCAATACGCCAGACGCGACACGACGACGACGACTGACTATATTTAACTAAATACAGATTTGAAGACAAGGTAACTTTATTTAAAGGCTATACCTAGACAGAAAAGACGGATTTTTCACCAGTATCTGCTTCGTTGCTCTGTCGCTTAACAATTCATTCGGTACTTTCATATTTCCTTGGCTATATCTATCTAGCGGAACACGGGTATTTAGTTTAGCGGCAGCGTTCTGAATCACAAGAAAAACGTTGATATGATATAATATGATACACAGTCAGTGGTAGTTATTTGTGCGTAGAAATGAAAGATGAAAGCACGATCTGTCCATCGGTTTCAGTTATACGTTATTGTCAGATATGGATAAACGATGTTATACGAGTAAGTAGGTATAGAATTAGGTTGTGAGGTGAGATGAGATGAGTAAAGTAGTACGTGCAGGGCGCAGGGCGCAGGGTGTATGTCGAGTGTCGACGTCGAGCGAACGTTGCGTTGTGAGTGAGAGCGTCGAGCGCGCATAAAGAATGTAGGTACTACCGCGGAACTCGGTACCTACCTCGTTACGTATTTACATATTCATGCGCTACTCGCTCGACATGAATTATTCGGACACATTATAACCGCTACGTGTCGCAGAATTCACAAAAATTGCCGGAATCAGAGAGTTGAAAGTTTGTTTTAAGCGTCCGCCGGGAGTTCCGCTCTCGCCCGCGCCCCGTGCCTAGCGCCTAGCGCCTAGCGCTGTGCGAGCTACATACTGCACTCGTAGACCGGGCTACTTTATTGTATGACTCCGTTTTATTGCACTTCTGAATGGAAGTTTGACTTTCAATGTACCCTATCTAGATCTACTATAAGTATGAGACGGTGGCGGCATGTTTAATGCGGGTAGTAAATAAAGTTTCATCATGAAACAGTAATGGTGTCGTTATACCTACACGCGAGGTCGGCGTGGTCGGCGCGGTCGGCGCTGCGTGGACGTGCCATTATTCAAGTCCATTTCGCTGCGAGATGACATTGTTCTGCGGTCGGTACTCGCTACGTTTTTAGCGAACAATTTCCAGATTGACTTGCCAACGTTACCGACCTATGTATGCATCCACATGCATTGTTAACCGGCTCTCCGTTGTTCCCGACCTATTTATTTAGAATGCCATGTTTTTTTGACATCTGTTCTTTGTGCAGCGTGAATCTAATGCCGTGCACAGATCATAAATAAGTAGATAACTAATAAAAACTAGCTGGAATTCGATGGCCGAGTTATCACTGTTATTAAGTTACTAGCTGCGCCCCGCGGTTTCACCCGCGTAACTTCCTATCCCGTAACGTTAATGATCCCTCACGTATGTCATACCAGGTTTTGCTTAACGATCATTCAAAGTACTATATAATATTTCTACCTCTTAACCAACCCTGTACCAAGTTTTATGAATATCGGGTCACCCGCTCTTTTTCACCCATCACGTATGTTGTACCAAGTGTTGCTTAACCCGTGCGATCATTCAAAGTACCCTATATATTATTTCTACCCTGTACCAAATTTCATTCATATCGGTTTACGGGTTGTTGAGTTAGAAATAGAAATACACGACTTTATTTTTCAGAGCTGCCGTCCCGCAGTTTCACTTGCGTAAGTCCCGATCCCGAGGGAATATCGGGATCAAAAGTAGCCTATGTCACATCTGGATAATGTAGTTTCCTATTAATGAAAGAATTTTTGAAATAGGTCTAAAAGTTTCTGAGATGACCCCCAAAATACATACATACATACATGTTACCAACGTAACCTCTTTAAAATATTAATTACCAACATAAAACAAAATATTAAGAATCAAAAGTACGTTTGGTGACACTACCGTCTCGCATGGAGCCGCCCGATTGAGCCGCGCGGCATGATGCCTCACAGAGCTGGCTGGCCACCCTCATCATCATCGCCCGCTACGTGATGTATATGCACGCTTGGTACTTATTAATTATTTATTGTGGAGTTATTTTAAAACTGTAATATCTCGTAAGATATTTATTGAAATCAAGTGATGTTAAGGACAATTATGTTTAAAATTAAATACTTTTAATGAATAACGTATTTATTTCGATAAGGATTAATATCATATTTACAAAATTACCTTCGGAAACAATGCATTGTTCTACAATAAATTTCATTACTCTAAAAGATGTTATATTGAGTCAACCTTAAGAGTTAGACATATGCTGTCGCGGACTATTTATTAGATCCTATTTAGAGGAAGAATTCTCTCATAAATGGTTTTTATGTAACTTTGACCGTTTACTCAGCGCACGCGACAGAATCTCGGAAAAGGGGGAATATTTTCCCGTTTTTGCAACAAATTTCATGGATGCTCCGCTCCTATCAGTCGTAGCGTGATGTAATATAGCCTATAACCTTCCTCGATAAATGGACTATCAAACACAAAAAGAATTTTTCAAATCGGACCAGCAGTTCCTGAGATTAGCGCGTTCAAACAAACAAACAAACAAACTCTTCAGCTTTATAATATTACTAGCTGCGCCCCGCGGTTTCACCCGCGTAACTTCCTATCCCGTAACGTTAATGATCCCTCACGTATGTCATACCAGGTGTTGCTTAACGATCATTCAAAGTACTATATAATATTTCTACCTTTAAACCAACCCTGTACCAAGTTTATGAATATCGGGTCACCTGCTCTTTTTCACCCATCACGTATGTTGTACCAAGTGTTGCTTAACCCGTACGATCATTCAAAGTACCCTATATATTATTTCTACCCTGTACCAAATTTTATTCATATCGGTTTACGGGTTGTTGAGTTAGAAATAGAAATACACAACTTTATTTTTCAGAGCTGCCGTCCCGCGGTTTCACTTGCGTAAGTCCCGATCCCGAGGGAATATCGGGATCAAAAGTAGCCTATGTCACATCTGGATAATGTAGTTTTCTATTAGTGAAAGAATTTTTGAAATAGGTCTAGAAGTTTCTGAGATGACCCCCAAAATACATACATACATACATGTTACCAACGTAACCTCTTCAAAATATTAATTACCAACATAAAACAAAATATTAAGAATCAAAAATACAATGAGATATTGCAAAATAATTATTAAAAAGCACTGCAGTTTGGTGACACTACCGTCTCGCATGGAGCCGACCGATTGAGCCGCGCGGCATGATGCCTCACAGAGCTGGCTGGCCACCCTCATCATCGTCGCCCGCTACGTGTATAATATGTACGCTTGGTACTTGTTAATTATTTATTGTGGAGTTATTTTAAAACTGTTATATCTCGTGAGATATTCATTAAAATCAAGTGATGTTAAGGACAATTATGTTTAAAATTAAATACTTTTAATGAATAACGTATTTATTTGGATAAGGATTAATATCATATTTACAAAATTACCTTCGGAAACAATGCATTGTTCTACAATAAATTTCATTACTCTAAAAGATGTTATATTGAGTCAACCTTAAGAGTTAGACATATACTGTCGCGGACTATTTATTAGATCCTATTTAGAGGAAGAATTCTCTCATAAATGGTTTTTATGTAACTTTGACCGTTTACTCAGCGCACGCGACAGAATCTCGGAAAAGGGGGATTTTTTTCCCGTTTTTGCAACATATTTCATGGATGCTCCGCTCCTATCAGTCGTAGCGTGATGTAATATAGCCTATAACCTTCCTCGATAAATGGACTATCAAACACAAAAAGAATTTTTCAAATCGGACCAGCAGTTCCTGAGATTAGCGCGTTCAAACAAACAAACAAACAATCAAACAAACAATCAAACAAACTCTTCATCTTTATAATATTAGTATAGATTAGTATAGATATAGATATAGATAAAATGTGTGAAATAACATTTTGTTATTGCGAAAATGAATAACAATAAATAATCGTATAAAACGTCTATAAAACGTACAATCAAGCAACAAGGGAGCTGTTTACGGGCGCTAACAACTCGTCTTCGCCCGCGCCACGTCTCTTACCGCCCGCGCGTCGCGTCCCCGTCGCCTGGGTGCGTCCGTGTCGTGGGCGTGGGTGGAGTGACCGGTGAGTTGAGCAAGAGTCATCTCGCGATGATCTTTCCAAGTTTTCCAACACTAAAACACACGACTAATTCCGAAGCAAGCAGCGTAGGTACTACAGTAATGTGTAACGCTTGCGAACATTACTTACGGCTCGTTTACGAGACGTTCCGTAATTACGAACGTGCTCTTTGATACGTGTCGTAAACTACTTGGAGTATAATACTCGAGATTGGTCTGTATGTCTGTCTGTCTGTCGGCAAACACCCGGCGAGCCGCACCGCGCTGCACCGCGCCGCTCCCAGGCGCCACAGCGCGCGACCTGCATATCGATCTGTTGACTGAGTTATCTGGAAGTTTGCTTGCAATCCGGACGTGATTAGATACACTAACGAACCTTATTCCATGAATATACATTCAACTAAGTCGAAATGGCACAATTTCATTGCATACTACTCCACTATCGATCGACTACTACCTAACGACTCTATATCGTGGAGCAATCATTTATATTATAGAGATATTTCATAATTTTCATATCAAATCAGGATTATTATCCCACTACTATAACCACTACTTCTGTACCTATCTACTATCTATACGTGTTCGTTACTAAGGAAGGCCACTAAGGAAGACGGATCAGATTGTTCTACTGCCTTTTTCCTTCTTATAGATGTGCGAGCGACATCTTAGACTATAGCATCACTTACCATCAGGTGATAATATAGTGGCTAAACGCTCTGTCTCTATCGTGTGTAAATAAATATGTTTTATAGTGAAGCTCCTTGTAAAACTTATAATAGGGGTTAAAGTATGAAATTGCCGTTTTATTGCAATAGGTTCTTTGAATTGACATAGAATCTTCATGGTTTGAGGTTTTCGAATGAAACTTTATTCAAATGGTTTCTGTGATGTTCTTTTTTTAAAAAATATGAAACATTTGAATATCGACTTTCAATTGTTTTTGTTATTCAATTTAGACAAGAAAGATGGATACTGCGAAAATTCGAGTGATTTTTGAATACGAGTTCCGACGCGGAACTAACGCGGCAGAAACAGCCCGCAATATCAATGCTGCGTTTGGAGAGGGGTCTACTAATGAACGCACCGTGCGATTTTGGTTTAAACGCTTTCGTGATGGAAATTTCGACTTAAAGAACGAGCCACGAGGAAGACCGCCCACACAGGTGAATAACGATGAATTAAGAGAGATAGTGGAAGCCGATCCTAGTCAAACTACCCAGGAATTAGCGGCATGGTTTAACGTTACCTTACCCACTTTATTGACTCACTTGCGTCAAATCAATAAAATAAAAAAATACGAAAAATGGGTGCCTCATGATTTGACTGATCTGCAGAAAGAAACGCGTGTTGAAACTTGTGTTGCCTTGTTGAACCGGTACAGAAATGAAGGAATATTGGATCGAATTGTAACATGTGATGAAAAGTGGATTCTTTATGATAACCGGAACAGAAAAATGCAATGGCTGACCCCAGGTCAAATGCCACAACAGTGTCCTAAAGCAAAACTTACCAATAAAAAGGTAATGGTAACTGTTTGGTGGTCTCAGCATAGTGTTATTCACTATAGTTTTCTTCGATCTGGTCAAGCAATTACGGCAGATGTCTATTGTGCCGAACTCCGAACCATGTTGACAAAACTAGCAGTAAAACAGCCCCGACTCATGAATCGATCTTCACCATTATTGCTCCACGACAACGCGAGACCTCACACAGCACGAGAAACCATTTTGACCCTTCAGGAACTGCACTTAGAAACCATTCGTCATCCTCCGTATTCACCAGACCTTGCTCCAACGGACTACCATTTTTTTCGTGATTTGGACAATTATCTACGTGACAAGAAGTTTTCTTCCCAGGAGGCAGTACAAAATGCTTTCACACAGTTTGTGCAGTCTAGATCGTCGGAGTTCTATCGCAAAGGCATTAATAACCTTCCCATTAGATGGCAGCAATGTATAGATAATAATGGCAACTAATTTGATTAAATAAATTTGTTAAAAATTTAAAAAATAAACAATTAAGATTTTCAGTACTAATCGGCAATTTCATACTTTAACCCCTAATACTTCCAGAAAGTCTCCATAGGTATAAAAAATAAAGTACTTAACCCTGTTAAGATCACACGCTTGTGGCGATCTCTGTCTGTCAGTCAGTAGTTTACTGTCACCACCGATTTCCTCAGAAACGAGTGGACCTAGCAAGTCGATGATGAAAAGATATGAATGGGATTTCTTTTATCATTGCATTATAATAATGGTTAATCGCTAAATATAAAAGAACATTTAAAAAGTCGGTGCTATACCATAATGTTGATGCAATAAGCCATGCCCGCCGCACCGCTCGCCGAACCGCTCCCCGCGCCGTTCCGCCGCCGTCAGCTTCACCTTTTAGGGTTGAACTCTGTAAAATAGGTATTATTTGTGTAAAGTGTTAGCTGAAACTTTCAGCCATCTCTCGGGGGCTCAGCGGCTCAGCGGCTCGGGGGCTCCTTGAGAGATATGTACTGTTTTATATAAATTGACTCGTAAAAATCAATATTTACCACTTTAAACGTCTACAAAACTTATCTAATAAATAGGTAGGTAGATAAGTGCTATGCAGGTACTTTGATGTCACGAAAATCATTAAAAAAACTTATGTCGTGCCAACTACTTATACAACACAACACGTTTAGGGCTCGTATTCTACAATGTATATCCATGTCTCGAGTCTCGACTACGCCTCAGCTCTGTTTTTTTTTCCAAAAACAAATAGTTGTCGATGTTTTTGCTAGAAATCACATTAAACACTTTAAAAACGTTATCTAGCAATTGCAAAGTTGCTAAAAATTAAAAACGAAACGAAAATAGTTGAAATATACTGAGACACAATAATTGTAGCATACGGGTTGATCTATTTGTGAGAACAATAAAATATATCTATTGGGTAAATGTAGGTCGTATATCCACAGAATTCCCAGTTTTCGAGTTCATACAACAATGTTCCAGGTTATTGAAATGAACACAATCTGTCTGACTCAATGAGCCCTCAGAAATAGGCTTCACGACACTATCACGATATAGATATGTCTGCAGAAGATAAGTACTTATATAATTCATGTTATAAAATAAAAAGTAAATATCAAGTAAGTAATATAAGTAGTATACATTCTCCCGACTTCCGACCTAAATATTATATAACTGCTGATCAAATGATCCCATCACGTTGTCGCGTCCGCGTCGTCACGGTCGGCCGGGAGCCGAAACGTCAGCATTTTGAATATAAATAACCATAAATCTAAATTAATCAAATAGCGGCGAGCGGCCATCGCTCAATCTAATGAAATAAAATCAAACGCGCGCTCGCAAAATGGATGCAAACATTTTTTTAATTAGTCATCAAAAATGAAACGTAATTGTTCCATTTTATAACATGAATATTACGATGTAACATCACCGTCGAAATGACCATTTATACGATGTTTTCCTTCCGTCCGCTTCATAATTAACGAGCCGAGAAACCGGAGCCGACACACCGGGACCGGGACGAGGCCGAAAGATATTTCATTTGACCGGTACAACTTCGGTACAAGCCGTACAAGTATATGAATACCCTTTGCAACAGTCTACCGAGAAAGTAGATGGATATTGAATTAACGCTTCGTCAGTAGGTACGTCGTCGGTAAGCAGCTGTGATCGTAATTCACAGACAGACGTGGAGCCAGATAAAGTTCGAGTGGAATCGATCTGAGCAGCGAGCGAGCACGCCGCGCCCAGAGTGAGTGAAGAATTAGACTAAGTGTAGGGCACTAAAGAAAGGGCAAGTTGTACCCACCTACGTGCCGTATCTATATCTTGTATGGTGTGGATTCTGGACTGGTAGATATTGTCTCACATGAATATAGGGCGTACATATTCGTACAATCGGACATCTCCACTTCATACGAGTAGGATGTGCTTGAACAGAGACCGCGCATGTACTACGATCAAATATCTTCATTATCATTGTTTTAGTCTACAAATAACTTAATTTTCTTTCAACGACAAACAAAACGGATAATTAATAAAGTGTGGGCGAATAAGGTTTATTTGTAAATTGTAACCGACTTTATAACAGTAGGCGGCTCGCAATTCGGTTGTTTGTAATGTTTTATAAACGAAATCGTTTTTATATGATTATAGTTTTCTTGTTTCATGAAATTCCATGACATCTATGTAAGTATATAACAAACTAGCTGCGCCCCGCGGTTTCACCCGCGTAACTTCCTATCCCGTAACGTTAATGATCCCTCACGTATGTCATACCAAGTGTTGCTTAACGATCATTCAAACTACTTTATGATATTTCTACCTATAAAACAACCCTGTACCAAGTTTTATGAATATCGGCTCACCCATCACGTATGTTGTACCAAGTGTTGCTTAACCCGTACGATCATTCAAAGTACCCTATACAATTTGTAACGGGTAAGCCCTTATAATCCGAAAGGGGGTTGTTTTAGACGTCTAGGCGAACACCTTTTGTTCTACAACTTTTGAAAATTCAAACTTTTTTTTTGAAAATTTTGAGATTATGTTTCACTGAAAAAACAGCTAAATTTGAAAATAAAGGTAATTGAAGTTTTGATTGTAAACCATCAAACTAAATAAAAGGACAACATAAGGTCAATGACCTCGAACTCTTAGAAACAGCTGATTTTCAAGTAAACTTTACACCTAAATTTTTCGAAAAGTACTTCGAATTTCCAAAAGTCGTAGAACAAAAGTTGTTCGCCTAGACGTCTAGAACAACCCCCTTTCGGATTAAAAGGGCTTACTCGTTACACCTTGTATATGCACGCTTGGTACTTAGTAATTATTTATTGTGGAGTTATTTTAAAACTGTAATATCTCGTGAAATATTCATTGAAATCAAGTGATGTTAAGGACAATTATGTTTAAAATTAAATATTTTTGACGAATAACGTATTTATTTGGATATAAGGGTTAATATTAGGGGTTAAAGTATGAAATTGCCGATTTGTACTGAAAATCTTAATTGTTTATTTTTTAAATTTTTAACAAATTTATTTAATCAAAATAGTTGCCATTATTATCTATACATTGCTGCCATCTAATGGGAAGGTTATTAAAGCCTTTGCGATAGAACTCCGACGATCTAGACTGCACAAACTGTGTGAAAGCATTTTGTACTGCCTCCTGGGAAGAAAACTTCTTGTCACGTAGATAATTGTCCAAATCACGAAAAAAATGGTAGTCCGTTGGAGCAAGGTCTGGTGAATACGGAGGATGACGAATGGTTTCTAAGTGCAGTTCCTGAAGGGTCAAAATGGTTTCTCGTGCTGTGTGAGGTCTCGCGTTGTCGTGGAGCAATAATGGTGAAGATCGATTCATGAGTCGGGGCTGTTTTACTGCTAGTTTTGTCAACATGGTTCGGAGTTCGGCACAATAGACATCTGCCGTAATTGCTTGACCAGATCAAAGAAAACTATAGTGAATAACACCATGCTGAGACCACCAAACAGTTACCATTACCTTTTATTGGTAAGTTTTGCTTTAGTTTTGTATTTGTAGGACACTGTTGTGGCATTTGACCTGGGGTCAGCCATTGCATTTTTCTTTTTCGGTTATCATAAAGAATCCACTTTTCATCACATGTTACAATTCGATCCAATATTCCTTCATTTCTGTACCGGTTCAACAAGGCAACACAAGTTTCAACACGCGTTTCTTTCTGCAGATCAGTCAAATCATGAGGCACCCATTTTTCGTATTTTTTTATTTTATTGATTTGACGCAAGTGAGTCAATAAAGTGGGTAAGGTAACGTTAAACCATGCCGCTAATTCCTGGGTAGTTTGACTAGGATCGGCTTCCACTATCTCTCTTAATTCATCGTTATTCACCTGTGTGGGCGGTCTTCCTCGTGGCTCGTTCTTTAAGTCGAAATTTCCATCACGAAAGCGTTTAAACCAAAATCGCACGGTGCGTTCATTAGTAGACCCCTCTCCAAACGCAGCATTGATATTGCGGGCTGTTTCTGCCGCGTTCGTTCCGCGTCGGAACTCGTATTCAAAAATCACTCGAATTTTCGCAGTATCCATCTTTCTTGTCTAAATTGAATAACAAAAACAATTATTGAAAGTCGATATTCAAATGTTTCACATTTTTTAAAAAAAGAACATCACAGAAACCATTTGAAAAAAGTTTCATTCGAAAACCTCAAACCATGAAGATTCTATGTCAATTCAAAGAACCTATTGCAATAAAACGGCAATTTCATACTTTAACCCCTATTATAATATTTTCAAAATTTCCTTCTTAAATAATGCATTGTTCTACAACAAATTTGATTACTCTAAAAAATGTTATATTGAGTCAACCTTAAGAGATAGACATATGCTGTCACGGACTATTTATTAGATCCTTTTTAGAGGAAGAATTCTGTCATATATGTTTTTTATGTAACTCTGACCGTTTACTCAGCGCACGCGACAGAATCTTGGAACAGGGTGATTTTTTCCCGTTTTTGCAACATTTTTCATGGATGCTCCGCTCCTATTAGTCGTAGCGTAATGTAATATAGCCTATAACCCTCCTCGATGAATGGACTATAAAACACAATGAACAGAATGAATTTTTCAAATCGGCAGTTCCTGAGATTAGCGCGTTCAAACAAACAAACAATCAAACAAAGAAACTCTTCAGCTTTATAATATTAGTAATATAATATAATATAGATAATAAATAAATTCTGTGACAAACACACTGCGCCATCTAGCAGCCCTATTGTAAGCTGCTAAGCTTGTATTACGGTGATTCGGCTAGGCATATACTAATTTAATAATATTTTTTCTTTTGTAAATACATACAAATTATACAAAGAAATACACTCAGACCTGATACAAACATTTATTTTTACATAAATATGCGGCGAGAATCGAACCCGCAACCATCTGCATTGCAGTCGGGTCTTCGCCGCGCCTCAAGGCCGTTATTGATCCAATTAAAGAAACAAAAAACATATTATATACCTGACAAATGTTAGACACCCTAAAATGCCACAAAGATGTTACCGTTTAGTGTAACTATAGAAGAACTTTGCTGCAACTTGACCATTGAATGAATCATGTAGTTTGTATGCACACTCGCGCTGTTCACACGATAGTTCAAACCGAGACGAGGCGACTGGGGAGTGGGGAGGGTACTCCACTGTCGTTTGCCGACAACATCAAATGTTACATTAAATATTGCATGTACATACTTATACATACAGACCACATTTACCTATCAGGTATCACTATTTCAATAGAATATTCGAATTATTATTAGTGTAACCCGCTCTAGCACTACTTTTATTTTCCACATTGTAGTAATTGTTTATAAGTGCGATAGACGCTATTATTTAATCAATATAGTCATTACGTAGTTATTATCTGCCTGCGATTATGAATAAATATGCCGTTCTCCAATGCTCGTAAACAGCTCACACAAGTATCCACGTAACACACCCGATCACTTTTAATGAAAAAACTTTGTGGAAAATATTTGTAATCAAGCACCGTACAACACAGTATTACATCATATTTCGTATATTCATTCATACTCGCGGAGTTTTGCGATATCATTCGCATCACTTTCGTTTCGTTTTCGCGTACAATAGTGTGGCTCACGTAGTGTTAGAGTTTTAAGGTTAAAGGATTAAGGCGTCTTATTTGTTCTAACGACTGCTATTAGAGATATCAACCGGGACCAACTGCTTAACGTGTCTTCCGAAACACGGAGGCACTCGAGAAAATTCTTTTTGCTACACATATTATCGGTCACCCATCAGCACGCAGAAGGCGTTGCTTAAGCCGCACTACTGCACGAGGTCGGCGGGACCAGCTGACGTTCCTCCCACTAATCCCACGGCTAACATCGCAATGTTATCTCCCGATCGCGGCCATTTACTCGTATCTATACTTATACTTACTTATAATATTATAAAGAGGAAAGATTTATTTGTTTGTTAGTTTGTTTGTAATTAATAGGCTCCAAAACTACTTTACCAATTTCATAAATTCTTTCACCAATAGGAGTCACCAATAAGAGGAGTAACTCTATAATGTCACAGGACTACTTTCGATCTCGATATTCCCACGGAATTGGGACTTACGCTTGTGAAACCGCGAGATGCAGCTAGTCTTATATATATAGGATGTATGTACGTACATTGTATTGTACGAGGCCGAGTATATATACATCTAGTAATGGATTTAGGCTCACGTTACGCACTAATGGACGTCCCGGATCTCAGTCTATCCGATTATTTTTATATTGAAATACATCGTTTGAAATTAGACTCCAGTATAGTCACAAGGCAACTGAGGGATTAAAAACAGGGAACATCGGTATTATCGAAATAAAAAAATAAAAAAAATTGTTTTCATATCGTTAACAAATAAAACGCAAACTACCGCGTCTTCGGATAGCGATCTCCATTTAGAAGACACAAGAAACTCATGGAGTTTTTATGCAATGATCATGTGATCCACATTGTCATGTATTTTAGAGCTATAATGGAACTGAAGCAACAAATGAATCATTTCCAAGGATTTTTATCGTTAAGATAAGATGACGTATCGAAGTACGCCAGCCTAAACATACTTACTTAAACTAACTTACATATTGGGTAATTTATTATAGTACCGCATTGTTGAGATACAAAATGACCAGCAGTGGTATTCTCTAATGTAACAGCCTAGAACTTGACGCTGTTTCAGCGTCGAATCAGAGTGAGCGTCGTATTGCTTAGATTCTCTAGGCCTACTCCATGGCACAGATAGATCATCTTTATTTCTCAAATCAAATAAAAAAAAACGTATTTAGGGTACCTCCGCCACATGTAACATGGGGTATGTTTTTTTTTCTTGCTTACTTCATCGTATGGGGTATCGTTAGATAGGTCTTAAAATCATTTTGAGTTTCAAAAACAATTTAAGGGTTTCGTTTTTGAAATATTGAGCTTTAAAGTGTGTTTTGACTTTTTGTTTTTAGAGTTATGTCTACCCCCAGCGTTTATCCTTGGAAACGTTATATGTATTTACAATTGTAGAAAATATAATGAAGTTGAAAGGAAAATAATCACAACTGAGCTGTCTTGTCAAATTTACGAGTACTTGTAATGGAAAGAAATACCATAATGACATAATGCTGCGGAAGTAGCTGAAGTAGACCATGCGGGCAGTCTCAATATCTGTGTATTACTACACCTATCAACGTGTAGATGTGTACACGATGTGTAGTGTAGCATTCCAATATTGATGTCATACAAAATATCACAATGTGTAGCAATGTATAAAGTCGCACACATGCAATGCACACGAAATACCGTCAATACAGCAAAATCCCAAGAAATGACGAAAATTTCGACATTTTGTTCCGTTCTCAAACATTAGCGCCGCGAGTATTCTCTATTGGCTCCCAACTCCCGAGTGATATATTACATCCGACCGTCTCGGCCGAGCTACATTTTGATTGATTCACGTTCCATCGACACCAAACATACCTACCGAAACTGAGCTAAATATACTTCGATAAAAACCTACTTCCGTATTAGATAAAGTTAAACGAAATCAGTCGCCTTATCGCGAGAAATGACCCGAACACGATATCGTGGATGCCGACCGTACGCCTACTTCGCATCGGGTGGACCGATGCCCTGTTCACCGTCCCATAAGAAATCTAACATAGAGCCAAAACACCTATAAACAATAGCAGCTTTCAATTAACGGAATTATTTTATCCATGTTTCAAGTCTAGGTTTGAAATGAGAGCGTTTCTCCATACCTCATAATTTCCTCGCGATGTTATCCTTCACCGTAATTGCGATATTAATAGTGGACATAAAAAAGAGCAGTTGTAAAACTGAACCCACTACTTCGGGAATTAAAGTCGGAGCATCTACCACTAGACCAACACCGCTAAAGAATCAATTAAGTGTCTTCTAGACAAGGGCGTCACATCGTCGTTTCCTATCAGGTGAGGGTGAGGTTAACGTGTGCGCAAAGTTGTGTTTGATAGGGTTTGAAATTAAAACCTAAGATGTGTGTTCGAAAACTACTCGTATTAGTATGTATTTTATCTCTAGAGTAGAGGTATTTGATCGGGCGTCTGTCCGGCGGACGCGGACGGACTAATCCATCACGTCTCGGCCGGCGATATAGTCCGGTCGCGTGTCGTGCCGTGCCGCCATCTTGCCGGTCACTTGTCACCACCGACACCCTATTTTCTTATCGATGAGTGATAAATGACGCCGTGAAAGGCGACGACGCGAACCTGTGTCGTGAAACTGTTAGGGATACTCGTAGTACAAACCAGCTCAATAACTAAGCACGCGACTAAAAATATACCATGTTTAAACTACCCTCTTCCTATCTTCTAGAACGTGCTAAATTTTAGGCCATGTCCTTACAATTTGATAACATAGTTGGCAAACGCTTACCCTTCTTTACTAAAATTTTAAACGCGAAAATGCATTGTGTAACATAAGTTATATCTTTTACTTCTTTACACAAACGTGCTGAAGCAATTGCCATATAACTTGAAGGACATTTGAAGTACTGAAATACGACAAAGTCTACTTTCTATCCCGATATTTTTATGAAGTGGCAATCTATGTGAGTCAAATTGCAGTGGGTAATTATTTAGTTATATAGAAGTAAACATAAAGTTTTAATTAGGTCTTAAAACTAAAAAAATGCACCCTCGCACACTAAGTATTATCCAATCGCCTGCCACCTCCATGTTCTTTTTGATGCCTACTGGACTAGCTAGAGAAAGTCACAGTTTAAATGGTCAACCAACAATATAAGAGTGACAAGTCACGTACGCGCGTGTAAAGGGTTAGTTCTGCGAACTGTTCTGACAGCTAGGGTTACCATATTGAAGGCGGACAGCGGCCGGAGATTCGCGGACGTGTCCCGAGATATCCGGACGTGTGGAGACTGCGCGAGTTGACAGGCGACAGGCGACGCTGTAAGCTCGATAAGCCGAGTCTTTTGTACTCCATCTGAATAGTGCTCTCATTTACACAATTAAATAAATTAGATACGAACAAAAACATGTTGGCTATTGTCCGCGCTCAAACCTTACACCGAGAGACGAGTATCTATATACTCAGACAACTGGGGACATATCAAACGAATCTTCGCAAGCGAAGTTTCGAATTTGTCAACTGAAGCCTCAGCTATTATGACGTAGGCATACGTCAAGAATCAATTTTTAAGATATAGTCTAACTATTAATAAAATATTGTAACAATGCTGAAAATAAAAGAGAGCAATGCGAAGTAATTACGATGCGTAAGTAAACATTTAATAACATTTCTGTGTACGTCAGTCAGTCAGTACTGCCCCCCTCCACCCCCTCCCCAGGGAGTCCCACGGGACGTCGCTGATGAAACGACGCAGTAGGTACACCACACACACGCCTAGATGACACCAACAGAGTGATCTGTACATTAAAGACTGAACCACTGAAGAGTGAACTAAGCTTGTGGAGGAACTAGGGATAATTTCATAGACGTTTTTAACCTTAACTTGAAATCTTCCGTGACTGATTTGATTAGTACATTACTGCAGCAGCTGGCAAGAGAGGCATTGGTGGACGGACGAACGTAGGCATACATCAATGCCTAGTTGCGGCCAAGGCTTGTATTGTACTTTTCTCAAATAATGCGCGGAAATTAAACTAAGTAGCAGTATTAACAACTTTTATTTAATAATACAATTATTGAATGCACAATAATTCTTAAAATTTGAGTATTTGTTTTCACTCAACAGCTTTATATTATGTGCAAGCCTATTCGAAATTTAAATTAAACCTTTGATAAGTTACCTCTTTGGTCGCCATTTTGCGGAGTAGAAGATCGTTCCATTTTAAAATTACACACGACAAATATGATTTAACATAGTATTTTATATGGATTTTCGTGCAACTATTGCCGGCCGCTGCTCGACTAGTACAGCATGTTGGGTTTATCTCGAAGAAGATTGTTAAAATAATGCTCTTCCAAGCATGTTTAAGAAAAACATATTGAGCCTTACCATCCTCTTTTTTCGTTGCAATGTTCAAAAGAATAAAGTAAATTTTAAATAAACTAGTAGTTCGCCCCGAACTGAGACCTCACGAGAATCCATTTACAGAGATTTTGTTTTTTTTTAGGATTTTAACACCAACAGCTTTATTTTTTACAAAATAAGAATTATTATTAAACGAATAAATACCTATAACGAAAGACAAGAATAAAAAAATATATTTAAAAAAAATAAAAAACCCGACTGCCGTTAAAACTGAAAAGTAAAAAACTAGACGATACCTAAAGGTAAAGAAACCTTAAAAATCGTTCGACGCATCTAGGAGCCTTAAAAAATTGTGGATGGACTCGGGTGGGACTTCAACACAATTTGGTGTCATTATACTTTTCCTTTAAAAGGAGTCCCACCCGACTGCATCCACAATTTTTTAAGGCTCCTAGATGCGTCGAACGATTTTTAAGGTTTCTTTACCTTTAGGTATCGTCTTGTTTTTTACTTTTCAGTTTTAACGGCAGTCGGGTTTTTTATTTTTTTTTAATATTTTTTTTATTTAACGCTTTTTAGTTATTAGAGATTAGATACAATTACACCAGAGAAACTCATTAACTCTGGATGTGTATACTCCAGTAGCGAGGACTCGAAATCGGTTAAAGATAGGCTATCTAAAAACCTTCAATATTATAATAGCTATTCTTTTTGAGTTTTGCTGAGATGGCTATGAAGTAGGCAGGTATTCATCTTAAAATATAATTACCAAATCCGAAAACTTCGTCGCGACTGGTGATACAAAGGCTGGCGGTTTCTTGTCCTAGCGGATTAGCCTTGCTATCCATTATCCATAGCGCGACATTTCAAATTTTTAGTTAATTACTTATTGTAAACATAGTAATTGTTCTTCTTCTTCTTTAAAATGGCTTTTCCTTTCGGACATTTGCCAGTGTCAAGTATTATCAATATTTGCAGGTTATTTTCATCGAACGAAACAGTCAAGTCGTCATAGTTAAAGTCAAGTCGAGGGAATCATTGTAAAAAGGGGCCCATTTTTTTACAATCTTTTTTCACCGAGCTTTGGAGAAAACACTAAGCTAAAGTCCATGTTTTGCACCGATTTTCACTTTTATTTTCACTTGTACACCATCACGAAACTAAATTGATTAATATGCCCCCGAAATTAAACAATTTACACGCATTTGAACTAAGTTTCACAAAAATGAAAATTTAGCAACACATCTCCTCAACGCATTCGCGCCAAAACTCAATAGTAATTGTTATTTATGTTATCTCTGACAAACTGACAAATTAAACATTCAAATTCCTTCAAAAGTTGAAACTCTGCTTCAAAGTCAAATCGAAAAGTTTTTAAGTAACGTTCCGTTGTCTTTGCTCGGTTTTTATGGTCAAGACAAATCTTGCTTTATAGCGTTTTAAATCTTTATTTTTATTTATTTATTATTTTAATGTACCCCATGTCACTCTCACGGTCATGACGAATCTAACGACGTATCGTTTATCTAAATCGGCCCAGCCGTTTAGGCCCTACGACGGCACAAAAATAGGTCACATACATACATACACTCACGGCAAAAACATAACACTTCCTTTGGCAGTCGTGTAAAAACGATAACATAACAAGAATTATTTCTAAGTTCTTTACGACAATCGACCACAATTTGTAACATTCCCTACAAAAATGTCAGATCTTGGAGTATATATCGCAAGCAAACGCAACGATACCGCGATCTAGGAGGTATGTTGAGCGCCATCTATTGACAAATTTTTAGAACTTGATTATTTTCTCTTTTTGCACCCCCTATCTCCCCAACCCCCCTACCGATCCGGCTCATCTTCGAACTCATAAATTCTATGGACCTAAACTACGCGCATACCAAAATTCATGAAGATCAAAGCAACGATACTCAAGTTATCGTCGAACAAACATACAAAGATACAAAGATACAAGCGCCAGGCCCGTCTACACTGGACCTCACTCGCTTCGCTCGTTCGGTCAAAAATACCCCGACCACTTTTAAAAACCACAGACAAGTTTTAAAAAAAAATTTGAAGTTTGTTTTCTTTTTTTGTAATTATTTGATGTTTTTTTAATTATTTTTTTTTAGCTGAACGACAACGCGACGACTTATAAGACATCATAGTAGGGCCCATTATTAGTCTTTGTGTGACAATAATGACAGGCTCGCGTAGCAACTCGTAGCGTACGCTACGGTCGTCGTAGCGATCGTCGTAGCACAGCTACAGCTTATAGTTAGTTATAATGCCCACGAACTACGGAACGGAATCTGATTTGGGGTGAGAGGTTGTTGTATGTATATTTGTTCGTTGAAGTACTTACTTGTGATTTGACGCAAGTATTTACCGTGAAATTATGCTATTCGCCCGTGACTTCGCTTGTAAGCAAATATTTTACTAACCTATCACAATATTAACAATGTTTTTTCGAATATCCTACTATTGTTTTTTTCTACTTACTTAATTAAACAAAACTTAATCTTGATCGACATTAACGAGAAAATTAAAAAGTTGTCCGTATGTCGGTGGTGTCAACTTCCACCGCTTCCCGTGTCCGACAATGAACCCACACCCCTCGCTAGCGTTCTGCCACAACTACAATAAGTAGTACTCACGGAACACACAGCGGACGCGTCACGACACCGACAACGACTGCACTCCATCGTTCTTCGCAAAATACCTAAACTTGTTTACTTCACGCCAAGTTTTTTAATTAAACGTTTTATAGAGTCCGCCTGTCTCCACGCCGCAAACTCCTCGTCTTACCTTCGGGATGTGTCCGCGGAGACACACTACCTAGTTACACAGTCTACCAATAACTAAATAATAACTAAGATTTAACAAGAAGTGACCGTTGGTGAGCTTATTTGACTTGAGAAAAGCGAAGAATTAATCTTTATAGTCATTTAGATTTTAAAACGTCTCACAAAGATCTCAAGGCAATGACATGCGACAGTTCGCTTGTGATGTAACATTAAAGATTCGATTTCGAGCATTACATTACAATACTACATGCCTGACTGACGAGCGTTCATGTGTAATGTAACATTTTATTACAATTGAAACGCATTGACGTTACAAGTTGTATCAATATATTACACATTGTATCATTCCCGCGCTATATGTAATGCTCGAATCTGTATCATTCATGACACTTACAAAACACCCGATTGTTTTCGATGAGAAAGTACCTTCAGAAGTAAGCTACACGAGTATAGGTACCTACCTACTAGTAATTTGTGACTGCATGTCAGTTTTCATATCGTGGCAACCCTGACAGACTGACAGCTTCAAATTTCAACAACTTTTTACACGATTTATTTTTGCAGAGTTTTCAGTCCACAATAGGATTTTGTGAAAATGTTTTGATAGTTTACTGAAAACGTGCATTTCATTTTGTTATCAATATGTAGTCGACACAAATAGAGACTGCTGCCGCTAATCGCTCGTATTGGGTGATCTGAATCTATACTAGAATCCATTTAAATCATCGAGTGTAATTCAGCTTTAGGAATTTACGTACTATTTCTATAATTTTGACGCCTTCCTATCTATACCTACTATACGTCGATGTTACAGTTCAATCCCCGACTGTCGAAGAATTTCCATGTAATTCGGCAGAAAAGCTGCAAATCCCGACAAAGACTCCGCCCAATATTTAAACTTCAGAGAGTTCTTAGTTAGGTATATCTCGAGACGAGACGAATAGCTTCACCGTCTCGTGTTGAGATGGAATCGATTTCTCTAAGTATCGTATATGAATGAGTAGGTAAGTATAGCTACATCTATATAATGCGATAGAGAACAAACGGGAACATTCATCGTTGCTGCGCTGTAGCGTAAGAGGTGTTGGTTCATATTCCAATCCAAGAAATCCTTGTCCTATCGATACATTCATTTTTTTTTTTAAATTCCTGACTGATTGACTGAACTATAAATCAATTCTGAGCCCAAACCGCTGGTCCTAGAAAAATAAAATTTAAAGAATGTGTTCTTAGTAATGTAACGATATTGCCACGGGATCGGGACTAAACCTCGCCTCGCCTCGATTGTAATATCTACTAATATGGTTAAATAACTTATTTATTATGCATAGTTTGTAGATGACACACGCGAGAACCTCCCGATGTATGTACTCACCTCCATATTCCACTCGTATTGTAGTTAGCTTTCTGTACCAACCACAGCTACAGACCGATCCACTCTGAATAATGTAAACTTTCGTTTTAATCACAGACATCCGTTTCAAGTCACCTCCGCTTCGTCTTCCTTCCTTTAATATTCACCGTTCACATTAATTCTCAAACCAAAGAACTTTCTCGATTAAATTATTCAGAATTTTGACAAAAACTTGTTTGAAATAAATTCTAAGAAAATTATCTTTACGTGAAATTATACATTAAAAAAACGCCTTGATTTGAAAACCTTCCTCCGTGTTTTGTCGGTTAAAAAGTAAACTTGCGGCGACGTTCGAACTAGTGTTTTTCCAACTAATCTCTTGTACAGTACATTGTGTCTGTCTAGAATATTTCAATAATAGATCCTCAAACAATGATCTGAATCTACGCGACTCTCTATATAGTCTATATGTTTGTAAGCGTTGTGTGAAGTACCCCTAACTTCCCATTTGTCCCTCTACATCAAGTGTTCGCAAGTTGCCAGCTCATTTTATTTAATATCCATTATTGTGGATTCTTTGACAGAATGAGAATGAAATTGCGTGTTTTCCCATAATATTGTAATAATGAGACAAAACCAGTGGTAACTCTTTGTAAAACGATGTAATAAAATTAATTACTATAACTTTTAATAAAAAAAGAACAAAAAATAATTTAAAAATTTAAAAACCACCAAAAAAAAAGAATTGATAAAAAAGACCAAAATAACCTCTACATACAGCGCCACCGACTAATTAATCTGTTTTATCATCTGAAGTCGGGCAATTTTACTGGCTGTATGGTTCCATATTGTACTTAGTTTGGCTGCCCGACTTCAGATGATAAAACAGATTAATTAGTCGGTGGCGCTGTATGTAGAGGTTATTTTGGTCTTTTTTATCAATTCTTTTTTTTTTTGGTGGTTTTTAAATTTTTAAATTATTTTTTGTTCTTTTTTTAAGTCGGTTTTTTAATTTTTAAATTATTTTTTTATTTCACCCTTTTTAGTACCTACCTACCTACTTCCGACTGCCAAATAAATTAAGAATACCTATTGTTACCGTAATTTTAATTATTGAGGAGTTTGCTGATGAGAAGGTGGTTTTAGGTGGCCCATCAATCTGTTCTTAGTTCTTTAGGGGTCTATTCTTTTTGGTAGAAGTCCAAAAACGAGTAATTTATTACATTCTGGGAAGCTATCCTGTCCATCATTCCGAAGATACTCATCAGATCCTGACCAAATTTTTATGGGACCACCACGGGGCTTCCACCTTTCCATTAAAAAAAGAACCATCTCAATCGGTCAAGCCACCTTTGAGTAATCGGTGAACAAGTGAATTGAATACAGGTTTTTGAGGAGCATTCCCGGTCCTTACTTCGAAGATCCTCATCAGATCCTCACCAAATTTTTATGGGACCACCTCGGGGCTTCCACCTTTCCATTAAAAAAAGAACCATCATAATCGGTCAAGCCACCTTCGAGTAATCTGTGAACAAATATAAAAAAAAAAAAAAAAAAAAAAAAATCTACGCGACGAATTGAGAACCTCCTCCTTTTTTGAAGTCGGTTAAAAATAATAAAACAATAATCTACCAAAGTACTGTATACTCGTATAGATGTAATAGTTGATGTTCGGTCACTCGGTCTAGCGGGCAGCGGGAGCCATCCTCTTTAGTACTCATTCCAGACATTATGTTAAACAAGTGCCTTTAACAAGTTTGTTACAAAGGCTTAGCATAACGTGTTTTACATAAAATTGTATGGAAGTCCGGAGCCGGGCCGCTCGCCGCTCGCTCGCCGCCGGCGGCCATTTGTTACTCGCGGCAAGAATAGTCCCGGATAATAGTCCCGACTCACAGCTCCACAATGCGATACGGATACACGGACCTTCTATACTTATGTATATCTACTACAGTAAAGTAAGTGATTGATGGATGCAGGAAGGATTTATACCGCGTGTAGATCCGCACAAGATATTATTGTAACTAGCTATATGACCAAACAATTCACTACAGTATTTTACCTCCACACATACATGGTTGCATGACGCTTGTTAGCTCGTTAACAAACAAAGTTGGTAAGAAACGTAGTTTGTGTGTACGCGGCTCGAGTGTTCAATTACTGGGTAATTGCTCCAGACCGCGCGACAATCACACGCGCGAAGGAAGCGTATTTACTGTAGATACCCACCTACCTACTTACTCGTACCACTCTCTTGAATTTTAATGATATTTTCACTTATTTATGAAATAAGTACGGTAAGTTACTTATTTTATTTTCCGTTACTATAAGGGATTTCACATACTGATTTCACAAACAGATTTATCAATTTTTTGTCCCCACCTATAATAATAGTGTGGTAAATTTTTAATTTGACTCGAATACACTTTTCAATAAATTTAAGTATTATCATTAATTATTAGACAGTATTCAAGCACCATATCGCTTCTACAGCTATTTCAAAGAATGACATGTCACTATTTCGTGACTGAGCCCGTAGTTTAGACCCCAGCTTGTGAAGACGCGGCCCCCTAGCGCGGTGCTAACAGTATGCTAGCTTACTGCGAAGACAGCGCGGCGGCGGCGACGGCGGCGGCGGCGCGGCGGTCGGCGGCGCTCCGTCGTCGTGGTCTATCCTGACTTCCGTACTTGTACCGTACTACTAAGTTTTATTTGTGCACAACATTTCGCTTGTGTATAGTTTCATATTTTGAGTCTAACTTTTCGTCATGAACAAGCGCTATTTGTGGTTCACATTACAGGTAGGTACAATAGGTTAGTTTATACAATACAGTAGTAGATGGAACAGACGGGTGGATACTCGGAGAACCTTACCTTAACGAGTAATAGTGTAAATATCTGGATCACCATTCACGACTGTAGCTCTATTAATAGTTCCAATGTTGTCTGTATCAGTACAGAGTACAGCGTAGGTACGTACAGGAATAGGTCCGCGCTGAATAGCCGCGAAGCATAAAGGAGCTTACCTGCCGTCGACTCTACGAGAATACAACGCGGGCTATGACGCCCACGCACTGCTCGGCCGTGAGGTGTAATATCGCACTCTGCTAGAGAGAACATCATCATAATCCCCAAATAATGAGTTAAAGATACCCGCTCTCCGTTAGTTTCAACTATGATATTATTTATAGACCGACTTTGGAGGTAATATTAGGGGTTAAAGTATGAAATTGCCGATTTGTACTGAAAATCTTAATTGTTTATTTTTTAAATTTTTAACAAATTTATTTAATCAAAATAGTTGCCATTATTATCTATACATTGCTGCCATCTAATGGGAAGGTTATTAATGCCTTTGCGATAGAACTCCGACGATCTAGACTGCACAAACTGTGTGAAAGCATTTTGTACTGCCTCCTGGGAAGAAAACTTCTTGTCACGTAGATAATTGTCCAAATCACGAAAAAAATGGTAGTCCGTTGGAGCAAGGTCTGGTGAATACGGAGGATGACGAATGGTTTCTAAGTGCAGTTCCTGAAGGGTCAAAATGGTTTCTCGTGCTGTGTGAGGTCTCGCGTTGTCGTGGAGCAATAATGGTGAAGATCGATTCACGAGTCGGGGCTGTTTTACTGCTAGTTTTGTCAACATGGTTCGGAGTTCGGCACAATAGACATCTGCCGTAATTGCTTGACCAGATCGAAGAAAACTATAGTGAATAACACCATGCTGAGACCACCAAACAGTTACCATTACCTTTTTATTGGTAAGTTTTGCTTTAGGACACTGTTGTGGCATTTGACCTGGGGTCAGCCATTGCATTTTTCTTTTCCGGTTATCATAAAGAATCCACTTTTCATCACATGTTACAATTCGATCCAATATTCCTTCATTTCTGTACCGGTTCAACAAGGCAACACAAGTTTCAACACGCGTTTCTTTCTGCAGATCAGTCAAATCATGAGGCACCCATTTTTCGTATTTTTTATTTTATTGATTTGACGCAAGTGAGTCAATAAAGTGGGTAAGGTAACGTTAAACCATGCCGCTAATTCCTGGGTAGTTTGACTAGGATCGGCTTCCACTATCTCTCTTAATTCATCGTTATTCACCTGTGTGGGCGGTCTTCCTCGTGGCTCGTTCTTTAAGTCGAAATTTCCATCACGAAAGCGTTTAAACCAAAATCGCACGGTGCGTTCATTAGTAGACCCCTCTCCAAACGCAGCATTGATATTGCGGGCTGTTTCTGCCGCGTTAGTTCCGCGTCGGAACTCGTATTCAAAAATCACTCGAATTTTCGCAGTATCCATCTTTCTTGTCTAAATTGAATAACAAAAACAATTGAAAGTCGATATTCAAATGTTTCACATTTTTTAAAAAAAGAACATGACAGAAACCATTTGAAAAAAGTTTCATTCGAAAACCTCAAACCATGAAGATTCTATGTCAATTCATAGAACCTATTGCAATAAAACGGCAATTTCATACTTTAACCCCTATTATTTCATGCTAGTTTTAGTTTAATTTGCTGAAAAAATATATTCGGTTGCAATCTCTATACTTCTGTGTTTTGAATATCTTTTCTCTAAACTCCTAAGTACAGCTAGTCCCGACTGGGCTAGCTCTATTCTTAGAACTACGATACGGAACATTTTTTAGATTAGGCTACCTATAGATAACACGTAGAACACGTACCTTCTTGAAATATTATGTATTTTGAGGGTGCTCTCTCACCGCGAGCATTCGCGTGTATAATGTCACGTTACAGATTCAGCATTACATACAACGCACACCTTGGGAGGCGAATCTATAATGTTACATTACAAGAGAATGCTGTGAGGGTAACCTCGTCATGTCCTGTTCCATATATTGATATATTGATATATTATGGAATCTTTGGTCACCTATGCATAAAGATAACTCCTGCCTATACCCCACCCCCCTCTACCTGTCGCCGGGGGAGGGCCGAGTACCATTACCATAACAAAAGCAGGATTACGCGACATAGTAGATAATTATTCATAACTAGTACACGCTAGTACCTACATCTAACGTTACGCTTCGGAGAGAGTACGCTCGGTATCAGTGTCGGTAAGCTTCCGATACGCCAACAACGATTTAATTAAAAAATTGTACCGGAACGTATACGAAGAACGTAAATAGACCGATGTATGTCGCGGAATAATATATTGTATGTATAAAGTCTATAAACCTAAGTACTTTTTCGAATCCGATTCATTAAACTGGTCACCCGTTTGCTTTAGTTCGTTTGCTCTGTATCTGTAAGCAGCCTTAAGTGTAGGTACCTGAAAAGTGACCTTTTCGCATCAAAACTGTTGCAGTATTGCATATAATTATTGTTAGTTTCGTAGTTTGTTTTATTTTTGTTACTTTTTTGTTGCGAATCAATGATTTCTCATTCTAAGTGTTACAGAACATAGCTTAGGTATCGACTATTAGAACAACACGTCAGTGGTTTACGACGGTGTCCAACTGGCCACGTCTCGTCGCCTCCAAGTGCCCACGTCTATAAGTGACCACCACCTGCGAAACTAATTAATTACTACATCATTAGTAAACGCATCCTTTGTGGTCACGCAACACTCTCTACCCGCGACCTGCCCGCGACATACGACGACGCGACGCGACGCGACACGACACGACGCGACACAACGCGACGCGACACGACGCCACACGACGCGACGCGACACGACACGACGCGACACGACACGACGCGACGCGACGCGACACGACACGACGCGACGCGACGCGACACGACGCGACACGACACGACGCGACGCGACGCGACACGACACGACACGACGCCACACGAAGCGACGCGACACCAGTTTCAGTTTCACTTTTCTATCTGCCGATGTAAGATCTGCAGTCTCCGTCGTCCCCAATCCACTGTATATTTACCTGAAGGGCGTCGTTTTGTGGCAAACGTTTGAACAATAGGGGACATAATTGAGTCAATTAAGAAAAATGTGTTGGTTCAATATAGAACAATGGGGATTCAGAGATTTCATATTTCCTCGAATAGTGGCGAGTGTCGAACAGTGCTAGCTTTCTATAATATAAATAGGGTTTCGGTTACGGACAAACATCTTGTATTTTCTCCAAAATGGTTATAATGTGTATTATATTATGTCCGTACGTTCATCGCAGTGTCTATGCCGTACATCGGGCGTGACGTCACACTCATTCCACATTCATTCATTATATTCTTGTATTTATTACATTATTACGCGAAGCTCTCCCAGTAGCCGTTTGCCCTATGTGTTACTTATTTAATACTAGCTGCGCCCCGCGGTTTCACTCGCGCTAGTCGCGATCAGTAAAACGAATCGTATTATGATTATTGAAACCGGGCACTGGAGTGTAGTTGAAGATAACTGGCACGTTCTTTTGAAGAATTCACTTTTCTCAATGACATTGGACACTTTCCAATTTTTGTTTACTTTACAGGTCGCTGTTTAGGTTTATTGTGAGCAAGTGGTGCGGAAAATTAAAAAAGTTTCAATAGCTGTAAGAGTTGTAGCCGTGGACCGTCGCGTCTCGTCGCGTGGATACGACGAAAATACCGAGTTATCTTCCTCAAGTCATAGACAAAGTATTGAGAATAAGGAGAAATACAAACTACGAACTTAACGATTAGACAACGTGTAAACAAAACGAAAAAGCAATCCTCTATTGAAACATTTGGGGGTTATTTTTTCAAGTGGTGCTCTTTTTTTTTTTTTTTTTTTTTATCTATAATATTTATTTGAGACTTTTGTCACAGAGTGACTATGCCAGTCTCGTTATGTCATAATACAATACAGCTTACAGTAAACTATTTAATACATCGTGCATCAAGCTGTATAACATTCTAGCCGCGTCGCCCATGGGCTCAGCTAGAATACTATGCAGCACACCAATCTCTTTTAGATTTAGACCGTATTTATTACATAATTCAGTGCGCACAGACACGCTCCGGTCACACTCCACCACAATGTGATACACATCTTCTCGTTTATCGCATAGGTTGCAATTTGGTGAGTCAACTAATTTCATAAGAAACCTAAATGCATTTAATGGAATATGTCCAGTCCGAAGCCTGTGCGCTAACACTACAATATGTCTTTTCAATTTGCTATTTAATAAGTATGGTATCGGAGGCGGTACAGTTTGTATTATTCTATACCATATACCTTTCTCACTAGATGTGTTGGTTTCACGTAGTGTTGGAGTTTTCAGTTCGCCCTAAAGCCTCTAACTTCATCTAACGTCTGCCATCAGAGATAACAACCGGAGCCTTCCGCCTTCATCTATCGGAAGAGTTAAAGAGGTAGTGTAGCAGATTCTGCTAGTAATTCTGGTTTTTGACACAGCCCCAATAATTATAGTGCTCCTGACACGCACGCACAGCACAGGTGACAAAAATATTCGAATGCCATTGTTGCGTGCACAGCTATGACAGGTGCACTGTTATTATAAACGTGACATAATACAGAATCGCTTGCAGAATATGTAATTAACTTTCTTTAAGCAATCCAGGTGTATCGTATCGATCCACATGACAAGGCTGTGGGAAAATGTATTTCACGGTGTAGCAAAACTACATATACCTAATATTATTAACAAACATAACAGCAAGTGATTTGCAGCAATGCTACAACTACAGTCGACACTACAATTGACCGCGACTCGAACTTGATCGGTTTTCTTAGTAAAGTAAAGTAAAGTAAATATTTATTGTTTCGCTGTGACAAAAGTTCTTATAAGATATCAAGATACTTATTAGATATCTAATTCGAAAGTAATAAAATATATTAAAAACAAATTAAAAAAATTATAACTACAGCATTTCAATCAATGAACGGGAGCAAGCTTTGATTAATCAAACATGGATTATAAAATGTGAATTGAACGTGTTCATTCGTTTGAAAATATGTCCGGTAAATTGAGAAATCATTTCCCCAATCCAGGCTGGCTGATAGGCGAGCAGAATTTAAATGTTCAGCTTGAAATTATTAATGTTATTTAAAAGCTCGCGTCGATTCAATTAAAGCCTTCCCTTGAACTGCAAATGAGACTCCGGCGAGTGTCGGAGGTTCGGAGGCGAGTGGCGCCGGGCGGAGCTCGTATAACTAAATAAAACGAGTCCCTCGTTTTTATTCACCTCCCGAATTGCTCCCGAGTGCCACTTAAGGAATATGAATCGAAGACGAACACCCTCCCGCCGCTCTGTATTATTCAAACGAGGCGGAAATTCGACCATTATAACCTAAAGAATATAATAATATACGAGAAATTCCATATGATACGGAGTGGAGTAAATCGCATGATGGATTACTGCCCGAGGCGGACGAACGAACGAACGCTTCGATATTATCGTTTTTACGACAATTTTACTGACGGAAGACATCTCACCACGTTCCGACCGATATATTATACTTACGGAACTGATATACCTACCCACCTAGCGAATTATATAACTTATAATAATCAAACGACCAGTCAGCAGTCGCCAATTAGCTAATGTCTCAATTTCATGAAACCTATAACTAACTACATTATTATTTATAGTACTATTCATTGGCTGGAGTGTACAATCAAAAGTAAATATATTCCGACATAGTGCAAAGAATTTATTGCTTGTCAAATCCTTCTATCCTTATGTGTGTTGAAGAACTTTAGTGTTCAAATTCTTTGGATTTCTTCGTTTCCGGAGCGAATGCTTCAAATAATAACTCAACATTATCCACTCTCACGATGCAATATAAAAATTTATATCCCACTAAAGTCGTTATCACGTTTGCTTTTAACGCAATGCTGTTATGGCTCACTATTTCGATTTACGTCGGAAGCACATAATAATACTTATTTGAATTCGCTGCAATATCGTGAACAGTTCATCTCGATCGAACTGACGAGTTTAAATGTGAGCGAGGAAAATGATCGTACATCATCCATTTGACCAATAAAATAACTAATGTGCTCGTCAGGTCGATACTCTTTTGGCAAAATAGAACTTGTATTATTGTTGACGTGTGTCATCTCCAGTTATTCTTTGAACATTCCAAATGTAGAAGAAGAGGTGACATTTAATCCGAAAATCTCTAAAGAAAAGTCGTCGTTCGTGGACCAAGTTACGTCTGACGAGGGAGAGAGGGAGAGGAGGGAGGAGAGAGAAAAAGAGACGACGATGGTCCTGAGACTGGTGCGGAGGAATATGACGTCGTCGCGGGCACCACCTGGCGACTGCCAGTACCGGTACCCGGAGGAGGAGCACTTGCAAGCTATAATCAGCAACATGATGAACGAACTCACCAAGGCAGGGATCATCTCCTTATAACTTATCCTATATCAGCTCAGTCCCAGACTAAACGTTTCTCTGTAACATTCATCATAAAAAGTCGCAGATAGTCCCTGAATGTAAAGTGCATGCCATGAACATCGTGGCATGTCGCTCTGGAGATCTATAGCCTTTGTTCAGTAGTGGACGTCAGATTAATGATGAATGATCACTTTATTGTTACCTACGTGTTGTCCAGGTGTTCGTGAAGTCCCACCAGCTGATAGCAGGCGAAGATGATCACACGTCGTCGGGTCCCTTCCGTCGGCGGGAAACGAGGTTTAAAGTCGTCGGCAAGAAACACACCGAGTTCTTCGAAGGCATCTATAAAAATATGACCATCACATTCCTGTGAGGACCATTGACAGAATCTTATTGGATAGACCGGGAATTGGTATAATGTATCATTGCCCTATATTAGTCGAATACTTATGGTGTGGTTCTAGCAACCTACACAAGCCTGCATCGCAGCACAAGTCCCGGACGGGAGTGAGACGCGACCCGTGCGCCGAGCAGCCCCGCGTGCGCCGGATGTGGCGAGACTTGCTCGACGACTCGGCCGCCGTGCTGCGCGCGTACGCCCAAGCCACTATACAGGTACACATGACCTACTTAATGAGCAATTAACAGAGTTATAACAACAAACTAGCCAGCTCTGTGCAGCTCGTACATCAACTCAAGAAACCATCGCTCACGCAATCCTTGCGTGGGAGACCCTGGCGTCATATTGGGCCGATATACCTACTTGGTAACCCCACAACTATTTCAGAAGCGTATGATGATCCCAGAACAGATACTGTGCTTCCCGACGGAGCCGGGTTGTCTGCAGTAACAACCTCAACATCAACCTCAAACTTAAGCTTCTCAAAGCG
The DNA here is from genome assembly GCA_949358125.1 of Idaea dimidiata. NCBI lineage: Eukaryota > Metazoa > Arthropoda > Insecta > Lepidoptera > Geometridae > Idaea > Idaea dimidiata. The sequence goes on from OX442334.1 coordinate 148,073, forward strand.
ACTTATAAAAGTTTAACTGCAGAAAATCGGAGTAGGTACATACTCTAGTAGAATGTTGGTACTTTAGTACCATCAGTATTATCTGCTGAACTACTCTCCTAACTAAGCCAATAGAGTTAATATTTAACACTAGCTGCGCCCCGCGGTTTCACCCGCCCAAGTCGGAATCTCGCGTTGTTCGAACACCTACGCCGCTGTGCAAACATCCTCACTTTTAAACGGACGACTAGGGAAGTGCTGCCAGTATTTGTATCCTGTGTAAATTTTTGCGCTGCAAGTAGGTAGGTAAAGTAAGGTACAATGATGATGATGATGGATGATGATGATGATGCTACTATAATCACTTACCTTACCCCTGTGTCGATTTTCATTCAGATCTGTCTCGATTTGATAAATATCACTCGCGTTAATCCCGATCCTGCAGAATTATCGGAATCAAAAGTATCCTATATTACTCTCTACTAGGGTTGCCAACCGTACTGTATTATATAGTATTGTACTATATTTGAGGTCTACGTACTATATACTTTTTAAAAAACATATAGTACGCAAAAATACTATATTTTTAACCTACAAATTTTTTCAAAGTCATTTTTAATATTCTGGCTTTGTGTAAACGCATCTTGATGTGTAATCAAGATGCGTTTACACAAAGCCAGAATATTAAAAATGACTTATGAATGTCTAATAAAAATATGTGTATTGGAGAGAAGCAAACATCAGTTTATTAAAAATGAGCTGCTTATTACTTTAAATTTAAATATAGGATATAAAGAAGTATTAGAAACATTTATAAAAGAAAAGAAGCTACTTATTGAAAAGTGCTAGAAGTGGATAGATACCACCAAATATAGTTTTTATAGAAATAAATAGGTTTAATACAAAAAGTTTGTCGGGTTTTCTTTGACTTAATCTACACGAACACCATTTAATTCTTGTATATTTATGTTTTGCAATCAGTCGGCAAAATACTATATTTTTTTTGGATGTACTTTATTTTTTAGCCGCAAATACTATATTTTTGGAAAAAAAGTGTTGGCAACCCTACTCTCCACTAATTAAACTTCCCTCTGCAAATTTTCATCCAAATCGGTGAAACCGTTTGGCCGCAAAGAGGGAGCAAACAAACGAATATGGCCCTGGTTGGAGTAGGTGTTCGACAAATGCGGGATCGCGACTTGCGCGGGTGAAACCGCGAGGTGCAGCTAGTTAAATTAAAATATAACCTAAAATAAGATAACCAGTTAGATAACTTTAAAAAAAAAAAAAAAACGCGACTGCCGTTAAAACTGAAAAGTAAAAAACAAGACGATACCTAAAGGTAAAGAAACCTTAAAAATCGTTCGACGCATCTAGAAGCCTTAAAAAATTGTGGATGCAGTCGGGTGGGACTTCAACACAATTTGGTGTCATTATACTTTTCCTTTAAAAGGAGTCCCACCCGACTGCATCCACAATTTTTAAGGCTTCTAGATGCGTCGAACGATTTTTAAGGTTTCTTTACCTTTAGGTATCGTCTTGTTTTTTACTTTTCAGTTTTAACGGCAGTCGCGTTTTTTATTTTTTTTAAATATTTTTTTTATTTAACGCTTTTTAGTTATTAGAGATTAGATACAATCACACCAGAGAAACTCATTAACTCTGGATGTGTATACTCCAGTAGCGAGGACTCGAAATCGGTTAAAGATAAGCTATCTAAAAGCCTTCAATATTATAATAGCTATTCTTTTTGAGTTTTGCTGAGATAGCTATGAAGTAGGCAGGTATTCATCTTAAAATATAATTACCAAATCCGAAAACTTCGTCGCGACTGGTGATACAAAGGCTGGCGGTTTCTTGTCCTAGCGCATTAGCCTTGCTATCCATTATCCATAGCGCGACATTTCAAATTTTTAGTTACTTATTGTAAACATAGTAATTGTTATTTATGTTATCTCTGACAAACTGACAAATTAAAACAAATTAAACATTCAAATTCCTTCAAACGTTGAAACTCGGCGTCAAAGTCAAATCGAAAAGTTTTTAAGTAACGTTCCGTTGTCTTTGCTCGGTTTTTATGGTCAAGACAAATCTTGCTTTATAGCGTTTTAAATCTTTATTTTTATTTATTTATTATTTTAATGTACCCTATGTCACTCTCACGGTCATGACGAATCTAACGACGTATCGTTTATCTAAATCGGCCCAGCCGTTTAGGCCCTACGACGGCACAAAAATAGGTCACATACATACATACATACATACATACACTCACGGCAAAAACATAACACTTCCTTCCTTTGGCAGTCGTGTAAAAAACGTAACGTCAGCGTTTGTTTGACCGAAGCTCACAGTACCGGAGGCTCGTTTTACGTAACAAAAAAAAATGTCAATTCCAAACACGCAACCTTCTTTCATTTACTTACTTCAGTTTAACCCAGAGACATGTGACCATAGAAATAAGAGGTAGTAGTACTTACTCCAACTAGAAAGTTCGCTGTGGGGCAGTAATAACGAGCCGAGGGAGAGGACTTAAACTTTACACGTCCTTGTCTGAATATAGCTCGAGAGCTAGCGCCAATATTTGGGCAGGTATTTGTGGCAAGCTGAAAACTTGTAACATACCTCTTCTAATATACCCCAATACGGATATGGAGACCTGCTGAAATTTTAAGTAGCCCTCAAATTTTAAGTAGTTCTCAAGTTTTACGTAACCCTCTTATTTTAAGTAGCCCTCTAATTGTAAGTGATTTGAGGGGACTTACGCGGGTGATAACTATTTGTGTATAAAAATCGACAAAAGGGTAGGGTAAGTGATGTAGAGTGGCATCATCATCATGGTTATGGTCATCCATGATCATATTGATCATTGATCGTCATCCATCGTCATTGATCGTCATATATCGTCATCCATCGTCATTCATCGTCATCGATCCTCATTGATCATCATCGATCGTCATCTATCGTCATCATCATCATAACTCACTGACATACAAACTTTACCTTACTTTACCTACCTACTGCATTGCGGTAGGTAGGTGGTCGAACAACGCGGGATCGCAACTTGCGCGGTTGAAACCGCGGGACGCCCAGCTAGTGTGTATATTATTTGAGTTGTAGCGTATTTACTATAATTTAAGTGTTTATAAAATGTACTATGGATATAATAATATATATATATATATATATATATATACCTATATAAACCAATTAATATTATATAGATAAATATCGTTTAATAAGTTATTTCTTTCTAACATATGCTTATTATATAACAAATAAAGTTGGTAATTATTATGAATACTTGTAATATTACATTGTAAGCTAAAGTAAAATAATTATGTATGTCACGCAGACAGACTTTAATGTTGTGAGTATAGCGATGCGCTCGAGTCGACCGCTAGACCGGTTTTGCTACCTGCGGCGGCGCGGCCGCCTAGAGCCGCGCCGTCCGGCAGTTAGATCTCGCTATCGACGCTAGACGCACGCCGCGTCGCCTATGCTTTTACTCAGTCCGTTTGCGTGTCTACCTACAACAGCTAGTTTTATTGTTCTATGCTATAATCTTTCTCTGCTTATCATAGTTACTATCTGTGCTATACCTTCTGTACTGTGAACTTCTCCTTCTTTATGTACATTGTTAATAAAGTGCTAAGTGGTATCAAAGAATTCGATTGCCTTTTTCTACAACTACCACATTCCGCTTGGATATCTATCGCATCCCGCAGCTTGGTAGCAGGTAACGCTTAGCCCACTTCACTGGTGACCCCTCTTGAACACAATGCAAGACGAACAGAAGGTACACGGAGAAACCGTTAACAGAGTTAGCGTGAGGGTACCACCATTTTACCCAGAGAAACCGACTTTGTGGTTCTCATCCCTCGAGAGCCAGTTTGCTCTCGCAAACATCACTCAAGATGCGACTAAATACCACTACGCAGTATCACAGTTGGAACCAGTACACGCCGATATAGTCGAAGACATCATAACGGCTCCAGCGGCGGCGGACAAATATGAGCGATTGAAGGCGGAGCTTATAAAACGGCTGACGGCATCCCGTGAGAAGAAAGTTAAGCAGCTCCTCAACCACGAAGAACTGGGAGACAGGAAACCTTCCCAGTTTTTACGTCATTTGAAGCATCTAGCAGGACCGGGCGTGCCAGACGATTTTATCAGGACCGTATGGACCAGTCGTCTCCCCACCAGCGTGCAGACTATCGTCGCGTCACAATCGACCAAATCAACGTTGGATGAGGTCGCCGAGCTCGCTGACCAGATCATGGACGTCGTGACACCCAGCCCACAGGTTGCAGCAACATCATCGTATGCAGGCACTTCATCGGAGTCGGGACAAATAGCGGCCCTTACCAGACAAGTGCAAGCACTCACAACGAAACTGGACAGAATGTCGCGGAACAAGGATAGGCCATCGCATCATCGCGGACGCTCAACATCCAGATCCCGATCACGGTCTAGTTTTAGGAAGCACCCTACGTGCTGGTACCACGCTAAGTTCGGTGAGCAGGCATTAAAGTGTACGAAACCGTGCGATTATGTAGCGGGAAAAGCATCGGGCAGTCGGTAAACGCGGCCGACGGCTGTCCAAGTACCGGTCGCTTATTTGTTACGGACAAACAAACAAAAAAACAATTTTTAGTGGACACAGGTAGCGATGTATGTGTTTTTCCAAGACATTATTTAAAAGAATATCGTGCAAAAACTAACTACGATCTGCGTGCGGCTAACGGGAGCGTTATTAATACGTACGGATACGCTCTCATAGTTTTAAACCTAGGCCTACGCCGCGACTATGCTTGGCGATTTATTGTCGCGGACGTAACTAAGGCGATAATAGGCGTGGATTTCCTTTCCTATTATAACCTAATTGTCGATGTTCGTCAACAACGACTTACCGACGGCAGCACTATGCTCGCCACCCAGGGTTTGCTTGCACGTAATAAAGATAATGTTTTTTCGGTGAAAGTAATTTCTGGTAGTTCTGTTTACCATACTATACTAACCAAATACCCCGATGTCACTCGCCCTCCGGGCATACACCGCATACCAAAACACCACACCGTACACCATATTCGAACTACGACAGGGCCTCCGGTATCTTGTACCCCACGCAGGCTTGCGCCTGAAAAACTTAAAATCGCTAGGGCCGAGTTCGAGGCAATGTTACATATAGGTACCTGCCGACCTTCGGAGTCTGCCTGGGCGTCACCGCTGCACCTCGCTCCGAAAAAAGACGACGGATGGCGTCCCTGCGGCGACTACAGAATGCTCAACGCCCGTACAGTCCCAGACAGGTACCCAATCAAGCATATTCATGACTTCGCACATAGTCTCTCAGGCTGTAGCGTGTTTTCCACTATCGATCTGGTAAAAGCGTACAACCAGATTCCCGTACACCCTGACGATATCGCGAAGACCGCTATAACAACGCCGTTCGGACTTTACGAATTTCCGTTTATGACGTTCGGACTTCGTAACGCCGGACAGACATTCCAGCGCTTCGTTGACGAGATGTTGCGGGGTCTGGATTTCACGTACGCTTACCTTGACGATTTTTTGGTCTTTTCGAAAGACCAGAAGACCCATGAGGAGCATTTACACTTGCTATTCGCCAGGTTGAGAGACTATGGCATGGTTATTAATACCGGCAAGTGTGTGTTTGGTGTGCCCGAAGTTACATTCTTAGGGTACCGTATATCAGCACAGGGGACTACTCCGCTTCCCACTAAGGTTGAGGCTGTTAAAAAATTCCCCGCTCCCAAAACCGTGAAGGAGTTGAGGCGATTCCTGGGCATGATAAATTTTTATAGGCGTTTCACCCCCAACGCAGCCCAACACCAGGCGCCTTTAAACGCACTCCTAACGGGATCAGTTAAGGGCTCCCACCCAGTCAATATAACGGGCGAGGCACTAAAGGCATTTGAAGCTTGTAAGGATGGTCTTTGCCAGGCCGCCTTACTAGCTCACCCAAAAAGCGACGCCAAGCTCGCGTTAGTCACAGACGCTTCGGAAACGGCTATCGGCGCAGTACTTCAGCAACACGATGGAGACGAGTGGCAGCCATTGGCGTTTTATTCACACAAATTAAACCCCACGCAGCAGAAGTACTCGCCATACGATAGGGAGCTCCTAGCCATTTACGAAAGCGTCAAGTATTTCCGGCATATGATTGAGGCTCGCGACTTTGTGATCTACACGGATCACAAACCGCTCACCTTTGCCTTTCATAACAGGAAAGAGAACTGCTCCCCCAGGCAGTTCAGACACCTTGATCTGATTGCTCAGTTCACCACCAATATTCGACATATATCGGGCAAGGACAATGTGGTGGCAGACACCCTTTCGCGAGTTGACGAAATAGTACAGCCACTCGATCTGGACCAGCTGGCATCAGCCCAGCACTCCGATCCAGAGCTGAAGCAGCTCGCTGAAGAAACGAGTTCACTGCGCATCAAAAGAGTCAGACTGTCTGGGGTTAAGCAGGACCTTTTCTGCGACGACACCAATGATGTCCTTAGACCTTTTGTCCCAAAGGCACTACGCAGAAAGGTTTTCGAGAGTTTACATTCTCTCAGCCACCCAGGCACGAATGCCACGGCAAAACTGGTATCAGACAGGTACGTGTGGCCAGGGGTTCGCCGAGACTGCCGAGAGTGGGTCCGATCGTGCTTAGCATGCCAGCGCTCGAAAATTACGAGACATGTTAACGCACCACTCAGTTCTTTCAAACTACCGGCGGCTCGCTTCAAGTATGTGCATATAGACCTGGTTGGCCCACTGCCGACTTCACAGGGCTACCGATACTGTCTCACTGCCGTAGACCGCTTTACGCGCTGGCCAGAGGCAATACCCTTAGCGGATATCACTGCGGAAACAGTGGCAAAAGCCTTACTGAGCGGCTGGATCGCACGGTTTGGTTGTCCAGTCGATATAGTGACCGATCGAGGCAGGCAATTTGAATCTGCTTTGTTTAAGAGCCTCTCGCAGATTGTTGGCTTTCACCACCGTCGAACCACCGCTTATCATCCGGCGTGCAATGGACTCGTGGAAAGATTCCATCGGCAGCTCAAAGCTGCCATAATCTGCCACGGTAGCACAAGTTGGGTTGAGTCCTTACCATTGGTCCTATTGGGGATACGGAGCGCCTTCAAAGAGGATCTCCAAACTTCTTCCGCTGAATTGACTTACGGGGAGCCACTTCGACTCCCCGGAGAATTTTTCGATGCACAGACTGAGAAAGACCACACACTAGACTTGACAGAGTTCTCGTCAAGACTAAGTAGTATAGTTCAGGAATTGCAGCCCGTGCCCGCCTCCCGTCATAGTAGTAAACGTACAAGCTTTATCTTTAAGGACTTAGTCACTTGCAGTCACGTATTCTTGCGTGACTGTACTGTCGGTGGGTCCTTAAAACCAGCTTACACGGGTCCGTACGAAATTCTCCAGCGCGGAGATAAAATCTTCACGATACTGATGAGTGGCAAAAGGGTGACCGTATCGGTGGACCGCATTAAGCCAGCTTACATCCTGCGTGAGCCTGACACACCATACACACGTCCCACAATTACACATCACACACCCACTCAACACACACAACCCACACTACCTGCACAACCCATACTCATACGTAACAATTTACATACAGACAACCAGAACTTACCTGAACGGGAAAACCGCTTACGCACGACTCGATCGGGTCGTAAAGTGAGATTCCCCGATTATTATCGCCCGTAACCTGGTCTCTGGAGGGGGGTGATGTAGCGTATTTACTATAATTTAAGTGTTTATAAAATGTACTATGGATATAATAATATATATATATATATATATATATATACCTATATAAACCAATTAATATTATATAGATAAATATCGTTTAATAAGTTATTTCTTTCTAACATATGCTTATTATATAACAAATAAAGTTGGTAATTATTATGAATACTTGTAATATTACATTGTAAGCTAAAGTAAAATAATTATGTATGTCACGCAGACAGACTTTAATGTTGTGAGTATAGCGATGCGCTCGAGTCGACCGCTAGACCGGTTTTGCTACCTGCGGCGGCGCGGCCGCCTAGAGCCGCGCCGTCCGGCAGTTAGATCTCGCTATCGACGCTAGACGCACGCCGCGTCGCCTATGCTTTTACTCAGTCCGTTTGCGTGTCTACCTACAACAGCTAGTTTTATTGTTCTATGCTATAATCTTTCTCTGCTTATCATAGTTACTATCTGTGCTATACCTTCTGTACTGTGAACTTCTCCTTCTTTATGTACATTGTTAATAAAGTGCTAAGTGGTATCAAAGAATTCGATTGCCTTTTTCTACAACTACCACATTCCGCTTGGATATCTATCGCATCCCGCAGCTTGGTAGCAGGTAACGCTTAGCCCACTTCAGAGTGATTGAGTAAGTTTTCTCTTTTATTAATATAGATAAGATATATACGTGTTGTTTCTGCAGAAGCACAAAGAGTTGTCGCAGAGGTCGCAGCCGAGCTCGAGCCGCATCGACCAGTTCCTGGCGCGGGAAATCTCCAAGGTGAGGGCTACGCAGCTCAACATACTCTGCTACATGTTCCAGCTCTGCTTTAACGATCTATTTTAGAATAATCCCAGAAATATAAATAGTAAACGCTGTGGGCCTTCTACCTAACCAATATTTTTTATAATTAAGCCTTATAAGAAAGAACGCATAGGGTTATGGTTCCACCCGTATTCCACTTATGTTAACTACTAGCTGCACCCCGCGGTTTCACCCGCGTAAGTCAAGTTCCCGCGGAAATAACGGGATAAAAAGTAGCCTATGTGTTAATCCAGGTCCCCAGCTACCTATATTCCAAGTTTCTTCGCAATCGGTTCAGTAGTTTTTGCGTGAAAGAGTAACAACCTCACATACATACATACAAACTTTCGCGTTTATAATATTAGTAAGATTTAAAAAAAAAATAGTTTATAGTCCTGACACCTGACTAGTATCACTACACTACGTATCGTGCAGCGTGCAAAGAGCGGTGGGAGGGTGGTGCTCTTCGCACGCTGCACACAGCACGATACGTAGTGATATGAGGTGTCGGTCGGGATTAAATATAATAATAATTAATTTTTAACATCGTTGTTATGGAGTTCCGAAAAGTAACGCATAATTCAATCAATTAATCAAGTTTAAGCTTGTTGTTGCAACGAATCCAAATGTTGGACTGCTTACTTCGGCCTAAAAGTATGTACTAACTATAATATTGAACAACAGGCTATAAGGCGACTGGCTATATGTTTGTAACACATCATGCCAGCACCGATAAATTCAGCAGGTATTCCTATGAAAGTGTAGTTTTTTAACTCAATCGTATATATTTCTGCTAATTTAAGACAATAAAACTTCTGTACCTACAAAAACGGCGAAGGCACTTCATAAAACCGAAAAGGAAACAAAAGAATCGGTTTCGTTTGTTTGTCTGCAGCACTTGATATGAAACGTTGGCGGTCCTCAACAAACATGGCTCTGGGCTGGGACCGGGTGTTTGCTCGCACATTGTACCTTCACTCACCGTTGAAATAACCCACCGACTTGGCCCTTGTTTCTCACAATACTATTGATTGATGTGTTCTCTTAAAAGATTGAGATCTTACCTTGACCCTATCGAAGTAAGTTCCTATCTCTAATCGCCGCGGCGCCAACTTCTAGGTAAACTGTGGCAGTACCTGGCCTAGTCCAGGATCATTCGTTTCTCAAAGAGGTAGCTACTCGTAAAAGTAGTGTGAAGAGTTTACAATTTACCCCCGGATAATGGATCCTAATGACGGTAATCATTTTTGGATAGATACTTATAAAAAACAATATTTTTTAAAGGTATATAATTAATAATTATCGAATAATAAATATGACCGTAATACAAAGTTATATGTAAATAACGACAAAGCAAATCACAGCACAGCCAAGATAAAATAATTATTATATTATTATTATGTTTATTTATAAACTAATTAAAACAAAGAATCAAACAGTAAAATGATGATGAGTATGTTGTTTACAATCTAAATATATTAACTCAAAGGTGACTGACTGACTGACATAGTGATCTATCATCGCACAGCCCAAACCACTGGACGGATATAAGTTTTAGCTTGTTAAACAATCTGAATTATTTATGATTTTTGTTCTGCTAGGATTACACTTATACTAGTTATCGTACTTATGTAAATAAAGATATTTTACACACCTACTGCTCTACAAAGTTACTTTATTTGACCAAAAAGGTCAACGTAAAGCGACTCTTTATTCCCTAGGTGCATAAAGTGCACATTATGCACCTAGGGCATAAAGTAATTTAAATTTGGAACTAAGGTTCTGGTAGCATACGGCCATTTCGAACTGGCCACCTAGACATAACACATAAAAAAAATAAAAACTGGGCATATTTTTTCTATTTTCATGGACGGAAGGGTAAAGCAAAAAGTTTTGGTTAGTATAAAGCCCCAACTTTTTTTTTTCATCAGCTAAGGCCGATGTGTGGTTTCGTCATTTTGATGTAACATTGTTAAATTTAATTAATATAAAGCTGTCAATATATTTCATATACGTTGCATTATTCTATTTTTTTGTTGTTAGTTAAATACTTATTTTTGTAGCCCTTTTATTGTGTCACAGTAGATGTGTAAAGTAGAGTATTCACCTCGGTACTAAAGTCTGTCTTTATCTTGGGCGCTTGAATCCCACGCTTCACTCAGGACTCTAGGTACATAACTCCTTCGCTTCGCTCAGGAGTTAAGTTTTTAACACCCTCGCTGCGCTCGGGAGTTAACCCTCTAGAGTCCTTCGTACGCTTTGGATTCAATATGACGACCGCTATATAAGACAGGACTTTAGTACCTCGGTGCATAAACTACTATTAAAATTGAAAAACTGAACTGGATGGATCGGACTGAAATTTGGCATGCAGGTAGATGTTGCGACGTAGGCATCCGCTAAGAGAAGATTAAACGCGAGCGAAGCCGCGGGCAAAAGCTAGTATACAACTAAAGTTAGTGATAATTTACACATTCCTTATTTCTCTCTAAACAACTTCAAAAGCATGATGCCCTAAGCATGAACAAATCCATCTGATCGATTACTGGTACATATCCAAGAATCTCTCATGGAACCTCGTGATGCCGTCCATCATGTAGTGGAACTCCTCGTCCTCGTGCAGGATCGTGGTGCGGAAGTGGAATGTGCCGGGGGCCTGGCCGAACCCGGACCCGGGGACCACGCAGATACCTGGAGGGGGGGGGGGGCTGATGTCAGAGACGTGGATCGCACTAGCGGTGTTATTCACAAGGTGTTAAAACTCTTATTCCACATGTCACGCACGATGTTGGTAAGTATATTATGTCACCGTAAAGTAATAAGAAACGGAAACGTATTTCCTAGGAAATGTATAAACTTTCGTAGGATTCTAAGCGAGAGATAAATTGTCATATTTTACGAACACATTTTCGTAAATTTATAAACTTACGACGTTTCAAGGTAAATTTATAAACTAACGGATATCCGATTCCGTAAGATTCTAAACGGTTTGACCAATAACAGAAGAGCTTTTAATTTTAGGATTCTTTAAAGTACGGAAAATTACACACTGCTCTCTGATTGGTCGATGTCGACAGGGGTACGTATTAGAATATCTAAAACCACGAAAAAAAACTATACTGAGCACCCCGACAAAGATAGGTTAGGTATACTTATGTTAGAACATGATTACACTAAGCGCTTCGTCAAAGCGCCTAATTCTGTAAAAAAAAAGGTGTGATGGAAGAAAAAGGAGAAGGAACACTTGACTTGTTCAACCAATCGCAGCGCACTTGACACTCACTCATTATTTTACGCGTGAGGTCGGTAAGTTTATAAATTTACGAAAATGGGTTCGTAAAATAAGACTATTTATCTCTCGTTTAGAACTCTACGAATGTTTATAAATTTCCTAGAAAATTTATAAATTTGCAATTCTTATTATTTTCCGGTGACATATGATATAGCAATTACGTGCATACTAAATAGATAGGTATTCTTCTATTTCTACTGAGGCAATTCAGTAAACCAATGTAGATGAAACCGAGAAAGACGTTGAAGAAAATAAGAATGGTTGCAGATTAACGGACCAATGTAATAGACTGTCTGTTTTAGCTGGAATCCTCGATTGGCCTAATAGAACGGCTTGGAAACGATCACCGCTCGAATGATGCCGTAGTTAGAGTATAGTGTAACTGACCGGTGTCCTCGAGTAGAGTCATGCAGTAGAAGTGGTCCGGCTGGAGGCCGCGCGCGCGCGCCGCTCGCTGCGCACGCGCCGGCAGCGCCACGCGCGGGAACGCGAACATGGCGCCCTGGAACGTCACAACGATAAATTACTATCATGTCGATACTTACTGTATTGATGCCGTTGTAAGTTGTAAGATGAAACACGCTGATCTGGAATATATAGTTCACTGACCGTTGGAATGCCCCACATTGTACGCGTCAGAAAATAGGTATAGGCACAGACAGCTGATCGTATGGGTTAAGAAGACCTCCACCGTGAATTACCACCCCCCTTTTACTTGATTACTTACATCGATAGCATTGCACGAGTATCCCGGTATAGAGTTGAAAGTGCAGTACGCGTCCCTTGTCCTGTCAGCGAGGGTGCGGTGTCGGTCGGCTAGCTCCGCTGCGAACAGCGGGTAGGAAGGCTCGCCGGGGACAGGGCGGTGCAACTGTGGGAGATACCAGGTTTAGTGATCAGTACTCTGATCGAATACAATTTCCAGGAAAATGTAACGGAAAACGGATAAAGACTTTATAGAAATCGCACTGGAAATCTTTAGACAAATACCTAATCTCCAGTAGTGGACACCCTGCTATGACTGATATTATGATGTATGAATTTCAAGTTTGAGCTTAACCAATGTGGGACAAATAGGAAGTACCCATTTCTCATAGGATTGACGACAAGATCCTATAAATAGGTAGGTACACTTCTCACCACGGCATAGAGCGCCACCTGTCCCAGCAGCCCGGAACACTGCTGCAGCGCTCGCGCGGCGTCCAGCGCGCCGCCCGGCTCCAGCGCGGCGCTCGTGCCCGGCAGCAGCTCCAGCAGCGCGCCGCGCAGACCGCACTCCGCCGCCCAGCCCTTCGATACTGTCATGAAGCTGGCGAGAGGCATCTCGCTGTACGGGGCGCCCATCAGATGCATCACCTGGTGGAAATTATCATATTTTTAGTCTATTGATACATAATTTTTATATAACCATTCAAAATCCAAAGATAATATAAATGGTAAGTGGCAACAACAAATTGAAGCATTTTCCTTATCGACTCATGTTCATGATGATGAAGCTTCTTACACAGTGTGACCTACTGGCATTAAGTTCAGCTATTTCCATTTTGTCTGTTTCTTGAGAAAAGCACTCTTAGCTTTTGAATTAAGTAATCGAATATGTGACCTTTTTAAACGAGTGAAACGGCTTGGAGACGATGTTTTCCTGGTAGACCTCATCAGCCAGAATCAGCAAGTGGCTCTCGTACGCAAACTTGATGATGGCTTCAATGTTCTCATACGAAAGGACTTGTCCGGTGGGGTTGCCCGGGTTGATGACGACGATGGCCCGAACGGGACCGTTAGCTGCAGCCGCATTTAGGGCACGCTGGAGCTCCGAGACCTGGATCTCCCAGTGGCTGTCCTCGGCGAGGAGGTAGGAAGCCCGGCGGAGCCCCAGCTCTGCCAGGGTTCCGGAGAAAAGAGGGTATTGAGGACTCGGGACCAACACCGCTGGGGAACAATGAAGAATTCAGTTAATGACAAGACAAGCCTTACCAACCGCTGGGAGAAGAACCGCCGTTAGTCGCGATCTTCAGCCACGATAGATCGGTCAGAGAGGGACAGTACTCACCCGGTGCCTGCCCATCTTTGTCCTGCTTGAGGAGCTGCAGCACGGAACGCACGAGATCGGAAGCTCCGGAGCCGAGCACTATGCGGTCCGCACTGGCCGAGACCGCGGGGCCGTCTCGGAACCGCAGGAACCGCGCCGCGCGCTCTCGCACGCATTGCAGGCCGCGAGGGGCAGAGTACGACCCTATGGAACCGCGTCTGAACGACGAACACACGATACATTAAGAGGATCAACTTTAATATCTTGTATTATTTTCTGTAGGTATATAATATTTGTATATCTTATTTAAAAAAAAACATTAAAAAAATTAAACAAAACCAACAGTTTGCAACTGTTGGTTTAAAAGAATAAATAACTTACCTAAATTATTGGAAATAATTCTGCTAACGATAATTCGAAATATATGTCGGTGTTTGGTGTCAAAATCCTAATCTAAGAAAAAAACAAAGTCTCGCATAACAAAGAAAGAGTAGTGGAGTAGTGGGTGGTGTAGTTACCTATACTGCCTACTACGAGAATTAACATTATGATGATGATGACGCCATCTTTAGACACCCAAGGGTCATTAAGAACTATCGATGGAAGAAGATCGTTATATCCATCCATAAACCTCTACTCCATGAATTGATTTCGGCAATTAGGCTTCACTCGACACCAGTCCTTCACGTGGCGACTTCACTTAACTATCGTTCAGGGGACTTAAAAAACTGATCAAATCAGAATAATGTTTGTTACATTTTGTTTTTAAAGTAGGTCACGAAAAACTTTTAGTTTTTTACGAAATAGTCGAAACATTCGATTCGACATCCCCTAAGCCCCTAATTAAGGTAAAGGTCTGCGCTGACAGGACTTTACCAAAGAGATCTCTGGTTAACAGCTGACACGTAACAGAGGGTGTTAAAACATAAGCAGAATTACAAAGATCGACTTAAAATAGCAATTCAGCAGGGTTTATTCACACCTTACGATCCAATGATCTGTCTTATTCAGTCGCACTGAAAGAGATGGATATACTCTCTTCATTGTCGGTTTTCAGCCAAAAGGCTGTGAATATACCTGCTGATGATGGGCAGTTTTGCGTTTAGTGCCTTACTTGCAGTCGTTTAGTATTTCTCTCGCTCTCTCCTTGATGTCCTCGGGGATGTCCGGTGACGTCAGCAGGGCGGGGTAAGCGGTCACCGCCAATAACTTGATAACATATAAAGCAATATGTTCAGTTTCTAAGTAAGTTAGTTGTATCTATCTGTGACCTGACGAAAGTAACTCTGAGCACAGATAGTGATTTCAGAACAAATGTGTGGTTATTGTGACACGACTGAGTATAACAACGGCTGTTCAAAACTAGTAAATAAATAAAAAACACTGATATGTCAGCGACGACGCCGACGAACGCGACGTTGGCAACACGTAGGTACGTACAGTCAACCAACTGTACGTACCTACGTGTTAGTTTGGTACCTATTCTTAGTTAAGTATATACTCGTACAGCACAGTATACAGTAGCACAGTATATCTTAGCTAGTAGGTATTGCATACCTACTAGCTATATAGCGTCAGATTGATTCTTTAAAGATTGTTTCTAATTTTTCATGTAAAGTAAACGGTATCAGTGACTGAAGAATTTCGGACACACTTAGTGTTTAGTTTTAATAAAGAAAATGTAGGTAGGAGAACGTAGGTTGATTTTAATCATAAAATTTCGGGTAGATTAAAAACAAATTCACCTCACGTTCAAAAATAGAATGTCGTTGCAGTCACTTCATAGTTGCGACGCGGGTTAGTTCGCTTTTAACCCCGTGGCGTCGTTTTGCATTCAAACGCTTCGGAAAGCTAGAATCTATCGTAGGGAAGCACCAGTTTAGTGTTCGCGTTCGATAGTCGCTTTTGCCCGCGGATTTGGACGGGGTCTGTCGGCTGCTGGCGAAGGAGCCGCTTGGAGTCCTGTTGGTTTGTGCAACGATCGTGGGAAAGAACGGAGTGACGGTGAGTTGACAAGCCCTAGGGAAGTTCGAAGGTCGCGTTTCGTGTGCACCCTGCGAGAGGAGACTCCAAATAGTCTAGGTAAGTGGATTCTTCTGTTAGCACCCCGACAGATAGTACCTTTCGCTCGGCCTTTGATCGCGGTACCCATTTGTGCAAAGAACGCAAATTAAATAATTTGTGTGCTTTCCTAATCATAATTAATAAATACAGTCCGCTAATATCGTACACTTAGAGACTGCTGACTTCGCAAATCGTAATCAAGATGTATCAAAGTAGGTACCTGTCTGAGGAAGGTGATAGGTTTCTGCCCGAGAGCGTGGCAGTCGCCGACGTTCGCGCGCACCACACGTGAGAATGGTTTCTTTACGCCCTGGGAACAGATGTTATACATGTCATTATAACAACATTTACACATCGTAATACTTAATCGCTTTAAAAATATAAACAAGTTTCGTAATTTGTTTTTATTGCTCGAGGCATATTTAACTAGAAATAATTTAAAGCAAAAATTCATCTTCAAAAAATCACTTGCGGCGAGATATGAACTTGCCTCCCTGGAATTCAAATCTTTAAAATATTCCATATCAAGTTGTCAACAAAACATTCAGTTGCTCAAACGACAAATAGCAATATTTTGTCCATACACGGCGACACATCACTACAACATGTACTGGTGAAGTATTGTGATCAAACTGCCATGTAGATAGCTAGGTAGAGCTTAGAGTAATAAATAACACATTTAAACAACTTGTTATTCCGATATTCCAACAGGATTGACACTTTAATAACGTGTAGTAATTTATGTTCATAAGAAAGATCGATGATAAAGTAGAGGTCAGAATTAAATGATTAAAAAAGTACCCTTAAGCCGACCGGGCGCGGGCCGGGCGTGGGCCGGGCTCGGGGCTTCCTGCGGCGAGATACGATACAAACTCGATGTAAAGGTCGCAGGTCAATTCATTAACGATATTATAGCCGATAACGGGAATTATTTTATTTTATTTCTCTCTTCATCGTTTTAAATGTATCTACATGTATTTTATTTGATTCAAGATTTCCTTGTTGAGTTTCGAGTTTCGACAAGCATCAAATTGTTATCCATAATTTTATTTACGTAATTAAATACGTTTTGGTATAGTGGACTAAGACCTTAACCCGAGCCCTAACAAATCCTACTGTGAAAGCTGAAGTCGTCCGTTTTTCCGCCGCTATTGGACCGTAAGGGCGAAGCTCGAAGGGTAGCCCTAAACCTCCAGAGGGAAATGTTTTCATAGGATTCATGTCGGTAACAGTTTAATCCTCTTATTTAGTTACTTTAATTTCTATGCAAATTTCTTTACGTACGGAGTGAGTGCCGACATTTTATTCCTTTCTCTGACATTTGGTGACCTTTACAGTTTTTGCCAACTTTATCGTCACCCGTTTATTTTCTTTAGTCATTGTTGTACAGGATTATATTATAAATAATTCTTGGGTTTCGGGTTTCGTGTTTTCAGCTCAGAATTGAGAACACTGTTAGGTAGGTATTTAGAGTATTTACATTATTTTATATATATTTTATTTCAAACCTATTTAAGTAATTTTGCCAACTATGGACATTTTAACTAAAGTAAGTACCTACTTATATAGTACATGTATATTTGCATTATACAAGATGTAACGGGTAAGTCCTTTTAATCCGAAAGGGGGTTGTTCTAGACGTCTAGGCGAACACCTTTTGTTCTACGACTTTTGAAAATTCGAACTTGTTTTTGAAAATTTTGAGATTATGTTTCACTGAAAAAACAGCTGTTTTTGAAAATAAAGGTAATTGAAGGTTTGATTGTAGTAGACCAAACTAAATAAAAGGACAACATAAGGTCAATGACCTCGAACTCTAAGAAACAGCTGATCTTCAAGTAAACTTTAACATTTAAAATTTTCGAAAAGTACTTCGAATTTCCAAAAGTCATAGAACAAAGGTTGTTCGCCTAGACGTCTAGAACAACCCCCTTTCGAATTAAAAGGACTTACCCGTTACGTCTTGTATACCTATAAAGGGTAAGTTACATACACACCGGTGCATGTATTGCATCTGTTTTATTTTAAGATTTATATACCTATTTGAGATTGATAGACAAACAAAAATCTATCAGTTATATCACAAACAATGAGTGGGTGCGCGTCTCTTGTGTCCGCGTCTTCGAAGGCTTAAGCCGTAATCGCGCGGCGTGTTCAAGCAAAGATCCCTTCGGTTAACCCTTAGATTGGAGGTATTGTAGATAACTAATTTAATTCAGTACTATCAAACCCTTCCGACCTACTTTAACTAGAAGATAGAATCGCAGGAAACACAGACAGACTGGGTAGGTTTTATTATTTCCCTTGGAATCCATCAGGTTCGCTTTGTGACCAAATAAATGTTTATGAAGCCTTAAATAAAGCCAACACATGTACCTACCGTCGAACTCAGAACATATAATATCCACCTACATAAGAAAACTTTTCCTATATTTATCAGATGACGTAATTTGTTAGTAAAGCAGTAATTTGAGTGTATTTATCGTGAGGTTTTAAACGAGAGTCGTACGAAGCCCATTAGTCCGGGATAACGGGGCCGGGGACAACTCGAGGAATGTCGGAGACGTCCCGGGACAAACCGTTTGTCCACTTCCGTAATGGTTATTAAAATGACGGGATTTTATTACGGTCTGTCTATATTCAACCCGCGTCCCATCGCGTCTCATCGCGCCCGGACCAGTAGGTATCTGTATCCATACAACTCTTTGGACACGTTAAACTATTATTGCTGGAACGAAGAAATCAAATTAATTTATTATTTTGATAAACCTTTTAGCTTTCTTGTAGCATTATTACTTGGTATTACGGGTCTAGAGGTAAAATGTATGTATGTATATACTACAATAGAACATTTAGAAATAACAATGTATAGGTACCTACACTTCGTGGTACCTCCCTAATGTGGCAGTAGGTACCTATCTTTTTACTCTACTGCACGATGCAAGTAAGGATTATGTGTTTACATTTAAAAGCAATATCAAAACATTACTTCTTAATTATTTAACAATATTTATCCCGTTTTTAAATAATATGTATCTGTATATTTGTAGTAAAACAACCATTTGAGTTTAAAATCGGTAATTGATTAATTAATTTCGCGATTTCTAGTGAAAACTCCGCAGTCCATAGAATGAGTCATTTCTTTAAACTTTACCAAAGAAAATGCTCTACTTGTAATATAGTAATAATAAGTATTTTATATCAATAGTAACGAAATAAGAAAGTGGCTATAACGACGATAAGTAGGTGGCTAAGAACTAGCTTGTTGTACACTGACGTACAGTGTTCAGTGTTCGGCTGTTTCCATAAACGTCTCCATTATTTGTGGAGAAAACAAGGCCTTTAATATTTGATACCTAAGCGTTTTGTAGACGTGTACGACACGCCCGCGCGGTGGCGACCTCTTCTCCCACGACCCACGATCATGACCTTGCGTCTCGCCCTCGCGCCCTTTTCATTATGTGCTTTTAAATAAGAACTATACAAGATAGAAATATTTTGCCTTGAGCAATAAAAACAAATTTACGAAAAACTATACAAGATGTTACGGGTAAGCCCTTTTAAGCCGAAAGGCGGTTGTTCTAGACGTCTAGGCAAACAACTTTTGAAAATTCTAACTTTTTTTTACATTTGTTACATCTTGTATACGATAAGTTCGTTTTAACTATGGACAATTGGTAGAACACAGAATTTTTTATAAACTAATCAGAAAAGTGGCCCAAACTTATGTACCTAGTACCTACCTTATTTTTTCATGAAACCTTATTGCCGTACTGGTAATGATAACTATTTAATTTGTTGGTACTAGATTTGAAAACTGAATAAAAGTCGCGCAATGTTATCTAAATACGTTGTAACACTTCAGAAAGTTTGCCAACGTTTCTAGAACGTTTGGAACACTTTTAAAACTTGTGTCCGTACGTAACTGAAACGAAACGTAGTTTTAATATAGAAAGCTAGCGTATGGTATGACCGGGTTACTTCTATTAAAACTTATTAAGTAAGGTCTCCGTACCATAGCATAACTCGAGTTCGCTAGTTTGACGACCCGTTACGTAATTAAGTTGGATGTTCTTGATTACTTGAATAAACTTGCCTTAATGCGGACGGATTCATTATGATAAAATATAAAGCGACCCCAATAAGTTTGTTTGTTTGTTTAGGCGGACTTTCGGTGACGTAATGAACGGTGGACGATGTACACGGACGTTAAACGGGCCCTCACCAGCCCTCACAGACACTTAATTTCGTACCTTTCTGGCTTCCGTTCGGCTAATCTGACATCATTGGGTTTGTCAAAGATGTAAGCATATTAGCAGATATGTAACAATTTAGGACAACATGTGACGGAATACTTAATTTGTTTCTTTAGAAATTTTCTTTATGTTTTCGCGATGCTGATTTGTCGATTACAATCGCGGTTCTTTACTCAAATTTTGTAATAAATGGCGTTCAAAGTACCATCGATGGCGTTGGAGACCAAAATGATGTCGTCTTTTCCATCATACAATTACTCATTTAGTTGGGCAATTGTGTTCCTCGAATATCCAAGCGCTTTAGGACATAAATATATGTGCGGCAAATCCATCATCCGGACGTCTGGTGTGCGCCACATTCAGCTCGGTACTGGCAGCCTGCTGCCGGCATATCTCACATTTATATCATGTCTCGGTGTGACGGCTACCAAATTAATTTCAACTACAAATTTTCCTTTAAAATAAGTTTCGAGTAGCTGCGAAAATTGGAGGTAAACCGACACTTTGATGTCAATCATAAACGTTTTGCCGTCGGCTGAAGTATTGACTTTGCGAAGGCGAGGTTCCCTTGTAATCAGAGGCGAGGCCTCAAACTCCGACCCCTAATAAATCGAATTATTTAGACGAGGTCGAAATTAGACGAGTTTACTGTGTTCCGGACGTCGACGGACGCTCCCGATCACCGCGTTACAGACTGTATTCATCAACAAGTTCGTAGCTTCCGAGCTTTGGACGAACTCTCATCTCTTGTCATTTCTGTTTCGCCGCCAACTGCTTGTGGGAACCGTTCACACATGTTTGTTACCGATCTTCACACCACTCCACTAGGTCATACCAGTGTCAATGCAGAATGGTAAATCTTACAAGTCAGCAGGTTACTAAAATTGATCGTTCGTTCACACCCGACCAGCATTTATAGGTACAAAGATTCCTTCTTAAATCCAGATCAATCACAAAGATTTAAAAATTTAAATCGAAATCCTTAGTAAACGTGAACATGAAAGTGCAGTGGAACGGCGGCAGCGGGGCGGAGGCGGGTGGGAAGCGGAGCCGCCGGCGGCGACATCGGAAATGCAGTTTCAAGACCGGGCCGTGTCAGGATATTACCACTCCGAACCGACTCGCTGGAAAATAGGCTTTTCGTTGCGCTTGTTAACGTTCGTACCTCCCCCCCCCCCCTGCTGCCGCTACCCGACCCTTCGCAGACAGCTAGATATAGCCCCGGCGGCTGACTATCGAGTTATCTGTGCACTGGCTTGAATAATTTGTTTTTAGGTCAGTTGTGGCTCGACGAGGGGCATCTACCTGTCTATGTAGGTGTAATACACAGGCAACCCAACTTACATAGGTAATGAACCGAACGTTTTGCCTACAGATATAAAACAGTGAAATCGATTCAGTAAAGGAATTATTACTATGGGTATTGGGTATAGCCACGAATAGGTAACGACAAAAGAAGCCACAAAAGTAATGCCTATTTATTATTTTGTAGCGCTCTTGTTCCCCAATTGAGCGGCATTATTGCGAGAGGGAATTAAACCGAGATGAGATATGGACCGCCATAAAAACTAGTCCTAATAGAGGAGTATTCCCGGGGAGCTCACAACACGAACCTATCTACTCGTATATATTTGCAAGATATATCGCTTCACCCCCCACCCGCGTGACTCCCTCCCTCGCCCTTGGAAAATGGCCGTACCCGTGCAACCGACTTTCTGTGAAAACAGGAAAATTGCAGAGATTTTTTTTTCCATTCTGAATGGCCTCTAATGAATCTCGTCTTTACATTGTACGTTGTTCTTAAACTTTATAAAACGCCTTAAATGCAGGTATTCTTATAAAACAAAATGAGTGCCAAATTGAATTTTAAAATGGGTCAGTACGTATGTAGGTAGGTAGGTATAGATGCAAAGTAAAAATGGATCTACTTACTCTGTAGTACTTACTGTACTTATTTTTTCGGACATACCTAGTGCCGGTAATTTTGATATGGCGCCAGCATGATAGCGATTAATGAACTGCCTGTAGTGATTATTTGTCGACTTGAGCTCTACGTAAACTATAATTGACTCTAAAATGTGTAGGTATTGGGACCGCTGACCTGCTGTGGTATCATGTAATTAGCATCCACCGCTGTCAGTTGCTATTTGCTGTCAAAAAGCATATTTTGTATTGTACATTGCTGTTTGAAGTAATCACCAGTAACAACCACGTTACGTCAAAGCAGCACTGTACTGCATAGTACCTGTCATTTTCCACTGCTGTCAGACAACCACTGAATAGATAATATGAGTGCAGACGTAATATGGGTGTAGTAAGTCAGAATTTATTGTATCCAAGCAACAAAGTAACAACGTATTTACCACAACTCACTCAAAACTTTCCAGGTAGGTAATCCGGCGGTAAATAAAACCTCGCAAATATGTCAACCTTCATGGAGAATAGAATGTACGTTAGGTCGTCGACAAAGCCACAATGTGGAGCGTATCTCTTATGGAAGGCTCGTATGGGATCGAACAACAAACAGCGGTATAAATCTACGTTATTGAGCCGATGTAAACATTACCGCCGCGAAAGCCTCCAAAAGAAATATGTTTTTATTGGTGAATCCGCGGCCACGGCCGCCGGCTCCATACAGCCACGATCTATGGCCATACCTACCTACCGCTAGCTTTCAAATACATTTGTAATGTCAACCATTCTTGTTCCGTACTTTCACCCTTTATAAGCCCTCGTAATAGAATAAATCATTCGGATATTTTCAGATTAGGAAAATATGTTTTTCCTTTTCACGTTGGTCTTCATTTTAATCCGGACTAGGTAAGTACCTACTATATATAATATGTAAACCCATTGTAATCAGACTTTATCAAAATATAGGAAGGGAATACAAAATGCCTCTACATTATACAGGAGGATATTAACATGTTATAGTAATGGTGGAAATCGTATTTAAGAAAAGTATAATAATACTAGCTGTGCCCCGCGGTTTCACCCGCATAAATTCCTATCCCGCAACGTATGTGACGCATCACGTATGTCATACCAAGCGTTGCTTAACCCGTATGATTATTCAAAGTACCCTTTATCTTATTTCAACCATTAAACTACCCCTGTACCAAATTACACTTAAATCGGTTTAACCGTCATTTATACCCACCACGTATGTCAATTATATTTAAAATTAAATACTTTTAATGAATAACGTATTTATTTAGATAAGGATTAATATCATATTTACAATATTACCTTCGGAAACAATGCATTGTTTTACAACAAATTTGATTACGATAAAAAAAAAAATTGAGTCAACCTTAAGAGATAGACATATTATTATGCTGTTGCGGACTATTTATTAAATCCTTTCTAGAGGAAGAATTCTGACATACATGGTTTTTATGTAACTTTGACCGTTTACTCAGCGCACGCGACAGAATCTCGGAAAAGGAGCAATTTTTTCCCGGTTTTACAACATTTTTCATGGATGCTCCGCTTCTATTAGTCGTAGCGTGATGTAATATAGCCTATAACCTTCCTCGATAAATGGACTATCAAACGCAAAAACATTTTTTTAATTTGGACCAGTAGTTTATGAGATTAGCGCGTTCGAACAAACAATCAAACAAACTCTTCAGCTTTATAATCTTAAAATTAAAATTCTTATACAATTTGTAACCGGTAAGTCCTTTTAATCCGAAAGGGGGTTGTTCTAGACGTCTAGGCGAATAACTATTGTTCTACGACTTTTGAAAATTAAAACATTTTCTTTGAAAATTTTGAGATTATGTTTCACTGAAAAAACAGCTGCTTTTGAAAATAAAGATAATTGAAGTTTTGATTGTAAACCATCAAACTAAATAAAAGGACAACATAAGGTCAATGACCTCAAACTCTCAGAAACAGCTGATTTTCAAGTAAACTTTACACCTAAATTTTTCGAAAAGTACTTCGAATTTCCAAAAGTCGTAGAACAAAAGTTGCTCGCCTAGACGTCTAGAACAACCCCCTTTCGGATTAAAAGGGGTTTACCCGTTACACCTTGTATATAAAAATGAATGCCTATTTTACGTTGTCACGGCATCACGCCTGAACGGCTGGACTGATTTCGATAATTATTTTTGTGTTGTCTTCCTTATGATCAGCAGAAGGATCTTATGCCAGAATTTTTTAAATTTTGGATAAAGACTTACGCGGGTAAAACCGCGGGGCGCAGCTAGTATACATTATAGTATCTTACTAATTTTATAAACGCGAAAGTTTGTATGCAAGTATGTATGTATGTGAGGTTGTTACTCTTTCACACAAAAACTACTGAACTGATTGCGATGAAACTTGGAATATAGGTAGCTGGGGATCTGGATTAACACATAGACCACTTTTAATCCCGTTATTCCCGCGGGAACGGGACTTACGTGGGTAAAACCACGGGGCGCAGCTAGTACATACATATAAATAATAGGTACAGAAGAGGAATTAAAATTGTTTCTGAAATTCATGTCTTTCTGTATTAATAATATCTTAGGTACCTTGGACAACTAAAAACCATTAAACCTATTGATATTTGGATTTCACCATATGGAAAAGTAAATGGCTCTTTATTTAGGAAAGGTCGTGGTGTTGTAGGTAGACACTTTACCTGCGTCAAACTAAATCCAACAAACAGAACTTGACTGATGATTAGTAAGTAGGTAGATATGCTATTTAATAACATAACAGACCGTACAAACGTCAAGCCAAGGTATACCTACGCGGTTACATCCTCATTGTCCTATAAAAATACAAATCTCTCATTATGATTAAACTATGTCAATAATAATACCTTGGCCAATTCCCGTTCAATCTGGTCCGCTCTCTGCACGATAGGTCCTCTGACCGCATACTCGATGTTCAGCAGGTTCTGGTTGATGCAGTCCACACTCAACACTCGATCCAACTTCATATTTACAAACAAATATTTAATGCAACAAATATATTCGGGAATCAGGTTATTGCGAGCTTTAACCCCGACGAGATTAAACTTAGATAAAATGAATGTCTGTGTTGAATCCTTATCGATCGAGTCGTGGGTAGTGTAGTTGCCTTCTCAGGTGGCTCTTGAAATTCTAGTCTAATGTTCTCAAAAGTTTGTCAAACAATGCAAGAGTTGAGTTCAAGTGTCGATATATAAACCATACGGCACAGCAAGTACTTACCTACCTAGATAGTTGCGTGGTTCTTTCCCCAGTGACTTGTCGTCCGATAAATCGTGATGTTGTTGTCGATCGCGATGTAACGTCTGTAACGTCTGCTCTAGGTAATACCGATTTACTTCTTATGAGGAAAACGCCCGGGGAAGTCTTGGTGAAGACAAATGTGTACCGATTTTGTGATAGGAACTTTTGTAAATACCTAACCAGTATAACAATAATTAAGACATTAGATACTCGTATTCTAAGTCAAGCACAGCAATGCTATAACTTTTATAGACTCATTGAGGGATCCCATAACTATTTTTCCCGGGTCATATTCGCGTATTATTATTTTTAAATACTGGGACTGGGACTGGGGACTTGCCAGTCCCTTCGCGACCAAGACCATTGTAACATTATTGAAACGTCAAGGTAAGAGAATTTAAAAATAATAATACGCGAAAAAGACATGTCACGGAAAACTAATTATGAGTTCAAATCGTGTGAGTTTAAAATGTTTAATGCCAGGGATGTACTTTCCATTTGTCCTATTGAATTAGGGTCAAGGCTACGTAGTTCAAAAGCAATCTTTAAAGAGAACGTTATATTAGGGGTTAAAGTATGAAATTGCCGATTTGTACTGCAAATCTTAATTGTTTATTTTTTAAACTTTTGACAAATTTATTTAATCAAAATAGTTGCCATTATTATCTATACATCGCTGCCATCTAATGGGAAGGTTATTAATGCCTTTGCGATAGAACTCCGACGATCTAGACTGCACAAACTGTGTGAAAGCATTTTGTACTGCCTCCTGGGAAGAAAACTTCTTGTCACGTAGATAATTGTCCAAATCACGAAAAAAATGGTAGTCCGTTGGAGCAAGGTCTGGTGAATACGGAGGATGACGAATGGTTTCTAAGTGCAGTTCCTGAAGGGTCAAAATGGTTTCTCGTGCTGTGTGAGGTCTCGCGTTGTCGTGGAGCAATAATGGTGAAGATCGATTCATGAGTCGGGGCTGTTTTACTGCTAGTTTTGTCAACATGGTTCGGAGTTCGGCACAATAGACATCTGCCGTAATTGCTTGACCAGATCGAAGAAAACTATAGTGAATAACACCATGCTGAGACCACCAAACAGTTACCATTACCTTTTTATTGGTAAGTTTTGCTTTAGGACACTGTTGTGGCATTTGACCTGGGGTCAGCCATTGCATTTTTCTTTTCCGGTTATCATAAAGAATCCACTTTTCATCACGTTACAATTCGATCCAATATTCCTTCATTTCTGTACCGGTTCAACAAGGCAACACAAGTTTCAACACGCGTTTCTTTCTGCAGATCAGTCAAATCATGAGGCACCCATTTTTCGTATTTTTTTATTTTATTGATTTGACGCAAGTGAGTCAATAAAGTGGGTAAGGTAACGTTAAACCATGCCGCTAATTCCTGGGTAGTTTGACTAGGATCGGCTTCCACTATTTCTCTTAATTCATCGTTATTCACCTGTGTGGGCGGTCTTCCTCGTGGCTCGTTCTTTAAGTCGAAATTTCCATCACGAAAGCGTTTAAACCAAAATCGCACGGTGCGTTCATTAGTAGACCCCTCTCCAAACGCAGCATTGATATTGCGGGCTGTTTCTGCCGCGTTAGTTCCGCGTCGGAACTCGTATTCAAAAATCACTCGAATTTTCGCAGTATCCATCTTTCTTGTCTAAATTGAATAACAAAAACAATTGAAAGTCGATATTCAAATGTTTCACATTTTTTAAAAAAAGAACATCACAGAAACCATTTGAAAAAAGTTTCATTCGAAAACCTCAAACCATGAAGATTCTATGTCAATTCAAAGAACCTATTGCAATAAAACGGCAATTTCATACTTTAACCCCTATTATTAGTATTGACAGCTTCCATGGAACAATAGGTGGTGTGTGTGGTGAGCTTGTATTTAGGCGCGTTCGCATCCTTTCGATGGTATTTTTTTCAGTTTCTACGAAGATACTGATAGATAAACCTACAATTATAAGGTCTGTAAAGGTTTTACTGAGATTTAACTTGTTTACAAGTTATGAGTTGAAAATGTGTGCCTACACTCAGCGGGACCCCCTATCCTATAACGAAAGGAGTATGTCTAGGATTTAGTTCCAAATTTGTTCTATCGAGTGCAGCCAAAATTAGAATATGTTCCGTCAAAATGAAAGAAGGGGGTTGGTTGTAATTGCACCTCCAGCTAGCGGGACACTTTTTATTTATAGGTCACAGAAAGTTCAAATGGATGTCAAAATTTAGTTCTACTAGCATTTATTACGATCTGAGTGAAAACGATGTACTAGCGTAAATAATTTTAAAATTAACTAGGTTCAATAGAACCTCCAGCCAGCGGACACTTTTTCTGTGGTGCTATAGGAACCTAAAACTTACATCAATCTTTTCCCTTTATTCAGTTCTACTCGATTATCGGTTTTAAAGGTTTCTATTTTATTTTAATAGTTAACAATAAAAAATGAAAACCATCAAGTATCAAATTAAAATCGGTGCAAAGAATGGACTTTAGCTTGCGTGAAACGTCATTATAAAGAGCCGCCATTTACAATGACTTGACTTACGGCCTTTTATTAAGGCCATTTGGAAATCGAAGTCCAGTCGTTTCCGAGATTAGCGCGCACAAACGCACAGACAAACTAGACAAAAAGTTAAACACGAAATGGGGTCTGTTACGTTCTGTCCACGAAAAATAAACTTGACATTTTTTCTATAGATAGAAGATCTTTTTCATCTCTCCTGTTCGTGGCTCATTTCATCCCTAGGGTGGAAAGTATATTTCATTTTTGCAACCATTTGACACTTCTTTCTTAAAAAGTTTTTTCCTGTCTCCTGTTCGGAAAGTTTAACTTTTATGGGTAGCCGGGTTGAAAGTGGCTCATTTCATCCCTAGGGTGGAGAGTAAACTTCATTTTTTAATTATTAATGTAACCATTTGACACATCTTTCTATATAAATATTATCAGATACAAGGAACTAAAACGTCAAATTGTAGTCTGAAATTTAAAAACGCCATATTTTAAATATATATGTACTTTAAATGATCGTATGGGTTAAGCACCGCTTGGTATGACATACGTGATGGGTAAAAATGACGGTTAAATCGATTTGAATAAAATTTGGTACAGGGATAGTTTAGTGGTTGAAATAAGATATAGGGTCCTTTGAATAATCATACGGGTTAAGCAACGCTTGGTAAGACATACGTGATGCGTCACATTACGTTACGGGATAGAAACTCATGCGGATGAAACCGCGGGGCACAGCTAGTAATAGCTAATAATAGTTAGGTACTACACATTCCATTTTAGTTGTACTCGTAATATTAGGTCGCCACATATGAAATTTGTGTTTTGTCGAACTGGCCACTTTGATCTCAAATACCTATGTAGTCTTTGGTTAGGAATTCCAATTTATAGAGCTACTAGCTGCGCCCCGCGGTTTCACCCGCCTAAGTCCCGTTCCCGCGGGAATATCGGGATAAAATGTAGCCTATGTGTTAATCCAGGTCCCCAGCTACCTATATTCCAAGTTTCATCGCAATCGGTTCAGTAGTTTTTGCGTGAAAGAGTAACAACCTCACATACTTACATACAAACTTTCGCGTTTATAATATTAGTAAGATAATAAATTAAGATTATAATTATTCTAAATTTAGAACCGTGTTATATTCTAATTAGAGCAATTAAGTCCCATAAAACTGCAATTTGTAGGTAAATGTAATATTGCATGTTTTACACGCAACAAACACATAAATTTGTGTCTACATTATGTCGTTCTAGTCGGAAATTATCGCTATCCAAGCAGATGGATCGGTAAGTCCAGTCACTACAATATGGCTTCCACGTTCACGTTCGTACCACGCCGGACTTGAACACCCTGGATTCCTTTTACTGGGGTTGTTTAAAAGAAAAGATTTACAAGAAAGCTATTTCTTCCATTGATGACCTACGATTCCAAGAAGCAGCACGAAAATTGGTGAAAAAAATTATGGACGTGTAATAAAAAGATCGTTTGTTAAGAGATGTAGGGCTTGTATCAATACAGGATTAGCACAGTTCGAGCATTTACTGTAAATAATATATATCAGTTCTGTTTAATTTTTGTTTTCATTTTTAGGGTTTTGTAGTCAACAAGAAACCCTTATAGTTTCGTCCGTCCGTCCGTCCGAGGCTTTGCTCAGACGGTGAGTAGGTTAGGTACTAAGTAGCTGTATTTTGCATGAGTATACATTTGTTCTCGCCAAAAAAGTGCTACATTAAAAAAATATAAACCTTTTTAGGGTACCTCCCACACATATAACATGGGCGATGTTTTTTTCTTGCTTACCCCATTGTGTGGGGTATTTTAACGCTATACTTGGCACGATTTTTTTTTTATGGTTGTTTTTCGTATTAAACATGTTTGTAGGTCCTAACTCAACAGGTCTACACAAAAATAAAAAATGTAGGCATAATAGTTTTTTATTTATTAAATGTATCACATTTGACACAACGCCAGATACCCAGTAATGAACTTAATAAAAACTATGTATCCAATTTGAGACATTGTCTTATTTATTATAACTAACATTTATTTAGGTTTTACACGACATTATTAAAGTTTTATGAACATTAAACTTGAATAATCACTCTTTATCCGTCTACTGCCTCACATAGGCCTGACCCATAAGACGCCACAAATAGCGATGGGGAACTACCTCCATCCAACGTCTTCCCGTTTTCCCCAAATGTCGTCGGTTCACCGTTTAAGTGGTCTTCCAACACTCAGTCTCACATTACATCGTGGTCTATTCCCAGCGATTATCTGTCCTTCTAACTATATGGCCTGCCCATTTCCGCTTTAGTCTACTAACTTTGAGAGTTATGTCAGTGACAATGGTTCTCCTACGTATTTTCGTAATTTGGATTCTATCACGGAACTCCAAGTATAGAATTCTCCAATCTCTATAGCCAGCTGACCGACTATAAGTCTTTCAAACTAGGCGCATAATTAACGACCACGTCTCGGATCCGGAAATCATCACTGGCATCACACACTGATCAAAGACTTTCGTCATAAGTCTCTGTTGTATCTGTGTGAGTAGATTTTCCGAAGCTTCCTGAACGCCGCCCATACGAGTTCGTTTGTCGGTGGACCTCTTCGGTAGGGAATCATTTGTAAACACGGCCATTTACAAAGATTATTCACGAGCTTTGGACACAACGCTAAAGTCCATGTTTTGCACCGATTTTCGCTTTCAGTTCACTTGTATACCTTAAAAAAACCAAATTGATTAATATGCCCCCGAAATTAAACAATTAACACGCATTTGAACTAGGTTTCATAAAAATGAAAGTTTGGCAACACATCTCCTCAACACGTTCCCGCCAAAATTCAAAATGGAACATGCAAAGCTGGATGACGAGATATCAAAGGTATTCCAGCCAACGTCAAAATGGCTGGCCACTGTGTATCTCTAATTTTTCCCAAAACTAAATACCTACATCATATGAATTTTGCGTGTTTGACTTTATGCGTATTTGACCTTTTGCGAGTGATCCGAATTAAGGTAGGTAGGTACGCTAATAATAATCCACATTCTTCTTTGTGGCCTTCTGCTAGCAGCTTAGAGCAAATTTGGCCAGTTTCAGTCATGAAGTAGGAAGGAAATATAATTATTAATAATAAAATAACGACTTTTATTATTTAATTTCGTTTTATTTCCGTTTAATTAAAAGATATTGTATGTTAAAGTTTCACAGTTAGGAGCACTACACTATTTTCCTAAGTTAGGAGAGATTGAGCCGCCATTTTTAGGTTTGGAGCTCATAACTGTGAAACTTCTTCTTTAAAATGGCTTTTCCTTTCGGACATTTGCCAGTGTCAAGTATTATCAGTATTTGCAGGTTATTTGCATCGAACAAAACAGTCAAGTCGTCATAGTTAGAGTCAAGTCGAGGGAATCATTGTAAAAAGGGGGCCGTTTTTACAATGTTTGTTCACGGAGTTTTGGAGAGAACACTAAGCTAAAGTCCATGTTTTGCACCGATTTTCACTTTTATTTTCACATGTACATCTTCACGAAACTAAATTGATTAATGTGCGCCCATAATTAAACAATTTACACGCATTTGAACTAAGTTTCACAAAAATGAAAATTTAGCAACAAATCTCCTCAACGCATTCCCGCCAAAACTCACTGTGAAACTTTATTATACAAAATAAAATAAAATATAAAAAAGGCGTATTTATATTTTAAATTATTTTATTTATATCGTATCACAATTATGTAAGTATTCATGTGTATTAGTATCAATGTAGCATAAAATATGAGAGTCACCTAAAATTTATCAACTTTTTTCTTTTTTTACTTTTGTTGTAAATTTAAACAGTCCCTTTGCATTTGTCAGTACATTTGCACACCAATTGCCTGCACATCTATTGCCTTTTCTATGCCTCAAGGTTTGTTGGAAGAGAACTCTTGATAGGGTTAAGCCTATGTACATGTAATCTCGCTATGTTTGTATATTCTATGGGGTGTACATTAAAGAATAAAGAAAATATTTTAATCTAGCGGAAAATAAACGAAAATACTTACAACGTGACTTTAGATGACGTAAATCAGTTGAATAATCCATATCTTCATAATATCCTTATTAAATAAATAAATAAATAATTCCTGTGACGAACACACAGCGCCATCTAGCCCCATGGTAAGCTGCTAAGCTTGTGTTACGGTGACTAGACAACGGATATACATCTCCTTATATCCATATCCGTTCAAAAGTTGACAGAAAAAAAATATGATCATGTTTTTTTTTCTGTCAACTTTTGAACTTCATGTCACAGTAAAAACAAGCGATTCCTACCTACATAATTATGCAGCTGTTAATCTTCGTTTATACAATTTGTAACGGGTATGCCCTTTTAATCCGAAAGGGGGTTGTTCTAGACGTCTAGGCGAACACCTTTTGTTCTACGACTTTTGAAAATTCAAACTTTTATTTTTGAAAATGTTGAGATTATGTTTCACTGAAAAAACAGCTGTTTTTGAAAATAAAGGTAATTGAAGTTTTGATTGTAAACCATCAAACTAAATAAAAGGACAACATAAGGTCAATGAGCTAGAACTCTCAGAAACAGCTGACTTTCAAGTAAACTTTACACCAAAATTTTTCGAAAAGTACTTCGAATTTGCAAAAGTCGTAGAACAAAAGTTGATCGCCTAGACGTCTAGAACAACCCCCTTTCGGATTAAAAGGACTTACCCGTTACACCTTGTATAAGTACGGGTGTAATAAATAAGACAACAGTTGTAATGTGATTTAATTTATATAATTTTAATTACTTTATACTTAATCAACAACTGACTATAACAATTATCTTAATCTCAGCCACCTCAGGAATGTTGTGTGACTTCCACACGCCACGCGTATCAAACTCAGCGTAACACGCCACGCGTGTCCCAACTACCGTGACACGCCACGCACGTGCCACTGCTGTCACACGCCACGCATGGTCTCAATAAAACTTGTGTATGAGTCTCAACCGATACCTATGTATCAGTGTGCCTATGTACAAACATATAAAAATGCAACAAAACGTAAAAAAGCGATATAACATAAGTAAAAGTAATCATAAAAAAATACAATATTTGAGAGAAAAAAATAATATCGAAATAGAAAATAATAACAGTTGTTTAACAAATATGGCGTTACTTTCGCGAGAATGACACGTTGGAGACTAGATAATTATAAATATCGAATAACAAACTAATATTACATGAAATGTTCACTACACTACGCTAGCAGTCCAACCTAGCTGCTTCAGACATTGATGATACCAAACCTACCGTAGACGTTGTTCAACAACAATAACAGTACAGTAATTATACACTTTCTTTTCTTGTGCAAAACATACTCATTATAGAAATAAAATACAAAAACACTGAGCAGAAACAGAATCACACAAATATTCATAGAAAAAAATTTGCAATGTTCTGCAGACGACAAATCAATAAATAGGACCAAACTTGGCGTGAACTATATATACACGCAACCTGTAATATTACAGTGGTAGCATATTCTACGATGTCACATGAAACTAACTTCACTCGACGCACCCGAATCACAACCAAACTGAAGTCAGCGCCCTATCGCGACGTCACAGAACGATGTTATCCGAGCCCTATTTATTTGATGTCGTATAATTTTAGCTAAACTAAATAATTTGATTAACATAATTATAATATAAATATAGTACAAATTCTTTAAGGAACCCCTATATCCTGGGGGGAGATGGAAATCCCCCTCTTAAAGAAACCGCTGCAGTCGCAAGGCAAGCTCGTATTTATTCTAGTTTCAGGTATGTCTTGTCGACCTCGACCGCAGCGCGCTAGTGTAACTCGGTGGTCGTCGTTTATGAGTACTTCGCGGTGAAGTCTTCGTGGAACTTCCTGAAGATGCCGAGCATCTCCTGCAGCAGGTCCGGCTGCGGCAGGATGGTGGTGCGGAAGTGGTAGGTGCCGGGGCGCTGCCCGAACCCCGTCCCCGGGACGATGCAGATACCTGCGGGGCAGAGCGTCAGGGGTACGTGCACGGTTAGCGGGAACGTGCTTTACGCTAATTCCACACGTAAGGTCGATATAGTCGCTTATAGCCTGTGCTTTTAGGAATAACGTGTGTTATGTACTAAATGAAAGAATGTCGTAAATCAGTGGCACCGATCGGCCTCCTCCCTATTCCGCCACGTCGTCCGGCGCCGGGCCGGTGCAGCCACCGGGTCCGGTCTCGGTCCACTGCCGTCTTCCTTCTTGTAAAGGAACACGTTACATCTTAAATCTTACCATCACTCGAGCTGGTTACTAAAGCCGGTGCTACCGGCTCCGGCGAGCATCAGTGTCGGTACCGATCTGTACTGAATTTCGTCGATAAATTCCGATCTAGAGAGCATCGGTAAGAGACCGAAGAGTAGCTTCGTCTCGCTCGATGCAATGTAATAAGACAGTGACGGGTAGGTCGATGCAATAGGTTTTAAATAACCCTAATGAGCGTCGTCAGGCCGCCCCTCCCCCCCACTCCCCCCCCCCCACTCACCCGTCTGCTCGAGCAGCTGGAACGCGTAGAACACGTCGGGTGCCTTGTTATCTTTCTTGGCGGCCTCGATGGCCTTCGGGGGCAGCGTGAAGCTGGGGAACGCGTACATCGCGCCCTGAGGACATACACCACGAGGTCAGTCGTCTCCCCCCCCTCACCACACCACACCACTCCCAGGTCCCGGCACGTACCTGCACGGTGTTACACTTGAACCCCTCCATAGAGTTGAAGGTGTCGGCGACCATGGCGGCTCGCTCCTTCAGCGAGCGCAGTACGGCCGCCTTCTCCGCCGCGAACTGCGCGTGCGACGGCTCGCCGGGCTGCGGGGGGCGAGCCTGCCGGACATTATACACTTTATTTACCGGGTTTGATCGCATTTTATTCTTGTTTTTTAATCGACCGCTGTTTCAAGACTTTTTCAAGCTTTCGCCACCTGTAAAATAGTAACACTCGGTCGATTTAAAATAAAACGCGATCAATCGCGAAAATAATGGAAGAATTACGCTTTTCTCGGTTTCAAAGTCGGGGATGGTTGCTGACGTGCAACTAGAACCCGAAGGCCGTAGTGTAACGGCGAGACCCCGGGCGTCTCCCGGGTCCCGGAGCCTCTTGACGAAGCGTCGTTTCTCGGTTGCGCTGAAATCTTAGAGAGTACCAAAAATTTTAACGATCGTTGCATAATTTATCGAGATTTGGAGATATAACGGTGTACCTCGTCGGCACCGGCTAGCTTTGATAGTTCATTACTGATATACCTATCGATGACTCCAGAAACGGAATCTCCGGCCTGTTCGGGGATGTTGTATAAATGAGGTCCCCCCCCCTCTCCCCCTCCCCCCCCCCACTCACCACACAGTCGATGGCGGCCTGCCCCAGCGTGGTGGGACACAGCATGGCGGAGATGGCCTTGAACATGTTGGCCTGCACGGCAGGCTCCAGGTTCACCAGCTCCATCCACCCGCCGCGCAGGCCGCACTCCCCCATGTACCCCTTGCTGGCCGACATGAAGGACGCCAGCTCCAGGTTCTCGGAGTACGGGGAGCCGAGCTCTCGCAACACCTGGGACGAGGAACGTCACACTCACTTATCTACCTGAACTGAACCTGAGCCTAGAGCGTGGCTTTGTATGAACACGTCGATAGATATTTACGCTTATAAAAAAAAACATGATT
The DNA here is from genome assembly GCA_949358125.1 of Idaea dimidiata. Classification (NCBI taxonomy): domain Eukaryota; kingdom Metazoa; phylum Arthropoda; class Insecta; order Lepidoptera; family Geometridae; genus Idaea; species Idaea dimidiata. Next base: position 183,737 of record OX442334.1, read on the forward strand.
GACGACCTCTGTGGCGCATCGGGCTACGTCTGACTGCAAAACTGGAAGCTGCGGGTTCGATTCCCGTCAGGTGCAAATATTTATGCTTTAAAATAAATATTTGTATCTGGTCTGGGTGTCTTTCTATGTATAATATGAAAGAATTTACAAAAAAAGTATAATATTTGTAGTATATCCGACTCCGTTGTCTAATACCCATAGTACGAGTCTAATGCTTAGTTTGAGGCTAGATTGCGGTGTGTGTAATGTTGTTTACAGAAACAAATTAAAATTACAGAAAGGTTACAGGAGGTCCCTACTCGCTTACGTTATTCGAGATGACACCCACGAGACTACAGAACGCACATTGTGTGAAGTAGTAGTTTGTCACAGAAATAATGAAAAAATATATACGTATATATAAATAATAAATAATCTGTTCATAATTCTAGATATCTTCATCGTCGAAATATATTCAGTGAAAACCCTCGAAATAAATCTATTATATTACCTTCTTAAATGAGAAGAACTGGCTGCCTTCCGCGTAGACATTGTCCTGGTAGACTTCATCCGCGAACACGAACAGTCTGTGCTGGTGAGCGAACTTTATGATGGCTTCGATGTTCTCACGTGTCAACACCTGGAAATTTTATATTCACATATGACTAGGGCGATATAGTATGAGAGATAAGACCCCGAGCTCCCGAGAGGAATGCTATCGGAAAGATTTCTTTCATAAATGATCAATGTGAGACTAACTTCATATCAAAAGGTAAGGTTCGTTTTCATTCGAAAAACAATAATATTGTTTTCAAGATTTTTGGATAGATATTAAAGGTTTTGCAAAGGGTGTCATTGTTTTATTATACACTGAACCCTTCATATCGGTTGGTTTGTTCTTAAACCTAAATTATCTATCAACCAATATACGATTGTCAAAAGTTTTAGACCGAGTCCCAATACTGGTGTTCTAAATCGACTACCCACCATAATCGGATGTGGGCGATTTGGCGTTGCTGTATCGACTGAAGCTGACCATCAGCACAGCCATGGGGTCTTATCCTTAGGAGCAGATATTTAGTTCTACAAATTTCCAACAGATGGACATAGTAGTATTGATTTTATTATTTAATTCAAGATAGATGTATATTACGCTCTCAATATAAAATTATATTACGTCTGAAAATTCTTCTAGCACTAAAAATCATTATAAATCCCTTTTTATAAATAACTACGATAATTTCGTAAATTGTAAACCAAAAGTGACAACGACATCTAGTAGAATTTGGTAGAACCACAAGAAAACTTTCCATTTTATAGAACGTCACTGCCATCCACCGATCATAGTGGTGGTCTGTGCTGCCATCTGTGATAACCATGTGGTAACATAACGCAATATGAAAAACTTCAAAATATTTACAAAGTAGCAGTTTTGGCGGGAACGCGTTGTGAAGATATGTTGCTAAATTTTCATTTTTGTGAAACCTAGTTATAAAGCGTGTAAATTGTTTAATTTCGGCGGCTTATTAATCAATTTAGTTTCGTAAAGGTGTAAGAGTGTAAATGAAAGTGAAAATCGGAGCAAAACATGGACTTTAGAGTTGTCTCCAAAGCTCCGTGAACAAACATTGTAAAAAATAGCCCCCTTTTTACTACTATTCCCTCGACTTGACTTTTAACTATAACGACTTGACTGGATCGATGCAAATAACTTGCAAATAAATATTAATAATACTCGACACCGGCAAATGTCCGAATGGAAATGCCATATCATAGAAGAAGAAGTAGCAGAGTAAGATCCCAGAGCCCCTAGACCTACGTCATTTTAGAAAAGCTGAAATTATGAAGATCTCTTGTCTACTATGCAGTTATGACAGTACGCGTACTTACTAGCTCGAAAACTCACGGTAATTGCCTGGCACTAAATACTAATTTTTGACAATATTTTTAAAAACATAAATAAATTATCAGCGTTAGAAACTCTTTAACATAATGAGTAAGCCTACTTGTGAATGGGCCCCGCTTTCAAGCTTGAAGTACCTACGCAAACTGTCTTAACTACATAGTAGCTAGAAAATATTCTCAAAATTTCAGCTTTGCTAAAATGACGTAAGTCTAGCGGCTTTGGGATCTTGCACTATAGGTACCTATGTTCGGTGGTGCCTGCCTATACCTGTAGGTACAAAACGCCATTCGCTTGTTTGTTTACTTACTGAGTCGAGTGCTTTTTTGATTTCCATTAAATTGACAACTTGTTTTGAAATATACGGACTCTGATACTTCTTTGTGAATTGGCTTTTGAACGATCTGACGACTTGGAGTGAATTACGGACTTTGAAACTTCCCTATTGATTTGGCTTGTAGATCTCTAACAAACAATTTAGCGTGAATACGGACTCTGAAACTTTGGGATTTGGTTTACTGGTACGATTTTCCGACGACCTTTGGCTACTCTACCTCGGACTAACGATTTAGCTCATTTTTCAAAATGCCACCCCATAAGTGCCACTATTTTTTGTGTAAAAACACTTCGGACCAGAAGTCACTGTTTTCATTCCCTTGGAACGATCCAGGACGCTTGAAGACATGGCTAGAAAATTGCGGTAAGTCATTCATAAATCGTTTCTAATAAAAATATAGGTACCTACTTATGATTTGATACAAAATTAATTAAATCAAATAGTTAGGTACCTAAAAAACTATGCTGAAGCTGGTTCCAGATACCTACGCCATCAATCTGTAACATATTCAAGTCTCATTTACACTAAAAGACAAATATACATAATTAACTTTTAGTTACTTTCAAAATGCATATACTTACATTAAATTTACTAATTGTTTTAGGTAATATGACAATAGCTCACTTACCACCACATTGCTTGAAAACAAGACATTTATGCATTGATCATTTCAAGAAAGAATATATTCGCAATGAAGCTGGCAAAAGAAAAAGACTGACTAAAACTGCAGTACCTGACCCTTATAAGATAACTGAGACCGAAGAACTCTCAAGCATTCCATCCATTTCAGGTATGTATTTAAATTATTTTTCAAAATATTAGTATTAATCTATCTACCTATACAATTGTGAAATAAGAGTACCTACCTTAGTAAACTTCAGTCATCAAACAATGAAATCAAATTTTGTTGTAAAACTAACTCAAAAGTTCTGAATTGATAGTAAACTATATATCCTACCTCCGCTGACCCCAGATTAAAATTTATTTATTTATTTGTATTCCATTACTTAAATCTATCATTACAGAGTTATCCATTGCGATAGATAAGCATTAAGTAGGTAATTGTTGTAAATTGTTTATTTATTGTTTTGAGCAACCCTTATAACCAGGGGGACAAGTCTACTATTACAGTAGGTTTGAAAATGATATCATCAATATGACAATGCATGGTTTGATAACTTTGTTTAACATCTCCGGTGATTTGTCTTTATTCAAATCTTGAAAAATAAATTGAACAGACTTTTTGTTTTCCGATTATGCTAAGATTTTACATCCTAATAAAATCAAAATTGTGAAAGCTTGTGTGTAAATTAACAAGTATTTACTCTGCTTTATGCAAAAACTACTGAAAACATTGTGATAAAACTTGGTATATTAAATGATAGCTGGAGATCTTGATTTTGAGACCTTAACACACACGCTACTTTTTATCCTGATATTGGCTTAACATGCAGATTTTGCTCTAGGGACTAATGACTTGCTTTGCATTAAGCTTTTTCGTCACACTTTGTAGACCTTGTAAAATAAATAATATGTTTCTATTTGTACAAGAATTAGTAAGCAAATAAGCACCATAGTCATAGACGACCTCTGTGGCGCGTCGGACGAACGTTTGGCTGCAATGCAGAAGGTTGCGGGTTCGATTCCCGCTGGGTGCAAATATTTATGCTTAAAAATAAATATTTGTATCTGGTCTGGGCGTATTTCTATGTATAATATGTATGTATTTACAAAAGAAAAATAAATATAAGTAGTATATCCGTTGTCTAGTCACCGTAACACAAGCTTAACAGCTTACCACGGGGCTAGATGGCGCTGTTCGTCACAGGATTTATTATTATTATTATTATTATAGTTTGTAAACACTTAAGACCAAATAAACAATAAAAAACTGAAACATGTACAAAGTACCTAAAACAAAATCTTACTTCTTACTAATATTATAAACGTGAAAGTTTGTATGTATGTATGTGAGGTTGTTACTCTTTCACGCAAAAACTACTGAACCGATTGCGATGAAACTTGGAATATAGGTAGCTGGGGACCTGAATTAACACATAGGCTATTTTTTATCCCGAGATTCCTGCGGAAACGGGACTTAGCGGGTGAAACCGCGGGGCGCAGCTAGTTAACTATAAAATAGAAACTACAACTATGAAAGTAGAAACTTAAGACGATCAAAGTATGAGCAAAAGACGATCTGAGTAGAATCTACTTATTTTTATCGGCTTTTCTTTTGATCGTCTTTTATTTTTGTTTCAATCTTCTTTTGATAATGTTTAAATATTTTTAAGATTCTGTTTCGGTAAAAAAAGAATTATTTTCTTTTTTTTCCCTTCTGAGCAAAACCTAATAGGAGTAAAAATAAGATATGAGGTACATTAAATGAATGTACGGGTTATGCAACGCTTGGTATGACAAAAAAGATGGATCAAAGAAAACGGCTTAACCAATATCAATAAAATAGGGGCAAGTGCCAGTTTTTTTCTCTGGGTTCTCTGCAGTCAGTCCTTAGACTATATAAGCAGGTGCATTCTGTGCGTTGATGTCATGCGAGCGAGATCTCCATCGAGGCTCTCCGCTCATAGTGCAGGGGTCAGTTGTCTCCTCCAGTATATTTTTGCGTTTTAGACGCGGGTTGTAGAGTCTATCCATCAGCTGCCGAGCTAAACTGTTTGGATTGTTAGCTAGGCGGTCTTAGTATCTCCTCACAGCTTTTCCTATTTCCTCTTTCACAGTTTCCATAACTAGTGTTCGTAGCTTTATATGAACAGTGGAGCGTTAGCTATTGTTTTAAATGTTTTATTTGTTGAGTGGGCAAATAGGGAAAGGATGGAGGCAAGTGGCCAAAGTGTGGAGTCAAGTGGAGAAAGGGTGGGGCAAGTGGAGAAATGGTGGGTGAAACTGGGAACGGTGGGGGCAAGTAGGGAAAAAGTGGGGGCAAATGGGATAAGGGTGGGGGGTAAATGGGATAAGGGTGGGGGGCAAGTGCTAAAAGGGTGGCAAAAGGCAAGAGTGGTATGGGTGGGGCAAGTGGGATAAGTTTGAGGGCAAGTAGGGCACGGGTGGGGCAAGTGGGCAAAGGGTGGGGTCAGTGGGCAAAGGGTGGGGTCAATTGAAGAAAGGGTGGGTGCAAGCTGGGAAAGGGTGAGGGCAAGTAGGGTAAAGGTGGGGGCAAGTGCGAAGAGGGTCGGGGCAAAAGTGGTATGGGTGGGGCCAGTGGGACAAGTGTGGGGGAAAGTGGGCAAAGGGTGGGGTCAAAAGGGGAAAAGGTAGTAGGGCAAATGGGATAAAGGTAGGGTGCAAGTGCGAAAAAGGTCAACGCAAGTGGGGAAAGGGTGGGGGCAAGGGTACAAGGGCTTTTCCTCAGCATATACCTAGCAAATTGTATCACTTCAATAAATTATGCCCCAGTTGGCTTGGAAAATCGGCGCTACTGTATAAATTATATTCTATTTTCCCAGTTCAGTTTCATCGAATTTATATTGAACCGTGTTTAGATAATGCCTTTAGAATTCCTCTGAGTATGCAATCTGTTTTAGGTCAACCAAAAGCACCGCCAGAAGACACCTTAAAAGTGCTGACACCAAAGAAGGTGTATTCTAATAAAAGAGCGTCCCATCAGCTGCCAGAAAATTTAAGTGAAGAAGAGAATGAAGATAACTTTTCATTTGGCACGCCGAAGAGAAGGAGAAAACTAGTAGCGGAAGATACACCTAAATGTAAAATTTTGAAAACTAAACTAGTTGATTCTAAGAAAAAATTAAAACGCGCATTATTAAAAAACAAATCAATAAAAAATCAGATTAATAATAAAAATGTGATTGATATATCAAAGCATAATTTTAATAGTGAATCAAGTAAATTGTTGACGAAAATGCAATTAAGGAAAACAAAATCAAAAAAACAATGGACGGAAAAGGAAAAAAAAATTTGCATGACTTTGTATTACAAATCACCATCAGCGTATAAATTTATGGTTAATTCAGGAATTGTATTGGCGGCCCCATCAACAATCCAGCGCTGGCTACAGGAAACAAATTGTCTACCAGGAATCAATAATGAAATATTTAATAATATACAAATCAAATTTGCAGACAAATCGATTAATGAAAGGGCATGTACGGTATGTTTTGATGAAATGAGTATTATGGTTGATTTAGAATATACAACTAAATATGATTTAATAGAGGGGTTTGAAGATTTTGGTGGTGGGAATCGGGAACAAAATGAGGCTAAATCAGCATTGGTATTTATTGTAAGGGGAATTTATTCTAATTGGAAAATACCGGTAGCATACTTTTTATCATCAAAGACAGTTGATTCCGACAAATTAGCTACTATCGTTGATTCTGTGATCAATAAATTATTTGAGTGTGGCTTATTACCAAAAGTAACTGTTTGCGATCAAGCTACACCAAATGTAAAAATGATTAAAAAACTCGGCGCTACAGTTGATTCTCCATTCTTTTTTATTAACGGGCATAAAATTTTTGCCATATTCGACGTACCTCATTTAATCAAAAATGTACGAAATAATTTAATAAGTGGTGATTTTGAATTAGACGGGAACCTGATTTCATTTAATGATATAATCAATGTGTATAATTTAGATAAAAATAATAAAAGCAAATCTTTAAAAAAATTGACACCAGTGCATATCAATCCTAATAGTTTCCAAAAAATGAAAGTTAAACTTGCAACGCAAGTCCTAAGCAATTCTGTTGCTAGCGCTATTAAAACTGCAGCAGACAGCGGAGAGTTAACAAGTGATACTGCAAAGCATACAGCTGATTTTGTTCGATTGTGCAATGATTTGTTTGATTGTCTCAATTCGAAAAGTAAAGTTGATTCTAATCCTTACCGATGTGCAATCACAATCAATAAAAATTCCTTAGTCAATCAGACCCTAATCAAAAGCAAAGAAACATTTAGGAGATTAAAGAAAATTAGTTCCACCAAAAAAAATCCGAATCAAAAACAATTAACACGCCCCCCCTGCTTTGATGGTATGATCCAAACAATTAATGCAGTTCAACAACTCTCCGTTGAAGAATTTGCGTTAGACACTGGTGTCAAATTTATGATTACTTATCGATTAAATCAAGATGTGATTGAAAATTTGTTTGGAATTTATAGAATCAGAGGTGGATGTAATAAAAACCCTACATCAAAATCATTGAGGTCATCATTTCGATCAAATTTATTAAATAATTTAATGAAGTTTGATAAAACGAATTGTGAATCAGATCAGGAATCGTTTATAGCTACTCAGCAAAATACACAACACGCAAATCCTGGACCATCAACGTCATCGTCTGCAATACTACCAAGTGTTACAAGCGACGACATTGATGATCAACCGTCATGTTTGAGTACCAATGTAACTGCAGCAGCTCAGGAAACATCAGACAATCCTTCTGAAGTAGCTGTTACATTGGAAACCTGTTCTGTTGTGTATTTTGCTGGGTGGCTAGGCAGATGTTGTACAGATAAATTTGATTGTTCAGATTGTAAAAATATTTTGTTAAAAAATCAAGTTGATTTAACTGATAAAAAACAATTATTGTTGATTAATAAAACATATTCCAATATCGCAACTCCCACTCTCAAATCCCCCAGTGATTTTTTATTCCAATTGGTAAACGAATTGTTAGATTTTTACAACCGAAATATTACCAAATTGTACAAATGTGATTTAGTGGCTGATTTAGTACAAAATTTTAAAAAGAATATTAATAGCCCAGATGATTATCATGATTTCAATCATTTTGATTTTTTGATCAAAAAATTATTAGAAGTAAAAATTCATGATTATTGTAAAAGTCGGAAAAAATCGTTACAATCTAGTCCAAAATTAAGAATCCTACAGAATCGATGATTGATGATGATGAGTAATTGACATTTTTGGGAAAGACGTAAGAAGAAATTATGTAAGTTTGTAACTACATAAGAATAAATTAAGTAAATTTCACATAATATCCGGTTTTCCGTCTGTATAACTTGAGACATTAGAATGATCTGCAAGTGCTAAAAATAGATACCTTGCCTGATCTTTATATGTTCAGATATTCACTGTGATGTTAATCAATTGTGTATTTTAATGTTTTATTGGTAATTGAATGATTTTTTTTGTAGCATTTTTTCTTGTCTTGCAGCCGCAGTAGATGTGTAAAGTGTAGCATTCACTTTGATCATACATAAAACCTGTTTTAGTCTTAGGCGGCTTGATTCCCACGCTTCACTTTGATTGTTGAAATGCTGATGTACATTGAGTCCGGTAGCAGGTCAGTGTCTCGGAGTTTATGAAGTCAGTTTTACTAAATTGGTCGGAATTCTATGGCACTGATTTTTGTTTCTGAACCTATGTAGATCTGCTGTAAGGGTCCTTTTCAAGGGCGTGGTCGAAGCACATCCAACGTCAATCTACAAGTTTGAATCAGATACATGAGAATTCTCGTCTATGAAAGTTGGACTAAAACCTCTTTAAGAAATTCTGAGTTTTCTCATAGAAATTATTTTTCCCTGGGGCGATGTACTTTAAATGGTTCATGGTAAATGGCGATATACTCATGGTTCAAACTAGCGCCCTCACCGTAATAGTATATCTTGCTCTCTTGTCAATTCATACAATTTCTTTTTGGCTTACCCTTCCTTCAAAATAAAAATAGAAAAATAACCCAATTAATATTTTTTTATTATGTTTAGGTGAGTTCGAAATGGCCGTATGCTACCAGAGCCGTAGTGATTATTATCCTCTTTGACCAAAGTCTTCATCAATTCGAACGTTCCAAATTGACTACAAGCCCTAGTGCTTAAAATCACAGTACGGCTCTACAGAGTTACTTTACACACCTATTGCTCTACAAAGTTTGTTATTACCTTTATTTGACCAAAAAGTCAACATAAAGCGAGTCTTTATTCCCTATTTGCATAAAATCCTCATTATACACCTAGGGCATAAAGTAATTTAAATTTGGAACTAAGGTTCTGGTAGCATACGGCCATTTCGAACTGGCCACCTAGACAAAACACATTAAAAAAACTGGGCTACGTTTGTTCTTTTTTATTTCTACGGAAGGGTAAGCCAAAAACTTTGTTAATATATAGCCCCAAATATTTTTTCATCAGCTAAGGCCGATGTATGGTTTCGTAATTTCGATGTAACATTGTTAAATTTATTTAATAGAGCTGTAAATATATTTCATAAACGTTGCATTAATTTGTTTTGTTGTTAGTTAAATGCTTATTTTTGTAAAACTTTTATTGTCTCGCTGTAGATGTGTAAAGTATAGTATTCACCTCGGTAATAAAGCCTGTCTTTATTTTGGGCGCTTGAATCCCACGCTTCACTCAGGACGCTGTGCTCGGGAGTTAATTCTCTAGAGTCCTTTGCACGCTTTGGATTCAATATGACGCCCGCTATATAAGACAGGGCTTTAGTACCTCGGTGCTTAAACTACTATTATTGTACTAGGCGTTACTTTTCGGGACTAAAAACTAAATATTAATTTTTAATATAGATACTATTAGTTGAAAAAAAGTCTTTATTCTCTAAGTGCATAAAGTGCTCATTTTGCACCTAGGGAATAAAGTAGTTTAAATTAGGAACTAAGATTCTGGTATACGGCCATTTCGAAGTGGCCACCTAGACATAACACATTAAAAAAATCTGGGCTTTTTTTCTTGATTTTTTATTTCGACGGAGGGGAAGCATTAGTTTTGGTTATATATTTTTTTTGTCGGCTAAGGTTGATGCCTGGCTTCGTAATTTTGATGTTATATTGATAAATTTAATAAATAACAAGCTGTAATATATTTCATACACGTTGCATTTATCTGTTGTTTAATTCTTAATTAAATGCTTATTTTGTAGGTTTTTTTTTGTCTCGCAGTAGATGTGTAAAGTAGGTAGAGTATTCACCTCGGTAATAAAGCCTTTATCTTGGGCGCTTGAATCCCACGCTTCACTCAGGACTCTAGGTACAAAAGGTCCTTCGCTTCGCTCAGGAGTTGAATTATTAAAACCCTCGCTGCGCTCGGGGGTTAGCTCTAGAGTCCTTAGTACGCTTTGGATTTAATAAGACGCCCGCTATATAAGACAGGTTTTAGTATCTCGGTGCAATTAACTACTACGATGAAATTAGTGTACATAGGTAAGAGAGAGAGCGATGTTGGTCTAGCTAGATAGTTGATGATACCCCGACTTTCATTCCAAGTCGGTCAAATACAAAATCCCAGTCTCAAGTTCACAGGACTAGGTTAAAGGGTATCTGGTCTGGGTGTCTTTCTATGTAAAATATGTATGAATTTACAAAAAAACTATAATATGTAGTATATCCGTTGTCTAGTACCCATAGTACAAGCCTAGTGCTTAATTTGAGACTAGATTGCGATGTGTGCAATGTAGTGCAATATTTATTATTATTTAATTCCATTCAATTCAAAAGATACAACTACCCAAACTAATAATTTAAAGAAAATAGGCAAGTAACCAAGAGAAAATATTCGGCAGACAGTCTACTGAGTATGTACCTACCTAATGTCGGAGATTTCTATTCTCAAGTTTATACATAATGTATATTACATATTTATATTTATGTATGTACCGAGTCAGTTTAACTACAAATCACGTTTTTTTTTTCATTTTCGACTCTAATAAATATTATGTATCTCAGCCGACATTAGGTAGGTACCTACCTAATACGACGCGGTAGGTAGGTAGGTACTTATCATATTTTTATGGAGATCATGAGATCACATATTATTATAAGGTTAAGTACCTATACTTACTTTTAAGGACGAGGTACCTAGTAATTGAAAATTGTACCTATAGGCACAGATCACTAATTTATTTATTACTAAGGTAGGTAAACCGTTTTTGGTAAAAGTAGGTAGGTATAGGTACCTACATAAATATTACAAGTACCTATCTAAATACCTACCTAAGTAAAGGAAAAGACGAACCATTTATCACGATCGCCGGAGATGGGTAAGTAGAGGTATCTATCTAGTTATGCTGAATTTATCAAAGTTTTCGGTTTTAGTGTCATTGACCGATAGTTGCGGGCCGGAATGCGGCTCGTTAAATTAATTAAAAAAATCACCTATGGTAGACCCCTTGAATATTTGTTTTTAGTTACCTAACTATTTGTTTTTTAAAGCGGCCACAGAAATACATCATCTCATCAAGTCATCAAGTATACCTACCTAAGTCAGGCCAATTCCAGTTAGGTCATGTTAGGGGAATTAGATGGGAACTTACTGTGCTTTCTCACTGCCCTATTATGATAGGCCAGTAAGATAGGACAGTACGACGATGAGACGACAGGACGGTACGCTGTCCTGTCGGACTGTCCTATTCTATCCGGTCCCACTGTCCCATCTTACTGTTCTGTATTACTAGCTTGACTTAAGTACCTACTGTCCTATTTAACTGTCGTACTTATCTCACTGTCCTATCTTTCTGAATTGTATATTACTTATTAATTTATTATATAACTGTCCTGCCTTTCTATCCTATCTTACTGTCCCTTTTTAGTTAGCGAAATGTCACGTGAATTTTCGAGAACTTATGTCAATTTCATACAAAAAAAACACCCGATTGCGATTTCGTTAATCGATAAGAATGTTGTCTAGGGCTGCTGAATCGGAAAGCTTATCAATATCATAGAATGCATTGTCATCAAAACCACAGATCACTTATTTATGTTAGTCGGGACTGACGAAGTAGGTAGGTAAGGTAGGTATATAATACAACATTTCAAAGTTCTAAATTCGGAGGAAGCGGTTCACATTTAACATAAATACCTACATCACACAACTTGATAAATAAAAACTTCAAATACTACCTACCTTAGTACCTACCTATCTGTCAATGAAGTAAAAAAGCAAACTAGGTACAAACATTACGGCATTGGTACTTACTTGGGTCGCGGCGAGACGCAGCGCCATCTATAAGCTTTAACTATCAACTGTGCTGTCACGCTCAGTAGCGTCTTTTGTAGTAGTCACTAGGTGTCGCTATTTTTGCATGGCATTAGCGACACCATAGCGACATCTAGTGTATTAATACAGCTTTAAAAATACTTCGTACAATTATCCGCATTACGAGGGTCCGGAATCGATGTATGACATGAGGTATCTGTACGTTAGTAATATGTGATCTGTGGCACAGCATACATGTGTCATACATTGTCAACTGTAACTTAACTAAGCGACCTCCGTCTCGAAGTGCAATCTTCCTGCAAGTTCAACATTGAACTGACCTGCCCCGTGGGGTTCCTCGGGTCGACAACGACGATGAACTGACCTGCCCCGTGGGGTTCCTCGGGTCGACGACGACGATGAACTGACCTGCCTCGTGGGGTTCCTCGGGTCGACGACGACGATGAACTGACCTGCCCCGTGGGGTTCCTCGGGTCGACGACGACGATGAACTGACCTGCCCCGTGGGGTTCCTCGGGTCGACGACGACAATGAACTGACCTGCCCCGTGGGGTTCCCCGGGTCGACGACGACGATGAACTGACCTGCCCCGTGGGGTTCCCCGGGTCGATGACGACGATGAACTGACCTGCCCCGTGGGGTTCCTCGGGTCGACGACGACGATGAACTGACCTGCCCCGTGGGGTTCCTCGGGTCGACGACGACGATAAACTGACCTGCCCCGTGGGGTTCCTCGGGTCGACGACGACGATGAACTGACCTGCCCTGTGGGGTTCCTCGGGTCGACGACGACGATGAACTGACCTGCCCCGTGGGGTTCCCCGGGTCGATGACGACGATGAACTGACCTGCCCCGTGGGGTTCCTCGGGTCGACGACGACGATGAACTGACCTGCCCCGTGGGGTTCCTCGGGTCGACGACGACGATGAACTGACCTGCCCTGTGGGGTTCCTCGGGTCGACGACGACGATGAACTGACCTGCCCCGTGGGGTTCCTCGGGTCGACGACGACGATGAACTGACCTGCCCCGTGGGGTTCCCCGGGTCGATGACGACGATGAACTGACCTGCCCCGTGGGGTTCCCCGGGTCGATGACGACGATGAACTGACCTGCCCCGTGGGGTTCCCCGGGTTGATGATGACGATGGCGCGCACGTTGGCGGCCGCCTCCCCCACGGCGCGCTCCAGCTCGGGCACGTCGAGCGCCCACCCGCGGTCCTCGTTGAGGTAGTAGCCCACCGCGCACAGACCGTACTCCGCCAGCGACGCCGAGTACAGCGGGTACTGCGGGATCGGGATCAGCACGCCTGCATATGTACACGACCATCACTCGATAGCGATACAGATGTAGGTAAGTATTCTATTACTTTTAATAAAGAAAGAGAGGACAAAATGTCTGTCCTTGGAAGTAAAGTAAAAACAAAAGGAAACTTAGGAAAAGTAGTAGAAAAAAATTATATATTTTTAAATTTGTATCTGTCTGTTTCTCTCCTACTATTTCATTGTTTATTGTTCATCGAGAGCCATCTTTCATGTTTACTGTACGAACTCATGTGCCAATTGTTCAGATACTTAGTCCATATGTGTTATTTGAATTTATAACTCTGGAAGCTTTATTTAGAAAAAAAAAAGTGGGGTAAAGGCTAATTAGAATTCTCTTAATTTTAAGTCACGAGTGAATAGGAACCTTCTAGGTCGGCGAGTTTCATCTTTAGACTGCATCAATATTTACTAGGAGCCAAAAAGGTCAAACATTGCAGTATACACTATAAAATGGTAAACGCGAGTAGCAGTAATTAACTTCATAATAATGCTACCGGTTAGAGTATCGAGCGAGGTCACTAGCTCACGGTAGCGGCAGCGAAGTGCCAACACAACATGCGCGAATATAACGCGAATTATACGGTTTCATTATAATTAGCTGCGCGGCGCCCCGCGGTCTCAGCGACGCGACGTAAGTCCCGATCCCGAGGGAATATAGGGATAAAAACTAGCCTATGTGTCGATCGAGATCTCCTGATACCTGCTTCCTTTTGGTTGCAATCGGTTCGGCAGTTATTACGAGAAGCAGTAACAAACATAGGTACTAGTTTATTTACACACAAACTTTCACATTTATAATATTAGTAGGATAAACAATAATAGACCACACTACAATCATTAATTACCTACACTGCAGACAATTTAATGAAACTGTTTCCGAGTGAATTTATTTTTGTTTTTTACATCTAATTTTCGTTTATTTATAAATGAAATAGTGTCATTTAAATTGTTACGACACCGAGTTCAATTTCATCGGAATGTTGTGCTATTATCAATCGTTAGGCACCTCTACTGTACGACAATGTGTTTATTTCTTCGCTCTGTTAGACAGACCGGTTACAGCCGATAAGACACGTACTCTATAAATTACTACGCTATATCATACTTGGCATTTAGGAGAGTAACCTTCAAATGAGCTCGGTCACAGTTTACCTAGTCTAGTAGTGGTGCGTCTCATTTATATGATACAGTGGACTGTGCTAGTATAAACAAGCTTTTCTTGTTTTAGTTTGGTATCCCTTGTGTCTTACTCAATGTTACAGTTTCAAGCCTCCAACCAACTTGACCTAACGACTGCTGTCAGTCAGATATAACAACCGGGGCCGGGCTTAACATGCCTTTCAAAGCATGCTAATTTAAAGTTATTCAAACACAGACTATTCCTGTTTAAAGTGCTCATTCTATCGCCAAGCAACTGCGGTAGCATCCCAACACTTCATCGACATCCTAGTTAGCACATTCTCCGCATGTGGTTCACCGTACGAGTATGGTGAAAACCCACAGAACCTACTAGATGGCGTTACTAGTTCGATCGAATCGCAGTAACAAACTTTTTATAAGATTATGCTCAAATATGATACAACTGAACCGCAGCAGGTTACCGGGCAAAACGTCCTTCCCGGTGGAAGATCTTCCTACTGCACTGACCTGACTCCTTGCCCCCGATGTCGTTGCACAGCAGCTGCAGACAGTTCTTGATGGCGTTGGATGCGCCGGCCGAGAGACAGACGTCCCCCCACCGCGCGGGGTGGCCGTCGCGGCGCTCGATGTACTCCGCCACGCGACGTCGGACCAGCTCGATGCCGTGCGACGCGGAGTACGCGCCCACTGACCCGCCGCTGGAACGGACAGTGGACCATAGATATCTATAGTGCGTCTGCGTAGGTACTTTGACTTCGCTCAGAATGAGCTTAGTAAAAACAGAGCGAAAACTTTGAATTGGAATTTATCATCGTCGAAAATCAAAGAAGCAAAGTTTAGGTCATTATTTTCAATCGGTTTACATTCTAGGTTTGACAAACTAGTAAAAACTTTGGAAAGTTGCGAAGGTCGCCTTTATAAATACGAAAAATTGTCTTATGTCAAAGTTTTTGCTTAGCCAAGTCAAAGTACGGACTATACAGGGTTACAGAAAAAGTCGTGCTAGATCCGTTGAGGGCGTGGAGTACCCATCATTTCTGACTTATTTCACTATGAAACACCCTACCCTAAACTTAACCCTTTTTGAGATATTCGACTTTTAATTTTTTCATTGAAAATTGCCGATATTTAAGCTACTAAATTTATTTTTGTTTATTTTGTGTGTCTTATTATTATTATTATTGCATTTTGACATGCGTAATAAGATGCTTAAAGACGTCAATCATTAAAATAGTACATTAGTTAATTGAATAGACCGTAGCAGACAAGTGAAAGTTAAGAAATAAAAAAATAAATTAGAAAGTTTATTTTTCTCTAAGGGATATCTAAAAAAAACTATATGGCAATTGTTCGGCAGATGTTTTTTAAAATATTTACGTTTCATCAGCTATCTAACGACGTATAACAATCTAGGGATTGTATTACATTTCGTGGAAAAAAGGGACGCTCCAGTAGTAGTAGTAGTTCTAACGGTACCGCGCCTATTGTCCTTCAAGTTAAGACGCACCGTGCGAGCGAGACAAGTGACGATTTATGTAGGTGCGAATGAAAGAAAAAATGTGTAGAGACCGGTTAGGGCTGTGAATACAACAAGGGGTATTGTTTTGGTTGTCAGTCAGTCTGCTTTTGTGCTTCGTACATAGTAGATGTGACATTGTATTGCTCTTTTTCTCGACTTGGCTGTGATTCTGGACTGTTTCTTCTGATTTGTGACTACTGTGCTTGTTAACCGGACTCTGATTTGTACCTGCGATACGGAAGTGTTGAAGATGACGTCCTACACACCTGAAGAATATGCTGATATGCTTATTTGTTACGGATACTGCAATTGTGTGTCTGCGCAAGCTCGCAACGAATACATAACTCGCTACCCCGGTCGTCGAGTGCCGGATGTGGCCGTTTTTGACAGAGTTTATCGAAGACTTCGTGAAACTGGCTCTGTTTTGAGACGAAATACAGACATGGGAAGACCACGAATTGACGACGAAGAACAGGACAATGAGATAGTGCAACGCTTTCGAGCGGATCCGACTACTTCCACTAATATTGTTGCCCGTGATCTGGGACTTTCGCAATGGAGAGTGTGGTTTACCGTGCACACTGCTGGCCTATACCCATACCATTATACGCCGGTACACGTTATTGAAGAAGGAGACCCCGCGAGGAGAATGGACTTTTGCAGATTTATGCTAAATGCTGATGTGGAAGACCCAGATTTTCTAAGAAATATCTTGTGGACGGATGAGTCCAAATTTGATAAAGATGGCATAACTAACTATCACAACGCCCATTACTGGGCCCCAAAAGAACTAAGGAATCCCAATAAGAAAAGAGTGAAGGGGTCCCAACGTAGATTCAGCGTGAATGTGTGGATGGGCATTATCTCCAATCATTTGATTGGACCTTACTTTCTCCCGGATAATTTAAATGGGGAAAGCTACGAAAATTTCCTGAGAGCAGACTTGAGTGATTTGCTGGATGATCTGCCACTCAACCTGATCAGGGACATGTGGTTCCAACACGATGGCTGCCCTGCCCATTTCAGAAGAAGTGTCAGAGACTGGCTGGACACAAATTATCCAAACAAATGGATAGGACGAGGTGGGCCGTTGCCATGGCCAGCAAGAAGTCCGGACATTACCCCCATGGATTTTCATGTGTGGGGGTGCATGAAAAGTCTAGTATACAGCGAGCCGAATCCAGTTTCGTCTGTGGAAGACTTAAGACAAAGGATTGTGGATGCAGCTAACAAAATGAGGACCACATTGACCACTGGAGTAGTGAAGACTGGTCTCCGTAGAAGAATGCGACAATGTATCAGAAATAGAGGCGGCCATGTTGAACATGAACTGTAAACAAGAAAAAGTTGTGTGAAAAGCTTTAATAAATAACATTTCATGCTTACCTATTGTTTTATTTTATTTTTTAGGGCTAAGTATAAATTTTCTTCTCCACTGTCGCCTATGAAACTAATTTTTTTTATAATGTATTTGAATAAAACACTTGATTATTATACCTCGTTAGATAGCTGATGAAACGTAAATATTTTAAAAAACATCTGCCGAACAATTGCCATATAGTTTTTTTTTAGATATCCCTTAGAGAAAAATAAACTTTCTAATTTATTTTTTTATTTCTTAACTTTCACTTGTCTGCTACGGTCTATTCAATTAACTAATGTACTATTTTAATGATTGACGTCTTTAAGCATCTTATTACGCATGTCAAAATGCAATAATAATAATAATAAGACACACAAAATAAACAAAAATAAATTTAGTAGCTTAAATATCGGCAATTTTCAATGAAAAAATTAAAAGTCGAATATCTCAAAAAGGGTTAAGTTTAGGGTAGGGTGTTTCATAGTGTAATAAGTCAGAAATGATGGGTACTCCACGCCCTCAACGGATCTAGCACGACTTTTTCTGTAACCCTGTAGATTTCAGCCTCAGGGAGGTCTCCTCTTATGGTGATACGTTTAGTGTTGTAGTTCGTCGCAGATGCCAGTTCAAACTCACACCGCAACTTTACTTGATGTATGGTGATTTACTGGCCAATTTCTACCGATGAACTGTTAATGGGCAATGCTATTCAGTTCGCTCGTTCGCCATTCGCTCGCCCTAACGATTACGAGCAAGGATGGTAGCTGATATCGACAGTTCCCTCGACCGACATACCTTTCCAAAAGCACTACAGTTAAATTACAATTCAAAATTGAATTCGACCGGCTACTGTCGAATGTCGTAGAAATTTTAGGTTTAAGCAATAATTAGACCTTGAACAAATTGTCAATCTATCGCATAAAACATAAATAATGGAAGCTAGATATTTGATTACAGTTCAGAACCTAACACATTATATTACATTTTCTCAAAATTGGTAAATATAATAAAACACTTTACACACCTACTGCTCTACAAAGTTACTTTATTTGACCAAAAAGGTCAACGTAAAGCGAGTCTTTATTCCCTAGGTGCATAAAGTGCTCATTATGCACCTAGGGCATAAAGTAATTTAAATTTGGAACTAAGATTCTGGTAGCATACGGCCATTTCGAACTGGCCACCTAGACATAACACATAAAAAAATAAAAACCGTGCTAATTTTTTCAATTTTCACGGACGGAAGGGTAAAGCAAAAAGTTTTGGTTAGTATAAAGCCCTAACTTTTTTTTTCATCAGCTAAGGCCGATGTGTGGTTTCTTCATTTTGATGTAACTTTGTTAAATATAATTAATATTGAGCTGTCATGTCCTGTCATGGGGAAAAACAAAAATAAATATTAAAATAGAGCTGTCAATTTATTTCATACACGTTGCATCTATTTTGTTGTTGTTAGTTAATGCTTTTTATTGTAGCCCTTTTATTGTCTCACAGTAGAAGTGTAAAGTAGAGTATTCACCTCGGTACTAAAGCCTGTCTTTATCTTGGGCGCTTGAATCCCACGCTTCACTCAGGACTCTAGGTAAATAACTCCTTCGCTTCGCTCAGGAGTTAAGTTTTTACCACCCTCGCTACGCTCGGGAGTTAACCCTCTAGAGTCCTTCGTACGCTTTGGATTCAATAAAACGCCCGCTATATAAGACAGGACTTTAGTACCTCGGTGTATAAACTACTATTATTTATCCGGTTTTATCGCGTTTTTATTCATTATTTGACCCGAGCTTTCGCCAACTTTACAGTTGGCTTTTTCAAGGTTGACTGGTTTCAAGTTTCAAGGTTGGTTGGCGATAAAACCGGATAAATAAAGTGTTTTATTATGCAAAATCGCGAAAACCATAGAAGAAATTATTAGTAAATATGTTAAGCAAAATATTGACCTGAAGTGACTTAATTATTAAAAAAACCATATAAGTTCCTTAATAACCAGTGCAGTCACGTGACGGAGCAAGGTCAATGCCAACGCGGTGCGCCGCCCGCGCCGGCGCATGTTTACCTACATTTAACGCCGGACTCGAGTTACAACCGCAACGTTGTGTAATACTTGTCACATCGGTGTCAGGTGACAAACAATGTATGTACTCTACCCTACCGAGCCGTGAGCGTCTAAATACCACCGCTATCATTCTCATGCCGATTAAAGAACATCACAATGTGGTGGGTCCAGGTTTAGGTTCAGTACATGCTATTTAAATCTTAAGCGAATGATAGGTGCCAGAGGATTTTATCACCAGTCATGTTTACTAATTAGGGCTCGAACATCTCCACTAATGCTACAAGGTTGTTTCCTTTTCTATACCAAACGACTCAAATAAACGTGACGAAATATTGTTCAGGAGAGTAGCAGGAGCAGTCAGTAGGGTGGAAGTTTATTGTCCTGTTAATATAGGAGCATTAACAGTTCTATAAGTACGGCGGGAAGCAGTTAGTAACTGATTACTCTGATAAGGTATTTATGATCATACAGAGTTAAATAATGTAGATAAATAAGACTAAAACGTGAGTTATCATAATGACAATATAAAGCGTACTAATGTGGAGTACTTCGCTATCAATTTGTATTGGATAGCAATCATGTCATGAGAGATAAACAATTTTTAACGCGGTAATGCTAATTCTAACTAATTTTAAATACCATTGCAGACAAATAACTAATATAAAATGGCCCAAATGTAAACCTGAACTTGGCCTTAATTTCATGAAACTGATACCATCATCTGTCAGAAGTAAAAAAAGCCTCAAAAATGGACGTTTCCTTAACTTTCAGGTCAAATTTGAAGGAAGATCTCCTAACCGCTAATCTTTGGTCGGAAGTAATCTTCATACCTGCAGCAGATAATCAACAAACCGGCAAAGATAGTGAGAGATCTGGCAGTGAGTCACAAGCAGACACTGATTAGTGACCACAACCACTCTGAGAGTGTACTGACTGAGAAGAATATCATTCTGGGGTATAACTATCTGAGTTTACTGACCCGCAAGCTTGTAGTATCTCCTTGGCTCTCGCCTTCACATCCTCCGGGAAGTCCCCCTTCTCGATGAGGGCCGGGTAGCTGATGCAGGCCAGCACCTGCGACAACAATCCTCATTACCAACTACGATGGAAGAGAGATGCCACAAGTGTTGCGGTTGGAGACGCGTTGGCGTTACCTGTCTGATGAAGGTGATGGGACTCTGGCCCATGGCATGAGCATCTCCGATGTTGGCGTTGATCACTCGTTTGAATGGTTTCTGGGCGCCCTGGAATGGTGAAATACAACGATTACGAGTTGTAGGTATCTAAACTTACGATTATTATTATTGTGTTATCGTCCTTTTGTCCCACATACTCGTTTAACCCGACATGATCTAGAACAGCCAGGGTTTGAGCGAAGTAGACGGAAGAAGAAGACAAATTAGGGCAAACAAATACCTTCCTAAACAAATGGAAAATGGTACACAACTATACAATAAAACACTCGTATTATCTGAACTATCCAATCAAGAGGAAGTAGACACTACTCATCGTCATCTTAGGCGTTCAACGTCAGACATCTATATATAATCTAAGTTGGCGAATCTCATGCCTTACGTTTCATCTTCAGTTTTAGCATGTTTTAGGAATATTTGATGAATTTACATTATCACATAAAATTACATCACTTTTCATACTCTAAATAACATCAGTAGAGCAACTTTGACAAGACTATATCGAGAGATAACGTTGATGTCGCAAATGGCTCAATTATTCACCAGATCAGGGACTACCTGCAGTCAATTGTCAACTCTATTTTCTAGGCCATAGAGTGAGGTATCGACTGGCAAGTACTTTGTTATTAGATAGTTGGTGTTTGTTTAAATATATGAATGTTATCTCTGTAAATTTAAGCGTTCTCTATTGTTGATGGAGATAGTCAACTATTATAGTTTTCTTCATTATTAAGCACATTGATAAGGATAACAGATTTAGGTTCGATCTATCTGTTTGGTATCGAGTGGCACTCCAGCAATAGACGACGAATCTCAGATCATGACGGGCTAATATAAATCACCTTATATGTGTCACCCCTAGCGCAGATAACATCAGATGAAATGCATTAATCTTATAGAAAATGGTATCTTACTCTTCTAACTTTCCCGCCTCCAGACTCATTTGATTGTTCATCAAAAATATTAATTTAGCTAGCCTTACTTATTTTTCTCATGTGCTTTACTACGCTTGCAAACAATAACATATCGCAGGAAATGAGAGGAAGTTGACGAGGTACTGTGTGAACTAATCATATCTCAATACACAACTATAGTTTACACTGAAAAGGACCGTGGCTTCACTCCACATCACTAAGAACAGTGATTTACCAGGTCAATTCACACTACGTTCTGCTCTGTCAGCTCTATTTCAATGGCAACATTCACTATACAAGAACATGAATACACAGTTAATCGTAGCTTTCAAACAATAGTAGCTATACTTATGTAGGTATAGTATAGTGTCTTTTGCAGTACATTAGGGAAAGTAAGTAAGTTCATTAGCACACTATTGTTAGACACAGTAATTAGTTAAAGGCCCAGGCCTTAAGGTACAGTAGACCTATCAATACCTTCCTAGCAACTAAGTCAATGTTTATGTTGTAAGGTCTCGCCCATTTGCCTTTCCAAACATAAAAGTTTCACTTTCACAGTTAAATCTCAGCAGTACTTAATATTTTTTTTTAATATTTTATGAATTTGCGAGTAGCTTGACCGCAA
This sequence comes from Idaea dimidiata, assembly GCA_949358125.1. Taxonomy (NCBI): domain Eukaryota; kingdom Metazoa; phylum Arthropoda; class Insecta; order Lepidoptera; family Geometridae; genus Idaea; species Idaea dimidiata. Next base: position 206,036 of record OX442334.1, read on the forward strand.
GTTCGTTAGGATGTCTCTGAAGGTCTTTCTGAGATGGCACGAATTTCGTCCTTCACAGTACTCATTTCCAGGTACTGGTGTATCTCTTCATTTGTAGCGAGCCAGGGAGCATTGTACAGTGTTCTTATTATACAGTTCTACTTAGTATTAAATTGTAACATTTGCATTTAGTACTTACTAACCTATGCAAAACTATTCAAGTCAATTATTTGAAAGTATGTCAGAATGTTATTTCATTACCAGCACAGACCTGTACTGTGCTCAATTCAAATTAAATGGGTACAATACAAAGCTAACTAAAAATATTATAATAATATAAAAATTGATATAGGATTTAACAGGTGACACATTTTTTTAATAGTTAACACCAGGAATCTCTGTAGTAAATATTGCTGGTGGTTTAGAAAGTTGAAGTAACTGACAAAGTACTAAAATAGGCTTGGTGGGAGGTGAGTTTATTGTTTCCACATTTGTAACTTTGTATCTGTAGCATCACAGTTGCCATGTAGTTGATTATGGTCAAACACTTTGTATTTTCAAAATCATTAAAAGAAACACTTTATTTATCCGCCAACTTTACAGTTGGCTTTTTCAAGTCAACCTTGAAAAAGCCAACTGTAAAGTTGGCGAAAGCTCGGGTCAAATAATGAATAAAAACGCGATACAACCGGATAAATAAAGTGTTTTATTATGCAAAATCGCGAAAACCATAGAAGAAATTATCATTAAAAGAGCCAATATATTAAACTGACATGGTTTAGCTATAGTCGGAGGGCTTTTGGTTAACCACATTGGTTTGCTTAAGTGTGCTGAAGTTAGTTTTATTAAATAACACTTAAAGGTCTCATGAGAAAGGACCCAATTTGAGGAAGTCTATTTGCAGAAAACAAGCCTTTATATAATTACAAACCAAGACCTAAGTCCACATTAATGGATGATTGATCATTCACAAAACAAATGCCTCCATCCAGAGCATATTTTTTATCCATTTTAATGATGTTAGACTTGGAACCGATATCTAAATCCATACCCTCTTTAAACGTCTAAGAAACTAATTTAAGTTTTTAGACCCATCCATGTCTCTGCAATGAGTAACAGTTAATCAATGGAAGTTGGGTTCCATACCCCACAAGGTAAAAACAGAATACTTTTATTAAGACTTTACTATCTGTCTGTCTGTCACCAGGCTGTGTCTCATGACTCATGAACTATGATAGCTAGACAGTAAAAATTTTATATTAAAAGTTAATCTTTTGGAATAAATGGAATAATTGGAATAAAATAGTTTCATCCGAAACAGTAGTATTGTAATACCATATAAATGAGTTCTAAATTCAAAATAGGTTCTATAAGTTCTATCGAGCAATGCATTATGCAGTAAACCTTGGACTGTTGTTTCACTCTATGGGCCGACATAAACTAATTTTAGCAAACCTGTCTGAAATGACAGCGAGGTGTTATAGATTTATGTAAGTTAGGTACGAAGATAATCAGATAAGGATCTTTATCACAGTTCATGCAACAGACAGCTTGGAAAGTTTCACACTTTAATCTATTTTGGAGTTACTTGGATTTGACGAGTTACATTGTTAGGTAAGTGTCTTTCCTATTGAAATATCATTACAATAAAACCCCATTAAAATATAATATGTATATGTAGTAGGGACATAGTCAAGTTTAATTTGTTTAATTTTTGACATTTCATGTGCCTGTAAGTATACAGTTTATAACTTTTGAATTACTTATCATGAAACTTGTTTTTGGCCGCAAGCAAGCAAAGTTCTAAACCTGTTAAGGTGACTAGGCACCTATCTAAGTAACCTAGATGACCTTGGAGTAAATAGATACTTCATGTACATTGCATTTAGGTCCACTTTCACAGGCACAAACATTGCATGAGGTATTGATCACATTGCAGACAATCAATAAACTAACAGTTTAAATCACTTCCACTTATCATCAATATGTAACTTCGTTCTATTTGCAAGCCAGTTTGCCGGCGGCAATAGGTTTCTAAGTGTCCACTAACCTTTTCGAGTTCCTTCTGTATTTCTGTCGCGCGAATGACGAGAGGTCCTCGCACTGCGTACTCCAGTTTGAGGATATTGGGATTGATGTTATCGATGGTGATAGCCTTGGTAGCCATGGTGCGGCAGCTGGCGAGCTTGTAGTGTTGTGGGGGAACGATGTCGGGGCGCTGCGAGAGCGGCAGATGTTGTCGTGCGGCGCTGACCACGGCGCTACTGCCGCGCGTTATCAACTTTATCTGCGACATGCTGCCTATGCCTAATCAACTACGCTACTTTTTATTGACAGATCGAAGATCAACTGCGTTTATCGCAGTTAGTGTACAAGAGACAAATCCCGATATTTAATTTACACTGGATGTAGCACACACAAAATTAAATGACGTAACCACAACTTTTGCACATCGAACACAAAACCCGTTCTCGAAACAGCTGATTTGCAATTATATCGATCGATACGCGTTCTACGTTCGTCTTGTACGAATAGTAAAAATACTAATAATGTGTTTATATTTATTGCGTTATTGGATATTCAACGAGTTCCTTGAGATAAAACTGTTTTATCGGTAGAACGTAATTCGCGTTGAATGTAATTCGACCCCACGGAGGTTATCAGATATTCCACGATAAATAATGTTAACGAGTAAATATTTACACAAGATAGAATTTAACGTAATGGACACTACTTCTAATTGAAATCTACGACTATTCTAATCTAGTAGGTAATGTATTTTCTAAAAGTAAAAAGTACAAAGTTACGTAAACGCAAGAAAGTTGTATCTAGTAAAACGTAAACAAGACGGAATGAATGTCACCTGACTTTAATTTCGCGGGTATTTTAAGCTGAGATAGCCCGCGAAACTGCAAACACCTCTAAATTTTTGGAATAAAATGTTTATTGTCAATTCAGTAAGTTTAAAATAAAATAATGTATCACATTATACCTAATGTATTTTTATTTCCTTATTATTTACATTTCTAAAAACAATAGGTATTTGAAAAAACCAAAATTGACCGGACGTTCAATCTTATTTTCTTCTTTTCTATGTTCTTTCGGCACCGGCCTAACTCTCGAGAAGATTTCAAACCAAGAAATTACAAACCAAATAGTAGTACGGTAGTACTGCCATCTATTTTCACACCACTTATGTTTGGGAAGCATAAATAGAAGTGTTTAGTCTGTTAAAATATAGATGGCGCTACAGGTTTTGATTAATTTCTTCTTCTTCTGCTTTAAATATGGCTTTTCCTTTCGGAAATTTGCCAGTGTCAAGTATTATCAATATTTGCAAGTTATTTGCATTGAACAAAACAGTCAAGTCGTCATAGTTAAAGTCAAGTCGAGGGATCATTGTAAAAAGGGGGCCATTTTTACAATGTTTGTTCACGGAGCTTTGGAGACAACACTAAGCTAAAGTACATGTTTTGCACCAGTTTTCACTTTTATTTACACTTGTACGTACACCTTCACGAAACTAAATTGATTATTAAGCCCCCGAAATTAAACATTTTACACGCATTTGAAAGAACTAAGTTTCACAAAAATTAAAATTTAGCAACACATCTCCTTAACGGATTCCTGCCAAAACTCCCTTTTGATTAATTAATAACCAAAATTAATAACCACTTAAGATTCCAGTTAACATACAGAGATATGTTAATATTTTTAGATCTAAAGCTACGCTACGAATTTTGATGCAGTTTTTTTAGTAGATAAAGTGATTTTATTGGAAGGTTTATACATCAAATTTGCATCCTAATATTTCCATGGGAGCGGGACTTACGCGGGTGAAACCGCGGGGCGCAGCTAGTATTATTATTCATAATCAATATTATTGAGGGTTCCACCGATAAAACATTTCCAGTTGAGTTCCAGTAGGACTGACCGTACGCATGCGGATATTGCTCTGACCGTACGCACCGACCATCGTGATCGTAACCTTACCTGGCTTAAGGACCTTCTTATTGTAATGCGTGTTGCGCCATCATGCTCATCAGACCAGACCCAGACCCTCATGCTTGCTGCTCAACTTTGCAGGACTGGTATAATAAATCTCAAAGAAAGTAAGTAATTCACAAAATTATAATTAGATAAATAAAACAAAAACAATCCATGTTACAATACAAATATTTAGAGAAATATAATACTTTACAAAAACCAGTAAAGTTGTAAAATACACGTAGCCTGACGGTAACATTGTCAAAATACTAGAAAAGTGAAATCTAGGTATTTCACATCATCATTTAAATAACGACAATACGTGATGTTGACTGATGAGCAAATAGAAGGCACAGCTCAGTACAAAGTACCTCCATATGCCCCGAGCTGCCGAAACCCCCGTTCTCATATTTATGAATACTTTTTGGTAAAGTCTTCGTGGAACTTCTTGAAGATGCCCAGCATCTCCTTGAGCAGCGGTGTCTGCGGCAAGATCGTGGTGCGGAAGTGGTAGGTGCCGGGTTTCTGGCCGAACCCGGTCCCTGGGACGATGCAGATACCTGAAAGGATCGACATGCGTGTTACTGTGAGATTGCAAAATACCTACACTTCGCACTAAGAGGTATATCCCTACATACTAACCCGTCTGCTCGAGCAGCTGGAACGCGTAGAACACGTCGGGTGCCTTGTTATCTTTCTTGGCGGCCTCGATGGCCTTCGGGGGCAGCGTGAAGCTGGGGAACGCGTACATCGCGCCCTGAGGACATACACCATAAGATCAGTCATATCCCTATACAGGGACAAGATCGTGCCACTTTCAGTACCCACCTGCACGACGTTACACTTGAACCCCTCCATAGAGTTTAACGAGTCGGCAAGCATCTGAGCGCGCTCCTTCAGCGCCTGTAAAACGCCCGTCTTCTCCTTAATGAACAGCTCGTATGAGGGATCGTCCTCCTGGGGGGGCCGCGCCTGCCGATCATAAATTGATCGCTCAGCCGTGCTACTATCTACTACTACATACATACATTCACCGGAAAACAATTTATTGTAATAGTAATACACACGAGGCAGTCGACAGTGGCCTGTCCCAAGGTGGTCGGACACAGCATGGCCGAGATGGCCTTGTACAAGTTGGCCTGGACTGTCGGGTCCAGGTTCACCAGCTCCATCCACCCGCCGCGCAGCCCGCACTCCCCCATGTACCCCTTGCTGGCCGACATGAACGACGCCAGTTCCAGGCTATCGGAGTACGGGGAGCCCATGTCTCTCAGCACCTGCACGTAAGGACGCAGTTTATGTACGTAAAGCTGTAATATACATAATATACATACAAACGCCATTATGACGCTGAGCATATATGAGTAGAATACCTTCTTAAAGGAGTGGAACTGGCTGCCCTCCGCGTAGACATTGTCCTGGTAGACCTCGTCCGCGAATAGAAACAGACTGTGCTGGTGAGCGAACTTTATAATAGCTTCGATATTCTCACGTTTTAACACCTGAAATTATTATCGGACTCGGCTTCTGAGAATGACTATTTATAAATTGTATAAAACCGACTAGTCGAGTATCGGAGGACCGCCGTCAGATTTAAGCGGACAGTTTGTACAGTGGTTTGGAAATTATTATATTGTCTGAGGGTTTGGCGTTACCTGTCCTGTAGGATTCCCTGGGTTGATTATAACCAACGCCCGAACATTAACCGACTTAGCCTCGCTCTTGGCACGTTCTAATTCTTCAATATCAAGCCCCCAGTTGCTCTCCTCGTTGAGGAAGTAGCGCACAGCTTCTAGATTGAACTCGGCTAGAGACGCGGAGTAAAGAGGATATTGGGGAATCGGGATTAATACACCTGGAATACACGCATAAATATTAGGATACTCAGCTCAAAGACATCATCGGTCTCGCTTTCACTCCCATAATCTACCTATATTATAATATTTCCATAGTAATATTTGCACCTGACTTTTTGCCATCGATATCTTTACAGAGCATCTGCAGACAGTTTTTGATGGCGTTGGAGGCCCCCGCGGAGAGACAGATGTTCTCCCAAATAGCGGGATGTCCGTCCCGACGCTCGATGTACTCCGCCACACGACGCCGGATTAACTCGATGCCGTAAGACATTGAATACGCTCCCACTGATTGCCCACTGGAAAATAAGTGTAATGTAGTGTAAGTGTTATTATTATCGTATACGTAACTGTTCTTTTCTTCTAAGATTGAAAATGTATTTAATTATCTAATTCGATTGTTTATGATATATTTTTTAAATTAAAATTGGGTAATTGAATTGAATTGAATTGAATAAAATTCTAATGTGTTTGTTAAAGTGCTAATGTGTACGCCAGTTTCCCAATTTTTTCTTAAAAATATATTTATGGATTTTGTATGTTATGCCATCTGCCTAGATATTGTTAAATGCTTTGTTAATGTTATGCCTTATTTGTTTATGCGTTTTGAATATTATGCCATGTGTTGTTATGCAAACAGAGTTTATGCATTTATAGTTTAGGGTTTATGAGTATTATGCGATATGAAATTATGCTAAATGTGTTCTGCCAAGTGATTATATGACAAAAACGTTTATGCGAAAAGTTGGAGACCCTGTGGCGACATCGCACAATAATTACCGATTGTTACGTCACTAGCGTTTGCTAAGACGTTTTGTAAAACCGGAGGTGGCAACACTAGAGCGTCTCTTGCCATCTCCCTCACACACTCCGCTCCCGCGCACAGCCCGAAATGGCGTCATGTCGCGTTAATATTTTAGTGTTAAATTATCATAGTTAGTAACAATCTCTGTGCCTGTTCTGTGATTCTGTGTAATGAATAAACTTCTAATCTTTCATCTTCACTAAGTGTTTCATTCACCACATTCCGCATAACATGGGGACATCAATCCCCAAAGTGGTGACCACCGACGCTACAGAAACGCGTCTCGAACTGAAAAACGTGTGAAAAAAACGTCCAGTTCTCTGCACATCGCTTCTACAGCTCGTTCGCGGTGACTTTTAAGCGATTCTCTTACGTGCCTCCACAAAAGTTGAAGACAACGTCTGTCAGCATTCTCGACGTATCAAACACGTCGCTTGCGCTCAGACGCGTGGCACAGTGGCACCTACGAGGGATCATTTCGCATCAACGAGTCGTACTTCTGCGCCGACGGGGCAAATCCCCGTTTTTCACGAGAAAACATCGTCTAGTCGACAGTAAAAACGACGTCCACAATCCGACTATACCTACTCGGCGGCGTCGCATCGTTATACTCCACAATAGAAACCGATTGGAGACTGTCGTCCACTACCTGACGATCCCTGGCAGCATCGTGTATCGGAATTAACAGTGAGTGACACTACATTGGTATGTACACTTCTATATTTCATGAAAAAAGTGAACTTTCTCAAGTGTTGAAGTAATACCTAATTGCTACCTAGTGAATCTAGAATCCAGAACATTAATAACAACCTAACTAACCTATAACAAGAACATTCTTCTCCGTGTTAGACATAAGTTTATTTTGCATCACCCGTATTAACAATTACAGTTTTACATTGCCTCGCTGAATGTGTGTTAACAACATTTATAAACTTGCATTACTATTTTCTGTGTATTTAAATTGCATTTTTACTGTGTTTTTGTGCATTTACATGTTTTTATGCCATTGTTTTATTTTGCATTTCTACTGTATAACATTGGTACAGCCGCTAAACACTTACTTGCACATTTTGGTACAGCTGTTAAATACATACTTGCATATTTTGGTATAGGTGTAGAACACTTACTTGCATATTTTGGTACAGGTATAAAACAATTTCTAGGCTTATTTGGTTAACATAATTTGTTGCATAATTTGCTGCGGGTGTTTAACAAAATTTTATTTTGCTTGTGTGTGTTTTACTAACAAATTTTTACTTTGTTTTACAACTTGTGTTTGTATTTATATGTACACTGTGGGTCGATTTTGCCACTTACTGCTAATATTTGCACGGGTTTTAATATTTGTTTTAACGGTTTTGTTTTGTGTCTCGCTCGCTTTCTTAACAATACAATATGGCTGAAAGCAAAGAATTACAGGCTCATATAGAGCGGTTGGAGGCTGAAAAGGCTGCTCTTCTGTCCCAATTGGACAGCAATACTAAACCTGAGGTGTGTAGGGTAACGGTAAAGTTACCTCCATTTTGGTCCGACAAACCTGCGGTGTGGTTCGGTCAGGTCGAAGCCCAATTTGACATTGCTGGTATAACATCTGACACCACAATGTTCAACTATGTTGTATCACAGCTGGACCAACGCCTTGTGGGGGAGGTCGAAGACCTCATAACATCACCCCCACCCAAGGGAACAAGATATGCACGACTAAAAGAAGAACTTATTAGAAGGCTTTCTATGTCGGAGGAGCAAAGAGTGCGGCAGCTCATAAGTGAAGAAGAAAACATACGGTACCGTAGCTCTCCATCTCAACTTAGGACTACGCCGGGACTTTTATTGGAACTTCGTTGTTGCTGATGTTAGCACGCCCATCATCGGTTCAGACTTCCTGAGCCATTATAACCTGCTCCCTGACTGTAGGAATAAGCGCCTTTTCGATGGAAACTCCAAACTTTTCGTCAGCGCCACCTCAGTCCAGGTCTCCCAGGTCAGCGTCAAAGCCGTGGCTACTGGAAATTCAGTTTTCGCACAGTTGCTCTCTGAATTTCCTGACATTACGCGCCCACCAGGCTTACCCAAAGAAGTCAAACACAACACGGTGCATCACATCAAGACAACTGAAGGCCCACCTGTTTCGTGTCGTTCTCGCCGCCTAGCACCCAACAAACTAGTTGCTGCTACAAAGGAATTCGAGGACATGATGCGTTGCGGTATAACCAGGCCATCTAAGAGTGCCTGGTCATCACCACTGCAAATGGTTCTCAAGAAAGACGGCCTGTGGAGACCATGCGGCGACTACCGCGGTCTAAACGCCAGGACCGTTCCCGACAGATACCCTGTGAGAAACATCAACGACTTTGCTCACGGCCTATCTGGAGCCAAGATCTTCAGCACCTGCGACCTGGTAAAAGCCTATCATCAAATTCCCGTTTTTGAAGGAGATATTTCGAAGACAGCCATCGTTACCCCGTTTGGCCTCTTCGAATTCCCGTTCATGACCTTCGGGCTCCGAAACGCGGGTCAAACATTTCAACGTTTCATCGATGAGGTCACGCGGGGCCTCGATTTCTGTTTTCCTTACGTAGACGATGTTTTGGTGTTCTCTCCTGACGAAACTACACACCAGGAACACCTCCGCACGCTATTCAAGCGTTTCCAAGAATATGGAGTCGTCATAAACCCTTCGAAATGCGTTCTCGGTGCCAAAGAAGTCATTTTCCTAGGCCACCTCATCAACGCCGAAGGTACTCAACCACCTGAAGAGCGAGTACGTGCCCTATTAGATTTCCCTCCACCTGAAACCGTACAAGGCATGAGGCGTTTTCTCGGTATGATAAACTACTACCGTCGCTTCATACCACATGCTGCAAAGTTTCAGGCTCCTTTAATCAACGCCGTCGCCTCCACTAACAGCAAAGGTGCGAAACCATTTCCATGGACGCCCGAGCTACACGTGGCTTTTAACGCTTGTAAACAGAGTTTATCCACTTCTACGCTTCTTCAACATCCGGTCAATAACGCTCCCTTGGCCTTGTTCACGGATGCATCCAGCGTACACATAGGCTCCTGTCTGCAACAGCAAATCAACGGTCAATGGTACCCACTCGCATTCTTTAGCAAGAAACTCACACCACGTCAGTCCGAGTGGCCTGCATACTATCGGGAACTCTTAGCGGTGTACGAAAGCGTACAGCATTTCCGCTATCTTCTCGAAGTTCAACACGTCACTATTTACACGGACCACAAACCGCTATTGTACGCTTTCGCACAGCGTCGTGAGAAACTTCCACCATCACAGCTCAATCAGCTGTCATTCATCAGCCAATTTTCTACTGATATCAAATATATCAAGGGCGAAGAAAATATCGTAGCTGATACCATGTCCCGGATAGAGGCGATCTCGCTTGAGCAAGAAATCGAAGCACTCGCCAAATCTCAAGACATAGACAAAGAACTTGCAGAACTCATGCACAAGGGAACAACGAGCCTCGATCTCTCAAAGGTCGACATTCCTACTACGGGACTGTCGTTGATTTGCGACACCTCCACTGGAAAAGCTCGACCCTACGTCACACCTGAGTTCCGTCGAACTATTTTCGATAAGCTTCACGGTATGAGCCACCCCGGTGCCAGGGCAACTACTCACCTTGTCACCGAGCGCTACGTCTGGCCTTCCATTAATAAAGATTGCCGAAATTGGTCACGAGCTTGCCTAGCGTGTCAACGCAGCAAGATTTCTCGACACAATTCCGCTCCCCTGGGCAATTTCAACACCCCGTCTGGTCGCTTCATGCACGTCCATATGGACATTGTAGGACCGCTGCCCGTCTGTAACGACTACCGTTACTGCCTAACGGCTATCGACAGGGTGACCAGGTGGCCTGAAGTATGGCCTATGCGGACAGCAACGGCAGAGGAAGTTGCAGACACATTTACCAGAGAATGGATCTCTCGCTACGGGGTACCCCTCGTTCTGACAACAGATCGTGGCGCTCAGTTTGAGTCCGATCTGTTCCGACGATTGCTCCAAAACTTCGCAACCCAACGCATACGAACCACCGCCTATCACCCAGCCGCAAACGGCATGATAGAGCGCGTTCATCGTCAGCTAAAAGCCTCTCTAATGTGCCACGGAAATTCGTGGATCCAAGCGCTTCCCTTCGTACTCCTGGGAATGCGCACAGCATTTAAAGAGGATCTCAAAGCTTCAACCGCTGAACTGGTCTACGGAGAAACCTTGCGTCTCCCGGGTGAATTGCTCGTTCCAGTCCCCGGTCCTGAAAAGATTGAAGACGCTACCGACCTTGTCGTCAGGTTACGCCGCCACATGTCGAATATCCGACCCATCGGTGCCTCCAGACATACTCAGCGTGCATCCTTTATTTTCAAAGAGTTGCCCAACGCCACACATGTTTTTCTGAGAGATGACACTGTACGTCGTCCCTTGCAACCTCCATATACAGGTCCACATGCTGTGATCGATCGATCCAAGGATGGCAAAACCTTCACCATCGATTTTAAAGGCAAACCTGTCGTGGTAACCGTCGATCGACTCAAACCTGCATTTGTCGAACAGCTTTCGGACGGGCCCAACCAGACCCAGGCGAACCCTGAGCCGCCCCTAGCTGCAGCTCCGTCGTCTCAACCGGACCTCTCGCCGCCCGTTCAGCTTCCACCGTCTCCTACACTGCTTCGTACGGACCCTCCTGCACAACCTCGGAAGGCTCCATACGTTACTAGAGCAGGCAGACACGTGCGTTTCAAAAATTTTGATTAGTTACCTCTCTCCGTGGGGGGGTGGTGTGGCGACATCGTCGCACAATAATTACCGATTGTTACGTCACTAGCGTTTGCTAAGACGTTTTGTAAAACCGGAGGTGGCAACACTAGAGCGTCTCTTGCCATCTCCCTCACACACTCCGCTCCCGCGCACAGCCCGAAATGGCGTCATGTCGCGTTAATATTTTAGTGTTAAATTATCATAGTTAGTAACAATCTCTGTGCCTGTTCTGTGATTCTGTGTAATGAATAAACTTCTAATCTTTCATCTTCACTAAGTGTTTCATTCACCACATTCCGCATAACATTCAACACTTCACTTTCAGTAGCACTTCAAGTAACGTACCTACTAACTACGCGACGACGCAATGGCTTCACCATCGGCCCCTAATTCGCCAACCAAACAAAATAAACGGAAACGTAAACAAACCGATGATAACATGGAACTACTACTAAATAACTTCAAAACGGACATCATGGCTCAGCTGTCCGGTTGGAAAGACGCCCTGGACGAAAAGATCTCACATATTCATCACGATATAAATACTGTTATTAAGAACGACCTTAACAAAATTAAATCCGAAGTAACACGTATTGACAGCGATATGACGGAGGTGAAGGCGTCACTGGAATTCCATGGCAAAGAGCAAAAATCCCTATCTGAAAACCTGATCGCGACCAGCGAGCACCAGAAGACTCTGAGCGAAGAATGTTTTTTCCTCCGGTCGGAGGTCTCCAGCCTTCAAAGGGACATAAATACGCTTCAACAGCGTGATAGATTGAAAAACCTGGAGATTGCGGGGATACCTGAAAAATCGAACGAGCACCTCCAAATTATCATCATTAACGTCGCCAAGCATGCTGGTGTGGAGCTTCAGTCCCAGGATATTGAGTACGTCACTAGAATCCAGCCCCGTACTAAAGTATCTGGACGACCAAAGTTGATCATCGCAAAACTTCAATCGCGATTGCTTCGCGACTCGATTTTATCCGGCATTAGAAGAAAGAAGGGATTGACGACCAGGGACATCCAGCTTCCCGGAGAAACGAAACCCATTTATGTCAACGAGCACCTGACTGTTGCCAATAAATTATTGTTCAAAAATACCAGAGAACAAGCAAAGAATGCGAAGTACCAATTTGTATGGGTTCGAGACGGGAAAATATTTACCAGGAAGGACGAATCTTCATCAGCTATTCTTATCCGCGAAATATCCGACTTAACTAAAATCAAGTGACTATTTAAAATATTTAATATTTGTTACAATTTATTTTGTGTGAACTGCCTCTCCGCGCAATGTGATTCATCTCACAGGTACCTTATTTATTTCTTTGTAATGCACACATTCCTGAGTTCATCACACTGTCTTATATTATTTTTATTTATCTATATATTTTATCAGTTATTAAGTAATATCGGCACAGGTATAAGTATTACAATATGTATAACAGTTGAGCTTGTTTTTAAATCACGAAGGTATTTATTTGTTGTACTAATAAGTGCAGAGCAACAATATAGGTGTAGTTACGGTTATGATCTGCAAACGTGCGTGGATGGATATGACATGGTTCTACGCCCTTGTAGGTACATGAAATACTCGACTAGTAAACAAAACTTAGGTAAGTTGGTAAACATAGACACGCTAAGTACTGTATTTGATGGGTATTCTATTGTTTTGACTATTATCATATCTATTTTATATAGGCTCATGGCCCTTATTTATCTACGACAGGTAGACAGGGTTGTTGCCCACTGTTACTACAAACAACATAACTATATATTAATTACGGCTTATTCTGACTTCATCTTTTTATGGCTAATAATTGTTTAAACACGTATTATCAGAACGCGCGAGGTCTTAATACTAAGACTCAGAACTTATACAATAACATTTTACTACACGATTATGACCTTATTTTCATTAGTGAGACTTGGTTGCAGGGCCATGTATCAGACGCCGAATTATGCGATAGTAGATATGATGTTTTTAGGTGTGACCGAAATCTCAGTCTTACTAATAAACACGGTGGCGGTGGTGTAATGCTTTGTGCTCGCCGCGAGCTCGGCGCAGCGACAGCGTGTCGATGGTCATGTTCTGAACATACCCAATCTATCTGTATAACGATTCCCTCCGATAAGATAAATTCGGTTAGAGACTTACATATTATATTACTATACACACCACCTGACCAAGATGATCTCGCACGACGCATAGTTAATATACAAAATAGCCTATCTAGCTATATAGAATTATTTCCACAAGACTATATTTTAATTGTAGGTGATTTTAACTTGAGATGCGTGCAATGGGATGGTACTAATTTCCTTGTAAAACATAATGTTAGGGTCGAGATTCAGAATGCGGCTACCAATATTATCAATGAATTGGAATTTTTAGGACTGAAACAGTATAACAATATTTTAAACTCATGTGGTAATACACTAGATCTCTGTTTTAGTAACCTACCTTTAAGTATTTCGCTATCTAATTACAGCCTCAGTAAAATCGACGTTTTTCATCCGCCGTTCAACATGGACATTTTAAATGTTGATATAAAGCCATTTAAACACGCTTCCGTTGCCCGACATAATTTTCATAAATGTGATTATAAAAAACTTAACGACTATTTCGAGAATACTGACTGGTCGGAGGTGCTATGTACCAGGACCGTAGATGATGCAGTCAATAATTTCTATGAAGTGGTTTACAAGGGTTTTACTAATTTTGTACCAATGGCGCAATGTAGCACCAACCGCCTTAATTTTCCTAGCTGGTACAGTTCGTCTGCTATTAAGATGACCAAAGAAAAAATCAAAATGCATAAGAAATGGAAGCGCTTTGGTAATCCCAGGGACTACGACGAATTCTCACTCTTACGTAGCAGACAGAAAAAAATCCAAAAGGAATGTTTTTTAAATTTTACTTGTAACATAGAATTTTTCATAAAGAAATCACCTAAAGTCTTTTGGAAGTATGTTAAGAGTAAAAAAGGTGGATCGCACTACCCTAACTATTTTAACTTAGGTCATGAATGTTTCACGAATGGTAGTAGTATTTGTAGCGCGTTTAATAAATTTTTTGAAAGTGTGTTTGTTCAGCCATCATGTAATCGGAATAATAATACGCGTGCCACTTCAGTCGAGTACAGTAGTATTGAAACCTTATCTAGCATAAATATTCCTGTCAGCACAGTACTAAAACTGTTACGTTCCTTGGACAAATCCAAGGGCTCAGGTTGTGATGGAGTTCCACCTCTGTTTCTCGCTAATTGTGCTGATAGTTTAGCTCTCCCTATAAGCATTTTGTTTCAACGCTCCCTTAAGGAACACACATTTCCTCAACTATGGAAAAGAGCCCTCATCATTCCAGTTCACAAAAAAGGTTCACGAACTTCTATTGACAATTATCGTCCCATTTCAATTCTAAATACCATATCTAAAGTATTCGAGCAGTCTGTGTACGAGGAAATTTACAACGTGGTATCTCGTGGTATTTCTGAGAGCCAGCACGGTTTTATGAAGAGACGATCCACAACCTCTAACCTTACGTGCTTCACTGAGTACCTTCGAAATAATATGGAAGGCGGTAGTCAAGTGGATGTTATCTACACTGATTTCCAAAAAGCATTTGATCGTGTAGATCATGATATTCTTCTTGACAAACTTGCTGCACTAGGTATACATGGTGACCTGCTCCGCTGGATTAAGTCTTACCTTAGTAACCGATCGCAGGCTGTGGTGCTGGGTGGTCATCGATCAGACTTTATTTTTGCTCCATCAGGGGTGCCCCAGGGATCCCATCTCGGTCCTTTGTTTTGGAATGCCTACATTTTTGATATTAATCTATCTATAATACATTCCCAGCATTTGCTCTACGCAGACGACAAAAAAGTTTATACCCGTATACAGTCGATCGATGATTGTAAACGCTTGCAAGACGACTTAGATAAGTTGTATTTATATTATGCTAAAAACAATATAACTGTGAGTATAAGCAAGTGCCAATGTATTACTTTCACACGGAAACGTAAACCGATCACATATAATTATCACTTCAATAATGTAGCACTTGAAAGGGTCAAGGTCATACGCGACTTGGGGGTCATGATGGACTCGAAGCTTCTGTTCGATGAACATATTAGTGGTATATTTAATAGAGCCTACAGAAACCTCGGGTTTGTTTTAAGGGTATGTAAACCTTTTAGAAATGTAACCAGCCTCAAAGTCGTTTATTCTTCATTCGTTCGGAGTATTTTAGAATATGCTTGCTCAATATGGTCGCCCATGTATAATTGTTATACGACTCAGGTGGAGAAAATTCAGAGAAAATTTATCAAGCACTTAAATTATGTGACTAGGAAATCTAATATCGACGATTATCGTGCTAACTGTCATGAACACAATCTACTGTCACTCGAAGAGCGTCGAGAACTGATCGATATGTGCCTTTTGTGGGACCTGGTGCGCGCCGGTCTTGACTGCCCCGAGCTAGTAGCTAAAATCTCATACCGCGCGCCCGGTACACGCACTAGACATACTACTCTTCTCCAACCCCCTTCGCATAAAGCAATGTATGGGCAAAACTCTGTTCTTACACGACTTGCTTATTTATATAATAATAAATTCTCTGATATAGATATATTTCAATATTCGAAAAATTCATTTAAACTGAGGGTTAGATCGTCATTGGTGTCTACTGCGGTGCGGTCGACCGGTGGGGGCCGGTCTTGAGTTTCAAAATACTGTGTGTTTGCAACCCGCGACCCGCTACTCGCACTTGAGTCGCGCCCTTTGTCCATCGTACTGGTATGCTGCTCAAAGTCAGTGATTTATTTACTAGATCGGACCTGTACACACAGTGGTAATTGACATTACACTGAGCGTCGTAATCTGCTTCTATCACGTCGAGTCGTCACCGCCGCTGATCGCACCGCGCGCGCGAGCGGCCCGGCTGCGGGGAACCTGCCAAGTGTTGCCGGCGCGAGCACTAGTGTCGGCGTGGCGCCTACTGTCTGTCTATCCACGTATGTACCTACCTAATTAACACTGGTAATGAGTAAACCTGCCTGTCATAAAACTATTACCTCAAATGCCTCGTTGGTGTTTTACTTACCTTTAGTATTTATACTATGTGTATACAGTATTTATATTTAGTATTCAAAGCTTCATCTTTTCTTATAAAATTTTATTTATATATGTATATTATATAATATTAGTATTACCTACATGTGTCATAGTTAATAAATAAATATTTATATTTATTTTATTTTTTTTATATTTTAAATATGCCGGGAATGTGTGTCTTCTGTGGAAGAGTGGTATGGTGGTTCACCTTTTGAAAGTGAAACTAGAAAATAATTATAAACTTTTTTTTTTTTTTAATATTCCATCTCATCTTCAACTGTTACAATAATAGTATGTGAACAAACTTAATTGGCTATCAATATGTAAAATTAGGTTACCCAAATCGTGTTTTATAAGCTGTGTTTTGTTCCAAATAAATAAATAAATAAACATGGGGACATCAATCCCCAAAACCCCATCAGGAACAACGAAATGAATAAAATACCTAACCAATGCGTATTATATGGCTTGAGATTACAATTGTCACCGAGCTGTTAAAAACATTGTTCGTGGTACGGGGCGACAGTCTAGTAAAATGTTTACTTCCGCCTTACTCTAACCCCTCTTGAAATTAACTCTAACTAGGTATGACTCTGACCCGCAAGCTTGAAGTATCTCCTTGGCCCTTTTCTTGACATCCTCCGGGTAGTCTACCTTCTCCATTAATTCCGGATAAGTGATGGCTGACAGGACCTACGGAAAATAATTCATTTTACGATAAGGTTCACATCATTGAAACTTTATTTTATGGAAGCCAGGAACTACTTTTCGAGATCCAACTAGGATCCAACAGTATGAAGCAAGAAGACAGAATTGTCACCTGTCTGACGAAGGTAATAGGTCGTTGTCCCATGGCGTGAGCATCTCCTATGTTGGCGCTGATCACTTTCTTGAATGGTTTGTCGGAGCCCTGGAAAATACAAAATAGTACCTACCTAAGTACCATTCTGTAATTTTAGGCGCAGATGGGAGGATATAGTAACATTCATACAGTATCACCTAATCGTAGATTAGCATATAATACTGGTTCAATCAACAAACAAGAAAGGTTAGCTTTCCATAATCCTTGATTCTGCTGATCATCCGACGATCACGAACAGAAAAGCACTGCAAACTGACCAGAGTATTCCAAAATTGCACGTCGATTTATGTATGTAATGAATGAATGAATACATACTTTATTGCACCAGAAACATAAATTAATAAATATTACAAACACAAAAAAAAAAAAAAGAAACTTAAAAACTAGTGTGGTACAATGGGCGGCCTTATCGCCTAAGGGCGATCTCTTCCAGGCAACCAATGAATGGACAAGATTTAAGGAAGGGGATGGGTAAGGTGTATACTATAAAAGATATATACTATAAAATATAAGCTATATAGATAAAAAGGACAGATAATAAATGTTTTAAAACAAAAATACAAAAAATAAAAATATGACAAAATAATAAAAATAATAATATTAAACACATATCTACAAATTATGCATAAAATTAATAATATAAATGTAATATTAAATCATACTAATAATCTTTATGACAGTTACATAAACATACATGAACTACAAATTATTATAATAGTTATGCACTTGATTTGCTTCCGCGATAGCGAGATAGTGATTATAGAGACTCGACTTAAACACTGCCAACGACTTGGACTGCCGAATGGTAACCGGCAGCGCGTTCCAGAGTTGTACACTACGAGCGGTGAAAGAGCTACTGAAAAACGTAGAAGAGCGGCTAGGAACAGCGAGAAGAAGGGCCTTGGAAGAACGGACAGATTGAGAGGGAGGGTGAAGAAAATTGAAACGAGATTTCAGATAGAGAGGAGAGTTAGGTAAAAAAAGAATTCTGTAGAGAAGAGATAGAATATGAGAGTCTCTACGCAGACGAATGGGTAGCCACCTGAGCCGACTCCGGTATTCAGACACATGATCAAACTTGCGCAGGCCGAAAATGAAGCGAATTGCAAGATTTTGCAGCCGCTCAAGTTTGTCAAGCTGGTCCTCAGTCAGGTCAAGAAAGCACTCATCTGCGTAGTCGAGAACGGAAAGCATAAGAGATTGGGCCACCATAATTTTGGTGGCAATTGGAAGGAAATTCCGCAACCTTCGGAGCGAAGCATTGGACGCGAACATCCTCTGACTCAACCCAGAAAGCTGCGGGTCCCAAGTTAGATTGAAATCTATAGTGATGCCAAGGTTTCTAACCACATCGCTGTAAGGTACCAATATGCCATCAAGAACTATCTGAGGCAGCTGATCTCGATTTATTTTACACGTTAGCCTAGAGCTACCCAAAATGATTGCTTGGGTTTTTAGAGGATTTACTTTAATGCCATAGGCTTTGCTCCAATCACTGATTTTAACAAGGTCCTCATTAGTAGTTTGTATTGCAAAATCAAGCTGAGGAAGGGCTGCTTGGGAGTAAATTTGCAAATCATCTGCATACAGGTGGTAGGAGGAAGAGAGGTTACTAGAAATTGTATTGATATACACAGCGAAAAGATTTTCAGAGATTTGAAGAGTTTCAGGATTGTGATTTTAAAATAAAAAAGTTAAACCGTCGAACACCGATAATCCGACGTATCTTTGAATTTACCGACTCTTGGAGAACACAGCGCACGCACCGGCCCACACAGCAGCCTATATACGTGGCTTACACCCGAATACTGAAACGATACTTACATCAGTCACTCAATTGAATGCTTCCTAAATTTAAGCATCTCTCACAATTTAAGTGGTATTCTCAAACGAGACTTCGGCGACTTGAGACAATGATTAGCTAAGTATCTGTTAAATTTTTACGTTATGGCAATATTGATCTAAAAAGTTTGTTCTCAATAAACTAACACATTTTATTTTATTACTTTACGTTGTGAATTCGTTCCACGCAGGATTATTTGGATGAGTAAATTTTTTTTAGATAAACATTTAGTTTAATTATCCGACAGAACAGTTGAGTTTAAGTTTTTTTTACAATTTTAATTGTATTTCGATGCTTTTTTAGTTTCAAAGTTATTTTTCAAGTAAAAAAATAAGTCGTTTGTTATTTAAACATAACCAGCGCGCTAATCGTATTTAGTGTAGAACGAAACGTTTTAACTTATTTGACAGTGACACATGAATCACGCGCGTCAATCAGTGAAAGAGGAGAAAATTTTCTTTGGATAATAATCATCTTTCTTCTTTAATTTTATAGTTAATAATTGTCTATTGAAAAAATGGAAGAGAAGAAGAAAAAAAGGAAGTAATTACACGAACAACGACAAAGAAATGTTATTAGAATTGATAAAGAAGTAAGATGTTACCTCAACTATAAAAACCATGAACATTCTGTCTTTGAATGTCCGTCAACTCCGTTCAAGTCCAAGTTTTCCTATTAGGATTATAGGTGCTGCAGATCCCAACATCCCAAGAGGGATGCAACCGGGAACATAGCTTAGATCATTATGCAATTTTATAGTTAATAATTGTCTAGTGAAAAAATGGAAGAGAAGAAGAAAAAAGGAAGTAATTACACGAACAACGACAAAGAAATGTTATTAGAATTGATAAAGAAGTAAGATGTTACCTCAACTATAAAAACCATGAACATTCTGTCTTTGAATGTCCGTCAACTCCGTTCAAGTCCAAGTTTTCCTATTAGGATTATAGGTCCTGCAGATCCCAACATCCCAAGAGGGATGCAACCGGGAACATAGCTTAGATCATTATGCAATTTTATAGTTAATAATTGTCTAGTGAAAAAATGGAAGAGAAGAAGAAAAAAAGGAAGTAATTACACAAACAACGACAAAGAAATGTTATTAGAATTGATAAAGAAGTAAGATGTTACCTCAACTATAAAAACCATGAACATTCTGTCTTTGAATGTCCGTCAACTCCGTTCAAGTCCAAGTTTTCCTATTAGGATTATAGGTGCTGCAGATCCCAACATCCCAAGAGGGATGCAACCGGGAACATAGCTTAAATCATTATGCTAAAATAAAAGTAATTGTAGCTTTTTTTCCCAGATGCAATGACAACAAAAGCAAAATATTTCAATTTGAAATTGAATAATGCGAGATTGGAGAGGAAATGTACGCTTGAAAGGCACAGATTGGAGAGGAAGTGTTTACTTGAAAAGCAGAACTAGAGGTGGAATTATTAAAAAATAAATACCTAGATTTTTGCTCATTAATTGTTTTTATTTTTATATTATTATTGTTAAGCCTTTATTGCAGATTCACTTACAAATCATTAATATTAAATAATATATTATATTAAGTTGAATCAGCATATCTGACACATAGGTCTCTTCCACCCATACCCCTGTATATCATTAGCAAAGTTATCCTATAAAATATGCTATTGTTTCATTATTTTTTCGGTTTCTATCCAAATAAATTTATGAAAGTAAATAAAATTCCCAAATGAAGTGTCAGAATTTATTAGTGTTCCTGTCTTATGACTTGTCGAAATGGTTAGTTGGTGTGGAATTATACTACTACTTAATAATATATAATAGAGTATAAATATTGAACTGAGGTATGTTAAATCAAATTCAGTTTATGAACTTACAATATAATAATAAACAAGGCATAATACCTCTAGTACATACAAACAAGTTTTATTACAGTAGTTGAGTCCTTAATTTAAGATTAATTATGTAATTAGCATATATATCGTGTATATATAGGCGTGTCTCTTTTGGGCAAGACGGACTCCATTCCAGCTGTCTCCTTCTTTCTGGGATGGGTCGATATCATTGACTGACAGATTGGAATTACTTGGTGTTACCCTCACAGCAGACCTTAACTTTGGGCCTTTTGTTCAGTCGAGAGCCCAGTTGGCTTCAAATAAGTTAGAAATCCTTGGCAAGGTTAGGCAGTACTTCAGACCAGGACAGCTTCTGAATCTGTACCAAGCGCAGGTCCAGTCGTGCATGGAGTACTGTTGTCACCTTTGGGATGGAACAGCTAAATACCAACTTGATGCTCTTGACACTTGTCGAGTCGCGCCTTTCGAGTTTGGGACATCGTCGCGAGGTCGCTAGCCGTTCGGTATTCTATAGAATTCACTTCGGGGAGTGCTCGCAGGAATTGCATGAGCTTGTTCCCCCTTGCCCTTTTTATTATAAGACCACGAGGGGTACGGTCGGTCGCCATCCTCATCTGGTAAACGTTCCAATTTCGCGTACAAAGCGTCACGCCTCCACCTTTCTTGTACGCACTGCCAATAAGTGTAAAGGATGATGAGCAGTTGGTCCACTGATTGAATTGGACTTTTTCGTTTGGTTACTGGTTGCAAAGCACTGCCAATCATTGAATCCAGATATAAAACTGTCTCCTTGGATATGCGAAACCGCGCACGGAATTTAATTATTATTATATTTTTCAAATGAATGATCCAAAAGTGAGGATAATGAGGATAAAGACATTTTGTACAAATTTTAAGACCGGTCGAAAGCACTCTCAGATCTAACAGCTACTCACGTCGAT
Source organism: Idaea dimidiata (assembly GCA_949358125.1). Lineage (NCBI taxonomy): Eukaryota > Metazoa > Arthropoda > Insecta > Lepidoptera > Geometridae > Idaea > Idaea dimidiata. Next base: position 228,042 of record OX442334.1, read on the forward strand.
TTGACAGCTAATTGAGAGTCCATTTGCGTTGAGCGACGTTCCAGTATTCGAATTTGGCATTTAAGTACGTGTAATTTGAGAAGTTCGTAATTGTAAGTCTTGCTTATTTGTGACGCTTGAGTATCGTTTCAGTATACGAATTTTGAGTTTAAGAGCTGCTTAACTGTTTAAAAGGCCGTTAAATAATTGAGTATCGTTTCTGTATTCGGGTGTTAGATACTTACCACGGACTTTGCATATCACGGTGCGCTTTGTACTATTCTAGCACACATTGTAGGCGCACCTAGATACCACCTATTCATCACAAACTCTGTTCAATGGGTAACACTAAAAGTTGTTGTCATTAAATAATTTACCATACCTACCTAGAATACCTACATAGCAATAAGTTTTGTGCTCGGGACGGCTAATACTTATAAATAACTAGCACCCGCGCAAGTCGCGATCCCGCGTTGTTCGAACACCTATCTACCTACCGCAATGCAAAAATCCACACAAAATTGGTCGTCCGTTTAAGTGTGGATTTTTGCACTGCAGTAGGTAGGTGAAGTAAGGTAAAGTTTGTATGTCAATAAGTGACGATGACGATGATGGTAATGCCACTCTACATCATTTACCCTAGGCCCCTGTGTCGATTTTCATACATGAATAGTTATCACCCGCGTAAGTCACGATCCCGCGGGATTTTCGGGATCAAAAGTACCCTAATGTTACTCTCCATCATTTAAATTATCCCTATGCAAATTTTCATCCAATAAATAGTTATCACCAGCGAAAGTCCCAATCCCACGGGATTTTCGGGATCAAAAGAATTCTATGTTACTCTCCATCATTTAAAAGATGTCAATGTAAAGTACGAGGTTCCTCGAAAATAGAACTACCCATTATTGGAAACTAGATTTCAATCGGATTAGTAGTTTTTAATTGTTTATGGAACAAACAGAGAAACAGACAGACTGACTAGAATTTTAAAAATTAGGTTTAATTTATAAATATTTTTTTTACTACTTTTTCTAAGTCTCCTAGACAATTATTTTAATTTTCTCCCAAGTACAGACTTTTTAGAAGGTATAGAGTATGGATAGATAACGACAACACTAAAACGTAATTTCGGGTTAACGTTTCGACATCACCTTTTCGAGTTCCTTCCGAATTTCAGCGGAGCGAATGACGAGAGGTCCACGCACAGCGTACTCCAGCTTGATGATGTTAGGGTTGAGGTTCTCCATGGTGATAGCCTTGGCCATGGTGCGGCTGCTAGTGAGATTGTACTGTCGCGGGGAAACGATGTCTGTGCGCTCGCGCTGCGAGAGCGGCCGGTCGCGGTGTTGTCGTATGATGCGGACTATGGAGCTACTGCCGCGCGTTATCAACTTTAGATGCGATTTGTTAATAACAATTACATCTTTCATACTTGCAAAGTCGCCATATTCTGTAATGTCACTTTGATTGTCACGTAGCACATCCTTCGCGCAGAGAGCAGTTTAAAAACTTTAAACAACCTTTTTGGACATATATAGGTACTAGCTGCGCCCCGCGATTTTACCCGCGTGAGTGCTGTTCCTGCGGGAATATCGGGATAAAAAGTAGCATGTGTTATTCCCGGTATCCAGCTACCTATATTCCAAGTTTCATTGCAATCGGTTCAGTAGTTTTTGCGTGATTGAGTATCAAACACATATACACACATATTTACAAACTTTCAGCTTTACACAAGCGGCAGAGGGTGTTGCGTCGCGCGTCGTCGTAGCGGTTCATATTTGTACATTATAAAAAATTGTAGTTTCTTGGTTTCAAAGATATTCACCTTTTTCTAAATAGTAAGCTTTTCTGTATAAGTAACGCCAAGGTTGTGCCAATTTCGAGCAGGGATTTGTGACGGCCCGCCTTCTTGGCTGGCTTTCAAGCAAAGAAGTTATATTACCAGAACTAGAAAGCTAAGTAGGAAATAAAAAGTGTTCCGCTACATTGAGTCTGCTATCCCTTTCTAATAAGTTAATAACACTATTAAAGAGTCGCGGAACAGTTTTTAGTTTTACGTGAGCATACTAAATTCTAGTAATATAACTTCTTTGATTCCAAGTTTAAAACTGTAAATAAGACCAGACGGCATCTTTAGTTGTAATTTATGCTCCTGTTTTGAATAGTAGTAGTTTACACATCCACGGCTCTACAAAATTACTTTATTTGACCAAAAAGGTCAACGTAAAGAGAGTCTTTATTCTCTAGGTGCATAAAGTGCTCAATATAACTTTAGGGCATAAAGTTATTGACGGGCCTGGCGTTTGTATCTTTGTATGTTTGTTCGACGATAACTTGAGTATCATAGCTCCAATCATGAATTTTGGTATGCGCGTAGTTTAGGTCAATAGAATTTATGAGTTCGAAGATGAGCCGGATCGGTTGGGGAGATAAGGGGTCGTGAGGTCTCAGTTCGGGGCGAACTCCTAGTTTAAATTTGGAACTAAGGTTCTGGTAGCATAAGGCCATTTCGTACTGGCCAACTAGACATAATAACATAAAATAAAATAAACTGGGCTTTTTTGTTCTATTTTTATTTCGACGGAAGGGTAAGGCAAAAAGTTGTAGTTAATTTAAAGCCCCAACTTTTCTTTATCACCGGCTAAGGCCGATGTTTGGTTTCGTCATTTTAATGTAACATTGATTAATTTATTTAATAAAGAGCTGCAAATATATTTCATACGACTAGCATTAATCTATTGTTTTGTTGTTATTTAAATGCTTATTTTTGTAGCCTCTTTGTTTCGCAGTAGATGTGTAAAGTAGAGTATTCACCTCGGTAATAAAACCTGTCTTTATCTTGGGCGCTTGAATTCCCGGTCGTCCCCACCTTGTCGTCCCCACTGGACTGGGGACGAGTCTAGGTACATAACTCCTTCGTTTCGGTCGGGGATTAAGTTTTTAACACCTTCGCTGCGCTCGGGAGTTTACTCTAGAGTCTAGTCTTTCGTACGCTTTCGACCGCTATATAAGACAGGACTTTAGTACCTCGGTGCATAAACTACTATTAGGGCGATACTTACAATAGCCCCCTAACTTAGGTATGTTACACGATGATTATCAGATGACCAAGTTATGAGACATTTGTCTCTGTCTGTCAACTTTGAAACTTCATGACACAGTAAAAGAGTAGAGATACATAGTTATGCAGCTGTTAACCAGCGTTTCTAAGAAAGGGGGTAGGTAGGTATATAGATAGTAGTAAAGTAAGATAGTCGCGAAGCGCCATCTTCTAGGTGACAGATGGTAATGGGTTTGTTTTGTTTGATGAAAACAATTGAATAAAAAACATTAAATATTTTATTTTATTTTATTTTACAGAATATTTTCAACTATGTTTACCAGACAAATGGTCCGATAACTATAAATAACTCCAATATAAAAATATTTCATCTCCTTAGCCATATTATTGACAGTTTTATAAACGAGGGTCGGTTGAAATGCTCGACATCTCGGAGTGGAGTTCAACAGTCAAAACTAGCCTCATTAGATATTCTAATACAGTTAAGTAACTGCAATGTATTATTCGGTTGTGATAGGTACGGAAGTTATATTGGTATAATGTATGCAATAAAAGAGATAAGTTCTAAAAATGAGGTGAAATTGAATTGACTACCTTCAGTTATATCAACCAAAAAGACAAACTAAATTGTGGTCAGTAGAGAAAAACGGACTATGAAAATGGAAGTACCAGGTCTATCCATTTTCACGGACGAAGAAAATAATAACATCAGTGCAGTGCGCAGTGTTATAGATAGGTACTTATTTTTACTTATTTCTAAATGAATGAAATTTTCCATTAACTACAATTAAACTATGAGATCAAATGAGGGTAGATCATGTAAGTTTGAAACACGTAATGAGACCGCAAACATTTCAACCGCCCCTCCCCATTATGGACCACTCACAGGGTACCGATTTCCGAAATATTGGCTTGGCCTAAAACAGTAAGCAAGTTAAAAACATCGTGTGAATGGAAGATCACTGTTCGACTGGACTGGGTCGACTGGACTGGGTCGACCGTCCTGTAAGCTGTGCGATGTCTAGATACCGGCACCGTGCGAGCGCCCCACGGATCCCGTGCATTATGCACCTCCCCGTATTGATTCGGCCGTCAAATATAAAATTTATCGAATGTGATGTGATACCTACGATTTATGATACAATAACTTTTTAACTATCTATTCTTATATAAAAATATGTAAGTAAATAAAACATTCAAAATACTATATCATAATTTTGGAAACAATGTACACTACACAGTTCAGATTATTTACATCCATTTGTATATATTCAACAAGTAAATGGGAACAGTTAACTAATATAACACAACAGAAACATTATCTCACACATTTATGGCATGTCGTCAGCTATCCACAAAATATAAAATTTCACATTTTTAATAGACAATACAAAACATAACTTTACAAATAGACTTAAACCGAAATAAATAAATTATTCCCTAAAATATTGCTTATTGTCAACTCAATTCAATATAGCGTCGAAGGAATGTCGCGATTCTTTCTTTACGTTCTAACAATTCCTAATTTCATCGAATGATTATATGTACTAGTTCACGCGACGCGTTTACAATACCTAGGAATGGAAGGAAGCTCGAAGCTAAACTCCGTTGCAGGAAACAGTGTAACGTAAATAGAAATTAATCGATCTTAGACTTTAACAAAAACGAGAACAAGACATATAGAGCGATCGAAACGAGATCGACAGTACTTACATAATTCATGAAACTAGAAGGAAAATAAAGAATATACAAGCACCGACCGGAACGTTTACATTAGATCGGGGCCGCAGAATTTTGAGTCGAGTCAGTGATCAACTTAGGACATTATTCTAGTTGTCAGTCACCGACTTCGAACATCGTCAGTGACTGACTTCGAACATCGTCCGACTCGATGAAAGAGTAGATTTACATTAGGTCAAGGATAGTCAGTCCCTGACTCGGTTTTGAAATCGCGGGGCCCTGACTTCTGTCACCGATTCAATGTATGTCAGCTTTCAATCGGCTCTGCTCTACAGATCAGAAGAAACATCTTAAAGAAAATAACGTATAGATTACACGACACGATAAGAAAATAAATTAGGAGTTAAACCTATGGAAGGACGGATAGAGTGGAATGTAGTAACACGTGGGGCGATGTGGGCGACGCTAGCAGCTCTTGTCCTCGAGCACGAGGTGCGCCGTGTCGGCGCCGGTGTCGGCGGCGGGGTCGAGCGCGCGCGGCGCCCGGCCCGCCCCCGCCCCGGCCCCGGCCCCGCCCCGCCCCGCGCCCGCCCCGCCGCGCGTCTCGCTCGACGACGGCGAGATGACGGCGGACACGACGCGCTCCTTCACCTCGTCCGGCACCTCGTATATCCCGGGCACGGCGGGCGCCGGCGCCGGGTCCGCGCCGCGCGTCACCGCCTCGTACATGGGGTTGCTGAAGTCGCGGCCCTTGCGCGGCCCCGTCTCCTCCAGCGTGTAGGCGGGCTCGGGCGAGGCCACGCCCCCGAACTCCACGTTGGACCCCGGACGGAACGACACCGACGCGGACGATGCCAGGCTGCCCAGACCGCCGCCCTTGCCGCTGCAATGCATACATTCGGTTTGTGATTGCTTTTCTACGAAATTTGTAGGCGCCTACGATGCAATGCAGTGAGGATAGGCTACCTTCGCGGCGGCATTTTTGCCACAGTTGAGCAATAGTAGTACTAGGCGTAGAGGTGGTAACAGCGACACGATCTCTTTTACACATAAGAGAAAACATCACGTATCCTGCTTCCGCAGTAACCCGCTTATCGACAGCTTTTGGACTTTCATTGGATAATAATTTGAAGGTGTCAATTACAACGAAACGCACTAAATAGTACGTGTATCGAAAATAAAATAAACTTTATTTTTATAGGGTTAAGGTCCATTTTGTAATATTACAGTTTATTAATTACATTATTAGTTCGTTTCTTTTTAGTGCGTTCTGTGGAATTGAAGTGCATTGTTGATTTTGTTTGTTTTTTTTGTGTTTGTTCTGTGTTGGATAGATATAAATGTGTACAGAAGGTGAAGTTTGACTATAAAGATAGGTGAATTGTTATAATAATGTCAATAATGATTATAGATTACTGATTTCCTCCTTTTAGCTGAAGGACATTTTCACAACCTGAGTTATGAAAATAAAAAAACACATAACATAATTCATTTAGGCCATGCTCATCCTGAAATGACTATTAAATATAAAAGAAAGGACGGATTTATCGCATGTGAAGGTGGGGCCTATCATCGCGACAAGTTTCTCAAATGTTCAGCTATTTAACACAACCATTTATAAGGCTTTTGGAGATAATAGCCTACCTTTATCCAAATCTCACCCCCCGCTACCGATAGGTAGTCGAAGAGTGTATAATATCCGAAGAGTCCTTGCGGTTCTGGACGTAACGTGGACGGAACGTTTGTCATTTTACCGATCGGAACGTATGACAACTTTTTAACATCTACTCACTGGAACTACTGGAGTTTCGATAAGATCGTGGACGTCGATTCGACCCGATAAAATATCCCGAGAGGGTGTTCGGAGATCTTCGGTCCTAAACCGACGATCGGAAACGTATCTCCGTTTCGCTCAGTCGATCTCCATACGACAAAGACGGTCGATCTCCATCGTCGGTTCCGGATCGAGGTCTAGGAACACTCCTGGCTCCTGCCGGCCAGGTCGGCACTATACTCACAAGGGTCGTTTCCTGACGACGAACCAGGCCGCGGCGGCCGCCAGCGCCAGCAGCACCACCAGCAGCACGGGCACGACGACGGCCGCCGCCGCCGCCGCGCGCGCCGCCGCCGCCGGCGCCGCCGCGCACAGCGCGCCGCCGGACCCCGCCCGGCACACGCACTCCAGCTGTCCGTCTGAGGGAGGAACGGCACGGTGTAGACACGTATGGGGCGGCGAGGGCACGGAACACCGCCGAAAGGAACCATGCATCGTCCCGGCCCATCCGTGCAGACGGTATAGTACCGAGTCATAACCGAAAACTCGGCGACGACTATTGCATCGTCCGTGGCGCTGCCGAAGTCGGCCGCGGACCGGCTAGCGGGCCACGTCGGGCGGGCCATCGAACGAGTTATTATTTGACGGCACTTCCACGATCGCATACGACGTACGGACCGATAAATCTTCCCTTTTCCCCGAAACGGCCGAGCTGAGTTCCGTTTCGCATCGCATTCGAGCTGGACGGTCTGCCTATCGCCCCTTCAAGTTACACATATTCGAGAAAGGAATCCGAAGGGATTCGAGAGGCGAATGCCCCGTATCGGTTAAACATCCTGACGAACCCGGAAAATCTTAAAGGAACGTAAAGAGAAGACGGATCTCGGAGGATAAGGCCGGGGCGGCTACGCAGGACGCTATATACCGGTAACGGCGCGACTCACCGTCGGTCTCCCGGCACACGCCGCCGTTGAGGCAGGCGCAGGGGCGCGGCGCGGGGCGCGGCGGCTCGGCGGGCGCGTCGCAGGCGGGCTCGGGGGCGGGCCGCTTGGCGCGGGCCACGCCGCCCTCGGGGCACGCGCAGCGCCGCCCGCCCGGCACGCCCAGGCACAGGTGGCTGCAGGCGGCGCGCGCGCAGCCCACGCCCACGCCGCCCGACACGTTGTAGCGCCGCCCGTGGTACACTGCGACGAATGTTACGAGCGGTCTGAGCTATAGGGTATCGGTACGATACTAGGTAGCTCCTCCTTACTAAAGGACCCGAATACATAATATCAGAATCGAAACAAAACTAAAAGATTAGCGGAATAAAAACGAGACGACCGAACTAAAATGTTTCAGTAGTCCCTCTTTTCCCCCCCCATCTGTCATCAGAATTGAAAACAAAAATGAACATAATTTCTTCTATGGTTTTCGCGATTTTGCATAATAAAACACTTTATTTATCCAGTTTTATCGCGTTTTTATTTATTTTACGTTTTTAGTTATTTGAACCGAGCTTTCGCCAACTGCAAAGTGTTATAAATAAAGTGTTTTAAAAATGAACATAGCGAAGAGTTTTATCACTTCTGCAAATAATAGAATCTAGAATCAAAGTCAGTAAAAGTCTGCCATTTGTGTCGAGTGTTCATCGATGTGATTATTTTTGGTAGTTTCCTTATGTCATATCTAGCTCGACGACGTAATTCCTCCCTTAACGAACCGACGTAAATTCCAGCATTAGAGTTTAATCTCACCTTTGACCGCAGATGGATTGACTAGATCCTTAGATATAACGAAGGGCACCCCCCTTCCGAACTTGTCCTGCCGGATTAGCTCGCCGGTGTCCCGCGTCACCCAGTACAGAGACGACTCGAACACGTCCAGGGATAGCGGATGCTTCAGGAAGTCACCCTTGAGGATCACGCGGCGGTTGGAGCCATCGGGCCTCATAGACTCGATGGTGTTGAGTTTGGTGTCGGCCCAGTACAGGGAATGGTCCATGGCTTGGTCGACGGCCAACCCTGCCGGATGGCGGATGTTCTCAGTCACGATAGGACGACGTTTGGATCCGTCCATCCACGCGATTTCGATCTTGGGCGCGGAACCGGCGTCTGCCCAGAACATGCGGCCGAGTTGAGGATCCAGGGCTAGGGAGGTCGGGGCTTCGATTCCTGCGGAGACGAGCGCGCGGCGGTACCGGCCGTCGGTTCTCGCCACCATCACGCGTCCTCGCGGTTTGGACCCAGCCCGCTCGATCTCCGTCCAGTAGATGTTGTCACCGACGTAATCGACAGCCAACGCCGTCGGTTTGGCGTTGCCTTTCATGTTGAGGTCTTGAGCGTATCCGATCTTGACTTCACCGCCGAGAGCGTTCACCATGTACGAACGTTTGATTGTCTTATCGTAGCTATCTGCCCAGAACACCTGGAACATCGAAGGACATTATAGCCTGATTTTATAAACGACTAAGTTTGTGAATATTGATGTATGGAAGTAATGACGTTTATTACTTCTTGAACCTATTGCGACGAATCCTCGAATAGAAACACTTCATTCCCCCAGGATCGACGCGTACCCCTCGCACTTACCATCTCATGCTGCGGATCGTAGTCGATGGCTTCGATCCGCTTCTCGCTGGCGACGACGTCGAACTGCTCGTTCTTGTCCCGCAGGTACCCGCGGATGTCGGGACCGTTAGCGTACAGCAGCACCACGCCTTCCTCCACCGAGCGACACACGCCCGACAGGTTGTCGGCAGACCTGGAACGGTACAGTTCAACTATACAAGGAGAAAGTTGTCACACCACATACAACCTGAATCCTACAGAAACCCCCTCAAACCATGATATGTTCTGGCCGACATTCAAAAGACTACGAAAGTCGGTCGCTGCAGAAGAAAACCAGAAAAAGGGGTAAGCCAGACTCGATACTCTCGAGGAAACCATCCAACCATCCCTTCTGGATACACAACTCCAGCTCTAAGAACTGAGTTTGGTTGACCTGATGTAAGGCAATGACTGTCAGTGAGAAGAAGACATATCGTACTTGAACCCTTCCCGACAGCTGCAGCTGTAGCTGCCGTTGAGGTTCTCGCACAGCTGCGAGCAGTAGTGCGCCCCCGAGCTGCACTCGTCCACGTCCACACACTTCTTCTTGTCGTGCGGGGAGATGATCCAGCCCTGGAAGCAGGTGCAGATGTAGCCGTTGCCGGCCGACGTCAGGTTGGTGCAGAAGTGTTCGCAGCCGCCTGGAACGAACAAAAGTGAGTAAGTATTCTGTCATTCCATCACAATGTTGCATGCCACGGCTTAGTTGCCACCAAAAGTATTGACCACTTTTTCCCCGGAACATGGCCGACTGGGCGGGCATAGATGCTCGGTAAGGTTTTATGCTGCTGGATCTTTTTTCCCTGACTTCTAAACGGTGGAGTGACGGCAGGCGCCAAAAGAGACACTTTGATATCCATACCTTTAGTTTTTTTTTTTTCGCAATTCTGCATTGTGCGATTCCAAAACACATGGTAATATGATTTAATCATGGTAGACCATGATTAAGCTAACCGTAAAGTTAGCGAAACGTTGGTAATCGAACCGATGCCGTTAATAAATAAAACGCGAGTAAACCCGGTAAATATTATGTCTTATTACAATCCATACCTTTGTCAGTAGAGTCGCACGTAGTCGCGTGATGACAGCCCAACTCATCGGACGCGTCGCCGCAGTCGTCCGCCAGGTCACAGAGCGCGGTGCGCTCCACGCAGCGCCTGTTGGCGCACTGGAACTGCGAGTACGGGTCGCACGGCTTGACGCGCGACGCGCACAGAGTCATGTTGTTCTCGTCTGACCCGTCGCCGCAGTTGTCCACGCCGTCGCACACTTGGTACCTGGCCAGTCGAAGTAGGAGGTCAGTGCTTTGAACATCATTTGAGTTACTTCTACGGTAAGTTGATTTACGGTCGAAAGTATTTTTAAAAGCAAGTTTCGGTTTAGAACCGAAGGGAACCACCGAGATATGAAGTACTTCAACTTATTTTAGGGGCAAAAGTTGCCGGAAAGAAAGATTCGATCAGGAATAGGGAACGTCTCTACTTTACTGACTACATGTTAAACCACGTGAGGGGACAGTTTAAATATGTATAGAGTGAAACGGACGATACCTCGGAACACATCGATGGTTGTCACAGTGGAAGCGCCTCAGCGTGTCGCAGTTGAAGTCGGTACATATGGAGGCGGCCTCGTCGGACCCGTCGCCGCAGTCGTCGGTCCCGTCGCACAGGTCGGCCTGCGCCACGCACAGGTTGTTCCCGCATTGGAAGCGCGTCTCGGGGCAGTAGCGGCCGCCCGGGTAGCGCGGGGGACAGCCGAGCTCGTCCGACAGGTCGCGGCAGTCGCGGTCACCGTCGCATCGGAAGTATGCCGCGATGCAGTGTCCCGAGTTGCACTGCGGGCATATCGGGCGTCTTGTGTTAACTTATATTGTGAAAATTTTATTTCAACCTTACGTATTGCCAAAATTGTTTTAAACGATTCGCTAGTACACTTTTAAATACATAAAACTGGATTAAATTGCCTTTTACTGCTGACAGAAAGGCCATAACTTAGATACCGAACTGATAAGAAACCGCAAGATTTTTAAAATAAAAAAAATATATAAATAAAGTAACCTGGAAGGTTCCGTTCTTGCAGCGGAAGCCGCCGCAGCCGTCCTCGTCAGTGTTGTCTCCACAGTCGTCCTCGTGGTCACATCGCCACCGGGACGAGATGCACTTCCCGTTGCCGCACTTGAACTCCGACTCCGAGCACTCGCGGTAGTTGTGCTTGCAGATCGCCTCGGTCTCGTCCGACCCGTCGCCGCAGTCGTCCGTGAAGTCGCACAGCCACTGGCGCGGGACGCAGCGCTTGTTCTCGCACGTGAAATCGGTGGCTGCGTTGCAACTCGGGCAGTTCTCGGGCAACTCGTCGCTCCCGTCGCGGCAGTCGTCCTGCGTACGTACGAATGTATATGGTCTACATTATAATTATACTAGATGATTTTTATAAGACCGGCCGTCAGAGTCATTTCCTACTTCTAATTTTTTATCCTACGATAATAAGTCTGCCCCAGGCAATTTTTTTCACCTTCTTCAACCTTGGTTCCTCTGATAAAACATGTAGGCTCGGCCTAACCTGACCCAAAAAAAGTGTTTACCTTCCCATCACAGAAGAGCCACTTCGGTATGCATCTATAGTTAGACTGCCCCGGACAGCGCCTCCACCCGGTGGTACAGTTCCGCTGACGACACATGTAGGCGGGCTCGTCGGAGTCGTCGCCGCAGTCGTTGTCGAAGTCGCACATCCACAGCTTGGGGATGCAGCGCCCGTTCTTGCAGGCGAACTCCGACGTCGGGTCGCACGGTCGGTTGTGGCACATCGTCGGGTCCTGGATATTACAAAACAATAGGTGACTCGACTGCCGGGACACCTCGTTCGTATATGGGACCGTAAATTCGTTTATCCGTTTACCTCGTCGGAGTTATCCTTGCAATCGGTGTCACCGTCACACTTCCAGCTGTCGAGAATGCAGCGCCCGCTCGTTCGGCATTTGAACTCCAAAGCCGGACAATCGTGAGCACACTGGGCTTCATCCGACCCGTCGCCACAGTCATCCGTTCCGTCGCAAATCGTCGCCGCAGGCGTGCAGTTACTGCAAAATAAAACAAATTGCGGAGACGAGGAAAATATATTTAAAAAATTTCACCGTGATTTAAGTGGTAATTTTAAATTTAACTTTACTAACCTGTTTTTACACTGGAAAGATCCGGCGCGGCAATGCCGAACGGGACAAGTAGAAGGTTCATCGGACCCGTCCATACAATCCTTCTCCCCATCACACTTCCAGAACCACGGAATACACTTCTCATCGCGACCGTTACACCGGTGCTGCCCATTCGTACAATTGGCTATACAAGTCTTCATGTCCCTCGCGAGGTAGAACTGGTTCGGGCAAGCGCAGCGGAACGTCGGGGCGCCGTCTTCGGTCGTATACCCTTCCACGTCCAGGTAACTAGAGGCAGGTTGGGGCGCTAGAAGGCACAGATGGCTACATCCGCCGTTGTTTTCCCCACAGGGGTTAGGGTACGGGAGTTGACGCAGCGAGTGTACGATATGAACGTCGTAAGGTCTGTGCGTCGTGTTGCGGAGTGTGGTTAGGTTTTCCCCGGAGTGCTTGTTGGCTTTGCTGATCGCTTTCATGTTCCAGTCGGTCCAGTAGATGTCGTCGTCGAAGAGGCTGAGAGCGAATACGTGAGGGACTTTTTCCACGCCCTTGATTACGATGTGGCGGTTACGGCCTGTCGGTAAATAAATAGGCATATTGAATACATAGTGTTGGAAATAGAATACCTGATTATTATGTAAGTCGTTGTAACCCAAGCGAACCATTATGAAACGATATTTACTTACTAATTTAAATATTTCTCGGAAATATTTAAATCAACCAACATTTTCAAAAATTCGTTCGGATTTTTAAAACAAGCAGTACAAAAGTTGTTCGCCTTATCGTGTAGAACAACCCTCTTAGCCCTCTCAATTCTCTAAGCTTAGAAAACCTCAAAACGTGGAAATAATAAAAAATGAAGACTTGAAAACAGAATTCGTTTATTACCTTCAAGATCAGCCGATCCGATGTAATCGAGATGAGCATCTGCCCAGTAGATCCTATCAGTAAAGTAGTCAATAGTCAAAGCGTTGGGCCAAGCGATGTCGTCTTCCCAGTTCAGGATCTGGGTGAAGTTGGAGCCGTCCATACCCATCTTGCCGATGTAGGCCTGGAGGTGCCATGATGTGTAGTAAAGGTAGCCGGTTCCGGGGTGGACGACGATAGCGCGCGGGTCGGCAATGCCCGTCTTTAGAGTTTTACGTCTGGTTCCATCCAATTCCGCAACGTCAAGGTTTTTGGAATGACGATCTAACCAGTAGAGTTTTCGCCCGATCCAGTCGACCGCAATGCCTTCTAGGCCGTGGGAATCATGCCTTATGACTACTTCTTTGGTTGGGTTCTCGTCCGTATAGTTAGAACGATAGACTGTCTTCGCAGAAACGTCGGCGAAATACATCTGCTTATTTCTGACGTCGAAGTCGATTGCGACGACGTTCATGAGGTCTTGGTGGACGAGGTTGTACAGGGAGGCATCGGTCGACATGTTTCGGACGTAGTATTTGTTAGTGAAGATAAGCCAAGGGCGTTCCTTGTCGCGTCGCTTGCACGTGTGCTCGTCCGGTTCACGTTCGTAGTAGCGTTCGTCGCACTTGCAGTAGTACGAGCCGGGTGTATTCGAGCACTTCTGGGAACAAACACCAGGGGTCGTGACGCACTCGTCGACATCTGCGCATGCTTTGCCGTCTGCTAGCAGTTTGTAACCGGCGTTACATTCGCACTGGTATCCCACCGGCAAGTCTACACACTTGTGCCCGCACTGGTTCACTTCCAACTTCGCACACTCGTTCACATTACAATGGGCGGGTTCATCCGATTCGTCGGAACAGTCCGGCACTTTATTACAGACGAGTCTCTTATCGATGCACTGGTCATTGTTGCACTTGAACTGTTCACCGTTGCACGTCTTGTTGCCGTGATCGCAGCCGACTTCGTCCGACCGGTCGCCGCAGTCGTCTTCCCCATCGCAGCGGAAATGGGTTCGGATACATTTAAAGTTCTGACACTTGAACTCCTGATCGGTGCACTGTTTGTATTGAGTGTTACAGTTCTTGTTCTCGTCGGATCCGTCGCCGCAGTCGTTGTCGTGGTCGCACACCCAGCCCTTGTTGATGCAGCGTCCGTTGTCGCACGTGAACTGAGAGTCGGCGCAGGACGCGGGCGTGGCACAGCGGTGCAAGGTAGCGTTCTCATCCGCGCCGTCGACACAGTCTGGGTCGCCGTCACACAGCCATTTCCGTGGGATACACTGCGGCCTGTTCCACTGCTTGTTCTCTAAGCAAGTGTACTCCGTCTCGGGATCGCATTTCCTTTCGTCGCACTGGTGCCTCTCGTCCTCGTCGGAGCCGTCTAAGCAGTCGTTGTCACCGTCGCAGATGTATATCCTGGGGATACAGTTCCCGTTGTCGCAGGTGAACAGATCCCCGAAGCAGGTGCGACCCTCGGAGCGGCAGTACTCGGGAGGCTCATCCGCGCCGTCGCCGCAGTCGTCGTCGCCGTCGCAGTACCAGGTGGCGGGGATGCAGCGGTGGTTGGGGCACCGGAACGAGTTCTGGGGGCAGGTCCTTGAGGAGAGACAATGAAAAAACGTATGTTAAAACCGATTAGCGAGAAGGTAGCCTGTTAAATTGTCTCACGGTAGCACGTCGTCACCCTTTACTTTAGGCAGAAAGAGGACAGGTGCCTTCTTCGGATCAGCCTTCCCATGCCTTCGGACCGGCGCGGGCGGCGAGTTCTAGAACATTTGGCTCACCTTTCAGCGCAGTGTAGTGGATCCTCGTCGGAGTTGTCCCCACAGTCGTTGTCCCCATCGCACAGCCAGTACGGCTCCACGCAGATGTTGGTCTTCTCGCACTTGAGGTGGTTGGCGGGACACGTCGTGTTGGTGGGACAGCGGTCGTGGGTCTCGTCTGACGTCACGTTGTCTTTGCACTCGTTTATGCCGTTGCACACCTGAGGGACAGATTTTAACTGACTTTCAAAAGTGGAGATTATTGGATGTATATTTTGTGGGTCAGTTATCGGATTTCTTCGCCGCCTGAGGTCTGATCGTGATGATTATATTTCTATTCGATAGGTATTAGCTTCTAGTTAGTTCCATTTTATTTAGTTGTAGTAGGTACATAAAATTATAGAAGGAAATCGTAAGGAATCGTTCTAGAATATTCGAGGTATATACTAACCATCGACATCGGTATACACCTCGAGTTGAGACAGGTGAACTCTCCATCAGCACAAGGCGGGTACACGCAGCCCTCCTCGTCCGAGTTGTCCTTGCAGTCGTTCTCGTGGTCGCACTTCCACGACTTGAAGATACATCGCCCGTTGTTGCAGCGGAACTCGTTGGGTGAGCACGAGTGGTACGCGCAGTAGTTGCGGTCCTCGTCCGACCCGTCGCCGCAGTCGTCGTCGCCGTCGCACGACCACATGCGGCTGGGTCACGAAACGATACGATGTTTTACTTTATTATAATTATTTAGTTATGCTAATCTTGAATCCGATTTATATTGTAATGCTCATCAAAATCAAGTCAAATGCTCACTTTAAGATTTCATCCTATAGAGTAAGCCTTTTTAACTACAAGGTACGAATTGATAGCGTAACTGAAACCACCTTTTCATTTTAAACTCTTCAATGGGTAACAGTTAAAAGTTGTAGTTGTAGAGTTATCGTACTTAGCAATAAAGTTTCTGCTCGCGAGAGCTACTGTTAGCAGAACTACTAGTTATTTACGATTCGAGAATAGACCTCGGTATGTGGATGTTTGTGTGAGAGGAAAGGTACTTTGTAGCACTTACCTGATGCACTTTCCGTTGGCGCAGAAGAACCGGCTCGGATCACAGGTTATGTTCTTAGCGACGCACATACGGCCCTCGTTCACCAACTTCGTGGAATCATCACATTTACATTCCACAGTACCGTTGGGACCAGGATGACAGCTGTGAGCGCAGCCTCCGTTGCTAATCCTGCACGGGTTGACGGCACAGCGCTGCCGATGCGGGCTGTATATGTGAATATCTCTAGGCGAGTCCTCTAACCGTTTCACCATTTCCACCATATTGGCTCCAGTGTGCTTCTCGGCTCGATACACGCCTCGCAGCTGTAAGTCGGTCCAGTAGATAAAATCGCCAAAGACAGTGATGGCGAATGGATAAATCGTCGCCGAAATAAGAACTTCTCTTTCACTTCCGTCCAATCGCGATCGTTCTATCTTCTCCCTCACGGCGTCTGACCAATACAACATGTTATCATCAAAGTCGATGGCCAGGCCACTAGGTTGCGAGAGGTCTTTGTCGACGACTGCTCGTTTTAGAGATCCGGCCATGGTAGTTCGGTAGATTTTGCCCGAAGTTCCAAACCTGCCCCAATCGGTGTAGTAAAGGGTTCCGTTACAGGGGTCGACGACAATGGCGCGGGGTCGTTCTACTCGCGCTATCATCACCAGCTCGGACCCGTCCAGGTTCATCGCATAGATAGAGTTGTTGGAGCTGTCCGTCCAGTATACTTTCTTCTGCGTCCAATCGTATGAGATGCCCTCAGGGTTGATACCTGTTGTATAATGTATTTCTTGCTTAAAAGGATTTTATCAAATTTTAATAAATCAAGTAAGCACGTAGCCGGATGTTGTATAATACGCCAAACCAAGCAACGGGGATTGTAATATGGTTACTAGACAACGGATTATATTACACTTCATAATACCATACAAATTATACAGGTAGGTAACATAAAGAAACACTTAGAGCCAGACATTTATCGGAGCTTTAATATTACGTCCCGGCGGGAATCGAACCCGCAATTTTCTGCGCAGCCTGGCGTTAGTTTAATGAAGCCATAGAAGACAAAGTATATCAAAAACTTACTAATATTATAAACGCGAAAGTTTGTATGAACATTATGTATGTTTGTAAGTGAATTTGTTACTCTTTCACGCTAAAACAACTGAACCGATTACGATGAAACTTGGAATATATGTAGCTGGATACCGGAAATAACATATAGGCTTTTTATCCCGAAATTCTCGCGGGAACGGGACTTACGCGGCTGAAACCCCGGGCTAGTATACAAAAGAAATGAAAACCTACCTTTGCCAATAATAGTTTGTATTTTATCAGATGTCGGATCCGGATCACTAGTCGAAAGCCAACCGATTCTCGGCCACGGTCGGATCTGCGTGAAGAACAGCTTCTGATCTTCGAAGTCGAATTCGACGCCGACGACATTAGTCATGTTCACGATCGGCTTGAAGGGTACTGCGGTTGATTTGGGGTCGAGGTTTATGGCGCGGATTTCGGTCCTAGTAGTAAAGACTAGGAACTCCTCGGTGATGACACATATCTTCGAGTCTGTAGGGGACACTTGTCCGGTAGCGCAGTCGCAGCGATGGGTGATTCCCTTGTTGGCTTCAGGAGGGTAACTAAAGCAGAGTTGCTCGCAGCCGCCGTTGCCAAGTTTTCGACATGGGTTGTTTTCGTCGCTTGGCTGGTTGTTGATATCGAACATTACTATATCGCGCAGTTTCGGGAGATTCGTTCTAACTTTCTCGGGCATCGATGTGTTGCCGGGCAGTTTGGATGCTTTGTAGATCGTTTGTAGGTTACGATCGACCCAGTAAACGCTGCCGGTATGGACAGCTATGCCCATAGGGTTGGGGAGATTCGATCGGATTAGTTGTCTGTTACCACCGTTGTAGGAAATCTTCTGGATTTGATCGAGTTTTGAATCGACCCAGTAGACGTCATGGGTGAGCATGTCGATGGTAAGATCGCGAGGATTTGAGATGCCCGAGCTGACGACGGTTTGCCAGTTACTGCCGTCGAGGTAAGCTTTCCCAATGCGTGGATATTGGCCGTAGTCGATCCAATACAATAATCTCTTCAAAGGATTTACTGCTAATTCTCTCGGCGCATCCATTGTCGTTTTGACCAAAACTTTTCTATGAGATCCATCAAGCCAACATACTTCGACGTAATTTTCATGAGGAAAGACGTTTGTAAAGTAGAGGTTTCCGGCAATCCAATCGACTGCCAACCCTCGGATACCATTGCTTCCGATGCCCTCTTTGACAACGTGTCGTAATTCAGTTCCGTTAGGCCTGATTCTGAATATTCCGTTCCACGGTCCTCGATTGAATTCGACCCAGTAAATGTAATTGTCAGAGAAATGAACGTCCACGTGAAGGATGTGGTGTCCCAGTCCCGACACGGGAACCATGGCTTCAGCGCTGGAATCGATGCTGTATCCACGAATGAGGTCCAATTGAGATACTACAGCGAAAGTCTTGAAGGGAACACAGTTGATTTCGTTTTCCTTTCTGTATCCAACCGAGCAGGCGCATATCCTGCTACCTCCATCTCCAGGAATGCAAACTTGTTCGCAACCGCCATTGTTCTGCGAGCAAGGATGATGCATCATCTTTCTCTTTTGGAATATGGTTAACGATTTCAAATCGCTCTCATTATCCAGGATAGTTTTGACGTTATCTCCGTTAGGTAGATCAGCTTTGATAATTTTCTCGTGTCTCGGGTCGAGGACGTAAAGTCGGGAGTCTAAAACGGCGATGACTTTCGGATACGAGATGGCATTGGCTTCGGTCATGATAGTCCGCCGGTCGTTGCCATCAGTGTTGACACTGTTGATGCTGGCAGGGTACTGCGAGCTGAAGTAGACCACCTTCCGCTCCACGTCGATGGTGATGGCTTCGGGCCTCTCGATGGCGTCCACTAGTATGATCGCTCCGGTTCCGTCCATGTTCGCTCGACCTACTTTGGCCGGTACTCCAAAACCGCCTTCATCAGTCCAGTAAATTTTCCTAAAACAATATTTATAATTAGTCCCGGAACTAGATCAAAAGTACGAGATTGTTTTTAGGTTTTTTCGTTAATGATACTTACCCTTCTGTAGGATCCAAGCACAGCCCCCTCGGCTTAGCTACCGAGAACTTGCTTCCATCGTTAGCCATCACGATAGTCCTATATTTGACTTTACCATCGACTCGGATCAATTCAATATTACTTGCTATTCTATTCGCCATGTAAAGGTTTCGTCCGATCCAGTCGAAGGCGATGACCGACGGTGCTCCGACTAGGCCGGTGTCTCGCCCGAGGAATTCGACC
Organism: Idaea dimidiata; assembly: GCA_949358125.1. Taxonomy (NCBI): domain Eukaryota; kingdom Metazoa; phylum Arthropoda; class Insecta; order Lepidoptera; family Geometridae; genus Idaea; species Idaea dimidiata. Next base: position 247,330 of record OX442334.1, read on the forward strand.
TTATTGCCTCCGCCGTAAGGCATAGAATAGATGGTGCAGTTTTCGTCGTCTTCACTATCACCGGATATCGACTGGAGCCAGTAGATCATATGGCCTTGTCTATCATAGTCTAGTTGGACACCACCTACGAAAACAAAATTCATTATTACTTAACTATGTATCTCAAAATTTAAAGAGTATTTGTACAAATCGTTTTCAGAGTTTTATTACCTTGGATACCGACAATGGGTGCAAGTTGTTTCGCTCTTCCAGAGCCGTCTGTGGCCAAATCGATGACTTGAGATCCCTTGAGCACCATCAGATATGATGCTTCCTCTAAAAAAATCACCAAAGTCAAATATATCGTTAAATACTTCTACTAACTGAAATCGGAATAAAAACTAAAGCACCTTACCTTCAGTACATTTTCCATCAAGCAGCAGTTTGTAACCAGGTTTGCACATACAAGTGTAGCCAGATTTGTCAGAAGGACTCAGCAAACAGATATGTTGACAGGAGTCCTTCTTGCAGGGGGAGGTGTACTGCGGCTGCAGCGAGGGGTGGTGGACGTGGATGGAGAGTGGCTGCGAGATCAGGTGGGACACCACCGTCTGGTTGGAGCCGCGGAACTTGTGCGCCGATAACACTCGGTTTAGTTGACGATCAGTCCAGTATAATGTGTCTTCGAAGAGGGTCAACGAATGTGGATGGAGAAGGTAGTGACTTCCCGCTAGAACTTGCTGTCGTCCCGTACCGTTGTAATAACAGAAATCGATGAAATCCAACTTCGAATCTGCGAAGTAAACTCTTTGCGTAGACGTGTCTAGGGTTAGACCGTTTGGCCAAAAGATTTTGGTGGTGATAATGGCTTGTCTTTGCGTACCATCCATTCCGACTCGTTCGATTCTAGGATTCTCTCCCCAGTCTGTCCAGAACAGCCACTTGGCATTAGGAGCTGGATCTAGACACATCCCTCTAGGCTGGGTTATGTTTCCGCTGAGCAAAGCCGTGCGAGCGCTTCCGTCCTCTTTAGCGACTTCAATCGTATTCAATTTACTGTCTAACCAGTAAATATTTCCGCCGACCCAATCGTAAGCCAAGCCCTCCACTAAATCGAGTCCGGTAGATATAATCACTTGAGGTTCGCTGCCTCGGTCTAACCTAGAGATCTTCTTCAACTTCATATCGGACCAGAATATCGTTCCCGTGTGCATATTCGAAGCGGTCGCGACTACATTCTCTACGTTGATCGGTACTCTCTCCAAGCCTTGCTCATTAAGATCGGCGACCAAGATCGAGTGTCTGTTGGAAATGATCAGGAAAGCACTGGAATGGTTGTTGGCTTTACATGTGTGATTGTTTATGGTTAAGAAGTAGCCGTCAACGCAGCTACAAACGTAGGATCCTTTAGTATTGGTGCAGGTTTGGGAGCAAAGTCCGGGAGGGTTACATTCGTCGATGTCTTTACAGTTGGTGTTGTCGGTGTCCAGTTCCTCTCCATTGGGACAGAGGCAGAGTGGACCACCTGGGGTTTGCTTGCAGCCGTTAGAGCAGAGACCGTCTTGATGGTCACATTCGGCGAAGTCACAGCTACTTCCTAGAAAAAAAAAAACATATAAAATATTGTAACGGTAAATTTCACCCAGGTTTGGATGTGAAAAACCATAATAGCTAAGGTGGGTTACCTTCGTCCGCTCCATTAGGGCAGTCAAGGTTTCCATCGCATACAGAAGTGAGGTTGACACATCGACCGGTGACTCCTGGACATTGCCACTGACCATCTGGACATCTGAAATTAGGATGATGATAAATTGTACAATTACTGCTTCAAGTTACAGTATTCTATGATAAAACGAAAATATGCAATAATGTCCTGTTTCTTTACAAAGGTACAAAAAGTTTCTAATGTGACCATTTCAAAAAACTCTATTTTTCATAGGGCCTTCATTCAAGTCTTCCACTAGATTTTTATTTGTAAAATCATGAAATCGGTTTTGAGTGCCTATGTTTTTATTTGAATAAGCTGTCATGTATAACTGTTCGTTCCTGTTTCTTAGACAAAATAAATACAGAACCCGGTGCATTATAGGTAAGCAGGGATAAAAGTATGTGATCAAACCGAGTGACCTGAAAGGCGGCGGCTTGCAGGCGTGCTGCAGCCCCTCGTCGGAGTTATCCCCGCAGTCGTCGCGACCGTCGCACACGTACGCCTTGTACACGCAGCGGCCGTTGTCGCAGCGGAAGTGCTGCGCGCCGCACGTGCTGGCGCCGCACGACGCCGGCTCGTCCGACAGGTCCTCGCAGTCCGGCGTGCCTGTCGCCGGGGGAACGGGGGACCGGTTACACTACACTAGCTGTGCCTCGAGGTTTCACTCGCGTAAGTCCCGATCCCGCGGGAATATTGGGATGTTGTTATACATATGAACTTTCCTATTGATTTACTCAATCTACTAAAAAATACCGCTTCAAAATGTATTGCGTAATTATAAATATCTAAGCATACGAACACACAGCCTGCAGAAAGCAACTTCGTTTTGTACTATGTAATGCTCCACCGTACAAAACTTGGAGATTAGATACTCCGACCGACCGATTCGTCTTTGAGCTCCTAAAACGTAATGAGGATCAGAAAGTGAAAGGTAACCGAGTACTCGTAATAAGGAAATAGGTGCTCTCATTACATCAGCTCGATTAATATTTCAGCGGAGGATTTGAATACAGCTACGGATAATGCCATAGTCCGTCAGTGAGTGTCGAAAAATGGATATAAGAATAAGAGCTCCCTGGCTCGCTTATCGTAATCGCATTACACTATCGAGTAGAAGTGTAGTTAAGGTATCTTACCGTCGCAGTACCAAGTGGAGGGTATGCAGATCCCGGAAGCCTTGCACTGGAACTGCCTCTCGGGCTGGCACTGGTGCGGCGCCAGCGACGGACAGCCGGCCTCGTCCGACCCGTCGTTGCAGTCCGGGATGCCGTCGCACTTGTACGCCTCCTGCACGCACTGCTTGAGGTCGGAGCACTTGAACTGCGTGGCGAGGCACGCCACGGGCGGACAGTCCGCCTCGTCCTGCTTGTCGAAGCAGTCGTCGTCGCCGTCGCACACCCACGACGCGGGGATGCAGTGTCCGGTGCGGGGACAGGTGAACTGGACAGACACGCAAATATACCCTAATTTTACTCGCTCGTGTACTTCGTTTACCATATACTGGGCGTAATTGCCCCTCACTCATTGTCTATATAATTACGCCTGTCGCTCGAATTTTAGGATCTCGGCGACTTTTCATCGAGGTGTGACAACTATGACCGTAAAGTTGATTTAGTTTATGACAGAATGAATACGTCTAGCGGTAGACCCACCTGGAAGTAAGCGCACGTCTTCTCTGCACAATGCGCGGCCTCGTCCGAGCCATCCCCACAATCGTTCTCCGAGTCACACTTCCACGTGTTGGGCACGCAGCGTCCGTTGTCACACTTGAACTGCGAGGAGGAGCAGGTCACGTTGACGCAACCCGTCTCGTCGGAGAAGTCGCCGCAGTCGTTTTCGGAGTCGCACTTGAAAGTGGCGGGGATACAGCGACCTGACGCGCATGTGAACTCCGACGCGCCGCATGTTGTCTCTGGAGGGAAATGTAGATATAGTCGGAACTCAACCACACACGAGAACTTCCTAACTAGAAACTACATTTCCGAACTGAGCGACTTGTACTGTGGATGCTATAAAACGAATAAGTATACTAGAGAATATTAAAAAAACACATCCAGACAAAAAACAAATATTTATGCAGTATGAATACTCGTTCCCGGCGGTAATCGAAACCGCAAAGTTCTGCTTCACAGCCGGATATTCGCCCGACACGCCACAGAGGTCATCGACTCCATGAAAAAATATATAAAACTTACTTGTACAATTCTGTTCTTCATCACTGTTGTCCAAACAGTCATCGTCTCCATCGCAGACCCAACTCTTCGGAATACATCTCTGGTTGTTGCAGGTGAAGTCCCAGGAGTGAGGACACGCCTGGACCGGCGGCTCGGAGCTCGGATCGGCCTCACAGCTCACGTTGTCAGCCGCCAATTTCTCTCCATAAGGACATCCACACTTCACCGTCAATAGTTCGGTATTGTTCCTCGGTACCGCGAAGCAGAGTTTTTGACAATTTCCATTGTTCCTTGAACAAGGTTGCATCGGGTCTATTAGTTGGATATCTTCGCTATAAACTTTAACTCCGTAAAGCCTGTTAGTTTGCGGTTCTCGGACCATAATGTCCTCTTGCTCGCCTGTCAATTTGTGCAGCCGGATGATAGCATCGAGTCTCCAATCAGTAATGTACATGAATTCTTTGTGGATGACTATGGAGAACGGATGCCGGATCAGCCGCGAATTGACAGTCTTCACGTCAGTTCCATCGAGTTTTGAATGCTGGACGTGGTCAAGTAACGCGTCACACCAGTATAGCCGGTTTGCTTCGAAGTCTATCGACAGACCGTTTGGCCAGCCGAGAGTCACGTTCTCGAAGACTAGGAGACCGGTCCCATCGGTATTGGCTCGGCTGATGTTCGCCGGACGATCCCATTCGGAGAAGAAAATGTATCCTTTGTTAGGATGCACGACTATCGCTCTCGGTCTTTTCAAATCCTTTAGAAGTGTCCTTTTAAGAGTGACGTTCCTCGTCGAGAGTACGTTTAAAGTTCCCTTTCTAGAGTCGATGTAGTACAAGTTCTTGGAGACCCAGTCGACGGCTAAACCTTCGACGCCCTCGTTTTGTGACGCTAGAACGATTTCCCTGGTCGTCCCGTTTCTATGAACTCTATAAATGACGTCTTGCAACACGTCCGAGTAGTAAATGTGTTCGTCTAAAGCGTCAAAGTCCAATCCGACGAACCTTGCCCTTCTCGACACCACCGGCATTATCGCATCGCTGAACCCTTCGATCACTGGGTTGAGGACTTTTCCTTTAATAAACCTCTGCTGGGAATACATAAGGAATTCTGAGACTAAATCACAATTCCTCAAATCAGTTTCGAGTCTGTATCCAATATTGCAAGCACAGCGGTATCCTAAGCCGCCATTCTGTAAAGCGGTCACTATACACATTTGAGAGCATCCACCGTTGTTGTTTCCGCATGGGTTATTCACTGACGTCTGTTTCAGAGAATGTATCACAGTTATAGCTTTGGGTTCGCGGATGTCTTTCATCTTGTAGATGGCTTGGATGCTGGAAGCGCCGTCGTACTTGTTGACCGAGTTGATGCCTTGCTTGGTGCTATCGGACCAGTAGACGCGGTCTTCAAAGAGCGCCAGTCGCGACGGACTCGGAACCTGCTGTCCCCTCAGAATCAAGACCCTATGCCCTCCGTCATAGTCGACCGTTTCAATATAGTCCAACAAGGAGTCACACCAGAACACCCTCCGAGCTATGATGTCGACCGCTATGCCGGAAGCTTTATACGCCGCTTCTGATACGATCGACCGCGCGTGTGTACCGTCCATGTTAGCTCGCACTATCTGGAATAGAAGTCGGTGGTCAACTTTTACCGAAACTATTTATCTTACTCAATATAAACATAAACGATGGTGTATAAACTTTTATCTTTTACCTCAACATGAAGTCTCAAACTTGACAGACTATCAAATGTTCAACTAACCTGACTGCTATCCGCAACAAACATAAGTCCCAAGGTCGGATCGAGCGCCAAGTCCGCCGGACTGGTCAAATTGGACCCCAAGACCACAGCGTGCCACCTTCCGTCCAGCTCGAAGACATCCACCTTCTGGCCCAGAGCGTCCGCCACGTACAGCTTGTCGCCCACCCAGTCCACGGCGACGGCCACGGGGTGCCAGGACCCCGGGATCGTGATGTCGGGCCCGGGGCGGGCCACGCCCGCCGGAGAACTTAGTGGTTGGGAGTGGATCTGAAATCACAGAGAGATAATCAGAACCGGTATATCTGGTCACTAATCAATGTTAATGTCACTTGAGAAAGAATTAGCCACATTTACAGCGACAATGACATCAAAGGCCCCTATAGAAGTATTCCTTGTAACAGAGCCCGATCCATAATTTCGCATAAAAGTCGAATTTCCTGCTTCGTTATTTGTGCTATCAACCGAATCTAAATGGGCATATACCTTGATAAACTCGTAACTAACCTTCCTAGTTTTAAGGTCCGACCAGAACAACAAGCCTTTCCTGTAGTGGTAGTCGAGGCCGGCGGCTTGCGTCGCGTTAGCGATGGTGGTGACCGCCTGTCCCTGCAGGTCGAGCCGCAGCAGCGCGCCGGCGTAGGCCAGCGCCAGCGCCGGCGCCGCGCCGCCGCCGCCCGCCCCCGCCCCGCCCACACACCGCCGCCCCTCCGCCAGCGTGTAGCCCGGGGCGCATGCGCACTTGTATGCTGGAATAAGGAACACGACTTTCACTAGCTGACCCGATACGTTTCATGCGTACGACCTGTCTAAGTGTCTAGTTTTAGAAATTTCAACGTCATCATTATAGTCCACTTGCGTGTTACAATCTTTTACAAAGACTTGCTTGACGAAGCTAGATCTCGCTGCAAACAGAACGACGCTATTATCATCCATCAAGACGACCAGTCATCGACTGATATATTAAAATGTATATGATGGCTTTCGATGACTTCAGAAGAAATCAAAATTCGAAGCCCAGAATATGTCTATTGTTGCCGCATTCAGCGCCTGCCGTCAGTCGTTTGGTCAGTCATGCCGTCTCGCTCTACTTACAGCCAGGCGTGTTGACACACAGCTGGTGACAGAAGCCCCACTCCTTGCACTCGTCGCGGTCGACGCACGTGCGGTTGTCGCTCGCTAGCGCCAGTCCCGCGGCGCACGCGCACGCGCCTCCCGCCGGCGACGCCACGCATTTGTACTCGCACTCTAGCGCCGGACACGATGCCGTCGCTGGAAACATGACATATAGTTGGTTGTACGTTGTCTGTTTCAGACGATTTGGGGTATCATTTTCTAGAAAATAATCATCTTCTTCTTCCAAATAAATATAAGTAGTATATCCGTTGTCTAGTCACCGTAACACAAGCTTAACAGCTTACCACGGGGCTAGACGGCGCTGTGTGTTCGTCACAGGATTTATTTGTTATTATTATTTATTCTTCTAGTGGCAATTTAAACATCTAAAACCATTTAAGTTCAATTTGCAAAATGTTGAATCCTAAAATATTAATTTCGTTGAATTCTCTCTTAACATTTTTCTACACAAATGTTGCCTACTGAAAATTCAGCAGAATTGGCTTCCATTACATAAGTGAACTGGAGCAAGTGCTCTACATACTGTATTCTAGTCCCACAGTTGCACAGGGAGAGGGTAAAGATGACTACAAAACTAGCACTTAAACTACTCACAACAAGCAGTCTCTTCATCAGCGTTGTCCTCACAATCCCTTTTCCCATCGCAGAGCTGAGACCTCAGGATGCACTTATGCGTGCCTCCCGGGCCTCCCTTTGGGCAGAGGTACTTGTTGTCCGGGCAGGCGATGGCGGTGCAGTTGGCCTCGTCCGTGCCGTCGGCGCAGTCCTGGTACCCGTCGCAGTGATACGTCGCGGGGATGCACAGCGCATTGCTGCAGCGGAACTGCCCGATGTGGCAGGGGGGGAAACCTTGAACACAACATTTGACCAAATGTAATACAATTCTTTGCAATCTAAGTGAAATTGCTACAGCGCGGCGGGCGGTGATCGAATTCGCGACTAACCACTAGACCACCAAAATGTCGTCCCTATTTGAAATGCATTTTATACCTATTGTTCAAAACAATTAAATTTTTTAATAGTCAATCATCGACTGCATAGAAAAAATCCATCGTAAAAAAAGAAGTTTCAGATAGTGATTGGAATGTTTCAGCCCTGGTCGTTGTCCCCGATTTAAATTAGGTAGAGAACTAAGTCAACGCAGGTGTAGTTTTTACTTCTGCACGCCAAGACTACTGAACCGATTACGGTGAATATAAACTGCTCAAATTCTGGAATAGTATTCCTACGGGATCGGAACTTCACTAGAAAAACTAAACACAAGTAACTTGTAATAATTAATACTCACTACAATGCGACTCATCAGAATTATCTCCGCAATCGTCCTTGTGGTCGCACTTCACCGCCGAGTCCACGCATTTGTTGCCAGAGGCGCATCGAAACTGGTCCAGTCGACATGCTATCGACTCGCCGGGACAGTCCTGTTCGTCTTTACCCGTTCTACAATCTAAATAACTGCAACGGGACAAAACATTCCAACATTAAGTACTTATAAGGAAAAATGTATCGACTAAAATCTTAATCGCAGCGAGAATTGAACTTACGCCTCCCGACTTTCAGGGCGGGCGACCTAACTTTGCGATCGACAATCGACTCGGTAAAACTCTGTGCCTAGTTCTGACATACACAGATTAAAATAAACAAATGGGAACGCTGATAGTTACCCAATACGGGGAAACCTAGAGTTACTTTAAATATCCGTTTAAAAACCGACAACTTTAGGCAGGTCGTGGACAGCAAAACGGCGAGTTTAAGTATTTATAACATGGACCTGCAATGGCCACCCATTTGGCAAGCGCTTTCATTGCACCAACCTTTATAGTCGGACTATATAACGTTACAGGTTTCCTGAAATATCCTATCCTCGCATCCATTGACTAAACATTAGAACAAGGATGTTGCAAGAATCATTAAAGTTGGAACGGTAGTTCCGAGAGTTACCTCCAACCAACATCTAAACCTGAAATATGAATCTAAGAATTAAACTAAATAACAATAAAATTTATACAAAATAGATATTATATTTACGTACATATAGGTATCAAAAATACGTTTTATGAATAGTAAAAATTCCGATAATATTAGTAAGTATAAATAAATAATTTAATAGGCTGATATCAAGGACAGTTCGAATTCGTAAAAATCTAGTTCTTTCGTCTAAGACTAGCCAAACTTCTCTAGTTTTACAAATTTCGATTTATATTTTCACTAGGTTTTTTGTATAAACCTGTAAATCTTAAATTTATTAGATTGCGTATGAATTTCCAGCAAAGGTGCCTTCTACATGTATCTAAATTTAATCAGTCATGTTTCAAGTACTGTCAAGTCGCTGGCGTTGTAAAAAAAAATCATCAAGACAATGAGTCGTACTCACCCATCACAACGTTTCGACTTTGGTATACACGGCCCCTGCGCGGACACTTTCCCTGGACCCACTCCTTCCATCCCGCACTGAAAGTCGTCGGCTTGGCACTTGCGGTACGCTGCAACCATTCAAACAACGTTAAATCACAATAATCGGTTGAGAAATAAGCTTTATTTTACCCTAGTAGGGAAAATATATCTCATAAGGGGAAAACAAAGATGTAAACTGAAAATATAGAAAACAATAAACGCTTCGAACGAAGATATTCAAAAACATTGCATTAATTAATAATCAACAATTTTCAACTTGAGAAGAATTCCATAAGAAGTAAGGTTTAGATAACTAGGTTTAGTGTAGGGTAGGTATGTTTTGTGTGTAAAGATTACGATGATAATATCAAAATTTCAAAGTATGTATGTAGGTACTCGAATAGGAAGTTCAATAAAAACGAAATGTAAACAGAGTCAATAGGTGCGAAGTAAGGCTCGTGTTAGGAAGCAACTCGGAAACCGTCTGGAATTGCAATACCACGTAAACAAGCACGGAAATATTCTAATCCAATCCCGAATGTCGGCTAAATTGGCATGCATGACATGCAAAATCGTCTCGGGCCCGGTTTTTGCAACAAAATACAGTCACGAAGGAGATAACGCGATTTTCCTACAAAGTTATGTAAAAACCCACTCATAAAGGACGCCTTTGAACCGCTTTAAGAGCCAGCCGAAGCCGATACAGCTTTTAAAGGGAATTTTATAAGCTTTTGTCAGGTTTTAAATTGTTCGTGTGTGGGGTCGGATTAACAGGGTGCACAAGTGCATTAACATGTATTGTAATTCAGATATGGTGGCGTATGGCGGCGCGGCGCCCCGTTAGAGAGAGATGTTGCTTTGTGCTCTCGGGTGGAATAATTCAACGAATTTTACGCTCAAATTTACTCCAACATAATTAATTCGTGTATAAAAGTTAATAAACTAAGAAAAGTAAAATTATTTGCACACTGTTTTAACGTAATTTAATTTGGGAAATGGATAATAAAACAACAAATACATATCTGCCCCAAAGAGCGAGCGATTTTCATAAAACCGGGCATCTGATAAATTACGTTTTGTAAAATTATCATAAAAAGTTTGCGATCCAATATACAACAAGATAACAAATCGGCGAAGTGAAGCCGTTTCCGGTTCAGCGACCGGCTTCCTGTGCTCATCCTTCACAGCCTTTATTTATCAAACGAAAAGTATACTAGGAGTATACAGACCGACAACGAAACACCAAATTAAGCCCACACAAGCGACTTTGCGACGCATCTCTACTCTTTTATCCAATTACGATGTTTCTCCTCTGTGTACTCGAATGCGATATTCCATTTTAGAGGAAAATGCAAAATCCCTCCAAACATCAAACGAAGCTGCAATTTTAGTGAAACTTTCTTATACAGAGGATGGAAAAGTGATGAAAAACGTCCGAAGGTTCCGTCGAACAATGGACTTAATTTAAGAGAATCGGACGGTGTATTTTTACAGCTTATTCCGAACCTTATCAACTATCAATCGGAACTTGTGATTGAACGGTACCGAATGGAAATCGGGGCTCGACTCCAAGCGACTACTATGACTACGTAGGTACTACCTATATACATTCTTGCTGGCGCGAATAAATACACTAGCTACATCAAGAAGTGTTCGCAAGTTGCCAGCTCATTATTTTTAATGTCAATTATTGTGGATTCTTTGACATTTTTAATTTAAATTTGGAAGTCGCGGGCCAGATTTAAGCCATTCGCGGGCCGTAGTGTGCCCATCACCGAACTAGACTCTATGATGTTCTTTGCAAGCGTAGTAAATAGCTTTAATAAACTCCAGAGTGTTTTCAAATTACAGAATAAGTATTTGCAATATTTTGAAGTAATAAACTAAAGAACTGTCCATGTTATAAACTTTAAAAATCCGTTTTATATATTTCCAATTAGTGTGTGAACAAGCTCTGAAAGCGAATTAAAATCAGTTCCTTATTTAAATAACATGTGCGGTCTACACAGACAGACAGACTACAGTCAAAGGTGCTTCGTAGTATGTTTGTATTAAGATCAGTGTGCGGATGAAGTCGATCCTCCTCAATAGACACCCCGTATTGAGGCAGCCCTCAATACGCCTCCGCCCGCCGCGCGGCGCTCCTTGCTCTGTACGCCACCTAATACCCGCGTCAAAGGGGTAAATACAGCGAATTGATAAAATAAGATCCTACTAGAGTTTCCCTCCTAGGGATATTCAATTTTTGACAGACGGCGATTCTGCCTGCGCACAGTATGTACGTTGCAATTCTGTCATTAGTAATTTATTTGAAAAGTATTGACGAAAGGTGAAAGTCAACGTATGTTGACTTTGACTTTAATATTCGTGTAACCACCGTTATGGCACAATTTATTAAAATTGCCAACTACTTATTATGTTACTAAACAAATGTATCCAAATAGGTAGCTATTGACCTACGCAAATAAGAGTGAATGTGAATATAAACGTGAATGTTTTGACAATAATTTCAATGCTTTCTGATTAACAATCTTTTTGTTTTGAGATCGCCTATTATACATTATAGTATTAACGCAAGAAAATATGGGAGATATAACACCTAAATATACCTTCATATACAAATAAATAACAAAAAGATCCAAAAAACCGTAAACTGCATTTAAAAAATCAGTATAACAAAAGACGGTGTGAAATTTCCGGCATTTTCCTAGCGGAAAATGTATTGAAACTCCCGAGTGGCTTTAGCAAAAAGAGTATTGTAATTGTGGGCTATTAAAACTTGCTCGGAACAGAACAAGTTAACAACTCGGTTTGTGAGTATTTTGATGGAGAGCCGCTCCATACCTTACCGTAGCTTTAAACAACGGATTTGTGAATTCTTGGTAACCAGTCGTGTTTGCATCGTATACTTGTCTGCAATATTGTAGGATAGTTAATAGTTGCGTCGAACAACAATTAAAACTAATTTTAAACCATACGAAGCGCTAAAAGAAATGATCTTCTCTAGACATCTAATCTAGTTTAAAATAACACTTCCAAAGTCGTGTTAAAAATACAGCAGCAGCAGTCGCTGGCAGCTCGTGTAAAAAATAAATAAAAAAACAAAACTCTTAATTTCGTATCAAAATTTATTTTTCTTCAACGAAAACGACATTATTTTTCAATAATGACCATTGTAAGTAGAGCCCTCGACGAATATCGTCCAATAACCCACCAAATTGTAAAACTTGTACAGATTTACATGAAAACCGGCACATCTCAGATACGGACGACAAACAAAAACGCAATTTCCACACCATTAAAACTTACCCACTTGTTGGGACTTTCTTCGTGACCACTTAACGGAGATCCGTCTCGTCTAAAACAGAGGTTAGATTCGTAGGTAGAAGCGGGAAGTTTTCGGTGAGTGGGAGGTCAAGGGACGCCGGTCACCATACTGCGTTCGAGTACTCTGAGATGTAGGGCGGCATTTCAGGAAGTTTATTTAAGCACAATTTAAGTAGTTGTAGCCCGAGAATATAACTTAATAACGATTCAATTTGAGATGCGACAACACGACTATTTGCTGATCGGAATGAGTTTGATTATTGGTAGAGAATGCTAAAATTAATACGAAAATGTATGAACGGTTAACTATATAATAACTAAGTTTATTTAGTACAATGCAATAATTTATTAATTAATATACGATACATTTTATTTTATATCTATCTATTCTATCAATCATACTAAGACAATATACAGATAAGTCTTTGTTTAATCATCAAAAAAGTTACACCAGATGCTAACACAATGTATGTACTACATACTTTACAAAGACAAAGTTGACTCAAAGATTCTACTGTTTTCAAGGTCCCAGACTGTATAATATGATTAATAGAGAAATTAGCAACTACCAAACTAGCAGTTCAGAATGTAAGAAAAGACAACAAGATGGTTGCTTAAACTTACTTATAATGATACAGAATCACTATTTGATATAATTCTGTGAGTTATAGTCAGACTCACTAATCACAAACACTAAATATACTTATTTTTACTAAATTTATATATTATTTTATTATTTATTTTTATTAGTTAAAAGGAAATGTACTCCTATCAATTTTAAACTAGTAATATTTTATTGTATTTATCCATTTTCTACGCATATACATTTATTTGATTCACCCTTAACGTTATTTTATTAACTTTATTTTATATAACGATCTGTATATCAAATAATAGTATTTATTAACTAATCAGTGAGTTTTGTGTTGTACTTAAATTCTTTCTTCAGTACATTACAATCTGCTGCGCCAATTGTGAGGGCGAGTCCTGGAGTCCTAAGATACAAGCCTTGGCTTAGTTTAGGCTCCAGTTCTCCCACAAATAAATTATTTAAGTTCAATTTACCTAACATTGTAATTAGTGTTAGATAGTGGTTTTTCTTTGTTGTATTTCTTTTTTATTTTGTTTGTGGAAGAAATAAATGAAATTTATTATTATTATTATATTATTATTTTATTTTATGTTAATAAGAACTAGACACAACTAAAACACAAGATGCCGCACCGCCCGCGCCGCCGCGGCCGCATGGTCTAGTACGGTATAGAATTCTTTATTGTATAAGGATAGTCTAAGGAAAGGTGAGCAACAGAATAGTTAAAAACTCCACCGATCGCATATTCCATATCGAATCAAAATATACTTATTCAATACTAGCTGCGCCCCACCGTTTCTCATCCGCGGTAGTGAAAAACGGGTTATCAAGGGCGCGGGCGGCCGAGCGTTTCTCGAGCGGTGCAATTCTTCGTTCATTACTCGGGTTCTACTAATTGGATTTCGATGCAAAGTATACCACGACGTTCCTCGAAAATAGAACTATGCTATATTGAAAACAGATTTCAATGGGATTAGTAGTATTTAATTGTGTAAGGATCTGACAAACAGACAGACAATCATGAATTTTAAACATTATTTATTTTTGTTTTACTCCTTTTCCTAAGTCCTGTAGACAACTTTTTTTAAATTTACTTCCAAGTACAGACTTTTTGTCCTCTCTACCTTTATTGTAAGTATAGAAGACATTCACATAATCGTTTTGGTATGTCGACAATCTAGTGTGTCTTCGGAACGCGACCTCCGATTAGAAAAAGTCACACGAAAATCATGGGTTTTTTTTGCAGTGATCGTTTTTTCGCATTTTAATTATGTCACACATTAGAGAGGTTTAGTGAAATACCTACAATGCACTGTGGTCAAGTTACCTCATCTTTGTAAGTACGGTTGCGCGGAGTATGGGCGCGGGCGAGGGTGAAGGTTGGGGGTGTCCACTTGCGGTCAATTACGATAATTTACCTCCGTATCTACGACGTATCGGTTTGTTGAGCTAACGAGGAACTGCTGACAATGCCGCCGACAGATAATAATGCTGTTTGCACGGTTTAACTCTAATAGATACCTACATTACCATGTCAATGTGTATTAATTAGAAAGTCTTCAAACTAAGTTAGGATGTGTTGTTACGGGACGCCGATGAGACAAAATTACAACACATGGGATTATTGCTTTATTTTTTTTCTAAGTTATGTTAGGTTGTTTTGATCGTTCGTTTGTTTGTTTCCTAATAAAACTATGTTTGTTAGCCATACTTGTACTTCGGGACGGATAACACCTGTCGACTTACCCTAATCTAGGACCGATGTGACCTACCCGATATTATATGGCCTATATCTATAATTATAATAAAGGAAGAGAGAACAAAAAGTCTGTACTTGGAAGTAAATAAAAAAAAAAGTTTTCTAAGGGACTTAGGAAATCCATGTCTGTCTGGCTGTTTCCGTGTTTGTTCCTGATTTCTAAATCTGATTTTCAATATTGGATAGTTCTATTTTCGAGGAACCTCGTGGTATACTTTACATCGAAATTCAATTAGTAGAACCCGAGTAATGAATGTTAGCTATGCACAATTTCAACGCAGACGAAGTCGCGGATAACAGCTAGTTATCAATAAAGTTGTATAAACTGAGAAATACGGTCGAGGACTACACTTGCTGCGCTGTTAGTATTGAAGTAAATTATCTTAAAATTCTTTATTCGATTTAGAATGAAGACAATAAATCACCGTAGCCCGCGGGGCAGGCGGGGCAAAGTTAGTCCCATGCAGCCACCGAGCAACTTTTAATGCAGTTGCGAGTTGGAGCCAGCGCGCGTTCGATCGTCTGTCACGCCGGTTAATACGACATCGAATAACACATCATTTGCATTTTGATAAATGTGTTCGAATAACTCCTAGCCGAGAATAGCATAGATAGGTGTATTCGTTCATGCCCTACATTTGTGTAAATTCACCATTAACTAGCTGGACTTTGTTGATCTAACCCGTGTAAAGATGGCCCTATGGGAATATTGTGAGGAAACGGTGTTTAAATTGTGTGTACTATCTTAAATTTTGGAAAATATCCATATAATTTCTTGAATAATTTTCTTGATTTTGCATAATTAAACACTTTATTTACAGGGACTGATCGCGTTTTATTCATCAACGATCATGATTTTTAAACGACCGAGCTTTCGCCAACTTCACAGTAGGCTTTTGCGGTTGACTAAGATGTAATTCGTCTGATGATCGTTGATGAATAAAACGCGATTAAACCCGGTAAATAAAGTGTTTTAAATATCCATATGTCTACATTATTTATTTATTTTATTTATTCAGTACACAAGTGATACTTTATAGTTATATACCAAGGGTGAGTCTAATTTCAAGAGAGGTTTCTTCCGACATAACTCAATGGAAAGGAAAGAAAACATCCAAATTAACCTCTTTCAAATATAGGTGCCTAATTGAAAGATATTATAATACTACAGATACACGTATAAGAACCAACCATCATCCTCTATACAAAAACATTAAACGGAGCATCGCAAAACAATATAATACAACAATAGAGATATACAATACAATATACTGCAGTATCCGCAAGAATCCTCGTAGAAACGATTCGATGCCGATGATATAATTGAAAATGAAAGTGTACGCTCAAACGTAAACGGCTTGCACGCAGTCAGGCGTGGAAACTAGACGGAATACATTCCTCAATGCGTGGGTATCACTTGTATACAAGCTTGTACTAAATAAGTTGAGGTATTTGATGTGATATAATAGACAATTGACGATGCATTGCCGATATTTATTACCCGAAGGCAGTTAGATCAAAAAACAAGTGTAAATGGCAGTTTCAAAAGTGTCAAGACGGGCTTGCAAAACGTAATGGGAAGCGAAGATATGGTTGCACTGAACAAGAGGTATACTCACTGCAGTCCGCTTCGTCCGTGCCGTCGACACAATCGACGTGCATATCGCAGCGGTAGTGCTGCGGCATGCAGTACGTCTTGTTCCATACATACTGCCCGCATGTGATCTGGCCCACCTCACATTCGGGGGGAGCTGAAACAAATAATATTAATTATTTAATGAAAGCGTCAGGCTTTGCTAGCTGTGACTGGGATATTAGATGGAGTAGGCTTGCGTGACACCTATATGAACTAAACCTGCACACAGCAGCTAACTGATGACAATTTTACTTGATTTAATTCCTGCTCGTATTAAAGTCTGTCCTCACAGAGTGTTCCTTCTACTGTGGGAACTAGAAGCTGGAACTGCTATCGCTACAGACGACAATTAAGTATTTCTGTTCTTAAGTTCCAGTGTAAAACTTCTAACAAAATCCGCGGCGATATATTCATTTTAAAAATTCAAGATAGGTGTAGGCATGTTTGTACTCTATTTTCTTTTTCGTGGTGTTACGCTCCCAAATACGTTCCATTATTTTTGTTCCCCGTGTGTACCTACCGCTACATATTTGCGAAAAGAATAATTTAACATTACCTACCAGCGCTTTTTTAAAACATAAAAGGTTGGTGGTACCTTCGAAGGAATAAATATTACACAATGGGCATAGAGCTGGGTTTTTTGCCAGTTTGTTGCTTGTGCGAGAACAATGGTGCCGAGCCGAAGTACCTACTAGCAACTAAAATACGGCTCGTTGTCCAACAAAATACTAGATACTCGTTTATTTACTTTAACTAGCCTTTATTTACTTGAATTGTGCATGAACGAGTACCTACACTTTAAACGGAAACGAATATTGTTTTTTAAATCTATTCTTTTTTGGATGCGTTCCAATATTTTAAATTTCATTTCGTTAAGGGTTGAAGTAGGTGCTTGTAATTTTTCTACTCGGTTTCAATCTCGTATTTGATATAAATCCGCGTCCAGCGCAACAAAGTTATATTAATTTATATAAAACAGACTGTACTGTACATAACAGCTTAATCAATAAATAATTGAGTTGCCAATACGTTTCCCATTTATTTACGAAAAGTTTATTCAGGCGACGAAAATACCTATTAAAACGTATATATCTTCAGTTTCCTTTATTGAAACGATATCGCTTGAAATATGAATCGGAAAAGAATATTCAGGAATGAAAACCTCAGTTGATACATCGTCGTTGACAGGCCAACAAAAGGCTCAGTTATAATGATTGCCATTCACGGTGCGACAGGCACGCGGCACGTTCGCCGCGCCGCGCCGGTCGCGTGGGGAGGCAGGTATTGTGCGACGTCCGCGCGCTCCGAGAGACAGCAATAAGTGACGCAATAAACAAATGCGCGATCACGCAAGTAAGCTAGGTAGGGTACCTAACGAACTGCTCAGTCGGCGATTTGAATATTAGAGATGCGCAGGCGCGCGAAGGAAAACGTTTACTAAAAATCGACTATTATCCGAAACGGTACTCTAGCGAGCAGGTCAATGTGAAATCGACGCCATATATTCTAAAATCCCAGAGCGAACGGCTAGGATTGCACCGTGGCACGGCAGCGCCGCGCTCGAGATGATGTTGCAATTTTTCGTGTCCACTGTTGATTTCCCGAGCGTAAAGTCGGCGGGAAAAATAGGCGCAACCGAGCGTCATATGTCAACCGCATAAGCTAACCACTGTTGTTGAACAGTGGATAGCGCGCTTTGTTTCATCTCGATCCTGAATTGAATCGTTAGCAATTTAGGTATGGTGATCTGTTCTAAAAACCTACGTACGGATAATATACGCATACAATTTAAAGCAGAGACTTTTTTTTCATTCATCTTAGGCCTTAACCGTCCACTGCTGAACATGGGCCTCCCCCATACGACGCCCGCTACAATGTCGTCGGTCCACCGAGTAGGTGGTCATCCAACACTCCATTGCGCATTACATCGTGGTCACCACTCGAGAACTTTAACTCCCAAGCGGTTATCTCTCCTCCGAGCTATATGGCCTGCCTATTGCCACTTAAGTCTACTAATTTTGAGAGCTATGTCGGTAACTCTGGTTCTCCTACGGATTTCCGTATTTCGGATTCTATCACGCAGGGAAATTCCAAGCATAGCTCTCTCCGTAGCCCGCTAAGCGATTATAAGTCTTTTAACTAGGCCCATAGTTAGCGAACACGTCTCGGATCCGTAAGTCATCACTGGCAATACACACTGATTAAGAGTTTTGTCTTAAGGCTCTGTGGTATCTGTGATGTGATGAGAGTTCTGACTAACTGAATTATTATCTGACGACTGAACTATATATCAACCCAGAGTCTAGACTGCTGGTCTTATAGGGACACGAAAGAAGATTTTTCTTTATCCACAAAAAAAAATGAGTTTGGTATCCACTAAGAGGATTTTTGGAAATTTTCACGGGGTCGGGACTTACGCGAGGGGAATCGCAGGACGTTGCTAGTACAAAATACGACGAATTGTTTTAGTATCCTACTAAAATGAGTGTGGAATGCCGTGGGTATTGTCAGCTGTAGAAACTTGGAATCCCTGTATAAATGCAATACAATAAATACGTTCTCTACCCTCCTTTCCCGGCGGCACTGTGAACGCAATTTGCACTTTCCTTTGCCGTCATCGTCGGCTCACAGTCGTCTCGTCAAGAACTACTATCGAAACTGTCTCTGTCTATATCTACTTTAAACGTAAATTTCTATGTGAAATTGAGTCTAGTTGTCCCGGCTAGATATCTGAACAATGTAAAATATGCTTATTGAAAACGCTCAGAAAGTAAAAGTTGGTAAGTGGACCCTCGTTACTCGATGACAAGGAGCGCCAATAACTCACCAACTTGTGTAATATCTTGAACATCTTTCTAATTGGTTATGTGATATTACAATATCCAAGTACATTAGGTTACAGACTGACAGAGGTATTACGTAGGTACATTGCTTATAAATAAATATTGTACTGACAAATTCATAGTAATGTTTTAGGGTAGACATAATTATCTACTTAAACTATGCTCATGTTGCGTTTTTGGCTGTTTATGCAGCAACACTAAGACAATTGGGCCCGGTTGTTATTTCTGACAGCAGTCGTTAGGTCAAGTTAGAGGCCTTAGGGCGACCTGACAACTCTAACACTATATGAGAAACATCATCATATTATAAAGCAAAAAATAACGAGTAATTTCCATAAAAAACCCTTTATTGACTCGTCAGAATCCTCGCAATGATCAGTTAATGTGCGATCACGTTGTTAAAACGTGCCCAATTATTTCACTGCACGCCTTCACACACATTTAATATTTCATTCACTGAATTAAAAACCTATTTATGAGAATTGATGTTATTTCCATGCGATCGGAAATTTAATAATGTCTGTTTAATTATTTTACTGTTCGTGTAAAATTTAAGCTTTGGTTGAAAATGTATTCGTTCAGTAGTACAGTGTTAAAAAACCGAGTACAATTTTACCCGGGTTTTAATAGCGTAGTTATAATTTTTATTTTTCATACCTTGACTGTTACAATAGATGTTCGTAATATAATGTTTTATGAGTACAAATCATTCATTAGTTTAAAAAGTCTAATACCTGCCAAGTGTGACACGCGCACGAATAGTTCCGTACTATTATTCCGTAAACGCTAAAACTTTATATTATTAGTTGAATCAAGTAAATAGTTTAAATTTCAACAGCTTTATAAGGAGTCCATATAGACCCACCATTTTTACAGCCATTAAGTACAAAACCCCACCCCTTTCCACATAGTTTGGTCACAATACTATACAATACATAATGCCGACTTATATTCGTTTCAGGCCATTACAAGTACTCAGTGTAAGTGCCTCTATGAACTCAAGTGAAGCGCGCTCGGCGGCGCTCGGGGCTCGCAGTGACCACACACGGGCGGCGGTCTTTGAGGTCCGTTGAGAGGTCGAACGCTGCCTGTGCGGGCCTCGACCGAGACTTTCGGCATGATTAAATACCCTCTACTTAGGTAGAAGTACGTTTTACAATTCGCTGGGTTCCAATTGAGTCCAATTTACAAAATTCATATCGTGTACTTAGTTCAATTGTATTTTTCAATCATTTTACGGGTACACATAACTCTAATATACCTTTCCTTGCAGCCGAGTAAAAACTAGACTAAACATTTCGAAATCGCAACCCTAAATAGAAAAATGAATTCGATCGTTATATTAAAACTATAATAACTGATATTAACTGGAGGTAGTCCAAATTACAAAAACCCCTTTTCAATGGATATACGTACGTCGTCGTACAGCGTATATATGTACCTACACTACACACTACAAGAAACAAACTATCCAATTTTATTATCTCTAGGATCAGCTCTTTGGGCTCTGCGTTGATATAGAGGTCACTCAATCAGTTACTCGATCAATCCATTTGTCAGTCAGGGCTTAATATTTTATATGTATAGATAATAGAGAAGTCGCACCGACCGTTCATGTATGTTTGCAGAGAGCATAATAAAATTGATCTAATTCAGTAATAGATAGTAATGATATTCAGTTGACGTCATCAGGTACCTACAAAGAGGATTACTTCAGATAACCGTTTAGGTTTCACTATCGACGTAACCAGTTTACAACAAGATAGATTAATTATAATTAATATATGTATTAAGCCTGTGTTATGTAAATGATTTACATTTAAAGCTGGAGCTATTTCAGTCATTTCAATAATTGAGTAAATATCTAAATGTAAGATGGATGTGTGTGACATGGATAGTTTCTAAATGTGATGATTTGTCGAGAGAACCCGCTAGAGGCGCTAGAGGCTCCCCAGTTAAGACGTTCCAAACAGACAATAAAACAAAGTGTACAGCCACGATGCTATTCCTATCCGCTGGAGGTCTCTAATAACGTTACCAACAACGTTCTGCGAACTTTTCTAATCACAATCTTTGTGATGTATTTTGATAAACCATTAAGCATCGTAAGTTGATATCGGTTGACATAGATGTTGTATGAACATGTACAAATGGTACTCACGACAGGACTGGAACTCGTCCTCGCCCTTCTCACAGTCCCGCTGGTAGTTGCACACCCACAGCGCCGGAATGCACTTGCCCTCTGGACACTTGAACATGCCGCTCGGGCATATTGTGTCTCCTGAAACGATAATAATAGGATTACAGATTTATTTCTACACAGAAAATCTGAAACTATCACAGAAAAACAAGACAGTTTTCAACGGCTTGTTAGTATTTACAATACAATTTATTAAATTGTATTAGTAATCGTGACATTTCATTGTTTATCAGAGTTACATCTAATAATATTTCAAAGTCTTTGACCAAGATCTGACAGTAATTCAATGATTCCATTCCCTCAGAAGACGGTAAACTTTACAAATGTAAATGAAAAGCGAGTCGTTCACTTCTTGTTCTTATTCAATATTTTATTGTGATCATTAATTCGGTTATATTATCTGTGAGCGAGCGAAGTTGGCAACCCGAAGTAGGTAGGTACAATACTCCGCCTCTGATTGTGTTGTTATTAACTTGACTTACTAAAGTCGCTTTAGATTCAGTCATTGGATATTATTTATTCGTGTTTTAGATTTTGAACTTTTAAAGCTGTCCACGGTAATACGACACGACCGAGCCGACTCCGAGGCCGACCGTCGCGAGAGTCTGCGACAAAAATAACCATATATGTAGCTTACGGCATGCTTTATTAACAGCTTTATCTGTTTGTCTGCGTGGCACGACTATCCACGACTTCTTAATAACTTATTATAATAACTTAATATAAAGTCTTGAAGTCGTGCGGGTTAAGGAACACTTGTCGCGATCATAACGTGCATGGTTGACCGATAATATTAATTTACAAAACGAGCAATCACCCTTTCGTTTACCCTATCTATGCTCTTACTCGGTGATCCTTAATTCACCATATAAGCACCGAGTACACGATAAATATAGTTTGCCACGCATTTTTCAGTGTCATCATCATCAAGCATA
Source organism: Idaea dimidiata (assembly GCA_949358125.1). Lineage (NCBI taxonomy): Eukaryota > Metazoa > Arthropoda > Insecta > Lepidoptera > Geometridae > Idaea > Idaea dimidiata. The sequence continues at coordinate 269,778 of OX442334.1, forward strand.
TGCTACGAAAACATAGGGACACCCTTTTATAATAAAATAAAACAATGCACACATATTCAAGGCTCATAGGCTCATGGCCCTTATTTATCTACGACAGGTAGACAGGGTTGTTGCCCACTGTTACTACAAACAACATAACTATATATTAATTACGGCTTATTCTGACTTCATCTTTTTATGGCTAATAATTGTTTAAACACGTATTATCAGAACGCGCGAGGTCTTAATACTAAGACTCAGAACTTATACAATAACATTTTACTACACGATTATGACCTTATTTTCATTAGTGAGACTTGGTTGCAGGGCCATGTATCAGACGCCGAATTATGCGATAGTAGATATGATGTTTTTAGGTGTGACCGAAATCTCAGTCTTACTAATAAACACGGTGGCGGTGGTGTAATGCTTTGTGCTCGCCGCGAGCTCGGCGCAGCGACAGCGTGTCGATGGTCATGTTCTGAACATACCCAATCTATCTGTATAACGATTCCCTCCGATAAGATAAATTCGGTTAGAGACTTACATATTATATTACTATACACACCACCTGACCAAGATGATCTCGCACGACGCATAGTTAATATACAAAATAGCCTATCTAGCTATATAGAATTATTTCCACAAGACTATATTTTAATTGTAGGTGATTTTAACTTGAGATGCGTGCAATGGGATGGTACTAATTTCCTTGTAAAACATAATGTTAGGGTCGAGATTCAGAATGCGGCTACCAATATTATCAATGAATTGGAATTTTTAGGACTGAAACAGTATAACAATATTTTAAACTCATGTGGTAATACACTAGATCTCTGTTTTAGTAACCTACCTTTAAGTATTTCGCTATCTAATTACAGCCTCAGTAAAATCGACGTTTTTCATCCGCCGTTCAACATGGACATTTTAAATGTTGATATAAAGCCATTTAAACACGCTTCCGTTGCCCGACATAATTTTCATAAATGTGATTATAAAAAACTTAACGACTATTTCGAGAATACTGACTGGTCGGAGGTGCTATGTACCAGGACCGTAGATGATGCAGTCAATAATTTCTATGAAGTGGTTTACAAGGGTTTTACTAATTTTGTACCAATGGCGCAATGTAGCACCAACCGCCTTAATTTTCCTAGCTGGTATAGTTCGTCTGCTATTAAGATAACCAAAGAAAAAATCAAAATGCATAAGAAATGGAAGCGCTTTGGTAATCCCAGGGACTACGACGAATTCTCACTCTTACGTAGCAGACAGAAAAAAATCCAAAAGGAATGTTTTTTAAATTTTACTTGTAACATAGAATTTTTCATAAAGAAATCACCTAAAGTCTTTTGGAAGTATGTTAAGAGTAAAAAAGGTGGATCGCACTACCCTAACTATTTTAACTTAGGTCATGAATGTTTCACGAATGGTAGTAGTATTTGTAGCGCGTTTAATAAATTTTTTGAAAGTGTGTTTGTTCAGCCATCATGTAATCGGAATAATAATACGCGTGCCACTTCAGTCGAGTACAGTAGTATTGAAACCTTATCTAGCATAAATATTCCTGTCAGCACAGTATTAAACTGTTACGTTCCTTGGACAAATCCAAGGGCTCAGGTTGTGATGGAGTTCCACCTCTGTTTCTCGCTAATTGTGCTGATAGTTTAGCTCTCCCTATAAGCATTTTGTTTCAACGCTCCCTTAAGGAACACACATTTCCTCAACTATGGAAAAGAGCCCTCATCATTCCAGTTCACAAAAAAGGTTCACGAACTTCTATTGACAATTATCGTCCCATTTCAATTCTAAATACCATATCTAAAGTATTCGAGCAGTCTGTGTACGAGGAAATTTACAACGTGGTATCTCGTGGTATTTCTGAGAGCCAGCACGGTTTTATGAAGAGACGATCCACAACCTCTAACCTTACGTGCTTCACTGAGTACCTTCGAAATAATATGGAAGGCAGTAGTCAAGTGGATGTTATCTACACTGATTTCCAAAAAGCATTTGATCGTGTAGATCATGATATTCTTCTTGACAAACTTGCTGCACTAGGTATACATGGTGACCTGCTCCGTTGGATTAAGTCTTACCTTAGTAACCGATCGCAGGCTGTGGTGCTGGGTGGTCATCGATCAGACTTTATTTTTGCTCCATCAGGGGTGCCCCAGGGATCCCATCTCGGTCCTTTGTTTTGGAATGCCTACATTTTTGATATTAATCTATCTATAATACATTCCCAGCATTTGCTCTACGCAGACGACAAAAAAGTTTATACCCGTATACAGTCGATCGATGATTGTAAACGCTTGCAAGACGACTTAGATAAGTTGTATTTATATTATGCTAAAAACAATATAACTGTGAGTATAAGCAAGTGCCAATGTATTACTTTCACACGGAAACGTAAACCGATCACATATAATTATCACTTCAATAATGTAGCACTTGAAAGGGTCAAGGTCATACGCGACTTGGGGGTCATGATGGACAGCTATGTGAACTTGGCACCCGACTTTGAAAATTTTGATTTTTTTTTGTGGAATTCGAAAGAGTTGCGTTAGTAGTGGTTTGTAGTAAAACTATTTTCGTTTGTAGTAATTCCAAAAAAAAAATTTGTTCCGCACCCGACCTTCACAAATCGATTTTTTTTTTGGGTTTTTTGAAAGATTTAGGTAAGTAGTGGATTGTAGTAAAACTATTTTCGTTTGTAGTAATTTAAAAAAAAAGTTATAACAAAAACAAATTTTAGCTCTTTTTTTTTTTTTTTTTTTTTTAAATTAGACTGTTTTTTTCTAGTTTAAAACTACTTACAAACGATGAAATAGACTAAGGAAGGTCCGAGGAGGTTTGTAGTAAATAAATTTTCGTTTGTAGTAGAATAAAATCAACAAAAAAATGTCAGGAAAAAATTACTCAACTTTTTTCTAGTTTGAAAGGACTTACAACTACTACAAACGTTGAAATAGACAAAGGAAGGTCCGAAGAGGTTTGTAGTGAACGAATTTTCGTTTGTAGTAGAAAAAAAACAACAAAAAAAATCAGGAAAAATTAGACTCAACTTTTTTCTACTCTAAAAGGACTTACAACTACTACAAACGATGAAATAGACTAAGGAAGGTCCGAGGAGGTTTGTAGTGAACGAATTTTCGTTTGTAGTGAAAAAAAAACAACAAAAAAAGTCAGGAAAAAATTAGACTCAACTTTTTTCTAGTTTGAAAGGACTTACAACTACTACAAACGTTGAAATAGACAAAGAAAGGTCCGAGGAGGTTTGTAGTGAACGAATTTTCGTTTGTAGTAGAAAAAAAAACAACAAAAAAAATCAGGAAAAATTATGACTCAACTTTTTTCTACTCTAAAAAGGACTTACAAGTACTACAAACGTTGAAATAGACTGAAGAAGGTCCGAGGAGGTTTGTAGTGAACGAATTTTCGTTTGTAGTAGAAAAAAAACAACATAAAAAAATCAGGAACAATTACGACTCAACTTTTTTCTACTCTAAAAGGACTTACAACTACTACAAACGTTGAAATAGACTGAGGAAGATCCGAGGAGGTTTGTAGTGAACGAATTTTCGTTTGTAGTAGAAAAAAAACAACAAAAAAAATCAGGAAAAATTAGACTCAACTTTTTTCTACTCTAAAAGGACTTACAAGTACTACAAACGTTGAAATAGACTAAGGAAGGTCCGAGGAGGTTTGTAGTGAACGAATTTTCGTTTGTAGTAGAAAAAAAACAACAAAAAAAATCAGGAAAAATTAGACTCAACTTTTTTCTACTCTAAAAGGACTTACAACTACTACAAACGATGAAATAGACTAAGGAAGGTCCGAGGAGGTTTGTAGTGAACGAATTTTCGTTTGTAGTAGAAAAAAAAACAACAAAAAAAATCAGGAAAAATTATGACTCAACTTTTTTCTACTCTAAAAGGACTTACAACTACTACAAACGTTGAAATAGACTGAGGAAGGTCCGAGGAGGTTTGTAGTGAACGAATTTTCGTTTGTAGTAGAAAAAAAAATCAAGAAAAATTACGACTCAACTTTTTTCTACTCTAAAAGGACTTACAACTACTACAAACGTTGAAATAGACTAAGGAAGGTCCGAGGAGGTTTGTAGTGAACGAATTTTCGTTTGTAGTAGAAAAAAAACAACAAAAAAAATCAGGAACAATTACGACTCAACTTTTTTCTACTCTAAAAGGACTTACAACTACTACAAACGTTGAAATAGACAGAGGAAGGTCCGAGGAGGTTTGTAGTGAACGAATTTTCGTTTGTAGTAGAAAAAAAAACAACAAAAAAAATCAGGAAAAATTATGACTCAACTTTTTTCTACTCTAAAAGGACTTACAACTACTACAAACGTTGAAATAGACTGAGGAAGGTCCGAGGAGGTTTGTAGTGAACGAATTTTCGTTTGTAGTAGAAAAAAAAATCAAGAAAAATTACGACTCAACTTTTTTCTACTCTAAAAGGACTTACAACTACTACAAACGTTGAAATAGACTAAGGAAGGTCCGAGGAGGTTTGTAGTGAACGAATTTTCGTTTGTAGTAGAAAAAAAACAACAAAAAAAATCAGGAACAATTACGACTCAACTTTTTTCTACTCTAAAAGGACTTACAACTACTACAAACGTTGAAATAGACTGAGGAAGGTCCGAGGAGGTTTGTAGTGAACGAATTTTCGTTTGTAGTGAAAAAAAAAAACAACAAAAAAAGTCAGGAAAAAATTAGACTCAACTTTTTTCTAGTTTGAAAGGACTTACAACTACTACAAACGATGAAATAGACTAAGGAAGGTCCGAGGAGGTTTGTAGTAAACGAATTTTCGTTTGTAGTAGAAAAAAAACAACAAAAAAAAAACAGCAAAAATTATGACTCAACTTTTTTCTACTCTAAAAAGGACTTACAAGTACTACAAACGTTGAAATAGACTGAGGAAGGTCCGAGGAGGTTTGTAGTGAACGAATTTTCGTTTGTAGTAGAATAAAACCAACAAAAAAATGTCAGGAAAAAATTAGACTCAACTTTTTTCTAGTTTGAAAGGACTTACAACTACTACCAACGATGAAATAGACTAAGGAAGGTCCGAGGAGGTTTGTAGTGAACGAATTTTCGTTTGTAGTAGAAAAAAAAACAACAAAAACAAACAGGAAAAATTATGACTCAACTTTTTTCTACTATAAAAAGGACTTACAACTACTACAAACGTTGAAATAGACTAAGGAAGGTCCGAGGAGGTTTGTAGTGAACGAATTTTCGTTTGTAGTAGAAAAAAAAACAAAAAAAAAAAACAGGAAAAATTTTGACTCAACTTTTTTCTACTCTAAAAAGGATTTACAAGTACTACAAACATTGAAATAGACTAAGGAAGGTCCGAGGAGGTTTGTAGTGAACGAATTTTCGTTTGTAGTGAAAAATAAAACAAAAAAAGTCAGAAAAAAATTAGACTCAACTTTTTTCTAGTTTGAAAGGACTTACAACTACTACAAACGTTGAAATAGACTAAGGAAGGTCCGAGGAGGTTTGTAGTGAACGAATTTTCGTTTGTAATAGAAAAAAAAACAACAAAAAAAATCAGGAAAAATTATGACTCAACTTTTTTCTACTCTAAAAAGGACTTACAAGTACTACAAACGTTGAAATAGACTAAGGAAGGTCCGAGGAGGTTTGTAGTGAACGAATTTTCGTTTGTAGTAGAAAAAAAACAACAAAAAAAATCAGGAACAATTACGACTCAACTTTTTTCTACTCTAAAAGGACTTACAACTACTACAAACGTTGAAATAGACTAAGGAAGGTCCGAGGAGGTTTGTAGTGAACGAATTTTCGTTTGTAATAGAAAAAAAAACAACAAAAAAAATCAGGAAAAATTATGACTCAACTTTTTTCTACTCTAAAAAGGACTTACAAGTACTACAAACGTTGAAATAGACTAAGGAAGGTCCGAGGAGGTTTGTAGTGAACGAATTTTCGTTTGTAGTAGAAAAAAAACAACAAAAAAAATCAGGAACAATTACGACTCAACTTTTTTCTACTCTAAAAGGACTTACAACTACTACAAACGTTGAAATAGACTGAGGAAGGTCCGAGGAGGTTTGTAGTGAACGAATTTTCGTTTGTAGTAGAAAAAAAACAACAAAAAAATCAGGAACAATTACGACTCAACTTTTTTCTACTCTAAAAGGACTTACAACTACTACAAACGTTGAAATAGACTAAGGAAGGTCCGAGGAGGTTCGTAGTGAACGAATTTTCGTTTGTAGTGAAAAAAAAAAACAACAAAAAAAGTCAGGAAAAAATTAGACTCAACTTTTTTCTAGTTTGAAAGGACTTACAACTACTACAAACGATGAAATAGACTAAGGAAGGTCCGAGGAGGTTCGTAGTGAACCTCCTCGGACCTTCCTTAGTCTATTTCATCGTTGGTAGTAGTTGTAAGTCCTTTCAAACTAGAAAAAAGTTGAGTCTAATTTTTTCCTGACATTTTTTTGTTGGTTTTATTCTACTACAAACGAAAATTCGTTCACTACAAACCTCCTCGGACCTTCCTCAGTCTATTTCAACGTTTGTAGTACTTGTAAGTCCTTTTTAGAGTAGAAAAAAGTTGAGTCATAATTTTTGCTGTTTTTTTTTGTTGTTTTTTTTCTACTACAAACGAAAATTCGTTCACTACAAACCTCCTCGGACCTTCCTTAGTCTATTTCATCGTTTGTAGTAGTTGTAAGTCCTTTCAAACTAGAAAAAAGTTGAGTCTAATTTTTTCCTGACATTTTTTTGTTGGTTTTATTCTACTACAAACGAAAATTCGTTCACTACAAACCTCCTCGGACCTTCCTCAGTCTATTTCAACGTTTGTAGTACTTGTAAGTCCTTTTTAGAGTAGAAAAAAGTTGAGTCATAATTTTTGCTGTTTTTTTTTGTTGTTTTTTTTCTACTACAAACGAAAATTCGTTCACTACAAACCTCCTCGGACCTTCCTTAGTCTATTTCATCGTTTGTAGTAGTTGTAAGTCCTTTCAAACTAGAAAAAAGTTGAGTCTAATTTTTTCCTGACTTTTTTTGTTGTTTTTTTTTTTCACTACAAACGAAAATTCGTTCACTACAAACCTCCTCGGACCTTCCTTTGTCTATTTCAACGTTTGTAGTACTTGTAAGTCCTTTTTAGAGTAGAAAAAAGTTGAGTCATAATTTTTCCTGATTTTTTTTGTTGTTTTTTTTTTTTTACTACAAACGAAAATTCGTTCACTACAAACCTCCTCGGACCTTCCTTAGTCTATTTCATCGTTTGTAGTAGTTGTAAGTCCTTTTAGAGTAGAAAAAAGTTGAGTCTAATTTTTCCTGATTTTTTTTGTTGTTTTTTTTCTACTACAAACGAAAATTCGTTCACTACAAACCTCCTCAGACCTTCCTCAGTCTATTTCAACGTTTGTAGTAGTTGTAAGTCCTTTTAGAGTAGAAAAAAGTTGAGTCGTAATTGTTCCTGATTTTTTTTGTTGTTTTTTTTCTACTACAAACGAAAATTCGTTCACTACAAACCTCCTCGGACCTTCCTTAGTCTATTTCAACGTTTGTAGTACTTGTAAGTCCTTTTTAGAGTAGAAAAAAGTTGAGTCATAATTTTTCCTGATTTTTTTTGTTGTTTTTTTTTCTACTACAAACGAAAATTCGTTCACTACAAACCTCCTCGGACCTTTCTTTGTCTATTTCAACGTTTGTAGTAGTTGTAAGTCCTTTCAAACTAGAAAAAAGTTGAGTCTAATTTTTTCCTGACTTTTTTTGTTGTTTTTTTTTCACTACAAACGAAAATTCGTTCACTACAAACCTCCTCGGACCTTCCTTAGTCTATTTCATCGTTTGTAGTAGTTGTAAGTCCTTTTAGAGTAGAAAAAAGTTGAGTCTAATTTTTCCTGATTTTTTTTGTTGTTTTTTTTCTACTACAAACGAAAATTCGTTCACTACAAACCTCTTCGGACCTTCCTTTGTCTATTTCAACGTTTGTAGTAGTTGTAAGTCCTTTCAAACTAGAAAAAAGTTGAGTCATTTTTTCCTGACATTTTTTTGTTGGTTTTATTCTACTACAAACGAAAATTTATTTACTACAAACCTCCTCGGACCTTCCTTAGTCTATTTCATCGTTTGTAAGTAGTTTTAAACTAGAAAAAAACAGTCTAATTTAAAAAAAAAAAAAAAAAAAAAAAGAGCTAAAATTTGTTTTTGTTATAACTTTTTTTTTAAATTACTACAAACGAAAATAGTTTTACTACAATCCACTACTTACCTAAATCTTTCAAAAAACCCAAAAAAAAAATCGATTTGTGAAGGTCGGGTGCGGAACAAATTTTTTTTTTGAAAATCTTTTTTTTGGAATTACTACAAACGAAAATAGTTTTACTACAAACCACTACTAACGCAACTCTTTCGAATTCCACAAAAAAAAATCAAAATTTTCAAAGTCGGGTGCCAAGTTCACATAGCTCATGATGGACTCGAAGCTTCTGTTCGATGAACATATTAGTGGTATATTTAATAGAGCCTACAGAAACCTCGGGTTTGTTTTAAGGGTATGTAAACCTTTTAGAAATGTAACCAGCCTCAAAGTCGTTTATTCTTCATTCGTTCGGAGTATTTTAGAATATGCTTGCTCAATATGGTCGCCCATGTATAATTGTTATACGACTCAGGTGGAGAAAATTCAGAGAAAATTTATCAAGCACTTAAATTATGTGACTAGGAAATCTAATATCGACGATTATCGTGCTAACTGTCATGAACACAATCTACTGTCACTCGAAGAGCGTCGAGAACTGATCGATATGTGCCTTTTGTGGGACCTGGTGCGCGCCGGTCTTGACTGCCCCGAGCTAGTAGCTAAAATCTCATACCGCGCGCCCGGTACACGCACTAGACATACTACTCTTCTCCAACCCCCTTCGCATAAAGCAATGTATGGGCAAAACTCTGTTCTTACACGACTTGCTTATTTATATAATAATAAATTCTCTGATATAGATATATTTCAATATTCGAAAAATTCATTTAAACTGAGGGTTAGATCGTCATTGGTGTCTACTGCGGTGCGGTCGACCGGTGGGGGCCGGTCTTGAGTTTCAAAATACTGTGTGTTTGCAACCCGCGACCCGCTACTCGCACTTGAGTCGCGCCCTTTGTCCATCGTACTGGTATGCTGCTCAAAGTCAGTGATTTATTTACTAGATCGGACCTGTACACACAGTGGTAATTGACATTACACTGAGCGTCGTAATCTGCTTCTATCACGTCGAGTCGTCACCGCCGCTGATCGCACCGCGCGCGCGAGCGGCCCGGCTGCGGGGAACCTGCCAAGTGTTGCCGGCGCGAGCACTAGCGTCGGCGTGGCGCCTACTGTCTGTCTATCCACGTATGTACCTACCTAATTAACACTGGTAATGAGTAAACCTGCCTGTCATAAAACTATTACCTCAAATGCCTCGTTGGTGTTTTACTTACCTTTAGTATTTATACTATGTGTATACAGTATTTATATTTAGTATTCAAAGCTTCATCTTTTCTTATAAAATTTTATTTATATATGTATATTATATAATATTAGTATTACCTACATGTGTCATAGTTAATAAATAAATATTTATATTTATTTTATTTTTTTTATATTTTAAATATGCCGGGAATGTGTGTCTTCTGTGGAAGAGTGGTATGGTGGTTCACCTTTTGAAAGTGAAACTAGAAAATAATTATAAACTTTTTTTTTTTTTTAATATTCCATCTCATCTTCAACTGTTACAATAATAGTATGTGGACAAACTTAATTGGCTATCAATATGTAAAATTAGGTTACCCAAATCGTGTTTTATAAGCTGTGTTCTGTTCCAAATAAATAAATAAATATTCAAAACACTGTCAAGCTTTAAAACAAACTATATCAACATAGCCATTTACAACAAAATAGGAAAACGAATGAAAGATATAATAGTTTACGAGGGCCTTAAAAATAATGTAGCCTTTTATGTGACCTAAGGTTTTATATCGAAGTTCAAGTGAGATAGGAGGAGACGTTACTTTTATTGTTTAGTTTAAGATATAATAAACTAGTCGGTCACATATTTAGAGATAAAGTCAAGACATCAGGATTATACACATTTACCTACAGAAATAAAAATATTTATCCTGAAGCAGCTGAAGTCAAAAAAATACAGTAAAATACATCAAAATGAGACTCGCACCTCTGCTTGCTTCGATAAATACAATTTTCTTGATATTAAAAGATTATTTTATTTCAATCAAAAACCTATGCAAGGGTTGGTTATCATTCACATTAAAACGGTAAATTTTTATTCTACGACTTTGGGAAATAGAACTTTTTTTTTTCAATTTTGAATTTATAAGTATTTAACTAAAAGGAAACTACTGTTTGTGAAATCAATCAAAGTATAGACAGGAGTAGTCTAATCAAACTAAATAAAAGGTCAACTGAAGGCCACTAAAGTCTTAGAAAGAGCTGATTTTCAAGTTAACTTATAACTCAAAAATTTCTCATACAAGTTCGAATCTTCAAAAAACGTAGAACAAAAGTTGTTCGTAGACTACCCCTTAGACGGTTTTGAATTGGAATAAAATTACCCCATACTCGTATTTCAAGAATCTTAATTATTTGACAACCCACCCGAGTAAATTCATAAACATGTAATATTCAATAAAATAACTCCGTTAAATTTGACTCGGGACAAAATGCAGTTAAAATAGTAAATAGTCCGAAGTGAAAATCCGGACAATTCTGTCGCTTCCAATTGATTTAATCAAACTGCTAATTCACACAATCCAGACGATCCGACTGGGACCGGACCGGACCAGACACAATCAGCTGCAAACAACTCAAACTTAAGGAGACGAATTGGGAAATTACCGAGTTTCATTTCAATATAAATTTATCTCTTAGTAAGCAAAAGATACAAAAATTACCTTATTTCATTTAATTAATATTTTCGAGCAAATATATTTAATTATTTGCTCGAAACATGGTTACAGAGCTGTCACCTAAACATAATTCCATCATATTTCACCAACACTTACCTTGGTATGCAAATGTTATGTTTATATTAAACAAATGTTAAGATGTCTATTAGATTTTCTTTATTATAACACACCTCCCTCGAAATTAGTTATTATTCCAGGTCTTCTATCTACATACAGAGTTTTATCGCAATCGGTTCAATCATACTCTATTGAAAATAACGTGACGCGATAATATTTAAGCCTGTATTTTTTTTCTATTATTAATACATACTTATTCATTGAGTAAGTATTACGCGAAACACAGTTTTTGAATCGTTTTTATCAAGCACTAGCTGCGCCCCGCGGTTTCACCCGCGTAAGATTGATTAAAATCGGTCCAGCAAAAATCGGTCGGTCGGTAAATCGGTCGGCATTTTTAAAAACTGCGTGTATAAACACTTTCTGCTGATTGCTGAAAAGCGTCGAGTCCTATGAATGTATCATTTTTGTATTGTTAGGTCTTGGTCCTTTCATGATTATATAAGTATGTATTTGTATGTAGATTGATAAGTAATAAAGTATAAAATACTTATATTTGGTTTTAGTTTATGTATGTATAATGTATGGTTTTTATATAATTATATATTTCAAGTGTAGACACCCTACCTCTCACCTTTCTTAGCTTCCATTCCATCCAAAGGTTGCCTGGAAGAGATCGCTTTCAGCGATAAGGCCGCCCATTGTGCTTCCTAAATTTAAGCTGTATTTGTTTCTATTTATTTATCTTGTAATTTATATGGTGTGTACAATAAAGAATTTATTCATTCATTCATTCATTCCAGCATTTTTTCTTTCATAAGAATCTTCTCCTGATCATAAGAAAGACAACAAAAAAGAATGAGTGAAATCGGTGACCACGCGAAATAGGGATTCATTTTAATATATAAGAAGATGAAGAAGCCACAGAAGGAGAATAGAGCAATACTAAAGAACTCGTTATTCAGTCTCAGTTTTCAGCACGGTTTTCAGGTTCCCTGATGCCACGTCTTAAACACAACTTAATCAATACGACAAACGAATCTAAACTTTATCCCAACAACATACGATCAATTTAACTCCACTCCTAGAAAAAGTACTCGTTCCCTTCAACCCCGTTTGAAATTAAACCTTAACTAAACGGCATAGGGTTGATGTAATCGCTGGCTATATCTTTCGTTTCGTTCAGGCGTTGAATAAAAGATAGAGACGTAACGAGCCGAAGAATGTCGTATTAAAGTGAATAGACACTGAGATATACTGATCGTAGTGATTATCTACAAAAATGCTGTTAAAGGACTTGACCATTTTCTTTTTAGAGATTAGGGCCGGTCTATGTCAGCATAAAGGGTAAATATAAAGGGATCCTTTTGCTAAGACTAAACAGTTCGTCTGTCTGTCGGTGTGTCTGCCCGACTCGCACTTGGCTGGTTTTAACAAGATATTGTTATAATCACAATGTATATAACAGTACCTCGTGACAAATCTCATTTATTATGAGTATAGTTCTTAATGCCCTGAACAGTCCATTAAAAACTGTACTTAGATAAGGCGATTGCTATTTTCTGAAAATCCATCGTTAGTTTAGGACCGGTTAAAAGCTGTGAGCAAAATGTATGTCCTAAATAAATCTCTTGCTACGCGTCTTGCTACGAAATCGTAGCACGTCTACGAATGTTCTACGGACGGCTACGACGCACACAGATTATAATGTAGTTTGTAGGGAGCAGACTTTGATTAAAAATGTTTTAGAAAAAGATTTATTGTTGAATTGAGGATTGTTAACCGACTTTAAAAAGGGGAGTTTTTATTTTCTTTGATATTCCATATTTGAAACACATTTAAAATACTTATAATGTTATCGATACTGAAAAACTATGTGTAACCATTTTTAAACAAATTTCCATGAAACATTTCACTGTTGCACCCAGAAACAAATACATTGTAGCTGTGTCCAGCGGTTTCACCTGCGAAAGTGCCGATCCCGTGTGAATTTCAAAAAACCCTTTCGTACCGGATGCCTACATCATATAAAGAACACACTGTTAAGATTTCTTCGGTCTAACATCAGCGCGAGCGGTTTGTGTGTATTGTGCGTTGATCAGCCAATCAGGACACAGTATTTTATATATAACTAGCTGCGCCCCGCGGTTTCACCCGCGTAAGTCCCGTTTCCGCGGGAATATCGCGATAAAATATAGTGTTATTCCCGGTTTCCAACTACTTTTCAAGTTTCATCGCAATCGCTTAAGTAGTTTTTGCGTGATTGAGTAACAAACATCCAAACACACACACTTTCACATCTTACTAATTTATAATATTAGTAGGATATTAGCAGGATTATATAACCATTTATGTTATATTTTAAAGTGTTTCCTACACTTGGATAACTATACTTAAAGAAATGCTTTCCAAAAATTTCGCACCCGACAGGACTTGAACCTGCATCTCTGGGGATCCGTCCCAACGCCTTTCCAATTTGGCCACGGCCAGGCGAAATTTTAGGAAAGCATTTCTTTAAGTATAGGATTATATAAGATAGAAATCATTGAAATCGGTTCAAAATTTTAACCACTTTTTTGTCATTCCGAGGTTACCTAAAAAGTCATTATAGGTGCAAATGTAGGTAACATTTTTAAACACGCTACCCCTAAGGCCTGTGAGAGGAGGGATCTGTCGACGACAACCGTCGATAAATTAACGGCTACCTACCTACTACGTGTATACGGACATTTGTGCAATAATGTACGTCCACATTACATTACGTAGTACGTACAGTCGCAGGGAAAAGTGCAGTACTACTTGGAATCGTGCTTGTTAAATTTATTATAGTGGCTTTTGTTGAATCGTAAATATCGAACACAATGATGAAACATTCCATTCTAACCAAATGAACACTTACAATATTGGGTTGAAATTCAGTAATAGCTTTGTGCTTTATTATTTTATAGTATTTCAAAGAACATTTTTTTTATGTTTTTTTTTATTTGGAGGTTTTATTGTGATGTGGGTTTTAGTTAATTACTTTGCTTTTTGTCTGTTTTTATTATAAGCAGTTAACATCTTCAAAAATACGTATACTTGTGTGAGCTGACTAAACGCGGCTCTCTCATCATTTTGAACAAAACTTAGACATAAGTCTTTCTGCAGTCGTTCAAACAGATAGTATAGTTAAAAGGCCGACAAGACAACGCCGGCGCCGCCTGACACAAACATGTCGTGTATTTTGCCTATGAAGCTGCACTTACGACCGGCGACTGTACGCTGTACACGCACAATACATGCCACGACCTCCGTGTCCACTTGATTTATGGCATTTTTTATACGTACGACATCACATGGGGCTTTTTTGTTTTGTGAAATTGGTTCTAATGTTTTAGAACCGTCTGTTTGTTTAATACCCTTGGTGGTACTTAAACCCTTTAACATGGATAATTCCACTAATATTATAAATGCGAATGTTTAGTTATGTGTTTAGATGATTGTGTTTCAGTTTTGCAAAAATTACATAACCGATTGCGATAAAACTAGGTATGCCGATAGGTGGAGATCAGGATTAACACATAGGCCACTTTTTACTGAATACTGATCCTGAAACACGATTCGAAAAACTCCAAATTTTATTTTAACTTCTAAAATTGTCAACCTATGGTTATGGACATAACTTGGTACTGTTATGGTACTGGGTTACAGATATTTTAAGATATTGGCAATTTTAACCCTGCAAACATTTTGAAATTTCCACAATATGTACCTGCGAATTAAAAGAACATACATGGCAACTAGCGAGTAATATAAATAAAATTCAAAATGAAGTGGCACCTCTAAAGGCTGTAAGTAAACTGTAAAGTACCCGGAAGTGCGTCGCCGGAAGCGGGCAACGCTTCCCGCGCTCCCGCGGCTTCCGGCGACAAGTGGCGCGCCAACCGGAAGCCACAGACTATGTCTGTTGCAGTAACATTGTTGTACCCTTTATTACGGAATAATGGGGGGTGGGAACATATACCGCGTACGTGCGGTGCCAACTATACAATGTTGTACTGTACATCTACTAATATTATAAATGCGAAAGTCTGCATGTCTAGATTAAAATTAAACTCACTTTTCGGTTTTAATGGCGTTGATTTTATTATTATACGCTTTTTATAGTTTAGTTTAAATGTTCGTTTGTTCGGGTGTTTGTGTTTCAATCACGCAAAAACTACTAAACCGTTTGCGATGAAATTCGGTATGCAGATAGCTGGAGACCTGGTTTAACACAAAGGTTTAAATCCTAATATTCCAGCGGAGTCAAGATTTACGCGAGTGAAACCGCGGAGCACAGCTAGTCTTTTGTGTCTATCCGCGGCTGTCTGTCTGTTTAACCTCTAAATCCTCCATAACCACGAAACTGAAATTTTGAATTCTTTGGGCATGTAATTATATAAACATACAAAGCTGAAGCAGTGGCTAATAGAGAGTTTTATTTTCAGGCAACTAGTAAAGTGAAGTACTAGAACCGCCGTACCATAATACATGTCTAAGTACGTTCTAGTGACCTATTATTTATACCTAAGGCATCTACCAACTATAGGCAGAATGAGTTTATATCTCGAGTGAGCAGCGAGTTTAACAGACTGTGTAGAGAGATGGACGATATTGATCTTTTTCATATTGACTTTAAGAGGCTCAGGCGCATGCTGAGTCAGCGTTTTTTTGTTGTCAAAGATTAAGTTCTGTGTGTTATGTGTATTATTGTGTTTTTTTTTTGTTTTTTCTGTTATGAGTCGTTAATTGTATTTAGTGTTATGTAGTGTATTATTGTATTAGTAGTGTATTAGGTTATATATATTTTGTTGTGTCCTGTCAGGAGTATTTATATTTTCTTAGTTTGTTTTTATTTGTGATCTCCGTAATTGGCTTTCTGTTTTATATTTTTAGTATCTATTATGTGTATGTAGCTGTGGATGTCCTTTAAATAAATAAATAAATAAATAAATAAGTAATGTACGAGAAACCAAAGTTTAGTCCAACCTTCTTTGGTGTCAGAAACTATAGGCATTTATAAATTGGAGCATTCCTCTTGTGCATTTATATAACGGAGGTAAATAGGATAAAATATAACAACATCATTATACAACCATGACCGTGGATCGTCCATAAAAACAACATTTTAAAAGCATGTTAACACGTTCTATGCCTAGAGAAAAAATGCATTTTCCTATTCAGGCCGCGTCGGTCATTGCTGGTTGACATCAAGAATTTTCGTTCGGGCCGCGTCGGTCAATGATGACCGCGTTTTACGAGGATTTTCGTTTCGATCTTACAGGCTGTCGGTGAATGTTATCAAAGTAAATTCCATATTCATTGACCCGCGTGGCCCTGTAGTTGCTCTATATCAAGTTGGTTTTTGAAAAAATTGCAAAGTTCGATAGAAAAACAACAATTACTGTTAATAAAGTTTAGTGACAAACAAAATTCCTTAAAATCTTATTACTATCTATCTGTGTTAAGATGTCTTGCGTAATCTCAAAATCTTCTTATTCAGTACAAAAGAGACATACATAAAAAAAACAAGACATAATATAAATTAATACTAAGGTAAGTCTAACCCTATACAGAGTTCTCTGCCGACAGACCTCAGGGGAAAAGAAAGAACTATAGAGAAAGGTAATAAAGTGTACAGAGGCAAAGGAGAAAATAAAAAGTACATAAGTCAAAAATTAAAATTACAAATTAAAGTACATGGAAATAAGAAGAAAATGATACATATACCTACACATGATACATACATAATAAACATATACATGTAAATAAACATACCTACAAATACATAATTATATAAATACATACCATACCTATATAAATACATGAAATAAAATATACCTACAGAGAGGTCAAATAATGATCCTTTACTCTATTTTTGAAGACATTGAGAGATGGACTCGACCGAATGTTATGTGGAAGATTATTCCAGAGCCGCACTGCATTAATTGTGAAAGAGCCACTATATTTGGCAGAAGTGTGGGACGGACATTTAAGACGTTCTGCAGTCTCTCGAGTTTGTCGAGGAGATCTTCAGTGGCATCCAGGAAACACACGTCGGCGTAATCCAAAGGAGGAAGAAGAAGAGATTGGGCTAAAGTAATCCTGGTGTTCAGAGGCAAAACGCTTTGAAGATGTTTGAGCGAGTGGAAGGTGGCAAAGACTCTCTGGCTTACTAAATTGATGTGTTTTTCCCAAGAAAGCCGATTATCGAAAACTATCCCCAAGTTTTTTGCACTTTCAGTGTAAGGTATCACCACCCCATCATACACAATATCAGGCAATGGTTCCCTACCCATTTGAATTTGATAATACTCGTAGGTATTACCAAATAACAATGCCTGTGATTTGGCGGGGTTAACAAGTAGGTAGACCATAAGACTTATCCCAGTTGGAGATGCATTCCAGGTCACGATTTATTAACCCTATGCTCCTATTTATGTCGTCGACTGGAAAGTGATAGTATATTTGTAAGTCATCAGCATACAGGTGGAAGTGAGAAGACAGCACTTTTGTGATTGTGTTTATAAAAACACAAAAGAGAAGAGGAGAGAGAACTCCACCCTGAGGCACGCCAGCAACAAGATCACACCAATCTGAACATGAGTCATCATAGCGGGCACACTGCGAGCGGCCCCGAAGGTAGGAGTTAAACCAAGAAATTGCTGATGATAATTAAATAAGCGCGGGAGACGACCTGACACCGCGACCCGCGCGGCCCCCTCTAACGGAAAGTCGATTTTTTCGATCTATAGGCCGCGTCGGTCATTGCTGGCCGACGTTAATTATTTCCATAAATAATAGCTCAAATTGACTTTTGTTAAAAACAACATACATTTGGATTAAAAATAAAACCATATGAGAAAAAAAATATTTTGACTTATTATAAACAGAACAGTATTTTTTACTAGGCCTAAAGGAAAATGTCGCTGTCGGTCAGCACTGACCGCGTCAGCAGAGAACGTGACTTTAAAACTCATCGACAATTATTATTATCATTGTTAAATTGTTATGGTATGTCCCGCAATGAACAGACGTTAGCGGTGGCGGTATGTGTATGTTCAGTCCGCGCGAGCCACCTGCTTGGCGACTAATAAACTAAATGTAAGCTTGTTATAATTTGTGTTTTTTGTACAATAAAGTGTTAATCAATCAAACTGACCCTAGCAGTATCAACCGCGTACAACCATAAAAATAGTACTACGGAGTAACTAGAAAGCTTACTTCGTTAATAAAACGGTCCGGCTTGACGTTAGAGAGATTCCAGTCTGTCCTTTTTTCACTTTAGTGTTCGTCGGTTAGTTAGATAAGGACAGACTGGGTCGTTTTGATATATCAAAGCAAAAACTACCTTAACTTTAGAGAACATGATTGAAAATGATATTTGAAAAGTTGTCAAGCGCACAGTCTTCTAGGAGCGAAGACGACGATGTGACATGTCTCTGCGTACAACTGACCGAAGGAGCTAAAGGCAATGCTTTAAGTCTGTCAAGTATCTTCTGCTGTCAGTATCTTACTTCTCCTCTACAAGTCATTGGACTAACTAACCTGTGCTCTTTGAAATCTGAAACGTATTTATTGATGGGCAACTTTATAAAACGTTAAATTGCTGGACCCAATCAGATAACAAGGGATACGATTATTTAAGAGCTTCATGGCCCACAGGATTGACTATACTCTAGTAGTATTTATAAAAAGTTAAATTAAAACGTCGAAACATTTATTTCGCTCAAACTTGCAAACATCAAGCAAAACTAAATTTCACACAATTAATTACTGCTCACACAAACCAGACATTTTTGATCGGCCGATAGAACACCGATATACAATTTAGGACATATAGGAATGTGAGCTTTGAAGAAAGAATTTCACAGGTCTGCAGAGGTGTTTGGAACTCCAAAAAGGGCTTAATAAGTTTTCTTTTCAGAGTTGAAACACAATTAAACTGTAATTAGTAAGTCGAGTCGAGACGGTCCAGACAAACACACTTAACTTCTAATTTGGAACTTGTAACAAGACTACATTTCTCCAATTCTCTCTCTACTCTGTACTCGGTAGATAAGTACATACTCGTATAAAAACAAACTTAGATGAGATGTAAATACTTAATGAGCTCGACTTGTTGATCAGAATATAGTGTTCATTCACCCAACACGACTCTTTGTACTACAGAAAGAATAAATATATTATCTTTCAATGTAATTAAGTGATAGGGATTTTAACCATACCTATATAAACAAGTCCGCTAAACATTAAATAGTTATTATTATTTAACAATTTAAAACACTTTATTTATCTGGGTGAAACGCGTTTTTATTAATGGTTTTATACGAACCGAGCTTTCCCCAACTTTACAGTTGGCTTTTCAAGGTTGACTGAGATGTAATTTGTCTATTTGAGCTAGCTAGGGATAAAAATAAGTATAATTTAAATTACAATAACTCTACAGTCTGCGTACACTGGAACGTTTTGTTACAAATAATTATGAGGCGGTAGTTTACTGTAACTTTTTAGAATGTTAAAATAGACAAATTACATCTCAGTCAACCTTGAAAAAGCCAACTGTAAAGTTGGCGAAAGCGCGTTTCGTTTCAAACCATGAATAAAAACGCGATTTAACCGGATAAATAAAGTGTTTTTATTATGCAAAATCGCGAAAACCATAGAATAAATTATTTAATAATTTGTCAAACTTTTCTTTGACCTTCTTTTCGTTTTGTTTCCCTTGTATTTTACTCGTCACTGAGATTTCGAGTGATCAATTCAAATACGGACCTACTACAAAAGTGTAAGTTATTAAGTACTCTATTGGGGAAATTTATATTTTTGTACTTTGACTCTTACAAGAACAAAGACGTTCATTCAATCGCTCGAACCTCGATCCGTTAGTCCGTAAGTCGTCGTGAAACGTAGGTTATCTCTTATCAGATAGTTACTTTATTCGCCTTAATTACAACCGAGTGACCCGGGTCCCCGGGACCACGGGGCCCCGGGGTAATGGGGCCGATGCGGTGGATTACATTACATTACTCCACCGAATGAACTGAGCAAACTGTTAATGAGCGTAGAGTAAGCGGTTTTAATAGATACAATCTATTTTATAGTTACAAAACTTTGGCAACCCTTTTTGACTTTTTTTGCAGTATGGCACCTGCATTTTAGTTTACCTACCTGGTTTAAGCATATTATAATATGTTACCTAGATTTAGGTAAATTTTTTGGGTTTTTTTCAAGTTTGGTTTTAAGCACAAGCAGTTTCGGAAATTCCGTAATCAGTTAAGAAAGTGAGAGATTTTAATTTTTACAATATTACAATATTAGAAGATAGATTATAAAATAGACGATTATAGATGATCTCCGTGCACCTAACGGTATTAATGCTTACGACCACAGCATCACAGGCATCGCTAAGACGTAGCACGCTTATATACCAAACAAGTTATATAGCCCTTACGAGTTCTTTGTTAAATAATTAATTCATCTTGGAGCCTTCAAGGGTGAATAGGTTTCTTCTAGGCAAGCAAGTTACCCGACCTCGTCGCCGTGTACCTTCAGGTGAGATGAAGAAGTCAAACTCTCCTCTATCATTTATTAATCAAAACTCAAAATCAAAATGTTCAAGAGTAAGGTTCGAAATGGAGACCGACCGACCTGAAGAATAATCAGATACATAGTTGTGTTCCCAGTGTAAAGCGTCTCGCACACCACACGGTACACCACACGGCACGATACAAGAGCGAGCGCACACTCGGAGTTACACTAACGCAATTTAAAAACAATCCCACGACGACGCGCGCGACGTTTTATTTTGTTGTCCACGGAATTGTTAGGCTACGAGTTTGAGTACTTCGTGTCTATGAGCGGAGCGAATGTTATAAGAAAATACTAAATATAAATGGTAAGCGATTCTGCACAAGGACATATCATTTCTAAACAGACGGACAAGAAAGTGATCATATAAAGCATTCTTTTTTACCTTTGAGGTACGGAACGTTTAAAATTGATTGAACTCGTCACCTTCTGCTGCATGCGCAGACGTTCTGGACGGGCTACACTCGAAGCTCATTTGTTCATCTTATCGACGGCTTTCATTTACTAATACTGAAAATAAATATCGCCGAAATAGTTCGTTCTGGCGACATTTACATTAAGCAGGATTCTTTATTTACCCAAAAGAAGTGATACCACAGGTTTCTGGTGAAAATCGCTCCGCCTGTGTTAGTCCCCACCAGTTAACGACAAGGAAATCATAACTCGCGCCCGACCACGGTGCAGACTAGATAACGCCCGCGACTCCCCTCGCCCGAGTCGCTATTTGCAGCTCGCTCTACTATATCTTTACTACTTCTACCTTCCGAGTTCCGAGTCAACACTTCAAGAGGATTTTATTTATTTTTATAAATGTGTGTGTGTACCGTAATATTCGAAACTTATGTAAGTTTAAGTTGCTTACAAACCGGTGCGATTTGAGTAACACAAAGTGCTTTTGTAAGAATTTCTGTTACTCAGCAATTTTGAATAATGCACTTTACACTCTTGTACGACATTTTTTGTATTGTTTCGTCACAGGATTGTTTTTTGTAAAATCACGATAATCGCGAAAAATTAGCCCCCTTATAAACTTAAATATATTTATAAACTCTATTTAGTCAAAATGTTGCTATTTCTGTTAGTCTTAATAATATTATAAACGCGAAAGTTTGTAAGTATTTAAATATGTATATATGTATGTGAGTTTGTTACACTTTAACGCAAAAACTACTGAACTGATTGCGATGAAACGATGAAATATAAGTAACTGGATACCGGGAATAACACATAGGCTACTTTTTATCCCGATATTCCCGCGGGAACGGGACTTACCCGAGTAAAATCGCGGGGCGCAGCTGATAGTCCATAAGTTACACGAGGCTCTTGAAAAGTGTAACACTAGGTAAGACACAAGCTACTTTTTATAGAAGAAGTTAAAATGTTTTGCGTCACTCGGGCGCTTTTATATTAGCTAAAGTGCATAAGGGATTTTTTTTTTAACCAAAACAGGTCTAATAAATGTTTACTTTGTTTGACATCGTAGAACTATTTTCATACGCAAGAAAACTATAACATAAAGTCGCAAGACAGCAATCAGCAAAGCTCTCGAACTTCCGTATACAATGACAACAACAACAGAACAAAGTCTCAAATTATTCTGTATGTTGTTCGCATGTTAAGTTTACTCTACTAGTTGAACATCTTCTTGAGTTTCCGTTTGGGTTTATGATTTCAATTCGTTATTAAAAACTCAAATTAAAGTCACAATTCTGACAAAGTTGGATTGTACCTAGCGAAAGTAGCGAACCAATTATTTTTCCCCGACTGTGCGGCGCAAATAAGGGTAGTGTGTTTATCAATCTATGTATTTGTTCCTAGGCCTAAGTGGCGCTCCAGAGGCCAAAGTAATGGACCGATTTTGATAATTCTTATTGATTCGTCTGCGTCTACAAGCAACGAACAGTTTCTAGATTTTTGTTGTCTTTGTAAGATGAAAACTGGCTACAGATTCAGAATCGGGTAATATTTGTTGAATGTAAAAAAAGATATTACCTTCGATTAGGTACTAATTAGGTGAACATGAATTTTGATAAGTATCATTCTTTTTTTTTAAGGCGACAAAAGGGATTCCTCTGCTGGTCAGATACAATACGTTGAATAACATATTTGGTTGACTTGGATATAGCAATTGGGGAAATTGTGAAAATGCTCCACCTGGCTATCGGCTGCCTCGTATCAATCTCCAGTCTACATTTTCACTAACATGCACCTCCCAGGGGGGGGGGGGGCGTGCAAGGCGCCTGCAGTTTTCGCCACCCAGTCCGTATTCGTTATGCATGCCCTATTTATTTCGTCTCAGTATTTATGAGGGAAATATTCGCCAATCTCGCTCGCTCAGAGAACGGTTCGAACTCGTTAATGCGATGCCCGTACATTTACTATTTACCCACTCCAGATTGGAAGTGCGAAATACCTACGTACTTATTTCCGATTACTTTATTCCGGTTCCGTTCCGTTACGGTTATTACTTGTTAAGGTAAAAATTACAGGAGTTTTATTATGGATTAAGGACCTTCGACTGAAGTGACTTATTTCACTGGACTGGGCATGTATTCTAAAACTAAAAACAACAACGAATTAGCATTTTTAAATTTCTCTCCAGAACGATTCAACAATTTTTGGTAAAGTTTCACTAAAAGTTTGAAGAGTTGGTAATTTTACCAAAAATTACTGAACCGTTTTTGAGAAAAGTCTAACAATGCTGAGGCGTTGCAGAATGGAGCGAAACTAACTTTTTGCAATAGGTATCTACTCATCCTCTGTATCTGTGTAAGTTATAATCAGTTTCAACATCGAAAGTAAAAGTAATACCTACCTATTATGACCTCCTGGAGCAAAATAATATTATGATTGGTGCCGCTTGCGACTGTTACTTTGACTTTTAAAGGAGAAACAGGGCATTAAACAACAATTTGCTATTTTACCAATAGATAACAGTGACCGGTGAGAGCTTAATTTTTTTCCGTTACTAAGTATTTAAAATTAAAAAAGTAAACAACCAAAACAGGTTGACGTAAATTACGTCAAGAAAGTTCAATAAATTATAAAAGTTAAGCAATCAATAAAACAATAAAGCCTACTTCCCGAGCTTAAAGCGTCGATAAAAAGCTCTTTGTGAGAGGAGACCGGATCATTTGTTATGATAGCTTTGTTTTAGTTAAATGTTAATTTTTAAATCTACCTTATGGTTATCTAAGAAATTGTATGACACAAAGTTTTTAGGGTGACTACTTCGATAAGCTTTAATAGATGGCGCTGTTCAGAATCGATATAAAAAAATGAAAGGTGTTTATTTATCCGACTACGGTGAAGCCAAAACGAAGGGTTTTTGGCAGTCTACATCTGTCTAACACTTATAATAAAAGAAGAGAGGACAAAAAGTCTGTACTTGGAAGTAAATTAGAATAAAAGTTGTCTAGAGGACTTAGAAAAATAGTAGAACAAAATTATATAATTTTTAAAATTCATGTCTGTCTGTCTGTTTCTCTGTTTGTTCCTTATACAATTGAAAACTACTGATCCGATTAAAATCTGGTTTTCAATATTGGATAATTCTATTTTTGAGGAACCTCGTGGTATACTTTACAATTTACATCAAAATCCAATTAATAGCACGCGACTAAGTTCATTACTGATTTGAGATTAGGCATTTTATTTTTTTTCAAATTCAAAAATTCTTCGTTTAATTGGATGTATTCGATCACTTTAAATACGTCAAGCGTTCTTACAACTATGACTCTAGTGTGGGTTCGGAACGCGCCCTTCGAAGCCACAAGAAAGTCATGGGTTGTTTTTTTAGTGATCGCATGTTTTTATTTACAATCGCTAAAAGTTTTTTTTTTTTTTCTCACAGTGATCATATGATTCACATTGTCGCATCTATGCACTATTCTACGCAGACAAAGTCGCGGGTAGCAGCTAGTATATAATATGTTAAAAAGTTAGTCATTCTTACTGGTCTAAAAAACTAAGTACACTGAATAATTTGGATAGTTTAGAAATTAAGTCCAAAAACACAGACTACGAAAATAGATAAATAAGTAAACTCAAACACAAAATATATTATTCGGACGAACATAGTTTTCGACTTTGTCAATTTTTTAAAAGTTTGTAATGCTCGCAAACAGCATTTGTAGAACGGGCATATGGGTGGAGACACTAATATAAACAAACTAAACTCACCACTCACGTCGTCGTCGTGTCGTCACTACAAACAAACGATTAAACTGAACACAACAACTCAACTACAAAGAGACCTGGAAATATGAAGTATCTACTAAAAGAGTAAAACAACCATATCTACGTAGGTATACATAGGTCTAGCACACACACACTACAGAGGCGCCCTCTACTGACGTACCTTTGAACCGTAACTTTTTTAGGTGATGCTTTGTTTTTTGAGTTTTCTGTCGGCCCGCACGCCCTGAAACACATGCAGTCTGTGGGAAATGGGGATAACATGTCGGCTTATACGGCCTATGATAGCCGGCATCGGCAATTGACCGTTTTATTACAGTCCACCTTTCAAAATATTTAAAAATCACATAATCATTGCAAAATACCCCAATGAGTTTATGTTCTTCTCATTGGAGGTCGCATTCCGAAAACATACTTATAGTACGACGATCAAATCGAAAATTTGAAAATATCTGATATTTTTACTTTGACTTTAAAACGTAAATGTTATCAGATACTGAAATGTACCACCTTCGTACCGCGTATTTCTCTGAAACGATGTTACGACATCAGGCCGTTTCCAAAAAGTCCTGTTTCGAATGAAATCGGACATTTTATGTCGACGACACAGGTAAATAGAACTCTTTATTGTTCCAGTAAAATCTACATTTAGTTACCGAACTTACGGATACATAATACAAACCTACCTACCTCTACAGAGGCTATGGAGCTACGATTTTGTTAAATAAGTAAAGATGTCGAAAATAAAGAATGTCGCAACGAGCCGCGTGTCGCGCAAATTGTTGTGTAGGTTTGGGCAAGGCTTAAAAAAGGATAATAAATAAATAATTCCATTATATTCCATTATTGTGTTAAAACTGACGGATTGAAATTATTGTAATATTTTTGGCTTATTCCCGAACGGGCTATTTTTTTCAATTTATGATTGCGATGCGAAAGTTGGTTTGTAAATGAATTCAAGTGAATAATATAATCTGATCTGATGCTGCGGAGGCAGAATTCAAGAAATCAGGATTACGTTGACATCTACTTGCCAGTTGCCCTCTCAGGGGTGGCACACACACAGGCAAACAACAGCAAATATAGGTTAAAAAATAAATTAATTTAATGGTTTTAATCGCGTTGCTTTTATTATTTAAAACATTTTATCAATGCACAACGTTTCGAGATCTTTACTTTACAAGCCTCTTTCTCCGAGGTAGACTGAGATACTACAAACCGAAAAACAACTATAATATAAAACGTTCCTGTGTACGCAGATTTTAAATTGCATAGATTAGTATTTAATTATTTACTATGCTAAAATCACATTTTTAAATAAAACTTCATATCAGTCTGTCGAATTTTCTATTACCATATATCAGCTAAGCTGTCATAGAACTATTTCAACGTGTATTTGTTTATTTATCAAAATATTTAATTGATTTCTGTACACGTTCCCATTTTACGTTCAACTAACCCGTTGCGCGAAACATAGCGAATGTTTGTTATTTTCATTTCAATTTTATTCGTAGTTCGTTTGAGGATAGAAAGCTTTGAATACCTATACAAATTGTTCATACGTTTATTCATATTTTGATTCACCTGTACAAAACTATGAAAAAAAGGGATACAAAATGACAGGCTGTATGCATTACAGTCAAAATTCTGCGCGTGCTTACAATACTGAAAAAGGCCCACGAATACTTTGTGAAATTGCTTAGCCTACGACTATTTTTACGGCTGCAAAGAAAGGGTTTACTATTTCTAACTATATACGAGTATACTTAAAGAAATGCTTTCCAAAAATTTCGCACCCGACAGGACTTGAACCTGCATCTCTTGGAATCCGTTCCAACGCCTTTCCAATTTGGCCACGGATGCATGTTCAATCGAGTCGAAATTAAGGATTGCATTTCTTATTGTTTTTACGTTTTTGGAGGCACGTGGAAAGCATTTCTTTAAGTATAGTTATCCAAGTGTAGGAAACACTTTTAAAAATATAATATATACGAGTAATTTAAAAATGTACCATTGAATATTTTGCCAACAAACCGTTACAAGAAGATCGAGAGAACGACCAAGAAACTGCTTTTCAAACTGACATTCGATAGTCTAGTGATGCTGATAAAATACGGTTACTTCTTCTCATTCGATGTGCAGAGAATTCACTTTAAAAACATCTACGTTTATCCCAAGCGAGACGAACCAAAGGCCCTATAAAGGTGGGTACTGTCTGATCGACGTTACGGCACATAATGTAACGTGTTACACAACGAGCGTCCGTGCAGTTCGTACGGGACATAAGGCGGTCGCAGCGGAGCTCCTATGCTCGCTGCGAATGGTATAGTCATTACACACGCCCGCACCGTAACTCGAGCAGTATCCAACTTGAGGCGCTATATAGATATGTATATATAGATAAGCTTTCCATCTTAATGGAGTTATCAAATTATTTTATAAGAAACCTTTATCGACTTTAAGTTTACAAGTTTGAACTGTATGTTTCTGCAATTAGTCTAACAACGGGGAGTTTGTACATGACTTTAAGCCGCGGGTTTCCTTACGATGTGTTCCTTTATTATCGATAAGAACGACGGAACACACTCATTTAGTTCCACCGACGTCCAGGACCCCTCCCGCTTAAAATCGACACCACATAAAATGCCTCATTCTGATTAAAATCATTTCCAGTGGTCTATTTGAGTTCAGTGTTGAGGCGTCATTCAATATCGGCATGTAAGGAACTCTATCCGAGGTACGGGTTGAAACAATTACGTCGAGTTTAATTAATTCCAAGGTATTGGCAACTGGCAACCCTGAAGAGAGGAGGGCTGGAAGTTATCAGGAAGTCGGAACCCTGTTTAATATTTAGAAGGTCGATTCCTCGAGACGTGACGATGCACAATTCCACTCTATTATCCAAATCCGGGCAAATATGTATTCATTTCTCGAGTCAGTCGGTTCGGTAGCCAAAGCCAACCAACCTCAATTACTCTGTTTACTGAATTATTCTCCAAATATTTGGCCTATAGGAAATAACATCGTTATATTAATTTAAATTTAATTTGATATAATACCTTACAAACGTGCTTTTAAATACAATTTGTAATAAATAGTTACAAACTCACTTATTATAGGTACTCCCGATTCAGATTTGAACGCTTCTCCTGATTTAAATGTTAGTGTATGAAAATGAGAGAGATTCTATCGAATAAGTGTGTGAACAACCCTCATTATAAAACCTAATTAAACTCATTTATCGGTTTTAACTGCGTGGTGTTTATTGTATTTAGCATTGTTTCAATGCCAAACGTTTAGACTGAGTCAGTCTATCCTGAAGAAGAGACATGTACAGGTCTTGAAACATTGAGCATTGAAACTATTTGAAACAAAGCCAAAATAATAATCACTACGCGATAATAACTGAAAATGTCTTTAAAATCTACAATTAATTAAATAAATAAACAGTATTCCTTATTTATTTAGTAACTCAGTACCTACCTGTGCGGACGTGTATCTATGTACCTACGATGTACGCTAATCATCCCCCAAACGATTAAAACAACATTAGACAATGGATGCCGAAATTGTAATAAAGCATGTCCCGTAAATCATGAGAAGCGTTAAATTCCCGGGAGATAATCTTCCAGATCCCGGGAGAATATTCAGCTCGTATTAATAAGCAAATGGCTTAAATTATAATCCCCGGGACTCTCAATATTTAAACAGTTCATTCGGGAACGGCGAAGCGTTTTCTTAGAGACGGTATTATTATATTTATCTAGCATATTGGGTAAAGATCCTACCTAGTTTAAATGTGAATTAGTAGTAAGTAAGTATATATTTAAAATCCACATTTTGGAATTTTCACATCAAGATTTTTAATAAAACACTTTATTTATCCGGTTTTATCGCGTTTTTATTCATTATTTGACCTATTTCGCCAACTTTACAGTTGGCTTTTTCTACCTTGAAATGAATAAAAACGCGATAAAACCGGATAAATAAAGTGTTTTATTATGCAAAATCGCAAAAACCATAGAAGAAATTATCAAGATTTTTACCAAACATCCAAAATCTAAAATTTCAAATACCGTCTACGATTGGCAGGCTTGCTGATTACGCCAATTATCTGGAATTATCCCGAATTACATCGAATTACGCAGGATACCTGGTTCCGAGGGAATTACAGGGAATTGCCGCGTCGAATGCGAGCTCCTTTCACATCTCATTTCGGTAAATGTACGGACCTACAAATGTTATTAATATTCATTTTCTAATTATAATTCAGTCGAATTTGTAACAACATAAAGCTTTAGACAACCGAGTAAGTACAGTCGCGCGACTGAAGCAATGCGACGATACCTAATTAACCTTAGCCATATACATACATCGTCTTGCATTGAGATTGAGTTTTGATCATTACCGAATTTCTGTTATGTATGACAAAGTTTGTCAAGCCTCTAAGGAGGCCTCTAAGTGGCCACGCCACATTTATTAACATTACGGATTCCGTCATTCCGAGCAAAGTATACCTCATATAAAGATGAAACGTAGCCTCCACAGGTCGCGCGTCGCGCGTCGCGCAACGTTGCTCAAAAGCTCACCAAATGAATATTTATAACAAAGTCACTGCTCCTGTTGCTAAGTATTATTTACTTCGCGAATAGCCCATTACCACGACTTACTTTCAATTTATTTTGCATTAATTTGAGGGTTTAGGTTACCTTGTTAACTAAATATGATATATTATTGTAATAAATAGGGTTTTAAGTTGAGAAAAACCTAGAGTTTGAAATTAGTGTACTGTTTAATATGAGGATGTACTAAGTATCTTATTTACCTACTGTAGTACCGGGAAGAGCCACCGAGATAAGAAATCTAAGATCGATTACGTCCCCGGTTCAATAAAGTGAGATTTATATTACGAAGCTAATGATAATGCATTATACAGTCAATTTTACAAATACAGTGTCGCAGCAGTTACTCAAAGCAACTTTATCAGACAAATAGAATATAGACAGTACCGCAGTTTCTACGTAACTTTTTTGTGAAAATGTATGCGACGAGTTTCGTAATGTACACCCACTTATAAAGAATTCTAAGATTCTAGATTATTTATTACAACAAATGTTGAAAAATATAGCTTTAAAAAACCAACTTCACTCCAGTAACGCCCGTACAAAGGCTGCCGTGCTGCCGTTCAAGTAACCCGAAGCGACGTCAACGTCAACGTTAACACGTGAACGTCAACGTCGACGGCAACGAGGCCTCTAACGTCACGGGTGAATCGGGCTGGAGTTCGTCGGATTTTACCTTTATGTAGTGTAGACCACCCACTGTGTTATAGTTACCTGGAAAAAATAAAGGCTATTATTAGTAGGTTTTAAATGAGTCAAGTTACAAAAATAAATATTCGCAAGACATAGTATCACTCTATTTTAAGTTCCAACAAATGATCAAAAAATAGTAAGTAAGTAGCTAGAATCACAAGAAAGCGACATCATAAATGAACCACTGTTATTATTGTCAAGATTATGAACAACTTGTTGCGTTTGTCCGGAACTTGTCTACGCCTCTGATGGGAGGACATAGCCGCATTTTATGAAATGAAATTGTAAAAAGACATCGAGCAGTTTTGTTCGAAGTTTGGTTCTAGTAAATGAAATAAAAAAGAACAAACTAACCTGTACATACAGTGCCACCTACTTCTGTTTTGTTATCAGAAGTCGGACAGCCTAACTCAATCCGGACCCAGCCAGTAAAACTGCCCGATGTCATTTGACAAAACTGATAAGTCGTTTGCACTGTATGTAGAGATGATTTTGTCCCTTTATTAAGTCGTTCCTAGATCTTAAGGGTCATTTATTTTTGGTAGAAGTCCAAAAATGAGTAATTTACTGCATTCTGGGATGCTTTAGTCATCAAAGATTACTCATCAGATCCTCAACAATTTTTTTTGATGGGACGACGATGGAACTCCCGCCTTTTTATTAAAAAATTGACCATCACAATTGGTCAGGTCAAGCCATCTTCGAGTAATCGGTGAACATCCCTAAAAAATCGCAACGAATTGAGAACCTTCTCCTTTTACTGAAGTCGGTAAAAAACAGTGAATGCTCTATGTCCCCATTAACGTAGCAAACAATTTAAGTACGATATTTTAAGCAACGAAATAAAAATTCCACCATCATTATTTGTAACAATTGTCCCGACTCGCACTTGACGAGAACAACTCTCACTGCGAGAAACAATTCGCAACTGGCAAGAATAAGAGAGAAAAGTCGACAAGTGGACTCCTGATTTCAAATACTCTGTTCGGGGAACATTTTTTAAAAGAAATCGTGGGAATAACTTGGGTAATTTTGTAATTATGGTATTCGTACTGTGGTTGTGTGACTGGCGTTTTAAAATATTTCTATTCTATTTATATCATTTTGTTTAAGCCGATCATCCACGACCTTAGTTTAGTTGCACAAGTGAACATAGCGGACATCGTTTGCGATTTACTTTAACTTCAAAAACGCATTTGTAAAACAGATACATTTTCGGGGGGAAACAAGAACGGGGGGAATCAGGACTAACCTAAGCTAGCTCGACTATGCAGAGCTAAGTTACAGCTGAGCTGAGCTGAGCGTCATTGAAGATTTTGATTATTGTTGGTCACATGGTATTTCGGTACAGACTTAACGAAAAAGAGCAAATCAAGCGAATGCAAACGAATGATGATCGCCATCGCGGAAGGTTCGCCAGTCTTCGCTTGTTCGCAGTTTGTTCGTTCGTTTATACTCAGCACTCACAAGTTCCATTTCAAACTTTTTTGTATTCTATTTCACGTAATTCTATTCCATGTGCAAAACTAAACAAAAAGTGATGGTGTTATAGTTCAACCGCTACACATGCTGTATTTGTACGTCGCCGCTGTAAGTCGCCGGCGCGGGCGGGCGCTCGTAGAGACAACGATTCTCGTAGCGTGATCGAGACAGAGAAGCAATTCCATTAGCGAAAGTGGACAAGAGCGTCGCGTATTATTCTAACATTCGCCGTATTCTGCAGTTTCAATTGTAAGGCGCTGCACTTACTGCATCCATCTCGTTATTTTATTACATCGAGACGAGTGCTAGTGCAGTATAGACTTAGCTTTATAAACACGGAATAAATATACGTACTGTCGGTAAAAAGGAACAATGCACCAATGTTAAAAATGCAAAAGTAATTCTGTATGACGTTTTCGCGCCTACACCGTTGAACCGATTTCAATGAATTTTGGAATAGAGATAGATGGGACCTTGGAGTAGAACATAAGCCTTTGATGCCGATATTCCTGCCTACTAGAGCAGGAAGTGAATGAACTTGTATACAAAGTAACGCTTTGCTGCACGACTTTGCTGTATGTATGTAAGTTTGCCCGGGCGTTTTGTTTTTTTACCTATAATAAATAAATCCACGATGATTAGATCTGTAACCGATGGATACGCAAACTGTAAATTATTGCCACGATATAAAATCTTAATAACTTCTCTTGTAAAGGTGATTTTACTTCGCTATGTGCATAAAGCACTTTCATTTTTTCTATTACTTCATCGCAGCAAACCCTGGTATACGTGTACTAATAATACTTCAGTGAACAGGGAGTAGTTTTCAGGGGTCGCGCTGGGCAACGGCGTGTCTAGTACGTAATTAGTTTACCTCATGTTTTGTGGACTTTTTTCGCAGAATTTTCATTTTTCCCGACTAGCGCTACTGCAAAGTCTTCATATAAATGGAAATGGTTTTGTGATGTGATAAACTGACATCAAATTTACATTTACCTGTATAGATCTCTACTGAATTGTGTGCAGCCAACTTTTTGTACATCTTGTTAGCCCTTACTTACAGCAGTAGGTACAATAGAAGCCAGCAAGTATGGAAAGTTTGATGAAAGTTTCTTTAAGGCAAGCATACAGTGTGTTAAGGGAGGATGTCTTAAACCAAAACTACCTTCGGTTTTAGAAGTCTAGGCGAGCAAGTTTTGGTTTGCTACTTTAAAAAAATCGAAAATGAGTTAAAATTTTCAAGTCACAAGAACATAATTAAGTTGGTTACTTAAATGTCTGGAAAATCTCCTTACAGTTGAGAAATTCCACCGATTACAACATAATAGAAATTCTATCATATCGTCTGAATAATATGTTTTGTTTGTCAATAATAATAGCAATAAAACATTTATAATAAAGCTGGAAATGAACCCGTTAACGTTCCGATAGAGAGCGCGAGTCACAATCTACGGAACCCATTTAACGCTATCATAATGAACCACAACAGCATTAACCATTTATTAAAACATACTCGTAACGCTAGTCGGTATCGATAATGAATCCAAGCATTAATTTAAATATCGAACATTATATACAGCTTGGGCCGGCAAAGTTGGGTGAGGTAACCGAGTTGTCATCTGTGACACCGAAATGCCGGTTAAACTGAAGGGGCAGGTCTATAAAACCATCACTAGACCTGTTGTGTAAATTTAAAGTCTAAGCAGGAGTTGCAGGTCACGAAAATGAAGACTGATACTGCGCTGGATGTGTGGTGTTCGCTAGATTTGTACATCTAAATAAATTTACCCACGCAGAATAGAAAATATCGGATGACGGCACTAGGGTAATAAGTTTTGAATCGAAGTTAATTGCAATTAAGGTGATACAGACAGCAAGACAGCCATTATCCCGATCACTGTACAAATATACACAGCAGGCCGACTTACCCTTATTTGATAATTATTATCGTACCACTGCTGGGCAAACTACTTCCTTTTTATTCTTACACACACCAGGGTCTAACGCGATATCTGATCACTGGTTAGTCTGTCTTCGTCTGGGTTTACCACGTGATCGTTTGACGTTTTGTGGGATCCACATTGTGGTGGTTTTTTTACGGTCAACGAGTGTGACATTTTAAGTTCCTACTCTTCATTTCTCACTGACAGAGCCTTGAGTGGCCCGTATTTCTTACCAAAACAAAAGCAGGCGGGAAGTATATTTACTTACGCGAGCGCACGCGCGCATCCACGCCAATCGTGACACTAATTAATACTATTTAAGGGGTGTTTAAGAGCTAAACTGAAAATCCTTGTCGCATTCATCGAAAAATATTCTATGCAATAGTTTTGAGTATTTTCGTTCAAAGCGTTTGTAAATGACATTGTTTCCTACATTTAAGTGTAATTTCAAGACAAAAACTACTTATTGTTTCGAAGCCTTAGGACATTTTAGTCAATTTATGACTTTTTTGTCCGAATTGTGCTAAGGCTTCAACACCTTTCGACATTTTTATTTACAATCTACATCAAAACGTAACAATCAATGTTTTTAAAAACATTAATCGAAAATATTGTAACATTGCGTCAGAAAAAAAAACAACAAATTTCGATGAATCCGACATGGATTTTCAGTTTAGCTATTCAACACTATTTAATACACTTCAGCACTCCAACAAGGTACTTTTTCATCATTTCAAGACTCGCTGTTCTGTGAAGTCAACCTACTGCAGCAGGAGCCTCATCGATGTCGTTGCTGTGCCCCGATGGGCCGGCTCCTGTTCCGGAATCAACTCGAAACTCGGAAACACTCGGAATCTGCATAACATAATTAGAAGAAGGGTTGCCCAAAATTGACAGCGTGAGACCTTTTAAAAAATAAGCGGAAAACAGCGAGATATCCGCGCGGAATTTTAAACAGGCTTTTGGTTTTTTTTGAACGATTTATTTTGAGCCTTCTAATTTATTTCTTGGTGTTTGTTCCAGTTAGACAATTTGCCTTCGAGATATTAGATTTTTAATTGTAAACGAAAAAAACTGGCTGGTTTTGGACGAGTAATTATTTACGAAAAAAATATCGTATCTCAGTAAATAAACGAGATTAAGTTCAAGATTAGACAGTACCTAATAAGACTAGCATTTCGATAACTGCAATTGAAAATTAAAAAACCTCTCTGGACAGTCTTTGCATTTCATATCCCGAATGTCCGTCAGACCTATGCAGATGAAACCGCGTCACGCCAGTAGTACTATTTCTCATAAGAAAACCCTGACTGGCCATGTTTCACTGGCCACTCATCCAAATGCCGCCGTTGTACAATATTCCACGGATGTTCTCCAAATGCCCTCCATCAGTCAACCCTGAATGATGAGGAGCACCCGCGGCCGCAACCTGCCTCACGACCACGATTTATAACGGTACGATTTCCAGCGATGTACAGGAGCTTTTTTCTAGCTGAGTCCCGCAGTTTCAGCGAGTGCTTACTCCATACATTGGGAATTTTCAAAAGAAGGGAGTCTGTTTTTAACAGACGCCTTCAATAATAGCCATCTGTTTGGCAAGTTATAGTTTGATAAATATAAACATATTTAGATAAATACGAGTATACTCGTTTCACATGATCATTCTAAAAATGTCTTATGAGAACAATTTAGCAAGTGTGTCTTTGAAACGTAAATAAAAATTTAAACTTCTAAAGACCCCTAATTTATTTTTGTGTTTAATCATACTTAAATGTACGCTATTTACTTTTACTATATTTTTAAGTAAATGCTCTTCATAAAACACAAAAAATGATAAAAAATTTAATTTAAAAGCTCAGCGAACTATATCGTTATTACAAAATAACTAAGCTCAGAGCTGCTAATATAAAGTTTACTAAACATTTCTGAAAATATATTTTTATAGAGTTCAACGGAGTTTCTACGACGCAATCTGCTAACAAAGTAGTTTGACTAATCTTACTGCGGTCGTTTTAAAATGTATCCTAACTGTGAAACTTTAAAGTGGATTACAGCTTGTTGTGGTGGTGTTTAACTTTATGTACCTCGGATTTAACGTATGACGTGTCAGGTCGGTCAAATGTCCTAGCTTTCGTTGCCGAAGGAGTTAGGCAAAGCAAAGATTATCTAGTAGGTACTTAGTCCGCCTTTGCGCTGTTGATAAAGCAAAGTGTGTGTGTGACATACAACCTTTGACTGTTTAAACAGCGAGCTTCAAAGAGATAGTTTAGCAGATACTGACGTATGCATTCATTCAGTGAAACCTAATTAAAATACGTGTAAATTGTTTAATTTCAATATTAATCAATTGAGTTTCTTGAAAGTGTAGGTACGTAGTAAAGCGAAGTGAAAATCGAAATCATCGCCAAAAATCGAATTTTCGGGTTGTTTCCAAATCTCCTAAAAATCGATGGATTGACGCTTTGTTGTAGGTTCGATTCCCGCCGGGTGCCAATGCTTAAAAATAAATATTTGTATCTGATCAGCTGTGGTATCATCCACCGCTAATAGTGGCTAAGTTGCAGTACATTGCTGCTTTGACGTAACGTGGTTGTTACCGGTGATTAATTCAAAGCAGCAATGTAGAACACGAAATATGTTTTTTGACAGTAAATAGCAACTAGTAGCGGTGGATGCTAATTAGATGATACCACAGCTGGTCTTTTTATGGCAATAATGTAAATATCCCATATCATAATATGTATTTACAAAAAAAAGTAAAAATATGTAGTACATCCGTTGTCTAATACCCATAATACAAGCCTAGTTCTTAGTTTGGGGGCTAGATTGCGCTGTGTGTAAAGTCGTGCAATACATTTTTTATTTATTTTTATTTAATGAATGGACAACACTTAAGGAAGGGGACGGGTAATGTGTTTTTGAAATAGGAAAGATTGTGAAAATATTAATATCTAAGCTAATAAATAGTAGACAACATAAATAGGCATAACAGACAAACCAAAATTGATATAGTAATGTAAGTTTCACATACCTACACAAAATACATACCTACTATTTATAAATATTATAAAGAGTAGTAGTCAAAGTATCTTTACGTTAACCTCCCTTGACTTGACTGATTATGGCGACTTTACTGGCTTATTCCTAACGGGATGAGCCATTGTCAAAGACCAAGATGAAAAAGAGTTCAAACAGCGCCGCCGCCGCTGCCGTTCCGAGCAAATTCCATAATGATATTAAAAAATAAGTTAAATTTCAAAGGATGTTCACAACTGGTTCTTAGCAAGTCAGCCTCATTCAACCTATATGTAAGTATATCACAGAACGTTGTTGTTTTACCTTTCTCAATAAAGCCTATAAAATTGTGCCAACAAAACGTTTCGAGACAAACGTAAAGCATAAAAGCATCGAATGTGAACGATTTTCTTCCGATTCGGGTCGTAAAAGATATAAAACAAGGTTACAAAAGGATGCAAAACGAATGTCGAATGGTGTACCGCGAGGCGAGGCGCGCTTTGCTGTGGTGGGTATGTGGGTAGTCCGAGAGGTCACTGCAGAAGTGTAATGACAGGTGCGCCCTTAACAAAACAGTGACATTAATTCGACATCAAAGATAGGTGACTCTATAACTACTTTTTTATAAAAAACAATACCGGAGGACAGGTAATTTATGCTGCGAAATACACAGCTACGTATTCTTCAGTAGCAAAAAAATGTTTTAAAGTTATAATGATCAAAATCATTGGCTATAATTTTGAATAAAATATTCTACTAATCTCATAGTTTTCCTTGAAAATTGGTGAAGAAAAAAAAAGATGGAAAAAGATTTCGATTCATGTATTAACATGATTACTCACAATTATTGTTTGCTTTTATAACACTACACAATACCTTAGGCTGAGAGGCGTGACCTCTGGGTCTATCCACTATCCACAAGCTCTCTGTAGCATCGAGTGTTTCAACGTAATTGAAAGAAAACTATTGTACATTCAGGTACTAGGAAATCGAGAAAAGCCACCAAAGATCTACTAATACGTCACACGCGAAATTTTTCCTTAGTGACGTCACTTTTGGCTGCTAAAATTACAGACTTTTATTTACTTACGAATATCTGTCTCCCGCTGTTTCATCAGCGTAAATCCCGATCCAGTGGAAGTTTCTTAAACCCCCTTTTTTGGGTGCCTGTCT
The DNA here is from genome assembly GCA_949358125.1 of Idaea dimidiata. Taxonomy (NCBI): domain Eukaryota; kingdom Metazoa; phylum Arthropoda; class Insecta; order Lepidoptera; family Geometridae; genus Idaea; species Idaea dimidiata. Next base: position 307,539 of record OX442334.1, read on the forward strand.
ACATCACATAAAGCACACTCTCTCCACATTTCAGCTTTCTACTATCAGAGCTTTAGGCTGTGCGTTGATCAGAAAGTCAGTTATTTTATAGATATAGATAGATAAAGAAATTGAGCGACAAATAGGGCTTTCAACATATAATTACTACCACGGTACTAAACGGTACTAAATCATTGTTATCGTATCGCTTCTGTATTCACATCAACCTGCCAAACCAAGTAGGTAGCGATTTCTTTCATCTGTTGTTCTACCAACAAATACAGCGCTTGTTCCGCGGCGATAACAGCTCGATGCGTGTACTATTCACCGACAGTCTCGATACCAGTAGTTCTACCATAAGTTGATACGGAAATATGTGGACTGTAACGTCAAGGTGACTCCTGCTTAATATTATAAAGCTGAGAGTTTGTGAGTATGTGAGTATGTGTGTATGTATGTATGTGTATTTGTTACTCAATCACGCCAAAACTACTGAACCGATTGCGATGAAACTTGAAATATAGTTAGCTGGATACCGGGAATAACACATAGGCTACTTTTTATCCCGATATTCCCGTGGGAACGGGACTTACGCGGGTGGTTTTCGTTTAATATGAATTACGTGGCTAACTATTACGAGGGCTGCCTTAGTCGTGTCGATTGTCAACCTCCCGCGATTATTAAAAAAAAACATAGGACATTTTCATCTTTTTGAATTTAGAATTCGAAATCAAAAGAATGTTTTCAGATTGGTCGAAGAGTTTTATTGTATCGTCTTTAAGAAAGTGGCAAGTCGGTTGTCAAAATGGAAATATGTAAGGAAACGTTAAGGCCGTCTAAAAACCGCCATGACGCAAGAGAATATAGAAGCCATGCGACAGCTAATCCTCGACGCTCGTCATGTGACATGCCGTGAAATATATGCATCCGTGGGCATTTCAGGGACAACTGTCCAAAAAATCCTGCATCAAGAACTTGGAGTAAAAAAGTTGATCTCTTGTTGGATACCACATTTGATTAGCGACGACCAAAAAGCAGCCCGTGTTAGTTGGTGTCGCCATTCGACCAATCTGAAAACATTCTTGTGTTTTCGAATTCTAAATGAAAAAAAAAGAAAAATTACATTTTTTTTAATAATCTCGGAATGTTGGCTAACGACACGACTTTAAAGGCGTACCAATATAAGGTGTAGATTACTACTAACTACTACAGGAAACACCAATCTTCAAATATATCCCGTTTCGTTGTAAAATGAAAACCTGTTTTAGTTTTAATTAATATTTTTTGTGTTGTCAAAGTAACTAATTGTGAAAACAAAACTACTAAATGTAAGGCAACAGAAGGAAACATTATAAATCTAAATATGATTTCAGTATGTTGTGTAATTACTGCGATATGTTTTCTGTTTCCCCTGTCTCACTGTCGTGAATTTTAGGTATTTTGCTGCAAACATGCCGAAACTGTTAACGTTACAGTACACACACGTATTTCCGTATCAACTCATGGTATGGCTACAGAAGAGCGTGTCGACTCGATACGTACAGTCGACAACAAGTGAACAAAAAGAATGTTCAATTAAGATTCCGGTGGTGTTCTTCGGTTCGCGTCTCGAGTTACGGCCTTCATTGAAATGTGGCGCGAGACGCGTTTGTACGACACTAGTTTATTGGTTTAGTTACTGATGCTTGTTCGACGTTCACATTCTTGGTTAATTCTTTAAAGGTAAAAATATCTGAGAGATATTTGAGAGTGATTAAATCTGGCTGTCATTTCAGAACTCGTTCACCTATCAAGATTGTATTTTTAAAGAACAAGGAAATTTCGAATTAAAAAAATGCCTTTCCTACACTGAGCAATGTGAGCTACTGAGATAGCTAGATACTAGCCACTGGATTAAAATAATTTTAAGCTTTCCTTTATTTAACGAGTAATGCTCATTCAAGTAATATCACGATTCGACGACATCGAAAGAGCGAACAATGTCAAAAAAGTGCTCCTATTCTTATTTATCTTATCTACTCAATTCAAATGCTATACATGATAAGTTCTGGGATAAATATTCACCACATTATTGGTCAATACTAGGTCAAACATGTGGTCAATACTCAGCTAAACATGTAGACAATAATGGGCTAAAAATGTGGTCAATATTAGGCCAAAACTCGGCCAAACATATGGTCAATACTCAGATTAACATGGGGTCTATTTAATCGCTTGACCAAGTGACTGTCCGTGAGGTAAAGTGAGCACGCATCGCAACCCCCAGGACGCAGGTACATTTGCGCCGAGATTTATATTCTCAATCGAACAGAGACTTGCGATACACTAGGTATACATACACTGCCGATGTCGATTACACGGGTGTTTACTTCAGGGTGAAGGTTTAATCTATTTCCAAATACGAACACAATGGAGGCTTTTACCCTAAATATTACATCGGCAGATCTCTATTGTCGGTCGTAAGAATCCGAACGTTACAGTGGTAGGTAATGTGTCTGTCCAGAATATTTATATATGAGATAGTAAATATTCTCGATTTAATAAGTATTGTTTCCTAAACTGCTGTTTCAAATAATTTTTATATAAATTCATCCGGAAAGTCAGTTTTGTCCTTAAAGAGACAGATTATCGAGCAACCGCAAAATGGGATTTTAAAACGTTTTTCAGATTGCGCCGTGCCACGAGGTTAGGTTAGGTAAAAAAGGTACCCGTTACACGATCACTTATTTAATAAACTACGGTCCACGAAAGGTCCACGGTTTAAAATGAAGATTAAAATTTAAGCCCACCAATTAAACTTAAAGTTTACAAACACTCAAAGACTACTTATTTAAGTTAAACTTACTTGCAGTGGGTAACTTAAACAACTACGCCACGGCACGAATTAAGCAACTCGCACTAACACAAAGGGTCACTTAACTAACCCGTAACTTAAACTTAACTGCTGAAAAATTCAGTATTAAGTTAAAGTTAAGTTAAAGGTAATCGGAAGTTAGAAAACAATCGATTCCAAACATTTAACTATTTATGAGAAGTTTCAAAGTTAAACTTAGTTAAGTTTGACGTTTAAGTGCAGGTTTGTTTGAAATCGGACCATTTTTCTTAGACGCTTTTCTGTTCTAAGTTAAGACTGAGTACACTTTGAATGATGTACTGAGATTACTTTAAAAGCAGAATATGGAATAAGTAGTTTTACTTGTAACTTAATCTTTATTTATACTTAAAGTTTCACATGAAATATGTTATAAATTCGTAGATGTAGATATTAAATAAACATGTCGAAAGGTGTTAAAGCCTTAGCACAATTCAGCCAAAAAAGTCATTTTTGACTAAAATGTGCTAAGGCTTCGATACAATAAGAAGTATTTGTCTTCAACTACACTTAAATGTAGGAAACAATGTCATTTACCTTAAATGAAAATATTTAAAAATATTGCACCGAAAAATAAGGAATAATTTTCGATGAAGATGAAGAATTTTCAGTCTAGCACGTAATACCCCTTAAGCAGCAACAACATCCTAAAAGCCGTAACAGATGATCGAACTCTCACCGCATCGTACCTTTTAACTATGTACGTATACCTACCGACTCTTATATATGTCTACTAATACGTCATACATAACATAATAATAGTCGCACATTACTTCTAACTTACTAGTGCGGGGCGGGCGGTGCGGTTTGGTCATCTGTTACGGCTATAACATAGAAACTTGTACATTAGTAGAATACAATGAACGCAAACCTTAAGTATTAAGAATTTTATAAGTCGGTGAGGAAAAGAAAAATTCCGAAAGCCGACAATAGAAATTAGGAAGAAATCCTTAATGAAATCCTTTGTAAGTATCTTGAACAAACTTAATATAGTTTAATTAAAGCGTACGAAATAAGCTCTAAGCTGAAAGTTGAGTCACGTTGAGTTGAGCTGGAGGAAACTGAGTCTGTTTGACACTAACTTGTACTTAATTGATCGCATTCAACTCGACTCGCTACCAACACTACCACTTTGCAACTTTGACATTCAATAAATTGACTTATTTGGCGAGTTTTAAGTACTTAAACTACCTATTTTGAGATGATTTAAGAATGGTCGACTAACAAAGGTATTTACATTTTTTATCGATGGATTGTTCAGATAGGAAATGGCAATGGAATAGATAGTCCTTAGGCAATAAGGCCGCCTATTGTCCTACACTTGATTTTAGGTCCTATTTGTAATACTTACGGAACTTCAGTTTTGGTACCATTAATCATTTATTTATCTATCTAAAACAATAAGAACTAAAACCACAGCGAACGAAACCCACTGGCGTTGTCCAATTTTACTCACTCTTAAAATCTGTAATTGACATTTTGGTAGTCTAAGAATTCGCTAATCTTAATGAAATCTAGATGAAAATCTAGATCTTCCGAAAAAATCAAACATATCCCTTGAGATCGGAATCTTAAAATTCTGAAAAGGTCTAAAGCTTCTAAATTGCTAGCTAAATTAGACTCCTTCATTGATCTTTGCTGTCTACGCTTCAGATATACAGCTACCTAACGCCAAAAGTAAGTAAAATGAGCTCATTAAGGATCCCCAGCGCAGGGGTATAGGTAGTCTAGATTTGAACCTTAGTTCCAGTCTAGGTAAATTGCACAAAGGGACAGAATCATCCCACCTCACTGCACTTCTATTTCGATTTGAAAAGAAAGTTATGCAAAAAAGGTTTCTACACTCTAAGGAGGTATTAAAGATTTAATTTATCAAATGCTTTGAATGATGAATGTAGTATTTCCACAGTGATTATTTCTACCGGGCCTTTATTTTTAATGCTGAGCAAAGGCTTCCAACTCCAACTCTTCCATTCGAATTTATTTTGGACTACGATTCGCCACTTCGCTTAAATTTGTCTCGATACACCATCTCCACTTTGGTGTGTTAAGTCGCCTCTTGGAGTCAGTAGTGACTTTTGACCGAGCCTGTAGTGACCGGTCTTTGCAATTTTGATATTGATTGTGATAAGTGAATTTTGATTGGTTACATTCCGATTGCGACACCCGTCCCGTCCCGTCCACGTTTTTTGTACTTATGCGCTTTGATGTTAATAATGATATATATAAGCTTACCCATTTATGTATGTAACTAACAGCTCAGAAGATATGGTGATCACGGTAACATACCTGAAACAAAGACAAAAAATATCAGTACCTTATAATAACAATTAATATGTACCTACACACCTACTTATTTATTGGTAACCTTATTTTAAACACAGTTATAATATCTTTATATAATAGAACATCCATTTCAATAAAATTTTGGTAATATAAAGTTACCCAGAAAACTTAACAATCCGGAAACTAAGTAAAAAATGGATTTGCAAAAAATGCATTCAGTGTCGACTCGATGAGATGAATGTCCGTGGCGAAGCGATAAAACGCAGAATTTGTATTTGTTCTATGTATAAATACAAGAAACATGATTAAAACAAGAAATTGAGCTAGATCAGGAAGGAAGTGAGCGAAACCGCGTGTCGCAACTACAAAATAACAAGATGTTCCCTCTTCTCATTAAATCTGGTGGTATCATTCTATTCGTGTTGCCCTGTAATAATAAATAACCCACTGTCAATTACAAAGAACGCCACTAACGTCGCGTTGGCAACACAGTCAAAGTGTGGTGCGTCCACTAATGATCGCTAGGAGTTGGTGATTTATGGCCGATATGTGTGACGTCACGGCGGGAACATACCGACTTGGCTGAACGAAGACGTGAGAACACTTCGGGAGATTTCCAGTTGCAGTTGCAACTTTGAACAGAGTTTGAATAGTGATTATTTCTAACTAGCAGAGTCCCGCAGTTTCACCCGCGTAAGACATCATTCAGCAGGATTTTCCATTAACTCTTTCTTAGTGGATACCTACACAAAACAAAGACACACTCTCCAAATTACATAATATCTCGCACGCAGAGCTAACCGCAGGTGCCAAATTGCAGTTTGAGCTCTCCGTGGTATAGGTATGCATAGTTCAGTTATTCAATCACTCAAACAATCAGTCAGGACTTTAAATTTTATATGTATGGATTTTACTTCTTGGATTATTCTGTAGATTGCGAGTAATATTCATTATGAAGTAGTTCTTGGGACCTGTAGCAGAACTTATGAACATGGCATTACCTATATTGCTAAAATATAGAGAATACCAAAACTTAAATCAGTTTAAAAATTAATGAACTTCAGTAAAAGCAAAAAACCGTTTCTTACAATATTTGTAAGGTGCAATCTAAAGCTGTCTGCGGAGTAATTTGCGGCGCTTAGCGCGTCCTTTCTACTCTCCACCTATAACTGTCTAGACAGCTGTTGTAAAGACCAGTTGAAGTCGATATCGACGTGTGAGGCGTGGCGATCGAGGGAGACGTACTCGGTCGGTGAAACAACACACTTTAAATAACAATACAGACAGTTTGTGGTAAATGAAGTCAGGTATTTAGTAGAATAGAAGGGAGAGTGGATCAAAGTAGATTTAAGACTAAAATGTGTTTTAAAATAAGAATAAAGCAGCCAGCTAGCTGAGTGTGTTTTGCCTCGACAATTTACGATTGTATTTCGTAGCCGACGTCATATGCATCTCCATAACAGAATTTAGAGCGCAGTAAATAATTAATGTTATGAAAATGTATCCCCGCCCACGCTGACTGCAGCCACGAGGCATCCATTACACTCGTATATATATATATATACTATACCTACCTACTTTTATATACCGCATTTCCATCTCGTTACGTCTTCATACCTATTTGTTTATCTGCGACGACATCTACCACAGTTTACATAATATTGTTGTTGGTAGTTGTACCTACTTGTTGCTACAGATGCCGAGCTTTTATACAAATTTGTCACCCAACATGTTATATGACCGGTCAGGAGCTAAGTAGTAGGGTTGGCGGCTGCCAATAACAAGCGCGGGCGAACTTAGACGCTCCGATTTTAAAAAAAAATATTTTAAAAAATAAAAAACCCGACTGCTGTTTTAACAGAAAAGTGAAAAACAAGATGCTTCTAGTAGCTTTAGGAATGGTGGATGCAGTCGGGCGGGACTCCAAATAACATAAAGATAGTATACTTAATTAAATAACACTAAGTATTTGGTGTTATTAAACTTATTCACCTTTTATTTAGAGTCCCACCCGACTGCATCCACCATTCCTAAAGCTACTAGAAGCATCTTGTTTTTCACTTTTCTGTTAAAACAGCAGTCGGGTTTTTTATTTTTTTAAATATTTTTTTTTTTATCGCTTTTTAGTTTTTAGAGATCAGATTTAATTACACCAGAAGAAATTTATTAATTCTAGATGTATATACTCAAGTAGCGAGGACGTGCATTGCTTGTTTTTGCTTACTCAGGGTGATAAGTACAAGAGCTGGCGGTTTTCTATCCAGCGCGGGAACGCCGCCAGCATCTTGGGCGCAATGCCTCGCGTTGTTGTTGCTGACAACTTATTTTAGCTTTCTAATTTTAGATTATTACTTAGGTATTGTTTTCTTTGAAAAACAAAGTGCTTATTTAAGTCCACAGACTAGTAAGAAGATACTTAAGTATTTTATGTCATGTCATCTCTGCCAATTCCTTCAAACTCGGCGTCAAAGTCAAATCCATAGATGAGATATTTATACGAGTCAAATCGAAAAGTTTTTAATTAACGTTCCGTTGTTCTTGCGAAAATTACCTGCGTAATCATAATGTCATGTAGTAGCAACATAACTTTAGAAGTTAACCATTAGAATTACTATTAGAATACATTATTTACACGCGGATTGTTTTCGCATGCGAATTTTGAATTTCTTTGCGAGAATTCAAAAATCCCAATCCAGAGGTAGTGCCAAGCCATAAATTGAAGTAAGTAAAAAGAATATATAAACGTCATTAAAGACAAGACAACCGAGCCGAAGGCAAGTGACATATTAATGAAGACAACCTACTTAAACGACTTCCGATAATTTTATAATTCATTATTTTAAAATTAAATTGTAAAACTTTACAAGCAATACTTTTCAAATGTAAATTTACGAAAGAATAAAACATATCGTTTGAGTGAACAATGTTACGCGTTTTGTCTGTTTTTTATGGTCTTTACAAATCTTGGTTAATAGCGTTTTACATCATTTTTTTTATTTATTTATTATTTTAATGTACCCTATGTCACTCTCACGGTCATGACGAATCTAACGACGTATCGTTTATCTAAATCGGCCCAGCCGTTTAGGCCCTACGACGGCACAAAAATAGGTCACATACATACATACACTCACGGCAAAAACATAACACTTCCTTTGGCAGTCGTGTAAAAATAACAAGCAAGCTCGCATCCTACTTGGTTATAAAGGGTATTTCAATAGGGCCAGGAACGATCGATGTTGAAATTGAATAAAACAAGCTGTGTGTGAGATATTAACTATTTTTTTTAATTGAAAGACCTATTTATACCATTTTGAATGGAATATAACATCGATCAAATGTCTGCCGCGGCTTCGAAGTGGCACGAATTTGGGAGGTCCAATTTTCGATGACTCTCTCAATTACTATCCTCAATAAAAGTCCGCAAAAAATATAGTTAGCTTTAAGTTAAACCAAGAGCGATTTGAACTTTATTCAAAACCACAGCAGCGGGTTTTTTTCGTTTTTCACCATTTTGCAAGAAAAGGTTACATTTCTCTGACAACACAGCAGACACTGAAAACACATTATTACGATCAGAAAACAGGGCGAATATCTCAACAAGTCCGGAACAAACACAATTAATTGTAAATCTTCTGATCGAAGCCTCGCTCACGTCTCGAGACAAACCGGTTGTATCCGGTTCGAGGTGGATCAATCCGCCTGAGGCCGGAATCGTCTTAGCAACATATTTTACAGGTGTTTCATAGTTTCCTAGGATACACCAGTTGACCTACTCTTAAAACGCACGTGGTTTACAAATTTATCTTAATTTTATTTTTATCGGTGCTGCAGGTTCGAGTGCTGTCCATTTCATTCATATCGGTTTACGAGTTGTTGAGTTATAAATAGAAATACACGACTTTATTTTTCATAGCTGCCGTCCCGCAGTTTCACTTGTGTAAGTCCCGATCCCGAAGGAATATCTGGATCAAAAGTAGCTTATGACACTCCTGGATAATGTAGCTTTCTATTAGTGAAAGAATTTTTGAAATTGGTCCAGTAGTTTCTGAGATTACCCCTAAAATACATACATACATGTTACCAACGTTACCTCTTTATAATATTAGTATAGATCATTATTGCTACTATTTCTACTTTTTGGGTTCAGTACCTCTAAAAAAGAAACTCATTTTCTTTAACCGCGGGGCGCAACTAGTATATTCGGTCCCTGTTTCAAACGAAACTTCTGCCTATACTGGCCACTATTCTTTTCGGCAAAATTCAATGTAGTTTGTGTGAAGGAAAACCGTCGTAAAATGTAACGCCATCCTGTCGCCTTATTGTGATGAAAGAAGTTCCAGAATTACTATGGGTAGGTATAGATGATACGGCATACCTTACAAACTCCATCTATGAACGTTTCGTCGGTCGTCCTCACGAAATCGTATCCAGTCTCTTAGTTATGGGCTTCTGCCTAGCTGCTGCCAGCAATATAGAACAATTTGGGCCAGTATTACGGGTATGTAGTGAAATGCAAGGAGCGAAGAGTTGATAAGAATGGAGTACGATGGGGTCTCAATCGTGATTGTTTTCGATCCATTTTTACGGCTCCATTACGGCTCTTACAAACAAAGCTTACAAACAGTTACAAACGGTCGGTAAGAAACATATATTTTATCAATAGAAAATGATGACAAGAACAATAAACACACGTCAACGTTGACACATAGGGAAATGTAAAGATTATAATAATATCAAAAAGACTTTAGCTAACTTCATAAAGGTTGAACACTGTGCCTGGGCCGGAAGCAGGAAGGAATTAAGGACCTTTTACACAATGGCAATTTCCATTCCATAAGCTTGTTATAATGTTTTTTAGGCTTAAAAGTCCTAGTTTTTTATATGAAACAGCCATAGGCGAAGGTAAACCTGATTGTTGGCGTGGCGATAATTTCGTGGCGACGCATCACCACACTGTATGAAAATAAATTCGATGTTTTTTGTGAGAAAAAACAATGACAGAAATGAAATAATGAACGCAAGTGGACAATGTCCCGCAAAGGGACTATGAAGGTCCTCTTAAAATATAATCATAATATATTGGACGATGTTTAATTGATTCGCTTTACTAGTTTACTGGTCTGTCACATTGTCAACCATTTACATTAGCAACTTACTGGCTACTACCTAGCTCAAAAATCGGCAACGTATGTAAAGTACATTATAGTCGAAGCTCTTGACTGTATAGTTAAATATCCCTATTCTGGAGCAGTTTGAAACACCGCTAGAAGATATTTGATTCATTTAAAATTGCAAAGTAAATTGGCAATTAATAAAGTTATCCAACGTAGTAAAGATCCAACGAAGTTAGTTAAGCACTGTGTTGTGTCTACAGACAGACACACTCTCTTAGAGTCAGCATCGTTGTATTATACTAGAATTATTTGAAGAAGATTAGAAGGTATAATATTATGTATGTATGTCTGAATTCGCTCAAATCACAAAGGTAAAGTCGCTCAGTTTCGCGATTAATTTTGCTTTTCTATCTTAAATTTAAATTGTATTCCTGTATCTCACAAAAACAAACAGTTCGTCATCAACCGCGCACAGCATGTTTTAGAAGTAGAAAACTTATAAGATTGCGAGTATAAGTTTAAATTGCATAGTATTTGGGGCAAGACAGGCCAAACATTCCGTGACGGCAGACAGCGCCCCTCCCCCCACGCCACCTTCTAAGTTCCTAGGAACTAAGTTTGTACCCGTCCGTCGGTACACCGTCACTTATCTAGCTAGAGTTAACACGAGTCTCCCGAACTACACACGAGCAAGTAGTACTCACAGCTATTTATGACAGATTAGCTGCGTCCGCGTTTTCATCTGCGTAAGTACAGTAAAGTAGTATGTCTTTCTTCAAGGTCCCAACACCTTGCCTTCCGTCTAGATTTTAAGCACGACCGGGACAGATGAGACCTTTAGCTGTGCCTTCAGGGTAAGTCGACAGGTCTCATCAGTTTCGGTCACCATTCTGGTATACCCCCAACCAACCTACTCACCATCCGCCAGTCCCGTATGTCACTCGGCTAAGACTGAGTGAGCAGTAGAAGTAGGTACCTACTGTACTAGTTGTTGTTTAGCATTCTAGATGCGACAGGTGGTCTAACTTAGAGCACTGCACTGTTTGCACACTTCCCTTCATTCCGATCGTGCTAGGGACTATATAGCTATATACGTTTTTTGGTAGTAATTGGTCTATTAACAGATAGGTTAGTTTTCACACTTCACCTTGACTAATTCTACTTACATAGAATTTTAACCAAACTAGTTTTGAGCTGGATTCGAAAATTCTAATTATAACCTACATATTTAAGTCTACGATTGGATGTTTTCCGAAGATAAGTAATATCTTGTGATGTTAGGTATTAATATAAAAAACAAGCATTGTAGGTTGTTGTACGTTGTTAGTATATATTCAACGAGTATAATAAAGATTATCCACAATTTGGTCACAGTATAATATATATCACAACACAGCAGAAGCCACCTTAAAGTCTCGAAGTGGGTACATTTGTCTTCTTCACTGCCACAAGACCCGACGCTGCCATGGGGACACACTCTATCGCAAATATATGTACCTTAATCTGAGAAACATAGACAATTTATTACCGTATTCACAACCGTCCCTATGCGTGTCTTCATGCTTTGTCTTGACCTTAAAGACGGTAAATGGTAATCAACGTCAGCGAAAATATGACAAAAGCTGAGTTTACGCATATAGACAGTCGTATTCATAAAGGACTTGTGAATACGACTGTTCATATTTCAGAGATTAAATGCCAGGGTGGTCATGGCCATCCTTTACTTTCGAGTTTGAGAGTCTGAATTTGAGACAACTATATTATGGGCTAACTAGTCGACTAGTCCAAATATCAGGTAATGAAACAAAGCCTGCAATCAGTCTGATTGAACTAAACGTAATGATGCAATCGGCGGCTGGCGACAATGTCGGTGACGTCACTAGTCACGCCGCCCGTGCTGCAGTAGGTAGGTAATCACTGCGTGCGGAAATGAGACGAAAATGTACATAGCTGAGGGAATACAGTAGCACTGCTAGTTACTTTACTCGTAGATCAGGGTTGTACAGAGAAAGAACAGATATAATTAAGCTACTTTTAGGGGTTCATATTTCGATGTGCGTCGACGTTAGTCCTAGTTGACCGAACTTAACCTATACCTATATATAGGCTGGTGTTAATGTAGCGTTTAGGCGCTTTTGCTTTAATTTGCGTTTGGTCCTGTTATCAAAAATGGGTCCAAATCGCGTTTGGTACAATTGGTGGTGGGTCTAAAACGCAGTAGGTGAAATTTGATAAATATACTCATGCACATATTCCATTCTAGCATTCCCCGAATACGAACTTTATTTTGACATTAACTTTGTTTTTGTCATATTCATTTGATTTATATTTGGATATTAATTATTTAAAAAAAACTGAGCGTCTGAATCAGAGGTTATTAAATTATTTTAATAATAAAAATAATCCCTTCTTCAAAAATAACAGTTCCATGCAGTTTCCCTTCTGCGTATAATATACATTGCACAGTGACAGTACGAGTAGATACACAGTGATCGAACTGTCAATTACCCCACGTTGTTCATTGAGCGATTGTTCACACGAGAGATTAACGAATGCTCATCCGACCATTGTGAGAGCTTGAGCTTTTTACCACTGCACCGCTGCACTGTGTTGTAACATTCCCTACTGCACGCTGTTGTTTTTTTTAACACTGTACCACCTTAAGTAAACGTTTATTGAATTTAGAATATTAAAAAAATATATAGAGAGAATAATCTAAAAACAGTTTATTAGGTTTTTAGTTGAAGATTAGGTAGGAACCTACTTCAAAATTTTCTAAAAAGTTAATTTCATAAGTCGTAAAACAAAAGTTTTTTCTTTAGGTTTTCAGAAACAGCACTCTACTAAACATATTTTGCATTATCATCTCAGTTTTAGAGTAAACCAAACTAAGCCTTATTCTTTTACTTGTTTGAAAAACTGGCGAGTTTAGCTAAACTAGCTTAGTTTAGTTGGTGGTGGAAGATGGGCTTTCAAGTCTGCGTTCACGTGAGTTATTCAATCAAATCATTAAAAGTAACAATAATATCAGATAAATAGCACCATTTTTCCGGCATGTTCTTCCGGTAATGAGGTGCAATTTGCAGACGACCTTGTCGTGTTCTGTACCCAGTGTATATACCCAGCCCTGTCTGTGTGTATCTACAACATCGTGACATGCATCATTATTGTCTATCTACTGACATATCTATCGGTTCTGTATGTACTACGAACTAACCTATTGGACGGTCTTTGTGGCGCGTCGGGCGACTGCCCAACTGCCATTCAAAAGGCTGCGGGTTTGATATCCGCCGGGTACAAATATTTATGTTTCCAAATAAATATTTGTAACTGGTCTGGGTGTCATAGAAAATATGTATGTATTTAGAAAAAAAAGTATAATGTGTAGAGCATTTACGCTCTACATATTATACTTTATACCTAAGCATTTACGAGAAAGATAGATATTTCTACAACCTTTACATAGGAAACACAACACACAAATTCACAAGGAAAATAATAAAAAAATGCTTAATATTAGGGGTTAAAGTATGAAATTGCCGATTTGTACTGAAAATCTTAATTGTTTATTTTTTAAATTTTTAACAAATTTATTTAATCAAAATAGTTGCCATTATTATCTATACATTGCTGCCAACTAATGGGAAGGTTATTAATGCCTTTGCGATAGAACTCCGACGATCTAGACTGCACAAACTGTGTGAAAGCATTTTGTACTGCCTCCTGGGAAGAAAACTTCTTGTCACGTAGATAATTGTCCAAATCACGAAAAAAATGGTAGTCCGTTGGAGCAAGGTCTGGTGAATACGGAGGATGACGAATGGTTTCTTAGAGCAGTTCCTGAAGGGTCAAAATGGTTTCTCGTGCTGTGTGAGGTCTCGCGTTGTCGTGGAGCAATAATGGTGAAGATCGATTCATGAGTCGGGGCTGTTTTACTGCTAGTTTTGTCAACATGGTTCGGAGTTCGGCACAATAGACATCTGCCGTAATTGCTTGACCAGATCGAAGAAAACTATAGTGAATAACACCATGCTGAGACCACCAAACAGTTACCATTACCTTTTTATTGGTAAGTTTTGCTTTAGGACACTGTTGTGGCATTTGACCTGGGGTCAGCCATTGCATTTTTCTTTTCCGGTTATCATAAAGAATCCACTTTTCATCACATGTTACAATTCGATCCAATATTCCTTCATTTCTGTACCGGTTCAACAAGGCAACACAAGTTTCAACACGCGTTTCTTTCTGCAGATCAGTCAAATCATGAGGCACCCATTTTTCGTATTTTTTTATTTTATTGATTTGACGCAAGTGAGTCAATAAAGTGGGTAAGGTAACGTTAAACCATGCCGCTAATTCCTGGGTAGTTTGACTAGGATCGGCTTCCACTATCTCTCTTAATTCATCGTTATTCACCTGTGTGGGCGGTCTTCCTCGTGGCTCGTTCTTTAAGTCGAAATTTCCATCACGAAAGCGTTTAAACCAAAATCGCACGGTGCGTTCATTAGTAGACCCCTCTCCAAACGCAGCATTGATATTGCGGGCTGTTTCTGCCGCGTTAGTTCCGCGTCGGAACTCGTATTCAAAAGTCACTCGAATTTTCGCAGTATCCATCTTTCTTGTCTAAATTGAATAACAAAAACAATTGAAAGTCGATATTCAAATGTTTCACATTTTTAAAAAAAAGAACATCACAGAAACCATTTGAAAAAAGTTTCATTCGAAAACCTCAAACCATGAAGATTCTATATCAATTCAAAGAACCTATTGCAATAAAACGGCAATTTCATACTTTAACCCCTATTATTAAGATGCACAAAATGGTGGTCGTATCACTGCAAGCTTTTGCTTCCTGGCAACTTTTAGATGGAGTTGAGTAGAGAGTATCTAGGTATTATATTTTACGTTATCTATTCGGTATCTAGTCACCATAATACACGACATGTTGCTTACGTTGGGGGCTAGTAAGCGCATTGTGATATGTTCTACAAATATATATTAGTTTTACCACCAATTATTATATTTTACTAAACTCGAACTTTTCCATTGCGCGGTTAACACGAGATAATTTAATAGGTACCAAAATACGAAGACGTACATTTTTGTATTTACTTACACGATACACAAACAAAATAAACTTATGTACCTAGCTAAGTCTAACCCTATTAAGAATTTAACACCGACAGACGCAGTTGTCTGCGGGGAAAAGGCAGAATATAATGTAATCAGCTTAAATAAATATGACTGCGTTAACATGAAGGTATAAATATTGTGTAAAAGTAGGTATTCCACTAGGTACAATACAAGACTACATGCCTGAACAATACTTTTAGTAATTTACCTTTACCTACCTGCTTAACTAGACAGACATACCTCGAATCCTTAGTCATTCAAACCCTTTGAATCTTACTAATATTATAAACGCGAAAGTTTGTATGTATGTATGTGAGGTTGTTACTCTTTCACGCAAAAACTACCAAACCGATTGCGATGAAACTTGGAATATAGGTAGCTGGGGACCTGGATTAACACATATGCTACTTTTTATCCCGATATTCCCGCGGGAACGGGACTTACGCGGGTAAAACCGCGGGGCGCAGCTAGTTTAAAATAAAGTTGGATATAGACATGAGCCGAGCCTCGAGCATTCGCTGTATCTAAATTCACTCGAGCCGAACCTCGAACATTGCTCGGTGTTCTGTTACAACTTATTTTAAAAACTAACAAGCGTACGAGCTTATTAGTATAACATTTCTTCGAGCCTTTGCACGAGTGCTACATTTCAAGAAAGTGTAAACGCTTGCATTTACCCGTAACATTTCAACCTAACAATGAAACGTTACGGGTAAATGCAAACTCACCGTGAGCATTACGCCGAACAGAGCTTCGAGTATTCGCAGGAACATTACATGAAAATGCTTTGGAAACTGAGATTTAACGTGTTCAGTCCTAAAAATGCTACATTACAAAGAAGAGAAAACGCTCTAAGTCAACAGTCACCTTAAAAGTATTCCCATTTCGAGACGTCTCGATCCCGCCTCAACCGAGTCGAGTTCAAAATGAATATTAAAATATCGCGTGTAAGAAATGCGACGAAGCTCCGTCCCCGACCCCCGTAGCGGTGCAATTTCAAAAATTGTCGTCTCCACGCCCGCAATGTCGGAATTAAAAGAATTTAATACTTTCCACGTGCTATTAACGCGAATTTAATCATATGCAACGGAATTTCCAAGCAAGATCTTATTACTTTACTAGATACGATCCGCATTTTTATCCGACTACCGAAGGATGGTTATGTTTTCGAGGGTAATATGGATGTACTGCGCCCCGCGGTGTCATCCGCGTAAGTCCCGTTCCCGCGAGAATATAGGGGAACAGGTATTATCAGCTATTAACTATATTTCAAGTTTAATCGCAGTCGGTTTAGTAATTTTTGGTTAAAGAGTAATAAAGTCACATTTATACGTTACATGTATAGAGTAAAAGTAGCATGTACTTGTACGTACGTGTTAGAGCCTCTTCGGTTACGATTTGTAAGCAACTAGTATTAGAACTATGGGTCTGGGTTGCGTTTGTACATAATTTTAGTTTTAAATTACCTCGACGTTTTGGCAACGGGTTACACCGGCCGTGGTCACGAGAAACTACCTTAAATAATCTTAAAGTCCTACACCATAACACGCATAAAGTACACGTACAGCGTAAAACGTTCTTGTTCTACACTTTGGTGATACGTTTTGCTGTTACATTATACTGTTACTTTTTAAGGAGCTAAGACCCTCCTCATATTGTTAAATTATTAGATTTTGTCATCGCGACGGTTTGTTCGTATTTGTTTTGCAAGAGGTTAGAAAATGATATTATATTATTTATTTTTTATTTATAAATAATAAACGTACTACATACTTCGAAAGAATAAATAACTATGTCGACAGTAACGAATTTAACGGATACTTTTACTGGTTTTTTTTTGTTGCAGCACACATTTACGAATTCGTTGTTTATTATTAGAATAGTAACCGTAATACGCAAAACTGAATTCGTAAATGAACATCAATTTTGGTGCAACCTGCAGACTATTATTTGTATGCTGTTATGGTGCTTTTAAACTTTAAACTGCAACCATGGAATGGTTCGTTACAATCCGATCGTGACTGCGACCGGCCGACCGGCGCGGGCAGGCGGTGGAGAGAGCGTCGCGACTCCCAGAACACCGCACGTAAATCTAGACCAGATGCTTCTAATGTCAACACAGATATGCTACTCAATTGATTAGACAGTGTTCCTGAAAACTAACGCTATCAAAAATTACACTTTGGTCTCCAAGTCTCATCTATGCGTTTCTATATCAAAACTTATCATAAATTCATAAATTAAGGTTAAGCGGTTTTCCCAGAGAACGTAATTTATAATACACTAACTCCGCCGCGCGTAAGTCCCGATTCCGCGGGAGTATAGGGATAAAAAGTAGCCTATGTTAATTAAGATGTGTGTTAATTCAGATCTAAATTTATCTACATACCAAATAAAGAAACAAACATATAAACTTTCGTATTCACAATATTAGTAGGATAATTATTAATAAGTATTCCAAATTGGTGGTCGTTACCTCATTTAGTTGTCGAAGTAGGTGTCGCATATTACCTATTTTATAAATTAAAAGTAAATTTACAATTTCGTTAAAAAGTTTTCCAATATAACATCAGGGCTTTGATCATTTCTCTTTGTAATAAAATATATAAGGAAATGAAAAACCTTATCTAATATTACCCTCTAAAGAAAACCTAATTATTATGGAAATTATAATCCGTAGATTAAACTGAAAAAATCGCCGTAATCTTTTAAAAGGTTTTCGCTTCAGTGATATTAGTTAAATAATTTACTTAAAAAGATTATAAAACAATTTCAGTACTTTGAACAAAAAAAATGCTGGGATTATTTCTTTTAAATCCCTACTAATATTATAAATCGGAAAGTAAATCTGAGTCTGTCTGTTTCGTTTTGACGATTTTGGTATAAGGATAGATGAGACCTTGGAGATGGCCAGGCAACTTTTCTTACTGATCTTCATAATTCTGCAGGATTGGAACATACGCGGGTTAAACAACGGGGCGCTGTTAGGTCTAAATAAACAATGAAAGGAAAATTAATTTATTCACCATTTTATTGTATTATGGAATGAATGAACCGATTTGAATAGAGTTTGATATCTAAATATTTTTACACATTCATTTAGCTTTTAGTAATTTATTTTAAAACTACGAGTAAGTTGTCGTTTCACTGGCAACACTCCGTCTGAATGATTGCCGACAGCTAGATACTATTGTTTCTGGCAACAATCAGCTAGTCTAGAGTGCTGTCATTGTAAATGCAATTGTAAAACATACGCCAAACAAGTCATATCGGAGAACATTTTAGACCTCTTCGACGGGCGGCGGTTATTTTGGTATCCTTACAGTATTATGGTGTTCTGATTTTTAAATGTTTTGCCGCTGAACCGATTTTAACGAATTTTGATTTTGAGATAGATAGGACCTTGGAGATGGATATAATATGCTATTCATCTCTATATTTACGCGTTATCGGGACTTACGCGTGTGAAACTGCGGGGCGCAGCTAGTAGATTAGGTAAGAATATCCATATATTTAAGCTCCTAAGCCCATTTCAATGTTGGATACCAGGCATCAAGTAACAATCGCAATTACAAATGTGCCGCGTGCCACGTGTGACGGGTATGAATAAACAATAATATAGCATCTGTGCGTGATGTACCGGAAATTGCAGGCGACGACGGACGGACGTGACGTCATCTCGTCACTGAATTATACACCGCGCATTCGCAGAGATTAGGCGGACTATACCATGCCTCTAGCTAGAGGATATTGGATTTTGATTGCTAATTTAGTATTTGGTAGATTCTGACTGTTTCAATGATGGTCACTGGAGTATTTGGTAATAAATTATGGGGAAATTATAAAGCTATTGCGTGGCTAATGTAGCCGACGTAAAAGTATGTATAAAAGTAGGCATAAGCAAACTACAGTTTTTTCGTTTGTCTGTAGATTTTTGGCTGGTTTTTAAGTTTTTCATACGTATAGTTATGAACCCTCGAACGACGGTATTCTTTAACATCCCTCAAAGAACTTACAAAAAGAAAGTTGTTATCAAAACTTTATCTCACCATAATCGATTGAATTTGGCAATTTATTTGGCTAGATTTTGAATGGATGTCCCCTCAGGGCCCTTCTCGCGGCTTCAATTTGTCCATAATGGGCCCCATACGTCTCGGCGATCTCCGCTGATAGGGTAATTTGATACGCGGGGGTCAATACTAGCCAAATCGAGAGTAAAGCCCAGCCGCAGACATCGGACTAAAAGGCGAGCTGAAAAAACATTTTTTATCCCTTTTTGACTTACAATTTTTACGATTTTTAATAATATTTATTAGTTTAACTTTTTGACTTTCTTTTTTCTATACTTAGCTCAACCAAGTAGTTGATGTAGGTTAACTTTAGTTGTCACCATTTTTCTCTGTTTATTCAGATAGAATGCAGTTGCTACCTACCTTATTGATGTCATGTTTGCATCTCATTCGTGACCTTCCAGACAGCTTTGGGTATATTATCTGGCTATTCTGGCTGAGTGGGACCACTTTACCCCTAGCGAAAATTATTGGTGACGAAAACGTAGCGAAACTCAAGGGATTCAACTTCAATTTAAAGAAATTACTAGTTCTAGCATTAGTATAATATTAGAGCGGTGTTGGTCTAGTGGTAAATACTCCGAATTTCATTCCGTAGGTCGTGGTTTCCAATCCCGGCCGCGCACCAATGTCTTTGCCTAAAGACAAAAAGAAAAATGTATGTGCGCTATTAACATCGCTCATACGGTGAAGAAAAACATTGTAAGGAAACCCACGGCTTAAAATCACGCACAAAGATCCAATAGTAGGGCTAATTGCGGAAAAAGCACAGTCAAGACTTTAAGTTTAACTTTTTTTATAATATTATCGAGAAAAAAAACTACGTTTATACTATATCGGCAGATTTATAGTGTTGTGTTTGCATTCACTCTAAATGGGATTATCAAAGGAAATGAGTTTGTAAAACAAAGTGACGCCACTAAGGTCGAGTTATATGGTTTTGTAATGTTAGTTTCAGTTTGAGAAAGTGAGATAAATGTGTGATACCCTAATACTTTACTCATAAGCGTTTACGATTCGATTTCGTTGAATTTTCAGGGGGAAATTCTGGACTTAGCGGGGCTTAAGCGTGACAAGGTGAAGTAACCCGTATAATATTACCAAAGTCAAAGGGTTTAGGCGCCGAAGATATAATCCTCAAAATAAAATAAAAAAAACAAACTAACAATACTAAATATTAATTTTTATCAGTGTTATGGAGTTCCGTAGAGTATCGACTAACTAAATCAATCAATCCTCCAAATGGCAAGACCGTATAAAATATACGTAAATTAAGAAAATCTATCATTTATCATCGTCTTCATCGTATTTCGGATCTGAGCTATTTCGGCACCGAGTGCCGACTTTCGCACTTTGCCAACTTTTGCAATATTCAATACAGGTTAAAACTACAGGTCAAGAATAAAACTTGTCTGATGTAATATATTTCTATATAAAGGTTTTTTTCCATAATTTATCTTAAGTACTTACATAGAATAAAATAAAATATCTAGTTTAAAATGTCTAAAAATTCATGCCTAAAGTTTACCGTAATAAAATCACTTCACAATCTCAACAATAAATAGAAAATTGTTTGTTATCTAAAACTTTACGAAACTGAATTAGAAAATAATATTTTTCATCCTTTGTGAATACCTAACGAGGGAAAATTCAATTATTTCTTTTGTAGTTCGTAAAAAGTGAGCAGACTTATCTAAAAGTTGGGTTTTTGTGGAGATCTCTTTGATAAGCCTTTTGTCTCGATATTTGTACAAGAATAACAATTAGAAGGACAAAGCAAAAACCAATCAATTTCATATTATTTGCTTGGGTATTTTTGGAAAACAACATGGCCCTTATATTAGCTATAGTAATGAGTTTTAATTTAAATTTAAGTTGTAACTTACGAATGTACTTACAAACGACTTATAAAAATTGCAAACTAGCTTTGATCAACCTGAAACACTCTGTTCGCTCGCTTCGCTTACCATCAGTAACTCCCAGCCTGCCCCCTCGAGGATCCTGGTAAACTCACGTGTTTATCAAGTTCACCTTAAAGAGGAAAGCATAGGTCTCCACACGAACGTAGTCGACTGTTTCGTCCCTGGATAAACATTACGATTATTCCCAGTAGTCCTCTCTAACCCTGTCGCCCAGGGTGACAGTTGGGAATTGTCTTCCTGGTTGTCAGCGGGGTGGCAATTCGTGCCGCCTGTTCTCTTTGAAAGCTGACTAGAGCAAATCTGCCATGATCAATATGACCATTCCCCTTTGTCTACGGAGGAATCAGTCAACTACGTTCGTATGCAGAACAAGTAGGTCTGTATTCTTTCCCCTTAATACAAAGAGATGTGTATTCTATGTTAGTCCGATTGTCGATCAAATAATAAAACACTTAAAATAATTAATACTTGTTTTGTTTATGTAGCAATAAATACATTTAGAAGAAATTTCTATCGATACAAACTATAGTTTACTTTATTTGTTCACTTTGAAATTTGTATTCGGTTTTTATTTGTTTAAATAATACCTATTTAGCTAGCACTTGAATCAATACAACCGCTGTAGGTCGTACCAGTACCTACTTACTTATTTACTAGTCATGCCTTCGAGGCATTCCACTAGATATATTTTACAAGGAGCATGCATTTATTCAAATAATAAAATTAATTATTATGATTTACTTAATTTAACCGTTGCCTCCATAGCACAATGGTGGTTTTGTAGATAGTTTACCTGTAACAAACAAAATATTTTAATTAGTAAATTGATACGATGGCCACCATCCAATAGGTTCATTCGGATTCAATTCGGTTTAATTACCAATAAATTTAAAAAGAACATATGCTAAACCGTTTATTTCACGCAACGAGGCCCAGATATATGAGCAATTTACTGCATTCTGCGGTGCTATTCTGCTCATAATTACGATACATCCGAATTGTTAACTTCTTCATTTCTTAGTAGCCGCTTTAAAAATATTCCAACGTGTGGCCGCGACGTTAAGCGTACAATATACACCAGTATCATGTTGGAAGATTAATATCGGCGGGCGTGTAGTTTGATCGCTTGTATAACCTACCGTATATACATATATAATGTAGTAGTAGTATATACGTCGTTAGAACATCACAATAGAGGCCGCAGGCACCTAATATAGATTTAATTAACACCTCTTCATAATTTATGTCAATTCTGGACCCCTGCCGACTGCGCCGCGTAATTGGAACAACCCTTAGGGCACAATACAAACCCGGCGAGTCAATAATATGCGTACGTATAACTTTCGACAATTTCGGCCTATTTTGGTAATCTTGAGGGTTCGTATATGTTTGGTGACAATGCCACCTATAAGGCTGTACGGGTTTCAAAGGGTTAAGGAAAGCTGCTTGACAAAGGCTTCAAATATGTAGCTAAGTGTTATTTAAATAACGGGATATTTACCATGTTACATTTTTTTTTTTACGGAACTGGGTTAATATTCCTTAATTAAACTAATATTATAATGAGGTAAGAATCTAAACTACTCTAGAACTGCTGTACCGATTTCAAAAATTCCAAAGCAGTAAAATAGGTTACTTTTAACATGATTTTCCCACGGGATAAATATTTTCCCAAGTGAAACCGCGAGATGCAGCTAGTTTGTAATAAGTTGTTTTTTTTTTGGTACAAACAGAAGGTTGTCTACTAGTATAGATAAACTTGGGAGGTATCTCCATAGCACAGTGCCCTGCAGGCAGATCACTGGCCTGTCTGCCTGCCCTTGATATCTTGCGGTATTACAACTTAACGGTGAGTAATCGGGTAGCCAATTATTACTGTGTATGTGGTATTGTAATCTATTTATCAGTACCAACTTACCTGTTGGTTTAATGTTTAAAGGTAGAGTTTTACTAAATATCACTTTCTCAAAACGTCAATTTCAAAATGTAAAAACAAGGAAAGCAGCTTGCATGCATAGGTAATGGTTAGCAGAACGCATAGATAGTCGAGCCAGTTTTTTCATACATAATATGCGTCCACCGCAAACTATGATTTATTTATTTACCTATGCCATTTATACTCACACGACCTAAGCTAAACTAACTTAGTTTAGTCGGCAGTTACGTTCACTAGAGGCGGCTGTTATAGGCGGAGACCTTAAATAGGTAGGTACCTACAAGAATACCAGCACGCTCGCGCCGGTGATAAAAATCCAAACCAAACACAAAGTGCATTACATAAAGATAAAAGTATTTTACGCAAATATTTTATGACAATGAGAACGATAGCGTCTAATTACGACCGAAGCCAGGTGCGAGCGCGAAGCGAAGATAGAATCTTGTTGTAAGTCGTTTAGTGTTTTTTATGTAGCTACAGGGTGTTTTATTTATTACATGATTATTAAAGTTTATAAAAATTATGTTTGATCAAAAAAAAGCAACTGGCCAAATTGAAGTAGGCAACTGTAGGCGTCTTTAAACACGTAGGGAGTCAAACTCCCGGATTTTCAAACGACCCTATGCGTAATTTAATGCATTTTCTTGCTCTTATAAATGACAATCGACGTCAGTGAAAATATGACAAAAGCTGAGGCCACGCCTATTAGTGACAAAACATTCCAATCAGACACCACTTACATGATTCACCAGATCGTTGTGATCGTAGTCAGTTCACTATCCCAACAATAAATCTAATGCAGTTCCTTTCCCGAGTGGCTCGTCTAAGGTCGAAACACTTGAGTTTCTGGTTCAGTGACACAAGCCGTCTAGTACCTTCTGATCATGTTAACCACTAAACCAGGTTAATCTAATCTGGGATTCCTTTTTAGCCGACAAAAGAAGGGTTCTGTGTTTATCAGCCTATGTTTGCCTGTATGTGATGCTTCAGGCCAAACGAATGGATCGATTTTGATGATTCCCAATTCAATTCCTTTGTGGCTCTTTAGCTCTGTGGTTAATCAGTCTGGTTTGTACACAACTCTTAAAAAATACATTCGAATAGATAACTTCTTCCTTTTTGGAGTTGGTTAATTTTTTATTTTACAACATTATGCTTATCAGTAAATACGGAAAGGTAATTTGAATACAAATTAGTTTTAGTACGAATGTAATGAAATTATATACACACGGTAATTACCTTTTGAGATTCACATCCAATCACTGATTTCAATCATCTGTCAATTTACAACATCCTGTAGGTTTCTTGAAAAGCTATAAAACATTTGATTTACGATTGTATTTCTTTAATTACGCCAAAAAACACCGATAAGAACATCTAATCAAAATACATTAGAATACAAAGAAATGATGAGGAAAACGCTGTCAAGGTCAAATAACTCGAAAACTTAGCAAAACAACATACAGTCGACACGCGGACAATCGAGGTTCGAGGTATCGGTAACTGTACTCAGGCGCATTCTTACCACGCCTGGCACCACTTGGTACCACAAACACACGAGCCAAACACGACTCTAACAAAACGAAACAAGATTCAATATTCAATTGACACAAAACTGGTAGCAATAGCCACACATCCGATATAGAACTCTAAACCGATGAGTTTAAAATTGTAGACTTTGGTACACACTATAATAATAGAACTAAAATATGGAAATTTGAAATAATACTCTGTAGCTATGTCTATAAAGTATAATTTGATTTGACACGTCGAATTAGCGAGTCTATGTGTGAATAACGGTATAAGTGTGCGTGTTTTGTATGTACTTATCGAGTGACAAACGGATGGACAAGCAAGCATGACTATCCTATTGTAATGGTGATTGATGAATCGTAAGCTTCTTTTTGTGCCTTTAGCAAATGGAGATTTGTTCAACTAGCTTTTACCGGTGTCTTTACCTGTGTAATTGTATAATTTTCTGCAACCAGATAACTTTTCCTATGACATTAATTCTAAACCATATCTGTGTTATTACATTAAGTATTAGAAAATACAACCATTTGCGAATTTGGTGGCCGATGGGAACAAATTAACTGGGCAAGATTACATTAATAAGCCACCTTGACCAGGCAGGCGGGGGCCGTTGGGAATATACGTTCCACAAGTATGTAATAAGACGAACTTTAGAAAAGCGAGTGGAGCCGCAGGGAGAGGCTAGTGCGGATTAAGTAATATTTAGTTATTGTCAGAGGTTGAAAAGGTCAGGCTATAAGGATCTGGAATAATTAATGTATTTTTTGGAATAAAATGTTAATGATGATAGATAAACCGGTACACGGCTCGTGACTCGTGACACAATACCTAATAAGGTTACAACATACATATAAACGTTATAAAAATAACTTGGTATTTACGATTTTAAACTTAGGTATATGATGGTTTTACTACAAATATTATCTCCAGTCGTGTGAAAAAATTCCGTAAAAAACAAATTAAAACAGTAAATATGTGGTTAATTAATAATATATGAAAGACATCTGAAACTATTATTGTCACAGGTGGGGGCGGGCGGTGCAGTCCCGTCGTATGTAACGGCTGTATCTATCTGTCGCCTATTCTATGGTTACGTTACCGTAAACTACATATACTTATTTCGTAAATTTGTTTTTATTGCTCAAGGCATATTTACTAGAAATATTTTTAATGGAAAAATTCATCTTCAAAAATTCACTTGCGGCGAGATTTGAACTCGCATCCCTAGATCAATATTCCAGTGCCTATACCGCTCGGCCACGCAAGTTCCCATCTCGAGCAGCGAATTTAAGAATATGAATGTTTCCCTGTCTACTATTTTTCGACTACGGCTCGATTGAGACGGCATCTACAGGATCACTTTTCCAGTGATTTACCTGCGCCAATGATTAACTTTACAGTTAACGCTTTGGCCAAGAGATGTCACTCTTTTTCCTATTAAATATTTCGTAAATTTGTTTTTATTGCTCAAGGCATATTTGCTAGAAATATTTTTTAAAGGAAAAATTCATCTTCAAAAATTCACTTGCGGCGAGATTCTACTACATATACTTTGTGAGAAACTGGGGATACTTTGGGATAAGATTTTTCGATATAATTTTTGTTTCTCAACTTACATCAAAATAAATATAGTTTGATTTTTTATAGAGGATCATGGAATGTGTTCTTATTAAAAAAATACGTCAAGTTGATTGCCAAAAAGTGGGATGTCACAAAGTAAGCCATATTGCCACAAAATAAACCCTAATTACCCGGTTTTCAAAGGAATTCGGAATAGAAAAAAAAAACAAATAAACTCCGTAAATTATAATTAAACAGTCTTTACTAATTAAGCACTAATTAAGATTGAAAACTGTCCGTCTGTTCAACTGTGAAATGTCGGTGAACGAAGCGGGACGGAGCATTCGGGATAAATGATTGAAAATCCCGCGTTGAATATGGATTAGCCTCCGGATTATTACGAATAAATTTCACAATGTATAGTAGCAATTTTAGTGTTTACTACTAACTTCGCTTTTACGGTGAAGGAAAACATCGTGAGGAAACCAACATGTGACAGTCGCCAATCTGGTGGAGGCTCCAGTGGCGTCTTACTGCCTATCCCCTCTAAGAGGAGGGCCGCGCCCAGCAGTGGGACAGATCAACCAGCTAACAAAGACAAGAAAAATATCTACCCAAAACTATTTTAACCGATTATTCCCAGTTGACCCCTCTAGCCCTGTCCCCCGGGGGGGCAGTTCCATGATTGGATATTGTTGTCACAAAAGTTATGCTCTATCATTTGATACAATACTACTCAGATATATTTAAGTTTAAGGTAAGCATAATAGTTTCATCCGTTCGTGAGCTTCGGTGGCATAGACAGATACGCTCGTAATCAGGTCATCTAAAACGTAAAGTTCACAAACAAAAAAGGTTTTATAAGTTTGTCATTCCGCTATCATTCCACCATCGATCGCCGCGCGGCTATGTTGTGAAATGTATTCTATGAGTACCTACTACGGATATTTGGTTAATTTATGCAACTATGAGCTCGCGCCACGTGTACACTCGAGCGTTGGATGGGCGCAAACCTGGATCGCCAATTCTCTATTTAAAATTATCCAAAACATCATTTCAACATCATGCAGGCACCTTTAATTTCTAATTTATATCATTTATCATTTTTGAACAAAACTTTCATTGGAGAATCCATACGTTTTCCATACATTTTTGAGTCGATAAAGTTTCGATTGCAGCCAATGATGAAAATGAAAAATGTTACTTGCGACTGCAAGTAACAGTGTTGTTGGCAATTGCAATGAAGTTGAAATGAAATTTTGGACAAATTCTAATAAATGAATAATCATCCTGGTTACAGTACCATTATACTGTCTAGTGTCCAGTGTAGTCAGATGAAAGCCGCTGCACTAGTTGCTCATTTCAATATAACAACTAGCTGCGCCCCGCGGTTTCACCCGTGCAAGTTCAGATCCCGCGGGAATATCATCCCGCGGGTGATGAGCTTACTAAGTAGATCCTATTACCTATAGTTCCAAACACTGACATACAACGCCTGTTCTATACTCCGAAATTTAATCAAATTAAACATGTACGAGAAGAGAAACCTTCTTATCAGATTAACAGAGAGATGAACAAACAACCGATCTTCTAAAGAACCGTTTTACGCTTTTGTAGTAGACAATACACAAAAAGGTGACCAAAAACATCTAAATAAATTAAAAGGACACTAAAAGTGTTCCCTTATCGTAGTTTACGTGCTTTTCTTTATGAATGAACATACCTCGACTGCATTTACACCAAAAGCACTATCATTTAGACTCCCATAAATAAAGATTACGACAAAATCATTATTGAACAACGAACTCTGTTCCAAAGCGATAAGGTCGTTTTTCTAGGTGACGTCAAGTCAAGGAGGTGAAGGCTCAATTGCCGTTGCTAGGTTACGAAGGCTAGAGGTCGTCGACCCTGCGTATACGCAACTCTACGATTCGTGGGAATACGATCTTAGAATTTGATTAGCATTTTGACAGATGACAATCGTGATTTTGACGTGACTGGCTAACTTACAAGAAAAGGAACAAGTGGGTCCAAAAACGTGATAGTCCCAAATCATTGAAGATACTACACATCAAAGAAATTGGGCTGATAAGTATGACCAGATAAATTGATTTACTTTCTTTAATCATGACTTCAGCCGCCTGGCTACCCTATTTTATAACTAAAATAACTATTGGTGGAACTATTATTGGTAAAGTCATCACATGCTTGAGCGTACAATAGTTTTCGAACAGAGCTTAGCCATTGTTGAGGCATTTTAGTTTTAGAATGGGTACTTATCAGTTTCAATTGTTAGTTACCAAAGAAACACTCTACGCAAGAAAAACCGCGAAAAACTTTTACTAATCAATTAGACCCTTTATTTTAGACCGAAAAAGTCATAAATTAAAGTCAAAAGCAAGCAAAAGCCGCCGAAAGCGGGCAAGTAAGTCCCTGTAAAGACAATAGCACTCTATCAATGGACAGACAAGGCAAGTTACAGTTTTTACGAAGTGGTCTCGGCCGCAGACTTGAGGAGTTTTGCTCTTCGATGGGAGTTAGTGCTCTAGGGAAGGGACAAGGCAGAGGCGGTGGCGGGATAATGCGAAACGAGGACTTCATTAAAAATATAGTGATGCTAAGGCTGAATTTAACCGCTGTTGTTTCCTGGATACCAAATTTATCTTTCAATCTATATCTAAATTATTAATTATTGTAAAGAGTAACGATTTATTATTTATTTGTTTGTTTGTAATGAACAGACTCGAAACTATTAATCCGATTTCACCGTGACCACCAATAGAAGGAGAAATTACCAAAGAGCTGAGGAGTAACATTATAGGCTAGTTTTCATTCCGATATTCCCTGAACCCGCGTAACGCAGCTAGTTGGGTATAAATAAAAAGATGTACATTTCTCCCTGTACCTACGTACTCATTTGTGTTTTTATAATGTATTTAAAGTCTTCCAAATATACGTACTAATAAAGATAAAATGTATTATTTAGCGAAAGTCGTAAAGCCGGCACATAGCCGGCAGCTGTGCGGTTGTCGCGGTCTCTAGATGGACGCATATTATCCCAGCTTGTTCGTTCGACACCCGTCCGCCATCTAGCTAGCCGATGCCACTGTTACTGCAGTACTACAGAGCCGACTGGTCATCGGCCGATAGTTCAGGCTCTTTATAATGAAGTGTTAAACGATACCAATCATTGAGATATTATGTAGGTACTAGTGAACTAGTACTAGTGGTGGTGATGTCTCAAACGTGTCGCATGTTTTTTAAGCGAAATAAATTTATAAAAGTAGCTGCAGCGCTGACTATATTGGTACGTCTATCGTAAAAATGAAATGACACATGCTACAGGTGTAAGATAGAGTTATTTTTAACAGAATTTCTGTGGATATTCAGATTGGGTCGGCGAATATCAGTAGGTATTATCCGAATAAATGCTTATTAATTATACCTTATTGGCGATAGCCATTTAATTAGCTAAGTAAGTACTTAGATGGTAATCTTTAATTAACGTCAGAACAGCAATATCGGCTTAAACCTGCCGTTATTTACGGATTTATATACGTGAGAAATGTGCGATCTTTGCTTGTTATATCGTTCATTATGTTTAACTAGCAGCGCCTCTGTTTCACCCGCATATGTAAGTTCTAATTCCGATCCCATCGATAAGATCTGGATTAACACAAAAAAGTGTTCATCCAGATCGCCAGCTATCTGCATACGAAGTTTAATAGCAATCGGTTCAGTAGTTTTTACGTAATTGAAATATAGAAGCATCTAAACTTTCGCGTTTATATGTTAGTGGGATGGGATTGGATTGATATACTCGTTTCAAGTTTTTACTGTTAGGAGGAAAAGATGTTTGGAAAAACCTTTGTTTATTTTCAAATTAAGCACTCGTAGTACTAAATTCCCTTTAAAATATTCTTGGTTAGCCGTCTGAGTTTAATCAAAGCTAATATAATTTTAATTCAAACTTTACCATTGTAATAGCACGGCTTGTTCCGCCTCGCCATGCGCCATTCCGACACGCGTCCGCCACAATGGCGGAGTCTGCGACGTGATGCAGCCCGCCATTATGGCGGATGGCGAAAAGGTCGCATAGTTCGCAATGTTGCACCGATAATGGCGGAGTGTGGCATCAAACGTTGTCGTGTCACTGCGGGTTTAATTAGTTTGTCTGCAAATGTTGGGGACGTCTGAAGAAGAGATAGCTTCACGACGAAAATAAATATAGTACGAGACGAGCCAATCGTATAGAAACACATTTTTTTGTTTGACCCACTGCATTTGCACTTGCAGTGACTAACCTAACCTAACATAACCGCCACGGAAGCCTACTCCGAATCAACGTCCGTTGCCTTCGGACAGTGGTGAGTAGTAAAAAACATGCAAAGACTGAGGTTCTTTACAATATCTGAGCAAACGAATAGAGAGATTTGGAACCTGTAACCTGGGTCGATCCTGGGCTAAGACATCTCATGCTGTAAATGGCTACCACCTACCGGTCTAGCTAAATCGTAGCGCCAAGCTAACTCGATACGTTGACGGGTGCAGTCACTGAGGAAGACGGGTCGGACTTGTTCATCTTCCTTCTTCTAGCTAGATGAGTCTCATGTTACAACAACATCCTTTACCAACACGTGACATAGGGTCAAATGCTCATCTATCGGGTGTAAAAAAACTACAGATATGACCAACAGCGTCGCCTACGAAACTCTGTACATCGAAGAAGATCGTTCTAGTTGATCGTTCATCAAAAGTGAACGAAAAGTATGAGTATAATAACAAGTAAGAGGTGTCAATGTGTTGATCGGTACCATAGTAAGTATCGTAGCTACATTTCCATCCTCGCATTATGCAAGCGAGTAATTAAACCGGCCCTCACTAGCGACGGCCCCCGACTCCTGCCATAATTGCATTTGCAATTTAAAACTATTTGTGAGCTCTACTCCGTTCCACTGAATTTTGAATAATATACGCGGTTACATTGGAATGTCTGTCGGTTTAATTTTATTAGTAGATGTGGAGCGTATGTTAACTTTGGGAGCTCGATTAAATGGTAATTTCGGGACACTAAAAATATTCGTGTTCATGAGAAAAAGTAGCCTAAATATTTCATGCTTTATTTAATTTTAACTAGCCGCGCACCGCGGTTTCTGTTTTTAATACAAAACAAAAATCACTAAAAATACAAAATGACCACAAAATAAAAACAGACTTAACATAAAACGAATTCAACACAATAATGGTACAATGGCGGCCTTATCGCTAAAAGCGATATCTTCCAGGCAACCTTTAGATGGAGAAGAATTGAATGACAGGAAAGGTGTGTTGATTATACAAGATAAGAAATTTAAAGTAACTACGAGTATATCTCTCGATGAATTCTAAATAAACTTATCCATTTTCATTTCAACTTTTTAACAGACTAAATCCAAAAACAAAAACAACAATTAGACGCGCCATTAACTTTTTATGTAGACCGTACATAGAGACTAGACGCGTAGTTTTTGCTGTCGCTACAGCGGTAGGTAATTAGCGAGCAAAGTTTGTAACAACAACTACTGTTCAACGGGTAAAAAATACACTAGGAAAGTTTAACAGTTTTCACGACATTTTGTTTGGAATCGTGACGGTTATAGTAAAGGTAACTAACTTTTAAAAGGGTTTAACGCTCGCGCTGTCACCTCGGTTTTATTCTATAGCTGCGCCCCGTGATTACATCCGCGCAAATTTCGATCCCGCGGAAATATCGGGATAAAGATTACATACATACAAACTTTCAGCTTTAAAATATTAGTAGGATTTACTAATCCTACTAATATTACCGTATCTTACTAGATACGGATGTCTTTACACGGCTGCCAAAGGTGCTAAGTTTTTAGGATGACCATTTAAGCCAAAATGGAGTTGTTCTAGACGTCTAGGCAAACAACTTTTAATCAACAACTTTTCGAAATTCGAACTTTTTTTTAAAGAAATGCAATTTTTTATTTATTTTACACTAAAAAAAATCCTAATTCAATTATCTATTTTTCTGTCTAAATATCTAATTATCTAATTTTCTGCCGCATGCAAGGAGCGGGAGGAGGGAGGTGTTCTTTGCACGCGGCAGACCGCATGATAGGTAGTGATACTAGTCAGGTATTGGGACTAAAAACTAAATATTAATTTTTAATAGTTGATATGGAGTTCCGAAAAGTAACGCCTAATACAATTAATTAGCTTTTGCTATGTCTAAGCCTAAGCCTTAATGTTACATTTTTCAGGTTTCACGAACAAGGTCTCTAACTTTACCCGACGACTACTATCAGAAATAATGACCTGGGACTGCTTAGCATGCTTACCGAAGCACGGAGGAGCTTGGCTTTAATAAAACTCTAAATTTTAAAGTTTTTTTTTAAATTGTGGAGTTATAATACTATTATCTCTATAACCAAAGTTATTTTCAAAATCAGAGTCATGTAATTTCAGTAAATTCGGACTTCTAACATGAATTACTGAAACAATGCAATGTTTATCAGCAAACCTTTAACAACCCCTAATCCATGTTTACCCGTTGTCTATAATTACACTAGAGATCAGGGCACTTGTACTAGCTAGCACTTGGTTTAGTATCATCTGACTGACTGACTGACTAGAGCATACATATAACTAAACTACGTCTCGTCGTCCAACTTACCTACAAATATCATACTACAACTTATGACTTATGAATATCCTACTTCTTACTAATATTATAAACGCAAAAGTTTGCTAGTATGTATATCTGTCAGTTTGTTACTCAATCGCGCAAAAACTACTGAACCGATTGCGATGAAACTTGGAATATTGGCTACTTTTTATCCCGAAATCCCCCCGCGATCGGGACAAGTATGCGGTTGAAACCGCTGGGCGCAGCTAGCTTTTCATTAGGTAA
Source organism: Idaea dimidiata (assembly GCA_949358125.1). Lineage (NCBI taxonomy): Eukaryota > Metazoa > Arthropoda > Insecta > Lepidoptera > Geometridae > Idaea > Idaea dimidiata. The sequence goes on from OX442334.1 coordinate 340,863, forward strand.
ATTAGGAAATAAATAACTCTTTATTTTTTGTAAATATTTACCATTTAAATAAAAGTAAAAGGATCTTAGACCAATTATTATCAAAATGGTGTACTGTTTGGATAATATCCCAAGGCTAGCGGAGAAACAGATTTAAAAAAAAATCAAGGTAGTTTTTTCTACTATTTTTTAGTTACATTGAAATTGATATGTCCGGAGTCTATCCGGAGGAAGAGAGATCTGTAAAGAACTCTAAACGTTAAAACTTTGATAAAACGCTAAAAATAATTAAACCGGAATTTTAATTTAATTTTAGTGGAATGTGGACAAGAGGCGTATCCTTAGTAAGAGTAGTGTAACATGTAGTTTACGACTGATTGATTCGGATCACTCACAGCTACCGATTAAATACGCAATTAATATCATTGTGTGGTTCCGATTGCTACGGTACGGGTGCGGTGTGCTCTGCCGTCAGCCGGATTGATTCGATAGTTTATTTCAATGAACAGATTAGCATACGTCATATGGATTATTGTTATGAAGGTATTGATCTAAAAATCTGTCATCGATGTTTGTATGTTTGTTTATTAAAAAGTTTTCTCTTAATTTAGAGAAAACTCTTTAATAAACTGTGACAAGAACTGAAAAATCCAAAGACAAATAGACTATGCTAATCCAACTTTAAACTACATTTATTAATAAGGTTGTTAGAGTCTACGAAAACATAAGCTTACTGTGTCTAGCACATGTTAGATACAACAAAAGGACCATGTTATGTAGGTATGTATATAACATGTTTCATATGATATGTTAGAGTCGACCTTACTGCCTCCACCGCATAGTTCCAAGTGAACAACTTCAGACTTAATTACAAATTACTGACATCTTTGAAGTTGTGCATTACCTACGCGTAATTTACAACAGCTACCTACTACAAACCACAGTCTCTTAATAATCATTATTATTTGCACATTATTCAATATTATAATTAAAATGAATAGCTCCCAATTAAAATTATTAACTCCCAATCGAGCTATTTTGTAAGTAATATCATATACTTTACCTAATAGTTGAAGCGTCTTGTGAGGGCGGGCGGTACAATCTCTGTTATATATACTACAGCTCCTAGCTGTAGGTAGTGATGGAAACAAACTTTTAGTTTCAAACCACAGTCGATATTTTTTTTTAGTTTTAGTTTATTTTAGTTTTGGTTATCAATATTATCTACTACATATACCTATATATCCTTCACGCAAAAACCGCTGAATCGATTACGATGAAACTCGGTACATAGACAACTGAAAACCTGGTAAAATTCATATGCATATTTTTATACCAAAACGACTACCGTGTCGCAACTTACGCGGGTGAAACCGCAGACCGCTGCTACTATTGAATTTTTATTTATAGGTCATATTTAATTTTCATTTTGTATTTAGTTTTAATTTTAGCTATAACTTTTTTTATTGTTTTGTTTCTTGTTTAATAAATGTGATATTTATATTTAGAACTAAATACGTAAATGTAATTTCACTACATTTAAACAATCAAAATGGAGCTATTTTTGCCTGAATATACAAACATCATTATTTGATATTAGTCAGTAGCTACCAGCCTACAATGAACACTGTTCTACCGTCCGTAATACAACTCATGCAAATTAGCCAATGCAGTTTGTTTTAGATTTTGTTTACATTTTACATTTTCGCCTCAATTTAATAATAAGTACAGTAAAATATTGCTATTATTTTAAGCCACCTGCAAGAAAAAGGTTGTTTTTAGCTATTTTTGTTGAGCTGAAAAAGATTTTTCGGCGGACAAATTCGCAGTATTTTCGCAGTGAACCGATTAATGGAGAACTGTGACAGGGTGAACGATTTTTTCGGCAAACCGTTAGTCGGCGAAGAATTTATTCTTAGTACCAACCAAGGACCAAGCGTGCAGGGGTGAAACTAACATTCGGAGTTGGGTAATTCGGAATTCAATTCGGAGCTCATCTTTGTTTACATAAGTAGGCATAATTATGTAGTATATCAAGAGAATATCCATAGTACAAGCCTAGTTGCTTCGGCCTAGTTAGACCTAGATTGAGCTATGCGTAAAGTCCTGCAATAATTATATTCATAATTTCATTGAGAGTCTATAATTCGTAGTATGAAATAATTTCTAACTTAATTATAACCACCTAAATCGATGCTTTTGAATATTATGTGTATTTTGACGGCATAATGATTCCGTGAAAATAGGCTTTTCTGTTAGAATGTGTTAAATCGATTTTGCCCGAATCGACTATTTCAGTCGGTTTCTACCAAAATGTAAATAAATCAAGTTTCGTCGAAGCAGGCCGAAACCGAACTGTAATAAATATAATTTTGTACTAAAGAGCTCTTCAGACGAGTGCTGACTCAGCACAGGGGTAGTAGAGATAGAATCACGTCCAGGTAGAGCTCGCAGTCAGTCTGCGTTAATCCTTGTCTTGGACTGCGTTGGCAGACAGAGACAAATCTACGTGTTGTCTCTGTCTGCCCACTTTGAAACTTCTTATCACAGAAAAGACCAAAGTATGTTATCACCAGTCCGACCTTACTCCACAATTATTAATAAGGGTGTAGCCTGTTTAAAGTGAAAACAACACGCATGACAAGTCACGTCGTCGTCGTCGCATGGACAAGGCGAAAGTTTCACCATTATTGGTTTATCCGGACGGAAGTTCTTACTTTTGAATTTACTCAATTATAAGTTGATCTTGGTTTGATATGATATGAAGACGATCCCAAACGGCCGACTAAACGACCGGCCGATAGTTTGCAGTTCGTCATAATTATGAAGAAAGTGAGTTAACAAACACTTGATATTAGTTTTATCACGATTCACTTAGCTAATTTAAGCTAGAATTGTGAGTACGAGTTGGAATATCATATACGGGAACACCTAGCCAAGGTGCTTGTTTGTGTTTTGGACCAAAGACTTGAACAGTATTCAGACCTGCATGACGCCCAGTGAAGGCATGCCTGACGCACTGATAAATATATTCCAGTGCTAAGACAAAAACGTATTAGAGGTGGATCATACACAGTAGGCGCTAAGTGCTCAAGAGGTTCAATATAACGATGCGTTTAGGATGTTGGTGGGACTTCCAGTGGTGCAGGGCCTCTGCTATGATGCAGTGGACAACTTCCAGGCTGTATTAAAGAAAAGGTCAGCTTCATTGCTTGGTCGATTACGTGGTAGTTCTAACAGCATCTTGAATGTCATCGCGGCTAAGTGTGAGCCCATTCTGTTGCACTGTGTAAGAGTGGCAGACAAAAGTAGTTGGCTTTGGCAAATAATGCACCTATTTTGTTGGCCGTTTTTTGCTATTTTTTCGAGTTTAAATTTATTACTAACATAGCTTTAAGTATATAATTATACTACCAATCAATGGATCTGTGACATTTTATAAATAAATAAATTAAATTGAGTTCGACCGTTAGTTTTGCCCTAAAGCGTTAAATCGTCGAGCCTTACCTTTAACTATTTGCCGATCCCTAGTGTTAAGTCTGTAGTTGCCCTGACACGACGAAATAAGTATATTCATTCGAGACGGAAGTAGGAATCTAAGTTATTTAAATACGTTTATGAGGGATGGGGAAAACATTTTATTACACTGACAGAACACCGTGGCTTCACTCGCGTAACTCCCGTGTAACTGTGTGTTATACAATATTTATGTAATCGGTAATTTCTACTGGTTACACAATGTAGCCCTAAATTAAGCAACTAAGCTATGGAAAATAAATAAAGTATATAAGTATAAGTCATTTTTACTTGAATATGTAATAATATACATACTGATATATCGTTAAGTGAAAAACATCAAGAAAGATATTATTTTTATTGAGATAGGCTAGTATTTGATCTCATTTCACCTTATGGAGATGGCGTAACATGCTTGCATAGAAGATACCTGTTTACTCTAGACAGGAAGACTCCAATGTCGTAGTTAAGTGGGAATGTAGACGCGGGCAGTGAATCCCACTTCGTACGAAAAAGGTGGATGCAACCGTCACCCTGCATGGGCCACGTTTGTCAGTATCCCTTCAAGAATCAAGAATCAAGAAAATTTATTGAATAACTGTGTACATTAAGGTGACATTAAATATTAAAGGTATCAACAGTTTGTCCTTCGTTGTCTAGTACTCAAAAATATATCCGTTGTCTCGTAGCAAAAAAGTAAATAAGTTCTTATAAATTAGTCTAAACAAACCCATCCGATAGCTCTGTTTATTTGTTTAACACATTTATTGGGTACCTACCCATAGACCGGCTTTGCTACAACATAATCACGCTCAAGTGTTAAAAGCCAACTCGACGACGACACCTGGTATAATAAACTTTAGCGTGAACTTATACCACAGAATGCCGATTTGAAAAGTCAGAGCGACAACTCCAGTGTGGCGCGTGAGGCGAAACCCCGACTGCAACGCCAGAAGGTTGAAGGATTTGTTTAAGTTTAAATATTTGTTTATGGTTCTGGATATAATATATACGTGTACGTATGTACAAAATAAAGCATACTATGTACTTAGTATATCAGTTGTCTAGTATAGTACTCATAGTACAAGCCTAGTTGCAATATTTATTAATTTATCTCCTAGGATTTTATAAAAAGAAGAATAATGCAGACATCTTAACTCCTACAAACCTTACTTCTCCATTTGAATAATCAGTATGTATTTTAAACTTCGAAGTTCAATACCACGCCACGATCCAATACTAAGGTCTACGGTCGGCCGACTACTAATCGGCCGATCATTTAGTGTGCTGTGTGCGCCAGCGCCCGGTACAATGGCGGTCTCTCCATATTTATGTATGTAAATTAACACAGAAGTAAATCACACTGGGAAGGGTTTTTCATTCGGCGCCTTCTAGGGAATGTTCACTGTACAGGGCTAGATTAAGGAAATTATTTACTCATTTTAAAAGTAACAAAATCCCCTTTCCACTAATATTATAAATGCGAAAATTTAGATGTTTGTGCTTCAATCACTTAAAAACGACGGAACAGAATGCGATTAAACTTTGTATGCAGATAGCTGGAGATCCGAATTAACATATTATAGGATATCACGCGGGATCGGGACTTACGCAAGTGAAACCGCGGGGATGCTGCTAGTGGCCGTGGAGACAAAAAGTTTTTTTGTATGTCTTGTCTAATAACTAAATTCAATAATTTAATCTTATTTACCTGAAATAAAGTCGAATTACACAAAAAACTTCATGTAATCACAACGAGACGCATAAAAATACAGTAAAAATAATACCAACTATTTCCTTTAAATCCCCCTGAAATTATGATTGAATAATTTGCATAATGTTTGCAAATTTCCACCCGCTTTCGGGATGATTTACCCGCGAAATATCGCCATCAACATTATGAAAGGGTTGTTTAAACAATATGAATTTTTTTAAAGAAAAAAGAACTAAGGGCTGGCTTAAACGGGGTCCGAACTTAATAAATTTGAATTTCGAACTAATTCAAACGACTTATTAGGAAATACTAAAGTACAGTTAGCATCAAAGTCGATGACCAAATTAATGATGAATAGCTATTTAAAAAACTTATAGAACATACTCAAAAATAAGTTATCTTCAGAATATCTGTCCTATTTTGACACCTCACAATTATTATTTAAAGTGATTTAGAAATTCTGAAAGCTAGTATATTTAAAAAATATTTATAGACATTAAATAAAAAAATGCTATTTATTGGCCGGGAGTCTGGACGCGGCAGGTATGAGTTCCAGTGTTCCCCTTCTCCCTCGCCCAATCGCTGAGCCCTGAATGCGGCCCTGTCCGCGGTAGGTACTATCTAATTTGATCACGTCACGAGTAATGGACGACGTGTAATATCTAAGGTGACACTTCAAAAATTAAAACGTTGAGCCGAATTTGGTGCAATTTGTGTTTTGAAGATTCATCAAGTTTAATGATTCAGCAACCGTTCACCTGTACGACTGATTCGTTGTTGGACTGTTTGTCGCAGGATTATTAACATGTGCCAGCCATCGTTTAGCCATTTGTTATATATACCAAATCAATTCCCGTTCTAAAATGAATCTAAACATTTAGGACCGAACATTCGTTACCGATTGCTGGATGACAGTGGACGCCGTTCCAACGTATACAGACTCAAGAGTCTGTAAAGGCTCCGCAACAATAACAAAAACAACGAGATCAAAGCCGTATAAAGAATTTTCTTTCAGTACAAAGCCGAGAAAACAATAAAAATCTATGACAGTGGAGACTTAGTAAAAGGGTTCCATTCCCTTTTCGTAAGGAACCTTAAAAATAAACAGACAAACATGACTAACGAAAACAAATTCAAATCTCAACTTTACCAGTCCTCTAAAAATTAATAATTTCCCCCAATCCGTGAGAGGTATCTAGAATTCTTGACAACGAAGCTTTCTACCCAGACGCAAGCTCTTAATCTTCACGCTACAAAAAGCTCAGCGGCCCGTCCCGCACAGCTTTTCATGCAGCCTTCAGGCTTCATATCGTAGAGAGACAACACCTTCATACTACAGTACTGCAATAGAAAGTACATTAGAGGTATTGTATACAAAAATGACTGACTTTTTTAACTACTAATCACTTAACAGTATTTATGGCTACGGAGAGAAGACAGTTGTCGCTGTGGCAACGGTACACAGCCAATGGCTGCTGATGATGCTTATTTTTAGTCGTCATTCATCGACTGCATCTAAGCAGCGCAGCGCAGCGATTGTCATATTATATCGTTTGTCTTTTACTTGGTACAACTATCTGCATAGCAAGTTTCATCGCAATCTGTTCAGAAGTTTTTGCGTGAAAGAATACCAAAATCACAAACATACCTACTTGCAAACTTTCGTGTTTATAATATTAGTAAGGTGTACTCTTTTAAGTACTCTATTATATTTTATGTTTATTCCTACAGCCGCGTTACTTTATATTAACACACAAAACATATTCACAATTCAGATTTGTGTAGGGTGACTACAAATATTGGGAATTTAAGGAAAGGTAATTTTATTTTCAAGATTCGGTCGGTTATTTCCCTATTATTTTGAAAACGACTAATCTGTATTAATAATTAAATAAATAAAACAAAAAACTGATCTTATAAAGGTTTCCTTTTCTACCTTTTGAGGTAGTTTTACGAAACCTGAACAACAAAGCGAGTTTTTATGATGTCGTTAAAAATACCTATCCTAATACGTAGTAATTTGACTCTTTCCTCATAATTTGAGAGGGCTAAAATTATAATCATTGTTCCTATTGGTTATGTTAGTCCCCAAAATTTAAATTTAGAACACTATACGCATAGTGACGTTACCTACAAATTGCGTCAGAATATCCACCTGTTTAATCTGTCCCATGGTGCGCCTACCCCTTCGCTAAAGATGCCATTACGTACGGAAGATGATTCAACCGATTTCGAGTTATTTAATAACCTCCCTACACACACAAGACCGTTTCATTCAATAAATATTCTATTTCCGCACCCTATATCTGAAAATTTTCGCCTTTATATGAATATGGGCCTTTATAATTTCATCCCTTTTAAATACGTTCTTAAGAAATGTATGTAGATTTAGGTACTTATTGTATTTGAAAAAGGCTTTTCAACCCTCGAGCGGTAAAATAGTAGGTAGTAGCGTTAACAGAATAAGAATTATAATAATACGGATTTTAACGTGCACCCATCCAAACTTTTGGTACGGTCAGCAACCAAATCGTTGTATATATTAAAAAAATTAAAATCACTATCCATTTTTATAATTGTGGGGTTTCAAATCAGGACTAGATATTTTCAAAACAACTCTGTATCTTTTCTTTTATATTTCACCTTACAAACATGATGTATGTATAGTCATCGACTTTGGATGCTGACTGTACCTATGAAATTTCGTGAAAATTGTCTACCACCTTCCAAAACTTACAGTCACATTATTAGCTACGCTTCGCACGGTAACCAGACTTTCAGTTAAATCTAGCACAAGTCTTTGAAACCTGTCTTTAATTAAAAACCAGTGAAACAAATCTTATTTCTTACTAATAATTATATACGTGAAAGTATGTACGTATGTATGTCTGTGAGTTTGTTACTCAACCACGCAAAAACTACTTAACCGATTGCGATGAAAATTGGAATATGGGTAGATGGAGGAGACCTGGAATGACACATTACCCCGATATTCCCGCGGGATCGCGACTTACGCGGGTGAAACCGCAGAGCGCAGCTAGTAATGTAATGAACACGATGTACTGTGAGCATTAGGGAAAGGGTAAATATTTGATTTGTCCTATTCAGCATAATTATATGTCTACTGGACAAGATGTAGACGGTAGCGAGCGCCGCGACTTATTATTGCACGTACCTTTAAAATGCTATCCGCTGGCTTCCGCGAATCGAACGGCTTTTTTTTTTAATATTTTTCGTTTGCTATCTGCGATCGGTCATTAGACCATGAGCCGATATGTTATGGAGTCTTATGACATGGAGAAGGACATGACCACTGCCTCGTCCCTCTTGATTATAGAACTCGTTTGCGCTTCAGTCTTTGATTGAAGCGCAAACGCTTCAGGCATTTTTTTTAACAAAAAATCATCTGCAGCGTTCAATAATGTCAGTGGTCGAATATATAATTATTTGCCTTTTATGATACCAATAAAACTTACAGGTTCAAGAATTCAGATACAACGAAATGTTCGCATATGGAATAACTTTTTACCTTTTACGGAACTACCTTCATTTATTGATGTCGGTAAAACGGATGATTGTCAATAAAATAAACAAACGCTATCTCTCTTATATTGCAGAGACTAGAGGGCTACCTGCAGTTTGTGTGACCAACATGCTAATTACAGAAGGTGAGGTGAGGTGAGGGTGGCGCGTTCGGAACCCGTCCCTTGGAGCCCTGGGCCACAGCGAACGCACATAATATAACAAGGAGTTAAATTACATAGATATATTATTTTATTTTTTACACCCGTCTTATAGTTCCTATTGTACAAGCATAGTTGCTTAATTTGCTCTGTGTGCAACATCCAATGCAATCTATCCCTCTTACTTTTAGCAGATGACCAAGTTATGTGACTTTAGTCTGTCTGTCACCTTTTAAATTTCATGTCACTGTAAAAGACAAACGATATGCAGCTGTTAACTAGCTTTTATAAGTAAGGGGGTATTTCTTTAAAATGCTTTGCCTTGACTTGATGTTGACTAACTTATCGACGCACAGGCTCAACTGCTGATAGCAGAGAACTGAAATTTGGAGTGTTTTCTTTATCCGATTAGAAAGTTTTCATAAATGCCTACGAGATCGGCAGTTTCGTGGGTGAAACCGCGGAACCCAGCTAGTATTTATATATAGTCAGGATATAGATGAGTAGTATAGCGCGCTTACCATCCAGACATACGGTCATTCGACATCCACTGGCTCATTCGGTTATCCGATCACTATCGGAATGCCATAAAAGTAAATCGACAAAGTACTGCGAAATATGTGCTCAGGTTACGTCTGTCTGTCTGTACCTAAAATTCCAGACTATAATATGGCTAGAGTTTTTTTTTATAACTTTCAACAATAATTAACCAGCTGCGCCCCGCGGGTTCTCGATTCCGCAGGTAGATCGGCATAAACGGTAGCCTATGTTCCAAGGTTCCATCTATCTATAAAATTCATTAAATCGGTTTTATGGTAGAGGCGTGAAAACGTAACACTCAGACAGACTTACTATAATAGTAGAGAAGTAGAGATGAAGTATCCACACGGCCGATTCCTAGACTAGTAAGCCAAAGCAATTAAAAATCGCTCATTTGATATTTTGGCTTGACTTCGTAGAATAGGCCGTATATCGTTACTGTGTGAACGCTCCACTAAATAAAAGACTCGAGTAATATCGCAATGAGTCCATCACTAGGTACTCCAGAGCCCTTCTGCCACCGCCACCGCCCGGCGTCGCGAGTCGTTCTCGCCGGATATTAAATCAATGGGCGTATATCCGGTGCCCTACACTGAGACAGTAGCTCCTTCCAGGAACTCCAGATATTAATAACTGTAACAGTTGGGGCAGTTGCTGTCAAATGATCGTTGTTTTTCGCCAGACCTTTATAGAATTTGGTAAAACGGAAGTTACAAGGGACAGGAAACCTTTTTTCAGGTTAGAACCATGTCCCACCACGGGCCATATACAGTTCTATCAATAAACAAATCTAATCTTGGTCTAGTGCTGGATATCCCGACTTTCATTTCGAGGGTCGAGGTTTCGAATCCCGGCAGGCCGCACGCACACCAGTGTATTTTTTTTAAGGAGTAAATAAATAAACTAAAAATAATCTTATAAATCAATGTCCAGTTCATCGAAAATTGTTAATTATTTCATGATGACGGAATGTTAATAACTGTAGGTTACATAGTTTCTTACATTTTAGTGCAGTTTCCAAAAATCAGACTGCCGACTGCCGGACTAGCCTACTCTTGCCCACATATACACAAAGATGAAAGAACAAACAATCATATAGTTTCCAAATTTCATATAATCTGCTGATTTCAAGTCTCAAGTCTGCTATAAACCTAATGAAGATACTAAAAATTCAACTTTTATCACCCGGTGGGTGTTATATCCTACCTGGTGTAAATGGAGAAATAAGCAGTTATAAATGGTGATCCTGGATACCAATTTAGTATTAGGTATATCACGATATGGTACATTAGTCGTGGAGTCTTTTCATTGTTTGAATGTAAGGCCGCGTTCTAACCGCCCGCGCCGCGCCTCGCCGCCCGAAGAGAGATACCTCTTTAGTATCTTTCACGCTTAAGAAAACATACAACAATCACTTTCATAGCCCGAATGAGTCGTATGGCTATGAAAACAATCGAAGTATGGTTGAAAGATATGCAACATTCATTTGCGTAAAGAACTTTTTGGTAACAAACAATCTCCAACAATGTAGGTATCTCCAGATTTGTTAGAAACCATAATTAAATTGAAAATTAAAATGATGAATAGGACTGTCCAATTAAGGCCAAAAACTCTTTGAATAGGCAGGTCTGTATTTGTAATTTTGAAAATTGCTTTTACCAGGAAACTCATCATCTAAAAGTACTTTTCCCTTTTTTTAAAACTGGTTATTTCTTAACAACTGATTTTCACGGTAAAAGGCTGAAAATTCCCGCCACAAAATCGGTTAAAAAGGCAAATTAATGCAAATCCAAGACTCAGACAAGGAACACTTTCGTTTAATTCACCGTGCAATCTTGCTTCTAAATAATTCATAATTTATTATTCATGTGGATTATTATAGAATTAGGGGATTTTTAGGGGAAAGACGGGGAGAAACAAAGGGGAAAGTTCTTTGGAACTGTTCACTCATATTGCTGACTGCGTAAAATGATACCATAAGGGAAAGGATCATAACCATCTAACGTATATTTTCTTTCTTTCTTTAATTCTGGAAACTTAATATTATGAAGCCCAAGAAACAATTGACCGCCAGTGAATATGGATCTAATTGCAGGACAATAGTAGATCGTTGGACAAGGGCTGAATGTCATGCATTTCAACCAAGATATTTCTAGCGCGCGAACGAAGTGAGAGCGCCAATAGTTCGAGGGTGAAATTGGTGACATTCACCCGAGCTAAACACTGTACTTTTTATTTCGACTGCGAGGAAATAAAAACACTACACGCATATTAAAAAAAAAAGTAAAAGCTCACCTACTGCCATTTGAATAAAAATTGAAATAAGTACGTATCTACTGGCTATGGCTACTCTGATTGGCTACAATATAATCGCGTTGGCTACGACGTGCATCTAGTCGGCCATGCTGACCCGTGAAAAAAAAAATGTGGCATGCAATCATGGTATTATAGCGGGTGGCAAATACAAGAATAACAATTATCATGACTAAACGTTTAAACAACATAAAAAATAATACTTTCCACCCGGCCCGGCACCCATGACAACTAAACTTTCCTAACAGGAGAGATGAAAAATACTTACTCACTGATAGTAATTCTAATAACTGCATTTGTAGGATTGCTCGAAAAATTACCTGAAATAGAAATAATGAAGGTTAGATGCAAGAGCCATGGACCTGTATGAAATGCGGAAGATTATATAGAAAACTTGCGCGGGGGGATTCCGAGATAATTCAAGACTACATTTTTTGTCTTAACCTTACGTAGAAACCTGACCGTAGATATTGTGATGTGATGATTAGGATTACGGTTGAGATCGGTACGAGATACATTAAATATTTTAAAATATGGTACACTATTGATGGCCATATTTATAGTAATTTCGGGATAGATGGACCACGTTTTGTTTCGAATCAATCGACAATCGAATTAAGAGAGCCAATAATAAATATTTTTCTGCATAAAATTATAAAAAATAGACTTTAAAAAGCACAAAATAACTTCACCTGCCACCGACTATCTGTTATGCCAAACCTACATCCTTTTTTTAGACTTACCCAATAAAACTGCCCGACTTCGGATTACATAACAGATAAGTCGGTGACACAGTCGGTATGCAGTTGAAGTCGGTTTTTTATATAGAAATAAATAAATTGTACCTACTTGGTGCAACTTTCGTGAGAACAGCGTTCGCAAATCTCTGTTAAAACAGTGGTCCTTCTCTCCTTAAAATTCAAAAGCCGATTCAAAATTAATATTGTTATTATTAATGAAAACGCAAAATCGCGTACATACCGTGAAGTAACTAACACTGCCTAAAAAATCTGAGTACCTACTCCAAAACGTTTATACACTAAAATAATTAAGTTAATAACAAAATCGTTGTTCGGTTATACGAAAACTGTGACTGGCTATCAGGCCCTTTCGCCACTTGAAAAAAAAACATCTTGGTGGTAGTTTTTTGAAAGTGGACCGGTCCACCTCTCCCTTACTTACTATAAACTTTTTAAATTTCTCTACATCAAAATTTAAAAAAGAAACCCTTATAGGATCACTTAGTTGTCTGTCCGTCCGTTGTCTATCGGGAGCCTTCATGAATGTTAAAAACTTAACCATAAGATACAGTTTTATAATAAAGGGGACGAAGACAAGGTTTATTTCTCTTGGGTGTTGAACTGATGACAAAATGTTCGTACTTCGCTCGCCAGAGTGCAACTTAGGGACACATTGTCATAGGCCATTTGTCTTGCTGCAACACTTACTTTTTAAGCCCTACAGAATAGACAAAGCATACTTTGTTTGGACTGGTGTAATGGAAGTTTTTTTTAATATATTATATTTTTATTAGAAAATAAGAACTAAAATACGGTACGAAATTCTAGTGTTACTAATCCGTGTTTCATTAACAGTAAAATCTTTGGCATTGGTTTAGCTTATTAAATATTTCTACATCATCATAGCGCAATATACTATTGTCATCTACACAAAAAAATACCTACTAATTACATCTAAATTAATATAACAAAGCCTTTTCACAACCATTAAAAGCAGACGGGCAAGGTTGTGCGGATCACGTGCGTGCGAGCGAGACGGCGATACCGGCGCGCGCGCAAGGCACCGCCTGGCACCGAGCGCATGCGACCTATAATGATAGGTACTTCTCCACGTAAACAACTTGTGCATTTTAATTTTGGGGCAAGCGGATTGGTATTGGTACATAGGAGCATGTTTACGTTTTTTGTGGTGTTAATAAAAAGTGACACGATCGCATTTAACCAATAATGAATTATGTTGGGGATTTCCTAATGGTTTTTTTATCATCATTTTAAAGTTCAAGGTTGTTTTTTTGATACGGTTTCACGTATGTTGTAGGTATGCGGACGTATCCAGGGTTTACTCTAAAAGAGCCAAACGGCCATTTTGCGGCTTATGTTGCATCTTAAATAGGTAATTAAGAAAAACACATTTATCTAAAAAAGCAGACATAAAAAAGGTCACACTCGTAGTATAAGTACCGCCCGTTACATAGAACTGGTTTATTTTTATAACGATGAAGGAATTATTTCTAATTACTTATTTACATAGTTTTCTTTAGATAGCATAAAATACCATTCCATTATAATTCATCATCCGAGCAATATTCCCAGTCGTGTCACTCTCAGGAGTCCGGGGTCCACTTTACTGTTCTTACGTCTCCACTTCGCACGATGGACGCACGATCTTTTGCCCGTTTGCAGTTTACATTACTCATTCTAGTAGGAGACGAACGGAAACAACTGTTCCAGCAAACCTTAAACTGAACCTAAAATCCAAAACAGTCGGCCGACTTGATGTCAACAATCTGCGTGAGCCTTAATGGGAATGTCAGTGCCACGAACGCAGCCCCGAGCTCGATATGACAAAAGTTTAATACGATATTGATAAAGGAATTCATTTTCAACCCAATCGGATAGTCAATGGCAGTCAGTGACGTAGGTAAGGGGCACAATCATATCAAGGTATTGTTTGACACTTACCTATTACAATAGTCTATTTCAAAACTAGAGAGAATAAAGTACATATTTAACGACGCGGTACAATAAAATTTCATGTTTTATTTAGTTTATGTGTCCTAATTGACGCTATTCCTTTTTAGGTCCGTTATCAAAAATAAGTGACTTACGGCCGAATACTGAAACGCTACTCAACATTTGAGAACTAATTAAACAAAGGAGCAGATCTCAAACTCTAAAATTGCCATACTAATTTTAAATTTAGAAACTGCTCAATAATTTAAGAACTTCTCAAATTTTAAATGACGTTTCTGTATTCGGTTGTGAGTTTCAAATTTTTTCTGTTTAATAGTTTCGTAGCTTATCTTCAAAAACATATTTATAAAACACAGGAATTATTAAAGCAACGAGTCTTCGTAACGTAAAATGCTGGCTGAATTGCAATGCTTATTCTTTGCGCCATGTAAACTCCAGCATTTTGATCTTGCGTTGTCTCCACCAGGCGTTAACCGATAAATTGCATGTGCCCCCGGCCTCCACGGTTCCAAAGTCTCCACTTCATATAGAGGGGTTTCAAAATTAATAACAAAGATAACTCCTTCACATAGAAACAGTTAAAATCCAAACCTTAGCGGGTGTACGGTGTTCACTAACTCCACACCACACTTCACTAACACCAATCACCAATATTTACCAACGTTAAGTACATTCGAACAACACAATTTAAACTTGCTTTACGTGCAGCTGCGAAGTTGGAAACATGCAAGCGACACAACATCGTGTCGGCCGCGTGCCAAATTCTCTATTGATATGTTATGTTATTATTATATTGCAAAACAATCGGATTGGAACTGCTTCTAACAGCGCGGACGCTATTATACGGAAATATGGTTTTCCACTTCTGATATCAATGCCAACAATTATTTAGTTTACTACACATTCTATACTAACATCCTAATCCTATACATAAAAAACGCTAATATTAACAAGTAAAGTAGTATGCATGTGACTTTAGTACTCCTTGACGCAAGAACTTCTGAACCGATTGCGATGAAACTTGGTATATAAAGGACTAAACTAACACATAGGTGACTTTTTTTTATAAATAATTACGAAATATTTATTTATAGGACTTTATATCTTATAGAAGAAAAATAAAAACAAATATATCATTTTATAAGTAACGCAAAAATAAATTACAATAACTAAGAATTTAGGAAAAACTTTTTGTAAATAGTATTTAACAATGTCGTTGACATACCCACCTACATATTCAACTTCGGGGAGTGTATTTGGATGTGTTTTGGGTAGATTTGGGTATATCATACAGCTGTCAGCTCCGATACATAATGCGCACAGATAAATGCTCCAAGGGCACTAAATACAGGTGCCGCGCCGCCGGTATGCTATTTTACACCGACGATGTTACGATCTGCGAATAATGACAAGGGAATACTTGTCCATGCACGCACTAGAAGTCTTCCTCTTAAACTAGTGTCGGGAACAGCATTGTAGAAAGAAGTAATAGTATGTTAACTTGCCTTATTTTTGAAAACGGGCTTTGACAAGTCACACGTCTATTACTTACAACTTTGGCGACCTTTCCTACAATTTACGTGACCTTTCCTACAACTAATATGACCTTTCCTACAATTTACGTGACCTTTCCTACAACTAATATGACCTTTTCTACAATTTATGTGACCGTGTCCGTAAAACAAATCAGTAAAAAGTTGGTGAACTGTAAATGCGGCGCGAGGCGCCCGCGCCGACTACTAGGTGAACTATGGTATCTTTGAATTTCTACTTTTGGACAGTTTTAAAGTGCATTTATGTTTCACTAAACTGTGACGGTATGATTTATCTGAGCATAAATTCAGTTGAATGTATTCAAAACAAAATTTGAACCTACAACTTTCGGATTGAAAGTATAGTCGTAATCACTTTTGTTGTTGTCCCGGCTATCTCTGATAGCAGTCGTTAGGTCGAGTGAGAAGCCTTAGGGCGACCTGAAATCTCTAACACTAGGTGAGCCGCTCCACTACACGAAAAGAAGAAGTAAATAAACACTTTTGACTAAAATACATAATGAGTTTTATATCCATTGCCTAGTCACTGTAACACAAGTTTAGTAGTTTACCATGGGGCTAGATGGCGTTGTGTGTTGTTCACACAATCAATTTATTTTCACTGAAGTAAATACTTACGATTATTATCGCCGTGTGTTTATTTTCGTATCAGGCGGTTTATTCCGCCTATTTCTGACAACAACGGCAGTTGTTGCTTATTTGTGGTTTGCCTGAATACTGAACCGGTTTTAATGATTGCGGCTTGTTTCAGAGACTACGTTTAAGGGTGACATATCGGACGGATGTATTACCATGGCAAATGCGAATCAATAAAAAAAACTAAGACAAAATGCAAAAGGTTGCGGGTTCGATTCTTGCCGTGGCCAAATTTTTAAATAAATATTTGAATGTTAAAAATAGACAAATTACATCTCAGTCAACCTTGAAAAAGCCAACTGTAAAGTTGGCGAAAGCTCGGTTCAAATAATGAATAAAAACGCAATAAAACCGGATAAATAAAGTGTTTTATTATGCAAAATCGCGAAAACCATAGAAGAAATTAAATAAATATTTGTTTCCGGTTTGGGTGTCTCTGTCGTTTTGGTCCCTATAACTGCAAGGGAAGGACCGTTTAGGTGGTTTGTTAATCTGTCTACGTTCTAAGTTTTATCGCAAACGTTTTAGTACTTTTTTGCGGGAATGAGTAACAAAGTTAACACAAACGTACCTACTTGTAAACTTTCGCGTTTATGTAAGATAAGTAAGAAGTGAGATATTAGAATAAAAATGACGTCAACTATACTTAAAAAAGACGTCTACTATATACTATTTTGTATGTAAAAACTTATTCGACTAGTGGACCGTGCAAATTGGTCGACCGATCAATAAATATAATAGTCTAAGTTGGCCCTAATGATGATTACCCAAAAAGCTTACTTCGTGAAAACTTTCTCCAAGTCTCAACTCATAAAACAAAACCAACAAATATGTCTGACTGAATGTTGCTAAAATAACGACTCGGGACTTTGATTTACGGGCGATATGGAACATCCCCTCGAGGATACATAACTTGTTGAGGTTTACGTCTGATCTAAAAATACTATTAAAATACTGATTTGATCGTAGTAGGTACAGCATTTTTTATCTCATAGTTGTAGTAATATATATATAGCTAAGGTATAGTTATGTTTTTATATATTTAACGACTTTTTTGAGCGATGAGCGGATATTGGTTATTTAAATAAATAAATAAATCCTGTGACGAACACACAGCGCCATCTAGCCCCGTGGTAAGCTGCTAAGCTTGTGTTACGGTGACAAGACAACGGATATGCTACTTATAATTTTTTTTTTTGTAAATACATACATATTATACATAGAAATACGCCCAGACCAGATACAAATATTTATTTTTAAGCATAAATATTTGAACCCAGAGGGAATCGAACCCGCAACCTTCTGCATTGCAGCCAAGCGTTCGCCCGACGCGCCACAGAGGTCGTCAAACGCAACTGTTATAATATACTGGGTTTATCGGGCAAATGCGAATACGACCAAATGTATCGAACTATCATATCCTACTAATATTTTGAAGGTGAAAGTTTGTGAATGGGTGTGTGTGTGCAGAAACCACTGAACCGATTGCTATAAAACTCGGTTTAGCCTATTTAAAATATCTGAAGACCTGAATTAACAAATATAGCTATTCTTAGCTATATTTGTAATGTATGTAAATATAATATTGTTATCCCGTTATTCCCACAGAATTGATACTTACGCTGGTGATGCCGCGGAGCGTCGCTAGTAGATAAAACACTTAGTTTATTTTCCGAGAGTAACAGTGCAGCTCTATCCCATTAAGCGCTATAAGAGCATCATCCAGTGCAGTTACAATGAAAGGAGTTACAATAAAACAGACCCTGTATTAATGCGAGTGGAATAGAAGATAGCAGGGCCGGTGTAAGTGCATTACGCTAATGGAAGTGCAAGCACAGGCGGAGACATGAGACTTGATGCGACTCTGTTGTTTATTGGAATGTTTTTAAGAGGAAATAAAACGAAAACTCTTTTTTTTTACTACCCCTGAGAGATCTGGCTCCAGTGCGAGTCTCATAGGAAAGTGACGTTTTCGAAAGTGATAAAAAAAATCTCGATGACATTCTGTGTCAAGACCAATCAGTCATACATAGCAATCAAGTCTTAGCATAGACTTATGCGAGTGGAACCGCGGGCGCTGCTAGTTTGGTACGTACTATGTGATATGGATAGATATTGGATACCCAATGGGCGACCATCGCAATAATCCCAATAATGATTATTCTATTATATAACATAATTGTTATCATAAATAGAAACATAACCACAGACCAATCCACGCTATCGACTCACCGAACAAAGCCGCGAACAAAAGTGAAATCATAACCAATATTCGAGGTTTAATTCAACAAAAAGCGCCGAGACTTGTCGCCGACAATGGAACGCCTAAATTGCAGACCCCGTTATTGGCCAATTAATCCCGGGCTTTCATTGTGGGATGAATTTATTCGAGTGAATATGGACGCGTGCAGCTAGTATGTGAGGGATAATCGATTGGGGTGGCGAAAGCACGTACGGTACAGCTTCTAACTCTTTTAGTTTTAGGTTTATTTTTAAAGCTAGACTTTGCTTATTTGAAACTAGCAGATTTTTGAAAAACTAAATGCGTAAATTTGGTTTTTTAAAAACCATTCTAAACCAAAAATTTAGGTCTCTAGGGCTAGCGGTTTAGGCTGTGCGTTGATATATGCGACCCTGACTGATCAGTCAGTCAGTATCGTATCGCTGTAACAAGCTTTCGCAGGAACGACCCATCTATGAATTGGACCGTCTATGAAACGACATCTCAGTAATGATCGTCGCAGAAACAGCAATCGAGGTAAATAAAGTAATGGAACGCATACGTCTATACATATAAAATTCAAAGTCCTGGCTGATTGACTGAACTATACTATATCAACAACGCACAGCCTTACTTACTTGTCTTGATGTATTTTACTGTAGGAGATCCTAATAAAATAAAATCCCTCAGAATCATGACTTATATGGGTGAAACCCCAGAACACTGATAGTCATTATTATATTTAAGTTTGCTCGTTAACATAACAATAAATCAAAGCTCTAATAAATCATCCAAGTTCTCCACCAATGAGCCAGTGCGGGCGCCCGCCCGCTTTGCGCCGCGTCGCGCCGTCGTCGGCGTTTGCGCATCCGTGGGAACACTTTCACTGACATCGAGTTCATACTCATTTAGATAGTTTACTTCACCTACCTGCTACAATTACGTCATTGCTTATGTAATTAAGGAAAACTCGGTTCCTGTTAGTGTGGTTTGGGAGAACCTACATAGCAGTTGTTTTTAGAGTTCCGCGTACTCAAAGGTAACAACGGGACCCTTGAAACTGATACTTAACATATTAACCCCTGAGGTAGAGATCTGTAAATATTTCGAAACTAGAGCATTTATAAAATTATAAAACGAGTTTAATTTTAATCCAACATCGCGATACGAGTATTAGAAGAAAAGTCTATTTTTCTTCAGTTTACAAGAACTCACTAAGAGTCCGGGACCCTAACTAAAACTTTATTATCCGTCGGTCTGATTGTCTATCTGTCATTAGGCTGTATCTCATGATCCGGGAATACATAAGTCTACTAGGTGACGTATTCATAAAGTTTCAAGTGGCAAAGTACTTAGCAAACATCCCAATGACCCTTTCAGAACACTGTGGCCGGTGAGCGGACGTTCGCGGACGTAGGACATGGTCCATATTGCCCAACAACCGTCTCCTGCGCAGCCGACACGGCGCCTTGCACAACGTCGCGCGCAGCCACCGCACAACACCGCGCTGCCGCCGGTCGTTCACACCGACCGACACGTAAATGTCATGAGAACCGTCTCCGTCCGCGTCGGGTAATACCCGCGCCAGATTCTATTCGTTTCGATTTTAGATTATGGGTTTCCGTGCTAGAATACGATTGGGTTTAGTTTCAGAATGTGGCGAAACGTTGTGAAGAGAGGTTATAAATTATTTATGAAAAACCAATCAAACCAAAACACTACAGATAAGTGAAAAATAAATTGACTTTTTACGGTATAAGTGTGGAATCCGTGGATAAATAATAAATATTTTTTTTAAATAAAAAAAAAATTGTTTTCGCAACTAGCACTATATTTGCGTGACTTTAAGCCGTGTGTTTCCTCTTACCTACTATAATTTTTATTACTAACACTATGGATTTACATACGTCGGATATAAAAAAAAAATACAATATCCATTTCTTTAAATTTAGTAGCAAAATCAAAAGCCTTAAACTGTTTTTAAATCAATTAGTAATGTAATGACGATGATAATAATAAGTCGTACGTAACCGAGCGAGGCCTGAATGAATGGTTATATCCATCCTGGCCTCTCTCGGTTAGTTCCGAATCCATCGGGTTCCGTGGTTACATCAAAAAAAACAAAGTCGGAAATGAAATCAAATATAAAATACGGGAACAGATTTATACGAGTAATACACAAGTGTCGACTTTCACAGACCTACTAATTTTAAAGTAATATGCAACTAAAGAACTTATTAAAAGAAATAAATTCGCTAAAGAAACCAAACTGCTACGAAACAAACGCAAATTTACTAAAACTATTAAAAAATGTTCTCAACAGCACTACAGCGACATTGACCAAACTTTGTAACCCGCTCTCGTTCCGAAGTTCTTGTCTCGCCGCTATCTCTCGCACACAGAGACACGAGGGGAAGACGAGTTAGGCCAAGCCCAAGCCCAAGCCGAGCCAACTCGGCCCAGTTTCGCATAAATAATACCGTATCGTGGCGAACACGTGCCTCGAGAGTCGGGGAATGCACCGAAGAAAATAACTAGTGCGCTTGCTTTACAGTGACGTTCCCGCGAGAGACTGCCGGAATTATAAGTTTGAATTTTGAAAAGCTGAAGATTTTACAACAATATTTTCTTTATCTACTGCGTAGCGAGGGTAGTACGGGTATTCTTGTTTCATACTCTAATCTGACGTTTCGGTTCTTTGTATTCGACATTTATGTTCAGGAAGTTGTGTCAAATCGTAGTCAAAACAAAACTAAGCTACGCATCCTTAGGGGAATCACAACCTGCTTTATAATGAAGTTGCAACAAGTAAAAATGCTCTTAAGTAGGATAGATCCTGTCTGTCCAACGTGCTGTACTTTACTATATTGTATACCAGGTGAATCGGGGTTATTTTGTGACAGTATGCCTAACTTTGTGACAAACCACATTTTGACAATCGACATGAAGTCTCATATTTTTTTTTAATTTGAACGCATCCAATGATTATTAAAAAAAAACAAACTATTTATTTCGATGTGAGAGAAATGAGAAACAAATATTCTCAGCAAATATTATTTCTTCGAAAAATCTTGTCATAAATAAACGGTATACAAGATGTATAACTGATACAATTTATTTTAGTAATATTTAGATATAATAAATAACTGCTGTGCAAAATGTATTAATTCAAGTTTCAACAACAGATTGTGGTGCAGAATTTGCGAACCATTTGAATTCAACTAAGCATAGGGAGCAACCCGATGCGGATTACTAAGCAATGTCGTAATGTATTGAGCGTATAACAACCGCATCCGCATCGATCCGAAAGGAGGCTATCCGCAACGATCCGCAAATGGACAGCTACGAACCAATATATTGTAGTGGTAGGTATATTGTAACGTAAACTTAACGTCCGGTGGTTCTATTCGTAAGCGTACATATAGTGCCTGTGAGAATTCTAGGTATAGAGAAATACATGACAAGTGGTTTGAATAGGCGCAACGCGCTGTGAGAAGTTGAGTAGCGCGAAGAAGATCGGCGTTTTTCCTCAGAACTCAGACCTAGGGGGTAGAGATACATTAATTAAATTTTAAAGGCATTCCTAAAACACAAGATATTCAACTGATCTCTCCTAACTTAGGAGAATAGTGTAGTGCTCCTAACTGTGAAACTTTAACATACAATATTTTTTAATTAGCGGATATAAAACAAAAGTACTAACACAGTGGCTTTAAATCACGTAAATCTATTGAATAATCCATATTTCTATTTTTAGAAGTAAAACAATTTCGTATTAAAATTTCCAAATTGGGTATCTGTGGAACTTAGCTGGTCCATTTTGAACGGTCTTCTTTAGACCTAACTTCAGAATAGGCGATTGTCAATAAAGGGATTTCCTCTGCTGATATTACGGTTACCTGAATATTTTCAACTTATTTATACTTATTTATTTTGTCGTGTCGCATATGGTACGAGCAATTATTGTAGAACTGGCTTTTTCTTCTTACTTGAGATAAGCTTACATTTGACTTCACCTAACCTAATGGGACGCGACGATGAGGTCTACGATGTAACATGCTTGCTTAGAAGACTTGATGACTCCAAGATCAGTATTTCCTCAGATGGTTAGTGGCGATGCAAATAACATAGTTTAGATTAAAGTAAAATCAATATTTTATTAATTTGCACAACGAAATATATATGTGGGAAAGAGACCACATTAAGTGGGAAAGAGCGAGGAAGAAAATGCACAGCGATAGATATCTATCTATCTATACGTAGATAGAAATCAGACTGTGTTGTAAGATAAAAAAGTTTATTTATGCCTTAACCGTTGAAACCAGCAGGCAGCGCCCAATAGCGCCCATCCACGTAGAAGCTAATTTCCATTTCACAAATAATCGAATATCGGCTCCATCCTCTAACTGTAGGTTGCCGTTGTATCGAGCCGAACCAAGCCAGTTTCAGCCTGTTTCAAATTTAACTAGGTTTAGATATATCCTTTCGACGAGAGCAATTGGTCATTTGAATTGGCGTAGTAGAAAATTGAATTGAATTGTTAAAAATCCACGAAACTTCAGCAACAGATTCAAAAGTTAAACCGGGAAATTGACGTCCAACACGTTACATGAAAACTCCATAAACGAAGTTGCTCTGAGTCTGAGAGAACATCTTAAGGGAGCTATGAAATCTAAGTACTGCGAAGATAGCCCAAGTTGGCGCGAGTTGTTTACTTTGGGAAACTTAGGCTGCATAGATGCAGGCTTGTTAGCCGACCCGCCGGGTGACCAGACAACCTTTTGATTGTGGTGAAGTTTCGCTTTGCCTGATTCCTCCTTTGTAGCTTTTGAATAGTGTTGACTATGCGATGTTTAGACCATTCAAAACACTGATTGGAACAAAACAAAACACTGCTACATAGTTCATCTCCATACTAAGGTTGCCTGGGTAGAAGAAATAGCTTTTAGCGATAAGGTCGCCCATTTGTGCAACGTTCTATATCTGAATTCAATCAATAGTTGCTCCCTCACCGTCAGCATTCTCTAGTAATGTAACATTATAGATGTGCCTCACAACGTGCGCGCTGTATGTAATGCTCGAATCTGTAACGTGACATTACACGCGAATGATCGCGGTGAGGGAGCTCTGTAATGTATAGATATATTATTATCTAAGTATATATTGTTTTTGTGTTTGGCTAAAGTTTAGGCATTTATGTAAAAAATATTCAAATGTCAATCGCAATCACTAATTAAATAAGTTAAGCAAAAACAGGAACGTTTGTTTGCATTTGTCGTCGTCAAACCTAAAAATGTAAAGTAGCTGCGACCTGAACAAATAGCAATTCTATTCTAGCCAGAGAAATCAGAGGTGAGATGCGATTAGCTAGAATTTTCGATTTCAGACATTTCAGTAGGTACGTAAATTTAGGATTATATATGCAAACTTCATTACATGAAGCGATTTTTAGTAGATAGAGTGCTTCAATAGGAAGGTCTATTTGTATAAATATTCTTATATTCCCGGGGAAATCATGAAAATGCGTGGCGGAGCGACTAATATTATAAATCCGAAACTTCGTTTGTATATTTGTTTGTTCCCTCTTCACGGTCAAACGGTTCGACCGGTTTGAATAAAAATATAAGCAATGGAGACTAACATAGGATACTGACTGATCCAAATAATCCCGCGGCTAAATCTGCGAGCCGCAGCTATAAACACTATTGTTTTTTCCCGTAGTTTAAACCTGCGTGTCACAATCGATAGTTAAAAAAATCATCGCAATCGGTTCAGCAATGCTAGCTTGAAGAAACATTAACCCACCCACACTGATTTATTCAAATATCATATATTTTTCAGACTCGGCCAGCTCAAATTTGACCAAATTTTGGTTGATTTCACATTATTCTTTGACATGCCTCCGGCGGGCATACATTGATTCTGCAAATCCAATTACGTAGGAAAGTCCTGTCTTTGTTGATACAATCATTGACCAACGAACGTACCTACCTACGATTTTTTTAGGTACATTACAGAAGGGCGGACAATTTGGTTATTTTTAATTTGGTAACATAATTGACTTGATTGAGGCAAAAGTAATGACAGCAGCACAGTTTGTTTGAAGAACGTTTGAAGTCAACTCAAAGTTCAAAGTTCAAAGACATTTATTGCAAGATTGTAGGTTACAAAAAGGTATTAAATCTATTTTTTACAGTTCAACCACAATTACCTTCATAGGTGTACAATATTGATGAGTATTGAGTGTTGAGTGTTAAGTTCATCCACTAGATAATGTTGCCATAACGAGTCGTGAGTTACATTACAATTATATGTTTATACAAAATTTAAATAAAATTATAAATAATAAAAATGTCAATATTAATTAAATTTGCTTATGTCACAGGTAATTCATTTAAAATTAATCGTTCATTACACTTTTTTTTCCTACGTTTACAAAAAAATTAATCTTGGTTATGTCAATATCCATATTTCCTTTTACCTGCCATACAATTAAAAAACTCGTACAGTGAATAAAAACAATTTTCTAATAACCAGTTATTAAGCCTTTTTTTAAATAATGTCATGGGTAGAACTTTAAATTCGCTTGGTAATTCATTAAACAATTTGATTGCCATAACATGTACATTTTTTGAATATAACGTAATTCTACACTTTGGATACAAGAATCTGAAACAATGTCTGGTTGATCTTTCCAATATATCAGAATGATTATTGAAACATTCTTTATGTTCTCTAAGAAATACACAAATTAGCTTTATATATAGACAAGGTAATGGTAGAATTCTTAGTTCTCTAAAAAGCGGTCTACAACTATCTGTGTACCAAGCTCCACAGATAGCTCGAACACATTTTTTCTGAGCTATAAATACTTTATCTATGTCAACCGAGTTACCCCAAACAATAAGTCCGTATGATAGAGCCGATGAAACATACCCATGATAAGCGCTCAGCGCAGCACTTTTTGAGACAGTTAATCTAAGTGTCCTAATTGCATATGCGAATCTGTCAATTTTGTTACTTAACTTTTCTATGTGAGCTTTCCAATTACAATTTTCATCTACAACTATACCTAAGAAATTTGTCTTCTCTACTTCTGCTACCAAATTATTATTATGTGTTATATTTAGTTTATTAACATTAGTTTGGTAGCAATGAAATTGAATTAAATTAGTTTTGTTTACATTAAGCTGAAGATTATTGCTACTCAACCATATGTTGATGTCATTTAAAGTGTTGTTTATTTCGTTTCTCAAGGTGTGCTCATCTTTTGCTTTAATAACGATAGTTGAGTCATCGGCGTATAATATACACTGGTGTTTTGTAACCTCTGGGAGGTCATTTATATATACCAGAAAAATAAATGGACCCAATATACTACCCTGAGGTACACCGTAACGGGTTGTCTCTAACTCTGATCTAAAAACCTTTCTTTCACCATTTACAATTTTAGATATCTCGGTGTATTGTTGTCTTTGTTTCAAATAGCTTTTCAACCAGTCAAGTGCATTTCCTCTAATTCCATAACATTCAAACTTTTTAAAAGCCAAGTCATGGTTAACGAAATCGAACGCCTTTGTCATATCCAAGAATATAGCAGCAACCTTGGCTTTGTCATTAATACCCTTCGTTATCGACCTAACAAGATTATAACATGCCAAAGTAGTGGAACATTTCTTCCGGAACCCATATTGACATTTACTTAAAATATTCTGTGTTGAAAAAAAGTGCTCAAGTCTTGTCAATATAGCTCTTTCAAAAATTTTAGCAAAAATTGGTATCAACGTAAGCGGTCTATAATTATTTAATTCTAACGAATCTCCTTTCTTGAAAAGAGGTTTCAATATTGAGATTTTTAGCTTTTCGGGAAAAACACCTTGTTCAAAAGACATGTTTATTAAATACGATAAGTGTTTGCTGATGACCATCGCACATTCTTTTAAAATCTTTGTAGATATATTATCGTAACCTACTGCGTTTGTATTATTTAATGATTTTATAATTTTATATACCTCTATGTCATCTAATGGCCTTAAAAATATCGATTTATCTACAATTCTATTAAATTTCATTTGGCTGCATATTGACTTTTTAGTAACATTAATAAAAAATCTATTAAAATTGTTACATATCTTAATAGGATCTTTTGTCATTACACCATTTTCATCTCTAATCATGTCAATTTTAGTAGATCGGTTATCGTTTATTTTTTCATTTATAATGTCCCATACTGCTCTAGCCTTATTCCTACTATTGTTGATAATTTTTTTATTTTGAATTTTTTGAGAAATTAGAATACATTTTTTCATTAATATATAAGTGAAGTATTTATTTTTATGATATTCTTTGTCAATCTTATTATTTTTGTATTTCATAAAAAGTTGTCTTTTTTTAATCGAGGATACTCGAAGTCCTTTTGTTAACCAGCGGGTTTTATTTCTCCGATTACTATATTTTATTCTAATTGTCGGGAAACACAAGTTGTAGAACATAATGAAAGTATCATGGAACTCGTTAAATGCTTCGTTTAGGTATTTCTTTTCATACATCTCACTGAAACTAAGTGATTTTAAACAATTAAGGAATTTACTAGTATTTTCTTGACCATAGTCTCTTTTTAATTCGTACCATGTATTTACTATAGGAATTCTCTTAAGATTCGTAGATATTGTCTGACCTGTCTCGTGGTCTGACAATGCCAAGTGATGTATATCACCTTGTACCTTTTTTATGTTACTAGCTATTAAATCTAAGCATGACTCTCCTCTAGTAGGTTTAGTAATGTGAATACGAAAATTAAATTTATCTAAAATTTTTAAAAGATTCCTACAAGCTAAGTCATCTTTTTTAATTATATTAATATTCCAGTCTCCACATAAAATAATTTTCTTATTTCTAAATTTCAATAATATGTCTGGCAGCATTTTATTCAGTGCTTCTAAAAAGATCTTAACTTTACTTCCCGATACTCTATATATACATATGATAATTAGTTTATAGGTCACTATTTCTACACCACAACATTCAAAATAAATTTTTTGTTCATATTTTGATAAGACAATTTGCTTGTAATCAAGTTCTCTCTTTACCAATATGCAAGAGCCACCTCTTTTACTGTTTCTTGAATAAAATGCAACTAATGTGTACCCTGGGATTTTGAGAAGACATTCCAAACCCTCTTTTATATAGGTTTCAGTCAAACAAATTACTTCAATAGTAATTCCTTTCAATGCTAGCTCCTCAATTGCCATTTCTATAATACTGGACTTATTAATTGCTCCCGCAATATTTTGATGCAATAGTGAAAAATTATTTTTAATGTTGGTCTCGAAAAAATATTTCCGGTTTAGGATGTTCTTTATTTTTTAACTTGGCAAAGTAGTATGGGATTGTACCTTTTTTATCTTTTAACTCATTATTTAAATTCGTATGTCTGAAAGTCTGTTTTGTTCTATTAAAATAATAAGGTATCGTACCTTTTTTATTTGATTGAATTGTGCCTACTACCTGCCTACTTTTTTTATTTGCCTTAAAAGTTAAATATTTGTTATAATAGTCACAATAGTCAACTTCGTAATTAATAGCTTTAGTAATAGTATGTACCATGTCGTTGTCATTATATAAATAATTTAATCTGACGAATTTACACTGCTTATGAACCGCAACAATATTAGACATGTGCAAGTTCAGCATTTCTTCTTTAAGGTGACGGCTACGTTGAACTTGCATCACGAAAACTTTAGGAAGCCTAAGCTTATACAGTGCTAGACTAAGTTCATTAAACAAATTGGTTGGATTTCTATCATTAGCTCCCAGAATAAGTACCACTTTATCATCGGCATTGAGCCTCTCCTTTAGCGAATTTACAACAGTGATGATGTTGATTTATGTCGTTATTTTTATATTTAACAATTACGTAATTAAAATTTGCGACACACATCTTTGTCGACTGTAGATACCTACAGTGGACAAAAAACGTACGCTATTACGATCGCCTTTTGATGTCTTTTGTTTTCAAATTGATCGTCATTAGTTTGGGATTTGATGTGTCAATCAACGATCAAATTATGGAGAAGAGGGCATTTGGGCTGGCCCTGGCCCACTGCCTGGTCCCTAGTTTTGAATGGAAACTTTATCTTCTAACCCATACCAACACAAGGTAAAACAACATAAGTGATGTACTCATGAATTTTACTTTTTATTATATTTATTATTCAAAAACAAATATTTTATTTGTGAATCAATCGACCTAATAAAGACGTTAAAGTCGATTTCTTTGTACCTACTTCTAGAACTATATAATCAAATTAGTGTACTCGTTAATTCCACGAATTTCACTGTAACCATTTGGAGACGGTACATCTTGACAAATGGAGAGACGACCGCACCGGAGAGGCGGCCGGCTCGAGTAGCCTGTAAATACTGGTAGTACGTACCTACTACTAGTAGTCAGATGGGTGCTGAGCTGACAGATTGCTCGATAGTTAGATAATGACCGATCATCGAATACGGGTATCAGATGATTTAATTGTTTTAGAAGGATTTATCGAAGGGTTGGTTACGATCCTATAATCCTATACTAGCAGTGTCCCGCATTTTCACTCACGTAAGCCCCGATCTTGTGGAATTTTCAAAAAACCCTTGTAAACATAAGTGCCTACAGAAACAAAGAACACATTCTCCAAATTACATGTTTCTAGAACCAGCGATTTCCGTTTTGCGTTTTTAATTGATTGACACACAAGCATCTCAACTTTCGCATTTATAATACTCGTGGTTTAAAGATAGACGGAGAACGACAAACTCTGAATTTGACTTATACAAATCTGTGAAAATAGGTACTTGTACTGTAACACTTTCTAAGAAATCAAGATCAAAGACATAAATAATCAAAGTGGAATAAAACATTACAATTTACTTACAATCAAGCGCGGGCAGTTCTATCGGTGAGTCAAGCGTGAGTTGACCCCAAGGGGGCAAGTATCCGGGGGCTAAAGGGGCAGGGGAGGGGGGAGGGGGGCGACGAGCACCCTTCAACTTGACTCGAGCATCTCGCCTTAAGAGCCCTCTGTTAAAGTTGTCCACCCAAATTGGAAACTTTGTTCCGGTATTATTTAGCGTAAAAAACATCACATTTAGTTTTGTTTTTCTTTCAAGAAAAATATGTTAGTTATAGCCCTGTAGCTTCATTTACACAGAGGCTGTCAAATAATTACACACACAAAAAAAAGATAACACATTCGACGGTAAAGAAATGTAAAGACTAACCCAAGCCAGTGAAGCTAGTCAATAGCTCTGATCTTTAACAAAGTTGGGATGTAGTAGCTATGTCACTTTTATTTTATACTAGTTGCGCCCCACGGTTTTACCTGCGTAAGTCCCGTTCCCGCGGGAATATCGGGATAAAAGTAGCCTATTCCCGGTATCCAGCTACCTATATTCCAAGTTTCATCGCAATCGGTTCAGTAGTTTTTGCGTGAAAGAGTAACAAACTCACATACTAACGTAAGATAAGATAGTAAGAGTAGGATAGGTTAGTACGGTTAGTATCTATTTATTATTATAACCTGTTTAATATTTGTTTTGGTGACTGTCAAGTACAAATACAAACCCAAGTAGGTACAAACCTTATTACATTAACTATGGTTTTTAGTACTATTACTTTTTATAACGTAATGTTTGCATTCAATTTTTAAATAAAAGATAAAAAAAAGTTGTAAAACACTTCTGGTAGATGACGTTCAAATCGAGTTTAAGTCGATAAACAAAACAGGGAGAGTGTTTAGTTTAATCGTCAATTCAGCGACTGACATGGGTTGCCGTGTGGCGCAATGGTTAGCGCAACAAGCGAACGGCACAAATTCGAATCCTGACACGGGTTTTTTTTTTGAGGATGCGTTAAATATTTGTTTATCTGTTTAACTTTAATTGTTGAATTAATTAGGCATAAATTAAACTTTTCTTTGTGAACCTCGTCACGGATCTATTAAAGATCTAGCACTAGACGATCTTCATTAATTCCTGTTCCAACTAACCGACGTTAACCACAGGTGTTGCCCAACTCCGGCCAAGTTTGGCTAACTTCGGAGGATGACCCGACGAGTTTCGGTCCGAGTTCCCGATACTAGTACCGTAATAACCTAAATAACGGTCCAATTAATTTCTATTTAATCTATTTGTTGAACTGATTTTAATGGATTTGTTTGATCGAGGGACCGATGGGTGACCGCGTAAGCTGATTGTGAGTAAATCTGTATCTAGTAGGTATACTAATATCATAAAGAGAAAAGATGTGATTTTTGTTTGTAGATTTCGAAACTACGACCAAATTCAAAAATTCTTTCACCAATTGATAGCTACGGAATACGGGATCAAAGGTATGTGTGTAAAGACGCGTAGCGTAGCTTACGCGGGTGAAACTGAGGGATGAAGCTAGTATTTATATAAAATGCTTTGTCACGACTGACTGAGTGATGTATTAACACATAGCCTACCCACGGGATCGGGACTTACGCGGGACCACAGACCAATAGATCGGTGCGCGGGACAAACACAGCTAGTACTGAATATTATGATACTAGTCTATAATGTTGGTGATTTTACAGATGAGCCGGTATTTAGTGAGAAAATATTCGTTTATCTTGTCAACTGTACCTACACTTATTACCTCGGTACCTCAGCTACACAAAATATGTAAAGAAAAACACCAAGTTTTATAAAGAATTTTTCAGAGGAATTTCAGTGCAATGAGGGATAAAAACCGAGCTCAGTTGTAAAGTGAAGAATTTTTCCCTATTTAATTAAGTGGCATCATTCCGGAAGCGCCCCACAGACCAAACGCTCCATGTCTAAAGATTTATTTAATTCAATAAATACTTATATTCCACAAACTCCAGAAACTGAATAATGAATTGTATCTATACGTAGAAAATTCAGAGTCATACATTCAGAGAATAACTATATATCAACGCAGAGCTCAAACTGCTGGTCCTACAGACATAAAATTAGGCGAGTGTTTAGTCTATCTGTGTAGGTATTCTGGGTATCCAATTAGATAGGGTCGCTGGATAATCAATCGAGATGGGAACTTACGCGGGCCTATGCTAGTTTTAAATAATTTTCCATCCATATTTACAAGTCAGTCAATCGTTTATCTCTCGGCCGACATCGTGTCGCTAGTCTGCAGAGCCCTTATTTCAGAGCATTTATACCGTTGAAGGGCCTTTAATAGCAAAATTGGAGCATTTTTCTCCGCAGTCGGTGGATTATGTTTTAATTTTTATAAGTCCGGGAATAACCTATTTGTGCCAGTAATTAAAGCTGCAAAACCTTCAAGATAAATTGATGTTTTACGCCCAGTTGAACTAAAACAAAGTAGGTACAGTGAACTTGAATTATTACAAACCATAGAGCTAAATAGTTATAAGCTTGGCGTGTAGCCCCGGCATAAAATAAGACTACCCCAGAGTAAGTAAACTAGCAAAGATAACGAGGGTAAGCGTCAGGCAGGCGGTTAAAATATTGATGAATCTATTTATAGTAGATGTTTATGGTGAAGACTTACTGTCTCGACCCCTAATAACTTAGCATGGGTCCGAAATCGACAGCATGTGAACGTATGTTAAACCAGTCAAATATCAAAGGCGAAAGTACAGTCGAGCTCGCAATATAACCAAAACATTATCTTTTACTACAACTCAAAAAAAGGTTTTATATTTATATCCTCCGACCAAAAAATGGGTCATTAGCACTGAAGTATGTTTGTAGCAACAACTCTATCGACATAAACTAAGCTTCCAAGTTTACTTTCTGATAATATTCTGATAAACCTCCCCTATCACTGAACCTTCACACTATATACGCACGGTTCAAAATGCAGTGGCAAAAGAACAATGGCCAATAAACGTAACGTATTGTAAACTACCAAGTTAACATCTCTTCCGGAAAATTAGTTTTTCATTGAAAATTGAGAATGAAGTTTTGGTATCCTGAATTTTGAAATATTAGTTACATACTCAGTAAAGGTGAAAGATAATCATTATATTTTTTTAATCGTTAATAGGTAATCTTTTGACAACTATTTCACCCGATGGAAAGGGACGATATAGTATAAAACAAAGTCGCATCCGACTGTCTGTGTGTTTGTATGCTTAAATCTTTACAACTTTGCAACGGATTTTGATGCAGTTTTTATTAGATAGAGTGATTCAATAGGAGGGTTATACGTATAGCACATCCTGATATTACCGCGGGATCGGGACTTACGGGGTGATACCGCTGGGCGCTGCTAGTATTAATATAAAAACCATTCTATACTAAATACCTAAGCTGATAAATCATTTCAATTCTTAAAACGCTATTTTTTTTTGATCGGCTTGATTAAAAAATATAGAGATTTGGTAATTAAAATGATATTCATAAAAATAATAACAGTAATTAAAAGATGTATTACAGGATGAATAGCCGATAATCTTCAGGTTAAATGCTCAGTCATAAATACATAAATTATAGACTAGAGCAGCCTTGATTGGCTATGAAAATATTATTTTCGTGTGGAGCGGACGGGAACTTCGAGATCAAGCAATAATTTAAAAATCACTTTGGAGCATGTGGCGTGGTACCAAAAAATGTAAAATTAAATAATGTTATTGAAGCTTCTGGGAATGAATAAAAATTATCACGAAAAATACCTACAAATCGTATTGGATGAAGTCAAATGAAAGATAACGGTCCCTAGATTATTCATAAATAATTCACAAATCGCTGAATTAAAATCGCAAATACACACGTATGTTTTTAGTCAACGGGCCAGTTTAGTAATAATATCCATAAAATAACAGTAACTTAGTAATAAAACAAGCAATAAGTACCTACCCCAACAAACCTCGTATATTTATAAGTTACCACGTCACACGCCAGGAATTTTGTCCACTCCGTGACAAAACGGAAAGCAAACTACCAGGTGAACTGAATAACCCTAAACAAAGCGCGGTCGGTCACCAATCACGGTAACTTACAGCTTCAGTACCGGTACGTATATATGTATATATCGCCGCAGTTATATACCGACCGGTACCGGTATTACCCCGGTATTAACAGTTAGTACCGGGCGGGCACATACCGTGTGGCGTCGATTACGGGGCAGAATATACCCGGGTTTCTTTAGGACGAAATATTTATTATTCCATGACAATAGTTAATAAAGAGAACGAAAGATTTTTTTGGACGAAAATTGTCATATGACCGAAATAACAAACAACAGAATTGACGGCTGTGATGGATTTAGTCAAAAAACCTCATATCCGTCCGCCCAATTATCTTGAATGATTGTTCAATATTTGGTAGGTATTTGCCGAAAAATGGTAACACCAAAGCCAAAATTAGCAGTTTTAAACGATCCTATGTTATTATTCG
Source organism: Idaea dimidiata (assembly GCA_949358125.1). Lineage (NCBI taxonomy): Eukaryota > Metazoa > Arthropoda > Insecta > Lepidoptera > Geometridae > Idaea > Idaea dimidiata. The sequence goes on from OX442334.1 coordinate 375,146, forward strand.
GACTACAATTCTTGTACGTAACAATTAAATTTATATGTTAATTTTTAAATTACTAGCCACAGCACCGGTCGCTCGCGCTGACTTGGTCTAGTGCAATTATGTTCAGTTTCAATTGATATTTAGTGCTTCATAAAATCTGAATTTTACGTAGTTCTTACTTAGTGGTTAACTGTCAGTTTTTTTTTTTCAAAAAATATGCTAAGTAGTTATAATTTTTATGGACGATGATTGAACAGTCGATTATATTGTGTAGAAAATATTTCATTTGTCATTTTTGTTATTATCACACTATTAATACCGTAAACAAAGAACTAATTTACCTGCATATTTTAATGTTTTTTTCTAATTATCTCAACAAAAAAGAGAAAATATAGCACTTGTGCACTCGATTGTACTTTTATTTATCTATATGAGCAATTGTCAAACTAATCTGACCAAATAACAAAATTTGTTTAATTTTTTATTAAGTTAATGGATCACCAAAATATATCACCAACTACAAATAATTTCTTGTTTAATGTACGGTTTTATACTTACATAGTTAGTAGTTGTACACAGATATTTTCACCATGTTTAAATGTCTTTTTACGGAACTTGATATTTCGCCAGTTGGTACCTAATTCGTATTTTGTTACCTAAATCCGTAATAATAACATTTCATTCAAGTCTCAACGCTGTTCAAATAATTTCGTGCACAATAATAAGCCGAAACATAATAGCGTATTGTTGAAATAGGCAAAAAGCGGTATTTCACCGTATCCTGCGGTATTTCACCGGTAAACGTGTGTCGTTAGATAAATTAGAGGGTATCTCCGGATGGAATCGCTTACCATTTCGAGAGAACATATTGTGATCGAGTAATTTGTTATAAAAGAAGTTATTGATTAAGCGATTAAATTCTACCACAATTGTGTTTTAATAAGCTTGAATTGTAGCCCCTAATATCGGTCATAGTTAGTTATCTGGTCAAAATCGGTTTAGTTTACTCACTCGATTGGAATGACGCCGTTTACTTAATGTTGTCTGTGATCGATTACTTGATCAGTTACGTTACCTGAAATAAAATAAAAATATTTAAAAAAAATAAAAAACCCGACTGCCGTTAAAACTGAAAAGTAAAAAACAAGAAGATACCTAAAGGTAAAGAAACCTTAAAATTCGTTCGACGCATCTAGGAGCCTTAAAAATGATGGATGCAGTCGGGTGGGACTTCAAACACTATTTGGTGTTATTATACTTTACCTTTTAAAAGGAGTCCCACCCGACTGCATCCATCATTTTTAAGGCTCCTAGATGCGTGGATCCATACATTATTTTAGTTCATAATAGTTACCGCTAGGGGCGCTGATGGAAAATGTATGAAGTAAACTGCCAGTTTCATCGAGACGATAAACTATCAAAACTCATACTAAGGGCTCAGTGATAGATAACAACCAGCAGGGCAGCGGTTAATTGCAGTGATCATGTGAGTTACATTGTCGTATGAATTTAAAAATAAATGTTTGTATCTGGTCTGGGTGTCTTTCTATTTTCATATTATTTATAATATGTATGTATTTACAAAAAAAAAAGTATAATATGTAGTATCTTCGTTGTCTAGTACTTACCCATAGTACAAGCCTAGTGCTCAGTTTGGGGCTAGATTGCGCTGTGTGCAATGTAGTGACATATTTATTGTCGTATGAACCTCCGTGAAACGTGTGTACCCGCGATATCCCGCACCCCCATATAATTACGAACAAGACATCGGCCCGCTCCGCTATCTCTGCCATTTTCATAAAGTTACGGGCGGTGCACACGAGTCGTTGTTTCCGTCGTAAATCTCGACGACACGTGTGTAATGGGCTTAGTGGGCGTTACTTGACTGATGTCTATTCTCTGTCTGTATGAGTTAGATATTCGTTTTTTAAGTTAATATGAAAGAAAAATAGATGTACTCTGGTTTGTCGTCTGTTTGATATTTGTATGTTTATAGTTCTTCTTACTGTGTATCCTTTAACTAAGACTCCACTGTCCGTCTGTCTATCTTTCATCAAGATGAATCCTTTAATTAACCGTTACAGTTTGACAGGTGAACATTTCAAATAAGTACTAAAACATAATAAAATAAATATGTACTAAAGTGTGGCATTATAGAACTTAAGTGTTTTTAATTGGAAAGGTATGGAACCTTTCATGCGTGAGCCTGTAAACCGCAAGTATCACAGGTTCGGATCCTGTCACGGGAGGATCTTTGATAATGCATTTCTCCTCGTAAAATGTTTGATTACTAGATAACATAAGACAACACTACAAACTATATAGTGGTATATTATGTAGCCAGGGGCACGCATGCACGCGTAATGTAAATATGCTCTTGCAACATATCTCACTCTATATTCCAGTCCATAACTAACAATATCCGCTATTAGAACCTTGTCACAATAAGGAACTGTAATATCACAATGGAAACTTGGCGCGGCGACCGTCTTCTCTATTAAGACAAAGTGCTAACGCAGCCCAGATTATGATGTATATACGGTTTCAGAACGGTCGAGTGAATGGAGCAAAAATAGAGAAGTACCGTATGACCAGTTCATTTAAATTACATTTTATTTGCAAAATCCCGATGAAAAAGATAATATTAAAAAAATATATAGCGTTGTTCTTTGAATTTTACGGGTTTTTTCCTGAACTAATCTGAACAAAACTTGTTTTAATAAAAAAAACTCACGTACCGTAATATATTTAATCTATAACAGTTCGTGAATACAGCCTGATAACAGAGACAGACAGACGGAAAGTGGAATCTTAGTAACATTTTCCCGTTTTTACCCTTTAAGCAAACAAAATCATTCAATACAACATAATATGAAGACAGCTTTTGTTTGGCATATCGCCCGTGCCGCGTCCATACAAAAGTAGCCCGTCCCTACCTCGGCCCGTCGACTACGTCCCGGTCTAATGAGAATCATCCCTTAACCATTAAACGTGACAGGTGGTAAGGACAAGTGGCGAGTCAATAACCAATGATACTACATCAAGCACTCGCCCTCGATAATTGATGGACTGACGGACTGATGACTGACGTCATCGTCAGCCAATCCAACTCGGTCCAAGAAAGTTTTATGCAAGTCAGGCGGCAGGAAGTTAAGCCGAGATTAGCATCAACTTTGGAAACTTTAATAGCTTATGGAAATATTGATTTTGGGATTTTCATGATTTCAATAGTATTATATAGGTACTGAGAGTCGCCTAAACTGAAATGTCATACAGTGTTTTGACGAAAAATGTTTTTTCGTTCTTTTGATCGTGTATTTCATAGTATGGTTGGATCATACGGTTAAAGGCAAATTCGCTTTTCAATCCAAAAGAGAATTAGGGGTCAAGAAACGGTCGATAAAAAATAGTAGGGTAAAAACTTCGTTTTTTTTTGGTCAGCTAAAATTTACGGTTTGTCATTCTTTCTCGTACTGATAACCATAGTAGGTCCCGACTCTCCGCCAGGAGTAATATTGTTCGGTGGTTCCGACCGACAGTCCCGACTTATTGCAAATGATAATTATGTTGTCTTGGAATGACAGATTACTTTTAACATTATAACTTACAAGTTTCACCCGCGTATGTCCCGTTCCCGCGGGAATATCGGTATAAAAAGCAGCCTATGTGTTATTCCAAGACTTCAGCTACGTCTACTCCCAAGTTTCATCGTAATCGGTTCGGTAGTTTTTGCATAATTGAGTAACAAACACACGAGCACACACCCTTGTTTGCGTAGATGTCCTTTTGAGGACTTCATATTTCCAGGAACAATCCGAGGACGCTCTGAAATAATGTCTTAATGGCCTCGTACGATATTTTTGATAAGATAAAAACCGTTACAATTCGAAATTCAATTTGATGAGCCTACTTGTATAGTGCTATCACAACTTTTTTCCCGCCAATTTTTTATTAACAGTGTGAGGACGTCAATTACACTGCTTATTCTTCAAACCGCATCCTTTCGAGGACGTTTGTGTGAGCCTTCCGAGGACTATCCACCCGACTAGACATGACAATCCGAGGACTCATTTTAACACATTCTTTTTATACTTGTGTACAATGCGAGGACCTTGTGTTAGATTTTTCAGTAACGATCTGAGGACTTTTTTTGCAAGTAAAACGTATACATAACGAGGACCTCTACCTAAGCACTACTTTCGTTTTTTGATTTCGCCGCCAACCAATCAACGAGCGTCGCTGACGCCTTACACCGCTCTGCACCGCGATGTGAGTGATTCAGTTTAGTGAGACTTTCATCTGGTGTAGACGTGTGCACAACTGTCATGGACTAAGGCGACTAAGGTATGATCTTTATAGGTACATAACTATTTAATTATAGCAAACTTTTATAAAATCACCTATATCTATACGATATAGGTAATTATTTATTTCAATTAGCGTACCCATCGATATTTTTTCTTTCTTTACAGGTAGTTGTGAATAATCTCTTTTCAGAATGGTAATATACTTGGATATCGATAAAGCTTTGGAAAAAGAAGATTTCTATGTTTTTTATGATCTAAGCGATAATTTTCATTGGCCCTGGCAATCCACACATTTCATTTTAACAGATCGATGTCATGGCTGTGGAAATTTTCAATTTGATGATTTGCCATTACATTTTGCAATATATAGATATATGACGAAAGAAGACATTCGATTTTTGTTGGAAAGTACTTTTTTCTGGTGTCATTGGTGTAACTTTACTGTTTACGATCATTACCCTTCAGACGAATGTAGCTACTGTAACTAATCAAGTAAGTTTATTACACAGGGTGTCCTACGCTATGCCACATACAGGAAAATTATTACGGTTTATTTTTATTATAAAATAACTAGCAGCTTTATAATATACTACAGCTTTATAATATTAGTATAGCTTTCGTTAATTTTTTCCTTTAAGACTATTTTCATGTTTTTGTAATCTTGGAAATTGAAGCTGTCAATGTCTTACCCCCTACCCCCAACCAACCTCCAACCCCCTATCTACCCCCTATTTTATCAGAAAAATAAAATAAAAAGGTTTTAAATACTTTACTGGGGCGTAGCCGTGGGATGTTCTATATCTATATTACTACAGCATTTCGATGACAATGTGAGTATGTTATGACATTATCTAACTCAAATTTTCTTTTTCAGAATAATCCTCTACCATGTCTCATAATGACAAAGAGTCTAGCGAAATCGAGATAGCTCCACCAATAAATATTTCAGCAGATGAACTAAAATGTATATACGAAAGGCACAAAATGTTTAGTTTAATTCACGAAAGAGCAGGAATATATGGTTCGTCAACTGACATATCTGCTGCAGAAGATTCATCATATAAAAATACAAGAAAAGAAGTAAATGATCATAAACACCCAATAAGAAGATCTCTTCGAAATAGACGCAGGTTATCAAGAATTGAATATAATGAGAAATCTGATAGAGAAGATTTCTCTCCTTCAACTGATTCCTATTCACCTTCCAGTGAAAGCGACACAGACAAAGAAAATTACACAATGAACAGTAAAGCAATGAAAAAAAGTACTCAAATAAAAGAAAAATATCTAAGCAACAAAAACGAAAGTAGTCTGAGCTTGGACAGTAGTGCTTTTCGTGCACTTAATACAAATGAGAACATTGTGAGCTATGACAGTGACATCTTTAATAATATATCTTATTACGAGGATAATTTAACAGAAAATATCACAAACATTACTAATAATCAAATAACAGATACCACAGTACCTATAGAGAATAATAACGAACAGAAAAATAATAACAATAAAGATTGCGTTATTGTGGCAAAAACCTCCAACGTGGGGAAGATAAGAAAGTGGGACAAAAAACAGGCTTGTATTTTTTGTTCGAAATTAGTATCCAAATTACCGAGACATCTAGAATCAAAACATAATAAGGAATCCGAAATAATAAAATTGTCAAGTTTACCATTAAAATCTGAAGAAAGAAAGATGTTAATAGAAGACCTAAAGAAAAAAGGTAATTTTTTTCACAATACCAATGTAATGAAAACGGGCTCGGGTATTATTATACCACAAAAGCGAAGCAAATCTGCAAGTTCCGTTGAGTCTTTACTGCCATGTCCATCTTGTCTAGCCTACTATTCAAAAAATAAACTTTCTCGTCACTACTCATCTTGCTCAAAACGAGATGACACAAAGGCAAAATCTGTTCAAAAAGAAGGTTCCATGCTGTTACCTATCCCAGCCGCTGCTTCAGAGAAGTTGCGAAGCAACGTTCTTTCACGAATGAACATTGATGATATTTCACTTATAGTTAAGCAAGACGATTTGATTCTTAAATTAGGCAGCAAACTTATGACCAAACATGACCAAGATCCCCACCTAAGTGGGTACATAAGCCAAAAAATGAGAGAATTGGCACGTTTTTTAATAGAGATGAGAAAAATCTGTCCCGCTATTCAGAACTTAACAGAGAGTATAAATCCGATATTTTTTCCGAAAGTTATCGAAGCTGTCAAGGTTGTGTCATCATATAACTCAAAAACTGGGAAATATGGAACTCCAAGTCTTGCACTGAAAATTGGACATTCTCTTAAAAAATGCGCCAATATTATTATTACCGAATCACTTATACAAAATCTTACACTCAAAAGAGAAATGGCTCAAAATTTCATAAAACTTTGCGAAAATGAGTGGTCTACTAACATTTCTTCAGGTGCTTTAACAACTTTATACAGGAATAAATGGAACATGCCAGATAGGTTGCCATTAGCAGAAGATGTCAAATTATTAAATAACTTTTTGTGCGAAGAAAGGGATAAATATATGACGTATTTAAAAAACGCAGAAGTTACCATTCACAACTGGACTAGTTTGGGAAAAATTGTTCTTGCGCAGACTTTATTGTTCAACAGACGAAGAGCGGGAGAGGTAGAAAAAATTCCGGTGAAAAATTACTTAACGAAAATGAATCCGAAAGATGTAGACAAAAGTATGCTCTCTGAATTTGAAATTGCTATTTCGCAAACGTTTATTCGATTTGAAGTGCGTGGAAAAAAGGGTAGAAAAGTTCCAGTTATATTGTATCCGAAGCTAATTGAAGCTTATGATATCTTACTGCTATACAGATACCATGTCGGTATACCAAAAGAAAATGATTATTTCTTCGCTTTACCTCCACTATCTCACTTTCGTGGGAGCGATGTAATGAGAACATTTGCTGTATCATCTGGAGCTAAACATCCTGAAACCCTTACTTCAACTAAATTGAGAAAAAATGTTGCAACAATGTCTCAAATATTGAATTTAACAAATAACGAGCTTGATCAATTGGCTAAATTTATGGGTCATGATATACGGGTGCACCGAGAATACTATCGGTTGCCCGAATCTACTGTCCAGTTGGCTAAAATAAGCAAAATATTAATAGCATCAGAAAGAGGAAAACTACACAACTTTAAGGGTAAGAATTTAGATGAAATAAATATAAATATTAATACAATTTCCGATGATGATGAAAGTACGAATAGTGAAAATGAAACAGATGTACTTGATCTACCTACCCAAACATTTCAAGAAGACATTCATGAAGACCACCCTGAATGTAACGAAGAACCTAACGAAACATTACCAAAGAAAAAGTCTAGAAAGAAGAAAGTACCCACAGGTAAAATATTTAAAAAGAAGATATGGACCGAAGATGAAAAAAAAGTTGTAGAAGACTACTTTTCTAGAGCCATTATTAGGCAAAAAGTTCCTGGAAAAAGTGATTGTGAAGAATGTTTGGAGAAGAATTCACATACATTGAAAGATAGAGACTGGAAAGTAATCAAGTATTACGTTTATAACTTAATTCAAAAAAACCGAAAGAAGTAGGAGATTTGTTTTAGATATTTACTATTATTCATTACGACTTTTTAATTAATAAAAAAATATTTTTGTTCCTATTATCAATGATAGCATAGTGTTTAAAATTGTAAGTCAAAATATGCCAAAAAAATACTAATTTAACTATAATGATTATTCTTATAGAGACTTATTACAATAAATAATGTGATTTTTTTGTCAATTGTCATTAAGTCGAAATTAAGGATTGCATTCCTTATTGTTTTTACATTTTTGGAGGCACGTAAAAACGTAAAAACAATAAGAAATGCAATCCTTAATTTCGACTCGATTGAACATGCATCCGTGGCCAAATTGGAAAGGCGTTGGGACGGATCCCCAGAGATGCAGGTTCAAGTCCTGTCGGGTGCGAAATTTTTGGAAAGCATTTCTTTAAGTATAGTTATCCAAGTGTAGGAAACACTTTAAAATATAACAAAAACAATTGTCATTAAATTAAGAACTTAAGTATATATTTTATTAATGGTTTATGTAAAATCCTAAAATAATTCATGGATATTTAATTGTATTAAAGGCTGACTTTTCAATCTTTGAATAAAACTTATTCGTAAATAAAGTAATACTTTATATTTTAAAATGTCACCTGTAAAATAACAAAAGAAAGGAAACTGTTTTGTATACAGTTTTAAAGTGGTTGTTTAATTATCCAAGAATTATATTTTATCCAAGAATTGAAATTTAAGTAATAAAAATAATTTATATCAAAATATGTTAATAAATATACCATAAAAATCTACTAAGAGTATGGATAAATAAATAATATAAAAACCATGCAAGAACTCTGAGATTTAGATTTAAGTTTTGATTTAAATTCATTGATTATATAATTTAAATTATAAATCTTAAGATTTTAACAAAATTCTAAACACGTTGTTTTAAGTATAATATTATTGTAACATCAATGGGGTATATATAATAATAGTAAAATTAATTAATCTTTATACAATTTGTAACGATTAAGCTCTTTTATTCCAAGGGGGTTATTCTAGACGTCTAAGCGAACACCTTTTGTTCTACGACTTTTTTCGGCTTAAAAGGGCATACTCGTTACACCTTGTATAATATTTTGATGGTCCTTGACCATGACATACATATTATGATATTAATTTATTTATTCAAAAATAATAGTATTTGTCGTTCTAATAATACATTAATTCAGATTTTATTAATGTTACAATAATATAATTTTTAAAATATATTTTAACCAATATTTATATTAATATTGGTACAGATATTAGTTGAATAAGTATGTTTCATGATTGTAATATTATTATAATTAAAATATCTATTTGATTATTTCGTTATGTTTGAATACTTTATTTGAAATAAAAAAAAAATACTTTGCAGTTTTGTTAATTGTATAAAACCTACCTATTTATCCATAACAACACTTATAGGTACTGATAATACACGTTGTCTGGGAAAGATACCAAACCGAGGTCAGGTGTGTTCAAATCACACATTAGTCCTCGAATAATATTACAAAATTCTAGTCGTATGTAAGGAAAGTGTGTAAAAATCGATGGTGGCGCCGCGTAGCGGTCACACACTGTCGGAGTGTAGATATGAATTCTATTGATCAAACCGAGGTTTGAGTGACTTTTTCTTATTACTTATACAGAAAGGTTCAAAATCGTACGTAGAATACGATGCAATGGATAAGTCAATCCGAGGACCACCTAAAATGTCCTCGGTTTGAAAATGTCCTCGGAAGTTCCTTGTGTATTCAGGTGCATGTCCTCGGATAGTACTTAAAACAAACACATACATACACACATACATACACACAAACTTTCATCTTTATAATATTAGTAGGATTTTTTACTTCTTTTGGCCTATATTATTTACTAGCTGCGCCCCGCGGTTTCACCCGCGTAACTTCCTATCCCGTAACGTTAATGATCCCTCACGTATGTCATACCAAGTATTGCTAAACGATCATTCAAAGTACTATATAATATTTCTACCTCTAAACCAACCCTGTACTAAGTTTTATGAATATCGGGTCACCCGCTCTTTTTCACCCATCACGTATGTTGTACCAAGTGTTGCTTAACCCGTACGATCATTCACAAAGTACCCTATATGTATATTATTTCTACCTCTAAGCCAACCCTGTAGAAATTTCACTCATATCGGTTCACGGGTTGTTGAGTTAGAAATACACGACTTTATTTTTCATAGCTGCCGTCCCGCAGTTTCACTCGCGTAAGTCCCGATCCCGAGGGAATATCGGGATCAAAAGTAGCCTATGTCATATCTGGATAATGTAGCTTTCTATTAGTAAAAGAATTTTTGAAATAGGTCTAGATGTTTCTGAGATGACCCCCAAAATACATACATACATACATACATGTTACCAACGTAACCTCTTCATAATATTAATTATACAAACAAAAAACAAAATATTAGGAATCAAAAGTACAATGAGATATTGCAAAAGATTTTTTAAAAAGCACTGCAGTTTGGTGACACAACCATCTCGCATGGAGTCGACCGATTGAGCCGCGCGGCATGATGCCTCACAGAGTTGGCTGGCCACCCTCATCATCGTCGCCCGCTACGTGTATACTAGCTGCGCCCCGCGGTTTCACCCGCGTAACTTCCTATCCCGTAACGTTAATGATCCCTCACGTATGTCATACCAGGTGTTGCTTAACGATCATTCAAAGTACTATATAATATTTCTACCTCTAAACCAACCCTGTACCAAGTTTTATGAATATCGGGTCACCTGCTCTTTTTCACCCATCACGTATGTTGTACCAAGTGTTGCTTAACCCGTACGATCATTCAAAGTACCCTATATATTATTTCTACCCTGTATCAAATTTCATTCATATCGGTTTACGGGTTGTTGAGTTACAAATAGAAATACACGACTTTATTTTTCAGAGCTGCCGTCCCGCGGTTTCACTTGCGTAAGTCCCGATCCCGAGGGAATATCGGGATCAAAAGTAGCCTATGTCACATCTGTATAATGTAGTTTTCTATTATTGTAAGAATTTTTGAAATAGGTCTAGAAGTTTCTGAGATGACCCCCAAAATACATACATACATACAAGTTACCAACGTAACCTCTTTAAAATATTAATTACCAACATAAAACAAAATATTAAGAATCAAAAGTACAATGAGATATTGCAAAATAATTATTAAAAAGCACTGCAGTTTGGTGACACTACCGTCTCGCATGGAGCCGACCGATTGAGCCGCGCGGCATGATGCCTCACAGAGCTGGCTGGCCACCCTCATCATCGTCGCCCGCTACGTATACGTATCTATATGTACGCTTGGTACTTATTAATTATTTATTGTGGAGTTATTTTAAAACTGTAATATCTCGTGAGATATTCATTGAAATCAAGTGATGTTAAGGACAATTATGTTTAAAATTAAATACTTTTAATGAATAACGTATTTATTTGGATAAGGCTTAATATCATATTTACAAAATTACCTTCGGAAACAATGAATTGTTCTACAATAAATTTCATTACTCTAAAAGATGTTATATTGAGTCAACCTTAAGAGTTAGACATATGCTGTCGCGGACTATTTATTAGATCCTATTTAAAGGAAGAATTCTCTCATATATGGTTTTTATGTAACTTTGACCGTTTACTCAGCGCACGCGACAGAATCTCGGAAAAGGGGGATTTTTTTCCCGTTTTTGCAACATATTTCATGGATGCTCCGCTCCTATCAGTCGTAGCGTGATGTAATATAGCCTATAACCTTCCTCGATAAATGGACTATCAAACACAAAAATAATTTTTCAAATCGGACCAGCAGTTCCTGAGATTAGCGCGTTCAAACAAACAAACAAACAATCAAACAAACTCTTCAGCTTTATAATATTAGTATAGAGTATAGATATGCACGCTTGGTACTTAGTAATTATTTATTGTGGAGTTATTTTAAAACTGTAATATCTCGTGAGATATTCATTGAAATCAAGTGATGTTAAGGACAATGAAACGGTTTTACCTTTCCAATAAAACCAGCATTGTGCTCCGAGCCTTGTTCAGGGTGAAGAGTGAGAAGCTATTGCTGACATTTTACTGAAAACACGTTTAATTAGTAGCTGGCATGACTAAATTCCTCTATTTCTTGACCTATTTCCTGTAAAGTTTCCAAGTTTGCCGCCAGGTGGGGCGAGTGACGCGAATTTCCGCTGAGAGCCGCTGAGAGCGACACATCGACATTTTCTTGTCATTGATTCTCACCAGGTAGCAATTGAAATCACCCTGAACAAGGCTCGGAGCACAATGCTGGTTTTATTGGAAAGGTAAAACCGTTTCATTGTGCTCTTCACCTTGTTCAGGGTGAAGAGTGAGAAGTGTCTGGTATCACCTGGTAGGTATTTTAAGAGGCAAACAAACTTGAATAAAAGCTGAAATGTAGGCAGCAAAAATTAAAAATTTAATGTCATATCGAAGTTTTTGTAAGCTGAATTTAGGTAAACTACTTTGTAGTACCTGCCCGTACTTGGGTAATCCAATACCTAATTATATGTCATTATGTAGTATAAATATTTTAACATAAATAGCAAACCAAAACGATTGTTACATATTATAAAGATAAAAAGTATTATTAATTTACCAGTAAGGCCTACTACTACAATAGCATTTATTGTAAAGAATAGACAATGTTATAATATTTTAACATTGAAAATAGATTTCGATTTGATGAGAACTGATAATACGTCTTCGCATCGAATTAAACGAGAGGAACAATTAATACCTTTAGAAGGCATCTGGACAAATACAAAGAATATTTTAAGATTCAAAATTAATTAAATAATAGCTGAACTTATTATGTTATTATTTTACATTACACTTTGATTAAATAAATATATTAAATAATAACATAATAATAAAAGTATTAGTCTGTGTTCAATTCTCAATTGACAAATAAATATTGGAACATTACATTACCAATTTAATCAAGTCATCGTGGAACATCTCAGAACTTCTTGCGGTGTCGTGTATAGCTGCAAAATCATTCTTATTAATTCTTACCCAATGATCAATATATCATGTAAGCACCTTTTCTATAATTAATTGTGTAAACACATCTGAAAAATTCGCACAGAAATGCCTATGCGAATTGTCCACTAACCCATGATACTCGTTATTCACCGTGACAAGACTATCGCAATCGTCTTTCTGTGAGTTAAAAGGTTATATTAGACAAAACAATATTGAAATCCTAATGCGATTCGATTTTGGAAACACGTGCAAATCTAGGTATCCATATTGTCGACAAAACAGTTTACATCGACATCGACAATCGTCGTGCCATTCGGCTTATGAATTGGCAGGCGTTTCGTAGCGTTAAGTTGTTATGTTGCCCCCCTTCTTTTTTTTTTAATTCTTCTGAGACGTACAAAAACAATTCTGTTTCGTCTAACTATGGAATGTAATGAAAAATATTTTACATTCGGGAATTTGGAGTTTCGTAACTTTTTTCCGATATATAAGCGTTTCCAAAGTAAAAAGGGGAGCTATTTTCTAATGAATGACCATCAGAAAATTTCAAGTTATCCAATGTTTAGGGTCCAGTGCGACAGAGAGATTAGTATCTCTATCGTACCAAAAAATCTGTTTGATTTCTGCAAGTGATTGGTGTCCAAAGTATGGGACAAGACATTGGTTTAGGTCAAATCTGTTAAGAATTTAGCCAGATCTATTATTTCGGGTTTCAAATAACAAAGATAACAAATAAGTTCAAGCAGGCTTAAAAAACTTACGTCATTATCTCAAAAGAAGTGATGCTTAGGCGGTTGTCCAACAGATGAAGATAAAACGCCATTGACAATCAGACAAACCTCCATCAGGAACCTAAAGAAAGTGTTAAGTAAGTCGTTGTTGATCAGAGCGTCTCGTTAAGGCTCAAAATCTCACAGGACCCGCAGAGGGCTCTGCTCTCGAGATCGAAAAGCTTGAAAGTACCGAGGTGCGTTCAGATGCTGCAGCTAAATAGCCGAGCAGGTGAATGACGAACTCTAATCATGAATGACGAACTCGATGGGAAGAAATATTTACTGATGTTCGTACAGCCCCCGCCTGCTGAAGGCGTTATGATATTCGGCAGGACCGTCTCAGACATCAGACGTCACGAAGATTGAGTAAAAAAGATGAGTAAGACAAAAAGAAAACAGATTCATCCGTGTTGCTAGAGCCACCGCCTGCTAAAGGCGCTATAATGTTGGGCAGCTCATCTTAGCTCTCTGAAATCCAACATCACGTACTAGAGTACCTACTACGCGAGGTTGTTCAGATCTAAACAGAACTATGATTGTTGGTAGATCAAATTTCTGGAACGTATTACAGTAGTCTCTGCGATTTTCCCGGCGACGAGAATGCAGTTGAATTGACCCAGTCGTCAAAACAACTCTTAAGCAAAATCAGTGACGGAACAAACTTTGTGCGTTCGCTTTTTAAATCAGAGAATAAATAGAAACTTATTGACTCTTAATGTAAGCCATGATATGCTTTTCATGTAGGTTAAAATGACAGGTTATTTTTAGCTGTCATTGTCATACTCCCGATTAATAAACGGGTCTAGCAGTGCTCCAACGGTAACTAGAACGCAGTCGGGGCTACTGTCATAAAAGACGCCATAAGCAAAATCAGTCACAGAACAAACCTTGTGCGTTCGCTTTTTGAATCAGAGAATAAATATACTTATTGACTCCAATGTAAGCCATGATATGCTTTTCATGTAGGTTAAAATGACAGGTTATTTGTAGCTGTCATTCCCACACAGCAGTGCTCCCAAAGGTAACTAGAACGCAGTTGGGGCTACTGTCATAAAAAAACACCGTCCAGAAGGAAGATGAATAAAGAAAACTACACTTACAGTCTTTCCACATGTCGGTAATTTTGGTTTTTTATTTCGATTAAAGCTGCTGAAGCGGTTGCTGAAACCATCGAAATCTGTATTATCCTCTGCAGTAAATACTGTAATTCGATCGAAGCTGAAGCTCGTCTCGAAATTTCAGTATTTTTCTTGTAGGTACCGGTACTGTGATTCGATCGAAGCTGCTGAAGCTCGTCTCGAAATCTCAGTATTTTTCTTGTAGGTACCTTCAATATAACCTAAATCCTAAAAAAATAAAATCTACGTACGTTGTTTGTTATTTTAGCTGCTGCGAATTTTTGCAATAATTCTTATATCGTGTGGGCCTAAAAGCTCCTGCTTATGATCTCCAAAGGCAGAAGATACGATGATCTTCACGCAATTGATTAATTTACATTCACATAGAACTGCGCTTATAACATGTGTAATTTTTACTTGCAGGTTCAGAAGAAATTCAGTATTATATTTAAAAATATTAAGATATGTATACTACTATACATCATCGGTTCAACCGTTTTAGTCCGAAGGTCAATAAGGAGTCTTTGTACCACTAGAAACACTTATATCAAAATGCTAAACTTTTCAAGACTATTGAACTTTGCCCGGACTTTGAAGGTTCCGATAAATATATTTAAAAATAGATTTTCGAAAGAAATGGATACAAGACTTTAAATAATATTTCAATTTTACAAAATATTTAATAATAGCTTTGTGGTTTAAAAGTTGAAGGTATGAGCTAAACAGTTACTAGTAAACTAGTGTCGAGTGGACAAAAATAAATATAAGTAGTATTTGATTTCAAACATGAAAATAGGAGTTTAATTTGAGATAAAATAAATTTTATCGGGCGGAAATTTTCATTTATATCAGGTTCATTGAAACCTTGTAACTACAGCAATCTAAGGAATGAAATGCTGCAGTTTTATCCGGCATTATAAACAAATGAAGCTACGAATATTCTCAACTTAAGCCTAGCTCAAACTGCCGATCTTAAACGGCCGCGCGGCCTAAGCAACGCTAGGCGCGGTTACTACTGGGATAGATGACGAGATATTTTGTAGCAAAAGAAATTACCCTCTCGAGCTCCTTCGTGCCTCGGTATGCGTCAACGTTGTTATCTCAGATAGCAACCGCCCCAGGCCAAGTTACAGGCCTTAGGGGGACATTTAAAACTCTAACACAAGGTGAGCTACACCACTACATAAAAAGAATATGATGAATATTCTTAGTTCTTACTTTTATCAGTTGTAGGTTAGCGAGTTTAAAGAAAAATCTTATTTTTAGTTGTAGGTAGGGTGGGTAGTAATGTAAAAATCCCATTTTTCAGTTGTTGGGATCATAATCCACAGAAAAATTTTGTTATCCAAATTGTAGGGTAGGTAAGTAGTAACGGAAAAATCTCATTTCTCAGATGTACCTATATCAGAGGTAATAGAGAATTAGAACAATAATAATGAATTGGAAAACATATTCAGACTTACATGACTTTTTTACTTTTTTATTTTCTACAACATTACTTTCGAAGTGCACACGTTTTTTCGGTATGAGCTGCTGTAACTCTTCTCGAAATTACGGTGCACGCGATTCAGAATCGTCGATTTTCGGTAGGAGTTGCTGAAACTCTTTTCGAAGTTACGGTGCACGGGATTCAGAACCGTCCGATTTTCGGAAGCAGCTGCTGAAGCTTATCGAAATATCGGTACCGTAAGAACTACTCGATGAAGAAGATCTCGATGACTTCGGCGACGTTTTGCTGTCTCCTCCTCCAGTGTGCTGTCTATTCTTCTCCTCCTGTGTCTGCCAGCTTCTAAGTTCAATCTAGTAAAATAAATCTGCAACAGAAATACCTTACTAATTAGAACAAAGTAATAGTCAACGTGTTGACAGCGCGATGTTCAACAACGCAATGGCAAGAAAATGTCGATGTGTCGCTCTCAGCGGCTCTCAGCGGAAATTCGCGTCACTCGCCCCACCTGGCGGCAAACTTGGAAACTTTACAGGAAATAGGTCAAGAAATAGAGGAATTTAGTCATGCCAGCTACTAATTAAACGTGTTTTCAGTAAAATGTCAGCAATAGCTTCTCACTCTTCACCCTGAACAAGGTGAAGAGCACAATTATATTTAAAATTAAATACTTTTAATGAATAACGTATTTATTTGGATAAGGATTAATATCATATTTACAAAATTACCTTCGGAAACAATGCATTGTTCTACAATAAATTTCATTACTCTAAAAGATGTTATATTTAGTCAACCTTAAGAGTTAGACATATGCTGTCGCGGACTATTTATTAGATCCTTTTTAGAGGAAGAATTCTCTCATATATGGTTTTTATGTAACTCTGACCGTTTACTCAGCGCACGCGACAGAATCTCGGAACAGGGTGATATTTTTCCCGTTTTTGCAACATTTTTCATGGATGCTCCGCTCCTATTAGTCGTAGCGTAATGTTATATAGCCTATAACCTTCCTCGATGAATGGACAATCAAACACAAAAAGAATTTTTCAAATCGGACCAGCAGTTCCTGAGATTAGCGCGTTCAAACAAACAAACAAACAATCAAACAAACTCTTCAGCTTTATAATATTAGTATAGATATGCACGCTTGGTACTTAGTAATTATTTATTGTGGAGTTATTTTAAAACTGTAATATCTCGTGAGATATTCATTGAAATCAAGTGATGTTAAGGACAATTATATTTAAAATTAAATACTTTTAATGAATAACGTATTTATTTGGATAAGGATTAATATCATATTTACAAAATTACCTTCGGAAACAATGCATTGTTCTACAATAAATTTCATTACTCTAAAAGATGTTATATTTAGTCAACCTTAAGAGTTAGACATATGCTGTCGCGGACTATTTATTAGATCCTTTTTAGAGGAAGAATTCTCTCATATATGGTTTTTATGTAACTCTGACCGTTTACTCAGCGCACGCGACAGAATCTCGGAACAGGGTGATATTTTTCCCGTTTTTGCAACATTTTTCATGGATGCTCCGCTCCTATTAGTCGTAGCGTAATGTTATATAGCCTATAACCTTCCTCGATGAATGGACAATCAAACACAAAAAGAATTTTTCAAATCGGACCAGCAGTTCCTGAGATTAGCGCGTTCAAACAAACAAACAAACAAACAAACTCTTCAGCTTTATAATATTAGTATAGATTAGTTATAACAATAAATAAATAAATAAATATTGCACGACATTACACACAGTGCTATCTAGCGCCAAACTAAGCTAAGCTTGTACCATGGGTACCAGACAACGGATACCTATACATATTTTAGTTTTTATTTTGTAAATACATACATAATTTACATAGAAAACCCCCAGAAGAAACAAACATTTATGGTCAGCAGATATATTTGTTCCCGGCGGGAATCGAACCCGCAACCTTCTGCGTTGCAATCCGGGCTTCGCCCGCTGCGCCACAGAGGCCGTCAAAATAATACAATACTAACAAATCACTACGGAGTGAAGTAACCGGAGGCTTTCATATAAGTAACACGTTTAGTCAGTTAGTTAATCTCAACTAATAAGGTAATTATCTTCCTGTACACAATTAGATAACTACAATGGAAGCCTTATACGTTACGTCACGGGACGGGATGGGACGGGCGCGGGCGCGGGCGGTTGGCGGTAATTGCTTATCCGTTTACGATGGGGTTCGCGGTATTCACGAGACAATTAAAGCTTGTTTAGTAACCTGAGTAGGCAATTAATTTGTTACTTAATATAAGCTACCTACACAATATATCCTTACTTATGAAATTATAAGACAAAGCGAACTCAAACCAGCTCCGATTTTTTTTTTCAAAATCGGTGACTTTAATAAAGGGGAAAGTCCACAGTTAAACAATATTTCTAAAACATTGGGAAATGCTGTTTTGAAAAACAAAATGCTTCCAAAGTTCGTATTCGCTGGGTTTCGAACCTGCGACTACTGGTATGTACGAACTTTCACCAGTTTTTGTTAACCAATTATTTAGCTTAGCTTAGCATAGTCGAGCCAGTTTTTCATACACCAACCAGTAAACAAACTACTTCAGCTATGCTAACTTGTTTAAAAACTGGCCACCTTCGACTAACTTAGTTGACGGAAAAGTCTGCTTAACAAAATGTGACAAACAATATAATGAACGATGCATGGATGTCACGCTCGCTGTTTCCAGATAAAAATAAAACGCATGGTTTAAATAGTTTTCGTATGACTCGTCTATTTGCCAGTTTATTAATTCAATATTTGTATTACTCAAAATGTAAATATTATATTATTTAAATATAAGCTTTTAAATCAAAAGGATTCAAATGATGTTCATTTTTTGCAGTCGTCATTTATATCTATACTTATAAAGGTAGAGAGGACAATAAGTCTGTACTTAGACGCTAATTTGAATTTATTAATGATTCTAGGTGACTTAAGAAAAGATGTCTCCTTTATATTTTCGTATGGTGGTGGAATGGTCCACCTAGTCTTAGAGTTTGTAGGTCGCCATGAGGCTTCTAACTTGACCAACGACTTCTATCAGAAATAACCACCGGGTCCAACTGTTGAACATTTCTTATGAAGCACGGAGAAAGCGATTTTTTGCCACACAAATATTACTCGTGTGAATAGTATACACTTATGCAATGTTACAGCTTTTTAGTATTATAATATTAGTATCAAGAATCTTAGCTAACCCGCGGACAGACAGATAGACAGACGAACATGGCAAATGACTACGACGACACCCTAAAACCCACACGAGCCTACTTGCGTCGAGCAAGATAGCGGTCTATGCATCCTTTTTAGTTTAACTATAAAATGTTAACTTCATTTTTCATAGAAAGTTTTATGAAACATCAACAAGATATTTTCACTAGAGCATGACCGTCTCACTGAAAGTCTACAAAAACTAGACCATCGTTTAATTTCGGCCTAGATTTGTTAGAATTGGCCACGACTTGCTCATTCACTTTAAATACACAATTCTGTTTATTTAAATCTTTAGATAAAGTTGTTTCACTCGAGTTTTGTTTAAATAACCGAATAACAAAGGATATTTTATAAAAGATGATTCTGATCTGTGCCGTAAATTTGAAACAGTTTGTTTTTTTTTTATATTTTTAAAAAGAACTGTGCTCAAGCTTGGAGTTAATTTGAACGAGTGCACAAATCTCAGCTTAAGATGTATAACGAACAAGAGAGCGAAGTAGGTACCTATTTCGTTGGAAATCGAGATTATTTGGAACAAATTGGGGTTTTATCTTTTTGTCCAGTCGTGGGTAAATCGAGCCTACCAAAACAAAGTAATTTCACAGAAACCTTTTTTTTTTCAATTACTAGGTATCCAAATAAAAAAAGAATTATCTCAGTCGGCCAAACCGTCTTCTAGTAATCAGTTAAAATAGATAAGAAATGAAGCGATGAATTGCAAACCTCCTCCTTCGGTTTTTGTGTAGTCGGTTAAAAATGGCTAAACTCGGTCATCGACCTCGATATCAAGACAAAATGTCACCTTTTCACGAAATGTAAACGTCGACCGAATCCGGCGCAAACTGGTTATACTTATACTGAGATGAAACTCGTAATTTACTACCTCACTAAAATGATAATAGAATTAAAAAAATAAAAATGTATCATTGTGAGACAAAAAACCGTTTAGATTTGGAGCGCGTAGGAAAAACCCGTATAATCAATATCTACTTTTTATCTAGAAAACTTGTTGTTTTTCTTCTTCTAATATTTACTTGGTCGCTTAATTTCCTTTAATTAGTAGGTTCCTATTTTAACTAAGTATAACAAATAACCAATTGAATAAATTAACAACCGCAAGTCCGTACACCTACCATAATTAAAAAAAATCATTTTTGTTAAGCTCTACTGAATTTTTTTTAATAGTTATAATTCCAACTGTCTTGCTACCACTGTTTAGATAAATAGAAGCCGGCGGACAAATTAACAGAGGAGTCTTAGTAAATATAATTTTAATACTACTTATGGTGGCTTAATCAATCATGATACGTGACTACGTGACACAGTGCAACAACAAAGAACAGTAGACAAACTTCATCTAAAACAAAGGTACCTAGTAATAATAATGTCACAGTTGATTTAATATAAAAACGCGTGGCCCTAGTGACACAGATAGCCATCAATGGTCCACCAAATTGACCCGTTTTCTCCGAAATAAAACCAAAATGTCTCCGTACAACGTGGTAACGGGACCGAAGTGCGAGCGGAACAACGCAAGACATGGGCGGAAGCGGGGTTTGGAAATCTACTCGCTAGCTTATCTAACGCACAGTTCCCCACATCGCGTTCATAAGAAATCGGTTCAGTAGTTAGCAATGGAACAAATAATAGACACATAAAAACATTCGCATCTTGCTAACCATTTGATAAAATTTTCGTGAAAATATTCGTTACTTTAACACACTACTACAACACAAAACTATTAGACCGATACTTGCAATGAAACAAGACGGTTAGAGTGAGTTTTACAGCACTTTTTTTTTACCAATATTGACATGATTTTGATTACGGGATTTTTATAAGAAGGCTTATTCCCAAAGTACCTACTCCAAAATAGTGCGAAAAACCATAAACGATTTTTTTAAATAAAACAATGTGTAAATTATATTTAATTATTTATTAAAATCGCTATCATCTCCCACCTGATCCACTAATACAACTCTAGGTAACGGTTCGCGGCGCACGCGCAGCGATGAGAATCCCCCTTCTAGCCGTCTCTGTCCCCCACGACGGCATGCGCACTAGTGCGAGCGAGAGGAAAGAACAATCACCATTGAATTGATCAAGAGAGACACGGTAATGATCCCCGGATTGTATGCAGATTGTGAATGATTAATTAAATAATATGTTGTATCTGTATGTAGCGAGGATTTGGGTTAGGTTGGGCTATTGTCGCCGTGAGGGTAAAGGTCTGCGTCCACTCTTCATTGAACCGGCTTTAAACATTGGGATATATTTATATAATAATTCAATAAGTAACATTTGATATACCTCACAAGATGACGATGTGGTCAGTTTTACCTGTCTACCCTTGTGGCTGCACTGGCTTACGTATAGGTAAAACAATGCAATTCACATTTTATAACACATCGCTTCGAAGGAAAATTTCAACGATTATGGCTGACGTTTTTGTGCAACGGTTAAAGGAATGATTTATATTAGACCGTCACGACCTGCCGGCCGGGCCCGAGCTTCATTTTTGGGGCACCGTGGCGAGGTCGCAAGCCTGTCGGTCTTCTACCGTATTCACTTCGGGAAGTGCTCGCAGGAACGACGGGTACGATGAATCGCCATCCACAACGGTCCAATTTCGCGTACAAAGCGTCACGGCCTCCACCTTTCTTGTGCGAACTGTCAAAAAGTAAACTTCTCTGCCCGCTCCGCTGTATCCTCTATATTTAGGGTTCCATTGAGATGAAATGATGGTAGCCACTAATAAGATCAAATATATACAATTTGGAGCGCGCATGATAAACCCCTCCTATCAGACATGTTTGATCTTCCTCAGATAGAGAGATAGTGGCGGCTGGCAACTCTTGGCACGTTGCCACGACCCGACCAGATGCATTACTCAAATGACGGTGCAGTAGGAGCTGCCTGCGGTTTATATTGTCACTTCAATTTTTGTTGCTCAAAATTGCATACAGATTGAAATTTAAACCCAGTTAGTTAAGTTGGATAGTAGCTTAACAGTAAATTTAATTATGGGTAAAATTGCTTAGTTATTATAAGATCCAGTGCATTCCAGTACATAGTGTCATTTTACTTTCATTTTTGTCTACCTTGGAGCGGAGTAGAACGAAAAACATGGAGCAAGTGGAAAAAACTATTTTAATTAAAATAATAAATAAGTAAAGACATAATTTAAATAAAAATGTTCATTAGTACATTAATAACTTGGTAAATTAAATACAAAGTCGATAAAACAACTGATAACAAAATAAAACTAAAAACAACAATTCGCATAACAATCTGTCATTTGCATACATATTTAATGAACAGACCGACTCCAGAGAACAATAGAAATAAAAATATTATCATTTAAGTACCTACACAATGTTGGTGAAGACTGCAAAATATCAAATTGAGTTAATTTTTTTTTCCTGTCTCGCTAAATTGTATTTTCATGCTGTCTGTACTTTACATTTCGACTGATATAAAGTGGATTGGATTTTCATTCTCGAGAATGAGAGAGAGAGAGAAGAGAGAAAGACAATGAGACGCCATATTAGTCCTAAGTTGTAGTCATCAAAGACATTATAATACTAATATTTCTTTTTGTTTTTATTGCTCTATTTCTATGATTATAATACTAGTTTCGTCCAAGGTAGTCATAACACCCCAACACCATGTTTCGTCTTTTATAGTTCTAAGTAATCCAACCAAAGCCCATCTCTATTAATAAGGGGTGTAAACGCGCTTAGATTTCGTTTTACCTCAATGTTAATTTTATGGCAGAACCTTAATTTTTCAAGTTAGAAGTCCCGTTAGAATTCGGAATAAATAGCCAATGTGTTGATACAGATCTCCAACTATTTGTCTACCAAGGTTTATCGCTGTAGTTCTATCGCAGTTCAGTAGTTATTGCGTGATTGAAACAAACATTTAAACATATACCCCCTTACTCATAAACGCTGGTTAACGGCTGCATAACTTGGTCAGCTGTTAATCATCGTTTATAAGTAAGGGGGTTAAGGTTTCGTATTTATTATATTAATGGAATATTTAAAAATAAATATTTGACTCGTCCAAATGGATCACATGAAAGATACTCGTTACTATAGTGACCATATCTTCAGGGCACTCAACAATCGTTTAGACCAGACATCTGTGCTTTACTACGGTCCGTCGTAAAGCCGAGACGCGACGGGTGGACACCCTTTACGACGTATCATGGCCACTTCCGCGACAAGTTTATGGCCATAAGCTAGTTAAGTAGATAGAGTACTAACTATTATATCCACATACATACATATAGAAGTAGGTACCTTGCTTGCCTGACTTCAACTCAGACATAATAAAGCTACTCTGCTTTCAATTGTTAAGATAACATAACCCTCCTTTTGCGGTAGTCGGTTAATTAAAAAAATCGTTTTTTTAGCACAGTAGAAGTACGTAGGAAAACATAGAAATGTGTTCATAGAAAAGCCTTGTTCGAACAAAATATTAAACAACTAGCTGTTGTTGCTAACAAGCGCTGAGTAACAAACATCCAAACACACAGACTTCCACATTTATAATATTAGTAGGATTCAGGATTTAGCTGTCTTTTTCGCACTTAATTAAAAATGACTTTGGTACATTACGCTTTTGATTTAAACTAAAGGTACTTAATTTACCCTTACTTTTGTAGTCATGAAAAATTAAAGTAGGTGCATCAAATACTACTTTTTACATTTAAAATACAACAAATAACCATTAAATAGTAGAAATGAACACTTATTAGGATCATTGTGAGCAACGTCAGTCAGTTAAAGTGAGACAAAATCGATTACCTAAGTCATTATCTGGACAAAATGACTCTGCAGGTTGTTGACCTACAAACCGTGTTTTGAATTTATGTTTCAGTAGTTTATCCGACTGCCTCTATTGCAGGGTAGGGGGCATGGCCTGTTTAGATGTAGATACAATTATAATTAGAAATGGGATTTGTATTAAAGTTGCTTAAACTATCCATCGGGATGCTGCAAACATACTTAAAGCTGGGGGTACACATGCCCGTAGCTTGTACACTAGCATACCAGCTCCCTGTAAGTGCCAGCTACATCCATGTGTATTCACTGACTGGCATGCCTGAAACTGGAAGCTAGCTAGTTGCAAGTAGGTAGTAAAGATATATGGAAAAAATCAAGGTGTGAGTCATCGACGCCCGCGCCGCTGCCGCCGCTGGTAAAGTGATTGGTTTTAAGTCGTTTTTCCCAAATTAAGAAAAGGTGCATGATTCGAATCCCATTCAGTGTCGGACATGCGTTGTGTTTGAAAGCCAATCCAGTAAGACAGTAAAACAACAACGTGTATTCACACGTTGTCTTCTATTCAGAAGACTCATTTTACTGGTCAACTGATCTGAGACCTGTCTCGTCATTGTAATTCTGTTCCGTCTAGTCCACAGGCAACGTGTGAACGGTCCATCAGTCAGGCAGCGTTGAGTCCTAAGTCAACGACCCTCCGCCTACCTAACCTATCCAAACACAAAAGTTACATTGTTTTGGGTCAATCACTTCTAACTCCATACGAATGATAATGAAATTACTCATCTATACAGTAGCGTAGTGACAAAATTACTAAAGACGTCTGCTCTATATTATTATGCTCAAATGAAGACTGTATCTTTGTCGTCTCTATACGTGAGTGGTAATGGTACAAATGATAATATAGCAAGTAGGTTATGCTCTATACTCAACAGTTAGTTTAATTACCTAAATTTTTATTATTTTGTTTTACTTAGTGTTATTTTTTTAAGAAAACGAAAAACGTTAACGAAAACTATTTCGGTACCAAAAATAATTTATTGACCTTACTTTAATTTCAAGATCACGGTCAAATAAGTACTTAATATTAACAAAAAAAGAATAATTAAATTAACACACGCCAATAACAATCACCACAGATGAAATAACAAGGAAACACAAAGAAATAAAAACAATTTTCTAAGAAAACTAGGTATTTAGTACTTACGTATAAGTTTCTGAGTAAAACAGTACCTGTAACAGAAAATGCACTTTATTAGTGAGATGGTAAGGTTGTAATTGTAATGTAGTGTCGGTACCAGTCTGTGCCACTCTATGACGGCTGTAAACCGGTGTAATGTAATGAATGGATAGAAGTATATAGTTGTATGTAATGAAATAAACATAGTCGTTGAGGTTAGTTATGTATGGGGAAACACCGTGCTACAGCATAGACTTTAGGTTCCGCTATAGATTACACAGTACTTAATAAATGCATAGGAACACCAGTCCAGCTAGCTATCTGTATACTATCAAGATTCATGACAATCGGTTCAAAAATTCATCTAATTGTGTACTCCTTACTGAACCAATTAGGATAAAACTTGGTATGGAAGGTAGCTGGAGATCTGGATTACCACATAGGCTACTTTCTATCCCGATATTTCCACGGGATCGGACAAACGCGAAGAAAATCGGGGGTCGCATGCTGCATTCGGCTAGTTTCAAATCTACAGATGATCAACTTAATCGAATTAAAACTTAAAGAGAAGTCATCGGATCAGGTTGTCCATAGATTTTGATTTCGATCTTTAGGTTCATTTATAGCGGATTACGCAAATCCGAAGAATTTAAGTTGCTACACCACTTGAAGACGACTTGAAGACCTTGTCCTTGTAGTTTGTAGTCCGAGATGTTTGTCTAAAACGTGGAAGAATACTGTAATTAATGAACTAATCAACAGCCGAATTCAACTTAATCCCATTTTATTTTATTTATTTAAATTTTCTTAATTAACATAACGTGTATTTGACATTGATTATAGGTACGCATCATATGAGACTATACAATTAAACAAAAATAAATTAAATTGTAGATTTTTCTTTTGTTTTCATTGTATACAATTCTTTGTCCTGACTGACTGATGGATTAACGCACAGCCTAAACTGCTGATAGTAGACAGCTGAAATTTGGAGTATGATCTTTATATTATGTAAGCATCCGATAAGAAAGGGTTTTCGAAAATTCACACGGGACTTATGTGATGAACACAGCTAGTTTAAAATAAAGTTTCCATTTAATTTGCACATCGTAGCTAAAACAAGAGTCTATGATTTCTTTAAACACAGCATTATTGGCCAGTCGTTGAGAAAATGGAAATGTTCGTGAGTTAATAAATAGTTAAAGTAAGTTGTTAGCATGCTGATGCAAATAGTTATTCTCATGTAGCCGCGTTCTCTCTCTTTGTTTACCGAGACACCAGCTCTGTATTCGAGTCAAGCGAGCTGTACACGGTGCGATTTAAGTCGCTAAAGACAAAAGTGAAAGATGGGGTTGAAATTAAAACATAATAAAATTGTTTCGATGTAACTACGAAAACAACAATAAATGAAATAACAAACTGAACTAAATACCTAGTAAATGAATATGTGTCATCTCATGGCGTTTAAGTTAAAATAATTAAGAAAATAAGATAAGATAACTTGCTGTATTTCTCAAAATCGTTTTGAAAAGTAGACACTGAAATTGAAGTTAAAAATTTAAGTTAAAATAATTAAGAAAATGTACCTAATGTGGAACTAAAAAACACCAAATGGGTTTTAGAGACATTTTTAGATCGATATTAACAATCTCGTCTTCTTCTGAACTTCCTCTCTTATCATTACTATCCTTGTTCGAAAAATATATCTAAGAAATAATAATAAATAAATTTAGTAAAAATGTCGCAGCATTAGGAAAACTGTTGCGACTTGAATAGCGAACATTAATGTGACTTCGAATAACTCTGTGTGCAGAGTTTGAGATAGCATTTTCCGGTACATCTTAAAGTGCAGTCGGTTGCCGTTGCGTTGTGAACCCATGCCCTTCGCTTGCCGGGCGAGTGCGCTCACCATTGCGCCACACGGGATCAACATGACACGGTGAATTACTGATTATGTATTATGATTATAATTTCCTTGTTTGTTTTTCGACTAAGGCTCAATGTTAGACCAAAGAAATGGTTTTTTGTAGAAAAATATTGCATAAGTTTAGAAGTGGAGCTGTACTTAGATGCAGAAGTAGTTATTTCTCAACGACTCATTTGACGATCCGTTCCGAGGATGGTTATTTAAACCGAAAGAGACTTGTTCTGGTCTAGGCAAACAACTTTTGATAATTTAGAAAACCAAATTAATGCAACCTTAACACTACAACGATGTCTTCAATAGGTACGTTATCTATACATAATTGCTAACATTACAAATACGAAATCTATTCTGTGTGTTACGTCGAAACCGCTAAACCGATTTTGAGAAGACCGCAGCTACTTGTGATTCCGATATTAACACGGGATGGTATTTCGCGTGTGATACAACCGGGTGCAACAGGTATTAGAATAAAATGAGAACTTCATGATTCGTGCGATGCGATCGTACGTACAACGTACAACGTACATTGATTACTTTCCCACAATCAAACGTACATCGAAGACCGACAAATCAATTTAAATACATCTTTAAAGAGCAACTCAGTTATTTTCTGTCATAAACATAAATCTTACTATCTTACTAATATTTTAACGCGAAAGTTTGCTCGTATGTATGTCTGTGTATATGTGAGTTTGTTACTCAATCACAGAAAAACTACTATACCGATTGCGATTAAACTTAGAATAAGTATAGGTAGCTGGAAACCTGGGATAACACATAATATTCTCGCGAGAACGGGACTTACGCGGGTGAAACCGCAGGGCGCAGCTAATTATTTATAAACCGCCATTACACAATGCGTATAAATCGAATAGTAATTGACAATGTTGCGTTATGACTATTAAATGATGCATTTATAATTAAACCTTAAGCGCTACCTGGTTATGATAATGTTATATATCATAACCAATCTTACTGATATCTTAGAATTAATTATTTTAATAGATGATGTGGTATTTTTATTGCGGAAGTTTTATTCTTCCAGCTAGGAATGTCGAACAAACATTCTATAATAGCAGACGGAGACACGTCGACTCACAAACAACTCGTAGCTACCCTAATCGGTTGCGTATGGGAGCAACACGGACATGGGAGGCTGAAAGATGGTGATACCTCCCTGGATTTTAAGTAATCACTTGTACACCAGAGGGAGGGAGATAATCGGTTGCGTATGGGAGCAACACGGACATGGGAGGCTGAAAGATGGTGATACCTCCCTGGATTTTAAGTAATCACTTGTACACCAGAGGGAGATTCAACTCATCAAGTCATCAATGACGTGTCCATCTCCAAGCTTCTCTGCTTTCGTGACTTCGCTTTGACCGCCCGGTGAAGGTAATCCAGAGGTGGGGGACCGCTTCCTCGTCAATGTTCACTCCGATCAGCCAACTAAGGCAAGCCTCCATCGGCTTGTCTTAGTTGGCTGGTGAATAATCAAGAAAAATCTGAAAAAAATGCTAGATTACCGAGATGGTGGATATATTATCAGGCGACCATTCTCCTTCTAGTCTCTAATACAAACTAGTCCAGCACTCGTAATATCTATCCAGTGGATGTCTGGCAACAGTGGAAATTGACAGGCACTATGCAGTACATTGCTGCTTTGACGTAACCTGCTTATTACCTGTGATTATCTCAAAGCAGCATTGTACTGCATAGTGCTTGTCATTTTCCACTGTTGTCAGACGTCCACTGGATAGATAATTATGGGTGCAGTTCTACGAGAAAATGCTTGATATCTCAAAATACATAACGATAAAACATTATACAAATACGCGACGAATTGAGAAAACCTTCTTTTTTTGAAGTCGGTTAAAAATCCAACAACTAATTGAATGTCAATGATGTACCTAGTATTTATCATTTTATCGTCGTTGATTCCATTTCATTGTACAATATGACAGATGTCACTCTTGTCAGCGACAAGTAAGTACCTACAATGGACTTAGAAAATAAACAGGACTGATTAGTTGAACATTTTGCCTTACAATAGACAGAGGCTAATCCGAGCCGAATGAGATAGCAATCGACGATGTAGTGTGTCTCGTTCTTTCATCTTGCCAGTCTACAAAAATTATGATATATAAAAAAAAAAACATTAAAAGAGGTTGCAGTTATTGTACGGCCAGATAAATCACGACCCGATAATGTCCCTATAATACACTTGTTAATTGGATGCCAGGGTCTCCTTTTAACACTCCGTACAAATTGTATAGGATCTTACACGAATATCCTGGCTTCCATTTATCAGGTCGTAAATTATCGGGTCGTGTAATAAGTGGTTGTCAAGTACATTATTGGCTCCCATTTCCTTTTTATTATTTTAATGGTAACCCAAGCGTCAGTGTCATGGTGGCATCATGGCGGTAAAATATTAATTATTTAATTTATAGAATTTCTGCGTTAAATTGTATAAAATGGTGAAAACGTGTTGTGTTTTTACTTGTACAAGTGAATCATATGGTGGTTGCAATATATCATTTCATAGGTAAGCCAAAATATGTTTATTATTGTATTCTACAAATGTTTTGTTCTATTACAAGAATTTATGGTGACTATGATTTTTGGATTTTTGTATTGAGTTCGGGTAAGTTTTTTTTTACTGTAATTTTATTATTTCAGCTTTCCGAAAAATGAACAAATACGACAAAAATGACTCAGCAGTATGGATGAAGTAGAAAATTACAAAAAAAACAGGCGTATGCAGTCGTCACTTCGATCTTTCCTGCTTTTACTCCCGTCGATTATTGAAAGCCGATGTAATACCAACAATTCCGCTGGTGGTACGAATACTGTTAGATATTTTACTACTTACCTGCTGAACATAAGTGATAATAAGTAATTAATTAGTCAAAAAGTTTTATTTTTAAAATTGCCTCTAGCTTTACATTTGATGAATTTTGAGGGAAGTACTATATTAAATTTAACGTAATTGACCGTCATGTCTGTTTAAATTTGATTTCGTCAGTCAGTATGTAGTATGTGTCTATGTGTGAATGTATTTTCCTTCTTCTTCTTCTGCTGCTGCTTCACACCAAAGAAAATTAATTTAATTTCTTCTTCTTTCTTCGAACCTGTGCCTCTTGCATGACGGGCGAGAGCGCTAATCTTTGCCTCACGGGAACCCGTCGTGATACGGTGATTTTTGATGCATTTCTTTTTGTAAAATATTTATACTTATTAATCAAAGTGTTCAAAAATTAATAAGCATACTATAACAATTAATAAAACTGTTTTATACCGTGTCCTTTTGTATTATTTCATTAATCCTTAAAGAGCGTCTATTGCTAATGGAAATCTTCAATTTGCCAACAGAGACTGAGACGTAAGTCTCAGTAATATTATAAACGCAAAAGTTTGTATGTATGTCTGTGACTTTGTTACTCAATCACGCAAAAACTACTAAACCAATTGCAATGAAACTTGAATATAGGTAGCTGAAAACCTATAATAACACATAGGCTATCCCGATAATCTCGCGGTAACGGTACTTACGTGGGGGAAACCGCAGGGCGCAGCTAGTAAATAATACAATTGCACTTGCATTATTAAATCTAACATCTGTCACATAAAAAAAATCTTATTGTCACCCTATTAGAAAATGACACAAGTCCTTTGCTACAACCATCTTGCTCAGCTCGTTTTTATTCTGACAGTGTTTCCTCCAGTTATTTATCTTACCTCCATGGTACCTACAGTTTTAATTGAGTATACAATTTTAGTATTTGACAGTTTGACAACCGAGTTTTAAAGTTATTTCGTCGTTGGCGCG
This sequence comes from Idaea dimidiata, assembly GCA_949358125.1. Taxonomy (NCBI): domain Eukaryota; kingdom Metazoa; phylum Arthropoda; class Insecta; order Lepidoptera; family Geometridae; genus Idaea; species Idaea dimidiata. The sequence goes on from OX442334.1 coordinate 406,357, forward strand.
TTCGTCTAGCTAGATCTTTGAAGTCGAAAACAATTTATTTACAAAATTATTTTGTGACCGCCTATGGTTCGCTATTGATTTCAACCTAGAGTTATTTTGTATCTACCTACTGGTAGTGATGTGATGCCACTTAAATAAAAATCAATCCTTAATGTTGAAATCAAAGTTTGTTTACAGAATTCATTTTATAACCGCACATTAAACTGAAGTAGGTATGTATTCTAAATTCAAATATGGCTAAATAGAAATAAACTGGTTATCTCCGCATTGCACTCGTCCGTACGAACGTGGTAGGAACACTGGCTGTTTATTTGTCCTAAGCTTTTAATTATCGCCTGAAGGGAACCATTTTCAGCATCGCTCGCTATTGATTCCAGCTCAGTATCCAAGCTTTGTATTCCATCGGAATAGACATTTTATTTAGTTCACTTTGAAATATATCAACAAAGGTTTCCATCGTGGATGTTCGATATCGAGATTGTGATTGAAATTGCTTATATTCTATAGATGAGCTTTTGACCACTGTGTCTCCTGATGGTAAATGATGATGTGGTCTACGATGTAACATGCTAATCTAGAAGATGGAATGACGACAGTGGAACATGATCCGACCCGTCCGACAGCGCGCTTTAGTTCGCTGTGAAAACTGACATTAGCTAAGCGTCTATACCTCATCGGCAATGCCGACGGCGTTGCTTCGTGTCGATGACGTCATTAGACTGCTTTGTTGGCTCGGTAGTTGCGTCGACAAATGCGATCGCTGACGACAGGTGGACGCATTGTAAAAAATTCATCCGTTTGATGCGATCCGTCTGATGTCAGTAGTTGGACGCTTAGCTAATCTACAGACTATGGGTAAGTATGTCTAATACATCATCCATCAGCATACAACTCACCTGCGAATAACTACCACCTATATATCTAGTATCCCTACACCTGCCACAAGGCCAACACACAATAGGTAAGTCACGTTCCCAACACTAACTATTGTGAGACCTGCTGTGAATCTGTCTGTCTGTCTGTCATCGAGCACGTAAACCAATCAATTAGTTAGATAATGTACCCACAATGCATTTTTAAACGGTTTCGTCATGTCTTCTAAAAATAGAACGCAAAAAACATGGCTATATACTTAATTCTTGTTCTAAGTTGTTCTAAGAATGTTTTATATAGTTCCGTACCTTAATGAAAACGGGACGTTATGATTTAGACAACTATTCGTCTGTCTATCAGTCACCAAGCAGTGTCTTATGCCTGAACCATGATAGCTACAGTTGAAATTTTCACAGATGATGTAATTCTATTGCTGTTATTTAACAACAAATAGTTTAGAACCGTAAGAGAACCGTTTACAATAATTATTTGTTTTAAATTTGCGTCCAAGTACATACTTTTGTCCTCTCTTCCTTCATTAAAATTTAGTTTAAGATAACGTAAATGGTAAAACATTGTGATAGGGTATATAAGTTTTAGTCATCATTACTACCTATATATTAACTTCGGAATACAGAAACGTTACTCAAAACGAGAGTTCTACTTAAATAAAATAAATAAATAATAAATAAATAAATCCTGTGACGAACACACAGCGCCATCTAGCCCCGTGGTAAGCTGCTAAGCTTGTGTTACGGTGACTAGACAACGGATATACTACTTAAATTTATTTTTTTAAATACAGCAAACACAAAAAAAACGTAAGAACTAATATTTAAATTATATCGATCTCCTCCGAGTGGACATGCAGGTGAATCCGATCTCATGCCCAATACTAAAACAATGTCTGTAGTTAATTACCTATATGTAAGAACTAGACTAGGTCTAGTTTACCTGGATTACACAGGCATTATCATCGGGAGGGGAGGCGGGAACAATGCAGTGCAATAGACAGCTCATTGTTCTTTGATAAATAGGTACTTACGTACGATGCTTTGTTATTCATGTTATTATAAACAATGATGGTCTAATTCATTTTATTGGATGGAAAGCGCATATTCACATATTTGGATTAGGCTTATCAATATAATAATTAGAAGATATAAAAGTTTAAGAAAACTTAATTCCGAATTCTAAAATAACGATTTATTTATTTTCAGAAAAATAAATGATGTTTAGAATGTAGTAGTAGCCAGGTATTTTGAAAACCGTTTACCAAGTCGTCACTTGTAAGTTTACGATACTGAGATAGGGGAGTTTGTGAACTGTATCCTTTATTGCTAAGAGGCGAGGACCTTTGGAGTTCCACATCCACCCGCCACACGCCACACCCGGACCAAGGTAGAATACTAATGTTATCGAGGACTTTCGGATATGTAGTCGTTTTAACTTCAAAGTAAAAACCATAGTAGAAAAAACCGGTCAAGTGCGGGATTCGCACACGAAGGGGTTCGTTCCATTATCACTACTGAGTTCGGAAAATAAAATTATGACCAGTGGGTCTGTCCTTCTAAATAATTACAAACCGATACCAGCTCGAGCGCTAAAATGTTATCTGAACAATTTCGTCAATGTCATGTGAATTCAGTCAATGACAATGCAGAGGACCGATTTATGACTAGATCATAAAAATAGTACAAACAAGTACGATCCGCGTATGTATGTATAGCGTAGCAAACCGACAGCCAAGTATCTATTAGCAACGAGCAACGCTATCAGTAGAAGATTCTCACGAAATGTGGGCAACTCTAACATGATATTATTGTGAGGGTAACAATGGATTGTGACTGCGATTGCGATGTCAATTGCAGTGGTTGCCCGCTTCAACACTTACATTAAAATAACTACGCAGTTTTGCAAGCGAGTTGCTGGAATCACGATGACGTCGACTCACAGACAATATTAAGCAACTACTTAATTAACTATATACTTGTAATGAAAATGTATGTATTTTTGTTAATTTAATATATTACTTTTGCAGTTTTGCTTACCTATCTTGCACCTATCAAACCTATGACCTCTGGATTACCGTTTAATTAAAATAGTTTTATAAAACTTTTAACCTCCTTTTTAACCGATTTTAAAAAATGAGGACGTTTTCTATTCGTATGTATAAAATACATTACATAAGAAGAATAAGTCGATCAAGTTGTTTATTTTTAATAAAAGATGTTTTGTTTCTGCAAACACCTAAACTTTCGCTTTTATAATTTTATTTGTTAGTTTTTATTTCTGTTTTACTATTTTTACCTACAGTACTAAGTATTTGTCAATTGAAGTAGAAATCGCCGGAAGGAAATATTAATAATAAACGGGACAATAATTAATTTACACCAATTATCGAACAATTTAACATTTATTTATTTAAAAAAATATGTGCACTCATTATACAAAATAGATAGCTAATCAAAGTAAAGGAGTTTGAACGTGACATTGGAAATCTAGGTCGCCTACCTGTTACCTACTCGTACATTATATCAAGGTAGGTACTAAATAATTACCTACTAACTTCATTTATTTAACTGAGTAAGGTAATTGTTTATAAACATCGTACTTTGGTGAAAATATTTTTTTTCTTTCCTAATCTCTAGTGAAGGGTTTTTACAAAATGAGACGATTCTAATAATACCTTGGTATCTTTATTAAAGAAATCAATGATGTGGTTTAAAAGCTAAGAGGAAATAAAGAATATTACAAAGAAACAAGATAGGCGCGAAAAAGATAACCCTTTTTTTGCAGTCTGGTAAAAAGAAAAACATCATTAAAAATCCTCCCGAGACAGGATTCAATAATATTCAGTACTTAAAATGTTTATTCGTTGTGATGTGTGAAAGAATGATGATTTAGAAAAATTTGTTAAATCGAGGAAATAACTAAATTAAAAAAAATGGTTATAGTAGAATGTCTTGGCACTAAAGAAATATGCTGACAATAAATTATGGTGTAGTTAAGTTAGGTACACTTAAGACTTAGTTAGGGACTAAAGACCTAAAACCTACAACAAAAACATTAAAGTGAAACTACAAATCTCTCTACTTGGGAGAAAACACAATTAATTTTGATTCGGTAGCCATAGACATAGAGAAATCTCAAATTATAGTACAATTCTGAACCAACAAGTACAAATAAGTACATAGGACAGCAATTTACGGAACATAAAACGATGCAATAAAAATATGCGTACACCGTAAAAAGGTAACTATGGTGAATGCTCGTGAATGTCAAAGTCAAGGTGGCACCGGCCGGCGCGACGACACAAGCCAACTGTAGTCTACCTACCATATAGTACCTGTTATATATTCTGTGGCAGTAGAACGTAGGTACCGCGCCGTACCTGGTACAGTACAGCCTGTTTGAAATAACATGTACGCGAGGTGGGTAATGTTTTTAAAGTTCATTCGTAAATGCATCATTACATTATTGCTTAGAGCTAGTAGGTAGGTTGAGGTACTCCACTTACTACCAAATTGGGTTTTGATGGTCACGCAACATACTGTTGTTTTACTGTCGCAAGAATTATATTAGGCTGTTTCAACAAATTGTATCATCTTGATCTTGTACACACACGCTAGCCACAAGTGATCGAGGCAAATATTTAGTGCTGCGTCCAGCGGTTTTACCCGCGTAAGTCCCGATTCCGTGGGAATATCGTAATCAAAAGTAGCATAATGTTACTCCAAGATAATGTAGGTACGTTTCTGTGGTGAAAGAATGTTTGAAATCGGTGAAGTAGTTTCGGAGTCTATTCGTTACAAACAAACAAATCATTTCTCTTTATAATTTTAGTAAGTATAGGAGTACCTATTAACTGCACCGACCAGATTTCATCAACGAAAGTTTGGAAAAATGGCAATATACGAGTAGGATTGAAAAGAAGTACATATCCTATTCCACATTACTTACAAATTGCCATCCATCTAAAAATAAGGAAAATTCGCAATTTTATAGGTAATTCAATAACATATTTTTAACCCATAAATTACTATTTTTGTTTGATGTTTTTTTTCGATAGTTTAAAACGTATTGACGCGCGTATAAACCAACATTAATAATTGGAAGGTAATTATAATTAGGTAGGTATAAAAATATGGTTTGTATGCGAGTAGATATTATAGTAAATACATAATGTCCTCTCAATGACAAGTATTGTATTGGGTTGTTGTACTTCTAACATTTAGTTACATACAAGTTGATACAAACTACAAAACATGTTGTTGCATAATACATTAGTAGGTATAAAGAAGTGTCTAGCTAGATGTTCGCATTCCCACGACTCTGCTATTGAGCTAAGTCTGCAGAAATTTAAAAAAAGTTACTAAAATAATAATTGCAAAAGTAAGTATTGTCTGCTGTCTATCTGTTTGACACGTTTTCACGCATAAGCCGCTGAACCGATTTCATTGAATTTTGGTTTAGAGACAGATAAGACGTCGGAGAACGATATAGGCTATTTTTAATCCCTATATTCCCGCGGGATCGGCGGTTAAACTGCGGTGCGCAGCTAGTAACATATATGTACATATTATCACACTCTAGATTTAACAGTCAAAAATCCCTAGAAATAATTTCGCCATTGAAGGCTTTTTAAGTCAGCATTATATTATCTAACCCCTCTAGCACGTGGGTTTACAAACTTAACAAATTAGGAAACTAACTTGGACTCCGTTAAGAAAACTCGAAAGATCAATGACTCGACGAAAACTTCCTTATATGCTACGATTAAATGCAAATGAACATGTCATAAATATAACTTGTGTCAATATGAACAAATAATTATAATGACATCATCGAACTGCGACTAGTCTTTCTTTACCTATCGTAATTTAAACTCCATTCGACTCCAAGTCGAATGGAGTTGGAGTTTAAAAAAAATAACTCCATGAGTTCCTTGTGTCTTCTTCTCATTGAAGGACAACATTATAGTTATTTTAAAATACGTTTTATTTTTTTAATTTTAAAATATATTTTTTAACCCAGAAACTCAGGAGTTTGGGGCTCGATTACGGGCACACGGCTAGTAGAAAGGTTAAACTAATATACAACCATAAAAATACCGATTTGGTAGATTCAACTTCATACAGTCACGGGAAATAGCCACTCACGTCTAAATCGCTAAGTTACCGAAAATGATAACAAAACGTTCTCGGAAAAAAGAAAGTATTTGACGAGGTCGAGTGCTAGTATCATTGCTCTTTGATTTGAATTGCCATTTCCGTGTTTATCTTGTAATACCTACTGGCCTTGTTTCACTTTCATACTTTAGACAAAAACTTTAATAAAAACTAATATAACTAGACTTGTTTTCCTACTGTTACTGTATGCAGAGCGCATGTGACCGATAGCTGTTGAAATCTATGGGGAAGGCATCGGTCTTAACCTTAAGGGACCGTCTCCACGAGCGTTAGAAACGCGGCGATATTATCGTCGAGTCACTTATTTCTATATAATCTCTATGAACGGTAAAGCGGTGCGTTGTATAAAAACCAAACAGTATACATGACATCGAAAAGAAGACAGTTGTAACAAGTTACTGAAAAAACGATACATCAAATTCTAAATTCAATAATACTTTTGAAGTTTAAGCGTCATTGGACTGGTCACCTACAATATCCCTAGGAAGCCAATAAACAATTTGATAGTACACTTTATTAAACACGTGAAACTGGACTAAATTGCTCTTTATTGCTAGCAGAACGTCAATAACAAAGAAACTGAAGATAGTAAGAAGTTTAATATGTTGTCCACAAAAACTGGAAATTCCCCTAAAACTAAAATGCAAATATCTATCTCAGTCAATGTAGATAGATAGGTACGGACGAACGGACGTACTTAACTAATAGAATGATATTGGCGTTAAAACTACGACATTGATGAAGTGCCGAGCGCCGACCGACAGTTATTGTCAAAGCTGGTTCATTTGAAAGGTTTACTTGAGTGATCGTCTACAATCTACCTACTATAATCCAGCATATAGGTACATTTTAACCGACTTCAAAAAAAGGATAAAGTTAAGTTTGTAATAATATTGTTTGTGGTCGATACATTGGCAAATAGATTTGCCAATGTTTTTAAGGCTGGACAAGAATAACATACACCCCAGTTGAAAGCAGGAAAAAGTTTGGAAACCACTGAAACAATTTTGCGAAACTTTTCATTTTTAACATTTTGTGTGTTTGTAGTGTAAGGTGTTTCCCATAATTGTAAAATTAAAGCATTTTGAAAACCATCTTTTCAAAAAACTAACATTTTACAATGAAATCTTGAATTAAAAACTATTCCAACAACTTGCATCTCATCATCTTTGCGTAAAAAGAACCGCCCAGAACTCCCAGTTCTCACATATTTGTTGTCAAGTCAACCCGCGCTGTACGAAATGTCACTTCTGACCTAAAAACCTCGATAGCAAGCAACTTCTTACAAACTCGACTATTTTAATAATTTATATTTAGTTTAATTAACATTATTTATTTAGAAATATTGTTTCCTTAATGATGACCGAAATAGATAATTAACTTTTTTTTCCAAGTGATCGTATAATTTGATTATTTTTTACTGTTACTTTACTATTTCAGCGAGTTACAGCAAACCGGTTGGCATTTTGCAATATTCTGTGTGTTTTTTGCTTTTTTTCTGCTTCAAGTCTGGCAAAATGTATTTCATCAGTCAGCATGTTGCTTTTCCTTGATTGGTTGGGTAATTAGACCACTAAGAGGACTAAGTCCTTGCGAGGTCTACTGTTACAGAACGACTTGTAAATATCCTTTATTACCAAAATCTTAAACTTTGAATTAAACCCGAAACGTTCAAAATGAGAAAGTTCCCAATATATTATAAATAAATATAAATATTGCACAACATAACACACAGCGCAATCTAGCCTCAAACTAAGCATGTAGGCTTGTACTATGGGTATACCAGATGACGGATATACTACATATTTTAACTTTTTTCTGTGAATACATTACATAATAATTATGAAACAAATATTTTAACCAACCTTGAAAAAGCCAACTGTAAAGTTGGCGAAAGTTCGGTTCGTTTAAAACCATGAATAAAACGCGATTCAACCCGATAAATAAAATGTTTAATTAAACAAATATTTATTTTATTTTTACTACTTGCTCCCGGCGGGAATCGAACCCGCACCCTTCTGCATTGCAGTCGGATCTTTGCCCGACGCGCCACAGAGGCTAATATTGAATCCTCATACTGTTGAAAAAAATGTTGGTAAGACGCAGTAAGCCCACTTTTCGTCTGCTACATTCGCTCATACAAATCCCTCAGTTTTTAAGATAAAATCGCGTTGTTCCATCTGTAAGCCAAAAGTTGTTGACCCCTCCATAGAACCGTACGCGCTAAAAGTCAGAGGTTATGAACACAAAGCTACAGTCGAAATAGAGACTGTAGCACAAACAATATAAGTTTCATTATTGTTTGAAAAACGTTGAGAACAAATAGTTCGTCTATTATAGTTGTTTGCCGCGGCGTCGTTCGCTATTACGATAATGGCAGACATCACTTATTGAGATGTTTCTGAAAGTAGACAAACTTTAAAATGTCATTACGCTCTCCTTTTTTTAAACTTTCTATTCCGAATTGGTACTTGTGCTCCATAATAACAATAAGATACCGAGAAAAGGTATGTTTTTACCCGACTGCCGAAGGAGGGTTATTTACTTTTTTGTTTGAATGGGCTATCATCAAACTAGGTACCGTGAATCGATTTTGTTAAAACTAGTGAGTTGTGATGTGTGGAAATAGTTCAGGTTACGTCTCTTCTGTTACTCAATCGGATCAACATCATAAAATTTTGTTCGAAAACGTTTCAACATTAGCAACACTTTAAAAGCTTTAGCGAAACTGCCAATTTTTTTTCGTTTGGTTAACATTTGGTTTTGTTCCCTGAAAGACGACACCCTTCAGGGAACAAAACCAGGGTGAACGCGTTCCCATTTCTTGTTGAATCTACAAAACCAATGTAAAACAAACCAAAACTTTTTACCTAGTTAATAATTTGGAGCGATTTAATTAAACTTTCCCTATTAATAAATTCTTCAATTAATCAATGAAAAACAATGTTGGCCTGTTTGATGATAATGCGTATTTTAATGCGTATTTTAATAGTTTAAACGTTTTTTTATCCTAAATACCTAGGTCACACAAAGTGGACCACTGTATTGTTTGAAATTACTTTTGCATACAATTTAATGCGTTTCTAGAAATAAGGAAGTTTTTAACTAGACGTTGACCATGTTTTTAAATGATTCTTAAGCCTACTGCTAAGTGAGGGTTGGGGGCAATTGGTCCCAGTTTGGTCTAGTGAAAAAAATATCTAATGAGTCTTTGTTAAATATTTTTATAATGTGCTTAGTTTAAATTATTCTCCTTTTAACTCTAACATTAAAAAGAACGTAGCAAAAATTTATAAAACATGGACGAAACCAGAAAGCCAGTCATAACTGCGAAGCAGCCAATGAATTTTAATTAGCCAACTGAGAATAAAAATCACAATTTATATAAACTTGCCTCCCGAGACTACCAACCGTACACCAATAATTTTCCACAAGTTCGCCCATCCGCATCGAGTCAACGACCTGGTACACGATTACACGACACTTTCATTCATACACTATCCAAAGCTCGCTATCTTCCACGCTACAATACTTAACTTACTTACAACTCCGCAATGTATTTAAAGTAGGTTCTTTTGTTTGTAAAGGTGGGACACTCGTACGGAGGTAGTTGACATTCTGCGCGTGTTTTTTTAACTTTAAATGTACGCAGACGAGCGCGTTTAGAGGTTATATTTTGACATTGACAGTGTCTCGACTTTGACAGATAAGGGTGTCGTCGGAATCTTGTTCAATGCGGGAGCGGAATGGTGTTTTTATTGTTTCAGTGATTTTATTTGTTAGTATTTATTTACATTATAAGGGACGCAGAAATATGAAATTGCCTTTTGCTTTGAGGACGAATTAAGGTAGCAATTCAACTACGAATACGATACAAATACGGTTTTGTCCGTCTTTTTTTACCCGGCTGCAAGAAAAGTTTTCTTTTTCGCGCCTATCTTCTGTGTCTGTTTACCGTGGGATAGGCTAGCTTTTGACCTCATCTCACCTGATGGAAAGCGACGATGTTGATGGACGAAGTAAATGCCTAGAAGAAACCTATTCACTCTTGACTTAAATCTTTATTGAATTGTTTCAAAACCTCTTCTCAATATGTTTAGAAGTTTTAAAGCAGTGCTTCTAAGACTTCCTCAAATAACTATCTCTCTTATCCAACGAGTTTTTCGGGCAAGTCGATCACGCGACGCGTGAATAACAACGCAGGCGCATGTAATTGTAGTTTTCATATAATTGCTCACTATTGCGTACCTTCTACACTTCCCGTGTTATGAAATTAGTTACACAGCTCTTATTTATTGATTATTTTTACTTATTTAATAATAATTGAAAATTTGAAATATTATTTTAGATTTTAAAAAATAGATAGATAGACAGTTTAATACTATAATTGCACAACCAACAAATACAATCAGTACCTACCACCTATACATTAGAAGTAAGGCAATACTGAGCTACATACCTATCTAATTTGGTTTGTTCAGTTCGTGTCTTCATTGAAAAACAAATATTTTTTTTTAAATCAACAATTTTTTACTAATTTCTTCAATGGTTTTCGAGATTTGCAATAGTTATCGGGTTTAATCGCGTTTTATTCATGATTTATAATTTTTTACTGTTTAGTACTTATGATAAACTTTTATTTATCTTAAAATAATACTGAATTCAGATTTTACTTCTTAGTTAAATATGCGTATGGCAAAACGTCAGTGATCCCGATAATTTTTTGTCGAAAGTTAAATTAACCGACTTCAAAATATAAGGGGAACATTTTGAATTGGTTTGTGGTTTTAAATTTAATAATTAAATGATTCGTACCAAACCGAGCTCAATCTTCTCATATCAGGCAGGTCACGCAACAAGTTTTCCCAATAAAAATGCGTGAGTGCTTGCTACTCGTGTGTGTATACCTACTTACTTACGACCGAAGTGGCACAACTTATCAGTCGCAGAAACATCTCTAGTTCAAGGCGAAACTTGCGGGACCAGTTTCGCGGTACTTTGCGCACCTCTCGCTTTAACACCATAAGATAAACAAGGAAGGAAAGCATATCCGAGTACTGGTGTACTTAAGTTGTTCTATGAATTTAGGCGGCTATTTTAGTAGGCAGATATTAGAATAATTTTAAAAGTAAGATATTAAATTAGGGAAGTTGAAAGAAACTTGAATAACTTAATTTAAATAGTTAAAACAATGTATAATTTTAATAATACTACTACAGGACGTAGGGCGTTGATAAAATACTAAGAATAATAAAAGAATCGCGATTAAAACGGTAAAATTTCAATCCAACATCACGAGAACAGAAAAAAATCGAATACCCCTACAATTAAAGAAATAAATAAACTATTTTAGTTGAAGGGTTAGGGGCGATTGGTCAAAGTTGCACTTTATACACAAACATATATTATTATTTTTCAATTATCAAACAGTTTTTTAAATAAAACTTAACCTAAACCAAGTTTTTTGCTTCTAAATGAAATCTCAATAAAAACTAAGTTGATGATTTTTTGTCCAACAGTAGTAAGGCAAGGCAAGACATTCACAATTTTTTCTCAACAATTTCTTATTTCTCCGAGTAGGTGAAAGCGCCCAAGTATTGTGTCGTAACTGAGGTTGTCTAGTTTTTGTGATAAATCTGAGATTTAATACCCATTTTAATAACCTCTTTGCACGAGGAAATGTTCAGATTTACCTCGTCTTAGTAATTTATTTGTAGTTTCCTTGTTGCGTTATCCTTGTTTCTTTTGCGGTTGAACATTTCATATTAATTTTGTGAAGTAGCTAGAACTTAAGATTGCCCATCTGAGTACCTATACGTGCAAAAAGTTTACTATACAACTCTTAAACTAAGGCTCACGGTTTTTTTTCTTCAGTTTTGTCACGCCGTGACAGTTGGTCACAAAATTTGAATTCTTCAGGGTCCGCTCAATGCTCGGATTCTTTAACGTAGCGATTTCCAACCTCAATGCCGTATTCACTAATGAATGACCCTATGCGTGACCTCAGCTTTTGTCACATTTTCACTGACGTTGAGTGTCACTCTTAAGAGCAAGACAAAACATTAAGTCACTCATCAGATCGTATGGAAATTCAGGCGTGAGCTTCCAAAAACGAATTCGTACCTAAATATTGGGAAAATCATGAAATTCAAAGTAATTAGAAAACAGTCTTCGTCGACAGTTGAAAATTAATCTTAAAATATACACAACATAAGGTCGATATTAGTGTACCTCGACATGACGTCATAAAACCGGAAGCGAGTCATTGAGCGAGCGAGTGGACGAGACTTCCGGCGGTCAATGTCACAGCCAATACTGTCAATTGTGTTTTATTGTCCTGTTATATGTTGAATGAAAAGACATCTCTGATATTATGTGCATCGTTTGAAGGATTTAGTCAGTATACACATTTGGTTGAATTATTAAGAAAGACTTGTTTTTGGGGATATCTCATGAACCGTGAAAACTTGACAGTTTAAATTATCACAGATGGATGACGTACTTCTGTTGCGTGCGGCTATATTAACGTTATTTTTAAATAGATAACCCGCAAAGGATGTATTTGTTAGGTGTCAATTTGTAGTATCTTAGTCCCAATTTCCCCATCAAAAAAGATTGATGCAATTGCGACAAAAAAGACAAATGGTAAAAAGAAACGAGTTCCAAGCTAGTAGACAGTGATACGGCAACAAAAGTCGATCATTAATATTAGATCGATTCATGCGCTAAGTAGTGTAAAAGCAAAACTGCACGAACACAACTAATTATAATAACTAATCCATTTAGAAAATGCATGTGACGTCATGTACCACAGTTTACTTAGTAGTTGGGAAGTCGCGTCGTCGGCGCTTCTTACATGGCAACTGTGTGTAAGTAGCATGTATGTATATGGCTTTCATACAAATTTGTTTCCTGGAACCGGTCACATAAGTTGTAGGAAATGTAGGAAATTTGACACATGACCTCGCAAATCCCAGAAAGTAGACAAGTTTGTATGTCAAGTAGTTAGTACTTATTTCTTTTAATACTGTTATAATACTTTGTAAGACAATGAGATCAGTTTCAGTCCACATTAGAACGTTCCCAAGATTCCTAGTAACACAACTGATTGGAACAATGGCCCTATTATTGTATTATTCAATTTGTTCTGTTGTGAGCGCGGTGCGGGGACAAGTCGCCGACTGTCCGCGTCGTTCAAGAGGTGGGGACAGGGCCCCACTACTTGCGCAGACAGAATACAAGACGGACAGCTAGGTAACACCTAAAAATGTTACGGAATCCTCAATAATTTTGCGCAAGATTAGATAGATAGATTAACGTTTTATTTGCCGAACTCAAGGTCTACTAACCTTGTGAAAAAGTCCTGGAACACCTAACTATCTCGGCTCGTAGGTATGGTAGATCCGTCTAAAAGTCGCTCCGTCAGATACTTCTATCTCAGTAGGTTAACATATCCACAGAAATATTTATTTTTTTGAAAATTCTAAACGTTAACGAAAATCGGAAATGTTTTTTACCCTTAGTTTTTATCACATCATATACCTAGAGAGATGAGCGTTTGACAACTATCTCACCGGATGGTAAGCGATGATATGGTCTAAGATGTAGCACGCTCATTATGTTTATCTCAACATTTAGGTACGTTTAAGTTAAAGGTTTAACATGTAATGAAATAAAAAAAATGTTACACACAAAAAAAAAAGTTCACTAAAAAGTTCATTTCACAGCGTTTTTTTACATCATTAATTTGTTAAGTACTTATACCTACCAAGTGACAAAGAACTGCTCACTGAAATAACGAATGCTCTAGTTTGCGACACTTGAATTCATTCGTACAAACAAAAATAACGCTACCTACGTGTCGTTAATATTTATAATAACGGCGAGTTGAAAACTTACCTTTTTAAATAAAAACAAATGAATAGAATTTAAATTTCATTGTAATTATGAAATGCAGTTCCAATTTATCCTATGGTTAAGTAAGTTATGGTTAATACTCCTTCACGCAAAAACTACTAAACCAAGTGGGATGAGACTTGGTATGCAGATCTAAATTAACGCATAGAGTACTTTTATCCCGATAATCCCACGGGATCGGCACTTACGCTAGTGAAACCGTGGGGCAAAATAAGGGCGTGAAGAGAAGTTCGTAACCTAACGTAAACGAATGAATGATAGGATAGGTATGTATGTATAAAATATGCTTAAAAGAAAAAATATCGGCCGTCCATCCGTCTGTCAATAAATAAAATTGTTCGCTGCAGAATCCAGAATCCAATCAGCGGGTGGCCATAACTATAGCGACGTAGTACGCGTTGCTAAATCATAGTTTCATTATCTGTTCTATTTCTATTGAAAAGACTTCAACGGGCGCTGGTGGATTTATTATTTATAACCGTGTAGCTAGAAAACGGTTTTCAGTTTCCTTTGTTTTTTATTGAATTTATTGTCTTCATTCTGAAAAAAAATATGTCTGCACTGGGCGATCATAGAAATATTTTCATGGTAAAATACATCTACAAAACGTATGCGCGTTGTGTTTTCGTAGATGTAGGGTATTTCCATTAAATAAAGTTAAATTTTAAGAAACCAATATGTACGAATGCTGTTTCAGATAATTTCTAATACGTAACCAACATGGAAATCCGCAATTAGGTACTGAACGAAGCAATACAATACTATGCACCGTCTCGCGGTATCACCCGCGTATGTCAGTATTTAGTATTTACGCGGGTAGGTAGATCGGTAGTCTGGAATATTGGGGTAAACAGCCTATGTTTGGTATAACTACTTCTCGATCATTTTTAAAATCGTAAAATAGTTTCGAAGTTCGTTACAAACGAGCAAATCTTTCTTCTTTCAATATTACTATAGGTAGATATATTTTATATGGACAGGTAGAATAGGTACCTATTGATAGATCATATTCTTGTCTAGATAAACTAAGCACTAAAACTGGAGAAGAAGCCATAGTCTGAGATAAGTACCTACATATATAATAAGTCGTACGTATCTAGGCGTAGTACCATCATATAAGTCGTATCTAGGCGTCGCGTTGCGTTCGTAACACCGTAAATAATACATTTCAGTGTGTCTATTTGGACTATAGAGATAAAATAAATGTGGTTAATAAAGCAGAGTTTAATGGGTATTTTATTTAATAAGCGTTTTATACCTGTAATAAATAACTATCTGCAATGTAATGAATAAGCCGAAGAATTAGTTTTTTTAACATCAGCCCAATATCAGAAATCAGGAACAAAAACAGTTTCTGTCAGAAAATTCCAATTTTAGACGCGATAGGCCTGCTAGAAATCACGATCTCTTCTTTTTTTTAAATTCGACTAATTTATAATTAGGTTTAGACTAGGTACTGTCAGGGACCCAAACAATCGAGATTTACGTGTGTACGAAACCGTGTGTCATTATTACTAATTTACAAAACAAAGTTCTAAAACGATATGGTTGTTTATAGTTTAGAGTTCACGTCAGAACCGTTTGCTGTACACGCTATTGTAGTTAACAGGTATTTATCTCTACGATCGTAACTATGACAAAAACATCAAGTCTATTGTCAGCCAGTTTTTGTGATGCAAATCATTTGTTGGGCCATTGATTGAACATGGAATGTAATATTATCATAGAATAGCTCATTATATCGACATGTTTCACACATAATATATACATATACATACCTACCTACCTTCATATACTTAGCCAACTGTTTTTATTATAACAATAATAATGGCTTCACGTTACTAATACCTACATAACTAAAGGCAAGACATCTTTATCCAACTTGATTTTCTTATGTCAGTGAAATCTTTTTAAATAAAAACCGGCCAAGTGCGAGTCGGAGTCGCGTATGAAGAGTTCCGACCGACACTTATCACAAAAAAATGTTGTAACGACGGGAGTTCCACTTATTTGCTGTTATAGCGGCAACACAAATATAGGCTGCTACCTAACCTGTAAAAATTTCAAGTGTCTAGCTATAATGATTCGTGCCATATGTACCTACAGATGATAGATAGAACACAGACGGACAGTGGCGTCTTAGTAAAAGGCTTTAGCTTTTACCCTTTGGGTAAGGAACTCTAAAAATATATACCTAAGTACCCAATGGAGTTTTTAATTTAACTACCTACCTACACGACCTACTCGTGACCAAGACCGTTTGGAACATTGTCGAAACGTGAAGGTAAGAAAAGTAAAAGTAAAGTAAAAAACCAACACCTAACAACCGTGTGTATATTTAAAAAGTTTTTATCATCGTTCATTAGCTTCGTATTATTCCTTGAATCGTGTTACATATTCAGATAGGACGAGGAGGGTAGGAATTTTGATGACATACAGGTGTATGCCATCAAAATTCAAAACAGGCCCTCGCACGAAGCAAGGCGGTTTCCAAGCCACGCATGACCAACTAAAGTGAGAACCGAGACTTCAACCAATGACCCGCTTTTCTTCCGTCGCGTCACTAATACACGCAGAAACTCAATCAAAACTTTAACAAACCGATTAGAGACCTTTAGTTAAGGTTCCGCTCGATTCTAGACCGTCTCATTGGGTACCTAGAAGATCTAGGTCTCACGCCGAATGTACCTCCCTAAATTGAAAGGTACCTTTGCTGTAACTGCGACAGTGAACTTTCCCGTTAGATAGACAATCTTCAGCTTCAAGAAGAGGTTTAAGTAAAGAGGTACGCCACGTAAGCCGTAAAAGAAAGACGTTAAGTTGGAAAGTTGTGGGGTGATCGAGTCTGACCTGATAGATGTCTAGTGTCTAGTTGAGCTGCCGTCGCTGCGAGGAACAGAAGCAGGCAGAACAGTCGCCCGCCGGCGTCGGGTAACATTGTCACTGCATTAAACACATCAACACTGCACACACTAGCGGTTGCTGCGAAAGTAACGTTGCTTCAAAACTTGAGAAAGTTTGGTGACGTGTCGGTCTCGCGGTAAGAGACGTGCAAACTGAGCGAGCGCGAAGAGCCGACTGGCGACCGGCCGGCGAAAACTTGGGGCTACCAGCCTAAACTGCACGATTGCCTAAATTTGTAGGTTGTTTACAGTTTTAATAATAATTGTTACCTGCCTAGACACTTCCTTAAGGAAAAGTCCTTGTTTGTTATTCAATTTGAACAAAGAAATAATTAAGACAGATTGGTTTTACCGTATTGACCTCAAACTGTTTGATCGAGGGTTGATTTTCCTTCCCTAATTAAAATATAATATGGTTAAAAACTTTGTAGATAGTTACTTAGGTAGAAGTAGGTACCTATAGTTCGAATCAGTTTATAATATGGCCACAATGAACATAGGCGCAAGAACAAACAAACCCATTTTTTTATTGTTTTGCACATTGCGCAGCTACTTGCGGCAATGTTCATATGGGTCAAAAAAATTGGGTGAACTATACTTAGTTGGCAAGGAGAGATTCTTACTTTTTTACCCGACTGCGCGACGCAAAGGAGGGTAATGTGTTTATCGGTCTATGTATGTATGGATGTTTCTATGTGGCGTTCTAGAGGCTAAACGCGTGGACCGATTTTGATGATTCTTACGTCAATCGATTTGTCTTAATCTGGCGAGTGTGACTAAAGACATGACAGTAATCCAAATTAACTTTTGTCACCACCAGACGTCATATTGTCAAAATTAAAAAATCTAAAATCGTTAAAGTATGTCAAGATGGGTATCGTTGAATAGGTATTTAAAAATCAGTGTTAGGTTTCTTTTACCATTTTTCATTTTAAATAACAGTTTAGGAAATAGAATGGTTTAAAGTTATCAATGAGGTATTTTTGCTTATTATTACTAACGAACAAGTTTTTATTTTTGTACGAAGTTACGCTTAGAACTATCAAACTATAAGCCGTGATGGTACAGGGACAGAAATTTATTAAAATAAACTAAAAAATATTTACATAAATTGTACCTACCAACTGAATAAAAGCCTAATAACATTTAGGTACTTAGGTGCTAAGAACGTTACCTTACTTAGGTGCTAAAAACGTTAAAAGAATAATAATAAATTTAAACAACAAATACCTAAATCCTAACTGAAATAAAAGATATAAATAAATAAAGTAGGAACATTAGTACCTTCCTACTTAATTATATTATTAGTTATCTACTGAATAATCCACATAATATTCACTCCCTTAATGAAATGAATAGATTACGAGACTTACCGTCAATAAATAAAAATAACTAAAACGCGGCAAATAAAAAAATTAATTAAAAAAAAAACAAAAAACCCGACTGCGTAAAAAACTCTATTTACATATACTTAAAGAAATAACAAATAAAACAAAACTAAAAAGAAAAAAAACAAGCCCAGTAATTTGAAATTATGCTAAGTAATACTGAATAATCATTTAAATAGTTTTGTAATCGATACACACAGAACACATCATAAATGAGTAAAAAATTACTCACAGTCGGAACCCATTGGAAAAATTAGATCGGTAAAATGAGTGAATCTAATGAAGAAATTCGATACATTTTTAATTTACTACACAGGTATAAATTTGAAACTGGAATTCTTAACCAAGGAGATATTTGAGATCAAAGTGGCCAGTTAGACAAAACACCAATTTCATATTATGATTTGAAATGAATATTCACTTAGACTATATGGTACATATTATTAAAAATCCAATTGATAAATCCTAAAACTACAATTAATCATTAAAATATAATAAAACATAACATTACAAATAAATCTTAAATCAAAATATAATTATCAAAATGTCAAAATAATAACAGAATGTCAATAATAAATTAAAACAATAAAATCAAAAATACAAACCCAAAAGAAAAAAAAAAAAATAGAAATGAATTGAATTCATTTCAATGAAATGAAAATATAATTAAGAAGGTACAATAAAAAGAAATACATAAACAACTTAAATCTACATGAACAAACTTAATAACAAGATCGGAAAGTTCCGCAAATAGCTACATAACATACCTACATAATCGTTCTTAACTTTTTGATGTTGACATTGAAATTGCAAATCATCGCAAAATCAAACGCAAAACCAAAATGTTGCAAATCTTTAAAAAAATGTCGCAATTACACGAGTGTGTTTTCTGCAGTCAATGGGTCAACAAAAAAAACTCCCTAAAAATGGGGAGTGTATTCGACGTTGGTATTCCGACGCACACAGGTGGTCGGGGGCGGCATGCAGGTAGCTCGCGCCTCGCGCGACGCGCGGCTATCGCGGCGCGGACTGGCCAGCTTCAGTAAACACGGACTTCGACGCCACTTGCCACCGTCTTGCTGTGAGTGCTACTATCCTACCTCCATGCAGTCTTGTAGGATCTTTGTTGGAGAGCGGTAAATGAGTGCACTCAAGGATTCGAGTCGAGAGAAAGTAGGAAAGTCACAGGCATGTCACAGTATAGAAAAAACCTAGTAGTCAATAGGGTAGGAGGATGACTAGGTACCTACATATAAATAAACCACTAAACCGATTGCTATGAAACTTGGCATGCAATTTAATGCAAAAGCTTCGTTAAAAAAGCTTTTGCAGCGTAATGTGATTTCGTGTAAAAATACCAACAATCGTAATAGCTAAGTCAATAGTAATTTGAGAAGATTTATATGTATAATTGTATCTCATCCATGACATTACATAGTGAGTGGTTTCATCCGCGGCCTGTTACTCACCCACGACCACAGAATGTCATATCATAATAGTACTTGAAGCTATCACTCTATGGTCGCTGCACCGGCCAACGTATCGGAACACGGATGAGTCAACATGAGGCTACAACTTTAGCCAAAAAATTTATTTTGGCAGAGGGTACAAACTTATCTTATTCATTAGACCCGGGTCGAATCGCCAAGAGAGCTCGTCCATGTTCCGACACGTGGGCCGGCGCAGCCACTAACGGTTTGAGTTTCTTTCAATTGCCGTTTTCTCATCAAAAGGGAAACAAAATGTATTACTAAGTACGATCTAAGGACTGAAACTTCTATACAACTACTTAGTTCTGTTACCCATTGAAGAATACCTATGTGATGAAAATGAGATCGCGATGCATCCCCCTCTTCGAACCGAGAGAATATTCTCTGATAGTGATATGATAGATAGATAGATAACTGATTTTAGAAATGTCTAATCTAATAAAACACTTTATTTATCCGGTTTTATCGCGTTTTTATTCATTATTTGACCCGAGGTTTCGCCAACTTTACAGTTGGCTTTTTCAAGGTTGGTAATGTCTAATCTCATCAGAATCACCAAAAACTCAAGAGTCAAGAAATGTAATCAAGAAAATTTAACTGTAGTTTTATTTTTAATAGTCAGTAGTTTCTAACCATTTTCCATTTTCTAACCATTAATCGACAAGCTACGCCCCGCGGTTTCACTCGCGTAAGTCCCGTTCTCGCGGGAATACCGTGATAAAAAGTAGCCTATATGTTATTCTAGGTTTGCAGCTATCTATATTCCAAGTTTCATCGCAATCAGTTCAGTAGTTCAGCGTTATAATTTTAGTAGAAAGAATAATAAATAAGTTAAGTTTATAGTTTCCGTATTAAAATAAGTACGGAGGACGATCTCCGCTATCCGCGGAATACTGTTTACTCCTAGCCGTGTAGTGGTTTATCCTGAGGGTTTATCAAATTAAGTATCTGCTTAAAGTTTAACAAATAGAATGAGTGACTGAATAAAGGTCACAATTAATAGTAAAGTAAACTGCAACCTAATTTAGAACCTCCTTCTTTATTGAAGTCGGTTAAAACTGAGACAAACGGATTTCACAAAATCATTCAAATAATGATGTAGTGCCGGGATCAATGAGTCTAAGTTATAGAGACGCCATTGCAGAACAAATCATTATTGAAAAGCGGCACAAATTGTATGCTATACAACCTCATTATTTATATTCATTCACATAATTTAAAGAAGAAATAGACGAAACTATTGTTATCTCTTTCTAAAACATAAAGACTCAATGCTACTTGCATGACGTAAGAAAGAGATGTCATAATATTATTATGACATCTCATAGCGGTTTTATTTATTTCTTATCGGTTGTGAACCGATTATGGCCATTAGGAAATTAGCCAGTGTCATGTATTTTAATATATTATGCAAGTTATTTGCATCGAAACAGTCAAGTCGTCATAGTTAAAGTCAAGTCTAGGGAATCATTTGTAAACACGGCGGCCATTTACAAACAATCTTCACGGAGCCTTGGAGACAACACTAAGTCAATGTTTTGCACCGATTTTCACTTTCATTCCACTTGTACACCTTCACGAAACTAAATTGATTAATATGCCCCCGAAATTAAACAATTTGCACGCATATGAACTAGGTTTCACAAAAATGAAAATTTAGCACCACATCTCCTCAACGAGTTCCCGCCAAGACTCCTCATAGCGGTTAGGAGAGAATGATAAAACGTCAAAGTCAAAAACTTCGTTGAGTTTTTGGAAAAAAAACTTTTTCAAAAATAAACTAAAATAAATAAATACAGCTTTACTTACGTATGAAATGAAATATTTTTGCCAGTTTTTGGAGTATACTTCGTTCATCGCCTAAATACGCACGAAGGCATTGTTGTCTGTGAATAATGTTGTAAAAGTGAACTAAATGTACTGTGTGTCAACAAGCGGGTGATCGTGACGTGAGCTGGGATGGAACTAAGACTTCTCTGGCTAGATAGCTTGCATTTGTGTAGCCAAGTAATTTGCCCTATTACGTATCTAGAAGTTTTTACATATCTCTGGCCGGGATACCGAATTCGTATTTTTACTTCACTCTGTCAGTATGTACAAGTCGTGCCAAGCCCTTACCTTAGCCTGTTGTAACAGCGGTTGTCAGTGTCAAAATTGATCTTTCTTTGCGTTGTTGATGAATGTTCCGAACCAAACCGTAAGGAATTAAGCATATTTTTTATTGTTCTCCTTTTTACACCTATTCAATAAGCATAGTTCTATCTTGCTCGTTACGGTACAAACCATCTAAAAATACTGTAATAAATGGAATTATTTTAGATGCCGAGACAAGTGTTGAAGACAACAGTTGGTTTTATTTCAATATTTATGAGTTATTATGAAATAAATCCGTAAAATGGCAGCAGCCGAAACACCCGACCTTTTATTCTTCGATACTTTTTCGCATGACACGAGTGAGGTAAGTTAAAACTTTTCTACCAAAACTTGTGTTGACAAAGGTTCGTACATTACAAATCGTCGCCGTGAAGTATATTCTTTCTAAAGATTTTCAAATGTTTTCATCTTTCAGGAGCTGAATTTGGACCTAGTACAGTTTCCAAAATCTGTATATGTGAAGGAAATCCGTATTATACCGTTAGGAGCTCGTGTAGAAGGCGACTTTCCGGGCGGTGTCCGATTAGGAGCTACAAACCCTACAAAATTCCACATTGACTTCTTTGTGAACGATCTGAGTAAACCTGGAGCGTGTACGTTTGAGGCGTTGGGTAGTTTGGATTACTGTCAGAATGGACAGATTCATATGGAGTGTGAGGCTGGGATAGACCAAGTCAGGATACCTACTGACGGACTTGTGCTCAAAGGTTAGTGTGTCTACCTGCTGTTATAATACTTAGTAAGATTAAAGCTGAGTCTAGACTAAATAAGTGACCTCAAGCTCAAGCGAATATAAACCAATGTGGCCAGTGTAAGCAACTTCTAAACCATGCTATTGATTATGTTTTTGTAGTGCCCGGTTACATTGTTAAGTGAAGGCTTGCCCAGCAACTATACCAACCGACCCAGCCTAGGCAGCCATGCCCAGACAAAAGAACAGTGGTCTGATTGTGTATATTTATAATGTAACATGTTACAACCTGAAAGTGCTTTCAATCAGAAACATTTCCCGACTTGTTTAAAGAGTCAGTTTTGCGGTGCAGCGTCATGTATTTTGGAGCCTATTTAATTTAACAGTAGTTGTCATCATTGAAAAATGTTAATGTCAAACTCTTTGAAAGTATTTTGTTCGTTAATAGTGGAGTATACTCGTAGTATACGAGGGCTGCACTAAAAGTATCGGGAATGGAATATTTCCACTGTTCCTGTCATATTGAAATCTTTTTAATTGAAAAGTCCTTGGTTTTAAAAATCGAATACCATTTATTTATTTAAAATTAGAATCTCGGTCTTGTCACAAGGTTTTGTCAAACTTGTTGTTGAGAAAATGGAATTGACTCGAGAAAATTCAAGAGCGATGATTTATTATGACTTTCGAAGTGGTTTATCACAAAAACAGTATGTTGACCGGATGATTTCTGCATTTGGTGATGAAGCCCCATCCAAATCCACAATTTATCGCTGGTTTGCTGAATTTCAACGTGGACATGTCAAGCTCAGTGATGATCTCCATCAAGGTCGTCCAAAAACTGCAGTCACCCAAGAAAACGTTAATGCTGTGCGTAAGCTGATTGAGGAAGATGGACATGTGACATACCGCGAAATTCAGGCAACTTTAGACATTGGCATGAGTCAAATACAAATAATCTTGCATGGTAACAGGCGCTCTGGCGTGTCCTCTTTCAGAGGAAGCTATAGCGCTTTATAAACTTGTTTTCGTAGGGTTGAATAGAAGATAAGGTGAAGTGATGTCCTAACAGAGCGACATTACCGTTTGTTCGGTAAAGCTCTTTATTAAATAGATTAAAAAAAAAAAAAACAATTACGTGTAAAAAAGTTGTTTTCCCGATGGATACCGCATTCGCTCTGTGAAGAGCAAAAAGCGGCTCGCGTTACTTGGTGCGTCAGAACTCTCGAAAGATTCCACGCAGGATCCTCAAATGCTGTATACAATATCGCATCAGGTGACGAATCCTGGATATACGCGTACGAGCCCGAAACAAAAAACCAGTCACGAGTTTGGGCGTTCGAAAATGAGTTAAAGCCAACAAGAATTGTTCGTTCACGTTCAGTGTTGCAAAAAAAATGGTGGCCACGTTTGTCTCCAAAACCGGCCATGTTGCGACTATTCCTCTTGAGGGACAAAGAACGGTTAATGCAGAATGGTATGCTAGTATTTGTTTGCCACAGGTCGTTTCTGAACTCCGTAAAAAGAACTGCAACCGCCGCATCATCCTCCATCACGACAATGCGAGTTCTCACACCGCGCACAGAACAAAAGAGTTTTTAGAGCAAGAATTGTTAGACCATCCGCCGTACGGCCCCGACCTAAGCCCTAATGATTTCTATACTTTCCCTAAAATTAAGCATAAATTACGTGGTCAGAGATTTTCATCACCTGAAGAAGCTGTAGACGCCTACAAAATGGCCATTTTGGAGACCCCAACTTCCGAATGGAATGGTTGCTTCAATGATTGGTTCCATCGTATGGAAAAATGTGTCAAATTTCGCGGAGAATACTTCGAAAAGCAATAAATACATTTTTAAATAGTAATGTTGTGTCACTTCCTTGATTCCCGAAATTTTCAGTGCCTCCCTCGTACTCCACGATTATGGACCTCCTCGGCTAGATTGTTATTTCTTTCTTTCTAATAATAATAATTTTATTCTTTCCATATCTTTAAAGTAAGTGTAATTTGTGTAAATTTGTATGTTTTATCAACTCATTGGTGAATAAAATTCACATAATAACTCATTAATTAATCAATTAATTTTTATTAAGGCAGTAATATTATTTGTTATGGTTAATAATCACGTTAATATTATTTAATAAAAAGTTAATAATATTTCACACAAACCTTTTAAGTTTTCTAGTCAAATCTTTCAATGATTAGAAACAGCGTCATTACATTGAGAGTTATTGGTGATCCAAGTTAGCACTTTCATTGTAAGTGCAGTGCAACAAACCATACGCATTCACGTTATTCATACAAATAGCAACATAAACTGTCAAATGATCCGTACTCAATAGTAAATTTATGAAACATTGTGAGTCAAACTCAATCTTTTTATCATAACACGTTACATTAAAACTACAAAATCACCCAGCTGGTCAATATGTCTGGAGCTAATTAAGCTATGGGTTTCCTCACAATGTTTTCCTTCACCTTAAGAGATGTTATTAATGCATAACTTTTTTGCAAGGAACAAGATAATGTCATGTCTAAGAAAGCAATCATTTAAGTCAAGCATTCCTAAGTTTTTTTGGAGTTTTTTAAGATAAAAAAACAGGGTAATTAAATACAAAACAAAATGTTTCAGGATGGTACACTACAATCACGCTGGCTGTCTACGGAAACTTGACTCAAGTCATTCCAGAAACTCCAATTCTGGTAGCTCCACCTCCTTCAGTCCAAAGACCAGCCGTTGTCCGAGAACCACCGGCTGTACAGCAACCAGTCACTCCAAACCCAGAATGGACTCCAGAACCTTCCAACCCAATACCATCATACACTGGAGCAGTTGCCACTAGCAACCCAGAGACTTATGGACCCAATAACTATCCTGAAAACTACGACACATATAGGAATGATTATTACGACAACAATCCACCTAAAGATCCTCGTACATACCATCATATGGAGGATAATGAATGGGAGAAGCGAGAGATTAGTTGTGAACGAGATCGGGATCGCATAGGACATAGCCCACGCTCCCTGTCTCATGATAGAGATAGAAGAGATGGTCGCAGTCGACGACGGTCTTTAGACAGACGAAGTAGAGAATCATCACGCCTGAGAGACCGAAGTCGAGAGGAAAGGATAGACCGTCAACTCACAAGATCTCGAAGCCCTCGGAGTAGGGATAGGGAGGGATACGTCGTTAAAGGCGAATATCGTCCACGCACTCGGTCACGGTCCCGCAGCATAGACAGACTACGTAGACCATCACCGGACCGCGATTGGGACCGAGATTCGTATAAAAAAGACGAGTACAGACGTCGCAGAGACGCATCCTATGATAGATCTCGTGGAGGTTCCTATGAAAAAGATTCCGGGTCGTACGAACGTCGATCGCCCGCGCCGTTTGACAAACGCGCGCCTTCATATGAACGTAAAGGTCCTTATGAAAAGCGATTATCTCCTTACGAAAAAAGAGGTTCATCATACGAAAGACGCGCTCCTTCGCCGTACGATCGCAAGCGACATTCGCCGTATAGGGTCAGAGGATCTAGTTACAGTCGTTCACCGAGTCGTGACGATCCGAGGAAAAGGCCGAGAACACCGCCTGGTGAGAGCAGTCGCCGACCGTTGTCTCCTAGAGAAGGCGACGTTTCAAGTCCTATCCATTCTATTAGGTCTGAAGAGGGACCGGATTACGATCGGAGCGGCAAACAAATTCCTCGCGTCGATTTCTACCACCAAAGCTACAGACATAAGACTTCCATAAGAAGTCCTTCGCAAGAAGCAGAGAATGCGGCATATGTAGAACAACATACTAGTCTAGTTACCGTCCCGTTGGTCGATAATCCTCCTCCAAAACCTGTATATTCACCGAACCGTACCACTGAAGAAGATAAATCTATGGATGTGGAACAGTTTGAACCGATTCTGTCTGATGAAGACATTTGCGATGATCTGGAAGGTCCATCCTACATGGAGGTAGACTATGACGTTAACGACTATTGCGGAGTCGACGACATTATCAAATATTACAATCCTTTTAAAACTGAATGGACTCAGTTTGAGTACATTAACAAAATTCACTTGCTTGCCATCAGACAAGACACGGACAGCCCTAAAAACGTGCTTACTGTGAGCTTTGAAGAACTGTGCGACACAAATGCAGATCTATTAAAATTATCTGAATTGACAAAAGGCTCTAAAAAGATCGACCACCAATTTTCGGTAAACACTTTTACTGATATCGACAATCCCACGAGAGAAGAGTGGGTGCATCAGTGTGAACAAATGTTCCAATCCATGATTCACATTAGCAAAAACACAGATATTGTCTTAAGAATTTTTCCAAAAGACCATGGCTCAGATACGTCACATAGTTTTGTTAGTATCCGCAATTTGTTAATTACTTTCTGCAGAATTGGACTGAACTTCGAGTTCGCGTTGGCCCAACAGCAACCAACTTA
Source organism: Idaea dimidiata (assembly GCA_949358125.1). Lineage (NCBI taxonomy): Eukaryota > Metazoa > Arthropoda > Insecta > Lepidoptera > Geometridae > Idaea > Idaea dimidiata. The sequence continues at coordinate 433,420 of OX442334.1, forward strand.
CAAAATAAGACATATGAAATGCGGCATCCGATTGGCAGAGGCACTAACTTCTCACAGACATAGTGAGCAAGTTGTCAAAGCTCTTCTGGAAGTTGGGATCGACTTACCGTTATTGTTACTCGACATGTACGCTAAAGAATACATGGCTTTGAGCATTAGACTCATGATCTTACAATCTCTAAACGCATGCCTGTCATCAAAATTGGCTATAGACAATTTTATGACTGAGAAGATTTACCCAAAATTCAATAAAAATGAAACAGACAGGAAGCCTAAAAATGGTTATCAAGCTCTAATCACTATAATGCAAAGTAATCCATTGACAAGAATAAAATTTTCCGTCGGCGCTTTAATAAAGAAACTGAATATGTATGAGCTGTTGGGCAAAATACGCGACATTATTTTCAAATTACATAGCAAATCAGCGAGTAATCAGAAAGAGGAAGGGGAACTTACAGAAAGCGATACAAACTTTGTAGTTGACGGTTTAGAAGAAATCTTACACATGTATCGAACTCAGTGTTTCCATATCTCTCAACCGAAAAGATTCCTCCCTGTTGCCGCCCAGTTTGATATCAACAAAGAATGCTCTAATGAAATACTTCTAGAATTTTTCAAGATACATAAAACATTGGAAGTGTGTCTCTTCATACTGACGTCTCCTGCCACTTGCAATTATTTAGTAATTGTCAGTCCAATTCATGACCTCATTCATGAACTTGTCCATTCAGAGAATGGTATCAATTTCTTGTACAGAAATATGGAGATGAGCGAACTGCTGTTCAAGACGTTAATACAGCCCTACGGGCAACAAAACACCGAAGAGTTCATCTACCCACATGATCTAAGCAATTATACTGAACTGCAAGTTCTTGGGTTAGAAATGGCTTACAGATTGAGAGCGATATACCATTTGCAATCCATTTGCGACCTCCAAGCGGGGACTGCTGACGAAAATGAATTAATTGATAGACTCCAGTCTCTATACTGCCTTAGTTTTGGAAGTATCGGTAAAACTGCCGTGCCAGATATAGTAGTGATGGCAGACAATGCTGACTGCTTGATGGAAGTGTTCGAAAATGATTTGAAAAATAAAACAAAAACGGAATCTCCATCAAAACAGAAATCGCCTGCCAAAGGCTATGCTATCGAGTTAATTGTGGCTGCTATACGATATTCTGCTCATGTTCCTTTCCTGAAGAAATACGGGCAGAGATTGATTGCGGTGTCCAAAGAGCATGATAGATTTGAGCCTAGCGTCTCAAGCGTCCTTCAAGAGGTTATACCGTATCTAAAACCTATCGAAAAACCGACCGTGCTTGCTGGAGATGACATGGCTGAGCTCATTGAAATTATTAAAGCCGTTTCGGAACACACCCCTGACTTGCCCGGTGAACTGACTACATGCGTAAGGATCTTGAGACATTTCTGCATCTCAGATTACGAGAAAAATGTGACGATAGCTAATGAAACACCCACTGAAGAATATGTCGACTTGAAATACAAGTACAATTGCTTTCAACTATTCTCTTACGATGGAGTAGCTCATCTAGCTGGAGTTTTAGATAAATTAGTGACGCATTTCGATCAGCCGAGCATGCATACTTCATTCTTCGCGTCTGCCAAAGGGTTGCAACTGGCACAACTTATGTTACCATGTCTGAGGCTTTTAGATGAGATGTTAGCGCGAGTCGTACGATGTAGGGGGCCAAGGTTCCGGGATCTGACAGCAGCACCAGTTTTGTTAAAAACTTATGGTATTGCAAAAGCTTTTCCTGTTGGCTCGGTAGGGTTCAGAACAGCTGCTAAAGCGGCCGAAGCAGCCGTCAGGGCTTTACTAGCATATGCTCAACCTATAGCTGACGATGCCAACGATGGAGACTCTATTAGACGAGGACCATGGACGTCCCTCTGTTCCGAGGTTATATCTTACATTATGACAGCACCTTACACCTTCGTTCCCGGTCTGCTTGTGTTCTCCGAGCTCCTACCGTTACCGCTACCAATGCAGACGAAAACGGCTCCAACTGAGAGAGAATTGGCCGATGCGGCGAACGAAAGACGATTGTGGTCGGCTCACCTCCACGCCCTATCAAATGACTTGACAGACATGATTCAGATTATTTGTATGTCGACTTACAGACCGGTAGTTCACATGTTGAGAAGAGTTTGCGTTCAGATTGCGGACCTAGCTCCGAATACGGCTGCAACCGTCGCCAAAGCGGCTCTAGGTGCTGTCACAAGGGAGTTAAAACCAGGGGAACCTGCTAACGCCAGCGCCGCAAGGGTCTTAGGATTTTTAGCTTGTTTAGTATCTCACGCTCCAGTTAAGTCGGCAGTCTTACATGCTATGAATAGTGGAGGACCTAAAGCAGACGATGTGAAGAACGCTTTGTGTGCTGTTTTAACCCTTGCTAATGCATCTAACGAACACGCAGCTGCCCAAGAATTCGCAGCGCATGCATTAGCAGCATTCTGCGATATAGAAATAACGTTAACACCGGCGACTGCCGTCGACGTTTTGATCGCTAACTCTTTGCCGGACCGTGATGCACTGAACGCATTTCTCGAAGCATCAGCCGATTGCTTGGAATCGACGACAAAGACTTGTGCCGTCGCTCAAGCGATACTCCGAGCGTACTTCGTCCTGACCGACCACGAGTTCGGCTTCCAACAGTTTAGGAAATTCGTGGTGAAAAAGCGGGACGCTTTAGGGAAGTTCTTCAAATGGTGTTTGGAAAGTTCTGGCGAGGATAGGGCCGAGTGTTTGAGCCTTTACGTAGATCTGATCAGGATTTTGAAGGGTGAAGAAGGAGAAGGCGGTCCGGTGGGCAGAAAGACAGTGCTCACCGTCCACGAGATGGCAGACATGGTGGGCTATGCCGAGGGGGAAGCCGATCATCCAGTTCTTAAACTCGAAATTATTATGAAGGTAAGGCTTGTTTAATCGTCTGTTCGTTTCACAGCTCTGGAGGTAGAAATTTGATAATTTATAAATTGAAATCAGTACTGCGTAAACGATCCATCCATAGCGCTGAAAAGCATGAATAGACGTTTCAGATATTATCTTCTAGCGCTTGGGTTGTTTAATATCTATATTATAAGTTGTTTTTACAACCTTTCAGGAGCGCAACTCCGAAGAAGACGCCTTAGCCGCATCTTTCCTCATGTCCCACTTGCAAGCTCTCCCCACCGCGCCCCAGCCCGCTCCCCCGTCCCCTCCCCCCGCGTCTCCCCCGCGCGGTTCCTCGCCCCTCTCCTCGCAGTTCCTCGCGAGGTGCGTGCGCACAGCCGCCGACTCTGCTGACGAGAGGTTGACCACGAGCTACTGGTTGAATCTTCCCGTTGTCACTGAAGATGATGACGCCAACGAGAATGAATTGGTGAGTTTTAGTTCTCGTTTTAGAGACCTCGATCTTCCAGAAGATACAGGATTATAAAGCCTTTCTGCAGTGGTCACTTTACCGTAGTGTCGGTTTAACTATGTAAAAACTAGGGGTTAATCTCTATGAGAGAGCGACGTAGTCTGGTGTCACGTAAAAAAAATTCAAGTGACTCATAAACACTAGTTTTTTTATAATAGTTGCTACATGTCGCATGTCAACTAACTCACATCGGTCGCTATCGAGCACCTACGCGATCGACAACGGTCCATCTGAGATATAATAGATGAAGATATAATAAAATAAAAAATAAATAAAATAATTCTTTATTCAGGCAATCATAGACCCACTAACAAGTTTCATAATTTAATTAAAACAAATCAAAAAACTTAAAAAATAAAATTTGTTTAAAATAATAATAATAATTGAAATTAGAATAATATCATACATCATAATTAATTAAAAAAACAAAGTCAAACGAAGTCAGAGATAAATTTTATGACCACAAAATAAAATAATGTCAGTAAATTAAAATAATATAAGTCACAGAAATAAAATAAGTAGTCACAAAACAAAATTTAGATAAATACACAAGATAATTAAAATAAGTACTTCCTCTCTGGCATGCCTAGCACGGCAATGCCTAATGTAGTGGCAATCCACTCGTTCTGCAATCATCGCTAGAACAGTGTCGGAGCTGGTCCATATAATCGTGCAAAATCTGCCTAAACAATAGAGATCACCGAGGCAACCCTTCTGCAGAAAGGCACGCTTCCTGTCACCTCTAACGCCATTTCGTGGGTTTCAACGCAATATGTCTATATTAGTCTGTATACTTAAATATAGTATCTCACGCAGCGTTCGGTCGTTACAATTCCAGGTATCGTGCGACCTGTCGGAGCTGGCTCGCCTGTCGATGGGTGTCGGCGGGGCGGAGGCGCTGTGTGCGGCGGTGCGGCGCCTGGCGGGCGTCACGTGCCTGCTGCCCGGACACGAGCCGGGCCGCGCCGCCCTCCCGCCCTCCGCCTCCGCCACCTCCTCCGCCGCACCCGTGTCCGACGACAAGCGACCGTCAGGTATATGACGATGACGACTATCTCAGCCATCTCCATGGCTAAATAAGACCTGGATGGTACAGTATGGTAAACTGTATCATACAGGTCTTATTTTAATCATGTCATCTATCCTACCGTCCCCCTTGTAAGTTGGGGAGTAAAAGTTCTGAACCTTCCTACCCGGTTAGGGAGGGAAGATTCTACACCTAGCTCAGTCACTATTCCATGATCCTGCTACTCGAAACCTGTCTCTACCTCCTCTAGCCGAGTGAACTGCCTAGTTCTAATTGAAATTATAGTACAACAATATTTGTGAATCTTGTTTGATGATGAATTTGCCTTTATGCAATTTCGGACGAATCGAGAAGGCGTGTCCGGTTTGAATGTGAAATGTGTACGTTTCCAGTGGCCCTATCCCGCGTGCGTGGCGAAGGTTTGGTGGACGCGTTCCGCTCCCGCCCGCCCAACACCTCCCGCCCGCCCTCGCTCCACGTGGACGACTTCACCGCCCTGCACCACAAGCCGCCCTTCCACCACCACCCACCGCACCCCAGGTAACTACTGAGGCGTCAGTATGTTGTGATGAGTTGTTTCGAGAATGACCATTTAAGCCGAAAGGGAACCCCCTTTCGGCTAGACGTCTAGGCAAACAACTTTTGGAAATTTGTTCAAGACGTCTAGGCAAACAACTTTTGAAAATTTGTAGTTGTTTTAGATAATTTTAAATTTAAAGTTTACTTAAAGGTAGAGGTCATTGACTTTAAGTTGTCTTTTCATTTAGTTTGATCTACTACACTCAAAACTTTAATAGACCAAGATCATGACCAATCGTGACCAAGATCATTGTAACACAAACGAAACGTCTAGGTAAGAAAATAAATATCTAATAATACGCGATTAAGGCCCCGTCAAATGTAGCTATATTATTTAATTGTTCGCTGTTAGCCTGTCGATGTACTTTCGACGCCAGATGGCCAGAGCGGCTTTAATCTATCATTTTCCTTAAGATCTGTATCTCGATTGTCTGTTGTGTGTTACCCTCGAAAGACCTTGGAGGTTTTCTAGCTCAATCATATACTTCATCGATGAGTGTTATTTTAAATGGTACTTAAAAACAAAGGAAACGTGTCTTCTAGTTTCATTGTCTCTGATGAGACAATCGTTCCTGGAGTTCTAAATTCATTGAGGGTAAAGGTCTTTCAAGATAACGTCCCACTTTCAAGGTATCGTCATTCAAACTGACTCTAAGTATTTTAGTATCAGATCAGAGTTTGAAACTTTGGACGGATCAATCCAAAGGTTGTGTGGAAGAAATCCCTATCAGAAATAAGGGCGCCCATTTATGCAACTTACTTTTTAAGCTTTATCTTTATTACTCTATGTATTTATGTTTTGTTCTAATAACAAATAAAGTTATCTATGATAAAGATGCCAATTGTTGGCATTCCACTCCCAATTTATCGGGTTTCCAATCGATCGGTATCTTTACTCTGTTTATTTTTCTATACGTCCTTAACCTAATATAAGAGGGGGGGCATAATCTAATGGTAGACGTTCATCCCAAAGGTCGTGGTATCGAATTTCGGCTGATCGAAAACATCGTGTGAAAACCCACGGCTTAGTTAGCTCCAGACATTATTGACCAGTTCCTTCCTCTGGGTATGGCCGACTAGGCTGGGAGGGTGGTATAGGTGCCGGGCAAGCCTACACTACTTAACGAGATGTCGTCACTGGCATTACGACGCCATAAGTACCATGGATTAAAAGTTGCTTGCCCTGTATAACTCACAAGCTACGCCCCGCGGTTTCACCTGCGTAAATTCCGTTCCCGCTGCAATATCGGGATAAAAAGTTTCATCGCAATCGGTTTAGTAGTTTTTGCATGAAAGAGTAACAAACTCACATACATACCCACACACTTTTGCGTATATAATATAAGTAAGAAGATGTAAAATTAGATAAAAAAGCCGTTATTATTAGGGGTTAAAGTATGAAATTGCCGATTTGTAATGAAAATCTTAATTGTTTATTTTTTAAATTTTTAACAAATTTATTTAATCAAAATAGTTGCCATTATTATCTATACATTGCTGCCATCTAATGGGAAGGTTATTAATGCCTTTGCGATAGAACTCCGACGATCTAGACTGCACAAACTGTGTGAAAGCATTTTGTACTGCCTCCTGGGAAGAAAACTTCTTGTCACGTAGATAATTGTCCAAATCACGAAAAAAATGGTAGTCCGTTGGAGCAAGGTCTGGTGAATACGGAGGATGACGAATGGTTTCTAAGTGCAGTTCCTGAAGGGTCAAAATGGTTTCTCGTGCTGTGTGAGGTCTCGCGTTGTCGTGGAGCAATAATGGTGAAGATCGATTCATGAGTCGGGGCTGTTTTACTGCTAGTTTTGTCAACATGGTTCGGAGTTCGGCACAATAGACATCTGCCGTAATTGCTTGACCAGATCGAAGAAAACTATAGTGAATAACACCATGCTGAGACCACCAAACAGTTACCATTACCTTTTTATTGGTAAGTTTTGCTTTAGGACACTGTTGTGGCATTTGACCTGGGGTCAGCCATTGCATTTTTCTTTTCCGGTTATCATAAAGAATCCACTTTTCATCACATGTTACAATTCGATCCAATATTCCTTCATTTCTGTACCGGTTCAACAAGGCAACACAAGTTTCAACACGCGTTTCTTTCTGCAGATCAGTCAAATCATGAGGCACCCATTTTTCGTATTTTTTTATTTTATTGCTTTGACGCAAGTGAGTCAATAAAGTGGGTAAGGTAACGTTAAACCATGCCGCTAATTCCTGGGTAGTTTGACTAGGATCGGCTTCCACTATCTCTCTTAATTCATCGTTATTCACCTGTGTGGGCGGTCTTCCTCGTGGCTCGTTCTTTAAGTCGAAATTTCCATCACGAAAGCGTTTAAACCAAAATCGCACGGTGCGTTCATTAGTAGACCCCTCTCCAAACGCAGCATTGATATTGCGGGCTGTTTCTGCCGCGTTAGTTCCGCGTCGGAACTCGTATTCAAAAATCACTCGAATTTTCGCAGTATCCATCTTTCTTGTCTAAATTGAATAACAAAAACAATTGAAAGTCGATATTCAAATGTTTCACATTTTTTAAAAAAAGAACATCACAGAAACCATTTGAAAAAAGTTTTATTCGTAAACCTCAAACCATGAAGATTCTATGTCAATTCAAAGAACCTATTGCAATAAAACGGCAATTTCATACTTTAACCCCTATTATTATAAATCTAAATAAATCGTGTGGCAACAGAGGCATGCGGCGCGGCGGCGGCGGCGGCGGGGCGGCGGGCGCGGGCGGCGGCGTGGCGGTGGCGGTGGCGGACCGCGGCCGGTTCGCGTCCGCCGCGCCCGTACACCATCACCACCACTACAGGCATCTGTGAGTTACTTACACTATTACACTCTATTTTCATGGTCATTATTCATTAAACTAATTATGCGTTCACACTTCCAGTAGGTACGCTTTTACATTTCTGTGATATTTGTAATTTTTAGGCCATACCCTGTACTGAGACGATATGCTGTCCGACTGTCTCACACAGCTGAATCTCATGGACCGTGATAGCTAAACTGTTGTTTAGAATTAACCTTCTGAAACGAAGTTCCTATACTTACAACATATTAGTGATGTAACGAATCGAATGTTCAGTTTTTCTTTGAAGCCAATTGTCTATGGCTTGGTGACAGTCTCGAGGTGCTTTCCGCTTGTATTTTGTTTCGAAAATTGATTAGTTATAGTTATATAGTTGAACGCATACGACTGAAGATGATGATTATTTAAACATAAATAAAAAAGGGACGTCTCATAAAAGTTTCATAGGAAACATAGGAATAGGAATAGTCTAAAGCCCTGTCTTATACAAGATGTAACGGGTAAGCCCTTTTAAGCCGAAAGGGTGTTGTTCAAGACGTCTAGGCAAACAACTTTTGTTCTATGACTTTTGGAAATTCGAAGTACTTTTCGAAAATTTTAAGTGTAAAGTTTACTTGAAGATCAGCTGTTTCTTAGAGTTCGAGGTTATTGACCTTATGTTGTCCTTTCATTTAGCTTGGTCTACTACAATCAAACCTTCAATTACCTTTATTTTTAAAAACAGCTGTTTTTTCAGTGAAACATAATCCCAAAATTATTAAAAAAAAAGTTTGAATTTTCAAAAGTCGTAGAACAAAAGGTGTTCGCCTAGACGTCTAGAACAACCCCCTTTCAGATTAAAAGGACTTGCCCGTTACATCTTGTATAGCGGGTGTCATATTGAATCCGAAGTGTAACGAGGGAGTCTAGAGTTAACTCCCGAGCGCAGCGAGGGTGTTAAAAACTTATGTACGCCTGAGAGAAGCGTGGGATTCAAGCGCCCAAGACAAAGATATGCTTTAGTACCGAGGTGAATAAGCTCTAGGTCTATAATGACCACTTTATGTACCTAGAGAATAAAGACTGGCTTTACGTTGATCTTTTTGGTCAAATAAAGTAACTTTGTAGAGCTGTAGATATGTTAAATTGTTTTATTGCATTTAAAAATTTAAGACTGAATGAATTTTGATGGTTTTAACCTACTCTTACCTTCAAATTGTTTTTTTTCTTCTGATATTCATATTCGCAAAAAAAAACAGAAATTGTGCGAATGCGAATATGCGTAAATTCGTATTCGTTACGTCACTACTACCACATATGGCCAATCGCTTCGCAATCGAAGTTATTAAAGTTCAGAACAGCTTTTAATCTTTTTTTTTAAATAATTGATAGGTAAGCGTTGACCACTATCTCATCTGATGGAAAGCGATTTTACGCTTACCTGTTCACTCGTGACTCGAAGACCCCCAATCTTCCTAACGTTATGAACACTGATATACCTTACTTTGCTATTTACCTATGAAAATGTTTATACTGTACTATCTAAACATAGCGCAGTTATTAAAATTATTCCCATAGAATATGATTTTCCAAAATTTAAAACTATGCATTATCTATCTATCGATATGTCAGACACCCACAGTTTCTTTATCGACAGTAAAGTCAAAGTCTAACGAAAAAGGGTAACTAAAGGTCTTCACGACGAGACCATCACTCAGACTGTACCTACAGCACACATCGACACAATATGTCGATGTACGTTGTCGAGGTTCTAATTAAATTACAAGAAATTTTAATTTAGGGCTGTAGGTAGGTGTGGTTAGTTTCGGTGTCGTCATGTATAGCATCTTAAGTAGACTTTGTTAGATTTGTCTTAGCTGTTACTGTCTGAGCCCATAGTATGAGTTTTGATAGTTTATCGTCTCGATGAGATTGGCAGTTCACTTCATACATTTTTCATCAGCGCCCCTAGCGGTAACTATAATGAACTAAAATAATGTATGGAAGTAAACTGCCAGTTTCATCGAGACGATAAACTATCAAAACTCATACTAAGGGCTCTGTTGACTAGACTATCGACTCGTGTCGATGACGGAACTGTGTGTGACGTGGTGTGGTTGTGTCAGCCGCGGGGGAGGAGGGGGGGGGCGCGGCGCGTGGGAGGGGGGGGGCGCACACTTCGGTCACTTCGCGCACACCTCGCACTACATCATGGGTGAGTTTACTGTTTACACTTCCTTGCACGTTATTGTCGATCGCTTACTACTTGCATTTCCTGAATTACCATAGAAAGTCCTGATCCCGTAGGATAACGGTATCAAAAGTAGCCTCGAAATTATCCAGATTTCCAGCTATCTGCGTACCAAATTTCATCGCAATCGTATAGTAGTTTTTGCATGAACAACTAATTCCCTACTCGGTATGCAGATACCTCGATATTTCCGCAGGATCGGACTTGCTGCTAATATCAGTGAATTTTGATAAAATTCTTTTTTTTCTTAGTCTTAGGGTTGTCAGGTCGCCTTAAGCCCTTTAAGCAGACCTAACGACTGCTATCAGAAATAACGACCGGGACCGACTGCTTAACGTACCTTCTGAAGTACGAAAGAGGTCGACACGATGATATTCGATAAAAACCTACTTTTACAGCTGAAAGATTGCTACTCAATCACGTAAAAACCGCTAAAACAATTTCGATGAAACATGAAACATAGATAGTCGGTGAATTAGAATAACTTAGGTTAGTTTTTATCCCGATATTCCCGTGGGATACGAGACTTTCGCCGGTAAAACCGCGGGGCACAGTCAGTAGTATAATAATATCGAGATTTTGTATTTGCAGGTGGTATGGGATGGGGCGGGGGCCGCATGCAGCGCGGCCCGCGGCACCGCTCCTTCATGCGATAACACACTCTCGGCTCCAGTACATAAGGCTCACTATGGCACCGCCACCGCCCGCTTCACTCTTCACTCAGATACTATTACCAGATCAGATCGGTGTCTTGCGCGCGATACTTGCAAGATGTCAATATATCGAGGCGCAACATCTATTGCCAAAGGTTAAAAAGTTCAAAGTGCCAAAATGTTTAGACGTTAGAACGATGCTAAATATAATATAGCCAAAACGTTCAGTTGATATTCGCCATGAGAGTTGGATGCGACTGAAATATTATGGGCTCAAACTCGCGTCGAAGTTTGCTTCTCATTGGACGTTTTGATTTACTTTGACAAGGTTCTCTCCCATTCTTATCGCGTACGCATATTATAGGTTTTTTATTTATATTTTATGTAACACTTCGAAGTTTTTAAGTTTTGGACCTATACATGTATTATCTTATCAAGTGTCATCATAATCGGTCTGTACGTAGTATCAGAGACAAAAATAATAAAAACGATGTCGATATTTAAGATGCTATGTATATTTGTTAGCAGTATAATTTTCTGCAAGAGATGCTGTTTAGAAGTTTCTGCCTCCAAATTATAAAATCTCAATAAAAAAAAATTAGTTTGCTCGTGTCCAGAAACAATTCCACTTCTAGACAGCGCCATCTTTCTTCGGAACTAGTTTAAAAAGTATTCATAAAAGTATGTACATAATTATAAGTTTCAACTTTTACTTTGTCGTTTTATTCCTATCTAAGATTTCATAGATTTAAAAGTAGCTTAAAAATTGTTACTTCAGATTCTGCAACTACTTATATAACTTCAGAGTTTCATTTAAATTGAGTTAGTAGTTTTCGAGTACAGGTGTATTTACTAGAATACCTAAACTGTAATACTGTGATCAACATACTCGTTTACTATCCAAAGAGGTAAATAAAAAGAAACAATCGTAGAAAATTTAGAAACAAATAAACTTTATTTATCAAGATGAAAAAGATGAAATCATATGTTGTAATAATATAAGCTTACGTAGAGATACCGCCACGCGCGTGTCGCAGGCGACGCGCCGCGGAGCTATCTCAATACATATATACGTATCATATATTACAGTACATAAACGAAAACAAACTATACTTCATAATAATTACATAAATCATTGCATTTCAACTAAATCATTAATATTAAAGATGTAAAATTTACAATTAGAAATACTCCACCGTGGATTTCCCTTTAACGCGTTCCTTGAATTGTCTTTGTTTTGTTTTCTTATTTATGTTATATTCATTAAATGATAAACGTCTCACTAGCATATGTTATATTTACAAGGCCAGTCGGCCGGCAGTCTCTTCCTTGTATAAAACTATCACTCGCACATGGCACCGGGGCCCCGCGCGCGGCCCCGCGGCCCCCGAGTCCCGCGGCCCCGGGGTCCCGTGGCCCCGCGGCCCACTAGTCCCCGGGGTGCTCGGGGCACGATCTGTTCACTTCAAACCATTGGTCTATACATCTGTAACATGAGAAAAGAAACATGTTTATATTATTGTTAGAAATGCGCAAGTTTCTGTCTGTGTCGACTAAACCGCTGAACCGATTTTGACGAATATTAGTTTAAAAAGATAGGATGATACCTCAGGATAGGTCCCAATTAGTATTAACCTTTTCAAGTCCCCGATTCCTGTTTTAGTCAAATTGTCTTAAATTTCACTGTAATAATATTTCAGAAAATTTCGATTCTGAACTAAATATCGTCGAGTAATAGGAGAGGATCGTACAAATGGCCAACTGGACTAGACAATATCTAAATGGCTTAGATTATAGTTGCCAGCGATGTATGTACCATACAGTAGGTAGTTTCCATGCAAATGCTTTTTATTATAAAGGCTTAGCTTCAAAGCCTTCAAATAACTGAATGTACAATCGATCACTATAGCAACGCTAGCGACACTAAGCACACAGGTCATGTGTTTTGACCTAGATTTAGGCACAAAAGGCGATATCGGGGGCTTTGTCTCTGGTACAAAAGGGCTGCATAAATGTCCCGTCTACTTATGTCTACTACAACGCGCCCGATAAGAGGCTTTGAACATAATACTTTTAAAATAGGTTCATAATTAATTCGTACATAGTGAGAGACACTAATACCTATTTGGAACCAGTCATAGCCTGCCTGCATCACGATTGGCACCTAATTTAGCCGTATTGACCAGTTCTTTCCTCTGGGCATGGCTGACTAGCCTGGAAGGGTGGTATAGGTGCTGGATAAACCTACTCCACTGAACAATATTCCGAGCATTACAGCGCCATAAAAGGATTTAAAGTTGCTTGCGCTGTATAAATTATCTAAAATTAGATGAAATAGCCAATTAAGGGGCGTATAAAGAAGGCATTCTATGTTATACCTAAGTGAAAGAAAAAATAGGCAGGAAACATAAGAGTGGAGCAGACTGACATTCTGTGATGATTCTACATAGTCGTCCTTTGTTACTCGACTGCGCGACGCAAAGAAGAGTGTATAATGGTGTGGCTCACCTGCCGTTAAGAGTTTAAGATGACCTAATGACTGCTATCAGAGATAACAACAACAACCGGGACCTTATTAACGTGCCCTCCAAAACATGGAATAGCTTGAAATACATACCCTTTATGGTAGATACAAAGGCACGGGAGACGCGCGATGGTGTCTCCCGCCGACAGCTCCTCCAGGCAGATCACACACTCGCCCTTGGAGTCGCTCAGCACGTCCTCTGAAACATTACAACATATTATATTAGTAGGTATAGAAGTTACACGCTTTCGCGTTAGGGATTTCATGGTTTGTGAAAGGAGAAATATTCAAATACAATAATAATCTGTTCCAGTTGTAAACGACAGGCATCAAAATCGATTCTTAACATTATTTTAGCATAATATATTTGTCATTTACGAAGGAAACCGCTTGATCGATGGATTACAATTTTATTTTGAAAACCTGTCAAATATCGATGTGAAATTAGGTAATCATTGGTTTTGGGCACATCAATTCATCATTGTTAGTAAAAGCACAGTTTACCTAGTAGTTGGCACCTCGGCACTTGTTACAGTTCCAGGGGACCGGTCACATAACTTGTAGGAAATTGAGAAAATTTGATACATGAATTATCAAAGTACCTGCTAAATGTTACATCCACAAATTAAATTGATTTGTGACGTCAGATTTAGTTATTAGGTACTTTGACTTTTAGTGAGAAAGAAACTGGTCGTCAGTAAACAAGGTACATACCATTATAAGAGAGTCTCGGCCTGGTGAGACACATCACCAGGTGGCACTCGATGTCGTCTGGCAGCACGAACTTGCTGCACACCGGACATTTTATACCTGCAACAATCAAAATAAAACTATAAATATTAGCCCGTTCATTCACTACAGGGCAAAAGCATCTTCTTAGAGACTTTAACCAGTAAGACGCCACGGAAGGAATAAAACACGCAATATTCATATTATTGAAACTGAGACTGAGTGACTTTGGGCCTTCTGTATGCATCTGCGACCCACAGTTGCCCTGACAGTCAGGAAAAAAAATTAGTAGTAGTAAAAATTTGCAATTATCAGTTAGTCTATAAATCTAGGAGACCAGACTATTTTGCAATAAATAAATAATGCAAGACGTAGCACACATAGCGCAATCTTTCGTACTACTACTTTCGTATGAGTACTAGAAAACGTACATAAAACATAAAAATAAAAAAATACTTCACAGAAAACACCGATAACCAGTAACAAATATTTAGAGTCGGCATAAATACTCGTCCCCGGCGAGAATCGAACCCGTAACATTTGCGTCGTAGCACCGAATGCGTCAATGCAATGTAACAGTTGTTATTGAGATCGTTTCTTGATATATTGTATAGTAATTACTTCAATTACTTAGTTCGAAATTACCTTAATCGAATCAATACTCAAGTTGAGGGTTTGTTTCACAAAGGTACGACCTCGTAAACCAACTATTTTAAAACTATTTCAAGATCATGAAACAGCAGACTTAGTTTAATTTTATCTTAATTAATGTAGTAGGTATTTAAATTACAATGAAACAACTTGAAGGTTGAAATTAACATAACCATCTGAAGTTAAAGATACATAGATAAAAAAAAAAGAATTAGAATGTTTCACCTATCTAGTGGTTTTATGCGGAAAAGCCTCGGAATAAAAGTAACCTTATATTATACTAGCTTTTGCCCGCGGCTTCGCTCTTAAGAAGTAATTTCTTTCATTCCCTATTTTATCCCCTTGGCGGTAAAATTTATCAAAATCCTTTCTTAGCGGATCATCTACCTGCATGCCAAATTTCAGCCCGATCCGTTCAGTGGTTTGGGCTGTGCGTTGATAGATCACTATGTCAGTCAGTCAGTCACCTTTGAGTTTAGCTTCTGACCGCGGCTTCGCCCGCATTTAGGAAATAGAACTGTTTGTATATCAATAGTTATGTCTATCGATTAAGATAATAAAAAGGTTAAAAATTTGATGGAAAATCAGCATAGGATCAGGATATGATCGGTATAAGATCAGCATAAGTTCATCATAGGATCAGCATAGGTTCAGCATAGAATCGGCATAGGATCAGCATATGTTTAACATAGGATCAGCATATATTCAACATAGGATCAGCATAGGTTCAACATAGTATCGGCATAGGTTCAGCATAGGATCGGCATAGGATCAGCATAGGTTCAACATAGGATCAGCATAGGATCAGCATAGGTTCCACATAGTATCAGCTTAGGTTCAGCATAGTATCGGCATAGGTTCAGTATATGTTCAACATAGGATCGGCATAGGATCAGCCTAGGTTCAGTATAGAATCGGCATGGGATCAGTCTAGGTTCAACATAGGATCTGCATATGTTTAACATAGGATCAGCATAGGTTCAACGTAGGATCGGCATAGGATCAGCCTAGGTTCAGCATAGAATCGGCATAGACTGCATTGGTACTGCATAGGTTCAGCATAGGATCGGCATAGGATCAGGATGGGATCGGCATAGGATCAGCATAGGTTCAACATAGGATCAGCATAGGTACAACATAGGATCAGCATAGGATCAGCCTAGGTTCAACATAGGATCGGCATAGGATTATCATAGGTTCAGCCTAGGTTCGTCATAGGATCAGCATAGGTTCAGCCTAGGGGTTCAACATAGGATCGGCATAGACAGCATAGGATCAGCCTAGGTTCAACATATGATCGGCATAGGATCAGCCTACTGTACTGTGTGTACAAAACTGTAGGTAGGTAGGTATATGTACCAATTCTCTTGAATAAAAAGTTTAAACCAAAATTAGCCCCCCTCCCTTTTTTGGGGGCGATTAGATTCCCCTGAACCGGAAACTGAGAGCCGGAACCGCAATCGGAACTGAAACCGACACGGGAAACAGATAAATACTCGAAAACAAATTCGGAAAAATATATGCCATAGATACTTTCATCCCCAATTTAACACCCTCAGGGGATGACTTTAAAAAAAAACTTTTAAGTGCTTACGACTCCATGGCAATCTCTGTGTTAAATTTCAAGTTTTTAGGTCAAGCGGTGAGCCAATTTTCATAGAGATTTTCTTCCCCAATTTAACACCCTTAGGGGAATTTTTTTTAATAAAAACTTGTTAGTGCTTCACCTACGTACCTACAGCAATATCCGTAGTAAATTTTAAGATTGTAGGTGAAGCAGTAAACCAATTCCCATACAACCTTTCATCCCCAATTTAACACCCTTAGGGACTGAATTTCTAAAAATAACTTTTTTAATGCTTCATCTACGACCCCATAGTATTCTGTGTGTTAAATTTCAAGTTTGTGGGTCAAGCGGCTTGGAAGTTGCATACAAACGTTTTCACCCCCTTTCCCCCCCTTAGGGGTGGATTTTCGGAATATCCTTTCTTATCTGACGCCTTTATCACATAACGGACACACCCTCCAAATTTCAGCTCTCTACTACCAGTGGTTTAGTCTGTGCGTTGATCCCTCAGTCACTCAGGACAAAGAGTTTTATATATATAGATTACTCTCAAGGACTCGATGTAACATCTCGTGGCAACCAAGTATAATGAAAATCCCTTGGGAATATTAGGATAACAAGTTAGCAGCATTATAATATGTATAGGTAGGTATGACAACCCAAGCCTCCAGTAATTTAGATTAAGTATTTCATCTTAAGAAGAAGAGTTGTCTCGTGAAACTTTGTCTCACTCATCTAGTGAGTATTCAGCCGCTCTAAGAACCCTTTTTTTACGTTAGGAAAATGTATTGAATTGCATCCCCTCCACCCCCGGGGCGTGAAGCGCCACGGCCCACCCATTAAAAACCTAACGAGTTCCTCCCGTGCTTTACGTTGGGGACACAGGCGCATGTGAGTATTCTTCTGTGTCTCCCAACAGCACCGGTCTCTGCAGACCTCCGCCTCTTAAAGTTTGAGCTCTGTTTCTTCTGAGTTGGCACACCGGAACTACAGTGCGCCCCCCTCGGGCCCTTTACGACGACAGATCCCCCCGAGTCTGCCATCTGTAGACCCTGTTAGGGAGGCATTAGGTCGTTGCCTATGCGGCGCGGCCTTCTCCGCCCAGCCCTCCGACAGCGACAAGGAAGAGTACTAGTTGCCTCTCGATCCCTTTCAGCTGCCTCCTTAGGCTCTAAGGTCCCTAACTTGACCTAACGACTGCTACCAAAGATAACAACTGGGTCCAACCGCTTAACGTGCCTTCGGAAGCATGGAAGAGAAAATGATTTTCTGCCCCACACATTATCGATCACCTATCTAAGTAATGACCACAATATTTTTGTATTCATAATACCAGCAGGCTACTTACATTAATAAGCTCAGAAGTAGTCAGATACCTACAATAGATTCTACTAAAGAATAATTTAAACAGAATACGGTATGAGATAGCGTCAAAGGAAGTCCAAGTACCTACTTAGTCATTTGCCGTCGATAAATATGAATATTCTATAAGTAAGAGATAGTACAAAGTGTAATGTATGTAGGTAGGCAGGTGCGTGTGAGGCGCGCGCGGTGCGGGGGCGCTGCGATCGCGGGATGCACCGGCGTGCACTCACTAGCTCGGATTGAATGGAAATATACTTGTGTGTGCATTCCGCTGGTTTTATTTCAAAGTTAGTTCAGTGGCGACGAGGATTATTTAACGAAACATCTACAAAATGTCACCAATCGGAAGAGTTGCGGAGTTCAACATAAATAACGGAAACTGGGCGATGTACGTGGAGAGGTTAGAAAGTTATTTCACGGTAAACGGCGTGGCGGCAGAAATGAAGTTACCTACCCTAATTGCTGCAATAGGGGACGAGGCATATGAACTGTTAAGCAACCTCACCAGTCCTGTGAAACCATGTGAAAAAACATATCCTGAAGTGATTAAAGTGTTGAAAGATCATTTGCAACCGGCACCGTCTCAAATGACTGAGCGGTATCGTTTTCGGCAGCGTCGGCAAAATGGCGGTGAGACGATTCAACAATACATTTCGGAGCTAAAGAAATTAACGAAATATTGCGGATTTGGAACTACATTGGAGGAAAATTTACGAGACCAGCTAGTGTGTGGATTGAGATCTGAAGTCATCCGGCAGCGGCTTTTCACGAAGGAGACTTTGACATATACGTCGGCCGTGAAGATAGCGCTGGTGATGGAGGCAGCAGAGCGTGATGCGGCGGCGGTAGACCAAGCGGCGGCCGGGGAGTTTAGTGGCGGAGTAGGCGCGGCGCCCGCTCCGGTCAACGTGCTGAACGCGGGGCGCGGCCGGAACCGGCGCGGCGCCGGGGGATGCACGCCACGTGGCTCGTGGGGGGCGCGCCCCCGCGGCCTGTCGCAGTGTGGAGCATGCGGGGACAATCATGCTACGGATAGCTGTCGTTACAAAAGTTTTATTTGTGGACGGTGTAAGCGGCGAGGTCACCTGCGACGGGTGTGCCCGAAGCAGACGGGGAGCAGCACGGTGGCACACGTGCGGACGGAGGTCCGGCATCCTGAGGCCGCGGCGGGGAAGTATACTGTCGAGTCAGAACAGTCGCCGGAGGCCGAGGTTTCAGACGAGGACATTTGGACAGCTGAGGAATCTCTACATCAACTATCATTGAACGGGTATAAACCGGTGAGCTTACATGTGTTAATAGATGGGAAGGTTTTACCTATGGAGGTGGATACGGGTTCTTTAGTTTCATGTATTAGTAAAGAAACTTATTTTAGGTTATTTTCAAACCATCCTATACAAAATTCAAAAATGATTTTCAGATTTTATGATGGAACCCAAATTATACCGGTAGGGGTAATAAAACCTGTGGTTACCCTTGGTAAAATAAAAAAAAACTTAGAATTGTTCATTGTGAAAGGGGGAACTACTTCCTTATTAGGTAGACAGTGGTTATCAGAATTAAAAATTGATAGTATCCCATTTTTCCATACTGATTGTTTTTCGGTTAGTACGAAACATAGTTGTGATCAATTGAAACTTTTACTCGACAGATATAAGGAGCTATTTACAGAGGGACTGGGTCGATTCAAGGGAGGCAAGGCGGAGTTAAAAGTGCGGGAAGGAGCCCAACCGGTATACTGGCGCGCCCGGCCGGTGCCGTATGCGTTGCGCGACCGAGTCGAGGCCGAGCTCGTCGCGATGCTGCGGGATGACGTCATCGAGCCAGTGGAGAGTGCGGACTGGGCAACTCCGCTAGTACCGGTGCGTAAGGCTGATGGTGGACTCCGTATATGCGCAGATTATAAAGTAACTTTAAATCCAGTTCTCATGGTAGATAGGTATCCTCTTCCACGTATCGAGGATTTGTTAGTTAAGCTAAACGGTGCGTCCATTTTCTCAAAAATCGATTTATCACAAGCGTATAACCAAATAGAACTCAATGATCCAAACAATTTGACGGTAATCAATACTCATAAGGGTCTATTTAAATATAAAAGACTAGTATATGGGTTAGCCTCAAGCCCAGGTATTTTCCAAAGGATTATGTCAAGTCTTCTGAGTAACATTCCTAATGTTGAGGTATTTTTGGACGATGTTATTATAGGAACAAAGGGAGGGGATATTAACCATCATTTAAATATTCTAGAACAGGTTTTCCAACGTTTACAATCAAACGGCTTCAAACTTAAAACAACAAAATGCCGTTTCATGACAAATGAGGTACGGTACCTGGGGTATATCATTTCCGCAGGGGGTATCAAGGTCGACCCAGAGAAAGTAGAGGGAATAGTCAACATTCCACAGCCCACAAATATTTCTGAGTTAAGAGCCTTCTTGGGAACCATTAATTTTTATGCCAAGTTTGTAAAGAATTTGAGTACAATATTATCACCATTATATCAGTTACTTAGAAAAGGAGTGACTTGGGCTTGGGATAGCAAATGTGAGGTAGCATTTAGGAAGGTAAAAAAAATACTTATTAGTGCCGAAGTACTAGCGCACTACGACCCGGATAAGCCGTTGATTTTAACGTGCGACGCGAGCTCGAAGGGAATAAGCGGAGTACTTAGTCAGCTAGAGCCGGTGGGGTCGTCACACGGCGCGGTCGGTGTCGGTGCCCACACGGTCGAACGGCCAGTCATGTACGTTTCGCGGGCACTAACAAGTGCCGAGGTACATTATTCACAGATAGAGCGCGAAGCACTAGCTATTGTATACAGTTTAGAAAAGTTACATCAATATGTGTACGGTAGGCGATTTATACTACGCACAGATCATAAACCGCTAGTAACGATATTTGGACCGAAACAAGGAATCCCCTCGATGATAGCAAGTCGCCTGCAACGGTGGGCTATCAAGTTATCGGCTTATACTTACGATATACAATACGTTAAATCACAGTCGAACGGTGCCGACGGGCTATCACGATTACCTGCTAAAACTGATTTAACGACTAATTATAACTACACTAGACTTCCAGAACAGACACATTTACATTTTGCACAAAACGCACTACTGTTAGATCACAACGAGATTAAAAAACAAACCGAGCGGGACCCATTATTAGGTAGAATCTTAAATTACTTAAGAGATAGCTGGCCAGAGACGTTAGAGGTCACTGCCCTCCAGCCGTATCATAATCGCAGGAAGGAATTGTACGAAGAACTAGGTTGTATTTTGTGGGGTCACAGATTAGTAATACCGGAGGCTAGTAGGAAGACGGTACTAGCGGAGCTACACGAAGCGCATATGGGGATCGTGAAAACGAAATCTTTCGCACGTAGTTATGTATGGTGGCCGGGTATAGACGAAGCGATTGAGTCTATGTGCAAGGCATGCACAGTATGTGCGACGGAGAGTGACGACCCGCCGAGGCACGTGCCCTCCCCGTGGCCTTGGCCCGAGAAACCATGGGCGAGACTCCATGTAGATTTTCTAGGGCCTTTAGATGGAAAAACATATCTAGTAGTGGTAGATGCTAGAACTAAATGGATCGAGGTAAATCAAGTGCCTAGTACAGCAGCAAGTCATACTATAAATGTATTAAGTGGGTTATTCGCACGGTTTGGGTTACCAAAACAGTTAGTATCAGACAATGGTCCACCCTTTACTAGCAGCGAATTCAATTTATTTCTAGTAGGTAAGGGCATTAAACATTTATTTTCACCAGCTTACCATGCCCAGTCTAACGGAGCCGCGGAAAATGCAGTTCGTACCATTAAACGAGCGATTAGAAAAGCAGGGAGAAGTAACCTGAATATTCAGTTATTTATAGATAATTTCCTTTTACACTACAGAAACACAGAACATTGTACCACGGGAGAGACCCCCGCCACACTCATGTTCGGTAGGAGACTCCGCACAAAATTAGATTGTCTGAGACCGGATAGGGAGGCAAAGGTTAAGAAGGCACAGGCACGACAGCAGGAGTGCGGTGGTAGTGGTACTAGGACATTAGGTGTGGGAGAAGAAGTATGGATCAGACAACATAAGGCTAGGGATAGATGGGTGATAGGTAGGGTCCTTGAGAAAATGGGCGTTACGGACTACAAGGTACTTGATACATCAGGCAGGGAAATACACAAACACATAGACCAGCTTAAACGCAGACCACGGAGTTCATTAATCAGTCCTTCCACTAGCGTTATCCATGAACCAGAACCGGAACCTAGAACGACTGCCAATGACGGCGTTGTAAGCGGTCCCGTCCAGCCGGCACGTCCCAGTGGCGTGGAGTCGAGCCACGGGCTGACCGATGATCATCTCCGAGGCCAGGTGGAACCAACTTCGCCGGAAAAGTTTTCAACATCCGTCTTGCCCCATGAATCGACGCAGTCTCGTCCTATACGTACGTGCCGCCTTAGGAACCCGGTTAATTATAAGGTGTGACTAAGACATAAATGTTTTAATTGTTAGTAGGACTCATAATGTAACTAGGAAGGGTTTGTAAAGGTTTAGCATGCAACCGCCTAATGGTTCTTAGACCCTATGCTGAGAATAAAAGTTTTTTTGTATAGCCAAACTTATGTTAGTAATTAACCATCTAAGCTTATTCTATTTATGTAGATACCTATCTGATAAAGGTCATAAGATGATCTCACTAGAAACAAGAACCTAGCTTATTTATCTTTCCTTATGTATGTAAACTTATGTGGAAGTAATTTACGGTGGAGGTATTGTAATGTATGTAGGTAGGCAGGTGCGTGTGAGGCGCGCGCGGTGCGGGGGCGCTGCGATCGCGGGATGCACCGGCGTGCACTCACTAGCTCGGATTGAATGGAAATATACTTGTGTGTGCATTCCGCTGGTTTTATTTCAAAGTTAGTTCACAAAGATACGAAATATCTTTGTAAAGCCGCAAACTCTTGACAAATTGTTAATCAAAGGGTGCTTCAAACGCTTGTAAATCGAAGTACCTTCTTTTATTAACCGACTTCAAAAAAGGAGGAGGTTCTCAATTCGTCGCGTATTTTTTTTTTTTTTTTATGTTTGTTCACCGATTACTCGAAGGTGGCTTGACTGATTAAGATGGTTCTTTTTTTAATGGAAAGGTGGAAGGTCCGAGGTGGTCCCATAAAAATTTGGTGAGGATCTGATGAGGATCTTCGAAGTGAGGACCGGAAATGCTCCTCAAAAAGCTGTATTCAATTCACTTGTTCACCGATTACTCGAAGGTGGCTTGACCGATTGAGATGGTTCTTTTTATAATGGAAAGGTAGAAGCCCCTTGGTGGTCCCATAAAAATTTGGTGAGGATCTGATAAGGATCTTCGAAGTGAGGACCGGGAATGCTCCTCAAAAACCTGTATTCAATTCACTTGTTCACCGATTACTCGAAGGTGGCTTGACCGATTGAGATGGTTCTTTTTTTAATGGAAAGGTGGAAGCCTCGTGGTGGTCCCATAAAAATTTGGTTAGGATCTGATGAGTATCTTCGGAATGATGGACAGGATAGCTTCCCAGAATGTAATAAATTACTCGTTTTTGGACTTCTACCAAAAAGAAAAGACCCCTAAAGAACTAAGTACAGATTGATGGGCCACCTAAAACCACCTTCTCATCAGCAAACTCCTCAATAATTAAAATTACGGTAACAATAGGTAATGTTAATTTATTTGGCAGTCGAAAGTAGGTAGGTAGGTACTAAAAAGGGTGAAATAAAAAAATAATTTAAAAATTAAAAAACCGACTTAAAAAAAGAACTAAAATAATTTAAAAAATTTAAAAACCACCAAAAAAAAAGAATTGATAAAAAAGACCAAAATAACCTCTACATACAGCGCCACCGACTAATTAATCTGTTTTATCATCTGAAGTCGGGCAGTTTTACTGGCTGTATGGTCCCATATTGTACTTAGTTTGGAAAAGAACTAAAATAATTTTTTAAATTATTTTAGTTCTTTTTTTAAGTCGGTTTTTTAATTTTTAAATTATTTTTTTATTTTTTAGTATCGGTTTAATTTGAAGCTTTATTTGAATATTTCTTCGTGGTGTTTGTTCATTAGAATTCTGGTCACAGAGTCGGTTAAGTGAATAATTCGCAGGAAGTGATCCAGCATGCAGAATCAAGACATTATGTTATCTCGTACGCAGTTCGGTGTAACTCGGTGCGTGAGCGGAATACTGAGCGCCTGTCTCATCGACAAATGGGATTTCGAAGGTTGGATGGAATTGTTGATTTTGTTTATGTAAGATATTGGTGAGATAAGCTTGCCTCGCCTCATCTCACCTGACAGGAAGGGATGACGAAGTTTTGCATATGTAGCAAGGCCTGCTTGTCCCAAACCCATTCACTCTAGACTTCTTGGATCGATATCATGTGGGCTCAGTTGCCTTATTAATTATGAAGTTAGAGAAAGTAAATAATAAAAACATTATTTTGCCGTAATCGGGTGATAATAAAGTAGTCTTACTGCCGAATACAGAAACGATCGATAGGTACCTACTTAAAATTTGATTAGGCACTTGTTTAAGCAAGTAAGCAACTAAAATTCAAAAATCCAAATACTAATTTTAAATCTAAAAGCTGCTCAATTATTTAAGTACCCCTCAGGTTTTATGTAGCGGTTATGTATTCGGATGTTAGTATAACAAGTTAGTTTCTTAGATAACAATATAACATATCCGTGAAGATGTTGAACAGCAAACAATCCAAAGAGAAAATAATAACTTTAAATTGTTCATTACTCTGTTCAGTGAACGTTCACATCGTACGTCGGTCGTTTGACACCAGAGTTTACTAGCAACACACAGACAGCTAAGGTAGTACGTACGAGGACGTAAATCAATTGGTGCTCTAACGACGTGATGATATAATTGCTAAATTGATCGGACTCGATTCATTTGAGCGAAAATATAACCGAGAGTCGTGGGAAAGTACGTATATCCACGTCGCAAGTTAAAAGCTGGGAAGAAAGGTGGAATCAAATAATTGTACGAGGTCGACCGCGATAATTGACTTGTTGCCACCCCCTACCTCCCCGGGTGCCATGCCTCATGCACTGGGGCTTTGTTAACGGGGTAATTTGCATAGCTACTGTACTCTGCAACCCCATTTATACCCCTCAATTGTTTTGTTTCAGTTTCCTAGAGATTAATGGTAATTGCTATGACGAATCACGTCACTTAGCCCACCGCACTATTCTATCTGAACTGAACTGAATCCTAGTCTAAGTAGTCAACCGTGATACATTAACAATATGTAATGTAACGAACACACAATTCGATTACAGTAAGAGTAGACAAAGAAATAAATAATATCGTAGTATTATTGCTAGCCATTAACTTCCCGTGGATTATATTATTAATGCTGGTGTTATCCGGTCGTTCTCGAAATAGCTATGTTGACATCACCATCCATACATGCTTAGAGTTAGATTCACATACCGCCCGGGAGCGCGAGCCTGTTCGCAAACAAACAAAAGAATCTTTGTGTTATGTTTGTGATAACACGACTCCGCCGGCTTTATGCAACATTTCGTACAATGTTTATCACATGGGAATAAACATAAAATTTAACTTTCGACCATAAACCGACAACGACCGATAAATATAAAACTGCGGCGAGTACGCACGCCACTAAGATTTCTACAATATTAAACAGGGTTAAAATCCAATTTACAGTTTTCGGCGTTAATTGAGAGTCGCTTGACTTTCACGTTTTAGGACTATCATATTTCTGTTGTAATTAACGCACTGGTGGATGTAACTTAGTGGAAACTCCGTGTAATAATTAAGTTTGAGGTAGCGGTTCACCGGAATATCCTTCGCTACAGGACTTCATTAAAGATAATGTAAAAATATTATTACTAAACTTGGGACGTGGCCTAATGGTATGGTAATAACTTTTTTATCAAGTTTCTTCTATGTAAATTATGAAATTTTGTAAGGGTAAACAAATATAATTCTACTTCGTTTAGGAAACAAGGGGGAAGGTAAACCGGCTTGCTCGTTTCTTTATTTATGGCGGCATTATTTGACGGCCTCTATGGCGCGTCCTACGAGCGCGCGACTACAATGCAGAAGGCTGCGGGTTCGTTTCTCGCCGGTTGCAAAT
Organism: Idaea dimidiata; assembly: GCA_949358125.1. Classification (NCBI taxonomy): domain Eukaryota; kingdom Metazoa; phylum Arthropoda; class Insecta; order Lepidoptera; family Geometridae; genus Idaea; species Idaea dimidiata. The sequence goes on from OX442334.1 coordinate 459,153, forward strand.
ATTTTTGCTTAAAAATAAATATTTGTATCTGGTTTGGGTGTCTTTCTATGTGTAATATGTATGTATTATGTATATGTATGTAAAAAAGTAGTATACCTATTCGTTGTCTGGTGCCCATAGTTCAGGCCTAGCGCTTAGTTTGGGGCGGATTGTGCAGTGTGTAATGTCGTGCAATTTTTATTTTATATTTAAACATCGCGCGTCGCGAGTCGTCGACATGAATCGTTGAGCGTATCCAATTCTTTCAGTGGCGATATGTACATTATATTGTTGGCACTGATGGTGCCAGCCGCCTCAGGCCTGGTCGACTGCAGGGCAGCGTGCCGCAGCTGTCGCGAGAAGAAGGAGCCACCATCGATGGTCGAGGTATACTGCTCCATGTGCGAGGAGTGCAAAAAAGAAAGAAGAGCTAAATTAAGAATAGGTGAATCGCCGACGACAACACACCTCGTTGAAGCCGTCATTACCATCAGCATTGCACCGGAACAGACAGTGCAACTCGAGAAGCTTGCTCCGTCGACGTCAGAACCTATACATTCCACTCCGACCACTGACCACATACTCGAGAGGATGAGGAAAGAGTTCGCGACTGCTAAGAGGTATCCCTCTTACGGGCTACCAAGCTATGATGACCCTCATTATGATTATGGCCGTCCACTGCGCCAGGGGCACCTTAAGGGCGGCAAACGGCATCGTCAAAGAGGGCACCAACCTCAGGAACATCAGTACCAGTTCGAAGACGAATACCAGGTCGAACAAAGAGATCGACAACCTTTGCGTTCCGGAGGTTTGTACGAAAGGGTCAATCAATTCAATTTGTAGATATTACGTTGACATTATAGTCAAATAATTCAATTAATACATTGCCAAAACTATTTGCAGTAGGTATAGTCAATATGACTTACCAACTTTGTTTAAGAGGATCCTGTGTTCCCGAAAGGAATGCAACCGGAAACATCGCTCTGATAAGGATGAGGAGAAACAACTAATCTCAGATTAAGTATGGTAGCTTTATTTATAGAATCGATAGAGTAGAGGTCCTCCAGATCTCTGCATTTAAACTTAAATTTGATTATAATACAGTTCTAGATATTCCCGAGGGTTGCCCGACACCTCCAGACTGCTCCTACGAGGTTTCCTGCGAAGACCTCACAACGCCACCCACCACGGAGCAAACCAGAACGACAACAGCTCCAACAACCACAATGAGAACCACAACAACACGCAAACCTTGTCCTCCGATCAAACAGTGTAGAAAGAGGAAGAGGCGGCCACGGCGACCTTGTGGTATGCCTTGTATGATGCCCATCTGCCCATGTCCATTTCAAATGATGTGTCCTGGAAAGCAGTGCGCGAACCAGCCTACTTCACAGCCTTCTTTCCAGCCAACTGTAACTGCTTCAGTTAATGACGCAGAGGTTAGCGTACCTCAAGGTTTGACAACACAATCGAATGATTACTACTACATGTACGTTGGTGTCCCGAAAAATGTAATAAAACACTAAGTAGACACGTTTTATTGTTTGTATTGCGTGTCATGGAGCCCTTGATTGACGTTAGTCAGTGGTAATGATGTTGTTGTTAGTGAATAAAAAAAGTTACTAGTGGGAGGCTTCGGCCAGAGCTCACCACCAATGGGTACGTAGACCGGTGAAACAACTAAGCAAAGATGGGCCGGTATTGGCGTCTTCCAAACGTGGACAAGCATGCACTTTCGACGGGCCATAGTAGAATACACAATGCGACATTTTTCATCGTCAGGTGAGATAGTGGTTAAACGCTGTGTTTTCTGAATATCTGCTTAAGCTGCCTTCTTTGATAGTTCGATATTGATTAAACTTCGTCTAGAGTTCTAAAATATTACAAAGTATAAAATACTGCCCTACTAAGTAATCAAGTAGGTATTAAATAGTCCGGCGTTTAAGTTATTAGTTTATAAAACACAAATATTGGTATTGGTAGCCTTTATAGTATCATCATTACGACGAAGTAGTGGGTGTTGGTATTAGAGAATGTTTATAACAAGTTATCAGCAGTAGGTATCTGTTTGTTTGCGATAACGATCGAGTGTATCAATTTGCCACGAGCGTCGTGATGGGAACATTCGGTTAGATCAGATATTGTTGGAGGGAATAATGTCTGCTCTGATAATGCTTGTCGATAATGTGAAATGGATTTCAATGTCGGACATCAATTCTGATAGCAATTATGCATTTTTACCTATCCTTGTTTCTCTTTAGGTGGATAGGTTTTTTGCGAAAATAATCAAGTTGAACAAACAACGCAAAAAGGAATTCTTAAATATATAAAAAAATAGCATTGATTTATCTAAAATATAGAACAAGATAACAATGTAATTTCTCATAAGATCAGATTTCACGTTCGTACATCAATGTCATGGGAATCTATGTATTACTTATGTAGGTTCGTTACTAATAGATACATAATGATTATACATAGCATTGTCATACCTAGTCAAATTGAAAGACTGTTTCATTAGTCTATAGGCTTTCAGTAAATTATAAACATTATAATTATACGAACAAACTACTGAGTCACCATGATGTACGTTTTTGATTTTCTTTAACTTCTAGAAAACAATTTAATATATTGCAATCCACGAGTTAAATTAGCGTACCTACTATATAGTCTTATATATGCAACATTATATATTAATGTAGTATATACATAGTCAGATTGGCATTTGATATGTGAAGCAAGGTACATATAACGTAATATACGTAAGTAGGTACATAAACCATTGAAGGTCCAGTAACTCAGACGCCCGTCTGTCTGTCCTTCAGGACCCTTTTAAAACAATAACCTGACACAAGTCCGCTATCAACCATCGATGTGATATGATTAGTTAAAACTGATCGCTAGAACTGTCAGTCGTCGGTCGTCGGTCGTCGCGTCGCCTCCGCGTCGCTCCAAGCAACGGTAGGTACCCAAAGCCGAAGGTCTGACATCACGCGATCACTTGTTGAGTCTTGTTTGACCAACAACCTTCGCAACTTTCGGGATGAATAGAACCGTTACCAACTTGATAATGAAGCGTTAAACTTCAAGTTTATTTTCAGTCGAGGCGGATTTACAGAAACTTTATTAAATAGATCGATACAACACAAAGGCTTCGAGGTAAACTTGACAGACAGAGCGATACTTTTACAGCTTTATTTTCCGTCGCTGTAATGTAAACCTCTAGTAAGGGATGATTCTCATTAGACCGGGTAGAGGCGGGGACGGGCTACTTCTTCATGAAGACAAGTTTATGTTTTGCATGTTGTCCCTGTCCCTGCTGTTTTCATAATCTAATGAAAATAATCCTTAACTCCTTACAACAACTAGGATTTACCAAGTACCTACTACATTCTCAAACCGCAACATAATTTCTGACAAGAACTTAACTAGCTACTAACACCATTCTTTCTACTCTTATTAAGTTAATAATCACTACCAAATATGTATACTAACGAACTATTATACTTCCTTCCTTAAGTGTTCCTTTAGCGGTACCTACGTAAAGTAATTAAGTACAGTAACTTACTTATCCAATGAAATTTAAATAGTCCAACTATAAAGAAAGAAAAGAAAAAGGAAAGATATGGCCGAAAAATTATACCATGTCACGTGATTCCTGTGTAGCTCAGTGGTTAGAGCATTCGCCTGGTTGGCGAAGGGACGCTGGTTCGAATCCTGTCATGGGGATTTTTTGGATATATTTCCTTGCTAAAAATATTTCTATGTTTAAAATGCCTTGAGCAATAAAAACAAAAATAAATATTAGTCCAACTACTTTTTATTATCCAATTGCAAGGAACAAGTAATAATTTTTGACGGCAAATAGATAGAAACTTTAATGCAAATTAAATGATTCCTTTTACAGATAAAATATATTTAACGAATAAGTCCGAACGGAACCAAATTTAAAAGACTGTGACTTTTTTGTTCGGTGGTGGTACATTTTATTCGTCAATGGCGTTAATGGCGATGTCTTCCAGGCTTACTTAAGGGCACTATAGTAGATTAGATACGTGTTTAACTTCAGCGGTAATATGGTAACTTTGGCACCATTTAATAAAGTTAGGTTTCAAGTTCCAAGTTTCGAAGTAACTCTTAATAATGCCACCTGACTCAGGTCATACTCATCACTCATGTCACAACGGCTAAAGTTTCGAATGTAGTGTAAAGGTAAGGGGAAAGGATACGTACTCTGTTCTCCACACAAACGTAGGTACGTTGCTACCTGGATAAAGACATTAGAGCAAATTTCGTATACAATAAAAAAGTTAATATGTTGTATATCCGTTGTTTAGTAATTACCCATCGTACAAGCCCAGTGCTTAGTTTGGGGTTAGATTGCGCTGTGTGTAATTTCGTGCAATATTATTTTTTTATAATAGACCATTGACTTCATCCTCGCTTCCCGCATCAGGTGAGGTTAGGTCAAATGCTTGCCTATTCCATGTAGAAAAACATATTCCATACATATTATGTTTGTATGACCATGCCCCTACGTTTTTTTTCATATTCTATATTTTTTAAAAACATAGTCAATACCCCGTTATTTAATAATAGTTGTTGTGAAAACAACCATGTCAGTTTAAATACAGTATACAGTGTAACCTTAATATAAACGGACCTCAATAATAATTAACGATTTCCTCGATTTAACGATTTTTTCATAATCCCCCTGAAATGCCACATAAGAGTAAATGTAAAATACTTATAAGTACCTTTATTTACATTTTCAACATTTTTTGCGAACATCCTCTTTATAACGAATTTTCAACTATCAAAAAAGCGTAAATACCTCTAATCAATAAATTTTATCATTCCAAAACGTTTAGACATAACGTTCCCGCCAATAAATGACCCTTTATCCCCTAGTTGTGATTCATAACGCGACAGATTCCGACACGTTTTTTTCGTAAAACAATCATTGTTGTATGATGGAAAGTAATGAAAACACTGCTGCTGTTACAATGACTCAGAAAACTCTTTATAACAAATCATAAACCAACCTAACCTCAATATAACAAACTTCCATTGAACAAATTTCTTGATATAACGAATATTGACTTGTTCCCTTCCGATTTGTTACATCAAAGTTGCACTTATATATTATTTTTCCCAAGTTCATTTGTATTCTAATTGGAAAATTTTAAAAAAAGTAGGACTATGTTCATGACAGATAAACCAACATATTATTTGCTCTAATGTATTTTATCCACAGACGACACGGTCGACTACTTTTGTGTGGAGAACGATTAGGTAGGTATTCATTCCTCCAGCGTCGTTCCGTGGAGGTGTTTTGAGGCAATGACCAGTTGATGAACTGAAACAGTGAACACTGAAACTGTGTCGGCTATTTGGCACCGATTACTGGACTTTTATTTAAAGAATAGACTACATTGAACCGAATAACGTGTCACAGAATAAATAATAGTAGTTACCGTGTTCAATGATACGTTAATAACGAGGCAAGTTTTAACCGATTTACAAAAAGGAGGAGGTTTCTATTCGGCTTTTGTTTTTGTGTTTGTTCCTGGATATCTCCACCGTCGAAGGTTCCTTTGCAGGTTGCAGGGTTATAAACTCTTATTATACTAGTACTAGGGTCTACGGCTATGAAAAAAAAATTGTTAAATTTCACCACACAATTTTGAGGCTGTTGAGCATGTGCGGTGAGATTCGACACCATTTTTCGTAGCAGATGAAGACACTAGTGTGGTAATAGAGTTTACTAAGGAATGATTTATATTAGACCGTCACGAGCGCGGGCTGTCGCTTTTGTGTATAAAGAAAGCACGGACGCAGCACCTAAGTCAAGTTTTCTTCATACAAAAAAGCGACGGCCCGCGCTCGTGACGGTCTAATATAAGTTATCCCTAACCCGTTTGCGTTTGATTATTTTTTTACATATTTAAAAGAGAAAATAATATGTTTATCTACTTCGAAAAAATAAGTCGAATAGTCCGCGAAAATGCAGTAAATTGCTCACTTTTGTATTTCTATCAACAGAATGGCATTTATGTTACAATCAGTGAAGCTAAATAGGTACTTGTTTTTGTTTCTCTATACATCAACAGAACTTGAGACTGACGTAGTTTGAAACATCTAAACATATAATTCAATCCGCTAAACGTTCGGTAGTCGGTGCCCGTACGTTTCGTGTTGGTTTCGAATAAACAAAACATCATGATTTGCGATTAGTACTGGTTGTAATCTAGATTAAGCTGAAACTAACCTAGCCTAACTAAGAATACCTAGTTTATAACGGATTTAATAGGCATCTTTTAAATACGAATGTCTAAATTCGACTTTATAGTTTTGAAAAACATTTTTTAGTTTGCTACAACCAATACCAACGAATATTGAATGAACAAAGTTATGATGAAACACGAGCGCGATCTCTGTGAACAAAATGTTCAGTGACTGCGAATTTCAGTGAAGCTCGTTCGAACAAAGCAACTTCCAATTTTATAAACAGTGTTTTTTAAAAAAAATCTTTATTACTCATAGTTGCTTTTATAAATGCTTTTACAAGTTGAAATACGCAGACGAATACCTTCGTTTCATCTTGAGTACTAAGAAAAAGATTTAATGAAGTTACTGAAATGGTACTCTACCTGTAAGTTTATTTGAGTTAGTTTCAAATATCTTTGAAACGAACTGACAATATTTAACTGTCAAGAGCAAAGTCTCTTTTTCGCTAATGTTAATAAGGGGTTTCTTGTTGACTATGAAACCTTAAAAACAACAACAACAACAAAAGCGATACGAATGCATTACTTAGTCAAAGTGACCTCGTCAATAAATATATCGCCCATAGGCTTTAAGGCAGTCCATTGTGTTACTTCGGTTTAAGTTATTTTTTGTATGTTTTGAATATGTTTTTTTGGTGAAATAAAGCGTTAATCTATCAATCTACCGATAAATACCGGTATAACACCGCATCATCAACAGTAATATCATTAGATGACACAGTGGTCAAACTCTTGCTATATTATTTCACCAATATTGTGGATACTTTAGTGTCCTAAGATGATATTATAACAAATCAAAATATCTCGCAATGTATTAACTGCAAATTTACCATAGAGTATCCTCCTGGGCGGTCGCCTGGTCTGAGCGCCGTACGCACCCGAATCCTGCTCCGCATCAGGCACGCAGGTGCCGATGATGATGCCCATCTCTCCACCGCACCGACACCCGGCCACCATCCACTATCATCTCACCATATACCACATATACACGCACTCTTTGACACGGACATTCACTAGCATTCCATAACACTGGTTGGTAGAATAGAAACGATTAATCGTTCGCTTTTGTTACATATAGAATAATTTAAAAGCGTTGTTTCCGTATGCGTCGTCGTTTGAATATTGATCGGTAGACGTGTGGAGACGTGCGTCCGTCGGACACAATGACCTGTGACTGTACTTCTACTTTAGGTATATCTACAACTCAACTACATGCCTACTTCCACTGTCACTAGCCGACTAGCCGGCCTGACACCCGTCACTACCGCTTACGTCACAGGCCATACAAAGCGCACTCACAAACCCGTCGATGTCGAAATATATACGCAAATACTCTACTACAACATTTCACGCAGCAATTCGTTAAGATAAAGATACTTACTAGATCACAGAGAGGAAACCCGTGTTGAAAAATAAATGACAGTTGAAAGTTGTAAGTCGAATTTCAGCGTTGCTGCACGAAATGTATGACGTTTTCCAGTCTGATGAGGTGATCACAGAGACTGGATCGAGCTCTTCACGATGCCATTTTCGGGAATTAATTGGCTCGGAAATATAGAAACCTTCGTTGTTATGAGCCATTATATTAATAAAGACAATATGAATAAAAGAGTGGGTGATATTAGCTTTCTTGAATGGAAGATGAAACCTGATATAGTTAAGTGACATATTTCTCGGAGCAATGTACTGAAACTAAATATATGCTAATATTGTAAAGAGGAATAACATAGGCTACTTCTGTTCTTGATATTCCCACGGGATCGGGACTTACGCGGGTGAAAAATTTGTGCTTTCTAAGACTCGACTAATTAGGTACATAATTTCATTAGTATTTTATTAATGTACGTACATATTTGTAGAGACGTGGCGTGGGTTGTCTTAATAAGATTAGTAGAGAATTCGATGGAGATTGTAATTAAATTTAGTGCCACTTTTGTCCACAAAGGTATTATGGGAGTACTTTTCTAATTATATACTTAGATTAGTTGTTCTTTGAAAATGTGGCTTCGCCCGTATCGTTGTCTTTGAACTCAACACAATAGGTGTATGTCCTGCTATTTGCTATATTAAAAAGATAAAAGACAGGGTTTTTTGGAATAATATGGATATTAGATTTGATAGACTACTATAGTGATTTTAAACTAACATTGTGGTTGGTTGTTGGTGACATAGTATTTGTACTCGTATACATTATAAGATTCAACTGAACTGAACAATAATAATATATCAAGGGAGAGTCCAAACCGCGGACCCTAGAGACATGAAATTTGAGGGGTGTATTATTTGTGATGGGCAAGTATCCACTAAGAAAGGGTTTTTCGAAATTACAATGGGATCGGGCCTTACGCAGGGGTATCCGCGGGACCTCCTAGTATTGTATATACCCTGTTTTCAAATAATATTTTTAATATAGCCCTAATTCTTAGTCAGCATGATCACGTGTTCGTTAGTTCCCAGTAAATCTGAACCACTACAAACAGATGGTCAAACCGACCAGCAAACGTAAACACTATAAAGCACTCGAGTCTAGATGATGTTTATTTGATCGAGGTATTGACGTAGCACTGGATGCCGTTGTTATTCGAACAACTACAACTAACATGCCGGTATGTAATCAGTGGTCATCAATTTACTCACTTACCTTGTCAAGAACGGGCTTAATTATAAACTAGTTATGTTTGTTTTAAATAAGAAGTTTTATAATACATAATGAGAAATTAAAGTAACGTAGCTAATATAAACGCTTGTCTTCAGTTACGCTAAACGAAAAACGCGGCGAACGTCGCCTACCTAATCCCTTATTATATGAGGATATGCTGGCAACATTTCTGCTTCATCATGCGTTTTATTTGCTATAAACAGACAGTGTAAAACCTACTTATCCAAATATTTAATAGTCAATGTGAGAAAGCAACGAAATTAATATAATTTTTGGGTTTTATCGCGTTTCTTTTTTCAATGCTTGACGTTTCGAGGGCTTCACAGACCTCTTGGGTATAGGTAAACCCAAGAGGTCTGTGAAGTCCTCTCAGGAGCCCAGGTGAACTCCTGAGTAAGAGGATTAAGAGCAGTTAATAATTAATTTTTCCACAAATAACCTCATTAAGGTAATGTTTTCAAATATTTTGTACAATACCATAATGTTTGAGCTTGGGAGTGAATTGCAAGTCCGGTTCATAACACAATTTTCAAATCTATATCAAATGCTATGTATGACAATTCAAAGGAGAAGAACGGAGAGAACAACGCAATTATAGGTAATATACATATAGGTAGGTCAGCGTATAAAACACGAGTGTAATAAGGAAGTCTGACGTCATACCGGCTAAAGCAAATTGCGTGCAGCTTATCTAAATGAACAGTGGAGATTTTGTCGACGTAAATCACTGTTTTTCAAGTTAAGGCACTTTGACTTAGTCAAGTCAACTTTTGTGAATGACTTTGGCCCATAAACATTTGGCAATCAAAATATATGTCTACCTATTTATCTAGGATTTGGTCCAGAACAAATGAACCAATTTTGATGAGCTTCGAACTCACGTCTTGAGTCTGATACCAAACCTAAACCTAAATTTCAAATATTTGCAGTATTTAGAAAATAATCTAATTAGACAGTTCAAGATTTCTTTAGAGGACAAACACAAATAATGAGTTGTTTACGAGTAAATCACCGTTTACAATTGAAACAGTATTTTGTGTGCAGAACTCTATTTAGTCACGCGAGGTTACCTACGGGCCTGTGGAACTCCAGGGACAAATTACAAACAATCTAGTACAATGTATACAAAAAGGACAACGTTTGTTTGGCCTAATTTCGTGTCTGAAGACGCACATTATACATATGTTGGACAAATTGTGAGGGTTTCTTAAGAGCTATGAAACAAGAGGACTTGATTAAAACTTGGATTTGACGGGACACAGCCGCATCATGTTTACCTAAGGGAGATCTGATAAGAATTGTAGTTTTTGTAAAGGTAACCATGTAATATAGATAGATAGATAGATTAATACTTTATTTGCACAACCAACAACAATACAATCAGTTTACATAATTATTGATAAGTTAATTTCAACAATTTAAATGGCTTTTTATGACAAGCACATTTGGCCTAAAGCTAGCTGTTAAGTTTATGCCTCACGATCTCAAAAGTATCACTGGATTCAGAGAAACAATAATACTTCTAACATATACATACCCATTACCCATACATCCTATATGGGACAAAAGCCTTTAGCCTGCTTCTACAGACCTTGTATGTTTTATGGACCTACCTGTATATAACATATATTATATAACCTGTAATTTCCACATCCTAGATATATGATTAAATAACGGTATAGTGACCATTTGTTTTCACGGAGCTCGATATTTCGCCAGTAATTGGCTTGTTCACAAGACTGGATACTGCGGTTAAGCAAAGCAAGTACTACCTCCTTCCTCGCGCGTGTTATTGAGTAGTAGTTGGTAGAAAAAACAAACACCACTAGTATATTTCTACATACTAAGTACGAAGTTGTTTATCTGGATCATTCACATTATTTCTTGTGGATATCTGTTCCATGGTACTACTGAGATTTTTTTTCTTACTAGTTCGTTGGTAACTCGCCAGGGGGATCGTCACTAGTAACATTAAAAGAGCAAAATAACTTCTAATCACACAGCTATTTATCTACAGAAGTCAAAGAGCTAAATGAAAAGGCTTATTCTCGATATCCAACATGTCCTATATAAGTTGTCGCTGTTTGTTTTTGTAAGCCATGTGATATTTTAGTTGAATGGCTTCGTCAGTGACGTTAGAGAGGAGATAGTTGGATCATGCATTTGTCGTAAAATAAAGTAGCACGTTCCGTAGGCGGGCGGAGATATAGCGCACATTACGCTACTTGTGTTATGTGTGCTTCCAATAGGTATCACGAAAATTATAGTAATACTGTAATGAAGGCTTTGAGAAATGCGATGCTAGATGTTGACAGCGACTTCGTTCGTCTTTATATCGACTGATGTGTGTGAATGGAATCCTGTTTGATTTTACTAATATTAGTTAGTAGTTAACTAGTTAAAAACTATGAAGGAATAATACCTAAGCAATAAAAAAATGTAGAAAAACTCAGCTACTCGAGTGAGGTTGCAACGTAAAACGTAATTTGAAAGTCAAACGCAACCCAAGGATAAGTGACCAATCGATCTGAAAGCACTGAAAGTACCTACCAACGAATGCAACAAAAGGGGTAGTTATAAAATCAATGTTAGAAGGCACTGGTCCGTCACCCCCTGGCGAGTGGCGACGGCGAGTGGTGCGCAGGGGTGGCCAATCAGCCGAGCTTCAATACAAATAGTTGTCGATGGCGGATGCTGATTGTCGTTGGTTAATTGGTTCTAAATTTAAATAAAAACGTTTTGACCATTTTAGGTTAACAAGCTAAGAACATCGGCATACGTACATCCATTAATTAACCAACCTTACTATCTTACTAATATTATAAACGAGAAAGTTTGTATGTATGTAAGTGACTTTGTTATAAAACTATACTGAACCGATTGCGATAAAACTTGGAATATAGATCGCTGGAAACCTGAAAAAATACTAGGCTTGTTATCCGGATAATCTATGGGGATCTGTACTTCCCGGGTAAAACCGCACATAGCTAGTCGATCATACTTTAGAGGAGCTCATTGGCCTAGCTGCACCTGCCTATCTCGGATGGTCGTACGGGTTAAGCAACGCTTGGCACGGACATTACTTAGATAGGTGACCGATGTGTGTGGAAAAGAAACATATCGAGCTTCTCCGAGCTTCGGAAGCCACCTGAAGCAGTCAATGCAAAATAACTGCAAATCTAACAGGCCAATTCAGCCAAATGCCATCGTTTTAAAACAATGCTTTATTACTAACTTAGAGGCTTAGAATATCAGCACCGTTTCAATGACTTATTAGAAGACATTTGTTCGTCTGCGCCGCCTTAATCAGCGCCACACAAGTATTTTCCTCAATAATACACACATCGACCCCCCATCGCAAGAGAATCAAGTGTCACCATAACATGGTAATCAAGTATCGTCATAGGACTCCGATTATGGCATCCCACGTCTTTGTGTCGCGAGACAATGGTTACTACAATACAATGCCGATAGCGAGCGGTGCACAAACAATGAAATGTCGGATAAAGCAATCGAATAATACAAGATTAAATGCTTCCTCGAATATCGAATATTGTTTTTATTTATTTCTACTACCGACATCCTGCGGTTTTAGATACGTAAGTTTATACATAGTTCTGCGGTAATACTAAAACAAATCAAACAAACAAGAAAGTGATCTTTTATGGGCTCGTTTTTTACCTTTTTAGGTAAGTACGTAACCCTAAAAGCAGCCTGAATACTAACTGACAGGTGATTCAATTTCCTAAGCATAAATACTGGGTCAATACACATACTAAGCAACAGCATGTCCTATACTATACCATGATTTATCAATTTTTATTCGTTATTTTTAAAAAGCCTTATTGCTAAGAAAAAGATTGGATACAATTTTTCTATATTTCCACTTATCACATTAGGTGCCATTGTAGCCAATTCCGGAACAGAACAGGACACTTTTCATCCATAGAGGTGAGAAAATTTCATCTCAGTGCCATGTTCAAGGTAAATTTAAAAGCGAGGCAAGTTTAAATTCAGGATGAAAATATCATAAATATATAGCAATAGTGTCATGATAAAGGGCGGAAATGATCTCGCGCGGGAAGTAGCGTCCTGCCCGCCCAGCGCCGGAACCGGAAATAGAGGCGGCCGCGACACCTTCGGTCGACGACCTCTGTGACAATGCATATGTGAGCGAAATATACATTTATAGTACAAAAAATTACATTTAATATACGGTTTATTCTAGAGTCCCTAACCCCTTGCGTGTTATAGTGATCATGTCAAATAATACGAATTAAAAATGCATTTTTTTAAAGTAGTATGTAAGTAAATAAGTTGTATCTAAATACCAGCTGCATCCCACGGTTTCACACGAGTAAATCCCGATTATGTGGGAATATAGGAATCAAAAAGTATCCTATGTTACTCTCCTCGATAGTGTAGCTTTCTATTGGTTAAAGAATTTTTGGATTCGGTCCAGTACGTTCGGAGCTTATTCGTTACAAACAAATTAACAAATAAAGCTTTACTCTTTATAATATTAGCATGCTACTAAATGTATCTGTAAGATATTCCAAACAGGATGATGTTTTCTCGCAAAAGTATCGCATTGTTTAAATTAAAAGAAAATTCCGCGAATTTCCACCTCAAAAGCTTATTTATCTCGGTTCAACAAACAAGCAACTGTCTACAATGTACGTCTGCATGTTTATCTCACTTCATGCACCGAAATGGTGCCTTCAAGACATATTTATGTAAATTCGTAAATCCCAACATACTTTACCTTCTTTCACAACATCTCAATTATACCTACTTTTGGATTAAAAGCATTTTTTTAAGAACCAATATTGTTTTTCTAAATAAGTATCTAAATTAAATGTAGATTTAACACAGAAACAATTTAGCCACTGATTGTATTTTAACATGCACTATTCTGTTTCATGACTACTAAATACTTCCGGAACATTATTATCATATTGAGTGGTTTTGTCTTACATTTTTAGCGATCGAATATCATAACGAGACCAAAACAAAACTCAATTCCAAGCACGAATCGAATTCACACTACACTTTGAATTAACATTAACCACAGATTGCGGATTAATCGTATTCATACCAACCACAAATAAACAAGAAAATTGTCATATACAAAAATGTGTTTACGTTTTAAAATTGAAACGTAAGGTAAATGCGACCGCACGCGGCGGGCGCAACCCGGCGACTGACGGGGTAAGGGGCATCGGAGAGAAAAACTAAAGAGATATTACGTGCGAATAGGAACGGTGGATTTTCCCGAACGCAGGTACGCACCTAGTAGACCAAGAGCCCGTGAACCCCAGACCTTCGTTATTTTGTACAAACTGAAAGTTTGACAGCCCATGGTCCCAAGCCCAACAGTGAGGTGAGAGCGATATGGCAAATAATAAAGTTTAGGTTACAGTGGCTTTGGCAGATTAACGGTTCTAAAGGTGAGTAAAAGCATCTAATAATAATGTGTGTAATTACTAAAAAAAAATGAGCCGTGTTGGTCTAGTGGTAGATATCCCGACTTTCATTCCGAAGGTCGTCGTTTAGAATCCCGGCTAACCGAATGTCTTTTGTATGTGTAACACCAATGTCTTTTACCTTGCGGAAAAGTTATGTGCGTTTATAACATTGCTCATACGGTGAAGCAAAACATCGTAAGGAAACCCACGGCGGCTTAGTTAGTTCCAGACGTATTGACCAGTTCTTTCCTCTGGGCATGGCTGACTAGGCTGGGAGGGTGGTATAGGTGCTGGGCAAACCTACTTCCTCCTAACAACGTCCCGGGCATAAAGCGTCATGGCAATCAATCATTACCATAATGTTAACACTTAAAATCGTGGCTGTAACCCAAACTTCATATAGTCCATCGTTATGTTATCTGTGTTGGGAGCTTGCGCTGACAAACTTTTAAGCTTTTACAAAATAAAGACGGTCTGGAGTTCACGGGCTCTTAGACTATTTTACCTACCTACCTACGTACCGTAGAGGTGCTACTGAAGGTACTGAGTACAAAATTTACCAAGTAAACACGTAGCAGACACGATCGGGTGCAAATTTCCTTGTTTAGATGATATAAATAAATATAGAACACGCGTTAATAATCGTATTCGACAGGCTGTTTTTGCTGACCGTTGTTTCTGTGGCATGTATACGAGTATCTACGGGAAATTGATGTGCTTTATAAAGCGGTGAAGGAAAACATGCTAATGAAATTCGTAGCTTAGACGATCACAAGACAGTGCTCTGTTTAAATTAAAATTGACAAAACTTAAATATAGGTAAGCATTATGCAAGGATTTTTTTAAAATGATTTCGGAAACATATACGTTTTTAAGCAACATGAAATGTTGCTGTAGTCAGTTATTGTGTGAGGAATTAACAAATTTACACAACAATGATGACAAATCCTAAAAATATTATAAATCCGATTATTTGTTTGTATAGTTTTGTCTTTTATTTTCGCGATTCCGCATCATAATGAATATTTACCGAATATATTAATGAATATTTTATTCGCGTAAATATTGTGTTTAATTATGAGTTTGTTTGTACTTGTTTTGTTTGTTTGTTACCTCTTCCACCGATTCGCATGAAAATTTACATATGGATGGATACATGGATCCTGATATTCCGGCGGGATCGGGACGCGGGTGACACCACGGAACACGACTAGTATACTACATACAAATATTTAACAAACTCTAACAACATTACTAGGATAAACACCCTCCCGTGACTCCTACATAGAGTTACCCACGTTATATCATTTGAGTCAATACTGTACCAGCAGATATACAACTAGATCTAGCGAAATAAATTAAATCTATCCAGATTCCAGACCACCCACAGATAGTAATTTATGATCAATTTGTACATCCAGTGTTCTATTGTATGTAGTACGTACAGACACCCAACCAGATTCGAAGCGTGTATTGAATTCGGCTAAGACTTTTGAATAAAATTATCAATACGATTGGTAAAATAATTATATTAAATATCTTGAATTAAATAAATATGACAGGACGTTAACAGCTAGGCTTGTACTATGTGTATTATATAGATAATAAAATAAAGATAGTACTGCCACATTTGCCACTTAGTTTACGCGATCTCTACATAACATCCGCCTGTCTACCAGAACTATATCCACAAAATGAAATTGCAAAATTAAGCAAGCAAATAAGGAATCAGAATTTTTTTAAAGATTTCAAATTTAAAAAATATATTTGGAAATCCAAAATTTAAAATGCCGGTATTTGTTAGAACATTAAATAGTTTGGTAAAAGGTAAGTAAGTACCTTTCGAGCCGTTGCAGTACAGCTAGAAACCGAATTATAGAATACTATAGAATACCGGCGCCCAGCGGTGATAAAAAGCTTATGTGTTATTCCAGGTCCCCAGCAGCCATCACTAGTTTTTGTGTAATTGAGTAACAAAGTCACATACATGTAAACTTTTCGCAATTTATAATATTAGTAAGAAGATGTAATTAGAACACTTTTGAATCAAATCTAGAAAATAGGTGATTTCCAACGGCGCGGGCGCGGGCGCGGGCGCGGGCGAGGGCGCGGGCGCGGGCGCGGGCGCGGGCGCGGGCGCGGGCGCGGGCGCGGGCGCGGGCGCGGGCGCGGGCGGTAGAAAAAGGCGCGACATTACCGAGTTAGAGGCTAATGTATTCCTGAGAGGGCGCCTGCAAGAGCCATCCTATCGTACCACTACTGCCTACTTCAATAAATAATGTATCACATGCAAAGATGTTTAGGTACCGTACTATAAGATAACGCCGAGAAGCCTCAAATACATTTTTCTTCTTCTCGGGCTGTTTAATTGGAAATTAACTTCTATTTCCGATTTTAATCGCGTCACCTTTATTATAATAGCTGCGCCCCGCGGCTTCATCTGCGTAAGTTTTCCTGCGGGAATATCTGGATAAAAGTAGCCTGTGTTATCCCAGTTGTCCAACTATCTATATTCCAAGTTTCAATCGGCTCAGTAGTTTTTGCGTGAAAGAGTAACAAAGTCGCGTACAGACTTCCGCGTTTATAATGTTAGTATAATTATTTAAGCATTTTATCAACGCCCCAGTCAAGGTCTTTACAGGCCTCATCCTCAAAGGTAGACTGTAATTTGTCAAATTAAAAAAGGAGTAACTGACTCGAGTGGGGGTTTAAAAATTGTTTCGTTTTTAACAGGGTTCAAATAGAGGAGAGGGTTAGCAATTATTGTTTTGTTATTTTTTTTAAGTAATCATAATGGGGAAACTGGTAATTGAGACAAATGTTAACATATTAAAAGTGACCTTTTAATGCATCTTAAACCAAATCGACAGGTTAAAAAAATCTAAATTATATAATATCGATTTACGATTCCATACTGAAAGGTACCATACGTATCCTGCGCGAGCCCGACTCGTATTTGGCCTCGTTTTTAGATACGACCAATGTAGAATATGATATTTAATTTTGTATTGAATTTACTGCAAAAATCGAGGAACTAGTTTGCTTGTGAAAATAAAAGATTCAAATGTTCAACCTAACCTGACTAATTTAGATATTATCTTTGCTCATATCCCTACCTAGCTATACTACGCTATACTTTGTGAATGTGAATATGTTTTCGGAATAGAACTGGTTGTTAATGTCTTCTAATGGAGACGTGGGCCTAGTCTGGTCAGGATGTAGGTATCCTTTAGTGGGTCTGTCTGTACACACACACACCTACACCTATACACCTATGTATTTTGTTTAAAACAAAATACATTACAAAGGTATGTCATGTCATCGTAACTCATGAACCGTCATAGTTAGGAAGTTGATGATGTATTTAAATACGTTAAATACACCCCCTGTCCCCCTTTATTTAAAGAGGTTCCCAATTCCCATTAAAAATAAAACAATTTACAAAACACATAATAATTTAGGAAAATCAGTGTACCTCCTCCCGAGTAGAATAAAATAATAAATTCGGAAATAGACTGATGAACCGTGACCCGAGACAAATGAAAGGATTTCCGTAACCGGCCAGCGGCGGGGTGAAGGCGGGGCGGCGGCGGGGCGGGGCGAGGACGGAATGCAATCCAATACGAACACCGATCTCGAGTCCTGATATTTTATCAGGGGTATGTTGAAGCCTTAACCCTGAATAGGGTGGCTTTTGAAAAAGTAGAATCGAAATCAAACTGCAAATCACAACTTATAACTTAAGTTACATTTTTACTCAAGATCAAGAACGGCTGAGCCGTTTGCGGTAAAACATAGTCTGTAGATAGATAATAGAATCTAGATAAATACACAAGCTAACTTCGCTTACGAGTATACCACCACTTATGTTCCTTTAGATTTCGGTTAACTGTGGACGCAACGGGCCTGCAATACACTTTTAAAAACCTATGTTACTACCTATATACCTAGAGTTTCGCTGGGCTCTCCCCTGCCCCTACATTTAACTTCACAACCCAAGTGAAGAAAACTGGATATTAATACAGTCTGGACAAGCTCGCTCGCTCGAAAAACCGCAGATCGGAACTAGTGGTACCTACCTACATATGTTCGATGATACACCCTGCAACCCCCTGTATCCAACCCCGACGCGACGTTTCAAGCGGTCTAGCTAGATGCTGTTGGCACCGCAACGCGCGTCTGCCGGCGGCTGCAGGCTGCATGCCAAACGAGGTTCACAACCTCCGAGATGAACCGACGACGACTTCAGATCAATTAATACGCATTACAGCGGTAATTCGGTATTGGCATGTTCTTCAACTAAGGATATAGTTAAGTATCTAGCTAGACAAGCAAAGTTCAAGCTAACAGAACAGGCGGGCCGCACCGTGTGTAATATATATTACACTAACCATTTGGGGCCTACACTTAAGGCTCTCCAAATAGATGTGTTTTACCGGCCGATAATATCGCATTTGTTTTTGCTATTATGCGTCCCAAGCGCTAGCTTGGGGATAAACTAAGGGCGACATTACGTCTGTACTTACATGTACTTTAATTGAGGAGGCTCTCTCGCATAGGTGCGTTTTACCTACCGAATAATTTCGCATATCCTGCAATATCAATAAAAAAAACAGATATGAACGCATGTGATAATAACGCAGCTGGTATGGCATGTGATAGAGCCATAGGGTGCGGTATTTAGCGTATGTTGTGTTTTATTATAACTCTAAACTTCGGTACGTACAACTAATTATTGTTTACTCAATTCATATGCATGAGAGTTAGTCTGGCTGCCATATGTTGGAAATACGGGCGCCAATCATTTTTAGTAAGTAACAGTTCGTTTGAGTACTTTATCGAAAACTTTAAAAAACAAAATCGTGCATATTTTCAATACTTTTTTTTACTTACATAAAATAGTCTATTATAAAAATCGTTTATTTCACTAGGACTTTCATGCAAAATCATGATCATTTTGAAACGTCTAGTCATAAAATTGAGATTTTAATGAGAAAATACCACAAGAAACTCATGGGAGCCACTGCGTGCCAATTTTTTTTTGTATAATCAAAGGCAAAACGGTAAATGATATTATTATTTAAATAGATAATTATGGTTTTAGTTCTCTTTAAGCCATTGTTTTGACCGGGCTACGCAGTATCTAAAATTCCTTCACACACAAGCCATACCTACTCAAGTAAAACCGCAGGACGAAGTAACAACATAAATATAAAACAAAGTAACATTAAAGTAAATGAATTAGGTACACACCTAAATCACTTTGAAGAGAATACGTTCGTTACGGCAAAGTACGCAATTTGGCTTCTTTCTTTCTTTCTATTATACTGACTTGTTCCGAGAAACATTGAAATCAACTTAATTAAAGTAAGGCGAACTGGATTTAAATGTAAATGCGGTACTTGAGTTGAATTTTACAAAATACTATTGTTACACAATACTAGAACTGAACTGAACTCACACTGTAAGTATTAGAGTTTCTAAGTATATATTTTTTTGAAAATTACCCTGATCTCTAATGTAATATGTATATAAAATTTAATTTATATTAGATTTTTGGGGTTCCGTACCCAAAGACTAAAAAATTCACATATTATGTATTTCTATTGCCGCTATAACAATTACTATAAACAGATTAGAACATTTGAATGAGAGTAACACAGGTTTTTCAAATCCGCCGATGATCGACTAGGTACCGAAAATAAAAATTTATTAAATGGCAGCTAACTAGTTGTATGTACATAAGTCGAGGAATCATTCAAGCAAACTCTCCCTTTAATAATCAAAGCTCGTACCGATATAACTCACTCAATACTTGAAGTTTTAACGAAGGTTGGTAACTCGAAGTTATTTCGTCTAATTACCTGAAACAACACAAATCAAACATTATTTACTGCAATTGAATGAAAGAAAGAAGAAAGTGTCAACCCCACATTACGGGAAGGAAGAAGGGTGAGGAGAAGATGTAAAAAGTTGACAAAACATTTTAAATATCAAGGTGGTAGTTTAGAGTTGGGCTTTTAGGCGAATTTTGAAACTCAAAATAAAAGGTAGATAACTTGCCTATCATCATTACATAGTATAAAACAAAGTCGCAACCCTGTGTTTGTATGTATGCTTATCTTTAAAACTACTTAACGTATTTTGATGCGGTTGTTTTAGTAGATAAAGTGATTCAATAGAAAGGTTTATATTATGTACTAGCTGCGCCCCGCGGTCTCACCCGCGGAAGTGAGGAACGCGTTGTCAGTTGTCATAAGCGCGGGCGGCCGAGCGGTTCTCGAGCGGTTGCACTTATTCGTTCATTACTCGAGTTCTACTAATTGGATTTCGATGCCTTCCTCGAAAATAGAACTATCCAATACTGAAAACCAGATTTCAATCGGATTCGTAGTTTTTAATTGTATAAGGAACAGACAGACATACATGAATTTCAAAAATTATATAATTTAGTTCTACTACTTATTATAAGTTCCCTAGACAACTTTTTTTTTTAATTTATTTCCAAGTACAGACTTATTGTCCTCTCTTCCTTTATTATAAGTATAGATAGCACATCCTGATATTTCCGCAGGATCAGGACTTACGATCCTTTCTACGATACCGCGGGGAGCAGCTGGTAATCTATATGTATACGTAATAATTCATGACTGAATAAATTAACTACATTATCAACGCAGAGCCCAAGCCGCTGGTTCAAGAAACTTGAATGTGTTCTATGTGTTGTGTAGCCTATATCCCCACTAAGAAAGAGTTTTAAAAATCACACGAGATCTATGTATCGATA
The DNA here is from genome assembly GCA_949358125.1 of Idaea dimidiata. Taxonomy (NCBI): domain Eukaryota; kingdom Metazoa; phylum Arthropoda; class Insecta; order Lepidoptera; family Geometridae; genus Idaea; species Idaea dimidiata. Next base: position 480,336 of record OX442334.1, read on the forward strand.
GTATGTACCAATATTCCAGTGGGAACACTATATTTCGGAAAGCATTTATAAATTTTCATCTAGTGAAAGTAAGTTAGTATGTTTGTACTGTACATAATCCTAGATTCCCGTTCAAGTAACGTACCATAGTCCATACCCTCATTTCACACATAAAGGCACGTTTATTAGATTATCTACACGTGCTGCGTCGAATGGCTCCCACGTGAAACGGCCTTTACAATTTATGTATGTACCTTTATAACGTTACCTTGACTATAACAAAAATATTGCCCGACACATCTCACACAGCGCCATCTCTAGCCCTTAACACTAAGCAAGTAATACTGTACTAAAAGTTTAAAAACTAAAATACCGACACAGAAAAAAAAAATCACAATAGAAAAACAAAATACCTAAAACACCCACTCTAAAGAGTATGAAACAAGAATCAGAATTATAACATCCACCTTTTTCTGTCGGGGTAATTCTGTAGGCAATCCTAAAGTGTCGTTTATCGTGCGTGTCAATCAGAGGATAGGCGTCGTCGTCGTGTGCCAACTTGTAGCGTAATGGTAGGTTACTAAGCGATCCTTCAGATTTACAGTTTTGTTGATACTTAGATGCGATATAGGTGCAAAACTGAAACTACGCGTTAAAAATAATTGAACACGAAGCTACAAACTGAAAGCTATTCATATATGACATAGCCCCCCCCCCCACTGACAGCCATCAGCAGGCTTACCATGCGGGGTCCGCTGTTCCCAGCAGGACACTCCGAAGAGCTCTGTCGGGGATCAATTAAAAGCTGATCTAGTCCCAAATGCTAGATTGGTTCTCTACAAAGGAGAGTAGCCATGTGCCAAAGTGACACTACCAAGAAATAATTGAACAGCGAGCGACGCGGGCGCAGCCGGCCGTTGTCTCTAAATAGTTGAATCTATAAGGAAATAGTTCCGACGACATTAACACTGACTAAGTATGTCTTGGTAATTAACTTGAATGCAAAACTTGATAATGGAGAAGGTCACCGTGGAAGGTCACTGATATATGCTGGGTTCCTATGTTGACAATAATATTATTAATTTCAGTTACGATCAGTACGTAGGGCATAGTATTGTACCAATGTTATTATAGATCTACAAAACAAATCCAAAACGAGTCCAACTAAACGTAACGTAACGCTGGAGTTGAAAATAAGTTTTGTTTATGTGGTTGCGCTACAGTGTTCTCGCTGACCGCATGAGTACAATAATCTCACCTACATAATGTCACATGAAGTCGGGCAGCCCAACTACAATCTTAATTTACCCCGTACAACTGCCCGACTTCAGAATAGGTGCATAACAGCTAAGTCTGTAGCACTGGCACTGTATTTTAGGTGAGTTATTTTGTCTTTATTGATATCGAGTTAAAAAAATATGAATCTACTTTTTGAAAGTCCTTTTCCTTTTGTAAGTCTGTTCGTATTTTAGTAAAACCCAGCAAACACAAGCCACATGGTAACCGAGGACCGATGACCCAATGAAGGTCTGTAAACAGGATATGACGGGGGCACGCACTGTATTTATAAATACGATACAAAAGTACCTTGTCTATAGGTATACGAATTGCTTTGCATTGCCTATATCTATGTCACTTCCAAATCTGGAATGAGGAGCTCATTGGCCTAGCTGTACCTGCCGATCTTGAACAGTCGTGCGGGTTAAGCAACGCTTGGCACGGTCATTACTTGGATGGGTGACCGAAAATTTGTGTGGAAAAATTATTTTTCCTGAGCTCCTCCGTGCTTTGGAAGGCACCGTTGAGTAGTTGGTCCGGTTGTTATCTCTGATATCAGTCTTTAGGTCAAGTTAGAGGCCTTAGGGCGACCCAAAAACCAGATGAGCCACACCACTATACTAAAAGAAGACTTTTAAATTTTTGCTTAAAAAACTAAGAGAGGGCAGAAACTCTGTAGGTACTTGGACCTTCATGATAATTTAATTTACATCATTCAGCGCCTAAATACAAAGCAACGCCCGACGACATTTTAATCTGGTTCAACCTTTAAATTAATGAAGCAATTTTTTTAAAAGTAATTATTGGAGTACACGAATATGTTATTGATTATTATTACTCCTTCACGTAAACACTACAGAACCGATTGCGTTGAAACTTGGCATGCAGATGGCTAGAGATCTTTATTACTTGACTACTTTTTGTCCCGATATTCCCGTGCGAGGAATAATAAGGAAAACCGCAGGGAGCAGCTAGTCGGTAGGTGCTCTATATTTAATGTACGTTAGTAAATAGTTGCAGCGAAGCAAGTATAGCGTATAATAAGACAAAGGAGGAACAGAGTACTTAAGCTTTAGTTTATGGTGTCTGCCTCGCTACTTACTGATACTACACTCACGGACAATTTAACACACGATTTATTTAATCTAGTTATGGATTTTACGCGATTTGTCATTATTGCCAGTTCAAGTAGTAAGTATTTTTGTATTAGGTTTAGCATTTTCTTATTTTAAAACAATAAAACTTTCATCCGATCCTAAGATCCCAAAAATAGGGTCAAAACACTTCAAAAACGTTAACTGTTTTATTCTGCTAGATTACCAAAAAATGTTTGTAAAAAATTTTTTGAAATAAAACTGCGGAGGCATTGTTGAGGCCATTTGTAGAATACCGACCCATATTGAGTAGCCCTCTAAATTACAGTCATTTCCTGAACTGTCGGATATTATACCTAAGAGGCAACAAGAAAAATAATGATATTTTACTTTTCCGCCCTCCGAACACCTGCTTTGAATTAATTGCATAAAATAACACTAGAAACAATGCATTTTAACTAACATTACCATTAATACAGTGAAATTAAAACAAAAGTCTATGTTTTTCTCGTTCTCGTGGTTTATAGCTATGGTTCTAACAACGTACACTTGCGGACAATTTAATAGGAACGGAACTTTACTACCTCGGCTACGTAAATAAATACTGGCGATCGCTCCCTAGGGAGTTGAGGTGGCCGCTTCCTCTAATAAATAATGATGTTGTTACGAATAACATTTGATATTTACTGTTTGAATATTAAGCATGTTCGTAAAAATGGTTCCAATTTAGCTACAAAAATACATGTAAAAAATTAATGAAAATACGAATTTAAAAACATGTCACTCACTTACACAAATAAACTTATTAAATTTACACGATTAACTTACATAATTTAACCAAGACTTTATCGCGTATTATTATTTTGTTTCTTCCTCGAAATGTTGACTACATAACAATAGTTTTGATCGCGATAACACGCGATTTAGAGTTTGAATACCAAAAAAATTAGTTGTAAAAAAATAATCGCGTTGCTTTATTTTATCAAAGCCTTACGTTTTAAGGTCTTTTCAGACCTCTTTGCTCTGGCAGACAAGTCGAAATAAAAGTGGAACCAAAAAAAGTTCCAGCGATCCAAATAATATGTCCCGCAGTACAACAGAAAGCGAACAAGTAGTCTGGCACAAATTATGCATCCATCGCTCGTCTAGTAGAGTTGGTACCTACATAGAGTAGTGGAGTGCACTAGCCAGCTATGTGCGCTCACCTGGCGTCAGTCGCGGTCGATACGTCGCGACAGCCTCCGGGAAGCGGGAACAACTAACCAACTTATTCTATCCCCCTAGACTTCTTCATATTTATAGCCTAGGCCAACATACTTTACTAATTATTACGCCCCGCTGCCATGCCGCCGCCCGCCGCCGACATTTCACTTATGTAATTCGAAATATATAGGGTGTGTTTCTATGGATAATAGGTACGCACATATCTACATAAAAAAAGATAAATAATTATAAGCATTATATCCGTTGTGTAGTCCATGACTCAACCTAGTCACTCAGTCACTTCTCGTGTTCCTTTCTTTCTGTCTCATCTGAGCGATGATGTTACCGATTGCATCCCTCAAGTTAATTGCGAGCCCAACAATTTTAGTCCGCTAAAACACAAAAGTATTTAGAGTTCGTATAGTAGATAAAATACTTAAAACATATCATTTAATGACCACACCTACTGCATTTAGGTGTGGTAATATGATTACCGACTGGCCGCATCAATAAATCCTTGGGACCAAACAGTTTACTCGTTACCGCGCGGCGAGAACTCTAGGTTCGCTTGTCTCTCCCAGATACCCTAGTCGCCTTTTACAACAACTATGCCGTGGATACACTGTATGTTCATCCTTCTCTAGTACAATCCCGTCCAAAACACTGGCCATTGCGTCCAATAGTTGTTACCATTACTTACACTCCCACAAACACTTAGCAACAACCAACCATCCAAGCCAATACCTCACTTATGACGAGGGCATAGAGCACACTGTCCAATGCCCCGTCTATATGCATAAAGTTTGACGTCATCAGCCAACAGTATACAATAAACATTCAAATTGGAGTGAAGACGGATGCGTGGTGGTGTGGTGGCGATCAGTTTATGCAATTTGTGCCACATTGTATCCGTTTGGTTTGCTTACATATTGCGAATAAAACCCCCCTTACCCTTGTTGAGTTGCAAAACACTAAACTAGTAATACTGAAAATGTGAATTCAAAATCCTAAAGTAGGGTTTACATTAAGGCAGAAATCAGAGCATGTTTGACTTTGTTAAGACAAAACTTTGACTTAAGACAACAATTTATAATGTAAACCAATCGAAAATAATGAACTTGCTAAGCAAAGTATGAGTACGCTCTAATACTCCAGCCTTAAACTAGTGGGCATTTAAGGGTAATTTACAATAACAGTTGCATACCTACCTTAATTGATAAATTTGCTTGCAGTAACTTCTGCAAAACTGCTTTTGTGAAATTGACTCTAATGCATGCCACTAGCTTCCTAATGTACCTACATCTAGGCTGGCTTTAGTGACTGAATTAACTACTTATAGTATATCGTTACCGTAAATACTAGAATCACCATGTTGAATAGTTATCCATTCACTAGGGGGAAAAGAAAAGGGTTTTAATAATTACCACGGGATCTGAATTTACGCGACTGTAACCGCGGGACAAAGCTAGTATAAAAGACAAAGACATATCACCAACAATACAACTACAATTTTTATTGTAAATTTTGACAACAATCTCAAGTACAGTCTACAGTACAGTACACAGCTACCTACAGTACAGTACGATTACACAGTACCAGTGTAAAGTTAAAGCGAGAGCGGCAAACGTTCATTTATTAAAAGTAATTTCCACCATCACAGCGCGGGATGATGAACGACTTAATTCATTCCCTGTATAAATCATAAGCGTTTAAAAATACTTGCACCGCGTGAAAATATACGGGAGAGAAATGCGGGCGGTAACGCTACAACTGATTTAGGAATCGAAGATCGTCGGATAACTTAGTATGGAAGACCCCCACTCGGTGGACCGAGGACACTGTAGCGGTCGCTATGATCAACAGTGGACGGATATCGGCTGCGATGATGAATACATACAATCATAAAGAGGCATACAAACCAGAAGCAAATGTTTATTTTTGAGCATAAATACTTACACCCGGCGGGAATAAAACCCCAACCTTCAGCATTGCAGTGATTAGCTACATAAGGCCTGTACTTCAATTCTACGAACGAACGAAAAACTGGTCATAATGGCTATAATGACAGATTTTCTTTCTGCACGTCGTCTGTTTGTTCTCGTTAGTTCGTTTGTAGAATTAGAGGCCCAGAGATCGTCAGATAGATAGTTTTTCGCAATTTGTTTTTATTGCTCAAGGCATATTATCTACTAGAAATATTTTAAAGGTAAAATTCATCTTCAAAAATTCACTGGCGACAAGATTAGAACTCGCGTCTCTGCGCAGAGACGAATTAATCCTTTAAAATATTTCTAGTAGATAGTTTTTTTTAGTAAATGTCTAAATACCAAAAGCCAGAAACAAATATTTGTAAGCAGCATAAATATTAGTTTTTCGCGTGAATCGAATTCCCAACCATCTGCGTCGAAGGTATTCGCCCACCACGCCATAGAAATAGTCTAATAAACTAAACAATTTGGAAAAGTCTTTACAACTAACTTTATTATATTTACTACAATCGGGAATACATATTATAACGTATCCAAGTAAGCAAGAAAAAAATATCATCCCTCATGAAATATAATGTAAATGTAATTAAATGAAAGTGTTCCATGAATTTAAAATACCTAGTTCAATTTTTATCTTGACATTTTCTTAATTTTAATTTTTCTTGACATTGTTTACTCTTTTTTTTAATTATTTTAAATTGTATAATTATTCTCTTTTCTTATTATTGACATTGTAATCATTGAACACAACCTATATAGTCTATATAGTTTTATTTTTTATTATGTTGACATTAAGATTTATAAGTTAAATTCATTTTATTATTAATATTTGCGTGCCAAGTTAAGTGCTGGTGAAATATGTTGAACTTTATTCTTTTATAACAACTGTTGTGACCATATTTCGTGCAAATAAATGACATTCATTCATGTTATATATTATGTACATGTGGGGGGTACCATAAAAAAGGTTTTTTTTATATTATTTTCTTGCCGTGATCAATATGTATGATCTGAGCTAAGCCGCGGACGGACAGACAGACGGACATGACATGACGAAACTATAAAGATTTCTTGTTGACTAAGAAACCGTAAAAAGCAGCTTTGCACTGTACGTGTGCACGCGACTCATAACAACTGAGAGCACTGAATTCAACAAGCAACACAACTGGAAATGGCAGGCGGAACACCAATTGCTAAGAGTGCCGCATGTTCCCTGTGTTGTGTTTCTTTCTTTTCATTACAATATTTTAGCGAGAGACTCGAATACACTGCTCGTGTAACATTGTATTTTTATTTTCTAGAGTTATGGTACGTTTTACTTAGAAAGTAGTAGACATGCTTTAGGTATTGGATATAAAATAATGCACTGTTTTTTTTTCTTTTTGATAAATAAAAAAAAACACAAATTCTGTGAATATCACACAGCCCATCACCCATGGTAAGCTACTAAAGCTTGAGTTACGGTGACTAGCGACGGATGTATTACTTCTAACCTAACTTGAAACACCCAAACCAGAAACAAATATTATTTTTTAAGCATAAATACTTACTCCCGACAGGAATCGAACCTGCGGTCTACAACTACAGGCGCGTCGGTTTTTGCCCGACGTGCCACAGAAACCGTCAAAAGTGGCGCAAAAATTTGGCTAACTGAGTAATAACAGATGTTAGTTTGCACAATTTCACAGAGAATGGTTCTTGAATAAACAAAATGATACGAATTAAACCCGAAAAAAACTGGTACATTATTTTTGCATTAACCGTGATTCACTCCACAAATTGAAAGTTATAAATATATACAAATTGGGACGTGCACGATAACATGAGAATTGTTTAAATTCGGTCTCAACTCGTTGTACAGAGGGGGCTGGGTAAACTGTGGGATCATCATACAAGCAATGTACAAAAATGAGAATAATTACAATAATTTGTAAAACACGAATGCTTACTTGTCTAGTACACTAGGTGACAATGCGAAATGACGTTAGGTACTTTTCGTGACATACTTACTTGCAATTTAAAGTAAAAAAATAGTTATTTTATATTTACGATAGACATCAATATTATCAGCGCTACAGCGGCTTTTTAGTTTAAGCATATTTCGCGTAAAAGGAACATGGATGGAATGGTATGTTGTACTTTATTATATTCATTTTTTTAAATTCTGTGTAACACTCATACTGTGCGGAAATCCTCAGATACCTCAATGGTTTATACTCCAAGCAGCATAAACAGAGGGAAGTTATTAACGCAATGATGTTTTGTAATACCTATCAGTTATTGTCATCATTTCCTGCATTCATCAAGCCACGTCTTATCACTGGGTGATTATTTGATAAGATAAAGATGATACGACATATATTGTATTGCTGGGTTTTTATTTGACAGTTTCCTAATCGACTAATTGCTAGTCACTCAGCCACTCATGATTATAGTCCTATTATTTTATTAATTTCGAACGTATATATTTTGAAACGTCTTAAAATTAGGAGTTTAGTGAGGTTTCGGCACGCGCCCTCCGATGAGATGAAACCACAAGAAATTCATTGAGGTTGTAAATATTGTTTAATAAAAAATGGTACTAAATCATAATATTCAAATGTCACAAATCTCATAATCTCTAAATGAATGTCTGGAATAAACTTTTGGAACTTTAAATACAGCTAAAAATGTCTCATATTTTATTTATAAGTTACGTATTTTAGAAGAATCTTACTTTTTACGCGTCGTCGATTTGAGCGGGGAAATGAAGCTAACTGTGAAATGCACTCGTCTGTTCAGAGGGTATGATTTTACAAACAAACATACACTTTTTCAGGGTTCAGTTACAAATATACACTACTGGAACAAATAAATAATGATGATTCAAAGGATGTAGGGAACATAGATTATATTTTGTTATTTATATCTTGTTTATACAGATTAATAACAGATTAGATATGTAATAAAATACCTATATCTGTTTTGACCCGGCTGCAAGGCAAGGGTTATGTTTTTCGCGCCTATCTTTGTTTGTTTGTAATATTCCTAATTCCCTGGCATAGATCTTCCAACCCACTCGATGGATTTCTATAATTAAGGTATCGTTAGATTCGCTTCATTTCTCTAATGATACTTAAATAGGTGACATAAAAAATAAAACACAATGGCGACCATCAGGCGCCAGTTTAGAAGAAAAAACATAAAGGTGGACTATGTCGAGTGGGGTAGGTATCGTTGAATAGGAATTTAAAAATCATTCTTAGGTTTCTTCAATCATTTTTATTTAATGATACAATTTAGTATCTACAATGATTTAAAGTTGGTTAGCAGCCGTTCATAAAAAAAAATACCGCAAAATACTAAATAATCCTCAAATTAATAACTCCATCAAAGCAATGATGCTATTGAAATACAATTGATATAATTGACCGTCTTATACCTAACTAATGCTGACGTAAAAATTTGAAACGTTTAAAATAAACATAAAAAAAATTGTAAAACCCGCCTGCTTAAAAAATTAAATATCAACTTATAAGATAAGACAACTAAAACTGAAAAAAAGTCCAGTAGCTCCACGAAACCCACCTATTATGATATAACAGTCGGGACCCATTAAATGTCTAGAATCTAGATTCTAGACCATCATAAACTTTTCCAATAATGGGTCCCGACTGTTAAAGTAGCTGTGTTCCGTCCGTGGCTACTAGACTTGATTTATTGTTTTTTCTTATTTATTGTTTTATTATCTTTTAAGTTTTTTTAAGCAGGCGTGTTTTTTTTAGTATTTACATTATTTTTAGTAAATAAGTACTATAAATAAAATATTAATTGACTTTTACTTACAAGCTTTTGAATGATTCTTCCAGAGTTAAGGTGTAGTAGAATAAAAGAAATTTACCTGTAAAGAAACAAAAAACGTTATTTAATAATTAATTCATCATAACACTTTTATATTCAATCAAAATTAAACTTGAAACCCCTTTTCTGAGCATAGTTCCAGAAAAAAATTGTTTCAATTTTTAGGGTTCCGTAGCTAACAAGAAATCCCTGTAATTTTGTCATGTCCTTTTGTCCGCCGATTATTTATATATTAAGACCGTTTACCAGTAAGTATGTCTTTATTTAGACCTCTTACTGTACCTACGTTTCCAACGCCCGCGCCGCCCGCCGCCGTAATAATATCATCAACATTATCCGTCAAGCAGTAACAAATTACGACGACAATTACTACATAAGTACATAATACAGACTAAGTACATAATTCGTATGAGTTACGCAATTGACAGGTATACTACTTACAGAAATAATGTCAAGGAATCATTGTTACCTAATATTAGGTATGTTATATACTAGGTAATTTTAGTTATTGGTCTGTCAGGCTGAAAACGGTAGTCAGACAGATGAAGACATTACACACAGTGCAATCTAGCCCCAAACTAAGCACTAGGAGTACTATGAGTACTAGCCATATACTAGCAGACAACGCATATACTACATTTATTATTATACTTTTTTTTTATTAATACACACTTACATGATACATAGAAAACACCTAAACAACAAACAAATATATTTTTTAAGCATAAATACCTGCACCCAGCGGGAATCGAACCCGATGTGATGGAGTATTGTTTTAATGTTTTCTTTGATTTAATTAATTTCCTTTTTGATGGATGGGGCATAGCTTGATAATTCAAGCCTGCCGCCCATAACACAACTATCAGTTTCTGAGGTGGACAGTTGATATTATTCGTTTCATAGTTTATTCAAAACAATAACCAGTCCCGTCGCCAGTACAACGCGGTTATTATGTAGTTAAACGTCAACTAATGATAAAAACAACTAATCAAGTATTTCAATATGACATGGACTGTTATATAAGCCGAAAGGTTTAAAAAAAAACGTATTGATCTAGAAGTAGGCGTCTAGAACAAACTACTTTAGGCTCCTCCATCCCGAAACAAGTACATCATCGATATAATAACTTAAAAAACAGGGCATCAGACGAATAAAATTAATTACTTAATAAATAAAAAGTGAAAGTTCCCCATATGCAGTATGCAGGCAGCCTAGACGAGACTATCGATTGCATCCAGTCTAGCTCGGTAGTCAGCAGTCGGCACCACTAAGCCTCGCCTAGGTAGCTAGGTACTGGTAGTGAGTAATCCATTTAGAACCTAGCTCATTTGTCGGAGCACTAGGTAGGACACAGATGTGCTAATACTGGATATGGCGCTGTTTTAGTTATACAAATTAATTAAGGTGATCAAACTATATTTTTTAACCAAACAATACATATAGTGCCGATTTTAGCCAATCAATTAAGACAAACTGGTAAGTCAATACAAAATCGGACAAGAAGTATGTAAGTCAATACGAAATCTGACAGACCAGTAAGTAAATCAATTCAAAATTCAACATTTCAGTAAACAAGTCAATACAAAATCTGACAAGCCAGCAAAAAGCTTAATTTTTACACGACTGCCAAAGGAAGTGTTGTGTTTTTGCCGTAAGTGTATGTATGTATGTGATCTATTTTTATCCCGTCGTAGGGCCTAAACGGCTGGGCCGATTTAGATAATTACAGGATTGGCTTACTATAATAGTTTAATAAAGGAGTCGGTAGTAAGCATAAGACAATTTAAATACAAAAAGCTACTTCATCATCAGATTGTTTAAATAGCTTTTTGCATTTGTAGCCGAATGTCTAAAACGCATAATATCTAATTTGTAATTAACCCTAAATGGCATAAAATGTAAGTACTCTAATGGTTTTGTCTGCGTTATTTTGTCATTGTCACAAATATCTCACAGAAGCTGAGCCGAGTGAGCCACTTTGTTACTAGTTATTAACAAGTTGGAGATTGCTAGTTTGGTATAATAATTTTCGGTCTACTACCTGCCAACATTTATTTAAGTATTAGGGGGTTAAAGTATGAAATTGCCGATTTGTACTGAAAATCTTAATTGTTTATTTATTAAATTTTTAACAAATTTATTTAATCAAAATTGTTGCCATTATTATCTATACATTGCTGCCATCTAATGGGAAGGTTATTAATGCCTTTGCGATAGAACTCCGACGATCTAGACTGCACAAACTGTGTGAAAGCATTTTGTACTGCCTCCTGGGAAGAAAACTTCTTGTCACGTAGATAATTGTCCAAATCACGAAAAAAATGGTAGTCCGTTGGAGCAAGGTCTGGTGAATACGGAGGATGACAAATGGTTTCTAAGTGCAGTTCCTGAAGGGTCAAAATGGTTTCTCGTGCTGTGTGAGGTCTCGCGTTGTCGTGGAGCAATAATGGTGAAGATCGATTCATGAGTCGGGGCTGTTTTACTGCTAGTTTTGTCAACATGGTTCGGAGTTCGGCACAATAGACATCTGCCGTAATTGCTTGACCAGATCGAAGAAAACTATAGTGAATAACACCATGCTGAGACCACCAAACAGTTACCATTACCTTTTTATTGGTAAGTTTTGCTTTAGGACACTGTTGTGGCATTTGACCTGGGGTCAGCCATTCATTGCATTTTTCTTTTCCGGTTATCATAAAGAATCCACTTTTCATCACATGTTACAATTCGATCCAATATTCCTTCATTTCTGTACCGGTTCAACAAGGCAACACAAGTTTCAACACGCGTTTCTTTCTGCAGATCAGTCAAATCATGAGGCACCCATTTTTCGTATTTTTTTATTTAATTGATTTGACGCAAGTGAGTCAATTAAGTGGGTAAGGTAACGTTAAACCATGCCGCTAATTCCTTGGTAGTTTGACTAGGATCGGCTTCCACTATCTCTCTTAATTCATCGTTATTCACCTGTGTGGGCGGTCTTCCTCGTGGCTCGTTCTTTAAGTCGAAATTACCATCACGAAAGCGTTTAAACCAAAATCGCACGGTGCGTTCATTAGTAGACCCCTCTCCAAACGCAGCATTGATATTGCGGGCTGTTTCTGCCGCGTTAGTTCCGCGTCGGAACTCGTATTCAAAAATCACTCGAATTTTCGCGGTATCCATCTTTCTTGTCTAAATTGAATAAAAAAAACAATTGAAAGTCGATATTCAAATGTTTCACATTTTTTAAAAAAAGAACATCACAGAAACCATTTGAAAAAAGTTTCATTCGAAAACCTCAAACCATGAAGATTCTATGTCAATTCAAAGAACCTATTGCAATAAAACGGCAATTTCATACTTTAACCCCTATTATTTGCAAAAAATGTAACACAAGAGCTCTTTGTTAAGAAAATGTCTGAGTGAGAACGCAAAAGTTAAGCGTTATCTCATCCAGTTAAATATACACCGCAGAGTTAGGATTTCTCTCGAATAAGCTCTTAAGTTTTTATCGAAAAATGCGATTTATCCAAGTCTCTACCTGGTTTTATACCCCACCCCCGTACTACCCGCACCCTATGGATTAATCCGCGTAAGTTACGATCCCGCGAGAATATCGACATCAAAAGTAGCTCATATGCTTGTCCAAAGTCACATCTATCTAGAAACTAAAATTCAATAAAATCGGTTGCCCAGATTGAAAATCGTGCGGTATCACCCACATTTTAATTACTATATTATCATTACCTAACACAACTAACCCCCAGAGATCACGACTCTACTCCGTGCGTGACCAAGAGATTGTATTAAACAAACTATTTACTTGGCTACCTGCTGGTACTCACAGTCTGGAATCGCGTGTTACGTCAGTCAACGCTTCACGCAATTTGATTCTAGTCCTTCCATAACTTCTATTTGTATACCTGAGATATTCTTAGGTGAATAGCCAACATTTGGTCAGTTCGGTATTATCCTCTTCCGCGGCAGAATGGAAAGACCCAAGGAGTGTGCCATTGTAGGGCTGACACATATGGAAAAGCGGACCCGGGCTCTAAATAGAAATGCAACGGGGAACATCGTTCAGTTGATGATGATGGGCAGTTCAGTATTATACGCCAGCATTAGTAAAACACTAAAGTTTCGACCGTCTTCTGTTTCTGTACCGATCGTCTATTATTTTAGTTGTGATTGTTGATCGTTTTTCGGTTAATAGATGCAAAAGTGAGATGTGAAATTCATAACGAATAACACCTACCTATGTTGTGCGTACATTTTGTAATAAAGTAATAATAGATACAGGCGCAAAACTGAAACTAATCGAACTATGTAACACTGTTGTGTGGATAAAGTGCCGGTGGTGTCGGTCATTCACTGCTTTTCTCAGGATATCTTCAAGGCTTGATTTGACAACACTTGATATTATTGTGATGATATTGGCTAAGTTTAGAAAACAAAGGCGAACGATCATTGTGTTAGTACTAATTATACCAATAAAATATTAATAATTTTAATATTGAAATACACAAATTACATCTCAGTCAACCTTGAAAAAGGCCGTTATTTCATAAAACGAGAGTAAAACCCCGTAAATTTTGTGTTTAATTAAGCAAAATAAGTAATAATAGTAAGAAATATTAATTTTTATTTTTAATTATTTTAAGTTTTTTTAAAGTAGTCGGGGATTTTTTGTTATAATTTATTTAATAAGCGGGCCGATTTAGGTCCTGCACTGAGGAAAACATGATAACCCCCGATATATACTATCGGTGCTAACTAATAACATGCGTTGTTTCAGCATGTTATAAAGTATCCAGTTGTTACAAGATCTGGACATTTTAAAACTTAGTACATTTCGCCAGTTGTTCTCTTTGACTAGCTCAGCATTTCGGATAAATGCAACATTTTAAATTGCAGGGTACAGTTGCTATCCATTATGCAAGCAATAGCTATATTTTTAAATTCAATTACACCCTCTCGAAGGTAGTGTTTTCTAAAGGTTGGTCAGCAAATAGCTCTCGTCTTGAAGGCGATAAGACGTAAATCTTGTCCCGAAGCGGCCAAGAAGCGACGACGGCGAAGGAACTAAGTAATTTTAACTTTAAAAGAATATTGCAGACCTGTGACCTGTTTTAAAAAGAGCTCGATAGACTTTCTTTATTTTTCATTTAAAATAATTCGATTTTTTACGTCGGTACGTAATAATGTTCAGCACACAGAAAATACATAAACTAAACCGCTAAGGATGTCAAAAAAATTCGAAGAGCTATGTAATTTCTATTCAGGCACTGATTTATCTTTGACATTTCACGGGCATTCCCGTTCAAGGTACGACAGATATTGATGAAAATTCAGTTAATACATAACATAACAAATAACAATATACTGCAACAAGTAACTGCATAACGTAATCAGTGTATCTAACTAAATACTATTGCGCAATGCACTGAACGAGACGCTGCCTGCGCTCGCTGGCGGGCGGTGCGCGCGCGCATTGTGATCCGACACGTATGCGCACAACGCGCGGTGATATCACTCGCTATCGCGGTGCATTTATCATCGGCTCGGTAATGTAATGTTCTAGGTAATATACCTAGGTGTTTCGTGACATGAGATGTTTTAATAACTTAGGTAAGTAAGTATAGACTTATTGGTAGGTGAAATATGTGTGTATTGTAAGAAATAATATTCTGAAGAAAATACCTCTAAATGTTTCTAAGTGAGCGATGAACGTGACATCATTGTTAGATTTCGCTTTTGCTACATTCAAAATCAGCATTATCAAACTATAGCCAGTACATTGTTACAGTACTTTTACTACCTTCGACTCGGGACTAAAAACTAAACATGATTTCTAAACAAAATTATTAAGAATGTATGTAGTTTTGAAAAGTATCTTCTGATTCAGTCAATTTAGTTTAATTTTAAATCAGCATTACGAAAACCGAACAAAAATATTTTGTAAGATCATAGCTATAATGTGTCCACTACCCAGATTTCTAAATCAATCATTATTATTAATGGCGAGTACACGCGAACTAACTACATCTTCCCAACGTAACATGTTGAAGGCCCGTCTAATGCCCGAACTACACGCTGCTAATCTCCTGCCGAACGCAACCCACCTTTCTATTCAATAAACAACTTGTGGGTAGGTAGGTGTATAATAGGTTTTGTTGGTGAAAGTTTGTATATACAGGGAGAGTACATAATTAACACTCAATTTGGACTTGCTAAATTAAATTAATGTCTGCAATTTGAATAAGAAATTACGAATAAAAATATAAATTACGAATTGCACTTTTTACCCACGACGACGGAACGGGGCAGGTAAAATGTATTTAGGGTAAGAGGTTGTTTATTTGTTTGTCTGTGCGCATTTGAATGTTCACTTTAACTCCAAATATCGGAATAACTAATTAAAATGTTGCTTTAATAAAAACAGTTTTAGTTTCCAACTTAGAGTCAAAACTCAATGCAATTACCACATTTTTGATTTAGGAACTGATTGCTATGGTTCTTTTGCGTATGTAAGCCCTAAGATGTAAAGTACCTATACTCGCACCATAACCAAAATAGTAGGCGCCTCGGCGCTCCTAAAACTTATTAACTCTATTGTTATTTGATCTAATTCAGCAATAGAAAGAGAAGGGACAAAGAGAGAGAGAGATAGTGGACAAACAAGGAAAACGTGAAAATATAGATTCTTCAAGATAAAATAAATGTTATATAGGTATACTTGAAGATCGGTCATCGACACGTATCTTCTCAGAGATTAGGTACTCAAGATAAATGGGTCAATGCAATGAGGAAAATCTTATAAATATAGGTAAAAACTCTTAACAATGATCAGTTTCAGAAATAGCAGTAGGTACTCATTAAGGCTATTTCTGAAATTGATTTCGCCTCGGAAAGGACCTACTCGTTCTACATACAAACGTAATCGATGATTTCAAACACATTTGTGCATTTCCAATTAGGTAGAATGTTATCTTAATTTTTCTCAGTTGGTACCTACTATGATTTATGATAACCAAATACACAGTGATAATGATAAGAGTAACATTACAGGAAATAATATGATTTCGTAACATACGTGAAAATAATCAGCACAGAGAAACAAAGGAAATTGTAATTTTACTTGTTCAAATATTTACTTTAAGCATTAATGTAATCAGATGAATTTTGAATCATAAAATAATAATTAAAATATGATGAATAATGTGATAATGAATGATATCAGTTCAATACATAGAGTAGAAATAGTCTAGACATTTTTATTGAAATTTACCATTTCAATACAAATGTCGAGAAAATTATAAACATTTCTGTTAATAATTTTCTCGACCTACCCTTTAATACTAATTCATTCAAAGGTAACCTAAAGGAGATCGCTTTTAGTGATAAGACGGCTTTTTACCGTCGCATTACACCAATCATTATTGTTCTAACTGAAAAGTTAAGTATAATTTAAGTTTAATTTGTTTCTGACTTTAGCTATTTCATGTTTTTTAATTCCTTTGTACGTCTTCATTTTTAATGAAGTATTATCTAATCTTATCTAAGAAAGATTTGCAAACCTTAATATTCTTTAGTTTGTATCTGTAAATGTACCAAGACGTCGTCGTCGTCGCTAAAATATGTAGGTAACCTAAAATACGAAAACGAAATCAAATTATCATGTACCTACTTACGTATACTTTGCTCTAGATTTTCGCAACATATCTAGTCGAAACAAAGAATTTCTATTGTCTCCGATTTTCAATGCGTAAAACGGAGTTTATACGACGACAGTTATAATGCAACGTACTTACTTATCTGATACAATAATCAGTGTCTTTGTTCTGAGATTAGGTAGTGCGATGTGAGACATCTTTAGCTTCGAGCTTTAGAGTAGCTACGTATAATGGTATCTACGTGAGTTTCACGGTTTCCTGGGACGTAGTATAGCAGATTATAACACAGATTGCATATTCGTTATTTTATGTTTTTATTGATATCAAACATTTAACTGCGTGGTAAGATTTTGTTCCCAATGAATTTAACCAAGAAGAGGTATAAGACCTAAACTGAAAATCACTATCGGATATGTCGAACATTGTTGTTATTTTTTGACGTAATATGTTCGTTTCAAGCGTTTGTAAAATACATTAGATCGTATATTTTGGTGTAGTTTCCAGAAAAAAACTCCTTATTGTTCAAAGCCTTAGCTCATTTTTGAAAGCTCAATCTGATAAGGATTATAAAAAAATGAGTTATGAAATGACAGAAGAAGACAAGGTTTCTAGATCAATGAGTGAACTTGAATAGACTGAGTGACTTGACTCCTCGACGCTGGCTACATGCGCACATCGTACGAAGCCAAACTTAAGAACAGATAGTTTTTCGAGCAAGTAATCCAATATTAGGTCGGTACTCAGTATCCAATTAGTAGTTTGACGTGGTCGCCGTAGCCTTGACTTTGGCCTGACATTGGGTGAAGCCCCGCGCGTACTTAATGTTTATTATCTTATCTTGTAACAACCATTTAGCGGGGCTCTAATAGATGTTTCATTAGTACTTGTACATTACATCACTGACTAATTAACTTGGTTGTCTTGCTGACTCTGGCGGCATGTCCCACTGCTGGTGCAACCAGCAGAGTGCTACTCTGACGCCCGGGGAAAACTCGAAAGAGTTTATGTGGTGTCTTACGTTGCACTTATAATTTTTGTAAAATTATTTAGTTAATAAAAAAAAAAAAAAACTCTAGTTTTGGGGACACGATCTGAACGCGAACGAACTGAACTACTTATTGATAATTACTAACTAATATGTAACTTGGTGTCCACTACATAGAATAGTTTCCGAGAATAATAATTATTGTTATTGAAAAGTGTATGTGTTGGCTTCGGGTCCACGCACGCCTTCCATAGTCCCGTGATACTGGACGTATAACGAACACTTTTAAGACTTTAAAATAGATATCGGTTTTCAACCCCAAATTTTCGTATATCTTAATAGGTATTTTAATCAACCATTGAAAGTATCCCTCGTGTTTTTCCAAGCTTGTCAGTCTTGGGCGATGTTTGGCTAGTTCTACTTCTAGGCCAGTTTTCCACAGCAAAAATATGGAAAGTTTGTATTGACAGCGTTACACTAACGTCATCATGCCCTGGAAGTAAACATGCAACGATGCGTCATGCTGCTCACACCTTTCCCAAGCCATTGTATGTACATTGTACATGTATATTATTAGGGGTTAAAGTATGAAATTGCCGATTTGTACTGAAAATCTTAATTGTTTATTTTTTAAATTTTTAACAAATTTATTTAATCAAAATAGTTGCCATTATTATCTATACATTACTGCCATCTAATGGGAAGGTTATTAATGCCTTTGCGATAGAACTCCGACGATCTGGACTGCACAAACTGTGTGAAAGCATTTTGTACTGCCTCCTGGGAAGAAAACTTCTTGTCACGTAGATAATTGTCCAAATCACGAAAAAAATGGTAGTCCGTTGGAGCAAGGTCTGGTGAATACGGAGGATGACGAATGGTTTCTAAGTGCAGTTCCTGAAGGGTCAAAATGGTTTCTCGTGCTGTGTGAAGTCTCGCGTTGTCGTGGAGCAATAATGGTGAAGATCGATTCATGAGTCGGGGCTGTTTTACTGCTAGTTTTGTCAACATGGTTCGGAGTTCGGCACAATAGACATCTGCCGTAATTGCTTGACCAGATCGAAGAAAACTATAGTGAATAACACCATGCTGAGACCACCAAACAGTTACCATTACCTTTTTATTGGTAAGTTTTGCTTTAGGACACTGTTGTGGCATTTGACCTGGGGTCAGCCATTGCATTTTTCTTTTCCGGCTATCATAAAGAATCCACTTTTCATCACATGTTACAATTCGATCCAATATTCCTTCATTTCTGTACCGGTTCAACTAGGCAACACAAGTTTCAACACGCGTTTCTTTCTGCAGATCAGTCAAATCATGAGGCACCCATTTTTCGTATTTTTTTATTTTATTGATTTGACGCAAGTGAGTCAATAAAGTGGGTAAGGTAACGTTAAACCATGCCGCTAATTCCTGGGTAGTTTGACTAGGATCGGCTTCCACTATCTCTCTTAATTCATCGTTATTCACCTGTGTGGGCGGTCTTCCTCGTGGCTCGTTCTTTAAGTCGAAATTTCCATCACGAAAGCGTTTAAACCAAAATCGCACGGTGCGTTCATTAGTAGACCCCTCTCCAAACGCAGCATTGATATTGCGGGCTGTTTCTGCCGCGTTAGTTCCGCGTCGGAACTCGTATTCAAAAATCACTCGAATTTTCTTGTCTAAATTGAGGTAACAAAAACAATTGAAAGTCGATATTCAAATGTTTCACATTTTTTAAAAAAAGAACATCACAGAAACCATTTGAAAAAAGTTTCATTCGAAAACCTCAAACCATGAATATTCTATGTCAATTCAAAGAACCTATTGCAATAAAACGGCAATTTCATACTTTAACCCCTATTATTAATAACATTAGTAGCTTAGTACTACGGTTTCACCTGTTTCTTCTGATATCTTCCATATACATAGGTATACATTCTGACAGTCATTCTGTCATAGCAATCAGTTCAGTATTCGGACATCGCGTAATGCTAATGACCAACTTTCGTGCATACCTATACCTAAATTTGTTAACATATTTACATTTTTACACGGTTGTATATGGAAGACGACATCCGCCGCAGCTCAGTCTCCTCCCGATCATGATCATTGTTACATCGAAATGTCGAGGTAAGAAAATAAATAATAACACTCGATTAAGACCCGGTAAAATGTAAATATATTAATTAACATATGCCCCATACGTGCGTTTGAAAAAGACAGACATGTTTTGTAAGAAATATAATATTCCAATAGAATAGTGATAACATCTGACCTCTATTTAAAAACATTTCAAATGAACACAACTCTTTTTGTAAGACGCCCAACTTTGACACTATTGACCCATATTATTAGTGACTGGCATGCGAAATAGGATCAAGGTTTTGTTAAGGAAAAAGTCCCGATTTTTATTCTTTTGTTACGTTTTCAAATATATTTTTATCCTCCTCATCTTAACGATGTTTCCGGTTGAATGCGTCTCTCGAGAACTCAAGGTCCGCTTAAAAATACAAAACGAATAAATGAATGTCAGTTACTTATTTGCTCGAAATATAGTTACAGAGATGTCACATAAAGGCAAGTATGTCAGTGTGTCAGTAATAGGCAAGTCTTATCGATCTTATCTACTGCAAGACAGCCTACAGTCTGACTGCCTGATACCAATCCTCCTTGGGATTAAGGAATTTACCCATCACATTAACCTTCTACGATATCCAAGAGAAGAGATAGCTAGGGTACGCTTAGTCTATGCTGGGGCTATATGGTGACTGTCTTGTATCTATATCTTGTCTTGTGGCTAGATGGCGCTGTCTGATGTTCACAGTTTCTTTTCTTGCTAAGGATTATCTCTAATAACTCTTCAACAGGACTGGTTTATCTCTTGTCATACACGATAGATAATAATATTCCTGCATATGTTATTCGGGTCCTAAATCAACATAACTCAATCACAAACCCCACATAAATGTCATCCCGAATCATCTCCCTCAATGTACCTAACACAATATTGTGTCTGTTCTGAAATAGGCCGCTTTAACATAGAGTAGTGCTACGTCTGTCTGTCTGTAGGTAGTTAACCGAGAGTTCTAGATATTGAATTCATTGTTTTACTTTAAAGTCCATTGTTTCACATTACGTCGCGTCTTTGTATTGTAACGACCTTTCGTCTGATACGTCTTGAAAAATCTTATCGGCTTGTCATTCGATTGATTGTACCCAAACCAAAGTGATTTTAATCCTTCAGTCGTCATTTGTACATTATACAAGATGTAACGGGCAAGTCCTTTTAATCCGAAAGGGGGTTGTTCTAGACGTCTAGGCGAACACCTTTTGTTCTACGACTTTTGAAAATTCGAACATTTTTTTTGAAAATTTTGAGATTATAATTGACTGAAAAAAACAGCTGTATTTGAACTACAACTACTACTACTACAATCAAACCTTCAATTACCTTTATTTTCAAAAACAGCTGTTTTTCCAGGGAAACATAATCTCAAAATTTTCAAAAAAAAAGTTCGAATTTTCAAAAGTCGTAGAACAAAAGGTGTTCGCCTAGACGTCTAGAACAACCCCCTTTCGGATTAAAAGGGCTTACCTGTTACATCTTGTATATTTGTGTTTAGAAACCGGTTTTATTATTTTAACTTGTACTATACTATATTTTGTGGTTTTGCTTGCCTTGCAGGATTTAAGATATATTATGTTACATTTGAATGAAACCTGTTGAATAAGCAAAATCATTAACTCCAAACTGTTGAATTAAAATTAAAAATTAGTGGCTTAGTCACGAGTCATCAATTTTCTCTTTCGTAAAATCCCAACAATAAAACCAATAAATCTCCGAATAAACAACAAGTAAAAGACCAGGAAATGATCTTCATTAACTTTCAATAAACTGTACAATTCCCATTACATTGCAAATGTAGCGTTTTCCTTATAGTTCGTACAAATATCCTTCGTATAAAATTGTTAATAAATTGTAAAAAGTAGCGAGTAGACGCGGAGTCGATTGTTGGCCGGGTCGCCTTGAAGCCGTCATACTCTGGTGATCGCAGCACACCGGGGCCTGTCTCACAACATAACACAACTCTATTACAACCTTAGAAAACTCTAGAAAGAAGAGAAACGATCATCTAACGCACAGTGACTACTTAAGTATTTAGTTGACAAGACGAATAAATCGTATGTCACCCGTTTTGTTATTCTTAACCTTTAATTTCATTTTGCTAATTTACTTTTGACATTAGAAAGCTTTATTTTCTTGATGACTTGTTTTAAGATTATTATTTTGCTAACGTTCTTTTACAGCACTAACTATACGGAATTTTTTATTGCTTTATATATAATAAAAAAAAAGTACACATGGTCCTACCGATGATTAAATGAGTTTGAGTGTGAGTAATTAGATTTTCAATAAATTAGACAGCCGTGTTTCTAAGTCTATCTAGCTCAATGAGAAAGACAAACATCATTAAGCTAAGTACTCTTATCACTAAGTTGCCAGTGCCGTGAAATAACACTAAATAACGAATAATTGACCGACAAAAGCGGATTCCATGAGATAGGACCCTAAAAACGTATAGCTAACACAAACTTTAAACAAATCTAGAAACAGCTAATATATTAAACTAAAAGTAACCTAACAGTTTGTTTTATATGATAATATGAGAAAAGTTTCACAAAAACAACCAAGGTTGCTTGTAATCAAGTAATAAATAGGTAATTTAATCAAATTAAATCATATTTCAGAGATATTTGATAAGAAACATTTAAACTAAAATATCATATTTTAATATGACTTTCCAAAAGTAGGATTTCTCGATTCGACCGGTCTTTTTGTGATGTGATGAAATAGAAAGTATGACAAGACTCTTATACGTTTGCAACTAAAAAATTATGACCATAAGTTAAATAATTGAGGAGTTTTCTGTGAGGCCGTGATTTCAGACGCTCTATCAATCTGTACTTGGTTCTTAGGAGCCAACAATCTTTGTAGAATTTAAAAAATTAGTAGGTCCGTGTGTTCTCATCAGATCTTTACCAAATTATAAAAGACCCATTATTACAAGATAACCTTTGGACAAAAAAAGATTCATCACGATCGGATCGGATCAGACGGCGGAGGACTCCGGATATATATACACAAAACAACTTACATTGAAATAGATAACCTCCTCCATTTTTAGAAGTCGGTTAAAAGTACTCCCAAACATGACCGTTCGGTCGCTCAAGTTCAATAAACATACGCCATCCTCCACTTAGAACGCTACTGCTAATACCAGTAACCTTGCCACCAAACAGGGCAGTAACGGTGAAACCAAGTACATCGCACACTTTAGCTTTAGTTAGACTCATCTATGGTTGATATTTGCCGAAAGTTCGAACTCCGAGAGTTTACAGCGCAAGAGTATGGCCACATCCGGTGTGAGACATATGTGACGCTGAATCATGGGACAAAGAAGTTACTCTTTTTCATTAGCAACTGTCACATTCAAGACGTTTGCCACTTGAATTAAGTTGACTGCCCTATGCCTTACACATTTGGTTTGAACATCAACACAATATAAAAAATCTATTAAGTACCAGAATCTTCATAAAACTGAAATATTTATTTCAATAAGAAGATGTATACAAATAGTGTGGGATAACACACTCTTCGATAGGTCGCTGTTAGAAAATTATAAGATTGATTAGATCTGAAGGACCACCAACTCACGTTGGTTTAAGATTGATTAGATTCTAGAAGACGGAACTGCACCCCTGAAATCACCCTTACACATTTAAACTGGTAGAAAAACACAACAGAATGCCCACTAACCTGAGCTGCCTCCACGTTGCGTTTATCCTTCCGGTACCGGGGATTATTCACTGGCACAATAGTCCTCTAGTTTAGACTTAGGTATCACCTCGCACTATGAAGCACTAGTAATTAGATGTACTTAGCACTACAATTGCATCCGAAATTAGATTGTTCGGGGCGAAAGACAATAAGCGTGTCTATGCTCGCCGAGATCGTTTCCGTAAGTGTCCCTGGCCGCTTCTCGGCTTGCAGGCATCTATATAAGTTTTACTACCCTCATCCAAAAAATGCATAAGGGCGCGAACATACCCCCCACCGAAATCATTATGATGATTTCCCGTAAAATCTACAGTTGCTCTATCAGGTAGAGTTGGTAGAGGAGGTAGAGTCTCGAAAGACCAAGTAGAGCAAGTACTCTAGTAAGTACTAATAAGGTTATACTATAGTGATTAGATATAGGGTTTAAATAAGATAGCTATTAAATTAGTCTTGGGATAATAAGATAACTATAAGATTAATCTAAGAATAAATAAGTAAGAATGTAGAGATATAAGATTTGTCTAATTAGAATAGGGTAAAGGACAGATTTTGTTAACCGGTCGCTTCAGAATACCATTTCGAGTCCTCAGAGATACGACACGCACAATATTATCTGGTCCCGGGTAGAGTCGCTCTACTCGGGCCAAAGTCCACTGAAGTGGTCGCGTTAGCTCCGACTTGATCAAAACTAGGTCATCTACCTTTACGTTAGATGAAGAAGTGAACCATTTTGCTCTTTGTTGCAAAGTGTGGAGGTAGTCTCGAGACCAAAGTTTCCAGAACGTCTGATAAACCTTTTGTAAATATTGCCAATTTGACATTCTATTCACAGGCACGTCTCCGATACTGTACTCCGGAACGGACAATAGGCTTCGACCAATTAAAAAATGTCCAGCAGTTAAGACTTCGTTATCATTCGGATTGTTAGACATAGGACATAGCGGTCGCGAATTAAGTATCGCTTCAATTTTACAAAATACAGTTGAAAGCTCTTCAAACGTCAATGCCTTTTCACCTATGGCTCGAAGCAGAAGCCTCTTAGCTTGTTTTATGCCTGCTTCCCAAAGGCCACCCATGTTAGGAGCACTAGGTGCATTGAAACTCCAAGTAATATTTCTTTCGACACAACCGTCGGCAATGAAGGTGTTATTGTCGCTAAAGAACCTACAAACTTCCTTTAAATGTTTAGCAGCCGCAACAAAATTAGTTCCGCAGTCAGAATGTAAAACGGAACACAAACCGCGTCGCGCTACGAACCTATCTAAAGTAGCAAGAAAACAGTCCATAGATAAACTAGTTAGAACCTCTATATGTACCGCCTTTGTTGAAAAACATATAAATAGACACATATAACATTTAATAATTTTTGCATTTCTCAACAGACCGCTCTTTATAAGAAAAGGACCCCCTATGTCACAACCAACTTTGTCAAAAACTTTACCCGGGATCAATCGCTGGGTTGGCAATTGACCCATGGCCGGCTGCTTTGCAGTCGGACTACACTTAAAACAAGTTATACATTTAGATAAGATTGATCGAATTTTTCCCCGGGCATTGATTATCCAATAGTTTTTGCACAAAATGCCTTGTAGGGTCCTCGGTCCTACATGTAGATACTTTTTATGATAAAATTCTATAAGAATATTTGTCACATGACAGTTTTTAGGTATCAACAAAGGATATTTAGTATCATAAGGTAAGTTTGACTGAGATAACCTACCCCCCACCCTTAAGAGGCCAAGTGTATCGATAAAGGGTGATATTTTACGAAGGGATGATACCAATTTATTTTGTTGTATAAGATTAATTTCAACTGCAAAGTATTTATTTTGGTAAAACTTTATAATTGTGTCATGTGACCTTTTAAGTTCGCTAGTCGTAAGTGTGCCGACACAGCGAGTACCTTTCGTTTGTTTACAATTAGATATAAAGCGCAAACACCACGCTATAGTTCGCTGTAGCGTGCGGAATGATGAGATTCGTAATAAGTTTTGTTCAAAGCTATTAGATTCGACGCTTTGTGTGGTAAAAGAAAAGGTATCTATATTAGATTTAAGTTCTAGAATGTCAATTTCCTTTGTTACGTAGAAAGTACTGATCGGCCACCTTTGGGGATCGTCAAGTAGCCAATCTGGACCGCGTAGCCAATACTCAGATGAGTCCACGAACTGAGAGGGCATCAATCCGCGCGAGCAGATGTCCGCGATATTATTTTCAGATCGTATGTGAAACCAGCAATTAGATGGGATAATTTCAACTACCTGAGCTACGCGGCTTGCCACATAAGTTTTTAATTTGTAGGGTGACGTTTGCAGCCACGCCAGCACAACGCTTGAATCAGTTAATGCAATTAGTTTGTAATTGAGGTTTTGTAAATTTTGTTTTATAAATAAGATAAGTTTAGATAACAACACGGTACCCATAAGCTCTAACCTGGGTATAGATGTTGGCTTTATCGGCGCAACTTTGGTTTTACTCGCTAGTAGTCTGACCTTAACATGTCCACTTGCATCTACGCTTCGTATATATATGCATGCACCATACCCCCGACTTGACGCGTCACACATTGCAACGATGTACACGTTTTGAAACTGTGGTATAAGCAAATGTCTTTCAATACGAATTGACGATATGCACGATAACGATTCTATATAGGTTACCCATTTATCACGTAATTCAACCGGGAGCGGTTCGTCCCAGGCAAGATTTTGTTTCCATACGTCCTGCATAATACATTTAGCTATAAAAATGCAGGGCGATAGAAAGCCAATTGGGTCATAGATACTAGCTAATAATTTTAGAATAGATCTCTTTGTAAGCGTGTCATCTTTAAAATTGTATTTAAAGTAAAAGTAATCATCGACAGGCGAGAAATGCAAGCCTAACACTTTTAATGGTGTTGATGAGTCACTAGTATTATTTGTAAGATTCATGTCAACAACATGACTGGGATCGACGTCACGAAGGAATTCGCGTGAATTACTTTTCCACTTTCGTAAATCGAAACCGCCTAACTTTAGCAGGGCTATTAGTTCGTCCCGCAACTCGCAGGCCTCAGATACTTTCTGGGTAGACCATAAAAGGTCA
Organism: Idaea dimidiata; assembly: GCA_949358125.1. Classification (NCBI taxonomy): domain Eukaryota; kingdom Metazoa; phylum Arthropoda; class Insecta; order Lepidoptera; family Geometridae; genus Idaea; species Idaea dimidiata. The sequence continues at coordinate 507,269 of OX442334.1, forward strand.
TCAACCCAGAATCCATTCAATAAGATTGATGCAGCTCGCGGGTATTTATCTTTTTCATCAGATGCCAGCTGGTGTAATGTACGAATGGCAATAAATGGTGCACTGCGTAATCCGTAGGTATTTGTAAGTAGTTCATAAGTACCAACAGGTTCCAATTCATTTTTTCTAAATAAGATATGTTGATATGCACACTCCTCGGGTTCAATTAAGGTTTGCCTATACATCTTAGAAATATCGCCCGAAAAGCACACATCGTACAATCTAAAATTCAAAAGAATTTTCAAAATATCTGGGTGTAATTTCGGTCCCGTTAATAATATATCATTTAACGAGGTACCATTTGACGTGGAACAACTACCATCAAACACCACACGCACCGGCGTAGTTGTTGAGTCGCGTACAATACATTGATAAGGTATTATGTACTTACTCGGCTCCGACCCGGTGTAAATACGCATATGACCCAATCTTTCGTATTCATTCATAAAGTCAAAATATGCAGCCTTCAACGAAGGCATCTTTGATAAGCGACGTTCTAAACACAAATACCTACGCATAGCTATATTATAAGAATCCCCTAGGGCTGTACCGTAAGGGTTTAAAAGAATAGGTGAAACATATCTACCACTTGAAGTGCGATAATGTTTTTTAGTAAATATCTCCTCGGCCATTTTGTCTTCTGGGCTAATAGGGTTGGCACACGGTGCCTCCTCTATTTCCCAAAAAGCTTTAAGTTGTATGTCGAGGGATTCATTTTGAGTTGTATAAGATATCATATTGCAGCATAATGCAACATTATTATTAGATTGTTGTATGGAAGCACACGGTACCTCCACCTTTCCACATAGAATATAGCCAAATACACTATTTAGAGCAGTGGGCCATGTGGAACCAAAATTTAGCTTTTCGCCATCAAAAACGTGAGGGAAAATGTCCCCAGCTAAGATAATATCAACAGGAGATTTTTTGTAAAAATAAGGATCTGCAAGTACTAAGTTTTTATATTTTAGTGAAACGCTTTCAGGTATTTCGATTGTCGGTAAATCAGATGTTATTTTAGAAAGAATAATTGCATCAATTTCGAAGGTAGGTCTATCACAATGGCGCGGTCTAACTGTACATGACGTCATACCTTGAGTTTTGACGTTATTTCCCGATAAACCAAAAATATTAAGAGGACATTTCCTATGTGACAACCCTAGCCTTTGTAAACAAGCTGATGTAATAAAATTCGATTGTGCTCCACTATCAATCAACGCACGGCATTGCTGTTGGTTACCGAATTCATCCGTTATGTTTACAATGGCAGTGCTTAGCAAAACTACCTTTGCCTTTTCAGTGTCGCTATATAACATAGACGAGTTGTTATGAGTTTCTTTTCGAGTATATTGGATAGATTCCGGTAAGACACTTGGCTGACTACTCGGGGTCACGTGGACTAGTAAATGATGAGATTTGTTACAGAGAAAACAAGTAACGTCACTCTTACAGTCAGCTGTTACGTGTGTATTACGTAAGCAATTTTTGCACAGCTTTAATTGATTTACACGGATGACTCTTTGTTCTGGTGTCATTTTTCGAAACTCATCACAACGATAAATCAGATGATTTTTGTTACAATGTAAACAAACAAACTTATTAGAATTTTGTTCAGACAAATTATTAAAAGATTTTCGTTGGTAATTTTCATTAGATTTTTTGTTATTAGAATAGTTGAGTTTATTCTGATTAGTATTATTAGATACATTAGACGACTTAAGACTGTAGTACTGAGAATGATTTAATATCTTTATCTGATTTTGTATGTGAATAATCAAGTTTTCATAAGAGGGTATTTCAGTTTGGTCAATACTTTGCTCAAATGACTTTCTAGTATTAGAATCTAGTGCCCGTAAAGCAATATGACAAAAAAGAAAACTCGAAAGCTTGTCAATATTTAGATTTTCAATTGCCTTATATGAATGATTAAATGTTTCAAGAAATTGATTTAAATTGGCGGGAGTCTCAGTTTTTATAGGAGAGAAATCAAGCATCTTATCCAAGTAATTACCTGCAAGCGTTCTTTTGTCATGATATTTATCTACCAGCGCAGCCCACACGACGTCATAGTTACTTGCCGTGACTGGCATGCTTTTGACAATGTTTTGCGCAGAACCTTTTGTACAACTTAAGAGGTAATGGTATTTGTCTATTTTAGGTATGTCTATCTGATCATGCACTAAAGAGCAAAATGTTTCAAAGAATGTCATAAAATTTTCAATGTTACCATCGAATGTAAATAGTTCAAGCGGTTTCAACCTCGCCCTATAGTCTGTCCCGCTCGCACATGCGTGTTTCTCGGACTTCACATGAGATGCGCTTTGATCGACTGTAGGAGTTTGGTACTTAGACGCAATGATTTTTACATGAAAATATAATTCATCAAATGTTTTTAGCTCATCGGAAGAATATTCCAAATCAGGTTCTGTTATTCTTTGAGCTGTATAAGTTTCTACACATATCTCTTCATAGTTTTTACGAAGTGACGTTATCTCTGAGGCACGTAAAACAAACAAATCCTTAACCGTCAAATCAGATTCAAGTTTTTTAGACAAATCGTAAACCTCCTGCATTTTACTGAATATTATTTGTTTTTGAGCGATGCATCTGCTTAACGTACGCACTGCATCTTGTTCTCGTTTGTTCGCCATTTTGATTACGTGAATTAGCACTTTTCGTGACCAATATTTAAGCGAAGTTAGAATAATTAGATGAGTTCAGTACTTGTCTAAGTACAACAAGGGTGTTTACAAGCACGGCTTGTGAGAAAATAACAAGAATTTACTAGATTTTAAAGGATAAAGTCCTTTAATCCGGCTCCGAAGGCCAAACAATGTGGGATAACACACTCTTCGATAGGTCGCTGTTAGAAAATTATAAGATTGATTAGATCTGAAGGACCACCAACTCACGTTGGTTTAAGATTGATTAGATTCTAGAAGACGGAACTGCACCCCTGAAATCACCCTTACACATTTAAACTGGTAGAAAAACACAACAGAATGCCCACTAACCTGAGCTGCCTCCACGTTGCGTTTATCCTTCCGGTACCGGGGATTATTCACTGGCACAATAGTCCTCTAGTTTAGACTTAGGTATCACCTCGCACTATGAAGCACTAGTAATTAGATGTACTTAGCACTACAATTGCATCCGAAATTAGATTGTTCGGGGCGAAAGACAATAAGCGTGTCTATGCTCGCCGAGATCGTTTCCGTAAGTGTCCCTGGCCGCTTCTCGGCTTGCAGGCATCTATATAAGTTTTACTACCCTCATCCAAAAAATGCATAAGGGCGCGAACAAATAGGTCATGATCATTTTGAAAAGTCGAGTTTTTAAATTATGATATTATGTAGTTTCGGAACGCGCCTCTCCGATGAGAAGACACCACAAGAAACTCATGGATAAGATTAATATAATTCACACAATGAAACCAAATTAAAGCTCCGATTATTACACAATTTACAAGGCAGCAAATCAGAAGTCTAACTTCATCCATAATGTTGTTTATGGTATGTCAAACGAAACTTTCACCCAAAAATATGTCTCTGTTATTTCTTTCATCATAATAACATAACATAGCAGTTTGGTATGTAATTTAATACAGGGTCACTGGTCAGGGTAGCCATATACTTATCTGCGAAGGTAATTTGCACTGGTGTGAGGTGGTTTGTTTCAAATAGTGTTATTAGAACAAGCGTTAAGGTCCTGTACTTGTGCCATAGACTTAAGGGCCAAACTGAACACACAAATCTGTCTGGTTAAACAGAAGTGATAGAATCACTGAGACCTTGAGGTCGTTTCATAAATATAGAATACGTATTTATGTACAGTCAACAGGAGAAACTGAAGGTAAAACTGATTGTATTATATTATATGATCTTAACATAAAACTCTCTATAGTAAAACAAGAAACCAAATTCAAACAAAACATACGTATGTATAAAAAACTTGGATTATATTATTTGTAATGTAATATCGGCAATATTTTGATTTAATGATAACATTGTACTTTAAAGATCGTGTTGTCACAAGACATATTATATCAGAGCTTGTCAATTTATATTTGTAATGGGAGAATTATTATCTTTATAATAAACGTATATATTCTTAGAAATATTTCGATTTAAACAAGTATTTATAATATTTGTATTGTTTATCTTAACAATATTTTAGTTGAGTATTAAAAAACAGTTACAATAACATTAGTTAAGACTAAACTATAATGATGGTGCTAGTGCTGCGCTATATAGCAAATTGCTGGCATTTATGAATTATATTTGTTCACATATACGATGAATGAAATGATGATTAGTTAAACACTAATAGGTAATTATAAATATGATAACAACATTAATGTGTAAACAAATGCCTTCCTACACACAAACACCGTATTCTCTAATTTTGATAACCATAAATTTTAACACAACAAAGCAAAGGAATATTCCTTTTGTACGCTTGTCAAGGTCTAAAACATGACCTGAATGTGTAAACATATTGGCAAATCGCATCAAAATTCACATAGGTATACGTCGTACAAAGCAAATTTTTACACCAAACATTTTAAGTAGAGCTAGAATTTTCTAGAGATAACAATATGCAAATGTAAACGAAAATTTCCAAGTGAAATGAAATAGAATAAATGTCATTAGTGTAACATTTGCCATAAAGTGCAGAAGTCATTAGCAATGGTTTTTATGGTATATTTTATATGCAAGTGGTCCTTAAATGTCGCCTTACGGGAACCCGTTCGAAATACTTTTAAGTGTCCAGCAACTACTGCCAAGCAAGTGCGTGGTGGCGACGACACCCGCGTTTGTAAGAGCTGATTATTGCAAAACAGTACGAACCGGTTTCGAAGCTTGAGACAACTCGGGTTGACACCGAGACAAATAAGTGACCATTGAAACGCAATCAAACCCTTATGTTGAAACTAAATTTACAAATTCACTAGGTAATAATCTCGGCTTGTTAACTGACTTGTTTACAGGCCAATTCTGTGAAAATTCGAAAATTCTCACAAATCGCTCAAACTGCTTGACAGTGAAAAGAGAGTTAACAATAGTTATTTGTTAGGCAGCAAAGTTAAATTTTTTGTTGTAAGTACTTGGATTGAAACCGGAGCTAACGAAGGATTCTATGATTGACCACCAGCGAAGTGAGGGTTTCAAATAAATATTCAAATCCTATGTGAAGTGAAGGTGTTTATAATTCAAATATGTTGCAAAAAATATTAGATATTATTTGGCACTGGCTGATTTTCAAACGGCCATTTTTGGATCATAAACGATAAGAAATAAAAAAAAATTAAGCAGACTTGCGTCATAGAAAACTTTGGAATTAAAAGGTTCTATTTTTGAAAACTTTTTCCGCGCTAGCGTGGAAAATCTACTTTTGCACGCAGATTTATAGTGATAAAGAGAATCTTGCCAAAGTTGTAAGGTGAAAATAAACTTTTTGAGGGATATACATATAAGTCATAGATTTTTTTAATTTCATACGCTCCTACAGTTTTTTAGTTTAATTAAAATTTCAAGAAGTCGTGTTAAATGTCAATGAGTGACACAATGTAATGATTTTATTCTTTCATTCGTTTCAACAAATTTTACCACTTCATAGTTCTAGATTTTATCTTCATAATCATCATACATCGGTTAGGTTACGTAAGAGCTGTTTTTTCCTGGCTAGATCTCGCTTTTGTCTTGTTTTTGCCATCATGACTCACAGAACTGGTACGATCGTGATAAAAAATCAGTTTTGTCAATGACATTGAGACTTATTCTTTCAGTTTAATAACCTGACAAGAGCACAAAGGAACCGGCTATCAGAAAATGGAGATTTTAAATCGAAAAGAGACTAGATCTAGACTACGTAGGTATGAACTAGTTTCCTCGAGAAAATGGAGCTCGGATTGTTATTGCTAGGAAACTGTACAATTACTTTCTTCCTCTTAGTGCTTTAGTATGCTTAGAATATTTTATTGGCGTATTACAGGCGTTTGACCCCTAAGTAAAAACTTATATTAAATAGGAGTAATCTGAAATTAAACTCATTCAAAATGTAGAGCGTTGATAAAATGTTTAATATAGATATGTAGATAGTGAAAACAACGCGATCAAAACCGAAAAAAAAATGAGGAAAAATCTATAAATAATCTGTAAAATAAAAACATCTTATTTAGACCCCTTCTAAAAACTAAGTAACATTGTCTTCAATGTGACACAGATATTTTATTTGGAGGTAGGTACCTAATCCATTAATGAAGATTAGGTATTGTAATCAGGATGACTCTGAGACAATCCATGATAGTGTAGTATTCAAGATATAACCGCTATAAACGGCAGATAACACATACCTTCTCGATCATTCACTCTTACAAAACAATATTTCCGTTTCAATACTTTAAGAGATATTAAGACCGAAACTGAAAATCTCTGTCGAATTAACCGAAAAATATTTTCGACTACAATATGGGTAGGCTGCAACACCTTTCGACATTTTTGTAATCAACACCAAAACGTAGAAAACAATCTCCTCTCAAACGCTTTGAACAAAAGTATTCAAAAACATTGCGTCAGAAAATAATCAACACTCAACAATTTACGATAAATCCGACAGAGATTTTCAGTTTAAGTAAATAAACTACCCAGTGCAGTATATTATTCAAGAACTACTACTTAAAAGCAGTATTGCACAGCTTAGTACCAGTTTGAAGAGTGTGGGTGCTGACAGCCGGTGAAATGGCAGGAACAAATCATTCAAGTGTAAGGCCGACGCGATGTAATGCTGCCAGATTTCTTTATCGCTATAAAGAAATCATTTGTCATCTTAATCAGGAGATGGTGTTGTCGCCGTGTCAGAGGTTAGGCTAATTAAATTTTGTCTGACCAACAGCTTGACAGTGACAGTAGCATCATAAAACAATATTTGATTAATTAATTCGATTAGATAAAAGGGTACCACTTAATGTGTTAAAATTTACAAAACACTTTACATTAACAAAAAAGGTACAATGGCCGGCCTTAAATGTCGCTAAAAGAGATATCTTCCACGGAACCTTGCAATATTCAGTTATTAGGACACAGAAGGACATTGGAGATGGTGTTTCATGCCGTGGTGAATACAGGGTTCGTAATTTTTTAGGGTTTCTTACTCAACAAGAAATCCTTATAGGTTCGTCATGTACGTCTGTCCGTGGCTTAGCTGCGAGACGCTTTACTAATGAGTTGCGACTTCGCATAAGGCGTATTTCCCACTTCTTAGAAAGTAATTCCAATGAGTCATCTGTTATCATCATATCAGTGGATAAGTAATTGTTGACAGTAAGTACATGCCATTGCTAAATATTAACGTATTTTTTATTAATTCTTTCATTTCCCAGCTATGTTTTAAAGAATTCCACTAAGAAAGAGCATGCTCGTAGATACAAATAGTCAATAGAATAATTAGAAGATTACTAATCACTTTAATGACGTTAGATTTGGTCTATTTTGGTTTGTACTCTGAACTATAAGCGACTAAATGATTTGTAAACACTAAATGGCCATTAATTATAGACTGGTCTGCCTTAGCACAGTATCCGAATTAAAAATCATATCGTCGTGATTTGCCGTGGCGGTGTCTTGAAGAATTTTAGAGTCGAGAAAAATTATAATAGTTCAATTCTATAAGTAGTTTTTAACCAAATCTAATCAACATTATCCTACGAATATTACAGATGTGAAAGTTTCTAAATATGTATGTTACTTTTCAAACAACAACTACAGAACCGATTGCGAAGTAACTTACTATGAAGATAGATGGAGATGTAGCTTTTGTTTCTAAAATTTCCCTGGGATCGGGACATACGCGGGTTTGTTTATATAATTCTAAAACTAACTTGTGATAAAGCGATACACATCGTAGGTCCCATCAGTATACATATTTGTGATACTTGAACCTGTTGATTGTTACTATTTATCATTATTGACACGACCTCTCCGTCTATAAGCTAACACAATTAACTCACTATCACGGTCATTCAACAATAATTTTCCCACAAACGAAACCATTGCAAAGCCGTTTAGAACACAGCAATATGATTATTTTTATGACGACCATTCTATCTCACAATATTACAGGCTATAGATATCCACTCATCTCAGCAACTAGCCTCAAATTGCACGTTAACCTTCACGAAGATCTAACAATTACAGTAAATAAATATCCAACTTATAAACTTACCTATATCTTTTCTGGTATACTGCCTTTCCTCATGATGGGAAGTGGTACCAAAAGCCTGTCCCATTTTGGCAATTCAATTATTATCACAGCACTAGAGATCACAGAATGACAATCAGCTGTTATTTCGCGTCGTATGTATAGCGCATGCGTGGGCTCATGTCAGAGAGCGACCGGCGCGCCCATTCGCGTCTCGCAGTAGACTGGCGAGCGAGCGTCACTCGTTCGTCGTTCGCTTGGAGGGAGGAACGAACGATAAGCTTGCTGGTGACCCAGTTGTGGGGGACGGGATGGTCCCAAGTGTGGGCCAGTCGGTGGGTCTGCACTTACACACTGTCTCTTTATTGACATCGGTGCATCGGTACCTGTGTTAGCAGCTTAACTTGATTTGTTGTCTTGTTGATTTTGACCAATTTATTGTTTTCGGAAATTTTGAAGAAAAATGATATGGAATATATTGCAATTGCCTTCCAAATTTTTTGGTGGCATTGCGAATTTGATTTAATATTTTTAAATAGGACCATTGGCAAGTTGGACCATGATTCGCCTAAATGGGGTGTTAAAATACATCAAATGAGAATGGCGCCTAAACCATAACGTCTGAGATGCGTTTTCTGATAGCATGCGTGAGAAACAAATCCGTTAGGTTTTAAAAGACTAAAAATTTCCTTTTCAATAAAGAATGTTATCAATAGGTATTTCTATATTCTAGGTCACGATAGCCGATAAGGACATCGTCGGCGTATATTTTGTTATTGTCTGAACAAATAATACTGAAACGTCACCTCTTGTTGTGCTAGTTTATCTTTTTAATATTATTGATAATAAGTTTGAAGTAAGCCAAAAATAGGATATACATTCGTGACATTTCAATTTTGTTACATGTAGATATGAATAAGGAACTTAACGTAGATATTTCGCAACGTTTTGAAAGTATTAAGATGATGACGGTTTACAATTACGATGATGTAGGTATATTACAAGACTAATCGTCAGATCATTCGTCAGAGTGTTGAAGTTTGTCATCATGTCATCATCACATGACATCCGAAACGATAGAAGATATTACATAAAGAATATCTATGTCAATTTATCAGGAAATTTTAGTAAAATACGGATTTGCTTACGCACGCGTTCGATACGAATATTTCACGAGCGCGGGATAACTATGAGGTAAAACTTTTGAGAATAAACTATATTTAAGGGTTGAGCAGGAACGAATAAACAATATCTTTATTTAGGGGGTCGAGAGTGGACTAATCGAAAGATTCTAGATAACTGCTTAGTAAAAAAAAACTCAGAAGTAGGTACCGTTGTGCCTCAGATAGAATAAAGAGACAATCTGAAAAGATGAAATTTAATCTGCAGGTTATTTACAGATCCTAATGAGCGTTTTGCTAATTGACTGTCGAGAGCAAAACGGAAATTCGAGTTCTAATCGATTTTGGACTAAAAAACTGGGAAAACCCCTGCTAATAAGCTAACTTCGGACCATAAAAGTGAACCGTGGACAGTAAACCGCAGGCAAACCTCACAATTGGCATTCACAAACCGATTCCAAAGTTTGAAGAGTCCATTAAAAATAACACGCAGCATTATAATGTTCTGAACAATGGAATTCTCACGCCAAATGGCGCTTCCAACGTTGATTTAACTGTTTCCAAAATATAAGAGACCTTATTTAAAACTAAGTTGATATATGTTGAGAAAACAGCGGTTTTTAGTGAACAATTGAAATTGCTAAGCAAACTACTAAAATTAATTAAGCATTAGTAGTAAATACTACTAGCAGTGCAGTCTTTTTAAAGTTTTAGTAAAAGTTAAGTTTTTTCTATGTGCACTACTAGCCCTATAACAGGACTCTTTTGCGTGACTTTTCGCCGTGAGTTTCCTCACGATATTTTCCTTCAACGTAAGAGCGATGTTAATAACAAACATATTATTTTCTTAAAGAAAAATACAAAAGACATAGGTGCGAGGTCGACCGGGATTCGAAACCACAACCTTCCGGAAAGCAAGTCAAGAAATGCACAACTAGACCAACACATTCTCATTTTATTTTTATTTTATTAACGCTTAATTTAATAAACATTTTATTAAAACCATTAGTTTTACAGATACAGATCAATAATCTATATCTCCAGTTCTATATTTCTTACGATAAAAAGATCTATATCTCCATTCTATATCTTCAGTTTTACAGATAGATAACAGCTAATTGGTTATGTAACTCAATATACGATTGAAATTAATAAAACTTAGCTAAATTAATGATTTAAATGTTTTTTTCTTTAAAATATGTCTATGAACGCCCAGTGCAGGCTTTTATTTTACGCTTTTTAGTTATTAGAGATTAGATACAATTACACCAGAGAAACTCATTAACTCTGGATGTGTATACTCCAGTAGCGAGGACTCGAAATCGGTTAAAGATAGGCTATCTAAAAGCCTTCAATATTATATAGCTATTCTTTTTGAGTTTTGCTGAGATGGCTATGAAGTGGGATACTTACTTCTCTGCGACAAACGTTCATGAAGTAGGCAGGTATTCATCTTAAAATATAATTACCAAATCCGAAAACTTCGTCGCGACTGGTGATACAAAGGCTGGCGGTTTCTTGTCCTAGCGGATTAGCCTTGCTATCCATTATCTATAGCGCGACATTTCAAATTTTTAGTTAATTACTTATTGTAAACATAGTAATTGTTATTTATGTTATCTCTGACAAACTGACAAATCAAACATTCAAATTCCTTCAAAAGTTGAAACTCGGCGTCAAAGTCAAATCGAAAAGTTTTTAAGTAACGTTCCGTTGTCTTTGCTCGGTTTTTATGGTCAAGACAAATCTTGCTTTATAGCGTTTTAAATCTTTATTTTTATTTATTTATTATTTTAATGTACCCTATGTCACTCTCACGGTCATGACGAATCTAACGACGTATCGTTTATCTAAATCGGCCCAGCCGTTTAGGCCCTACGACGGCACAAAAATAGGTCACATACATACATACACTCACGGCAAAAACATAACACTTCCTTTGGCAGTCGTGTAAAAACAGAATGTTACAAATAAACAATTCGATCTACTTTCGATTGCATTCTGGGATTTACATTGAGAGGTGCTCGCAAGCAATCTCGCTTTTCATTAATATCCCTGTCGCTGTAAGGTAAGATTAAAGACAATATTATTACAACAAAAGACTAGGGCGTCGCTGGCCGGTTTCAGGATCACATTTCAGGTGCTACTGAACTCTTTGTAGCCCGAGGCTTCTGCGGTTCTAAATACAATAACTACGAACATACCTCTTCAGCTTTACACTTGAATCTTTGTTACAGACAATCTAAGGCTTTGATTTATTGATAGATACAAAATGATAAGCAATATCGTTTGAACTCCGACTAATTAATTTAGTTCTCGGGTTCCGTACCAAGAGGGTAAAAACGGGACCCTTTTAGTAGTGGCGCGACTGTCAGTCTATCTGTCTGTCTGTCACCAATCACCATACAAAGAAGACCGATCAAAATGGACCAGCTATGTTTATTCAGGTTCATAGGTTCACGTGATCTAAAGCCACTGTTAGTATTTTCGTTTTATTTCAGCTAAATTAAAAGATATTGTATGATAAAGTTTCACAGTTACGAGCACTACGCTATTCTTCTTAGTTAGGAGAGATTGAGCCGCCATTTTTAGGTTTGGTGCTCCTGACCGTGAAACTTTAATATACAAAATATATTAATCTAGCGGAAAATAAACAAAAATACTAACACCGTGGCTTTAGATCACGTAAATCAGTTGAATAATCTATATTTTGTGTTTTAGGAATGTCTTTAAAATTTCATTAATGTACCTCTACCCAGAGATATGTAAAAACTTCTAGATACGTAATAGGGCAAATTTCTTGGCTACACAAATGCAAGCTATCTAGCCAGAGAAGTCTTAGTTCCATCCCAGCTCACGTCACGATCACCCGCTTGTTGACACACAGTACATTTAGTTCACTTTCACAACATTATTCACAGACAACAATGCCTTCGTGCGTATTTAGGCGATGCACGAATTATACTCCAAAAACTGGCAAAAATATTTAATTTCATACGTAAGTAAAGCTGTATTTATTTATTTTAGTTTATTTTTTGAAAAAGTTTTTTTTCCAAAAACTCAACGAAGTTTTTGACTTTGACGTTTTATCATTCTCTCCTAACCGCTATGAGATGTCATAATAATATTATGACATCTCTTTCTTACGTCATGCAAGTAGCATTGAGTCTTTATGTTTTAGAAAGAGATAACAATAGTTTCGTCTATTTCTTCTTTAAATTATGTGAATGAATATAAATAATGAGGTTGTATAGCATACAATTTGTGCCGCTTTTCAATAATGATTTGTTCTGCAATGGCGTCTCTATAACTTTAATAGACTCATTGCCTCTACCCCCTAGGTCTGAGCCCTAAGGAAAAACGCCGATCTTCTTTTCCTAAATGATGTATTTTTGTTGCCACTATAACAACAATATACAACAAATACTACAGAGAAAATAAAAGAAATATTTAAGTAAGGTTCTGATAGGAAGCCACGATGAAGTCGACGATCTCTGCGGAGAAGACTGTACTACGAGTATGTTGAGAACGTAAAGTTTGAGTTTGTACATACATACATCGACATGTGGGGTGAGCTCTACCTCAATATGTTCCGCATAATACTCTGTTGAGACTGATTCAAGATTATGCCATCATCAGACATCCTCAAAGGTAATCACAGAAGTATCCGCTCAATGAACAGTCCGTCTTCATTATGACGCGCGCGTGGCTCGGCTACTGCGACGGTGTATAAACTATAGTATAAACAGTCCGTCTCCATTATGACGCGCGCGTGGCGCGGCAACTGCGACGGTGCGGTGAATAAACTGTAGTACGACTAGCAATTACGTGCACACGGCATCGCTAATACAGTGTAGGTAATTTAATTAGTCATTCTCCAAGCGATTGTGTTGATTAATCAGCTGTTACACTAACTGGTTGGACTCTAACTCTTGTTTATGTAATTGCCGAGGATTATCACAACTAAAACAGGCTTTAAAACGTTTACAACACGTTTACGTGAGAGATTTTCATCTATCCATTTTAGCTGAACGGGGTTGATCTAGACGTCTAGGTGAACAACTGTTGTTCTACAACTATTGGAATTTCGAAGTAGTTTTCGAAATTTTTCAGTTAAAGTTTACTTAAAAATCAGCTGAGTCTTAGAGTTAGATGTTAATGATCTTAAATTTTCTTTTTATTTAGTTTGGGCTACTACAATCATAACAGTGAAATTACCGAAATAAAGTTCGAATTTTCAAAAGTCGTAAAACAAAAGTAGATCGCCTAGACGTCTAGAACAACCCCCTTTAGGCAAATGACCATCCTCGGAACAACCTGTATATAAAATGCTTCATTCATTGCTGATTTGCTGACTGATGGATCAAGGCACAAAAGAGAGCCGAAATTCGGTGAGTCTGTACTTTATTTGATGTAGGTATCCGATAAAAAAGTGTTTAAGTATAGAAATTCCTACGAGATCGGGATTGATATACGCGGGTGAAACCGCGGGCTCATATCGGTCTCGGTCTCAATTTTAGCAGTTTAATAAATAAATTTAATCTCTGATAACAGTCGTGAGGCGTTAGGGCGACCTGAAAACTCTAACACTAGGTAAGCCACTCCACTACACGAAAGGAAGAAGAAGCAGTACAATGCTAGATTACTTGAAGAGAAGGTTCGCCTAATACTAAGCTGTATTCAACAAGACAAGTTGGTCATTTCAAGAGTTATTTACCAACCCTATTTACCGACTAAAACAGGCATGGCATAGTACTACGAGTTACATAAACAATTAAGTAAATGAGCCCAGAAAGCGCGCGTAGGCGACCAACGTCAGACTAGACGCAAATAGCTCGCCAAGCCTTCGAAACCAAGTCCCACGAGCCAAGTAGTCACAATCTACAAACAATAACATCATCTAGATAGGTAGACATTACATATATCTATGCAAATACCATCCCGTTGACAAACAAACAATCAGATCTTGGGTTACAAAACAAGCGTGATTTATAGAATACTAGCCTCTTTTCTCGGGGAATCATACATCGAGATCTTAGGTATCTCGACGCCTTCGTGTGGTTAAAATGTTAGGGCTGCAATAGTCCAATATAAAAGAAATATTCTGCCTTCTTCTTTGATCTAGTCTAGATGAAAGTGCTGCATCTCAGATTAGACCATTCGTCTCCATCGGGTGAAGTAGTCAAACGCTCAATTAAATAAATAAAAAACTATAAGGGTTTCTTGTTAATTAAATTACGAACCCCAATAATGGCCTTACAACACTGGATGCCGAAAATCGAGTGAAGTGGAAGCGCAAAAATAGGAAAGCGAATGAGTCCATAGGAAACCGTTTATTTTATCGTTCATATGTATGTATGTAGTTACTATGACGTCACTTAGGTATAGGTAGGTTATACAGACCACTAAAATACTGCTTGAAGATATTTACCTGAAACAGACAAATAATTCGGTCAATCGGCATGTAGGTAAACTACTAACATTTGTACGAATTGCTCATAAATATGTAAATTAAGTTTTAGACAATCTGCAGCTAGCTTTGCCAAAACATTATGCGCCTATATAAAAAGTCAGAGCAAAAGCTGAAGTGCATTTTGCGCTATAATGTTATTAAGGCGTTCGTTATCTTAAAATTGGAGTTTCTTAGAAACGGTACGATAAATTATGTAAAACCAGCTAATATTATAAATAGGAAACTTTACATGTTTGTTTGTGTCTTAATGACGCACAAAATACTAAACCGATTGAGATGAAAGTTGGTGTGTAGACAGCTTATTAATTCAGACAGTTTTCTGAATTATTAATACGTAGGCTACTTTTTATTCCGATATTCCCGCCAGATTGGAACTTACGTTACAAATAAGAACCGTACAACAACTCTTACGATACAAGAATAACTCTTTGATAAACTAGAATGTCAATATTACAATCAATGTAAAAGTGATAACCGTTGATAAGGAAAGATAGGAACCAAATCACATCAACGATAACACACATTAATTCAGACATAATGAACGTTCTGATAAAGTGGAAACTGTTGTACATGAATTAGGGATACTTTGAGGAGTATAGGTTAGAACAATATTTACTCATAATATTAACAAAAATATATCGTATTAAGTCGTAAAACGTCATCTCGTGACGTCCAAGCGTATGGTAATATTTTTAACCGACTTCCTAAAAATTATGAGGGAGTTAAAGTAATAGTAGTTGTATTGTAGGCTTATGCACTTAAAATATACATTATTAGGTTGTTAATAGTTAGTCAGAAAATTAATTTTTTTAAGGTTTTAATTTAGTTCACTTTTGGGGTTCCGTCGTGGATTCTTTTGATTGAAATTAGAACCACTTCCTCTAAACTTAGGATTAAGAAATATTGCAAGTAGGTATACAAAGAAGATTACCAAAAAGCTCATCATCATTAATTTTGCAAGGAAACTACTACGACATTTCAATTAACGCTTCCATTGTAAATTCGAGCACAAAAGCGATCTATAATTCCCAAATTGGTGCCAAATGGTTGCAGCGTGAAGCCGACGCAGCGCCAAGGCTGACCGTTCCCCTCTGCGGCAGGAACAGGGCATTAGCAAGACATCACCCAAGCGAAGATATACGTGGAAACATTAAGGACAATAATCTGTCGTGTGTACGTTGACCCAGCGAAGGGCAGTTGCCACCTATTTATAGCGGTTTTAAGTTCACTGGCTCATTGATTGAACTCGTTGTGGCAAATCTTTACATCTACAATTTGGATTTCTTTGACTTGCCAAAAGGAAATATAAAAATAAAAGCAAAACTATGTCGAACGAATTTCCACAGAATTTATAATCTAGTCTAGATCAGTCAACATTATATTATGAGTTTATGATTCAAACGGAATATCTTAATATAAAATTCTCGTTAATTAGAAAATACTAAGTACAATAACTTCCCTATAGCTAACCAATAAAGATCCTACCGAATAATTAAAGACATAAAATACATAACCTAAACACTGTATCAAATGAAGGCATTAGCGACTGGGACATCTCTAATGGCTGCCTTTACATTCGGACAAAGAACGTTGTCGCCATCAGACAAATTTATATAAATATCCACAAGGACGCGTCGTCATCGCAACCCGACAGGCCACTGACCACTTTATACATTTAAATTCGGTGAAGACATGTTTAAGCTTGAATTTTAAGTCTACACAAAAGGCAAATATACCTAAAAATCTAATATTATTGGTTACTTAGCAAGATTCCAAAGAAAAACAAGTTTTTTTTTAACATTTCAAGAAAGTGAAAAAGCAAAAGGCAATTTTTCACGTTGTCATTTTTATTTAACAAAAGAATAGGCACCTTTCTGCTGAAGCCTAAAGAGTCGTCCACGTCTCAGGAAAGGAACAAAGATTTCAATATAATTTATTAATGACATCCGGACGTAGCGACGTGGTGACCTTGGCATTCGCATCGCAATTCGCGACATTCTGATAGAAACCACACGTACAACTCGAGCATTTGACTACGAGTATCTTATTAACTGAACTCAGATAAGTGTCGTAGAGTTCGGAAATACGGCAACGAATAAGTAGACTATAGTACAGCTTTGGATACAATAGGTTACACAGCACTCAAATGTGTGTAACACGTTAATCCATATATTTAGGTGCAAATTAACCTAACATAATTCAACCTTAAAATTTGAGGAAACGAAAACAAAATATGAGAAAATACGCACATTACAGCGAAGATAACAACTAAATAAATATACGTATACATTTTCCGGGTAGCAAACTAGCTGAAGACGGATTCATTCGAAACACTGAATATTAAATCTATGGTGACGTAAATAACAAAAAAGATCAAGCAGGCAGTGATGTCACAGGAGATAATAACAATAAACACTAATTTTGAGCAACCACTGTATTTATTGAAGTAGTTTCGTGTTCATAATGGCGGAAATGAAGTTTATAGTAAACATGCAAATGTTATAATGGCCCAATTTCATTACAGGATCAATAAACAATCTATTAATAACTAAGCAAATCGTAAACACACTTTATGAGCTTTGTGTGGTCAAATTATAATTTGATGATTGTCAAACATTTTAAGCGATCCATAGACAATTGATAGAGTCAATATTTTTGAGAATTGTGTTAGAATTGTTACTGTCGAGATTTGGTTGGTTGGTCCTGGTTGTTATCTCTGACAGCAGTCATTAGGTCAAATTAGAGGCCTTTGGGCGACCTGACAACTCTAACACTAGGTGAGACACATCACTATACAAAAACAAGAACAAAAACTGTTTTGGTTTTTTTCTTTCTTATAATAATTTCACTAAAAATCAGTGTTCCCATAATAATGAAGACAAATAATTGGAAATTAGAGTACGTAAAACAATCAACATAAATTTAGCCAGCAACGTCATTGAAAATAATTTTAATGATCTTTCGACCGACTCAAATCGTGGTAGCTTCCAATATCCGTGAAAATTAAAAAGAAAAACACTAAGTAGCTAACTAGTCGATGTAAAAATATACAACGAAGGTCGCACGCGCACGCAGTACGCACTGACACTGATCGAGAGTTGAAACAACTGCTGCAGACTAACTCTAGATTGATTTAAATGTTAGCTTTATAATATTACTTGTCTACAAGAATAATGATAGTTAAATGTTGAAATCAACTCGCCTTGGACAACGATATATTAAATAAATAATAAATTAAAATAATTAACGGAAATTAAACGGAAATAATAGTCATCTATATATCTTTAAAATGTTCGTCCCCGCTGACTGAACAACGCACAGCCTAAACCGCTGATAGTAAAGCTGAAATTCGGAGAGTGTATTTAGGTATCCAAAAAGAAAAGGTTTTTAAAAACTTCCACGGCATCCCAACTTGAGTGTAACCGCGTATTCCAAAAATCTTGTTCAATGCACAATTGCACACCCATAGAAGACGAATAAGACTTTTAATTAGAAGGCGTTAACAAAACCTATAATAACATCGTTATACAAATCTCCATCAAAAACATCAATAATTTTTTTTTCCAAAATCCGAGATACCGTGGCAGAACGACAGCGGTATTGACCGTATCACCTTATGTAAACTAAACCTGGGCCATAAAATACATAAATTGTAGTACAAGTGCCTGGGCCCTAAATTCGGCAGATCCAAATATCGACGTGTTTATTCAACTCTTTAAGATTTCAATCTGTTGTATAAATACACTCGTTTACCTTTCCAAGATGAACGATATGTTTGGCTATGGATTTGCCACCCTCTTCACGTTTACAATACAAACGTGGAGTTTCAAGGGAAATGTTATTACTTCACAAAATGTATGACGTTCTTTCATCTTACTTTCTGCGTGACGGATATTTTAGTACACTAATAGTTTTGGAAGGTAGCGGAAATTGAATAATGTAGTACGAGGATTATATATTATATCTTACTGAATAAAGACCGTATTTTGTATCTGTATCTTGTCCTAGCTATATACCTACGTCCTGCGGGTTCGATCTGTATTTGAATATGAGAGTAATAAGAAAGCCATAACGTGCAGCTTTTCAGCCAGAAAAGGTTTCCTTTCATTGTTTTTATCACTCAAAGAGTTAAGTAGAAAAACTAAACAGCTAAACCCAAAAAGCTCATTAAAAAGCTGACACAGTTCTACTAAATTGACAGCCCATCAATTGCGACCCAATTTATTGGCAAACAAGTCCAAGGTTCCGATCATAATCTCTTCTATTTTAGTAGCAGCACAAGCAATATCGAAATAATCTAATATCTGATGGGAACCCTCACCGGGGAAGTTTAAAGTTGAAGTGATCTTCGGAAAACAAGAGCACTTGGGATATAGAGCAAGAGCCCGTGAACCCTAGACCTTCGTTATTTTGTAAAAGCTAAAAGATTATCAGTGCATGCTCCCAAGACAGGTAAGAACGATGGGCCATTATAAAGTGTGGGTTACAGTGGCTTTGTCAGGAACTGAAGTTGGGAAACCTTTAGCTTCAAAATCTAATTAAAAATCACGTCAGACACTTAACATCATGGAAATCCCGTGTCTAAATTTCATAATGGTTCATCGTTCTTACCTGCGTTGATTTGAGAGCATTCGCAGAGAAACTTTCAGCTTTTACAAAATAACGAAGGTCTGGGGTGTACGGGCTCTGAAATTAATAGAGTTAATGGGTCAGTGGAAACATGCCCTAGTTAACGTGAGGTGTAATATTATAACAGAAATAGTTTATGACAACGAGAACTATGCCAAAATAACCATCGTTCCGATGACAGATTCTCTAACGACTTGAGTTGTCGATGGACGCTGAGTCAAATAATATTATATACATTTTCTGGTTGGTTGTCTTTTTAATTTATGTCGGTATTTTATGTACATATAAATTCAAATTCAATTACAAAAGGAGTGATGCTTATGTTATAAACTTATGGCCAAAACATGGAGGGCATGGTCTTTGCGGATATAGGGTCTATTATGTATGAAACAAACATATTTAGATTTTTCTTCTGTTTTCATGATATTGAATTGAAATAAAACTCATTCTCCGGTTTTAAGCGCGTTGCTTTTATCATTTTCAGCCTGGAGAAGGAGTTTGTGAAGACTCCGAAACGTAGGAACGACAAACTTGGTGTTAGACTATGACTACAGATATACATTAGTTGAACGTCAACATTCACGTTACCATAACCGCACAAGATTAACGACGCCACGAGACTGCAGAACGTGTTGGTTCAACTTCCGGCACCCCGTTACAAAACGAAGTATAAATGTAAACCTGCTATAAGGTCAGGTTACGCTAGGCTTTTTGCAGACGAGACATACCTACTTAATTAAATAAGATAAAAATAATTTTAAAATTTAAAAACAAGGAATCAGCCGAAATAATTCCTTGTTTTTAAACAGACAATGCCACTGTCTTTCTGTTAAATAATCTGAACCTTTTTACCTTTCTAATAAAAAATAAATCATACCGATTGTATATCAGCAATAAATCATGCGGAGATATCAGCAAACACACACATACCCTACATTCAAAATATCAAATGTTTAAGTAATAATAAATAAATATTTGGTTTTTGACATTCGAATTGAAATCCTCCTTTTTTAAAATCAGTTAAAAAGTGGTAATCCTTAGTTAACTTTATATTTTGGACAAAAGCCTTCCAAAAATGATTTAAACCTGAAAATAAACCATCCGTTTACGACTAAACTGCGGTATATAATAAGAGGCCAACTCTGGAGTAAATTGTAACTTGATGGAACGACCAAGCTCTCGAACATTTTTTACTTGGTTCAAGAGTAGAAAACTATTTAAAACTTCGCTTCTTCGAGTAACGAGACCAGAACACAAACTTAAGACTTATAAAAGGATCTGTTTAGAATTTATCACCGTATAAGAAATACGAGAACCGCTTCAAATTATTCAAAGCATTCTTCGGGTGAACGTGAAAACTCTTGGCAAATTCTTTGTTAACTTAAAAACATCAGAAGTGGGAAATGAATTTGTGGTTTACAGCCGAAAAATAAACTTTGGGTTAAGACGGTTCGGTTTCTGAAAATGTTTTAATAGCTGTTAGACACTTTCTTGTGTAATAGTTTAGTTTTTGATAAATGGCACTGTTAATGTCTTTAGATGTCTAACGACCGTTAAAACTTAAAATAACAGTCGTTAACTTAAAACCTTTAGATACCCACCAATAATATGAATACACATACGATTTTAATAATGTTTGCAAAGACTTCGATTTTCAATGAACCGTGAACATTTGAAATCTGATAAAAATTCATCGACACAATTAATACAAAGTTGTATTGAACATAACAATAATGGTACTTATAATAAATACATACTAAATTATTCAAGCACGAATATATACCTACAAATGAAATTCCGTCCTGCCTGAATGACGCCATGAACTTTGAATTACCAGGAGCCCCAACCGCTGGTCCTAGGAACATGATATTTGGAGCTAAACAAGGGTTTTTAGAAATTCCATCCCTAAGGGCAGAAAGTAAAGTGGCCCATTTGTATTAAACTACTAATCAATAGACAAGAAAATTGGTACACATACTGTAAGCAGGATAATTCTAATCTCCTAATTCTGTTTCCTGTACGACACGCGAGTGAAACCGCAGGCAGATTGTATTGTTATAAAATAGAGAATTTCGGTAGTGAATACCAGTGGCTCGAATTCCAACTAGCCCGGGGCCGAACCGGGATTTCCAGAAACGAATCCCAGCCACAATGGAATAACATACATGTCATATTTTATTGGATATATTATTCTAAAATTATCTCGCGTATCAAATGCACGTAGTAACTGTGTTTATTTAAGGCTCTGCGTCCAAATCATTTCATAAGATTTATTTTGTATGTTTTGATGTATCGAACTAACAATTTATTTATTTGACACCAAATAAAGCTTAAAACATAAACTTAACTTGTGAAAAAGACAAATTACAACGAAAAAGTTTCACATTAGAAATTTTAATAAGTGAATTTATAATAATGTTTTTTGTTCGAACTAAGACATCAAACCATTATATCAGATCTTTGTCAGAAATATCTAAATTGTTGCATATTATTTCAAAGACAGTAATTAATATGTAATTTATTCTCAAACTGCAAAAACTCCCGAAATTAAATCTAAACTTCCCGAGACCGATAAATAACGATGACATAATGACAAACCAAGACAGCACTAACAGACCAACATTAGTTACGAGCCAGTGACGTCACACCACTCTGATCTAACCAACAGAGCTATAGTGCAGCTCTCGAACAATGTGGTGCATCAAAAATAGGCTAGCCCCATTCCGCAAGGCCGCTTATTTTAGTTGAAAACTGATACGCACGAAGAGGAAAACGTTCCTAGGTAATTAGAATAGTTTGTGAGTAGTTAGGATACCTAGTACTCGATAATGTTGTTGTGTTTATTTAGTGGCTATTTAGATGTTTCATTACCTTAATTGTATTGCTAATGGCTCGCAGTTTCATTGTTATTATTAGGGTAATTATACAGTAGAAGCAGATGGATTTATAACTGTGTAAGTAATACTATGTTGTTGTGTGTATGACCACAGTTTAACAAGTAGTCGGCACCTTACAGTTGCCCAGCTTTCATACAAGTTTGTAGGAAATTTAACATTTGACTTGTCAAAGCCTGTTTTTAGATAACAGTCAAGTACCAAGCACTATAAGTAGTTACATTTTACTTAATGGATCAATGTACAATCCTGGTATAATCCCCTCGCGACCAAAACCATTGTAACTTGGGTAACCCCCGGTGAAATGTAACAATATTAACAAATCGTATGAATTTAAAAAGTTGTGTGAAGCCCCGACATAGAGTATACAGCTAGGTATCCAATCTCTTACCGTGAGTGACGTGAAAAGATTCTAAGGGATCTGGAGGAGACTAACGAATATGGATTCACCCCGCGTGGTGGCGGGTAAACTGCTTGGTTTTAAGGAGGAGTGGGGTTGGCCAGGCACCGGACTCTGGGCACTAGATGGCATTGTTTCATACATTTCTACACAAGTTATTAAGAATAGTCGAAGTTTCCCAAAGTCGCGTTACCATCAGGGGAGATAGTGGTCAAACGCTCATGTGTAAAAAAAAACTAGAATATATATAAAATTCGAATCACTAAGACAGGATTTTAAGAAATTCCCATGGGATCTGAATTCACGCAGCGCAGGTGACACTGTGTCAATTTCTAGATTTAAAAACTACCCCAAATTTGTGTTAACTCTAGGTAACACAAATTTGAGGTCTCACAACGATCACAACACATTTCCTTTAAATACCCAACGAAAATTCCACTTCTATGGTTTGAAAGTCAATAAGTAACTAGACAAATAACCTGACCAATCACCCTTAATTAGGACAAAACCACCCTGAAAGGTGATAGAGGTAACCGACCCCACGCATAGCTACGCGCTACATAGTATATCGAACCTGAAGCTAAATAAAGGGCGACGTAAATAACAGTAGTACTGTCGTAACATTGGGCGGGGTCACCGTAGATCAATGACGGTCAAGGTCGGTGCCGTACTGCCGCCGTCCTACGGACTATCACGGCTCCAAAGACAATAAAGCCAATTGATTGCTCATACCGCGACTTTTCTACAAAACACTAGGAAAAAGAAGAAATCATTTATTCGCAAAACAAAATCAACAATTAAAATTGATTTAGCGATTTGTGAGTCTTAACAATTTGTTTCGAAACGGTCCCCAATTTAGCATAATGTTTGTCTTTCGACTAGTCTTCCGTTGGATCAGTTCCGGTGACGTCAGCGTTGAACTCACCGTTGCGGGCAGGGGTGTGAGGTAATAATCAAACTTTGTGATTGACCATTGCGTTACCTATATCTATACTTGACTCTTTGCGATTGTCCGATGCCATACCTATCTATACCTAGAGTATTTGTGATGTGCCGGTTCTTGCACGAGAGTGCTACTAAACAGACGTACTATTTTCGTGAGGAGTGAATACTTATCAGCAGTCGACTGTTTTTATCGTCTTTGCACGGCTCGAGTGAAGCGGTGACAGTGAGGGAAGGGACGTGACATAAATATTGGAGTTATTCAGTAACATCAAACAACGTCTATTTGACCCGTTTGGAGGCGCTGTAGTCGTTGCGAATACATTTTTGATATCTCGAATTAAAAAAGAATCTGACAGTTTGGTCTCACCTCACCTGATGGTATGTGATGTGACCACGTATTTTATTATTTGGTATCTCTACACCATCAAACACCAAGCTGTTACTCCATTGAAATGTTGCCTAGAAAAAAATCTTAAACTTAATTTTTGACTCCTGAAGTTAGAAACACAAATCATTAAACACACACGTGTGTAAAACAGAGGTTTTAATCAGTCTGTAAAATACACCTTATTTATTTCTATGCACGAAACCATCAGACTCGCGCCCCGGACTTTCGCTAGTGAACGATACACTTAAAATAACGTGCTAATGAACTCATGTTCTACTATTTCATTAGAACGGATAAATTCATCGCAATTAATTACATGTCAGGATGGGAATTAAATGTCAAGATTTTGGCGGAGGCTCACTATTGCATTGCGTTGGTTAATGGTATCAAATGTATTGTTGAAAAAATCTGCATACCTATAAATATCAAAGTAGTATTTTTGGGAGGTTTTTCCACAGATATACCTACTGTTTTGAAGTTAAAGTGAAATCTTTCTATATAAAAATGAATCCCTTTTCCCCTCGGTCACGAAGATGAAAGGTTGCGTGATAGTGATGCATTTTAAACTCGTCTCTAACGGAGGAGCTTCAGCAGTTCCAAAGGCAAACTGTAAAATATCCATCATCTAGCTAGGCAATCCGAGGTTGTATAGTTAAAAGTTACCTATTTACTGCAAATTCAAACAGTCTTTCATTACAGTTCTTATGGATAATTTAAAATACCACCGATACCTCTTGATCCCTTGTCTCTCTTAGAGTTAAACAGTTTCATAGTTTACTACACTTTAGTGCCAGTTCTAGTTCTTGTTAAACCATATTTTTGTTGAAACTTATTTGGCAGTCTACACGAAAACATAATCTGAGCATAATGGCGTAAATCAAACGGAGTGGCTGGTTCAAGTTATTTACCGCATTTCTAGGGTTAAATAAACTGCATTGTTTGTATCCTTTACACTTCAAGTTTTATCTTAACTTCTCATATTACAGAACTAGCTGCACTCCGTGGTTTTACCCGTTCCGATACCGCGGGATATAACATATTAATCCAGATCTCCAGCAATCATCAAACCAACTTTCATTGCCATTGGTTAAGTAGTTTTTAGTGAAAGAGAATAAAATTTCATATTTTTATACTAATATAGTATTCCTGTAAACATCCTTAAACTCAAGTCAGAGTCGTAAAATCAAAATAAGTTGAAGTAAAGTTAGAAAGAAAAATAAAAATAAAATGAACAATAACAATACTATACCTACCTCAATGTCTTTATCATTACCAGTATACTTAATTGACGATCAGATTACAGCTAGTACCAGTTCTACTAAGGGCCTTATCACACTAGCGTTTTGTTAGCGAATTCGCAGCAAAGCGCGCGGCGAACTCTCAGCGTACGTCAGAATAGATTTCGACGAGAAAACACTGCTGTTGGATTTGTTAATTCGAAGACGCAAGAATCGAAAAGAAAAACAAAATCATTTGACATATAATTATCCAAGAGTAGGCACTCTTCCCGTTCTTTGATACCACTCTTTGGGCGGAGAGGTCTATTGATTGAACGCAAGTGTACAATACAAAATGGTGTTGAGGCGACGCACTCGGTGCTTGATCGCTTCGCTTAGAGTTCGTTCTTAACTCGCCAGTGAGTGTGATAACGCC
This sequence comes from Idaea dimidiata, assembly GCA_949358125.1. Taxonomy (NCBI): domain Eukaryota; kingdom Metazoa; phylum Arthropoda; class Insecta; order Lepidoptera; family Geometridae; genus Idaea; species Idaea dimidiata. Next base: position 533,010 of record OX442334.1, read on the forward strand.
CTAAAACAAGAGCTACTGCCTCAAATGAACGATAAAAACATTAATAAATTCATCTAATACAAAACCAAAAACTAACCGGTCAATATTGAGATATGATAGATAAATCAAAACGTCAGAGTCACTGTTTTTAATTTATTTATCTGACCAAAGTTGTCGGTCGCCGTTTTGCGTCAAATAATAAATTGCAATTTGGCAACAGGCCACATTTGATACAACAGCCGATATTACTGAATTTATATTATTTTATGGAAAACTATCAGAACATTATATTAGTGTCGACATGTAAAATAGCTGCATGTCCCAGTTAGAAGAATATATTAATTTATTTTGTAATATATTGTATTACTTAGTTGTATTCGTTTTTACTTTAATATTTTATTAGTCAGTGGTCAAAAGAAATATTAACGTTGCATTCGCCGGTTTCGCTTATTTAGAGTTCCATACTAAATTGTGATGTTGATACCACGGAACACTTCGTGCGCGAGTCAGATTTAAACACCGGGTTTTTATGATTTAACTAGCTGCGCCCCGCGGTTTCACCCGCGTAAGTCCCGATCCCGTGGGAATATCAGGATAAAAGTATGCTATGTTTTAATCGCAAATCGGTTCAGTCTTTTTTGCATGATTGGAACACAACACGATTGGAACATCTAAAGATCTGAACTTTCGCATTAATAATATTAGTAGGACGAATTAGCTGGATAATTTGTTGTGAACACAACAAATTATCCAGCTAATTCGTCCAAGTTATCGGCTTGGCCGGTTTCCATGACTTTCCCGTCATAATTGAGTACATTTAACATGATGTATCACTTCCTTACTCACGCCTGACGCACACCCATCCGAAACCTTTCAGTATCTTACACCGGACGAGCCACTCGACTTTTGATCGAACTACTAATTTAATATTTTATGTTCCGGCTAGACAGATGGGTTCAGTACCCGCCGCGTGCTGTAGATACTTCATACATAACATACAACTTCAAACTCACATGCTTGTTTTTAATACAAAAACTATTTAATAAAGAAATACCTACCATATTTTAATTTGTTTTCCTAATTACGATAGACTTGTTCAAGAGACTGTTAGCTAAATGTTATTTATTACGTATAGCAAACGTTTGCGTCAACGCGACAACGTTGCATGGGGAGCGCATTATCCTAGATTCCCAAGTTTACATGAATTTTTCGCGTAAGCGTAAATGCGACGTACAGAAATTTTGACTTTACCTTTACATTTACACCTGGACTATAAAGACATGGTATATCCAACTAATAAACTAGCGTCGCCCACCAGTTTCACCCGCGTAAGTCCCGATCATGTGGGAATATCAAGATCAAATCCTGCATCCTCAAGCTATCTTTATATCAAGTTTTATCCCAATCGATTTAGTAGTTTTTATTTGAAAATGTAACAAATAAACCCGGTGATACCCAAATGTATAACTCTGTTAAAAAATAATATTTAGTTTTTAGTCCCGACAGAACGACAGGACTAAAACTAAACATTATTTTTAACATAGTTATGGTTAACATAGATATGGAGTTCCGAAAGTAACGCCTAATTCAATCAATTAACCAAATTTGTGGCTAAAAGTATAGTCTCTAATATGGAAAAGGATAGGATATACTTCATATACTACTAATTTAATTACGCAAGCGTACCAGTCTATAAAAGCTAGTGTTCCTATAAATCCTTGACAAAAGACAAGTGAAGATACACTCTAGCTAGCTAGAGTTAAATTACTTACACCACAATTATATATTTACATATCGCGGTTGGTTTTATACGCGTAAAACCGACCTGTCTGTAAAGAGGGAACTTACAAACTCTCCTAACAAACATAGATCATGCATGGGGTTTCAAGAATGACTTTTTATGAGATTCATAGGAATCGCTTTTTAACACAGTCGCAAAACTATTTTTGATGTGAAACATCTATAGGCAGGGGTTAACCTGATTGTTGGCGTGGCGTTACAAGCCGTGGCGACGCATCGCCACGCTATATGAAAACACGTCTATTAATGTCAAATGTTTCACATCTGTCAAGCGTCCCGTGACGGCTCAATTTTTTTATAAGTAATTTAATGCAACTTTGGGAATCACATAATATTGATGGGCAAGTGCAAGCCTATTTAAACATTGAAAAATAAATTGAATACCATTTAGGTTGGTGCTGATGTTTCGATTGGTTCGTGTACGAGTACATATATTTTATATCTCTACGATAACAATAGAAGAGGGAAGGCAATGTTGCTGGCTGATACATAAGAGACATAGGTATCTAAGTACATAAATATGTCTCGTGAGAGCGTGACACCGCTCGACGCTCGCGCTCGCGCTGTCTGTCCCGTGAATTACGACGAGACTATTACACTAGCTGACACTTCATCGCGTGGGTAAATAAATGTAGGAAATTGTTTTAGTATAACCTGACATAATATGTTACATAGATACAGACTACATTACACAGACTCTTTAAACTACCACGATTGGAACACATAATTTCATAATTTTCCGGGTCTTAATCGCGTGATTTTTACTTCTTAATTTTCTTACGTTTCAATCATGTTAAAAGGATCATGATCGCGAGGGGACAGACTAGATTAGATTGAGGAGCTTATTGGCCTAGCTGCCCCAGCCGATTAAGCAACGCCTCACGTGGTCATTCCTTGGATTTGTGATCAATAATGTGTGATTATGTGTGTGTAAATATTAATTGTCCCCAGCTTCGCCGACTCCGCCGTGCTCTGGAGTGCACGCTAAGCAATCTCTCATATACACCTACACCTTACCCATCCCCTTAAAAATAAGAAAACTTACGCCAAAAATACACACATTTACTCTCACCCACTGTATAAGGCTAATTTAATGTGGTAAAGACGTCGACCGAAATATCTTTGAGAATGTTTTCGTCCTGGGAGAGAATAAATGCGAGTATTTTTGGCTCACGTATTTTTAAATGAACACACAAGTGCATAAAACTCATTTATTAACTAAAGATGCTTGTATTTTATCTGACAACGGAAAGATGTTTCCAATGCAATATTCTGAACAGTTGTCAATTGATCTACAAACGAGTAGTTCTGCGAACAGTAGACTTAGCGATCATGTGTACACAAAAAGTAGTTCGCACACCATTTTTTACCTGATCAATAGAAAAAAAATGCCAGGTTTACAGCAGAGACATTTCGATCGCTCGATCAATAAAATTCTATTAAAACCGAAGCCCACCGCCCGATGACAGTCCAACACAAAAATCCGACAGTAAATAGGAGAAAACATTACAGTAGAACACAGAACACGAAGTAAACGAAGTAAATCAATTAGGGTAGACCCCCGCAAACAGTTGAGTTATTGCAACTACCGAACTGCGATCGAGAGCTTTACCACTTTAAAAGCTTAGACTCGACGCAAATTGAACCAAATGAAACTTCCACGTCCACCGTGCTTACAAAGCTACAGTTTTAGTGTTTATTGGTTATTTAAATAGCACTAGCAGAGCGCTCGCTGTTTCACTCGCGGGATTTTCCAAAAACCTTAGTGGATACCTACATATCACAAATAACCCACTCTCTAAATTTCATGGCTTTAGGACCAGCGGTTTGGACTTTGCTCGTATAGATGTAAGTACTTAATCACTTTTAGAAAATATTAATTCCAAACACGTTATTATTCTAATCTTCAGTCAGCCAATGTCAATATGTCTATGTTAATAACAAGATTCCTTAGTGACTAAGAGTAAACATCCCAGACCATCATAAAAAGACTAATCAAACAAACACACCTATCACTGTTCCTTCAGTTAATAAAGTAAAAAAGTATGTAGTTTGAAATGTCTCAAATATATCAAGCAAAACACAACAAACAGTTCTCTGTAACCACCCACTCGTCTCCTAGGCTAATAATTCCAGTGTGTGATGCAAATCCTGCTGACATTTAGTCTCCATTAAAACCATGATTCACTTCAAAATTTACTCTAATTAATACTAGTTTAGTTATAGCACTAGATTATGACGCCTTCATATATAACTAGCTCTCAGTTTCACCCTCGTAAATCCCGATCCCGCTGGATTATTAGGACCAAAAAGTATCCTATGTTATTTTTGGTTTAATAATTGCCGATAGACGACGAACAGACGACGCTAGCAACGACGACCTAACCTACTATTCCAAACATATTACAATAATATTAATAAGTACGTAATTCATCAAACTACCTAAAAGCTATGTAATTGGCAAAGAAAAATTTCCTTGAGATATACAAATGAAATTTGAATTTCCCTGAAGACTATTATAAATTTTTAACGAAGCGTTAAACTCTTTTCTTTCTTTTTGCTCTCCAGCTCTACAAGTTCTCAACGATATAAATAAAGGTTAAACATTACTTCACTTGAAATTAATTAGGACTAGGACTTTATGCAAACGAGTCACTTCTATTTAAAACTTTGCAGAACAAAAGCCTACTTAGTATTTAACCTTTCTTGTGAATACTGAAATCGTTCTCGCTAAAAATACCTCGACCCGCACGAAATCCAGCACTGGCGACCTTCGAATATGGTTAACATGCAACACAACTGGTTTTACGTACTTCAGGTTTTTGCGCGAAAACGTTTCCTTTTTCGATTACAATTTTATAGGCCGATAAAATATGCATTGTTTCATAGGAATAAAATCCTTTTAAACAAATGTTGAGGTCGATGGAGGAGTTGAGAAGGATCAGAGAAAACACGAGACTGATAAGCGTTTATCTCGAAGCGAACTATCTCACCTGATGGTTAGTGATGATATCGTCTTAAATGGAACATTCTCATCTAAGTGAAGTAAGACAGCAGTGGTCCACGATTGGACCCCTCTATTAGTGGCTACACCAACCAACTTATAGGAATACGAACGAGTCTGCTTGGCGTTACGAATTCGACCGGATTTCCGGAAAGTTCAATACACTCGATTAATATAGTTATGAATCTAAAATACTGTTTTTCTTTTAGCTTCTTGACTTGAAATATTTTTCATTGTCTGATAATCCCGGAAGATTCCAGTTGGATCAGACCAATGAACCGCTGTTTGTTCCAATCCCACGCCTCCACTCGATAAATGGGACTCACTTTTAATTCTTGCCAGCGGCAGCGCAAGCGTCGCGTCGTCGAGAGCGATAATCTGATCAGGGTTGTCATTCAGGAAGTTAAAGAATTTAAAATTCAAACTGATTGACTTAATATGACTGAACTATAACAACGCAGAGCCCAAACTGCTTGACTTAGGGACATGACATTTGAAGGGTGTGTTTTTTGTGGTAAGGGTTTTAGGAAAATTCCTCAGGAGCGGGACCTACACGGGTGAAATCGCAAGATGCTGCTAGTATAAGAGTATGAATAAGTCCAGTCTAGATCAACAAGGAAAACGTCTCATTGATCCGATTAAATGTAAACCCTATTCAATATAATGGCAGGAGTTTTTTGATATCTAACATAACTTATAATAACACAAAGAAAACCGGAGATCGTTTCCATATCTCAAAATGAAAAGCAGAAACTCCAGGAATATTTGGATAACTAATGTAATTGGTCCCGATTTTACGTATAATTCTATGAAAATGTTGAGGATATATTTCTTTCGTTTGAATACCAAGTTCGGTGCCAACACATTTCGATTATGGCTTGTGATTACTACAGATCGACCTCTTTACTGTGTATTTACTTACTTTTAATATTTTGTTTACTGTACTCGTGGAAAGTAAACACAATGACACACTTCACTTCGACAAATAAGAAAACACATATAATGAGACGACACTTAAGATTTATTGAAACCCTTGGCCACTTTCACACAGTGCAATCTAGCCTTAAATCTCCGCGACGACTTATACCACGGATATTGGACAATGGATAGAATAAGAATAACTATTTGTTTGATTGTAAGTAAATACTAAGTATTTGTAGGGTAGTAGAAATATAGATGCAAAGCATTAAAAAGGTTGTTCGTTCATCTGCAGAATGGTCAAAGAAAAATCTATAGCATCGACAATCTCCAATTCCTAAAGATGTCCTGTGGTTTCACCAGTTTATATGTCGATCCCGGAAAACCCTTTTTTATGGGATGCCTACTAATATAAAGGACACACTCTAGAAATTTCTGTCTACTGTCTACTATCACCGATTTAGGCTACACGTTGCTACTTCTATCGGTCAGGACAAAACATTTTAAAGACATAGATTAGTCAAAGATTTAATCGAAAATGCACTCGACAACCATAAATCGAGGTTCAGAGACCCGCTAGTCGTTTGATAGCCGCTAAATAAACAGTGAACTGGCCCAACTCCAAGCGGGGCGGGATCGAATCAGATATAATGCGATGAGCCACTGATACATCCGCACTGTTGCCGTTGCTAATACAAGCACTTTTGCAATGTTGTCTTAATTGAGACGGGATGGTTTTGCTAGCCTCGTGTTAGGAGTTACTAGCTTCTGTCCGCAGCTTCGTCAGCGTCGCCTACAGGAAACAGGATTAAGATTATCTCGCCGAAGCTAAGTTATCTTATAATCCGCAGTGATTGGAACATTATCTATATATACCTAAAGAAGATGAATGGCAGGATTATTCCGATATTGAAATTTGTATATTCTCGAAGAGGTATAGTTTGATCGGCTTATTTTAAACAAACAGACTTTTAGGTCTATGGGACGAGCACGAGATGCCTAGCATTACATATCATCATAATATAATTGACCATCGCATACTAGGTTCCTTTTAAATAAATAACCCAGATACAACGGGATGTACTCCAGCCAGAGTTTCGGCGTTCTTATAAATAATAGTAAAGTATAAAAGAAAGTTATACATACAAATAATTAATAAGTGTAGAATTAGAAATATTTTAAAGGAAAAATTCATCTTCAAAAATTCACTTTCTAGTAAATATGCCTTGAGCAATAAAAACAAATTTACGAAGTGTAAAATTGTCAAGGACCGAAAAAACCCCTACTAAGGAACAGTGTTTCTAACTTTCATACAAAAAAATCTGTCGATTGGCATTTTCGTTATTCGATAATAATTTTGGCTAGGTCCGCAGGTCAGCAACCCATCGACTACAATCGTAATCAAATTATACTATAATATTCAATTGATTTATTAACTGACTGACTGTCTGGTTCTAGATACATGAAATTTGGAGTGTGTTCTTTATGGAGTATAAATATCGGCTAAGAAAAGGTTTTTCCCATCCTAAAGAAAAATAAATTTCTTATCTCGAAATTCGAACGGAATCAGGAATAAACAGCGTGACGCTGCCAGTCAACTATAAATTCTACATCGAATATCATCAATAACCGTGTCAGTGTCCGATCGACAGGCTGCCAAATTCGCCAATATGGGCGCGACGCGGCGTGCGCGGGCGCACTATTTAAATCGAATGTAGGACAAGTCAGTGTGTCGGTACACGCACACGCAGTGCCAAAAATCGGCCAGGTGGCAACCACCACCGATTTAGAACTATTTAGGAGGTAAGCGTTTTTTCTACTTCATTACTTTTTACTTAAAAATATGTTTTAATGAAAAATTCATCTACAAAGACTTGAACTGGGAGGTTCGAATGATCCAAAATATTACTTTAACATCATTGCAATTGCATACAATGCAAAACAAAACAAAACGCAAAAAGCAAAAACACAAAAACAGGAAAGCGGACCCCGGGCTCCCGAGAGGGATGCAACCGGGAACATCGCTCGGATGATGATGATGAAGATAATTATGAATTCAGTAACTAGTTGTGTGCTCTACAGTTGTGTCCCGGAAAATGAATTAATGTCTATTCACTATTCTATAAACGACTAGGTAGCTACTAGAAAAATAAAAATAATTTTATTTTTTCATCACAAACATCCTGTTCTATTTAAGTCTGTTAATATATAAAAAAGTTACATTTAAAAGCAGTTTGTAATATTTATTATCTGTTTCAATTTTAAGTTTCGAAACACGGGTAAAGTACGTCAAGTAGGTCAAAGAGTTTAAGGTTAGACTTGTTTAGATTTTTCAAACCAAAACTACCCAAAATACATATACGTTAAATAAATAAGTCCAACCACCGCAGTCACCTTCAGCCAAAATTCAAAACAAGTAAACAAAAGCAAAGTAAAATAAATTCCAAATATTTATTATAGAAATGTTACTTATTTATCGTTGTTTAGTTTTAAAATTTCGGACAACAGTAAGTCAACACGATAAAGTTCCAGCTTTTCAAAGACCATAATTTTCTAAAGTTAAGCTAAGTTGTTTTAAAATTTGGTATAATCTAAATTAGGAAGTTTAATAAGTTTTAAGGAACAGGGTAAGTGGTCCAAATTAGGAAAATATTACTTTCATTCACCTCAATTTTGAGTACAAGATCATTTTAATCCATATTTTAATATCAGCCACAAAACGTCCACTCCTTTCCATGTGACTCCTCCATTGAGTAATCACAAGTCGAATGTATCCTAAGTGCTGTGTATAAAATAACTTCACGTTTCTTACTTTAACCCCCGACGAAAAAAGACGGGGGTAAATTTGAGGTGTCTGGCTGTGAGTCTGTGCATCTGTATGTATATCATGAATGGATGAAGCGATTTTGTGTGATACAGTTTTAATCCACGATGTTTCCTATGAAGCAGCGAGGCACAACTATTACCTAACAGTGAGCTATAATTATATGGGCAGTTGTAATTAGCGCGAATTAGATCTCTCGAGTGCTAATTGGAGACTCTTTGGAGACGCCACCTTGAGTTTCTGAGGTTGACATTGGTTCAGATTTCGTGGCTTACTATAGCTTACTTTTGTTTGAGGAAGTCTAGCGGTCTTCTATACTAGTATTATAAAGAGAGAAAAAAATATTTGTTTGTTAATGTTATTGATACTATATGTTAAAGTGTTTCCTACACTTGGTGACTATAATTAAAGAAATACTTTTCTGCACCCGACACACCCACCCACCCGCACCCGCACAACGCACCCCGCACCCCGCACCCGACCTGATTGTTTGTTAATTTTAAAAATACTATGTAGGATAATTTAACAAATTATTAAACCAATTAGATTTATTACATAGTCAAAAACAAAGCTGCTTCAAGTCTGTCTGTATGTATGCTTAAATCTTAATAACTATTCGCAACGGATTTTGATGCGGTTTTCTTTAGTAGACACAATATAAAGGTTTATAAATATGTATAACACATCCTTATATTCCCACGTAACTTAGGCTGCTTTGCCACCAGTGCTGATGTGCTATGCTACGATGCTTGGGATGCGTTTGATATCTAATGACTAATTACATAATTACTGTCAGAAATTATGTCATGCAAAAGGTAATATTTTTTCATTCCCGACTGTATGATTGAACGCCATGTGTTTATCAAAGCAGATCAGAGCCCAAACCGCTGTTTTGGGAAATTTGGAAAGGTTATTCTTTGTGGTGTGTAGGCTATCCGCTAAGAAATGGTTTTTGGAAAATCGCGCAGGATTGGGACTTACGCGGGTGAAACCGCGGAACTCTAGTATTTATGTAAACCAACATCTTTATATCAGAAATAGAAGACCAATCACGTAGATAATAAATAATTACCTACCTCAAGTAATACTTTGCACGCAAACTTTAGCAAACTGCGCCAATCTGACTAAAGGATTAAAAGGTATTCAAAATGCATTTTAGTAAATAAATATCGACTTTCGCAACAATATGATGTAATCTCCCAAAGATGCAACGTACCTTATAAATTTCATCAAAATCGGTCCAGTGGTTTTCCCCAACATATAAAAATACATTGTTATACCGACTTTACCTTTTTATAACATTAGTCCCAACCCAACTTATACATTTGAGTGTCGCTATGATCTGTGATCACATTGTAATGAAATCACTGTTCTACAAACAAATGACATCTTTAGTTTCCAGTTAGTCATATGTAAAGCTAACTACCTCTTTTATAATTTCTGCTAACTATTATGCGCAAGAGGATGCGTGTGTTTATTATTTATTAGGTTTATACTAGATAGTATACATTATGTATTTTTTTGGTTAATTATCTATTTAATTAATTGATTGTAAACACGATTTTAAATAAACTATGTAGATTTTTTTTATAGTAATAATACGGTACGAAACTATGGTAGAAATATATTTTGATGACGTAGATCAGTTTTCGAGGTAGATAGATCAAAACAGCGGCTGATTCAGAGTCTCAAACTATTACTCGTATAATTACCTAAAATAAGTCGTGTCGTATCGCTGTTTTAAATATCACAAAAGAGCTGCTATCTAGCTATCTAAAGTTGTGATTTCATCAGAATAAGAAGGAATTCGATGTCACGTTAAATATCACCAATTAGATCCAGCTAAAACCAAAGAACTCATCCAGGGTTGAAGAGGTTGTTCGAATAACTGCAGACCGCAATTAATGGAGGAGCCTTACAAACCGCTCCGGGTGAAAAAGAGTGGTAGCCGCGATCTTCAGACATGAAGGATCGATTATAGAGAGAGAGAGAGAGAAAGAGAATTTTATTATAACACAAGCTGTTACCCGCGACTTCGTCTCTGTATAATTGGATTTCGATGTGAAGTATACAACGAGATTCCTCGAAAATAGAACTATCAAATATTGAAAACTTGATTTAAATCGGATTAGTAGTTTATAATTGTATATGGAACAGACAGAGAAACAGAATTTTAAAAATTACCTATATATAATTTTGTTTTTTTACGTATCCTAAGTCTCCTAGACCACTTTTTTTTTATTTACTTCCAAGAACAGACTTTTGTCCTCTCTTCCTTTATTACAAGTATAGAAGAAGATTCATAGGTAGAACGTAGAACCATCTATTTACTCCTTTTCAAAACTTTTCCTGCTATTAAAAGATTTTCATAAAACATAGCTCTCACATTTTTATTGAAATTAAGGTTTCAATAAAAAATGCTATTCAAATCTCTGTTCTTTTGTCTTGCTGATGTGCTGTCGCGTACTCAAAGAGACAAAGTGAGGAAACATGTAACATCCCACTTTGTTCGCTCGAGACACAATTCAAAGTGCCTACTTAAAGTAAAAGTGATAATTATTTCTTCTGTTTTCGAGACGTTTGGATTGAAATTTAAGTCATTTATCCGGCTTTAATCGTTTTGCTTTTTTGAGATGTAATTTGTTTAGATACCTAGACAAATGACATCTCAGTCTGCCCCTGCGGAAGAGGCCTATGAAACGGGTGATGGACGTGCGAGTTATACGCGGACTTGTGTCTCGGCAATCTGTTTCGCCTGCGTGTGTCGCACTGAGACGTTGAGCCGAGTAAGTTCGCGATCTTTTAAACCGGCGCGGGCCATCCAACCGGTTTGAAATCTTTGAAACTCTGTTCTTACTAAAAGTACCTACGTATATACGTCTACTATCACCCCTTTAAATATCTCAAAACGTAAGAAAATTTAAATGCTATATTAAAAGCAACGCGATTAAAACTGGAAGCATGAGATAATTTCAAAGTAAAAGTATACTTGTAACGACAATAATGAAACCAAAATACGTTTTCTTATTAAAAGTTACTGTTATTATAATACAAAAGATACAAAACTTTGATACGTCCCCGTAAAATTGGGGAATCGGTCGATTTAATAAAACTTTAACGCTTCGAATGGGAAACGGTTTCTTTTTTAATAACCATCACAATCGGTCTAGCCATTTTCTTGTAATCGATGAGAAATTGAATTAAATACAGCGTTTTTTTTAATCTATTAAATAAAGAGCTTTACCGAACAAACAGTTATGTCGCTATATGCTCGCTCTCATACAGCGTTTTGAGGAGCATTCCCATTCATCAGGTCCTCACCAAATTTTATCGGATCATCTCGGGGCTCCAACCTTTCCATTAAAAAATGAACCATCTCATTCGGTGAAGCCATCTTCAAGTAGGTAATCGGTGAACAGACATTTAAAAAATATGCGACAAAATCCTCCTTTTTGTCGGTTAAAAATGGGGTACCGTTTCTGAAATGGAAAGCGACGATTCTAACTCAAAATGTATTAATTTATTTCTTGCTGATTATATTTATCATGAATGAATTAATTAATGTCATATTTTATTTGCGAATATGGTTACAGAGATGTCACATAAATATAATTTCAACATCATCACTATTATCCATCACAGAATTGAGTTTATTTCAGGAGGGTTTTTCCTGTACTGGAGCTGTCTAAAATTTCATTTCAACGTCATTACAATTGCAATCAACATAATAACTAACACTGGACTGCAATTGAAACTTTATTGACTCAAAAATGTATTTAAACGGTTTTTTCCACAGAACATTTTATCTAAATTTATTATCTTTAGAATAATTTTATTACGAGAATAGGCCATCAGAATGTTTTGTGTTTTGTTTTCCACTCTACAATTATGCTGTACTTATGAATATAGTTGTAGTAAAGCAAACGAAGTTAAAAATTGAATCAAAACCTTTCGACCTCAGACAAATGGTAGGTAGTACGTACGGTATGTACCTAACGTCAGAACAAAGCAGTAATGCGTGAAATCCCTTCGCTTGAAGGATCTCTGGCTTATATCGATATCTTACAATAATCTCCAACATTAAGCTTAGCAGAATTCAATTTAAATTGAAAAGACAGATATTAATTTGAAAGATATTAACTTTCATCAAATTGGAGAACTTTCTATAGGCATCTCATTACAAGGTAGGGACAGACAACATCAATAAAAACAATTTACATTATTATAAAAATGCTCAACCGAACGAACTCCAACCGGTTTTTTTAAACACACATGTACCTAATTAAAACACTCATGTGTAATTGAATTTCTTTTCCAGAAATTATACGTAACATGATAGACACGTATAGGTGGAAGGAAAAACTTATATTCTTTTTTCCTATACTTTTTTTATTCGCGGGTTCAACAGCTTTTTAAGCCCCGATGGATAAAAAGGTGTGTTTTAAGTTTAAAGGTGTCTGTGGCATAGAAGTCCCAAGGGGATGAAGCGTTTTTTTTTTTTGTTTGATAGGTGACTTAAGCGCGAGTGTTCTTAGCTATGTATTTGTTAGCCAATTGGACTGTTACTCAATAATTTTCTTTATATAGCAAAAAAATCTTCTAGAGCTTTTGTCTAGATGACTTTGATAGTTAGTTAGGGAAGGTAGGAAAGTAGGTATAAGAGGTAAAATCTTAGACAAACCTTGTGCAGTTCCAGCATTTTCATACTTGGATTTTAGCTTGGCAGCGGTGGCCTTCGCGTCAGACCTGACCGTGTCAGTATGTGTGGGGGTCCTGGGGGTGTTGGTGGAGGTGCTTCTGAATGACAGCGTCGTCGAAAACGTTGAGGAAAACGACGAACCGAGTCCCAAACCGAGGGTAGTGCGATAACGCCGGCGGTACATAATTACTATTCAACTTTTAATAACACTTTCTAAAATTAAGTACTCTGCTCGCTCCAGAAGTCTATGTCGTACGACGGCCTGAGCACGACTGGGATAAGACGCCTGTGACGCGTGCGTAGGCGCACCCGGAACCGAGTCCGGCTTTCGATCTATCGGGAAAGCTAGACGGGCAGACGAGACGTTGAGAAAGTCGGTAAAGCAGTGACATCTAGCGGCTGGTCGGTGGGAAAGGGTATAAATAACATTCATGACGCCAACCAATGCCGGCACAAACAGAGTTCAGAGTGCTGGTAATACCCATAAACTCATAAAGAATTGATTTACTTACTAGCATCTACGGCTGTGTATAAAAGCAATATGTTTATTTTGCAAATTATAAAGGTTAAAGGTAAACACTTACAGTAGTAAAAACATCTACTTTACATCTATCTTCATCTTATACCTACTTAAACCATAAAGAGGATTTTTTATTATTATTTCTAGTAGGGGACGCCCCAGCGCCAAACGGGTGATCGTCCACACTCATATTGGGACCATTTCTTTCAGTTCCCCAAGTCCCTTTACGATTTGAGTTTTCTGGTAACTCACGGTGATGGCGATCCACTAAATCTATCTGTTACTTTGCAGAATTTTAATAACTGCCCTTTGTAATGTCACTTAGGTCACTTTCAGATAGGGTATCTGAGTGAAATATTTCTCTCCTGGCTTTAGCGTATTCGGGACACTCCCCTAGTTACCAGGTATTAGTTAGCTAGTTTCCTCTTCTTCCAGAGAGCTAGGACAAACGGGGTCATCCCTTTGCCTTATCTTTGTTAGGTGTCTGTTCAGGTGACAGTGTCTTGTGAGGATTCCTATGATGGTTGTAATATTATTCCTACTTAGTTTTAGTAGGTCTTTGGATTTATTTTTGCCTTACGCTTTTATGAATATTTTGGATTGCCTTAGACCTATTGTTTCTTTCCATCTTCGGTTGAATTCTATATTCATTCTATGCTTAAAGACAAAAGTTTTTTTTTTAAATAATGACTGCAAAACTCCGACCAATTTTAAAAATTCTTTTACCAACAGAAAGCTAAATTAAACATAAGCTACTTCTTCAGATCATATCAAACAACTACTTCTTATCCTATATTCCCGCGGAATCGGGGCTGGAATACGCAGATAAAACCGCGGGAAGCTGCTAGTTTATATATATAACAATATGGATTAGTGTATGAATGAACTATCAACGGCAAAGTACCGCCCAGTTATTGATACATACTATAATACAAGGGGAGCGCAGCGCTCACAAGTTTTATTACTGGCATGTCTAGTCTACTGACTTGACTACAGATGTTTTTATAGATTTGATATAAAACCGAAACAATGTACGTAACCACTGCATTGCTGTCTTTGCAATGAAATTGGCCATTTACAATATTGAAAACATTTTTCTAAGTTTAATGTGATAGTTGGTACTCCTTTATGTTGAAACAACTTAATCCCACTAATATTATAAATGCGAAAGTTTGTTTGTTTGGATGTTTGTAATTCAATCACACAAAAATGATTTGCCTGCGAAACTTTTTAAACTCACATGATTTGAACTGATATTAAAGTAACAATTATACGCGAATATGACCCGGGATAATATTAATACAAAGAAACTATAAATTATGCAGCTAAACACATAAAATACTACCTACTTTATAATGATATTTCCACAAGATTAATTTTTTACTTTTTCGGTTACCCTGGTTTGAATTTCACAGCCATGTTAACTGTTTAGTTCAGATATTCCACTACACTCTACGCAAAGGCTGAACTCTAAATCTATACTAATTGAGTGATTAGTAGTTTACTTTAGATTGATACTAAAAAAATCTTAAAACCCATGTTTTTAAATGTCCTAAAAAGAGTAAAACCACTCTGCAGGGTCACTTAAAATGTGGGGGCGTATCTTGTCGATTTACACTCAAAAAACCTATGGATACTATGCATGCCAATTAAATCTAAGTAAAATGCGCCCCTCGTTTGTATAAATGTATTAATATATGTTTTTTTTATCTTTATTGCGTGTCTGTTTGATTGTCTGCTGTCAATAAAAACGTGAGAAAATCAAAGAGAGTCAATAGAAAAAAATCAACAATAAGTTAGCATTGGAAGTAGTACCGATTTTTAGTTCGATTTTGTATGGGACCGTGTATCTATAATATATTTGATCGAAGGTAGGAATCTAATGATGTCTTTAGCTGCTGTCTGTGTGTTTCGTATATGCCTGCCATATACAGATGGTTTAACATCAGACAAACAGACTTCTATAATCTATACTTAAATGTAAGTAATTTTTTATTTGTATAAACACTAGGGACATCATTAGTAAACTGACTTAGACAAGTAATTTTAGTTGTGTCTTCTGTCTCAATAACATAGACTCGGACATGGACTTAGAAGACCATTACAGTATTTTTCCATGTTTGTTTTAACACAAAATTACTTAATATAAAAGCCACTGCAGCAGCCCTGATAGCATTGTTACATCTTTCGCTAAGATGAAATTGTTGAATGATGATAAAAATGTCAAAAGCATGGCTTTTTACAACTCTCTGCCTTCAAATATCTACAATTAAGGTGATCAATGAAAATTCTTACAATTTTTAATTTGCATACCATGTCCTTCAGTTCATTAGTTGTTGTCAACATCTTATATCATATCAAATAATTAAATAAAAAATGAGTATTCCACCTTCAACAGTACCATAGAATACCTCTGTTTATCACGTCTATGCTACTAAAGATTATGATAAGAGACAGCTATCTCAAATATTTGACTTTCTCAGTGTTGCGTTTTAGAATGAAGGCATGATTTGACACACAATCAAACTTTAGTGCGTTGTTGTTATTGTATCGAAATTGGTCTAGGTAGGTATATAAAATTATTGATGCTATTGCAGATATAGGAGCATTATTGTTTAACGTTGGTGAAGTCACAAATGATAACAGATTCCAACTGGCGGTGGTTGTTGGTCAGCAAAGTATTAATGTTTAATAAAGAAAACTTAAATAGCAGTGACAGTATGCACATTTAAGATAGTTTGTTACCTACCTACATCATGTTTCAGTGTGAATGATGAATGTTATTGATAAGGTCAAATGTTTTCACTTGTCATGGGGATAAATTCAATTGTAACGGACCTAACTACATGTACCTACCATTACAATCAGATTCTAGTTTCTACAGTAATGTACCTAGTCGAACTTACCGTTTATAGACCAGATGTGAGAAGGCAGCGAGTGCGCGGCGTAGACGCGTCCTAGAGCGAGCGAAGTGCCAGCGAGCGGCGGCCCGGGCTCGTCGTTAGAGCTGGAGTCTGTGTCGGGGCTGGCCGCGGCAGAAGCCTCGTACGACGCAGAGTTAGCAGGGATGGCAATGGCCTCGTGAGAAGCGTGCAGGTCGGGCACAGAGGACAAGGAACGCGCGCGCTGCCGGTCGCTCGACACTTGGATCCCGGGGATCGCCCGCAGCAGGCTGAACCCCGCTCCGCCCGACACCACCTCCGAGCTCGAGCTGGTGGAGAAGGTCCTCGCGCGAGGACTCTGCCCCCCGTTACCCGTGCTCGCTTTTGCGCCCATGTCGTTACGCAAAATTCACACCTGTCCCTGTCACAGTGTAAACAAGGATCACGAGTACGCGCGACACCCGTCCACTACGACGAACGAAGGCATCGTATGCTACGAGAAAATAGTAACGATTTTCGTAAAACTACACTTCGACAACAAACACAAAACACGTCGCGAAATTGTAAACAGCTTACATGTGCCTTCTTGCAAAATTTTGACAGATTTGCCTCGATCTGAAGTTGGTTGTAAGTTTAAGTTGTATTGTTTGAAGTTCGCCCTTTGCGCAATTTTCGTTCAAAAATCTTGTTTGTTTTCTTTCGATGTCGCTCAGCTGGCTGGCTCATGGCTTGCTGTCTGTGGTAGGGTAGTGCAGAACAAAAACAAGATAGTCACCTTCGGCTTCGGCTCCTTATTGTTTCTACGATGCAGAATTACGTATTATTTGAAAAGTAAAACCTTGGAGGATATTAAGGTAATTTGGGATGCCAACACTTGGCCAACACTACGCCAAATTCAGTTGAATCTTACTTAACCATAATGCGTTAATTATATTATATATTTGTGTTAGCAAGTTACTAAGCAATGTACGTGGTCTTTGTGTCTAACTTTACGAGATACTTTACTAGTAAAACGAAAAAATGATTGCCAACCAAAGTCGTTTAGTGTCGTGGGGACCATGATCCTGAAGAAAAAAAAGTCTTTATTCACTTTTGTTGTCACTGTCAATGTCAAAAGTATATTCGTATATCGTGTTCAATGTTGTGCTGTACGATTCGATGATGTGTATTTATCTTTGATTTTAAACAATACAAATTAAATAAACGCATTCTATTTAACTTAGCAATAAAAATGAATAACCCCGCTATGGGATCAGCCACCGTAAGTGCTCCAAAAATCTCAATTTTTCAGTTAAAACCATAAGTTACTACCAACTTCATTTAATTCTAATATATGGCGACTATTTGCACAGTATCTATATTTTTACACTATTTGTTTTATGATAATATAATTTAATTTCGCATTTTCAACATTTTATTTTCCAATATCTTGTCATAGAGCATTAGAGCAAAGCTTAGAAAAATAGTTAGAATATGTAGGTACCCATTTCAATAGCCAGCTTAGTCATACTTGTATTCAGAGTTAGGTCCAAGTTTCTGTCGTTGAAAATCACCTACAAGATTAAGCAAAAGGGCTTATATAATCAATAAGACTACACACCAGTCTTTCTCTCAAAGAAAAACGTATGCACACTATTTAACATAGCTCCTACGGTAAAGAAAAATATGGCAAGGAAATCTGTGTCTTAATATCACATACAATGGCCCAATTATTATGAATACAAGTGTGAGATATAGTTATGACTTAGATTTTTTAAATTTACACGATTTGTTAACATATTTACATTTTACCGGGTCTTAATCGCGTACTATTTTTATTTTCTTACCTCGACGTTTCGATCATGTTACAATGATCTTGGTCTCGAGGAAGTCCCCTCGAGACCAAGATCATTGTACATGTTACAATGATCTTGGTCTCGAGGAAGTCCCCTCGAGACCAAGATCATTGTAACATGATCGAAACGTCGAGGTAAGAAAATAAAAATAGTACGCGATTAAGACCCGGTAAAATGTAAATATGACTTAGATTATTGACAATTTCATTTAGTTCAATTTGCATAAGATTTTTACCCAGATACTGCAACTAGCATGTATAATGTCGCTGACACTACCCTTATACCTGGACAAATTCAGGTATATCCGCTACAATTCCAAGTACACATTGATGTGTCTCTGGGTTATAATAGTGGTACTAGTTTAGGGTGAAAATGTATTTTGGAATGGCTGTATTGCTGTCCATTTAAAGACTTAAACTCTTACATTCAACATAACACAAATCTGGTGCTTTACAACTTTAAATACTTACAAAACTTGCTCATACATAAAAGCATACTGAAAACTTGTTTTTTTTTTCTTACAAAACATTTAAATAAGTTCAAGATTCAGATAATTCATTTCATATATTCATTCATACTCTACAGATAAGTTTGTTGATTGAATATATTCTATGCATATTGCCTGGCTCCTCTAGTCAATTTATTTATTAAGTACTATAGTCAACTTAATAATTCCATCCAAGTTCTCAGTTCATTTGCATGTTGAACCATACAAAAAGAGGGTAAGAATCAACGTATTTTGCAAGTAGAGAGTAATTTTTGAAATTTTTGTTTGATGAATGTTGTTCATGGTAATATTATATGTACAGGACAGTTTGAATACACAGTTTGGCAGCAGCATATTAGAACTCAATTTTGGAATTTCGATATTTATAATATGATTGGAAATCTTAGAATAAAATTTGTAATATTCCAGATTCCCATAATAGATATCTAATAGATAGATCATATTAGAACGGTTAAAATGACTAATAGAGTTTCTAGATTTCCATATTGTGAGCTTCCAGAATTCAAGCCCTACCCTGTACAACCAGTAGGTAGCTAAATATAGAATGCTAGCTTGGCTTGCACTGCTTGCGCTGTAGTTGTGTGCTCGCGCTACTTACAGACAGGTGTGCCGCAGGTGCCGCTGCTGGACGATGACACCATCGCCTTCGGAGAAGAGGATAATGACAAGAAACAGTTTGTGTAAGTTGTTTGTTTGTTTGTCGTTGGATATAGGTGGGGATAGGTGGTCGTAAAGGGAGGCTGAACATAGGCCTCCCTTTACGACCACCTATCCCCACCTATACAGTGGACAGAAAGGGCTGAGACAATGGTGAAGTTGTTTGTTTAATAGACTTTAGAAGGTCATTTGATTAGCTCCAGCTGTTCGATATATGACCCACGGATCCAAAGAGCTGAGCCACCACCCAACCGAGCTACCACCCGAGCCAGTCAATAGTTATAAAACCCTTCTGAAAGATAACATACAAGTCAAACTTTAGTTGATAAACAAACAGGGAGACGCATAGCAAAAATTTCACTGTGTCAAGTGGGTTCACGAGTGGTGAACGCACTTGTCCGGCAAGTGCCGTTTCAAACCTCTTCATGGAGAGGTTTTTTTTTTGTAAAATAGTTCGAGTTTCTACTAGTTCTTGACTCAAGCAACAGTTAAGAAATAAACAGTAACTGAGTATGAGTATTCTTTAAAGGCTACTGTTTCATAACTTGTAAACTGTTTTATAACTTGTAAACATGAACCATTTCAGGCACCCATACATAGTGTTCTTCCACCTAATATTCCGCTGCTCAGCCATCGTGGTGTACGTCCTGTGCGGGTGGTTCTCCGACTCTTTTATAGCTAGCTTCGTGTTGGTCGTGCTGCTGCTGTCTGCTGACTTCTGGACGGTCAAGAATATTAGCGGTGTGTATTAAACAGGATACAGACCTTCAGTTTTAACTTTACAGTCAAACTGTTCAGTTAAACTGTACGTGTAGAAGTAAGAACTGTATAGTGTAACTGATAAATTATTCGAAATTTGATTAGATAGAACAGTTAGACTGCGCAGTTACACCATAGACCGCCTTAAGGCAAAATAAAACACTTTTATGCTTTCGATTTCTGGCTATAGAAAAAAGGTTAGATCGCGTTGCAATAACTTTTTGTGAAACTAAAGGTAGTTGTAAACTTAAGTTAGTGGCGAGCTTCGCGGTTTCCGTCGAAGGTCGCGACCACGGCCGATGTAAACCGTGCCATAACGTAACAGCTCCGCGAGACGTCGCACCGACTACTAGGTAAATAATTGTGCTAGTAGCGACAAGATTGATGATAAGTTATTTTGATATGTTCCAGGGCGCCTCTTGGTGGGTCTGCGGTGGTGGAACTACGTCGACGACGACGGCAAGTCCCACTGGGTGTTCGAGTCCAGACAGGTCAGCCAGGTATTCATTATATACATCATAAGCATGTACTTGTGTTTAAGATCAAATTATTAATATACCTACACTGTATAGGTACATATAAATAAAAAAAAGTATTTATAGATTACTAAGCTGCGCCCCGCGGTTTGACCCATGTAAGTTTCGATACCGTATCGGAATAAAAAGTGTTAGTCCAGATCTTCAACTATCTGCATATCAAGTTTCATTGCAATCGGTTTTTGTGTGATTGAAACACAAACATCCAAAAACAAACATCTAAACTTTCGCATTTATAATATTAGTAAGATATACAGTTGTGGTCATATTATTATAATTAAGAACGATTTGAATTTTTAGAAGTTTTCTATATAAATCGTGTAATACACAGAGATGTGTACCTTCTGAGAAGCAACTAATTATGTTATAAAATAGCTACATTAATGGAGCAACGTGACTTAGGAATAAAAAAAATACTGGACAATCAGTCCCCTCGAGACCAAGATCATTGTAACATGATCGAAACGTCGAGGTAAGAAAATAAAAATAGTACGCGATTAAGACCCGGTAAAATGTAAATATGTTAACAAATCGTGTGAATTTAAAAAGATTTATTAAGCTGCTCGGGAATTGCTTTTTATGTCACTTACATTAAAAAAATCACAATAATATGTAGCGCGGAAAATTTTAGCGATTTAATAAAGCGGAAAAGCGATTTAATACATGTTTAACTGAATTTAATAGTGAATAGCATATCCACGGCTTTTAATTACTGCTTTACACTGGCGAGGCATTGACTCTATTAATTTTTGTCATCTCGCAAGAGAAATAGAGTTCCATTCTTCAAAAAAAACGTTGTAAAGCTCTCTTAAATTTCCACACTTTGTATTTAAAACCTTTTTCTTTAGTTCGAACCACAGATTCTCTATTGGGTTTAGATCTGGACTGTTAGCTGGCCAGTCTAAGACAGAAACTGATTGCGCTGTAAGAAATTCCTTTACGGTACGTGCAGTGTGCTTTGGATCATTGTCACGCTGGAATGTCCAAATAACCGGTAGAACGTCTTCAGCATAAGGTAACATTGTTTCTTCCAGCATACTTTTGTATTGGAACTGATCCATGTTATCTTCTATCAACTTTACAGGTCCTACACCATGTCCAGAAAAGCACCCCCAAATTTTTACATTTCCATCACTGTGCTTTAATGTAACTTTCGTGTACTTAGGGTCGTATGCTGTATTTGGGGGACGTCGTACATATCGTTGTCCATCAGAACAAACTCTGTTTATTTTCGTCTCATCAGAAAAAAGTTCATATTTCCACTGTGGCACAGTCCAGTTTTCATACTTTCTCGCAAATGCAAGCCGGGCTTGCCTGTGGCAAAGTTTCAACATGGGTACCTTTCTTGATATCCTACTGTGCAATTTTTCTACTACCAAAACGTCTTCGAATAGTGCGTGTTGAGATTGCTGAAGGGTTGTTTTCACCAAAATATTCTTTTCTCAGTTCATTGGACCTTAAAAGGATTTTGTTTTGCCATACGAACCGTGTTTCGGTCATCTCGAAGACTTGTTTTTCTCTGTTTAGGTACTCGTGGAGCATTCGAAGAAGTTTTATACGTAGCAAAACGCTTAACAGCGTGGAAAACCATCGTTTTTGAACATTGCAGATGGTTGGCTATCTTTTTATAAGACCAATTCTTCCGGCGAAGTTTTATTATTACTTCCCGTGTAGATTTGTTATAGTTTTGATTTTTTTCCATGGTTTTTCATAAGGAGCAATCACTTTTAAGCTTAAACAGCACTAAATGGCGCCAAAATTATACAAACAGTAATAAATCGACCGAGTATTCTCTATTTAAATTTGAATAAAGATATAAACTATTTAACGTTCTTAATTACGTGACCAGCCAGTAAATAGGAATACTATGTTTAGAAGTAGTGTAAAAAGTTTGTCTATTTATTTATAGCTAATTCGTGTGTATCAATGCATGCAGTGATATTGTGGAAAAGTTTTACGATACAGAGAGAATTTAAAAAAAATACCATGCTATTGGTTTTGCGTCTTAGTTTGAAAAAAATCTTCCCTTTATATCAGCGTTCTTAATTATATGACCACCACTGTATATATAGTATCACCAAGAGAAGCCTACAAATCGTGAAACCTAATTCCGTAGCAATAACGTGACAAAATGGACCCTGCGTAATATGTATAATTCCAGATTACTAACTGTTTCATCGCAATCGGTTCAATGGTTTTCGTGTAAAGGACAAACTGCTGTGCAGTCTCGCAGAGCTATAAATGTGTTATTGTGTCGTTCAGTTAATATATATATATATATATGTTCTTGTTGTTCTTCGTTCTTGTTGTTCATGTTCTTGTTCGTGAGATCCTATAATTGGCTTCCTGGTGATAAACGTTAATTTATACTTCTGTAATAGCTGTTGGATTTCCTAAAAAATAAATAAATAAATAAAAAAAAATATTTAATTACTATTCTTTAAATGAGCTTAGAAACACCTGTCAATGACAGAGATAGTAAGACGTTCCAGACTGCAGCGCGAACGAGATAGCAATCACTCATAAAAGCTTGTGTGTCGGCTGGACACAGTTTCAGTTGTCGTGACCAGGTTTCGTATCTACCCTTTTTTCGTTATAATCTAATCATCTACGTACCTATGTTTCAGAATCGCGTAAACCAGAACGAGTCGCGCCTGTTCTGGATGGGACTCGTGCTGGTGCCGCTAGTGTGGTCCACCTTCTTCATCATATGTCTCTTCGGGCTGAAGTTCAAGTGGATGGTGAGCTTTAATACATTCTTCTTAAAAAATTCTCAAATTTTTTATCCGGAAAAATACCGGATAGGAAACGAGTATCCGGCCGGATACCGGATTTCAAATAAATACGTATGACATAAATATTGAAGGCACTTTAATCTTTGTTTCACAATCTAATCATGAATAAAATAAGTATCAAAAAAGAAATACTCATATTGCACATACTCATATGATGAATAAACACTAATTTTTCTGTATTAAAGTGACGCACATAAACGAAATGGCTCAAAATCACCCGAGTCCACCCGGTCGCTTCACTCGTGTAACGAGGCGATTTATTACTCGAGTGTGAGACGCGATCGGGTATGATCGGCCGGATATTCGGCGGCTTGATATGGATCTATTCGGCCGAATAGTTGGTATCCGGTATCCGACCAAACGACTATCCGTTTCATTTGTAGTTTTAACACTGCTATATTTGCTAACTAACAGCCTAGTGTCCCGATGTTTCATCCGCGTAAATCGGAAGTTGCGGTTTTACGATAAAACCTTTCTTTTCTTTGACTAAGAACATACTCTCCAAATTTCGTCGTTGACTGATGACTGTTTCCTGAATTTGATATAATGTGTTGACTCGCAATTTCACCCGCGTAAGTCCCGATCCCGTGGGAACATCGATATCAAACAAAAGTAGCTTACGTTTATATTCCTCGATAATGTAGTCCTATATTGGCGAAAGAATTTTTGAAATCGGTTCAGTAGTTTCGGAGATTACCCCCAATATATACACACATACATACAATACACTTTTTACCGAGCAACGTTACCTCTTATCGTACAAACGTAATCGACCCCCTGAATAAAGACATTGATCAAATAAATGCTAAGCCATAAACCTTTATACCAACTAGTACAGAAATACCCCTCGTGTCGTGTGTCCGCAGCTGGTGGTACTGATCGCACTGACCCTGTCTGGTGCCAACCTGTACGGGTACGTCAAGTGCAAGTTCGGTGCCAAGCGCGACCTCACGGCGGCCACCACCGACTTCATGAAGCGCCAGCTGCTGCAGAACGCCACCTCCTTCATGTTCGCGGCGCCGCCCCCCGCCACCCCCTCCACCGCCAACACCGGCGTCATATAGGCCAGTCTTGCTCTCCTGCATTACGGACATTTATATTAAACAGTCCCGAGCAGCCGCCCGCAGGGACCGAGCTCTGTTGTCCATCGCTCGGCCGCCACTCGGCTGCGACACACCGATCGACTGCTCACCGAGCGATGAACGACGAAGCTCGTGCTCGTGACGGTCTAATATAAATCATCCCATAGCTATAGGCAGAAATACAGTCACTTTCACAAAATCACTCTCTCAGCAGTCACTTGAAACAATTTTATTAAATACGAAGTGTGTTTTTTTCGTGAAAATTACTATAAATTGCATGCCAGTTGTTTCGTAATGCGAATCCCCCTTTATAGTTTATTCAGGCTGCACTTCCCGCCCTCATTCGCGTATCGAAATTAACACACCGACGCGACGTTTCATTTCAACATCATAAAATTGAAATTAAACTATCTTTTTTTATTAAACTCGAAGTTTTAATCGCGTCGATATTCGATCTAACATCGAGAGAACACAAGGAAAATCTATTATAAAAATCGCTTCTGAAACAATTATTGAAAAAATTTGTTGAAATGAAATTTTGGATAATAATTGTAATACGTAAATTGGTGGCTAGACAGAACGTTTCTGTGGTTCATTTCAAGTAAAGCATTGTAATAAATAAAACTAATGCTAATACCATATCTCTGGCTAATACAATACAATACAAAATAGTAATTTTTGACCTTTCCTATGATTTTGTTATGTCTGTAGGATGTGTAATGTTTTTACTGGGAAATATCTACTTTAAACAATTCTTGACAATTTAAGATCATTATGTACATCACTTAAACAATAAAAATTCTTGATTCTTGATTCTTGACCGCTGAAAACGAATCCCGAACCGTCTGCATCGCAGGAGGGTACAAAAATATAACTATCAACTTATATTTAATATTTTAGTCTATCTATAATATTATAACATTCCTGCAAAATGATATTTAAGTTATTATTGTAATGTACTTTATTAGTTAAAATGTGTGTAAATATTATAAGTTACCTATTCATAAATTATTATATTATGATTTATTGGTGGTTTCATTTATTTTATTATTAACTAGCTGCGCCCCGCGGTTTTACCCGCGGAAGTGAAAAACGCATTGTCAGTTGTCACGGGAGCGAGCGGCCGAGCGGTTCTCGAGCGGTTGCACTTTTTCGTTCATTACTCGAGTTCTACTTATTGGATATTTCGATGTAAAGTATATCACGACCTTCCTCGAAAATAGAACTATCCAAAATTGAAAAACAGATTTCAATGGATTAGTGGTTTTAAATTGTAAAAGGAACAGACAGAGAGACATGAATTTTAAAAATTATATAATTTAGTTATACTTACTACTTATCCTAAGTCCTCTAGACTACTTCTTTTTTAATTTACTTCCAAGTAAGTACAGACTTTTTTTATCCTCTCTTCCTTTATTATAAATATAGATTAAAGAAGATGTATTACCTATATATCCCCCAGTAGTAAATTTTACATTGTAATTTGAAATATAATAAAAAAAACACTAAGAATATTTAATAAAATAAAAACTGTATTACAAAATCCAAGTTAAAAAGGTTGGTTCAACAAAAAATATGCTCCAGGTGAGGCTCGAACTCACAACCCCGGCATTACTCACACGTACACTGTCTTATAAGTACCGTGCGCTAACCAATTGCGCCACTGGAGCTGATGTCAGATGAGTCGAAAATACGGATACGCTGCCACTACGCCATTATCCGAGTCAAATGACGTTCTTTTTTGTGATAAGGAAACGTCAAAAATCGCTAGAATTTTGGAATTGTCGTGTTCACAATGTGATTTTTGTTAAATTATTTAAATTTATCGAAATTTACCGTGAGAATTCCATTTTGGGATAAAACGAAACGAATCAAGTTTTTAACAAGTGGTAAAATTGGACAGACAGAAAGAAAAATCCACAACATAAACAAAATGGAAACGTCATTCGTGATGTGTTGTGTGATTTCATTCGCTAAATATTCTATTTCTCGTAACAGCTATTAGCTGCTCAGTTACTTTGAATAGTAAGTGTTGTGTTACGTGTCTTTATGAGTGCATACTGATGGTGAAACATTATGAATTGGTTCGATACTTCGGGGTTGACGAGCCTTGCGAAAAATGCCTTGAAAGAGGCTCAAAAAACGATCGACAAGGCTTTAGATATCCAGGACGATAGCAGTGAGGATCAAGAAGACGAGACGGCAGAAGCCTCTAGTTCAAAACCCTCCCCTAGTAAAGGTACACCTCAAAAAGATAACTCTGATTTCTTTGCCTCTTGGGGTCTCACCGTGAGTGCTGAGAGTGAGCAAGATGTTCCCGTGCAAGAGCAGCCTGTCGTCACCGAAAGCCCGTCCAAGTCCGGAGCACAGAGTGTATGGGGCTCCTTTGCTGGCTCATTCTTTGAACAGCCAAAAACTGAAGCGATTGTAAAACCGCCAAAAGCTAAATCGATGAACGTAATCGCTGATAGCCAATTCGGTAGCCAGGATGACTTGTTTACTAAGAGCCAGTTGGTTATGTCCGATTGTGAAGGTGAATATAAAAAGAAAGATGAGGGCCCTATCGTCGAAGAGAGACGAGGATCCTCTCGATCTAATATACTGTCTCTAGTCTCGAGTCGGAACAGCTCTGATTCAGTTGAAGTCCTATCACAGAGTATGAAAACAACACCAGATTCCGAAGCCTCAATTCATTCTATATCCCAAAGCAGCAATAGTACAAAACAAAACTCAGAATCTGTAGAAATATTACCTGACAGTTTAGTAAGTCCTAGTTCTATTGAATGTCTCGGATTCGATAGCTACTCCAGTGATAAAAACAGTACTCCATCGAACTTATCTCCGGGGGACTTTAGTGATATAAAAACGACCCCTGTTGGTGACAGAACTGAAAGGGTAGACACAGCTGATAGTGTCAGCTTGGTAGCCGATGAAGATGAGGATACCATGTCATATAACTCTGTTTCTGAGTGCACGGCTCCGACTGTCCTGGACACTGAGGAGAAGGCCAACATATTCTCTAAACTTGTCAAAACTGAACCTAGAAAGGCCATTGAAAGGGAGCTTATACATATAGATAGTGCAATGTTACCACAGAAGTTGCAGCTTTGTGAGAACTCGTCAAATGATGGATCTTGGTCTGATCGAACACTGAATGCTGACAATGACAGTATTAACTTAGAAAATACGATTGAAGATGATAAGAAAGATAAAGAGCAGGAAGATATCCTCATTGAAAAATTGAGTGATTCATCCTCATTTTACAATGTGAACATGTCTTCGGAAATGCTGCGCTCCGACAGCTCTGCATTTGTAAATGTTGAAAAGCAACAGTGCCATTCAAGCAGTGGATCGTCACAGAAAGACGGCAGCGTCCGAGAACGTTCATCCCCGATCAGCAACGATAGTAAAAGCGATTTGGTGAAAATTGGTTCAGATCGCACTTCGGGGCACACGTCAGGCGACGAAGTGGAAACAGCCACATCCTCAGATATCGAGATAATCCCTAGTCCAAACGGCGGCGATGGTTTCTGCCGCAATAGCCCTGCTAAATACGCGTTCAAGAACGCCAAATTGGATGGAACCACTTCTCCCAATTTAGTTGACTTAGTTCTTGGGAAATCTTTAGCAACAAAAATCCGTGGCCATACGAGAGAGTTATCAGAGGCGTCGATACAAAGCAACACGAGTGATGAGAGTCAGGGTTCTGAGAATGAAAGGTTGATGCGGCGGCTTTGCGAGATGGCGGAGATATTAGACGCTAGAGAGAGTAGACTGATGGAAGTGAGCAGAACTAATGCAGAACTTGTGGAAAGCAATGCAGAGTTAAAGAGTCAAGTGGAGAATCTGCTGACGAAGCATGATAGTGGTGATATCAATAGTATTACTGAAGACTACACTCAAAGGATGTCTGCTCTGGAGAAGAAATTTCAACAGGCTATTAGAGAGAAGGTAATATAATAACTATGTTCTGTAATATTGTACATACCTACTAGCCGTTACTTCGCAGCTTTACACGAGAAGGTTATTACGATCTGCAAGCCTATTTATAGAACATTAGGAGCTATATTATGCTAGATTTAGACTGCTGTCGAAATTGCCCTAACTACTTGAACTTAAACATGCATAGGTAGGTAGGTACCTATTTTAGGGCCTGTTTCACAAACGACCATGCATTGTCTCCACTTTTGTCACATTTTCACTGACGTTGATTATCACTCACAAGAGCAATACAAAGCCACGCATAGGGTCGTTTCTGAATACGGCTACAAATAAGTATTCGCTCTTGTGAATGGCTCATCGTAACGGGCATTGCATAAGTAGTTTAACTACTTAGAAAAGTTTTCAAGGTTCAGTTGCATCTTCAAATCTAACATTACGAAATGAACAAACAGACAAGACGACGCGTGTTTAAGCTTAATCGATGCTACAATGCTCACTATACAAAAACTTCGACGTTCTTAGAATCACCGTAAACAGATACATTCACACAACGGCAATGTGTTTAAAGTTCAGGGAAAATAAGAAGTACACATAATTAACTATGACTTAGTGTTTTATATTCGTTTACAAACATCGTAAGGTATAAAACCAATCAATCACTCTTCTTAGTCCAATTGTCTTGTTATCAATGATACATCGATTTTCAATTAGATACACTATGCTGAAAGATATAGATATCCAATCCTATATTTCCTACTTACCAAAATAAACGCAAAAGTTTGCAAATATGCAAATGTGACTCTGTTACTCTTTCACGCACAAACTACTGTTTTGAACCGATTGCGATGAAACTTGGAAATAGATAACTGGAGACATAGAATAACACGTAGGCAACTTTGTATCCCGATATTCCAGCGGGATCGAGGAACATGCGGGTGAAGCCGCGGGCACAGCTAGTCGTCTCCTAATAACATACTAACTAATAGATCCATAACACAAAATTTACAGTGATTGTAATTAGTTTGGAATTTTCCTTGGAGTTGTTATATTCACTCATAACTAGTTTAACATACATTCCTATTTGTTGTAATTATAGCTACTTTAGTGAATTGTACTATTCATATGCTAGATAGCTCTGCCCTACATAACAAAGAATTTCCAGCTGAACCTACACAATAATTATAGGCATACGTAAATAACATACATAATGTACACACGACAGGTACGTAGTTGTAAACAACGTAAGCTTTAGTCATTCATTATTTTAATTGGAATTAGCAGCGAAGCCATTTGGGTTAATTAATTTTCAATAATTAAATGAATCAATGTACCTACTATAAATATTTTAATGGAAAAAAATATTTGCTAAAATTCACTCGCGACGTAAATCTAATTAACATATTTTGGGGTATTCAAGGTATAAGAGGCGTCTCTGGCTCACCTAGTGTGTGTTATTCAGATCGTACTAATGCCTCTAACTTGACCTAACGACTGCTATCCGAGATAATAACCAGAACAAACTTTCCGAAGCACTGAGGTGCTCGAAAAAATATTGCTATACACATTATCGGTCACCCATCCACGTCATGTCCGCGCCAGATCGGCAGCATTTGTTAGGCTATTGAGCTATTTAACATAACATAACTTAAAATTTTCACGACTTTGTAATGAAATCATATTTACCACATTTTCGCATTTTTCGAGGCCATTGTAGTTTTTTACACGACTGCCAAAGGAAGTGTTATGTTTTTGCCGTGAGTGTATGTATGTATGTACTCCTTTTAAAGGTAAAGTATAATGACACCAAATACTGTTGAAGTCCCACCCGACTGCGTCCACAATTGTTTAAGGCTCCTAGATGCGTCGAACGATTTTTAAGGTTTCTTTACCTTTAGGTATCTTCTTGTTTTTTACTTTTCAGTTTTTGCGGCAGTCGGGTTTTTTATTTTTTTAAATATTTTTAATTAATTAAAAATAGAGACCTTGCATCTAAAGTCCACCACAGAAACGTATTGATACAAATACAACAATAAGAACGACAAATTACATCTCAGTCTACCCTGAGGAAGGTGCCTGCAAAGGAACCGAAACGTAGGTACGACATTGCCACAATGCTTTTAATTAAAATAACGAGATTAAAAACCGCAAAATGAGTTTAATTAAAGGCATGTCTTCCAGGACAACCTACGCAAGCAACTCGACACCCTGAAGTCGGAGTACGCCCGCAAGAACTCCACCGACTTGGAGACAACCCTCAAAGAGAAAGAGGAAATTATCGCTCAGCTCCATGAAGAGGGGGAGAAGCTGGCCAAGCAGCAGTTGCAGCACTCCAACATTATCAAGAAGTTACGAACTAAGGAGAAAGATAATGAGCAAGTTATTAAGGGCCTCAGGTGAGGGATTTCGACATCTTAAAATTTATATCACGTATGTTATTCGCTTCAAAGCTGTGCTATATTGATCACTAGCTGCGCTAAAAAGTAGCCTATGTGTTATTCCCGGTATCCAGGTACCTATATTCCAAGTTTTATTGCAATCGGTTCAGTAGTTTTTGCGTGAATGAGTAACAAACTCGCATACATACATACAAATTTTCGCGTTTATAATATTAGTAAGATTGCATCGATTTGCGGTCACATCCTCGTAATTCCCCATTCTGCGGGCATTTCGGGATAAAAAGCCTGTGTTAATCGAGATCTTCTACTGTCTGCATGCATATTACTCTAAAAACTCGGCGAACTAAAAAAAAAGGTTGGCGCGAAAATAAATCATCCCCTAATCTAGGTGCTGTAAATAATCATTATCTTTATTGAAATCTTTTCAGAGACAAGATATCAGAACTGACGAGCGAACTGGATCGAGTGAAGAGATCGATGGCGGCTAAGGAAGAGTTGGAAGTGAACCAGATCGAAGCAGTCTATCGGCTCACTACACAGAACAAGAAATATGAGACTGAATTGTTGGAAGTAGGTACTTTGTAAATTAGTGGTTAGTTGCATTCTGCGGTTTCACCCGCGTAAGTCCCGATCCCACGGGATACCCTATGTTGTTCTCCAAAGTCCCATCTACTCTATACCAAAATTAATTAAAAAATTTCTTGCAGTTTAGTTGTGCAAGCGTTACAGAGAATAGTTACTTTCGCATTTATAGTATAATATTTATATTTAGACTTGGTCTGAATACCTATTTTACCTATCCCAAAAGTGTGAGAACACTATTTTTTTTAGTTACTGGCAATATGTAGGGTAAGTAATTAAGTATAGTTTTTCTGCAACGCAAACAAGTGATCCAACGGAAATATTGCCCAACTTTAGTTAAGTTTTACAACATTTCAACGTAGAAACTCAGTGTAAAGATCTGAATAGCTCCAACACATTTTCACTAAAACGCTCTTTAAATACTGAAAGACAAATAAATACGCGACACAGTTACCTAGCCGCTATTCAAAGTGCAATAAACTCACATTTCTGATAACAACGCTGTAAAGGCGTTAAACTTTTACATTGTTTCATGAAATACTATCTTGTTTGTTAACACGCCTGTCTTGTGTATGAGATAGGTAATGTAGATGGTTACGGATTCTATTCCCCCCTTTAAAACTCTAATAACTCTGACACAAATGTCAGTGCAAGTTGAATCACAAGATTTGTAAAGTTAGCACTGGGCTAGCAGCGCAAATGGGCCCTAATCAACTTACGGATGTTTGTAACTTATCGTTAACCGGTTATCTTTTTCTTTGAAGCCGAGTTGTTTAGTCGTGTCAAAATTTCCTATAAACATTAGTTCTTTTGTTTGTGTGGTTTTCAAGGTCAAATGGCTTGACCAATTTGTTTAACACCTGTAGCTTATAAACAGTCGTTTTGTCTGACAATATAACGACTTCCGCAGATATTACGTCGGACTTCTTCTTTTCGTGTAGTGGTGTCTCACTAGTGTTATAGAGTTTTCAAGCCGCCCTAAGGCCTCTAACTTGACCTAACGACTGCAGATATATCGACCGAGCGAAACTACTAAACGTGCCTCCGGAGCACCGAGAAGCTCGAGAAATGCATTTTTGCCACACAAATCTTCGGTCACCCATTTGAGTAACGACCGCGGCAAGCGTCGCTCAACCCGTTTTAACATTGAACTACAATCAGTTTCCTCACCCTCCAGACGAAGATGGTGCTAGAAGACACGACGGAGCAGCTTCGGTCGGCGCGCACGTCGCTGGAGGCGGCGCGCGTGGAGCTGTCGTCGCTGCAGCGCGGCAGCTGCGAGCTGCAGCGGGCCGACGCCGCGCGCCTGCAGGCGCAGCGGGAGGCCGACGCGGCCGGGGCCGGGGCCCACAGGCTGCGGGCCGAGCTCGCGCAGCTGCGGGCCGACATGGCCAGCGGTATGTCTCTCGTCGGCCCTCACCATCTGAACGATATTCCCGCCGCAATCGCAATCTACCATCCTAGACGACATTCTTGTGATGTATCTCAGACACGAAAGTTCCTGCCGCGATGTTTTCTGCTCTCCTGCTTACGTCTCTCGAGCACTGCAACTGGTCGATAGCTAAGCCTTACCACCATCTAGACACGCATAACATTGTTTGAACCATTCGGGGCCACTTAGGACCGATTTCAATCGTTTAGTCGTCGAAGTCAACGACCTCATTTCAGCTCAGTTCTCGTTTCACATTTGTGTTTTTAATGGGGTATTAGATTATAGGTCTTCGATCAACGAGGACTTTATAGATGAAGTCTCACAAATGTGTATGCCTGTCTCCAGAGGAACGTCGCTGGGTGTCCCGGGAGCAGTCTCTCCGCTCGGAGCTGAGCGCGGCACGCTCGGAGCTGGCGGAGCGTCCCCCGGCGGGTGCGGGGGGAGCGGTGGGGGGAGCGGGGGGAGTGGGGGGAGGCGCGCTGCTGCAGCAGCTGGCGCACCTGCAGCAGACGGCGCTGGAGCGACAGCAGAACCATGCACGACAGATCGGTACCTACACCACTTACCACTAGCTCTACTACTAGTACTTTCACCTATCTTCTGATACTGTGGAAGTATCGGGACAAAACATACAGTCGTATTCACATACAACAACCCTACGACGCGTGGCTTAATATTTAATAGTTGCTCTTGTGAGTCAACGTCAGTTATAATGGGTGTGTGTATGCGTTCCTACAAGGTTTACCGAAACCAAAGGAATAGAGCTCCATAACCATATGAAACATCGAAACACAACGATAGCGTGATCTAGTCGGTACGAGTGACGCCATCTCTTGATACAATTTAAAAACTAAAACTACATAGTGATTGAAATAGCCAGTTTCTGGCTATACATTACATTACTATACATTATTAAACACTGGGACACACAAAAGCTGAATCCACTCATATAATCGTTTGTGAATACGGTTGAATCTTGGTTATTGAATTCCGATTGCTATTAAGCTGTAATTGTGCCATTAATTGGGAGGTTCAAATGTGTCCAATTTCGTCAAATTATTGTATCTTTATAATGAACTTACAAGTAACCATGTTATACCGGTACCCACAGCGGAACTAGAGAAGTCTCTGGCGGTGAGCAGCGAGCGCGAGATGGTGTCCCGCGCGGAGAGTGGCGCCCTCACCGCGCGGCTGCGGACGGCGGAGGAACTAGTGCACGAGCTGCAGGCCCGGGGGCGCGCCCTCGTCCGCGCCGAGGCCGAGGCGCGGGACGACCTAGCGCGGTTAGTTAACACATTCACATCCACGCACGTCTTTGCCCGGAATGTATGTGACTTTGCCCGGAATGTATGTGACTTTGACCGGAATGTATGTGACTTTCCGGGATGTAGGTCACATCTTTGTACATATCACAAAGAACACATTTTCCAAATTTCATAAGACCAGCAATTTGGACTAAATTCATATATAGTTCATTAAGTCATTCTTAATCAGTAAGAATTTGGATGTTTAGATCAATAAATCTACTCTGCTATGTTATAATTCCAGGAAAACCTTAGAACTGGAAACAACGAGGCGAGAGTACGAGTCGCAGCTCCACAGCTTCCAGCAACGAGTGGAGGAGATGCAACAGGAGCTCGATGCAGAGAGGAACTCGCTCGAGGTGGAGAGGAAACGAAACAACATCTTACAGGTTCATATTTATACTAACGTCACATATCAATCCATCTTGCTTGTGGTAATTGCTGTTATGTAAAACTAGTTGCCCTCATCGGTATTACCGTCAAAACTCGCAAGTACAACTTTGACCTTGCGAGTCTTGAAGTCTAGGTAGAGTGAATGGCTTCCTTCTAAGGAAGCGTGATACTACATTGTCCTCATCCTCTCGCGCCATCGCGTGCTTAAAGAACTGTTGCCTCAAGCATATTTTAATTCAGCAATTTACATTTTTTAAAAGGCCTTTTTGTATATAGGCTACAGTCGCAAAGTAGTGAATTTATCTGCATTTCTCTCGTTGGTGACCGGCTTTTGAACTCTCATTGGATAATGATTGAAAGGTGTATTTTACAACGAAACGTACTAAGAAGTGGGTATTTAAAATAAAATAAACTTTATTTTCATAACATTAAAGTTCGATTCGTAATATTACTGTTTATAAATTACATTTTATTCTTTTTTTTAGTTCGTTTCTTTTCAGTGCCTATTGTCGAATTCAAATGCTGTGTTAATTTTGTTTGTGTTTTTAGTGTTTGTTCTGTGTTGGATGGATAGAATTGTGTGAGTAGAATAATAAAACATAATTCATTTAGGCCGTGCTCGTCCTGAAATGCGGATCGATTATAAAAGAAAAGACGGATTCACGAAACATTTTCATAGTAATTTATACGACAAAAATAACGTGGATAACAGGTAGCTGTCAATTAAACAAAATGTTTTGTTTTCCACGCCTTCTTTTTTCTGATTCTCCTTCAGTTTGGAATAGGATGGGCTATTCGGATATCGATAATTTATCAAACTAACAACTTTTGGAGATAATAGCCTATCTTTAAGCAAATCTTACCCCCCGCTACCGATTTGCACTCCACTTAAAATTTGAGGGCTACTTAAATAATCGAGCATCTTCTAAATTCAATATTCGATTTTTAAATTTAGAAGCCGCTTAGTTGTCTCCGAACTTTTCAAGTATCGAGGAGCTTTTCAGTATCCGGCCGTTAGACCTACGACTCCTATTCGATCCGACAGCCAGTCCTTACCATCTGTGTTTCCCCCCCAGGAGCAGTCGTCCGACCGCTCGGAGGCCCCCCCCCCTCCGGTCGCTATGGACAGCCTGCCGGGCTCGCTGTGGGCGGACGAGCCGGCGGCGGCGGGCGCGGCGTCGGTGGCCGCCGTGGAGAGCACGCTGGCGGCGCTGACGCGGCGCGCGGGCTGGGAGCGCGCGCTGCTCGCCGAGCGCGCGCGCCTGCACGCCGAGCGCGACCAGCTGCGGGCACACGGCGCCGCGCTGCAAGCACAGCTCACGGAGTACCAGGTATCGCTACTTGTGCCGGGTGCCCGCCGAGCCTGCTAGGTGGCGCTCCTAGTACGAAGTCCTGAATCGCGCTTTCAACTTTTTTCTGAAATAAGTTTACAACTATCGACGAGACTCCGTCGGGCCGCGACCTACCGGGTGAAACCACTCGCCCGGTGGAAGATCTTCTTTCTCTTTTCTCTCTCCACAAAATCATAGCGCACGATCTACGTCAGGCGGGATTCGAACCGACGAAGGCCTAAGTCGCGTTCCCCGGATCGGATTGAGATGCGTCGATTCGAATCCCGCCTGACGTAGACCGTGCGCTGTGTTTTTGTGGATATAACTTCTTTTCTTTAAAAATAGTTCTTTGAACGCCCAGTGCGGACTTAAGCCCTTTAAATCTATATATATAAAACTCTTTGTCCTGAGTGACTGAGGGATCAACGCACAGACTAAACCACTGGTAGTAGAGAGCTGAAATTTGGAGGGTGTGTCCGTTATGTGATAAAGGCGTCAGATAAGAAAGGATATTCCGAAAATCCACCCCTAAGGGGGGGAAAGGGGGTGAAAACGTTTGTATGCAACTTCCAAGCCGCTTGACCTACAAACTTGAAATTTAACACATAGATTACTGTGGGGTCGTAGATGAAGCACTAAAAAGTTTTTTTTATAAATTCAGTCCCTAAGGGTGTTAAATTGGGGATGAAAGTTTGTATGGGAATTGGTTTACCGCTTCACCTACAATCTTAAAATTTAATACGAATATTGCTGTAGGGACGTAGGTGAAGCACTAAAAAGTTTTTTTTTAGAAATTCATACCCTAATGGTGTTAAATTGGGGAAGAAAATCTCTATGAATATTGGCTCACCGCTTGACCTACAAACTTGAAATTTAACACAGAGATTGCTATGTCGTAAGTGAAGCACTTAAAAGTTTTTTTTAAAGTCATCCCCTAAGGGTGTTAAATTGGGGATGAAAGTATCTATGGCATATTTTTTTTCCGAATTAGTTTTCAAGTATTTATCAGTTTTCCGTGTCGGTTTCGGTTCCGATTGCGGTTCCGGCTCTCAGTTTTCGGTCCAGGGGAATCTAACCGCCACCCGAAAAGGGGAGGGGGGGACAAATTTTGGTTTAAACTTTTATTTAAGAGAATTGGTACATATACCTACAGTTTTGTACATACAGTACAGTAGGCGACGCGGGATAATCCTAATTATATCCTACCCTGAACCTATCCTGATTCTATACAGAACCTATGCTGATCCTACGCCGATCCTATGTTTAACCTAGGTTGATCCTATGCTGATTCTATGTTAAAGCTATGTTGAACCTATGCTGATCCTATGCTCATGTTATGCTGAACCTATGCTGATCTTATGCCAATCCTATGCTGAACCTATGTCGATCCTATGCTGATCATATGCTGAACCCATGCTGATCCTATGCCGATTCTATGTTGAACCTATGCTGATCCTATGTTTGAACCTATGCTGATCCTATATCGATCATATGCTGATCCGATGCTGATTCTATGCCGATTCTATGTTGAACATATGCTGATCCTATGTTGAACATATGCTGATCCTATGCCGATTCTATGCTGAACCTAGGCAGATCCTATGCCGATTCTATGCTGAACCTAGGCAGATCCTATGCCGATCATATGTTGAATCTAGGCTGATCCTATGCTGATCCTATGTTGAACCTATGCTGATCCTAAGATGAACCTATGCTGATCCTATGCCGATCCAATGTTGAACCTAGGCTGAACCTATGCTGATCCTATGCCGAACCTATGCTGATCCTATGATGAACCTATGCTGATCCCATGACGATCATATGCTGATTAAATGCCAATCATATGCAGATCCTATGCTGAACCTATGCTGATCATAATATGCCTATTTTATGCTGATCATATGCCGATCATATTCTGATCTTATGCCGATCCTATGCTGAACCTATGCTGATCCAATGCCGATTCTATGCTGAAGCTATACAGATCCTATGCCGATCTGATTCTGATCCTATGCCGATCCCATCCTGAACCTATGCTGACCCTATGCCGATCCTATGTTGAACCTAAGCTGATCCTATGTTGATCCTATGCCGATTCTATGCTGAACCTAGACTGATCCTATGCCTACCATATGTTGTACCTAGGCTGATAGTATGCAGAACATATAAAATAAATTATAAATAAATTATGTGACCAACACACAGCGCCATCTAGCCCCATGGTAAGCTGCTAAGCTTGTGTTACGGTGACTAGACAACGGATATATTACTTACATTTATTTATATGCTGATGCTATGCCGATCCTATGTTGAACCTAGGCTGATCCTATGCTGAACCTATGTTAAACCTATGCTGTTCCTATGCCGATCATATCCTGATCCTATGCTGATTTTGCATCCAATTTTTGACCTTTTTATTATCTTAATCGATAGACATAATTATTGATATACAAACAGTTCTATTTCCTAAATGCGGGCGAAGCCGCGGGCAGAAGCTAGTAAATAATATAATATAACTGCCTGCCTAAAAAAATAATAATGCAATAATAAAATATTCTGTTCCACGCTGCTCCAGAAAACGACTAGCAAAAACACAAATATTTGTAAACACGTGTATTCGTTTCCCAGAGTCTACAAGAGCAGTACGACGCGCTTCTCCAGATGTACGGAGAGAAAGAAGAGCAGCTGTCCGAAGTGAGACTCGACCTACAAGACGTGACACAACTGTACAAGCAGCAGTTGCATGAGCTCGTGCAGTTGCGGACCAAGCAGCCGCAATAGTACACCGGCGGCGGGGGGGAATGGGGGTGTCGGAGTGAACCGGGAACTCGGAGAAAATGGGGAACTGGGAGTGAACGAGAGAGTGGGAATGAACTGGGAACTGGGAGTAAACGAGAAAGTAGGAGAAACGACAGAGTGTCCTGAGAAGTATTAATGAACAGAAAACTGCATTTGGAAGCGATAATGTACGGGAAAGTGAAAGTGTGCAAGGAAAGAGTGTATGGGAAAGTGCACTGGAAAGTAGTAGTGTACAGAAAAGTGAAAGCGCGCGAGGAAATGAGAGTGTATGGGAAAGTGCCTCAGAAAGTGGTACAATATTGGAAAGTGCACAGGATAAAGGGGAAATTGTGCAGAATAAGAGTAATAGCACACTAGTCGGTGCTCAAAGTGTAGATAGGGAAGGTGAAAGTAATGATGCGCAATATAGAAGTGAAAGTGCAAAAGCGATAAGTAAGAATGTACAGGACTGGGATGAAAATGGGATGGAAGAAAGTAATTGTGCATTGTTGCGGGGTAAGTGTGCTTGTGGGAATATTGGAACTTGGGACAGTGATGAGGTGTAGTGCAATGAAATAATCACAGGTTTAGTTACGGCTACATAAATAGATACTTATGATGTATGGATTTAACATTGTCATGATTATTCAATTAAAAAAGGTAATAGTAATCAAATAATTTCAATATAAATACCTTGTCTAGTTTTTATTCCATATTATATCAACCTAAAATAGTTTAAATAGTGCACTATTGTGCTTGATGTTTTAGTGCCCAAGATCTAGATGTTACATAGTAGCTACCCTTAAGTGAGGGTAAAACAGGTCTATATGAAATTTAGGGTACCTATGTTTTATGTTTTTGACCTGTTTTACCTTGATACCATAAAATATAAACAAATACTATAAAATAAATTAAAATGAAGGATTTAAGTTCACAACCTATTTCAACATAATTGTTACAACTTCAAGTTTGTTTTATATAAATTCTACCTACGCTATAAACGTATTAATAGTATAATAGAAAAATGGGAAAATTTGATGTGATTAGTGAATTATATTTGTAAATATGACTATTACAAACTATTTATTTATCATTGTTGCTTTCTAATTTAATTTGGCAAAAACTTGAATACTGGAAATATAAATAATGGCATTTGTTTTGTTGATTTTAATAATTCAAACCTAAGAAGTAAACTTTGAACGACAAAAAATTCTCATTAAAAAAAACAATTTAAATACTGTGGAAGTAAACAATATATTGGATCTATTTGATTTTATACTATAGGTTTATGTACTATATTATATACTCATTTTAATATTGAATTCTTATATAAATCTGTAATTAAATTACTATTGTATTATATTTTCAACCAGCTAGGTACAGAGAATTATATCGATTGTTAAGTTCCTTCACATTTTATCCAAATAACTACTTAAGTTTTTGTAAATAAACCCATAAATTATGAAATCTGTGTTTTTGTTCTTCAATTAACCCACTATTTAACTCAATAAGGAGATAGAAGAGGGGATAAAAAATCCCATTAAAAACATAAATGTGAAAAGAAAGCTAAATTCAAAACTAATTAATCAGGTGTTGACTTATACTACAAAACAAGTGAGATCTAAATAGGTGCCAAGTTAAATGGTCGGTCCCGAAAGAAGATCGGCGTTTTTCCTCAGAGCACAGACCTAGGGGGTAGAGGTACATTAATTCTTCTTCTTCTGTCGTGTCAAAGACTCAAATTACATGTGCCCAGAACTTGGCGATGGACACAGCAGTGTCCGACGCTATCATCAGGTCAAGAATCCCTCGATGTTAGTAGAGATTACAGACAGAGCTATCTTGTGGAGAGCCGGTGGGTTGTTTGCTTGGCTCTGAGTATTTTAATAAATTTTGTATGTACATAAATGAAATTTTAAAGGCATTTCTAAAACACAAGATATGGATTATTCAACTGATTTACGTGGCTTTAGATCATGTATTTTCGTAAATCAGTATTTTCGTTTATTTTCCGCTAAATTAAAAGACATTGTATCTTAAAGTGTCACGGTCAGGAGCACCAAACCTAAAAATGGCGGCTCAATCTCTCCTAACTTAGGAGAATAGTGTAGTTCTCCTAACTGTGAAACTTTAACATACAATATCTTCTAATTTAGCGGAAATAAAACGAAAATACTATCACAGTGGCTTTAGATCACGTAAATCTATTGAATAATTCATTTTTCTTCTTTTGGGAATGAAAAAAATTCGTATTAAAAGTAGTTTGAAGTGCCAAATTTGTAATTGGCTTCCTATTGTTACCATATGTTTTATAAGCTGTTGAACTTCCTAATAAATAAATAAATAGCATCTGAAAATGTCATGTATTCTTTTAACTTAGGGTAATATTACCCTAAGTTAAAAGAATACATGACATTGAGTCAAGCCTTAGGTTTCAATATATATTGAAACCTAAGGCTTGACTTTGCTAGTTCTCATATAATTCGGGTGTAAACTCGAAGGAACGTAGGTAATGTAATAAAATAAAACACTCAATTTACCATAAGCCATATTTTAATTAATATAAAAGCAAAACAACCACTCCCGGTGAATGCTACCTTACCTTACTCAATAAATTACAAATAACTCCCTTATAAACGATAAATACACAAGAATAACTATTATTATTTATTTGCTTCACATGAGACTTTTAAAGTTCTGTCAACTTGAAACCACCGTTGCATTACTATTCAGGCTGTATTCATCGTTTATAAGGAGTAAGTCACAGTCCAATAGAGAGAACTCCTCAACCTTTTTCTTAGCATAATTTTGACTTCTTAGTCTCGAATGCGGACATATTAGACTTTATAGAGGACGACAACAATTTTGTGTACCAATATTTGGGCACCAAGTTACTAATGGAGTTAAAAAACTCACTATTTCCTAATTAAGTTGACACTACTGTTGAGAGCCCCTCCTTGTGTGTAAATTATGTCATACCACATTATGTATAATAATATCTTCATAGTTTTTCGTAACCAAAAATCATAGTGGCATTGAGGACCCTAGTGTGGAATATTCAACAGTGCTGCCACCTGTTACGAAGCTTGGTGGATATCAATAAAATAAATTCGCGGTTAATTTGTCTCATTGCAGGGCGCGGGCCACTTAGAGGCGTTAGGCAGCAAAATGCTACGGGAGTCTACTCCGAACTGGCGAATGTCCCATGCCTTCAGACCGTGATGAGCCCTAGGATATGTCGGTTTCCTCACAATAGAAAAATAAGGGTTTTTTGTTGACTACGAAATCTCAAAAAAAACCGGAATATTAAACATACTTTTGTATAAAATTGCCGTTGCCACTTTATTAAAGGGAACGCACACTTATCTAAACCGAATTTTAGATTTTTTTAATCCAATAAAACATCGCCCACCTGTCCGCATCGAATCACCCAAACCTAGGATTAAATTCAGTACCAAAAACCAGAAGCTTCGAATCGTTCAAATAAGTGTGCTTAGCTTACACCTTTAGTTTTAAGTTTAATTTTATCACGATTGGATGTTTATAAAACGTTGAGGAGTTCTTTCTATTTCACAATATTGTATCCATTTGTCAAAATAGTAAACATTCACCGCCACAAACATACGAGGTTACATTATTATACCATTCACACAAGCCCAGATTATTCCCTATGGTTAAATATAAACTTATATAGGTTTAGGTAATCTTCAAGTTCAACTCATTTTCTGTAACGTGGATCTATTTTATATTAAATACTATTATGGAATTACCGAAATGTCCTATTGGATTTCTAAATTTTACAGTAAACGAATTGAAGAAAATGAATGTCGTATCAAAACATTGAAAATAAAAAATAGGACGTTATTTTGTATTTGAACTATTTAGAAAGGGGTTTAATTTGTCAGGTAATGTCATATTTACTAGTCTAGAATTCGGTGTTAGCCATTTTGATGATACTACGAGTACTTTAGCTTTCGAGTTTATTAAAAAAAACTACATTAAAAACATAGCCACTAACGAACTATGTAACTTTATGTCAATTTTTATGGAAAAATGACACGATTTTTGTATGATATCAGAATCTAATATCTCAATGTAAATCTTTTGAAATAATTTTACAATTTAGAGGTTGCGGAAAGATTTGTTATTTGAAACCAAGGACCGGATAATCGTTTAAATTATACTAAAACCCTTGATGAACCCTTGAACCTCTTTATGTTACTCTTTAATATAGATTAACCCGAAAGTTACGACTAATTAACTTCTACTGTCTCTGAGTAGTGTTTGAGGATGTAACAACAGCCTATCTAAACTGTAAGGACTTTGTACAAACAAATAAATATTGCAGGTACGTTGCACACATTACAATCTAATCTCAAATTTAGCAACAAGGCTTGTACTATAAATACTAGACTACTACTAATACACTTTTTTGTGAAATGGAAACAACAAAAAAGGAAATCAAACCCGGAACCTTCTGCGTAGGGGCCACAGAAGCCCCACATATGGCAAGTTTTATAGAGGTTAAGTTGTAAAAATACGGGTTTACCTTTTCTTTTTAGGGGTTTCACCTAATCATTAAACCGTTCATAATGACTACACGGATTAAGATTCCGGTCCTCGTCTGAAATATGACAACAGTGACGATAAAGAGTTCTAATACCATTGAGAAAATTAAAATTCGAAAAAATATTTTATGTTTTTAAAATTAAAACATCCAACAATTTTTTTGACATGGAATATTTCCACAGATCCATTTATTGGACATGGAACGTTTGTATAGATCCATTTATTAATTAAACATGATATAGTTTTATAGATTTACTGTTTTCGGAATAAAATACAGAAAGTGTGTTGTTAACAAAGTAGTTTTTGAAGAACGTACAGTCATGAGATGGTGTAATTTAACAAGAGGTAGGTTCACCGTTTTGAACAAATACTAATATAACGATCATAATGCATCTCGGGAATTTTCGTGTTTTATTATTATTTGGGCTATTGATAAATTGATTTTCCACAAAGTGTCAAGTTAGGCTAATTTTTATAATTAATTATATAGATTCGCGAGAACTTAGTTTAATGTACTAAAGTTCGGTAACTGAAGTTTGTCGTATGATCTAGGAAAATTCCCGAAATGCAGTGTCCGGAAAACATAATGGTAGAGACAATACGCAGTTATTTAATATTTCAATAAATAAGCAATATAATAAATGATTCGCTTTTAAGTTTTGATAATTCTTTACGGAAAAGCTACTAAATCTATTGCGATGGAATATACTTAATATATAGCTGTAGACCTGGAAAACACAAAGACTAAAGCGACTTAGAGAGC
Organism: Idaea dimidiata; assembly: GCA_949358125.1. NCBI lineage: Eukaryota > Metazoa > Arthropoda > Insecta > Lepidoptera > Geometridae > Idaea > Idaea dimidiata. The sequence goes on from OX442334.1 coordinate 577,298, forward strand.
CATATATATATTTAGATGACTTGATAGTCTGTATTATGGAATATAAAAAAACTGTGAGCCTACCTATACCTAAATATAGGTAACTACGTCTAAACAAAAAGATTTTTTTAACGAAATTTCCGTCTCGTTTCGTTGTTTATAAATAAACGCCGTTTTTTAGGCACGATGTTGTCGCCGCGCCGACAGCCAACAGCCGAAGTACCGGCGCGGCCGAGGCGCCGTTAGACGCCTATTCTAATCCTTAGAGTATCGAGTTACGTCGAAGTTACATCGAAGTTACATCTCGGTGTCACCTGACTCGGTCAGCCGGGGTCAGCCGGTCGGGTCGCGGTCACGGGTCACGGGTCACGGTCGAGGTCACTCGTCGACCGGGCGGGGCGGAGGCGGGACGGCTCGCGGCGAGCTCACACCCAAGACATCCACCCCTCATACATCATGCACAGGTTTTCCGCGCTTCGAGCCTCCTTTATTATGTAATCCACCTGCGGGGGAACGGGAAATAACAATTTGAAGAAACAGTGTGGAGCTGAAGGAGAGCCGCTACACGGCACGCGTGACGTGTATTGTGGGCGTGACGTGTAATGTACGCGTGAACACGCACGCAGAGCTTTACGACTGGTGAAGCTCGTGCGTGTACGCATGCTAGGATACTAAACTTAAACTCTTAGTGAAACTTGAACCCACGACCTCTGAAATGAAAAGTTTATTACGGGTCAACCCTTTTCTGTCGGGATGCCATCTGGGATCAGTTATAGTTATCTGAACAAGAGTAGGTACATACCTGTTCGTGCACGGTGCTGCGTCCCTCCAACTTGAGTCTCACGCGGCGCCACACGCCCGCACCGAACGCGTTTCGGGACTCCGACACTGAAATATCGTCACATTCAGTTTGAAATACACTCTATACCTTATTTGTTTTATTGTTTTTTGTAAAATTGTATAAAAATTGTAAGTGAGAACTAGATAGATCGAACCCTAGATCCTATACCAGAGATGTAATATTCACCATGTCTGTTGTTAGTTCCGGTTGTAGTGACGGCCGTTTGTCGTGTCAGCTTGCGGTCACCGTCCGATGGCCATTTCTCGTGGATCCTGAAAAAAATTACACATTTTAAATTACACATAAAAGTGTTAAACCAAAACTCTTTGTCGGTATTTCAGTTACAAAATACTACACTAAACTAAAACTACGCCCTTTGTACTTCGTAAATTTGTTATTATTGCTCAAGGCATATTTACTAGAAATATTATAAAGGAAAAAAAACTTGCGAACTTGGGAACTTGCGTGGCCGAGCGGTTTAGGCACTGGAGTATTGATCCAGTGACGCGAGTTCAAATCTCGCCGCAAGTGAATTTTTGAAGATAATTTTTTCCTTTAAAATATTTCTAGGCCCTTTGTATTGATTAATCTTTTTGTCGTTCGTTCATAATATGGAAGATACAGGCTGAGATGTATGTATCATAAATACATACATCTCAGCCCGTATCCGTCCACAGCTGAACATAGGCCTTCCCGATACGACGCCATAAATAGCGATCGCGAATATGGATTAACCTTTTAAATATATTGAACATTAACCTTGAAATATAGCAAAACAAAATGAAGGAATCGGTTTATTATAAGCTTGATCATTTAAAAACACAAATAAAACTTTTCTGTTAGCACATAATAATATTTCAAGAGGTTAATCGGATTAAAAAAATTGTATAAATGAAACTTTATGCAGTAAACCGTTGATAATATGGATTAACCTTAAAATATGACAGATTTAGGGTCACTTGCGCTGCTATACTTAGCCCCGGGCTAATGAGCTAGCCCAGTGCTAACTTTACATATCTCGTGATTCGTCTTGCACTGACACAAATGATTTGTAAAGTTAGCACTGGGCTAGCTCATTACCCCGGGGCCAAGTATAGCAGCGCAACTGGGCTTTATAATATTAGTAGGATTAATCTGTGTGAAAGAGACAGTACAGAATAAACATTTTAAACTCACACGATTTGAACTCATCATTATTTTTCCCGGGTCTTATTCGCGTATAATTATTTTTAAATTCCCTTACCTCGACGTTTCGATCATGTTACAATGATCTTGGTCGCGAGGGTCTTATTCGCGTATAAGCGACGATCTCGTCGCTTATACGCGAATAAGACCCGGGAAAAATAATAACAGTACAGAATGTTGCAAATAAATTAAAAGAAATTTCTATTTTACAGCCATAAAACAGCCCTAAATTACTCGTAGTCCAAAGGACCTATTAAGTCTCTGGCATATAGTCAATGGCCGTCATCATGTTTGATTTTCAAATATGTTGTCGCACGACGCTACATGGCGATTATCTATGCTTCGGACGGTTTTCAATCTTAATCCTTGAATAACTTTATTTCGTTACGTTTTAGAGGCATAGTTCGAAGGCAAAGATAGGTTTGACGTCTTTTTTCGATTGGTAAACGAATCCAACTACGCAATGACGTTTTTCGATTTATTTAGAAATTTCAAAATTTCAAGAATTTGCTGTTTTTTAAGGTCTCCTCTATTCAAATACATGGTTACAAGGTTTTATTATCGGTTTAAGTTCTCCTTTCATAGGTAACTATTATGTTTCTTATAATTTTTTTAATAAACTACCTGCGCCCCGAGGTTTCACCCGCTTAACTATAGTTAATCGCGCGAGTAGCGGGATAATAGGTAGCCTAGTGTTCTAGGTCGCCATCTACCTAGTTTTATCGCAATCGATTCAGCGGTTAATACGCGATTGAGTAACAAACAAACTTACATACTGACAAAATTTCAGATTTATAAATATGGTTGAGATAGATGAGTATGAACTTACTGCAACAGCATCTCATCCAGCTGCGGCAGAGCCTCCAGCAGGTAGTCGGCGGCGCGCGCGGCGGCCCGCGCCTGCCCCGCCCCCTCCCCGGCCCCGGCCCCCGCCCCCGCCCCGCCCCCGCCCAGCTCGCCGACGGCCCGCGCGTGTTCCGCCGCGGCCTCCTCTAGCGAGAGGTACTGCGCTGCTGGGTTGTTGCCCTGGAACGGAAATATTCATATGTTACTATTTATTTATTCATTAGGTTAAAACTCTTCAAGTTCTGAATGTACAGTAATTTAAGATAACCAAATTATATTATATAAATATCCGGAAGGGCCAATCACAGCATAGACTCACACAGACGAACATATAATAATCGTATGGATTTTTAACGAATATCAACGTTATGCAAGAAACTGTTTAGAAAGGTTAATTAATGAATAAATATGGGTTAGCCTTTTCTGTCGAGTTTTACACCTAGTTGTTAAAATTTAATTAAAACACCTATACGAATTAGAATTCCGGTTCATGCTTAGTCATGTTTGCGGCATCGAAAATTCGAAGACATTGAGTTACAGCATTGTGATTTATTAGATGTATTTTTCCTTTAAACTTCTACTGTTTTTATCGATAAAATCGACCACAACCACATACTCGTACCTCTCTATATCCCTTCAAGGTCTGCAGCGGCTGCATCACATCCTCCAGCAGATGGTCCCGCGCCCGCGCCACGGCCGCGCCGCGCGCCGCCGCCGCCGCCACGTCCGCGCCGCCCGCCGCCGCCCGCGCCTCCGCCCGCGCCCGCTCGCCCTCCAGAGACATCGACATGTCCGTCACGAGCGCTGACACGTTCTCTACCTGAAATGGTTACACAAAAGTTGTTGAAAATTAGTCACCATTTTGTGGTGGCGGCCATCTTGAATTTACAAAAATAAAGCAATATTGCAGGACATTACACGTAGCGCAATCTAACTCCAAAGTAAGCAACTAGACGTGTTCTATAGGTGCTAGAAAACGGATACTTATACAAAATATAATCCCTTTTTTTGTAAACGATTAATGTAGAAAACTCTCAAACAAGGTTAAATTTGTCAAAAATACGGGTTAACCTTTTCTATTGGGTTTAAACCGATTAAAATGCCTATACGGATTAAGGGTCCGATCCTTGTTTGATATAAGTGATAAAAAAGAATCTAATGCCACTGAGAACGTTGAATATTAGAAAAAAAATCTTACTAAAACATCCAACTATATATTAAAATATAAAAAAAATTCTATGGTTATATTAATGAACACGGAATATTTCAATAGATCCATTGGAGTATTCGTCTGACGCGCTATGGAGGTCGTCATAGAAGCGTCGCTATAATGTGATAGCATTTTGGATTTACAAAAATAGTATTGCATCGCCGTTATAATTAAAGGCCACGCTTGAAACTGTTTTCGTATCGACTCACCCACTGCCTGTCGATGTTGCCCTCCGGGTGTAACATTTCCATCAGCGACTCTTCCACCGGACTCACGTCCAGCGAGTATTTGTTGGCAAGCGTACATGCCTGGAAAACGAAGGAGCAGTTAGTGAATTATACAGGGTGCCAATTATGAACATTTCTCCCAGCCTTCGAGCGACCTCGGGGGCTAGTCTATATGTGCGGTACCATACTTTGTCTCGAGGAGTAGGTGGTGTCGCGGCGACCACATACTCGGTAGACCTCGGAAATGAGCTCGCGACAAACTCGACAAGTCGAAGAAGGGTCGTATCGGAGCCGTTAAAGGCTCACTTCCCAGCATAAATTTATTTAAAAATTATAGAACCAGGCGCTCCTAGTCTGTCACGTTCACGATTAATGTCTCAGTACAGTCGGGGAAGAGGAGGAGAGGGCGCTGCTGTGCTAGTGTTTACTTCGGCTGCATAATATTTCTTGATTTAAAAATACAATTAGTGACAATCTTTGATCTAAATCGAAAACAATCTGTATTAGTGTTAGTGAAGTCCAAATCTTGAAAACAGTGGAGATAAATCCAAAATTGTGACGATAACAATATAGTGAAATAGTGACTATAATTTTCGATTATCTACGCTAAATCCGCGCACAAAGACAATTACATAGGGTGAACTCAGTGTATAGTGAAGAATTTAATACTAAACAAAGAGTTTTTTAGAAAAAAGAAATAATAACCTCTAAAACATTCAAATAGATGATTCATCAACTTCCTATTTAAGAAAATAAAGTTTAGATCAGCGACATCTATAGAGCACATAACGAACTAAAAATTTGTATTGCTACCAAACGCTAGAGAGCGCTTAAACAAATTTTAAAATGGAGACTATGATGGACATTCTAAAAGAAATTCAGAGAGATATGAAAGATCAGAAAAATGAGATGAAGAACATAGAACAGTCAATAAATAAAAATATAAATGAGAAATTTTCACAAGTTTTGGAGAAATCAAAGGAACTTGAAAATAAGATAGATCGACAACAAGAAATTATAGAGCAGTTGGAGAGACAAATTAAGAAGAAAAATGTTATATTTTTTGGCATCCGAGAGACAGAGAGAAACTACAACGATCTGAGAAATACGGTACTCGACACTATCACCGGACTCCTGAAAATTAACTGTAAGAAGGAGGAAATAGATGAAATTCGAAGATTGGGACAAAAATCAGGAAAAATAAGGCCTATCGTCGTATCTTTTACTAGTGTCGGCCGGAAAATAGACTTATTAAAGAAGAAGAAATTATTACAAGGATCAGAAATATATATAAAAGAAGATTTTTCCAAAAACGTTTTAGAAAAAAGAAAACAACTACAAGAGGAGTTAAAACGCGAAAGGGAAGCTGGAAAGAATGTTTTCCTACGCTACGACAAAATAATAACAATTGAAAAAAATACACAAATACAAAATGCAGGAGACGAAACAGCACGAAAACAAAAAAGACATTTACCAGATTCTCCCGAAAGTGTTGAAAATTCGAACAAAACTACTTCTTCTTCAGTAAAACAAATTCAAAAGAAGAACAAGACAGGAAACATTGAATCATATCTTCGAAATAACCAAGGCAATAAACAACCGAATAATTCAAGAAATGACTTTCCAAAAAACTAAGATGCGACGCCCCTCCTCCCTCTTCGCTCCCATCACGGGTGGTCGCCGTGGGAGCTCAAGACCAAAACCCTCCAGTTAAAAAAAGAATTAAAAACAACAAAAAGTTAATAAAATCAAATAACATCCTCAGAAGCACAGAAAATTCTTTGAAATCTTCCACACTCTACATTTGTACCTACAATACACGATCCCTATCAACAGATGAAAGGTTACTAGAGTTTAAAGAATCAATTCGAGATATTAAGTACGACATAATAGGTCTATGTGAAGTAAGAAGGATGGGATACAATGTCTCGGAAGACTCCAAACATATACTCTGCTATTACGGAGAAAGAAAAGGACAACTAGGGGTGGGTTTTCTGATGAAAATCGAGCTAAAGAGATATTTTGAGAGTTTTATAGGAATAACGGAACGAATCGGGGTTTTAACTTTAAAACCCGACGAGTATAGAGTATCCATTATTCAGGTTCACCTACCAACTTGCGACGCGTCCCAACAAGATATTGAAATCTTTTACAAAACATTACAAGATTCGATAGATAACTCTGAAAAACACCTAATTGTAATGGGCGATTTTAACGCTCGCATTGGTCAACAAAATTTAAATGCAAATACAATCATGGGACATACATCTTTCGGTACAAGGGACAAAAGAGGAGAAAGATTTATCCAATTCTGCCTAGAAAATAATCTTTCGATAATTAACAGCTTATTTAAGAAGAAAACAAACAATCTATGGACCTGGTTATCACCAAAAAAAAAGAAAAGTCAAATTGACTATATAACATCGAATGTAAAATATAAATTTACCAATATAGAAGTAATAAACCAATTTGGATTGCCTAGTGACCATAGACTAATACGCAGCACTTTCAACATTGATTTATCAAAAAGAACCAGATCTAAATACATAAATACAGAACATAAACTTAAAAGTAAAGAAGACGAACTAAAATTCCTACAATGTCTAGAACAAAAACTCTGCAACATATACACAAACGAAATAGACGACATTGAATCCAGCTATCAAAAAATAAAATCGGCTATCGTTAACAGCATACCACTAAAACAAGAAAACTCTCACAAAAACGTTAACTTTCTATCGGACTCTACAAAAGATATGATCAAGAGAAGAAATGAATTAAAAAGTCAACACTTTCTGAACAGGGAAGAAAAACTAGAACTAAAGACTCTATATAAATCAATCTACAAAGAAATTAAAAAAGAACGTCAAGAATACAGATTAAAAAAATTCGAACAACACCTACAACATTCAGGAAGCCTAAAAAAAGCTTACAAAGAACTCACTACATCAAAAGATTGGATACCATGTTTAAGAGGAAAGACGAAACTTACCCACTCTAGACAAGAAATAACTCAAACTGCAACGAAATTTTACCAAAACTTATACGAAAAAAATCACTCACTACCTACAATGAATATCTTAACACATACTAACACAGAACAAATAGAAAAATTTACACAAATAGAAATCTATAAAGAACTAGAAAGATTGAAAGATTTTAAAACCTGCGGTCCGGATAAGATCTCGAACGAAATATTAAAAATCGGAAAAACACTACTGTCCGCACCGCTAACAATATTGTTTAATAAAATATTAGAATACAAAACAATACCTAAGGAATGGGCCGAGTCGGATATCATCCTGCTTTATAAGAAAGGAGACCCTACTAATATTGGTAACTATAGGCCCATCAGCTTACAACCCTGCTTATATAAAATCTTAGCGACAGGCCTAGAAAGACGACTCTCGAAAATAACCGACAAGCACCAACCATTCGAACAAGCAGGCTTTAGAAAGGGATTTTCAACGACTGACCACATGCACGTACTCGACCAAATTATAGAAAAATTTAAAGAACATAATAGATATTTATACCTAGCGTTTATTGACTATGCCAAAGCGTTCGACTCTATATCACACGAAAGTATGTGGGCAGCTCTGCGAGAGTATGGAGTGCCATCTGATATGATACAATTGATTCAAGATATTTACAATAAAAGTGTCAGTAGAGTCAGATTAGACAGAAGCGGACCTAACATAAAAATTAATTGTGGTGTCAGACAGGGAGATCCCCTCTCACCGAGAATATTCATACTGGTACTTCAGTATATCATGAAAAATCTAAACTGGAATAAAAAAGGTATACTTATCAATGGCTCTTACCTGAGTAATTTGCGATTTGCAGATGATATTGTACTGTTCTCTGAATCAGCGACACAACTTGAAAAAATGATTAACGAACTAAACCAGCACAGCAAAAAAATTGGACTAGAATTAAATAAAGACAAAACGAAAGTAATGACGAACCACACAAGAAAACTCATAACAGTTGAAGGGACTATCATAGAGTACGTTGAGAAATATGTGTATCTTGGGAAACAGATGTCATTTAATAATTTTAGACACCGTGAAGACATCGAAAGAAGAGTTCAATTAACATGGAACAAATTCTGGTCCTTCAAAGAAATACTGAAATTGGACACAGATTTATATTACAAAAAGAAAATCATGGACTCTTGCCTTTTGCCCTGCCTCTCATATGGTAGTCAAACCTGGATTTATAATACATATACATCTAACAAAATACAAACAACTCAAAGAGCTATGGAAAGGAGTATCCTGAAGATAAAAAGAAGAGATAAAATAAGAAATACAAATATTAGAAAAAGAACAAAAATTATCGATGCTCTACATCATTGTAAAAAATTAAAATGGAAGTGGGCAGGACACTTATCAAGAATGCCAGAAGAAAAATGGACTCGAGCAGCTACGGTTTGGAAAGGACCTTTGGGAAAGAGAAACAGAGGTAGACCGGCTGAGAGATGGGAAGATGAAATTAAAGAAATAGCAGGAAAAGACTGGCTAGACAAAGCAAGAGAAAGAGAGAATTGGAGGATTATGGAGGAGGCCTTTACTCAAAAAGAGGTCCTTGAATGAGCGATTTTTTTTTTTTAAGTTTTTATAAGTTACTTTTTCATATTAATATTAACTATACTATTTAGTTATAAACTTATTACATGTTTTATAAGTACAATTTAAGGACAAATAAAAAAGGCTAAACTAAACTAAACTAAACAGTCGGGACGTGGCAACGTCCAGCTGTAGAGGGATGACGTTACCTTCTCCCAGTGATGCAGCGCCTGCACCAGCGTGTGCGCGAGGCGCGGCGCTATGCGCGGGCGCAGGCGCGCGGCCGCCCGCGCCGCGCCGCCGCCGCGCGCCGCGCCCGCCAGCGCCCGCGCCGCGCGCTCCGACCACTGCGCCCACGCGCCCTCCAGCGCCGACAGCGACCCGCCTAGGGAGGGGTTCGCGCCCACACCCCATTTCACTCTGAAACGTGAACCATTTATTATTGTCATATTATACTTTTGTCGAAAAGTATCTTGATACGTCCAGCGTGTTCCGACCATGACCGTTTAACCAAAAGTTGTTCGCCCTAGACGTCTGGAACGACACACTTTCGACTTAAATGGTAACCGTCGGAACACGCTGTATATTTGGGTGCATTATTTTTGGAAAGCATTTAAAAAGAAACGATCCATTTCAAGTTTTTTGGCAAAATCAGGGGGTTAGTATAAGTCAGTCGGTCTGAACACGAAATTTTTAATTACATCTCGACCGGAAGAGTACCTGTCGCAATAATAGCGCTTTACCGATGTAAAAGTTTTGAAAAGTTTGCAGTTCAAATCCTATCGGTCCGGTGCAAATTGTCGTGAAAAATACATATTAAAGAAAGCTAGAAGAAAAAGAGCAAGTTAAGATTCGGCTCGAACAAAAATGTCAACTGTAAAGGCATCATAAATCAGTTAACCAGTTTAAACCGTTACGTGGTGCTGTCGGACCTTAAAAACAGTTCACTCCCTAGCCTATTGTAAACGTGGCTTCCGGAAGCCCACCACAAGTTATCACCCCGAGAAGTCGTCAGCGACGGCTATGCGTACCTCTGGTGCGCGGCGGTGAGCAGAGCCCTCGCCCGCGTGTCGGCGGCCAGCAGCCGCTCGCGCGCCGCCGCCAGCTCGCGGCCGCGCCGCGCCAGCAGCGCCGACGTCTCCTGGCTGTTGTTTATTAGCTGAAAACATTCATTCATAGGGTTATTAAAACTTCATGAGTTTCTTTGAGCATAACTAAGCCACATGATTCCTCGTGTCATCTTTTAGTCGGAGGTCACATTCCAAAGACGTCGGACTGCTGACGATTCTCATATTTTAAATTTCAATGAATGACGAGAAGATAAAGAGAATGGCCCCAATCATAATAAAAAATCTTTCCTCATTTCTCATCCAACGTGCGCTATGTCCTCACCTCCTGCACAGCCGCCCCCCGATGCTGCGCGCGCTGGGCGTCGGCCTGCGCGCGCGCATGCGCGGCGAGGTGGCGCGCCACGCCGGCGAGCCGCGCGCGCGCCGCCTGCAGCGCGCCCGCCAGCCACAGCCCGCGCTCGCGCCCCGCGCCGCCCACCGCCTTCTCGCAGAGAGACTCTAGGGATACCGACCACGACGCTCCTGGACCATACACGATACATATTACACAGTGTGGCCGAAAATAACATAAAGCCACCAGATGCCGGGATTAGTTCAAGAAAGAAGTTTAATGCGCTGAACTGATCAGAGCACACTCATAAACATGTAGTTAAAGGCTGATATGATGTCAATAAAACTCTTTACATACCGATCTCCTTTTGTTCCACTTCAGCTCTAATATCCAACCTGTGTCGCCTCAACAACGCACAGAGTACGGCAGCCAGCCCCAGCGAGTGCACGCCCAGGAGCCCTCGCGCTACAAACTCGGCTGTAAAGCGACGCGGCGCGCGCGCACAGCCGTCGTGGGCCGCGCTGCCGAGCGCTTCCGCTATGGTCTGTACGCGACGGACGAAGAATATGTCTTCCAAGACGCGTCGGACTGACGACTTGTTAAGGGCAGCCTGAAACACGATCGATGTACCTTAAAGATCTCTTCAAGACGGTTTTGGACTCTATAATAATTAAAGTTTAAATCGAATTCAGTTGTAACGAATAAACGGAGAAGATTGATAGACAAGGCGTGAGTGCCTTTTCTATCAATTTGAAATTGGTCTATTTAGAGTGAGTTCTAAATAATTCAATTTTAATCCGGTGGATTGTATCTCACGTTGCCAATTGGAAGCTCGGCAATCTGTTTGTGGATTCAAATCTCATCGGAAGCATTACAATTTTGAGAAAGCATTTTTGCAATACAAACGTTTTCAAGGTAGTTAACACTTTGAAAATACTATGTATACTTACCGACATATGCATAGAATCGCTAATATGATCGATCTTCCTCCAAGCCTGCGGTATGGGTATTGACAGATGTTCAGCCAGCTCGCGAGCCCGCATCTCCACCGCCGCAAACAACCCGTTGAATCCCATCAATAGCATCCGGCCAGAGGACTGTCCCTCACTTTCTGGAGGGGCGGTGAATAGCGCTTCGTAACGGCTGCGCAAATCTCCGACTACTACTTGAGCGTTGCTCGTTGGGGACTGAAAGAAGTTCAAGTAGAGGTTTATAGAGTTTTCAAAAAGACTCACACATAGGAAATGGATCATGAACCTACCTCCATATCCATGATCAAGTATCGCATATGCATCTCCAATTGCGAAATTAATTCGTTCAACGGTATCGGCGTGTTCATTATCACACCGTTCAATTCGGTGATCATCATCAAAGTCGAAGGATCCTCAGAGTGGATCTTCTTCATCGCTTCCGGTAATATTATAGTGGAGAAATTGTAGTTCAATTGCACCAAGTCGTTTAACAATATATTGGCATTTCGTACGCATTCTACTGCCACTGGTAAGATGGGATCTTCAGCTGACGCTGATTGGAGTGGTAGCAGGGATAATAGTTCTACGACTTGAGCCGATAACGAACTCATATCGTCTAAAAACCATTCGCCTTCTCGGGATGTGAGGTCTACTAGACAATCACCAGCACTCTGGGCGCTTTTCTCTAACATCAGGAATCGCCTGTTCAGATTGCACAGCATTCCAATAACAACTGTTTCCAAGGCAGCGGCTGCTCCTTCTTCAGTTCGGACCCAGTTGCTGATCTTTGCTTTCGCTTCCATGTAAGCTTCTTGTGCCATAGCGAGAGCATCGGAGCCGCCTTCCAGTTGTAATCTATCAGCAGCCTTAGTGAGGTTAGCGTTCGCTTCTGCGCTGAGACCTTGTAGTCGATAGCCGTACGCTACGAGTTGTTGTGTTGCCTCGCTTTTGTTGTTTTCTGCATTGATCAAAGCAGTCACTTGGTTTGACATTTCGCGGCATACTTCAGGAGATTTGCTCTCCAAAGCTGTGGCTAGGAACTTCCTGAACATCACTATGCGGTGGTATTCAGTTTGACTTTGTGGGTAGTACTGCGAAACGGCCACGAACTGCGAGAGTAGATCGAGGCAAGACCGAATCAGGTGGAATGTCTGTTTGATATTCTGTTTAAGTTCTACTTCTGCTTGTTCACACTGAGTTATCATTGAGCTCTGTCCGGCGTTTGTTAAAAAATCTTTTATGTGATCAAATATCGGTTGGTCTTCCTCGTCGGGGCCTGCGAACTCTTGAACCCAATTGACAAGTTGGGGCCCATTTATTACTTCAATGGTGTTGGCGAAAGTCTCGATCTGTGTATCGAAGTCGTTCAGGATCTTGACGAGCGCTTTCTTTGAGTCTTCAACTGCGTTCTTCGCCTGTTTGTAAGAAGCATATTTCTGTGAGATGGCGTACAGTGGATGCTTGCTGAGGTTCTGTCCGTAGGCATCTATCTCCTTAATTAGTGCCATCTGCAGGTGGCATTCCTGCAGTCGCGATTCTATGGACTTCAGTTCCTCATTCTCTTTGATCAAGTTTTCAGCACATTGTTTTATTTCAGGCAATACTGCTAAGTATTGTTCCCTGTAAAGACAAGAGGCAATATGTAAGCATAGTATAAAGCTGATACAAAAAATGTTAGTGAAATAATAACACCTTATAATATTGTTTTGAGAAGTGTAAGGTAATTTATTCAGGTGATCAATTATTCGGAACTGCTCGCCGCTTCGCTACGCACAACTTGAGGGACTACTTAGTTAGATTGACAACATAAACAATTCAGTACCTTCAATTTCATACTAAGATAACTTTACCTCTACCGTACCTACTGATTTAAAATAGTCTAAATTCAATAATGTTCTAATAATAACATGGAATATTTGTTTATTTATCTTAGTCTCCCCCTGAAGAAGAAGTCTGACTGAAAGATCTCGAAACATAGGGTATTGCTAAAATACTAAAAATAATAAAGCATCGCGATTAAAACGGAAAAAATGGGTTTAATTTGAACATGAAATAAGTTTAACTATTTTGACTTGTTGATGAGTTTCAATAATGCGTACGCACGAAGCTTTATCCATTGGGTTTACAAATGGAAATTTTCGCACTATGTAACGACTTATCTAACATTTCCACAGAATTAGGCTCTTAATAAAAGTAAATATAGAAATAGACTATTACACTTTGTTGAATTACTAAAGGATAACCAGACAAAATGTACCTTTGTCGTGTTTTTCTGTTGCAGACAAGGCAATATCGAAGCAAGGTGTTTTAGCAATTTACATGCCACGACAATAGCTAGCAGAAACAAACTTGTTATGTAACATTTATGTAGGCACTGAATGTACCGTATAACCCTTTCGTCGTTCAAGTAAATAATGTACGAATATTTCAATAGGCATTCATCTGTAGTGTCAGTTCTGATATGCTATTGTTACCCGTCGGAGTGTGCCTCGATATACGAGTATTGTGTGTTTTATAACTTTATGAATATTGTAGCGTATTCGCAAGGTAGGACAAAAAGGGCTTTGTTTCATGTTAGAGTAGCTACAGAAGTGATTACTAAATTATATCAACATCGAAGTTTCTTGGAATTATAATGTTCTTCCTGTTTAGTTTGTAGGGATGTATTTAACTATTGTAGATAAAGCAATTACAATTACTGTGTAGAGAGGCCCCATTGCTAATTTTACTTACTTACGAATTTGCAAAATAAGTGCACCAAAAAGAATACGTAAGTCTTTTGCATAGTTAACAACAGACATCTTGTACTTTGCTCTGACAAGAGATCGAAAAAAAATATTTAGATTTCTGCCGTCGACTATGTCACAGTACATAGAAAGGCTGAGGCTGGGGTAAAGCAGTAAGGACCCCCACGAAGAAGGATCTCGTCGACGCGGATGTTTGTGTACGTGTCGACGACTCCTATGCTTCGTGGTGCAGTCAGTACTGAGTGCCGCGTTACAACTGCGTCACGACTAGCGTGAAAGTTTGTGTGTGTGTGTGTGTGTGTGCAGTTTCCACACTGCTCTCTCTATGTACTGTGACTATGTCAAGGCCCATACACTGATTTAAGTTCTCCTTTACGTATCTAAAGGCTCTAGAGTATTTGGGAATATATAACTTACGTGACTTCACTAAGATGGTGCCTCATCTCCTCCGCCCGGACAGCCATGAGGTCCCTGGCGGCGCGTATGTCCCGCATCCCGCGGCGCCGCTTGTGTCCGGTTCCTGCGCCCGCGCCCGCGCCGGTACCGCCCCACTCCACCAGCGGGTCGTACACGAACGCCTCAAGGAGAGTGAGCAGGGTTTCGCGACCGCGTCGCATCGTCCGGAGCACATGTTCGCATGCTAGGCGGAATATACCCTGGAAAGATGGAAAAAAAAACATTATAAATCTCATAATCATCATCCGAGCGATGTTCCCGGTTGCATCCCTCTCGGGAAACTGCGGTCCGCTTTCCTGCTTTAGCGACTCCACTTCTCGTGAGACCATTGGCACGCATATCACCCCTTACGACGAACGTACCCTTATTATAATTCTATTCATACAAAATTCAAAGTCCTGAGTGACTGACTGAACCAAATATCAACGCATAGCCTAAACTGCTGGTCTTAGAGACAAGAGATTTGGAGAATGTGTCTGTGTTCTTTGTGACGTTGAATTTGCGTTAAATATCTTATATGCAAGTTAAAAACTTAATTTTAGTTAAATTCACTAAGTTTCAATATGTAATGGCACACAGAGCTAAACCTGCTAGGTTTGGATATCGGCGTCCATTCCGGATAAAAAAAAAACAGTACACGAGTAAGAATAAAAACGTGGGAAAAATGAGAGTGTTGATAACAACATGTTCTGACGTAAAAGCTCGACGAAACTTGTCGCCGAGCTTTGTCGCTGTTAAATTAAATTAAATTGAACTAATAGTTAAATTTATGTAAAATTCTATCTACGAGAAGGACAAACCAAATGAATAGTTATTACACGTGTCTGTACAACAAAATACTACCAACGTTAGACAATTTATGATCTTATATTTCATGCGACATCGACAAACGATTCAAGTTACAAGCTTTCGGGCCACCTGAAAACTTTAACACTATAGATGGGTCACACTACTATACGAAAAGTAGAAGAAGATAGCATAGTGTAAAGCTTCGGATACACGATGACACAAATGTCGAAACTAGTGTCGATATCGTGCGACACAGCTAACGCATCTGCAACTAATTAATGCGGAAGTGTACACACATTGACAGTTAATGTATGGACGGCCTCTGTAGCACGTTCGGTCGGACGAAGGCTCGTTTGCAATGCAGAAGGTTGCGGGTTAAATTCCTGTCGACTGCGAGTATTTACGCTTAAAAAATAAATATTTGTGTCTGATCGGGGGACCCTGTATTCCTGGCTTACGAATTAGTCCCGAAGCTGTTTAGTGACTAACTTGCGGCATACCTATAAAATACCCTGTAAAAAGAAATTTGCATAAAAATAAGTGTTTTCTAAACCAACCTGTCCAAACATAAAAATAATTTAAAGTGCAAATATTATGAAAGCAGTAAAACGAATTTAAAGTACGTGAGCACTGCAACGTTATGAAATATGAAAACGTACGCCGAACAGCAACTAATCCGGTCAGCAAAGTCGAGGCGAATAAAGAGGGCACGCCGCAAAATATACAGTTATACAGGGAAAATTGTTTGTTTACAGTTACAGGACATACGTGACCTGGGGACACAGTGAAAATGCAGTAGAGAAAAGCGCACTGAAAACAGACCCATGTTTCTGGTTTTTGTTTTCATTGACTCAAAACTATTGTATTAGAAGCACCTAACAACAATGTTGCATGCCAGGCTTGGCGGAGTAAGGTCATCCTTCATTTCTATGTAACATCTATTAATAATGTACCCTTATTCGCAATAAATGAATTAACACTATAGATATACTACTTACTATACTTTTTTTTGTAAATACATACATTTTATACATAGAAAGACACCCAGACCAGATACAAATATTTATTTTTAAGTATAAATATTTGCACCCGACGGGAATTAAACCCGCAGCCTTCTGCATTGCAGTCGAGTGTTAAACAGTTAGGACCCTATATTATAAACTGAAATAGGAGTGTAGAGTTGATTGGACTATCTATTGGTCTACGAGTCAATTATAATGACAACAATCTATTTACAGATATACTTGTTTTATTATTTCTAAAATATTCTAGTAACATTAAAAAATGTTGTACTGTAACGAATTGTGGCAAAATAACAGCACGTTTTACTAATAAAGTGACGACTAACTCCGACGTATTGTTATTTATTAATTTTCATATAGATGTTTAAAGTTTATGTAATACTAGCTGCGCCCCGCGGTTTCACCCGCGCAAGTCGCGATCCCGCATTGTTCGAACACCTACCTACCGCAATGCAATAATCCACACTTAAACGGTCGCCCATTGAAGTACTGTTAAAGCCAGGCGCTACCGCGCCTGGCATCATCAGTACTTCCCTGGTCGTCCGTTTAAGTGTGGATTTTTGCACTGCGGTAGGTAGGTGAAGTAAGTTAAAGTTTGTATTTCGTCAGTAAGTGACGATGACGATGACGAAGGATGACGATGATGATGATGCCACTCTACATCACTTATCCTACCCCTGTGTCGATTTTCATTCATTGAATGGTTATCACCCGCGTAAGTCCCGATCCTGTGGGATTTTCGGGATCAAAAGTATCCTATGTTACTCTCCATCATTTAAACTATCCCTATGCAAATTTTCATCCAACAAATATTATCACCCGCGTAAGTCCCGATCCCGCGGGATTTTCGGGATCAAAAGTATCCTATGTTACTCTCTATCACTTAAACTATCCCTATGCAAATTTTCATCTAAGAAATAGTTATCACCTGCGTAAGTCCCGATCCCGCGGGATTTTCGGGATCAAAAGTATCCTATGTTACTCTCCATCATTTAAACTATCCCTATGCAAATTTTCATCTAAATCGGTCGAGCCGTTTGACCGTGAAGAGGGAACAAACAAACAAACAAACAAACAAACAGACTTTCGGATTTATAATATTAGTAGGATAAGTAGGATAAGTAGGATGTTTAAATTGGTCAAATAGGTAGATGCAATAAAATCTGTCACATAATCTTACTAATACTATGAACGCGAAGGTTTGTATGTATGTGACTTTGTTAATCTTCATGCAAAAACTACTGAACTGATTGCGACAAAACTTTTTGAAACGCGGAATTACGCGGGTGAAACCGTGGGGCGCAGCTAGTAAACTTTAAATATAAATAACTAGCTGCGCCCCGCGGTTTCACCAGTGTAAGTCAGAATATCGGGATAAAATGTAGCCTATGTGTAAATTCCAGTATTCAGCTACCTATATTTCAAGTCTTATCGCAATCGGTTCAGTTGTTTTTGCGTGAAGATTAACAAAGTCACATTAGATAGTATCCAAAACTGGGTGCATTTTCGCCCGCTTAAATTCGGAGACGGGGTCAATAGTACTTAACACACCTAGGCTATTACGATGCTCTAGCTATCGACGGACATACAGTTACATCGCGAACAGTTAAGAAATATTCCGCGAGAAAATCTCAAACAGAAACAGTAGGAAGCAGTAGATGAAAATTTGTCATTTCCTAAGTCGCGAGCAAATTGCACCGGCATAAATTGAACTTGGATATATTTTTCTTCATTAAAAATAAAGCTCCGAAATAGACTAATGGGTGAGGCATTCATCTTCTAACTTAAATTAGATTTAGAAGGAAATTCGCTCGAATAAGAAAGGGAACGAACTGACCGTAAATCGTACTCTTTACGCTGAAACTTTAAAAGATCTCGTGTTTTGGGACCTTGGATAATACAACTTTGGTGATAATATAACATTATTTATTACTTGCTACAATGTAACACTTTCTAATTTTCCCTAATAGCTGGATTTATCCTACTAATACTATAAACGAAAAAGTACGTACATATGTCTGAGACATTGTTACTCTTTCAAACAAAATCTACCGAGCCGATTGCTATGAAATTTGGAATGTATATGATGGAGTTCTGAATTAACACATAGGATACTTTTTATCCCGATATTCTCACGTATTCGGGACTAAGCGCGGGGCGCAGCAAGCACTTTTTAACAGTATTCAAAAGACGTCAGGGGAATGTCTGAATTTTCCGAGAAAATTTCAACATTGTTGCCTTATATTTTATAGTCAAATTTTCGTCAACATTAAATTTCGTCGTGTGTTTTTATTGCTCAAGGCTTATCTATTTGAAATATTATATTGCTAAAAGAAAAAATCATCTTCAAAAATTCACCCACTGCGTGGCTTCACTCGTGTCTCTGGATCTGTACTCCAGCGCCTTAACCAATTTAGCTACTCGAGTTCCCCAAAAAATTGAATGTTAAAAGATGATTTGTTTCTTTTAAAATATTTCTATTAAACATGAATCTTTATTTACAGGTGAATCATTTCGATGAGCTTTTAGAGGAATATGGTAAACTATAAAAGACTGGCAGCGCCCCGCGGTTTCACCCGCGTAAGTTTTATCAAAATCGGTTCAGCATTTTTTCTTTCATAAGAATCTTTTCCTGATCATAACAAATACAACGCAAAAAGAATTATCGAAATCGGTCCAGCTGTTTATGCGTAATGCCATGACCACGCGAAATAGGGATTCATTTTTATATACAAGATGTAACGGGTATGCCCTTTTAAGCCGAAAGGGGGTTGTTCTAGACGTCTAAGCAAACAACTTTAGTTCCAGGACTTTTGGAAATTCGAAGTACTTTTCGAAAAATTTAAGAGTAAAGTTTACTTGAAGATCAGCTGTTTCTTAGAGTTCGAGGTCATTGACCTTATGTTGTCCTTTCATTTAGTTTGGTCTACTATAATCAAAACTTCAATTACCTTAATTTTCAAAAGCAGCTGTTTTTTCAGTAAAACATAACTTCAAAATTTTCAAAAAAAAAGTTTGAATTTTCAAAAGTCGTAGAACAAAAGTTGTTCGCCTAGACGCCTAGAACAACCACCTCTCGGCTTAAAAGGGCTTACGCGTTACATCTTAAGATTTTGACAAAAACTAAAATGGCATTATTAGATTTTTGAAAAATTTATTACCCCTGATAAAATACTTGAGAGTGGGACCACTTCACCCCTAGAGAATATTAAATGTAGTCAACTCGTCCCAATGTCTATATTACCTTTGGGCCCAGTTGACTATCAAATTTGTAATAAGTTAAGTGGTCCCTGGTCCCAGTTTAGAGGGGGACGACTTCACCCCTATCCCCGATAAAACCCCATTATTTCCGCGGGATCGGGACTTACTCGGGTGAGACAGCAGGGCACAGCTAGTATTATAATATATATGTTTTCCTGCAACTGACTGACCTCTATGACACAAAAATAAAGGATTGTAGCGATTTATGATGATGTATCCGTTCGAATTGTTTTTCGAATTTACTAAGGTTTTTGTTATTACTCCGACGACCTCGAGTTAAAATCTATCTTAAGTATGACAATATTATAAATGCAAAAGTGTTGATGTTTGATTGCATATCAAATCACGCAAAAACTGTAACAAAAATCTACAACATCTGTGAAATTTCAATAGTCTAGCTATCACGGTTTACGAGATACAACCCTGTAACATACAGACAGAGGAACAGTGGAGTCTTACTAGAAGCTTTTCGTTTTTTCCTTTTCGATACAGAACCCTAAAACGGAACGTAATCCCAGTCAGACAAGTGAAACTGTCTTAATAATATGACTTGTAGAATATTCGTTCGGAAAGCGGTTAACATGCAAATTAAGACTCGACACTCCTGTTTACGTTGCCACAGATTATATCTACGTCGGTACATACGTACATGCGTACGAGGGTAATCGGTAAACACATTACATCTTTATTAATATTCAAAATTCATCTCCAAGTTTTGCGTGGGGTGAACTAAGACATTTACATCACCAACGGAGTAGACAAAACGTCTAAACTTTTTAATTACAATTCGAGTGTCAGTCTTCGTTTTTAAGAATTTCGGGAAATTATTGACTGAGCAAATAAAATTAAAGGGGATGATTGTGCTTGGATTCGTAGAACTCTGTGGCGCGTCAGGCGAACACTCGACGGAGAAGGTCATTTTTCCGGTTATAATCGCGTTGTTTTTAATATTTTTAACATTTTATCAATGAGATCGTAACAAATCACATCGTTAAAACAGAAAAAAAATTCAAAGTATTTATTATGCTTAAACATTTGTGGTATAAATTTGAATTTACTAAAGAAATATCTATAAATAAATATTACATGAGTTGTCTAATTATCATAACACAAGTCAAGTCGCTTACATGGATGACAAACAATAATCTAATAATTATTGTAAATAAAACGAAAATCATTCAATTCAATTCTTATAATTCTAGTCCATTATACCTATTGACATTTATTTTAATAACGAAGTCGTAGAGCAAGTTGACAATTTGAAATTCCTGGCTTTAATTCTGGGTAAAAATCTTAACTGGAACGCGCATATTGATAAGCTCTGCCAAAATCTTGAGCATTTTGTGTTTGAATTAAAGCAGATAAGGCCGACTGTATCGAGGGAGGCGGCATTGATGGCCTACCAGGGGCACGTGTCATCGCTCCTGAACTATGGTTTGCTACTGTGGGGCAACACTATTTTTTTTTTCATTTTGGCAAATAAATGATTTTATCTTTATTTTACTATAGGGCTAGATGGCGCTCTGTAAAACGTTCACAAACTCAAATTTATTTTATATTTGAAAAGGTTCTGATGTTGACTCTATTTTCATTTTGACTACTTATAAAATACGAGAGCTCGCGTGGTCTCATTATATCTAAATTGGTGAATATTTGTTTTGTGTTGTTGTTGAGATAGTATCAGACATCTGCGCAGAATACTTTTTCTTCGAAAGATCGATACGAATATAATCTACACGTTGTTGGAAACAACAAACTACGGCCATGTTACGGCCCTTGTTTCACGCGAGTATTATCTATCTCTTTTATAACTGAGTTTAATAGGCACTGTGCAGTACACTTTTTTAATGAAAAGAATCCATGGACATTAATTGTTAATTGTTCCTGTTTAAAATATAGAAAAAAATTGTATTATGTTATGACGATTGTAATTTAATATGAATTTAATACACGATGACACTATTTGTCATAAGTTTATTGCGGTTTCTTTTTATCGGATGGTGCGTTCCGAAACCACAATAAATTATTTATTTCTAAGACGGTACAAAATTAACAAGTATTTTTATACATGTCCGTGTTTAATAAATATTTGTGTAATAAAACACTTTATTTATCCGGTTTTATCGCGTTTTTATTCATTATTTGACCCGAGCTTTCGCCAACTTTACAGTTGGCTTTTTCAAGGTTGACTGAGATGTAATTTGTCTATTTTTAACATTCTAAAAAGTTACAGTAAACTACCGCCTCATAATTATTTGCAATAAAAACGTTCCAGTGTACGCAGACTATAGAGTTATTGTAATAGTTTTCAATTTAAATTATAATTATTTTTATCCCTAACTAGCTCTAAAAACTACCATGGCTTCGGAACGCGCCCTCACATGAGAAGAAGCCACGAAGAAACTCATGGGGGTTCTCTTTTGCTCAGAAATTTAAAAAACAATTTTACATCGAACTAAGAATTAAAAAATCTAAATAACAAATAATACTAAGTCCTACAAAAATGGCTAACGGTATCTTGTGGTCTTGCAGCTGTTGTTGGCTGGGCCTGGGACTTGATCAAATGAAGTACAGGGTCCCAGACAGGTGGCACTTTCCAGCCATCTTCCCTATTGAAATTATTAGGGTGTTTCTGAATTTCAATAGCTTCCCGAAGCATCCTGGGTACATACCGCTTCTCTGTAGCCAGTACCTGTGCTTTATCGAAGCGAAGGAAATGGTTAGACTTGTCCAGCGTGTGTTCACAAACTGCAGACTTCTGATACCGCCTGTGCTTCACATCAGGTCATCAGGCTTTCACATCGGTTTTATCACCACTCCGCGGCACGACGGGTTCATTTGTAAGGGATTCATACCATTTCATCAGTCACCTGAAAGACCTTAAGGTGGATGATGATGAGATAATGGTTAGTTTCGATGTGCAGAGCCTCTTCACTAGCTTACCTATAAGAGGGTGCATAGATATTGTCAAAAAGAAGTTAATCGAGAATAATATTCCTTCGGAGTATGCGGATTTACTAGAACTTTGCCTCACCAATGGTTACTTACTGTGGGACAACCAGTTCTACATGCAGATCGACGGTGTTGCTATGGGGTCACCTGTCTCTCCTGTGGTGGCCGATATATTTATGGAGGACTTCGAGGAGAGGGCCTTGCAGGGTGCACCGGTAGCACCGAAGATCTACAAACGGTACGTAGATGACACATTTGCTATACTGCCAAAAAATCGGGTTCACTTATTTTTAGACCATCTTAACTCGATTAATCCCCAAATTAAATTCACGATGGAATTAGAAAATGAGAAAACATTAGCTTTCTTAGACACCCTAGTCCTTCGAAGTGCTGACGGGTCACTGGGACACACTGTATTTAGGAAATCCACGCATACGGATAGGTATCTCAACGGTCGGTCGCACCACCATCCTTCACAGTTAGCTACTGTTGGTAAAACTTTGTTGCAGAGAGCATATGGCATCTGTGACGGGGCCCACCTGGCGGAGGAGGTCAGGCACGTCAAACAAGTCCTACGTCGCAACAACCTCCAAGTGCCGCGCCACGTTCACAGGAGCCGCCCCAAACCACCTACAGTTGATCGAGTCCCGGCTATCCTTCCATACATCAAGGGAGTCACAGACAAAATTGGAGGAATCTTGAAACGAGCTTCGATTAAAACTTACTATAAGCCACACAGAAAGATCCAACAATTGTTAAGACCAGTCAAGTGTAAGATACCCCTGGAGGAAGCAGGCATTTACAAGATCGATTGTGAGTGTGGCGCCTGTTACATAGGGCAAACCCAACGAAGTGTTGCCACTCGTCTAAGAGAGCACATGGCTGATGTGAAGCACAGGCGGTATCAGAAGTCTGCAGTTTGTGAACACACGCTGGACAAGTCTAACCATTTCCTTCGCTTCGATAAAGCACAGGTACTGGCTACAGAGAAGCGGTATGTACCCAGGATGCTTCGGGAAGCTATTGAAATTCAGAAACACCCTAATAATTTCAATAGGGAAGATGGCTGGAAAGTGCCACCTGTCTGGGACCCTGTACTTCATTTGATCAAGTCCCAGGCCCAGCCAACAACAGCTGCAAGACCACAAGATACCGTTAGCCATTTTTGTAGGACTTAGTATTATTTGTTATTTAGATTTTTTAATTCTTAGTTCGATGTAAAATTGTTTTTTAAATTTCTGAGCAAAAGAGAACCCCCATGAGTTTCTTCGTGGCTTCTTCTCATGTGAGGGCGCGTTCCGAAGCCATGGTAGTTTTTAGAGCTAGTTAGGGATAAAAACAATTATAATTTAAATTGAAAACTATTACAATAACTCTATAGTCTGCGTACACTGGAACGTTTTTATTGCAAATAATTATGAGGCGGTAGTTTACTGTAACTTTTTAGAATGTTAAAAATAGACAAATTACATCTCAGTCAACCTTGAAAAAGCCAACTGTAAAGTTGGCGAAAGCTCGGGTCAAATAATGAATAAAAACGCGATAAAACCGGATAAATAAAGTGTTTTATTATGCAAAATCGCGAAAACCATAGAAGAAATTAAATATTTGTGTATTAAGTACATTGCTGCTTTGGTGGTTATTACTGGTGATGACTACGTTATGTCAAAGCAGATACGTACTGCATAGTCAACTACCTTTTAAACTGATAATAACCCCATAACTGATAATTACAACGGAGAACACACTAGAGAGATAAAATGGGTGCTTTTCAATTCCACAACACAAAAAAAAATCGATTTTTGCACTTTCTATCTATTAAAGTCCTGTACCTAATTAGAAAGTAATCAGTCAAGAAACCCTTGTTGCCTATAGACCAAAGTTGGTATATATTCATTGGAGACAGGTCAAGGGCGTGGCTCCCTGACCTTCCACTTGAAGGTCTCTCCGTCGCTTCCGTATTGGGACGCTGGATGTTACGCCGTGAGATTTATAGTACATGATATATTTCATTTGGAGATTACTACTTCGAAAAATCTTACAATTCGACTAATTTGAGGAAAATGGGGGACACCAAGAAACGTCACCCATTCAGGGATTCATGCGAGTTCCTCTTTCGCTTACTAAGTGCCACACATCCACCTTGCTATAGTATATAGTTTCAAGTCAAGAGTGAAAATCGTTGCTTCCTATCAGGTGAGATAATGTCAAATTGACGATGCTATTATGCTTAAAAATAAATATTTGTATCTGGTCTGGGCGTATTTTTATGTATAATATGTATGTATTTACAAAAGAAAAATAAATATAAGTAGTAAATCCGTTGTCTAGTCACCGTAACACAAGCTTAGCAGCTTACCACGGGGCTAGATGGCGCTGTGTGTTCGTCACAGGATTTATTTATTTATTATTATTAAATGCTAGCTGTGAAAATCACTATAAATTACACGCCATTAGATTCGTAATGTAAATTCTGCTGAAAAGATGAAGCTCAAAATGTCTTACAAACAGTTAAAAAGATGCCATTATTGGCGCATAAAAGCTACGGTTCAAATATTCTCTCTATTCAATGTAATGCAAGCTATGCAAGCATATACCTAAGTACATACACCATTATGTAGATCTTGGCTATACAACCTAGATTCGGTTTGTCTACATTATAATTCGACACAGTAAAGAGCTCGCTAGCGAGATGCATAGAATATTTTAAAGCGAGCACAAAGAGCGAGCGGCTCGTCTACATCTTCAAATATTTAGCCTTTCGCTTCCTTTACTACGTTAGGATTTCAGGTTATTACGCCTTTACAATGTTTTATATGAGACCAGAAGAGATAATTTATTAAGGTGTACATTTGTAACGTGCAAACCCTTTAAGGTTTGTGGGATTTAGTCTTTAGGAGTTCCCTGGGTAGTGCTAAAGAAGTCATGATTTAGTGGGAGGCTTTGACCGCAACTTGTCGTAGCTCCGAGTGGCAATTATCATTTACAAGCAGCAGCTCCGATCCCACGGGAATATTGGAATAGAAAATAGCTCATGTGTTAGATATTCCAGGTCTCCAGATGTCTACACCACAATTTTCACAGCAAATGTATAAGTAGTTTAAAAAAACTAGATTAAATCGTAACAAACTTCCGCGTTTACAATATTAGTAGGATAGAATTGATATTAAAAGCCTGTGTACAAAGTAGATACATCCAAATAATATGCTAATGTCCTTAAAACGAACATGACAGACAGACAGCCGCACACACCTACGTTCATTTAATTAGAACAACAACGCAACTGAACAGCTTTGTGTACAGTGATGTAGGTACTCGTGTGTAAACTGCTCGGTTGATTGAACATTTCACATTGATATGTAGTAGCGCCCTGTGGTTTCACTGGTAGAAGTCATGATATCGAAGGAATATCGGGTTAAGTCCAGATCTTTAGCTATTATGTATATTTTAAGTATTATTGCAATCGGCTTAGTAGCTTTTACGCGAAGGAGCAACAAACACACATACCTTTACAAAAATTCTCACCATTTAGTAGGATGTGAAAACGAGCTCACATTATTATCATCTAAGTATAAATAATTAAAAGGTGACACGTTCATGATTACAAACAAATGTTTGGACTTTCAAAACAAAATACAACGACCATTCTCAAAGTCGACTCTTTCGCGCTAAGAAAATGATTGAAATGAGGAGGTATAATAGTGTAGGAAAGTGAGTAGGTATACAACTGTATAAAATATTTTATCTGCATGTGCAGCAGGTGGATTTTCGGTCACTGCGACAAAGAGGTTTAACGTTGTCAAATCTCTAAGGTTAGGTAACTTTTTCATCATTAATATAGACGTAGTATTCAAGTGAAACCTTCTAACACAAGCTACTAGATTAGAACTCGGACAAATAAAGTAAATATTTGAACTGGCGACCGTTCTCTTGAGAAATAAAAACAGTGGATTTGTAAGTAAAACAAGGGAACGCGCACATGTGACGGGGTACCGCACTACAAATGGACCGGTCTGCGTCGTTGACACAAACTATCGCTTTGAGGTGCATCGCACACGGGAACTGTTGTTTTTATGTATAGGTAAATAAACTAGCTGTTACCCGCAACTTCGTCTGCGTAGAAATAGTGCACAGCCGACTTTTTTGTTCATTACTCGGGTTCTGCTTATTGGATTTCGTTGTAAAGTAGGTACTTTACCACGAGGTTCCTCGAAAATTGAACTACTCAATATTGAATACCAGATTTCAATCGGATTAATAGTTTTAAATTGTATGATAAGAACAAACAGACAGACAAACATGAATTTTAAAAATTACATAATTTTGTTCTACTACTACTTTACCTAAGTCCCTTAGACAACTTTTTTATTAATTTACTTCCAAATTCAGACTTTTTGCCCTCT
The DNA here is from genome assembly GCA_949358125.1 of Idaea dimidiata. Classification (NCBI taxonomy): domain Eukaryota; kingdom Metazoa; phylum Arthropoda; class Insecta; order Lepidoptera; family Geometridae; genus Idaea; species Idaea dimidiata. The sequence continues at coordinate 604,159 of OX442334.1, forward strand.
CTTCCTTTATTGTAAGTATAGAAAAAGATATAGATAGAAAATACAGAAGATTCAGAAATGCAACTTCAGTGCATTAAAATATTGTGTACTTCAGGACTATCTTTTACGTGGAAATAAAACATATTTTCAATTGAATAAACGGCAATGTGAATCACATGATCATTGCAAAGGAAACCCCCGTGAGATTCTTGTGTCATTTTCTAATTGGAGGTCGCGTTCTGAAGACACGGTAGTGTATACATACTTACATACATACAAAACCGTAACCTTTTCCTTGCAGCCGGGTAAAGATAAAATAAAAGCTGCTGCAGTCTCTATATTTCGATATCAATCGATTTAACCCTCTCATCGCCCAACAAGAAGTAACTAGTTTGCGGCGCAACTCGCAAGCGACAAATACAAAACGATTTGGATCAATAGATAGATATTCGGTAAAACGGCTTGAAAGCCTTTAACGTGTCCGGAACGAAGCGGCTCAAAGCAAAGCAAACTGTTAACTGTGTGAATTTTTAACGAACGATACCTGAACACGAGGATTTTATATACTTTTACTCTATAGAGAGGAGAATAACACACAATTCTATAGATAAATATAGATTGAACGATTACAGCTTTCAATTTATGGCCGTTATTCTTTATTGTTTCCAATTGTACTTGTGGAAAGTTGAAAGTAGCTTTAGGTTGCATTGTCATCTAGTTCTGAACTATTCCAAAAGTTTCAGCCCGCTAGCTAGTCGGGAAGTGCCTCAAATTGAAGTTGCAAGATTCCGCCCGGACCGACAAACATACAAACAAACAAGAAAAGTGAGAGTATAAAAACGTGGGAATTAAGAGGAAAGTTTTATTTGTTTGTTTGTTATGAATGCTCCGAATCCACGGATCCGATTTAAAAAATCTTTCACCAACAGAAAGCTATAAGATATTAGATTTTCGGGTCTAGATCGCGTTAGTTCAACAAAATTATTTTAAATTTATAAACAAATTTAAAATTACCCCGACATTCCCGGTCTTTTCGGGACCACGGCCGATGTAATCCGTTTGCCGAAACGTCGGAGTCATTTTAAATTTATTTATTAAATTTAAAATAATTTTGTTGAACTAGCGCGATCTAGACCCGAAAATCTAATATTTAATAATAAAGAAAGCTATAAGATCCAACAGACGATACTTTTGATCCCGATATTCCCTCGGGATTGGGACTTACAAAAAAATAAATTACTAGTTGTTGTCGTTCTCTAAATGTAAAAGTTCAATGTTTTTGTATACGTGTACGATTGCTTTTGAACGATTATTCATTTAGGATTTTGGTCCGTTTCTGTTTTTTACGAACAGTAGAACGAAGAGAATATGCATTTTAGAGTTTGCTAGGTACCCACAGAATATACCTTTATCTTTATATCGCGCGTGTCGTAGCGAAGCGGCGTGTGCTACGACAGCTACGAAACGCTACGGCGTAGCAGCGGGGAACATTCGTAGGCATTGAAATGGCTTTAAAGTACCAGAAGTTTGAACACCTATATATTTCTTTGGTTTTCACGGTACTGAAATATGACTAATGTACTATAAATACAAGATGTAACAGACAAGTCCTTTTAATCCGAAAGGGGGTTGTTCTAGACGTCTAGGCGAACACCTTTTGTTCTACGACTTTTGAAAATTCGAACTTTTTTTTAATTTTGAGATTATGTTTCACTGAAAAAACAGCTGTTTTTGAAAATAAAGGTAATTAAAGGTTTGATTGTAGTAGACCAAGCTAAATGAAAGGACAATATAAGGTCAATGACCTCGAACTGTAAGAAACAGCTGATCTTCAAGTAAACTTTACACCTAAATTTTTATATTGAATTGAATTTCCAAAAGTCATAGAACAAAAGTTGTTCGCCTAGACGTCTAAAACAACCCCCTTTCGGCTTAAAAGGGCTTACCCGTTACATCTTGTATATGACTAATAATACAAATTTTTTGGTTTCAATCTTGTTGCTTTTATTATTTGAAGTATTTTCTGAACGCCCGACGTTTTGAGGACTTACTTTACAATGAAAAATCAAATACTGGGAACATCAACTAGTTTTGTCTTATGTTTTCGCGATTCGACATTATAACAAAACACAATAGTTACCGAGTGTATTTCTGTGTAAAATATGTATGTATTTTAAAAAGAAAAAAATATATAAGTGTTATATCCGTTGTCTAGTCACCGTAACACAAGCTTAGCAACTTACCATGGGGCTAAATGGCGCTGTGTGTTTGTCACAAAATTTACTATTCTTATTTATTTATTTTAATCATGTTTTATTCATTAACAGCATTGTTGCAATGTACCTACGTTTAACTAACTTACATTTCGCTTTTTTAATAAAACACTTATTACATAAAACACGAGTAAAACCCGGTAAATATTGTTTTTCATTATAACATCATTTAGTTATCTTAAAAAAGCAAACATACATTTAAAGGCAGCACAAATATTTGTCCCTGTCGGGAATCGAACCTGAAACCTTTGCGTCGAAGACGGGTGTCGCGCCGAACGCGCCCCAAAGACACACAAGCCATTGGATCTTAATCTAATTGAATTAAATATAAAAATATCCGATTACTGGCCCTCGCCATCTTGCAACTCGTGTCGTCGGTAATAATGTAGACATGAATTGGCCGAAATGAGATCGGCTCGGATCTCGTTCATAACAATGAAATCAAATATCCCGACGATCGAATTTTTATGTAATTTCGTTTATACGCGATAAATGGCAGAGGTCGAACCGTTTACGAGAGTTTATACAGGCAACAGGCTACGGCACGCGGGTCCACCCGCGTAAGTCCCGATTCCGCGGGGACATCGGGATAAAAAGTAGCTTAGTGTTAATCCAGATCTCCAGCTATCTGCAGACCGAGTCTCATCGCAATCGGTCTAGTTTTAGCACAAACATGTAGACAAAACAAACGAACATCTAACCAAACTTTCGCATTTATAATATTAGTAGGATTATTAAAGTTAAGGGTTTAGATCGCATTGTAGATAATTTTAGATTTAAATTACCTCAATAATGATTACCTCGAAATTACCGCGATTAAAATTATCAACGAAGCGATCTAGACCTGTACCCATAATAATAGGTAATAATGGGCAGAAATTGTGTAAGTTTAAAAACTATAGTTTTATTTGTATACATTTTGGTTGGAAACTCTAGCTGAAGAAAGGCTAAAAAACTAAAACGAACGAAACGCAAATGGTAAAGAAACATAAGGAGGTATTAAACAGTTTTAACACAAGAAATAATACCGTACCTACATTCTCTTAAACCCAACAGCTTTTCTTTCTCGTGGAAAGATACGGAAAATAGTTGAAAAAATACGGGATATTCCCCGGTTCCAGTCCCGTCTGTTAACAGCCGTAATTTCTACACTCTATTCTTTTTGTAACTCTGCTGTACTGAATAATAAGATATATTTAGTACGGGTCAGAATAATCTTTGTAATTATAAACGCGCTGAAAAAATTTCACTAATTTAATTTTACAATAAAACACAATATTTACCGGATTTACTCGTATTTAATGTATTAAATATTGTTTTTTTATTGCAATGCAGAATCGAAAACACATAAGAAAAAAATATATTAAAAAAAGTGATATTAAGTAATCTAAAACTCTTCCCGACGAGGGATGTCCTGCATGTTATGGAGGAGAAAGCAAGATAATGTTAGAAGATGATTTAATCTAAGTATATCTAAATCTATAAAATGCTTTGTACGGATATCCAGCTTATATGATATCCAGCTTATATTTATGTGACATCTCTGTAACCATATTTCAAGCAAATAAATGACATTAATTCACTCATTCAGAAGAACAAAACATTAGGCAGTAACATAACCTGAAACCTTTCCCATCGCTGTCGAAATATTCGCCTGGAAGTAGACACAAAGCTTCTGTTTTATTAGCCGAAAAAAGAACATAAAAATCTTAATAATTGTTACAATATGACTTTCACGGAATTACGAACACGTAGAAGCCAATAAAAATGAAAAAAGTTTTAGTTATTTCTTACTTTTATTTCGCAATGCTCTAGGCAAAACAGAAGTTTTATTAATTTCGCAAGTTGTTCCATTTCAATAGGTATTATTTCGACATTATATTTCAGACTTGAAAAACAATAAACAATAGGAAACCGTAGACGTTTAAGGGATGATTCTCATTAGACCGGCTTGTGTTCGGACCGGGGTATGTGTCCCCTCGCGATCAAAATCACTGAAACATGGTTGAAACGTAACATACAAGAAATAATAATACACGATTAGGACCCGATAAAATGTAACTATACTTTTGTAAGAAGACATCACGGACGCGGTATGGACAGCATGCACAACAAAAGTTGTCTTCGTCCGTGTTCGGTCTAGTACCTAAATACAAGTACTAATTGCTGACTATAGAGGGTTTTGCCTAAGGGGATAGACTCTATATATAACGACACGGTCCGGTCTAATGAGAATCATCCCTTATGCAAGGGAGGTGAAGAAATACCGGTAAAACTGTTCGCCACGGGTTGGAAGGGTGACGGGCCTCGTGTCGCCGACAGTTCATTAAAACTTCCAACACTTTTGGAATTCTCTTTACTTTTAATGTAGTCGGAATAAGGTCAAGAGGCAAGTGCAGCCGTCGCACAACTTGCACGGTTCACTTTGCCTTTAGACTTGTCCTCGTACTGCCGACGAGAAAAGTTGTACACATTCTAAAATGCTCTTTTGAATGTGTACAACTTTTATCGTTTATAGTTTTAAAAAAAATATGATGTTCTTGTCCAATTTAATATTTCTAATGTTTATTGCCACTCGTCGACCGGAGACAGGATCCTGTTTTTGATTTTTTGAGTTTTGTTTATTATTTATGGGGTATTTTGGTGTGAATATGGTTTCACTGCCGGCAGGTTGAACCACTTTACGAAAATAAATCAACTTCCCGATAAAAAAAGTTGTCCGTATCATCAATATTGCCCGTCAAAAATTCACGATTTGAAAAATCATTTTCCCGCCATTTTATTTTTTATTATTTTTGTTGACTGAAATTTGATCTTATTTTGATGTAAATATGGTTTTTTTCCGGCTGAAAAAACTATTTACGAAATACAAAATAACGTGTGGGTTGTAATTGTGATAAATAATGGTCAATAAAATAAAAACCATACCGTATTTATTCTACAAATTACTGTAAATTAGGTTCGTTAGTTATCAATATTTCCGAAAAATCTTAGTTCCTTGTGTGATGGATAGACAAACGCAGTATTTCAACTGAAACGCGGGGAAGGCGCTCGTGACCTTGAATGTCCTTGAAACTGCCGGTCGACGAGAGGTTAAAGCAAAAATCGTCATCCTGCTTGAAAAATAAAGAGTGTCTCAAAATGTTTTTCGTTTTTGAATTGACACAGGTAGCTGGGGGAAGGTAGTGATCTCAAACGTTTAGCTAGCTTGATAAGTTTAGCAGCTATCAATCGTTTTATGGGACCACAGCGTGCGTTCTTCCTACGAGCTTTTTATAAAAATAACGAATTTTATTAAATCAAAATTATATCGAATTATCACATCAAAGGTCACGTGAATAAACCAAACTACTGGGCTTCCTAGAATCTGCTAGAACTGCATCAGAAGCCCAGGTTAAATGAGTGTAAACAAGTGAATGATGCTCATTGGCAAACTGTTATTTTTCATTAATAAACTTTAAGAACTGCTCTGTAATTTAACGATAAATAATTTTTTTTATTGATATTGTTGTTTTTTATTTTATAAAACGTTTATAGTTAGATTAACATCTAAAAACGAAAATTATTCAGAGACACCTTTGACTTCTAGTAGAATGCTTTAAATTTAGTAATTAGCTTCAACTACTTGTATTAAGTATTGTGTCATTAGTACAAGATTAAGCCGGTCGATCGGCCGTGTCGGCGTCGCGCATCGTCCGAAAGTCTCAAAGTCGTCGTAGTCAGTCAGCCTACACTACAGCTTCCCACTATATATATAATTCAGAACAGTAACCGTAATTGTTTGCTAACTACAACAGCTATTCTGTATTGTTTTGTTGCAATTCGCTACAGTTCCTAATCTGATGGAGATCAAGATGGATTAATATTGTGTGCTTATCTAAGTAATAATTGTCATTTAATTAGAGTCATTTTTTATATTTTATTCTCTTGTTGGACTTCAATTAATCGTGACCATTTGGGAACTAGCAAGTTTCAAGTATTTTAAAATATTTGCAAGTTATTTGCATATATAAAAACAGTTACTCATTGTAAATGGCGACTGATAATTAAATAGGTTTTTTTATTGTATGGAGGGACACGTGTCAAACAGCCCACTCTTCTTCTTCTTTTCGTGTAGTGGTGTGGTTCACCTGGTGTTAGAGTTTTTCAGATCGCCTTAAGGCCTCTAACTTGACCTAACGACTGTTATCAGAGATAACAACCGGGACCAACTGCTTAACGTGCCTTCCGTAGCACGGAAACAGCTCACTGAAATTGACTCTAGTAACAAAAAAAAACTCTAGTAAGAATTTTAATATCGTACTGTCTCTTCACTCTGTCCCAGACGAAGGTTGCTCAAATAGTGACGTAGTGTAATATAGAAGGTTTCAACCAGGCAGCGCTGCAATATTCATAGAGTACGAACTTACAGTTCACTCTGTCGGAGTCGGCATGACCAGGGGATTATAGAATCTTAGTTCTGTTGTGACACGTGTTAATATACAATACGGTTGTTCTCATTGGCTTATTAGTTTCATATAGAAACATGAACTTACTTATGACTATCAGCGCTCTGCGGTTTCACCAGCATGAGTCCTGATTCCGCTGGAATATCAGGATAAAATGTATGTGTTATTCTTGGTCTTTGGTTATCTAAATTTCTAGTTACATCGCAATCGGTTCAGTAGTTTTTGAGTGAAAGAGTAACAATGTCACATACACAGTTATACATACTAGCAAACTTTCGCGTTAATAATATTATTAAGATTGAATGTTAGAGTGGTTAAAGTCCAAATTAGGTATGATTTTCATTAGAACGGGCTGTGCCCGGGCCGGGGCGGGGACGGACTGTTTTGTATGAAGACAGCTTTTGTTTTGCATGTTGTCCGTGCCGTAACCGTGCTGTCTTCATTCATTAAATTAAAAAAAAAACTGAAATAATTTAACTACAATATGAACCCATGCAGCCAGTAAAACACTTTAGATGACGAAACAGATAAGTGGATGGCACTGTATGTAGAGGTTATCTCAGAGCTCCCACCATTCCATTAAAATCGATGAACAATTGAATTAATTACTGCGTTTTGTTTCGTCGAAGATCCTAGTGTGATCCTGACCAAATTTTTATGGGACCATTTCGGAGCTCTCATCTTTCCATTTAAAAAGAGCCATCTCAATCGGTCGAGCCATCTCCGAGTAATCGGTGTACATGCGTTAAAAAAAAACGCGACGAAATCCTCCTTTTTTGAAGTCTGTAGAAAGTAGCCAGTCTACACACGGTCTAGATAAGTACAAATCATCCCTTAGGCAATTTAGAGATTTTTATATAATACAAAGCACAAGAATTATCTTGTCATTTTGAAATAGGTCAACTTAACCGCAGACGTTTAAATACTTAAAAGTCAGGTCACATATACATTTATCATTATATGCGGAGTACAGGTTTATTTTGATTAGATTCTATTAAAATATAAATTTAATAGCTTAAGTATTCGGCACGAGTCGTTTTACCCAATCATAGCTATCAGGCGAACAAAATTGCTTCAAACCACAAAGCTTCTGTAATATTAAATAACCAAATACAGAATCGTAATCCTTGAGAACGTTCTACTTAATGTAATAGTGGTGAAAGAATGCCGGTCTGTTTAATGATTGAACCTTTAAACTAATTATCATTAGTACTTAGAAATAATTTAAATTGAGTTTAGAGTGGATTTTTGAAGTTGAGCAATAAAAACAAATTACGAAATACTAAATATTATTTCTAAAGTGTTTACCCACACTTAGGAATTAAGTATTGTACTTTGAAAAGATGACACCAAAAATTCGTACGTAGGTTTAATTTATATTTAATAAAATGTATATTTACATGCACCTCAACTATACACCATTAAACCTACATCAGACCCTATCAGACAACCTACAACAGAATATAATACCAGATCCAGAACAATCTACAAAGGAGTCATGGAGGAAGAAAGTGTTGCATGGACGACACTACAATGATCTCGAACAGCCCCACATAGATAGTGACGCATCAAACAAATACTTAAAAATAGGCTCACTATTTCCAGAAACTGAAGGTATAAAACCTTCATATAGCTGCGCCCCGCGGTTTCACCGGGGATAAAAAGTAGTCTATGCGTTATTCCATGTCTTTAACTATCTATATTCCACGTTTCATAGCAAGCGGTTCAGCGGTTTTTACGTGGTTGAATAACATACATACAAACTTTCAATTTTACAATATTAGTAGGATTTGTGGGAGTGTTAGTATTTTGTGTTTTATGTGACGGATGAGTGCGTTAAATATGAAATGTAATTATGGTAGTATTTCGGGATATATGTGCCAAAGTTTTGCAGATCAAATCGCGTGTCGCAACTAGTTAAACCTAAACAGGAAAGTTTTATCTGTATCGTTTGAACAGTTTGTTCAAAACGGCGGGCCCTTTGTTAGCGTTATAATTGAATTCTTTGAACAATTAGGAAACCCTGCATGTGGGAACAGCCTCCACCTACTAGCCTGGTAGGTACCTACCTACATCTCTTTTATGTGTTGGATTTTAAAATGGATCACGAATTTCAATTAGGTAAGATAATTGTAATTAATAATTAAGAGGTGAGTTTTGGTTTACACAAAATTAATTCTTAGCTGAGACCCGCGGTTTCACTCGCGAATGTCCCGATCCCGCGGGAATATCGAGATAATAATGGCCTATGTGTTAATTCAGATCTCCAGCTATCTGCATACCATGTCATCGCAATCAGTTTAGTTATTTTTGCGTGATTAAAACACAAACATCCAAAAGAAAAACATGAAATTTGTTGTGTCAATTTTATTGTCGGATGTGAGTTTGTGTGCAAGTGAACAAGTATGTTTGAACTCTTTCACCCTTGAAAATTTATTTTTGACACAGAATTATGCACATACAAACAAATACTCTCCTAAGTTTCTCAGCTAGTTTTCAAATTGAAAATGTCTCAGCAAAAGACAGATATATAATCTTACCCCTAGATCCACAGATTACATCTCTCATTACCTATTCAACAAAAAAAAATATTAAAAAAAAATAAAAAACCCGACTGCCGTTAAAACTGAAAAGTAAAAAACAAGACGATACCTAAAGGTAAAGAAACCTTAAAAATCGTTCGACGCATCTAGAAGCCTTAAAAAATTGTGGATGCAGTCGGGTGGGACTTCAACACAATTTGGTGTCATTATACTTTTCCTTTAAAAGGAGTCCCACCCGACTGCATCCACAATTTTTAAGGCTTCTAGATGCGTCGAACGATTTTTAAGGTTTCTTTACCTTTAGGTATCGTCTTGTTTTTTACTTTTCAGTTTTAACGGCAGTCGGGTTTTTTATTTTTTTTAAATATTTTTTTATTGAACGCTTTTTAGTTATTAGAGATTAGATACAATCACACCAGAGAAACTCATTAACTCTGGATGTGTATACTCCAGTAGCGAGGACTCGAAATCGGTTAAAGATAGGCTATCTAAAAGCCTTCAATATTATAATAGCTATTCTTTTTGAGTTTTGCTGAGATAGCTATGAAGTAGGCAGGTATTCATCTTAAAATATAATTACCAAATCCAAAACTTCGTCGCGACTGGTGATACAAAGGCTGGCGGTTTCTTGTCCTAGCGGATTAGCCTTGCTATCCATTATCCATAGCGCGACATTTTAGTTTTTAGTTAATTACTTATTGTAAACATAGTAATTGTTATTTATGTTATCTCTGACAAACTGACAAATTAAACATTCAAATTCTTTCAAACGTTGAAACTCGGCGTCAAAGTCAAATCGAAAAGTTTTTATGTAACGTTCCGTTGTCTTTGCTCGGTTTTTATGGTCAAGACAAATCTTGCTTTATAGCGTTTTAAATCATTATTTTTATTTATTTATTATTTTAATGTACCCTATGTCACTCTCACGGTCATGACGAATCTAACGACGTATCGTTTATCTAAATCGGCCCAGCCGTTTAGGCCCTACGACGGCACAAAAATAGGTCACATACATATATACATACATACCCTCACGGCAAAAACACAACACTTCCTTTGGCAGTCGTGTAAAAATACGTCATCTTCACTAAACAACCCTTTCCTTAGACTACCTCAGGTCAGCAAATTGAATGAGCGAGCACCAAGATCGAGTTAAGATGTCTATCATGAAATCCCTTTGTGACTTTGACAGCATCTGGTACTTCATCAGATTGACTTCAAGTATTCTAATCAGTAGTGCTCCTTCATAGACGCTATTGAGTAATTGAGTAAGATCTGAGATATTTCCCTAATCTACTCGTGAGCAGAGTACCTACGAAAAGACCACGAAAAGTCGGGCATTGATAAAATGCTAAATACAAAAACGCGAACGCGAAAAAAACTGAAAAATGAGTCAAATTTCGTCCATGTTCCTATATTTAGGCCAGTAGGTACAGTCCATAAAAAAGGTTCAACACACTGTGAACATTTATGAAAAGCTTAGATACTAAAATGATTGTGCTAGTAGGCGGAAATATCGCTAAATTCAAATTATTTCAGGCAGCCCATTTCTTTTTAACAACAGTTACAGTCTCTTTACTTCGTTTAAAATAATATAAATATGAATAAGTATGTTACCCTATTTTTTACCTACAAATCTGGAATTTAGCGAATGTGTTCTTTATATAATGTAGGCATCCAAAAAAAAAGGATTTTTCTAAATGCACAAGGTAATTGTTTGCGACACAAATGATCGGTCAACCATCCATCCTTGGCAATGACCGTGCCAAGCGTTGCGTAACCAGAACGACCATTCAAGGTCGGTCGGTAGTCGCAGCTAAGTCAATGAGCTCCTTTTCTCCTTATCCCGCCTTTAATCGTTCCAGTTGCAAAGATAGTTGCTAGTAGCATTACCACGCTGAATACGAGACAGCACATAACCAAACAGAAAGACAAACAAACAAGGGGTATATTGTATCAACACTCCTCTACGATGATTTACAAAACCACATTCCGGGTACAGTTCTTTATATGAATGTACCGACAATAATACTCCCACATGTGTGATTTGTGTGTTAGTACGTGTGTCATTCTTCTAAAAGCTACACTATTGAGTCGTATCGGCTGTCAGACACATCCGTGTTCCGGTACGTTGGTCGGTGCAGCCACAAAGGATGACGGAGCTCCTTCTGATTTTGTCACTATCAGTTACGAAAAAAAAACTCCCATGAGTTTCTCGAGGTTTCTTCTCATCGAAGGGTTTCGAAATTACACTAAACTTCGAATTTTATGACGTTTCAAAATGACATGTATTTGTTATACCTACACGTTCTGCAATCACGGGGCACAACTAGTCTCACAATATATACTGCTGGCAACACTCATTACTTTTTCCCCGTAGTAACATAATTCTTATGTGAATTATTTTCTCTTTTTATTGGGGAAAAAGTTTACAAATAACGAGATAGATTCGAGTTATGTCGACGCTTCGAGGTGAAAATTATACAAGAAGACGGTGAAATATCGCGATATAGTTTGTCAATAAATTCATAACACATATTTTTCTAGTATATTGAGTGTTCCGTACCCTGAGAGGTAAAAAAGGAACCCTTATAGGATCACTTTGTAGTCCGTCTGTCTGCCTGTCCCACTATTTTACATGCATTTGCCTTCATCTCAACTGTTGGGAAGTGCCGATTAGGTCGATGGTGTAACATACTTGCCTATAAGAAACCTATTCACACATATTTCATCTAATAATGCCCCAGCCCTACAGCGCCGTAAATAGTCTAGATTAAAATTTGGGCTGCATAAATCATCAAAAATTAAAAGAAATGGCCAATATTACCCGCGGATTCAAACGCGTATGTCCCGATACCTTTCTGGATCGAAAGTAGCCAATCTCGTTCTCCAGGTTTTTACAATTTATCAAAATCGTTTCAGCGACTTAGGCGTGAAAATGTAACTGACAGTCAGAAAGGGTAACTTTCACATATATACTATTAAGTAAGGATTAAAAAGTTAAAGTTTTAACTTTGGTTTCCGCAATTAGCCCTAATATTGGGCCTTTGTGCGTGATTTTAAGCCGTGGATTTCCCCCCCCGATGTTTTCCTTCATCGTAAGAATATAATTTTTTCTTAAAGAAAAATACATTGGTGCGCGGCCAGCATTTGAAACCACGATCTTCGGAATGAAAGTAGGGGATCTACCACTAGACCAACATTGCTCTTAAGTAAGGATTATAATTATTATGTAGCTACATCCAAGACAACAGTCTCTTGATTTCAATTGCATCTCAAGTCCAAGTTCTAAACTTCATGCATGTGTACGTGCTTGAAACCTAACTAAACTAAATTAATTGTGTTAATACATACTTGTCCTTATTAATTAACAACTACAAGAAACTTGCAGAGGGCAGTTTGGAAACTAGCGTACCTATAAATAATATTTTACACACACGAGATCAGAAAATTTAAAAAAAAACTACACATAGTGCCATCGACTTATCTGTTTCGTCATATGAATTCGGGGAGCCAAGCTACAATATGGACCCAACAAAATTGTAACCGTAATTTTAATTACTGAGCAGTTTACTGATGAGAAGGTAGTTGCATGTGCTCCATAAATCAGTACCTACCTATCTGTTTGGGGGGCTTTTTTTTTGTAGAAGTCCAAAAATAAGCATTCTGGGATGCTGTCCATCATTCTAAAGATCCTCATCAGATCCTCACCAAATTTTTATGGGACCATATCGGGGTCCCACCTTTCCGGTGGGAGTTGGTCAAGCCATCTCCAAGTAATCGGGGAACAGCCCAAAAAAAAAAATACATATACGCGACGACTTGAGAACTCCTCCTTTTTGGAAGTCGATTAAAAAGGCTGTATACTAAGAAACGTAAGCAATATTAGGTATTTTCGTTTGTAATATAATCTGAATTCGTCATAGAAATATCTCCAGTTATTTTTATCCTATATACATTATTCAGTGGAGTTCTTATTTTTCCTTATTTCTGAGAGTGTAATGTCACTAATGATATGGGCTTTTTTATCTTTACTTTACCTTATCTTATACTAGCTTTGTTCCGCGATTTTACCAGCGTAAGTCCCGACACAGCGGGAATTTTGAAAAAAAAATATGTATAAGCGGCCTCATTACCTGAAGAACATACTCTCAACACTTCAGCTAAAAAAAAAATATTTAAAAAAATAAAAAACCCGACTGCCGTTAAAACTGAAAAGTAAAAAACAAGAAGATACCTAAAGGTAAAGAAACCTTAAAAATCGTTCGACGCATCTAGGAGCCTTAAACAATTGTGGACGCAGTCGGGTGGGACTTCAACACAATTTGGTGTCATTATACTTTACCTTTAAAAGGAGTCCCACCCGACTGCATCCACAATTGTTTAAGGCTCCTAGATGCGTCGAACGATTTTTAAGGTTTCTTTACCTTTAGGTATCTTCTTGTTTTTTACTTTTCAGTTTTAACGGCAGTCGGGTTTTTTATTTTTTTAAATATTTTTTTTATTTAATGCTTTTTAGTTATTAGAGATTAGATACAATTACACCAGAGAAACTCATTAACTCTGGATGTGTATACTCCAGTAGCGAGGACTCGAAATCGGTTAAAGATAGGCTATCTAAAAGCCTTCAATATTATAATAGCTATTCTTTTTGAGTTTTGCTGAGATGGCTATGAAGTAGGCAGGTATTCCTGGCAGGCGGCCCCTGTAGCGCGTCGGGCGAACGCTCGACTGCAATGCAGAAGGCTGCGGGTTCGATTCCCGTCGGGTGCAAATATTTATGCTTAAAAATAAATATTTGTTTCTGGTATGGGTGTCTTTCTATGTATAATACGTATGTATTTACAAAAAAAAAGTATAATATGTAGTATATTCGTTGTCTAGTACCCATAGTACAAGCCTAGTGCTTAGTTTGGGGCTAGATTGCGCTGTGTGTAATGTCGTGCAATTTTTATTTATTTTATTTATTTATTCATCTTAAAATATAATTACCAAATCCGAAAACTTCGTTGCGACTGGTGATACAAAGGCTGGCGGTTTCTTGTCCTAGCGGATTAGCCTTGCTATCCATTATCCACAGCGCGACATTTCAAATTTTTAGTTTTTTAGTAGTATTTTTGTAAACATAGTAATTGTTATTTATGTTATCTCTGACAAACTGACAAATCAAACATTCAAATTCCTTCAAAAGTTGAAACTCGGCGTCAAAGTCAAATCGAAAAGTTTTTAAGTAACGTTCCGTTGTCTTTGCTCGGTTTTTATGGTCAAGACAAATCTTGCTTTATAGCGTTTTAAATCTTTATTTTTATTTATTTATTATTTTAATGTACCCTATGTCACTCTCACGGTCATGACGAATCTAACGACGTATCGTTTATCTAAATCGGCCCAGCCGTTTAGGCCCTACGACGGCACAAAAATAGGTCACATACATACATACATACATACATACATACACTCACGGCAAAAACATAACACTTCCTTTGGCAGTCGTGTAAAAAGGACACGTTCTCTAATATATAAGTTGATCCATCAGTCAGTCAGGACAAAGTTTTTTAAAGATATATATTTACGGTTTGGTTATCGATATGATATTATACACCTTTTTAATCATTAAAATAAAACATCAAAGTGTGTGATAGTATCAACACTATTACTTAGTAGTTAAGCAACATATAATCTTGCTGAAGTTTCCATCAACTTCGACGCACCTGTTCTAGTTAGTAATAATGATTGGCAATCCGCCTGAAGCCCGCGGGATTTTCCCGCAATCGGCGTCGCTGATTGAGCACGCTCCCGCAGGATTCTACAATGTAAATCCTGTGTTAAGGTGATGGATTAATGAACTAAAACTCATACTAGTTCACTAGGTAGCCAGCACAAGTTGAGACGTCTCGTAAGGGCCAAAACAGTATTTCTCGTATAATATTAATTATATTGCCAATTAGGTAAAACATAAAAATACATTTGAAAAAAATATTAACAAGGGAAGTGCAGATTACTACAAATTAATACAGGAGAACCGGTGTTCCCGTCTCATTGTAGTGGAAATTTTTGTTTTTAAAGGATTGTTTTAATTATTACTTTTTTTTGTGTTGTAAAAGTTAACTTATCGTGTAAACGAAACTACAAAAATAGAGACAAAAGAAGGATAGATCAAATACTAAAATATGGTTTCCGTATGTTTTGCAATTACTCAGATATACAACCAAAGCTACAAATGCTTCGATTCGTCCCCTTAACACTCGAATAGTAGTTTGATTGCTTTTCACCTATATGTAGTTGAGACTTTTGATTAGTTTGCATTATAATAACAGGCGTCGAGGTAAGCTAACAGTTTAAAATTTCTCGGGGAAATTTTTGTGTAAGAAAGCATGTAAATTTGTTACGCACGTGAAACCGGGGATCTGCTAGTAATATTAAATTATCACTAAAAGCAGAAGCTCCATACAAAACGCATGCGAATTATCTTTCTAGAAATCTATGGAGAGGCCTATGTTTAACAGTGGATGTTCTATAGCCGATATGGTAATGATAATAAGTCATCATAAACAAAAAAAAACTTATATCAAAATCGCTTCATCCGTTTTGTGAGCCTTACACATCTCTCATTTTCCGTCGTCCGACGTCCGTTACCTATTTTTCAAAGCCGTAATGACTAGAATCTACGCTATTTATCCAAGTATGTATTAATATTTATTATTAACAAAAACTAAAAGAAATTGTGATAAAGCGTTGATTAAAGACACTTTGAGCAAAGATCTCACAATGTCTAAGCCGGTATAGTAATTAAAAATACTCTAAGGGTTAAAAAGATATAAAAAATCGAAGAGTTCTAAACGTTGAAGTAATGAGACGGCGAAGTAGGTATTAGACGTAGAGATGAGTGTTAAGAACTGGACTAAATGTCAATTAATTCAATTAGGGCATACTGGGCGTGACCCTATGTGTGGTTACTTAAATAAGTATCATTGATTTTATACGATGATTACTGCGTCACTGTCACACTAACAAATCAAAACCGCAAACTAAAAATCACTTAGGAGTCGAAGTACACGCTGAGTATGGACGTTAGAATTTGCTGAGGAGTTAAAGTGGAATAACCCATATAACATGCATTCCTACAAGACTTTACTTTAATAGTCCAGTAAAATTGTCGTCCGAATGTATGGGATCGTATGCGTTAAATCCGGCAGTGACTTTTGGCAGGCTTGTTTAGGATGTGAGCCTAATGAATAATCCAAATTTGTAAACAGATTTTTCGATTTTTTGAATAATCCATAAATCGAAAAAACTGCGAATATATCACACATTTTTTCTAAATTTGCCGATTATAGCCCCAAAGAACTAGTTTCTGATTGTATCTTCTCAGGGCGTTTAAAAAGTAGACTACATTTTGTGATTGTCTCGGTAAACCCAAGAGATATCAAATTAAATCGTTTCTTTGAACTTGAAATTTTAGTAGTTTTTTAGAAATCACTCGAACAACTCCAGCGTTCCAAGTTTCATCGCAATCAGTTCAGCGGTACCGTGATACGTGATTGAGTAACATAGTCACAAATATTCAGCTTTATAATATTAGTATAAATATAATATCAGTAGGATTCAGTCTAATTTGTGACATAAAAACCATCTTAAAGAAAGCAGTAGAATTTTCCACCGCTACCCCCCTACGGCTAGATCCTTAGTTTCTCTACAGCGAAGAGAAAGAGCGTTATTATTTCAAACTAGTTCAATCTGCAGCGAAAACAACGTCCGGAGAACGATGAGAGCGGACTTGTTACAGCAAAAGTAACATGGCCCGTAGACCGGCACCACCGTACCGTACTGCGTAATAAATAGTACTTCTTTTTGTAGATTTATTGAAAATATTTATTTACTAGTCGGGCTTCATTATTTTCTTTCTGTGTGAGAATCGCTGCTTTGATGGATACAATTTGAATGCGGTTAATTTTTTTATATTGTAAGTGTTTCCTATTTTGATTTCAGTTTTTGAAAATCAGCGAGATCGATTAAGGAAAACTTAATAAATATATAATGAAACTCGGCTATCGGATTCCACTAGCGCAGTTCAGAAGTAACTTTAAACTTTAGCAGTTGTAATTATCTATACTTATAATAAAGAGAATATAATAATATGACCATGTTAGCAAACACTTTAAGAAGAATTGGTTGATTTGTAAGAAAATTTGCTCCCAATTTTAAAGTGTTACCTCATCCAGTGTTCTTGTCGGTTGCAGATATTTAGAAACCCTTTTTTTTAAACTGACAATTATACTTTATTAGATAGCATTATCAATCGACCTCAATATACTTTTAATTCAATTGACTAACAGAAGCAGGAATTAAATATGGCGCAAACATTTTAGACAGAAGTGTCAGTGCGAACGATTTTGTAAATGGCACCACTATTGAATAACCGATATTTGAGCTGTTTTTTGTATCACGTAGAACAAAGATATTCGAGATATTAACAAACAAAACAGATGGGACATAGAACAAACATGTCAGATACGACACACGTCTCTATATTGGCATGTAAGACGATACGAACACAGCATAATGATCGATCTGTTTAACATTACCAAACGAAAACTATGTTAATATTGTGTAAACATCGTTATAAACAGACACGACACTAGAAATCCGGGTTACGGGGCCCTGAATAATTTTGCTTCTTAAAGTAAACCTCGAACTTATCATTAAATATTTACATAGTGGATAATGTTCTGAAAGAATAATTAATTTTATAAGCATCTAGCTGCGTCCCGCGGTAAATCCCTGTCCCGCTTGTATATCGGGATGAAAAGTAGCCAATGTCTTTGGTTAGGCGAGAGATACAATAAATCTATCTATACGTATAGCTATGCAATTGGTTACGCACCTAAATTAAATGGGCTAAAGTGTTAGCAAATTACAATTGATGATTATTCCTCTCCCACTCTATCCTAATTACTTCCGTATTTACCTGTCCCTGTCTCCCGTCTCTGCTAGACCAATGAGCAAAAGGACAGGTGGCGCAGGTATTGCGCTGCAAGTGTGTGCAATGGTGGATTTTACGAACTACAAATTGAGTAACGTACTCCTGCGTCATTTTCATAAATTTACTTGTATTAGTTAAAGTGATTAAAACTGTGCTTATCGAATGAAAACCAAAACGTTATTGTGCAACAATCATCGTGTGTTAAAAGGATGGCCGTCCCAGCTTGGATTTCCTGTATTTTCAGTAAGTTTGTTGGTCTATCTCTTTCCTGTACAAATTTTCCTCAAACCTAAAAATTGACAATTGTTCTTTTTTGCAAACACACAAATACTAAGATCAAAATCTAGCTCAACTCTCGCCCCTTCAGTCTTATTCCAAAGAATAAGACATTGGTTACTTTTCTACTCCTTTACTGTCCTATACCGAAATTTATCAAAATTGGTTTACATAAAAACCCTCGTATCTATCTTCTAAAAACACATCAAAATCTGTTGCGTAGTTTAAGAGATCTAAGCATACATAAAACACAATATTAACCGGGTTTTACTCGGGTTTTGATTTGAGTAAAACCCGGTATATATTGTTATAGCTAAGACTAAATCTAAGCATACGTACAAACATCCAGACAGCGGGAAGCGACTATGTAATGCTTTTTACGATAAAATATACGAAAGGATTGTTTGTATTTACAAGCGGATTTCCTATGAGGAAAAATCGGTCATGCGTGTTTGATTCACTTCTTTGGGATATTGCAAATATAATTGTAAATCACTATTACTATCATAATCGAATTATCAATAATCATACCGACTGTATCTATACTATAATAACATTAACTTTTTTTTTTATTTTTATTTAGAATGTTTAATTTTTTTTTATTATTAATTTTTTTAATAAAAAATATAGTTTAGTAATAAATTAAGAGGAAAGATTTGTTTAATTTCTTCTATGGTTTTCGCGATTTTGCATAATAAAACACTTTATTTATCCGGTTTTATCGCGTTTTTATTCATTATTTGAACCGAGCTTTCTCTAACTTTACCAGTTGGCTTTTTCAAGGTTGACTGAGACAAAAAACGCGATAAAACCGAATAAATAAAGTGTTTTATTAAAGATTTGTTTGTTTGTAACGAATCGGCTCCGAAACTACTAGACCGATTTCAAAAACTCATTCAGTAAAATAAAGTCACATTATGAAATAGTAATTACGCGAATTACGCGGGGTCCAACCGCGGGGTGTAATTAGTCCTGGATAATTTGTAAATAAGTACTCTAAACTCTAGCCCGTTATATATCTGGCACAGTAACAAAACTCAAGTTGAGCGAGGCAGACAAATTAGTAGAAATTACTATATAACTGAGATACATAACATGCTCTTAGCAACAGACACAATTTTCCACTTATAACTTTTTGTTTTTTGATAGAATTAGTATTTAAGTACCAACCCTCCTTTAAATTATGCTCTATTAACAGTGTAAGTCCCGATCCTTTTTTCGAAGTAGGTGAAAAAAAGGTCTTATGATAATACAGGAATTTCTTGCTTCAAAAAAATTTCACTACAAACTATTGAGTAGTTTTGCGTAATATGAGGTAACAAACAAACTCAGTCACACATTGCACAAACATTAGTGGGTAATGAGGACTGTAAAGAGTCTGGCCTGAATTGGTTGCTTGTACGAATCGCCTATAGGCAATAAGGCCGCTCATTGTGCCTCTTCAGTTTTAAGTTTCCTTTTTATAATTAAATTAGGTAGGCCTTCTAGGTAAGCATGCTTCATCGTTGACCTCATCCTCGGTTCCCATCAGGTAAGATGAGGTCAAAAGCTAGCCTATTACGTATTTAAAAAAAATGTCAGTACTTATTTTCCAAAGAGGACAGATTTGAATAATGCATACATAATTGTTTGTCACATTGCTACATTGTCAAGGAGTTATTCCGATATTCCCACGTGATCGTGACTTACGGGGGTGAAACTGCAGGACATCGCTAGTACACAATAAACCGTTGATCTATCTATCTAATGTCCATCCCTTATCTCCTTTACCAAGTTTACTTTCCGGCAAGGGGGATGATCTGGCTCTCTAACTGGCATCATATTAAAGGTTTACCTTTCCGTTTAAATGCGGGTATTACAACTGAGAATGTGAAACAAGAACGCTGACCCAATTTCGGTCAGCTTAAACAGTCCGCGCAGTGGTGACTTTACCCAAATTAGTAATGTTTTGAAATAGGTCAGAATTTAACTCAAAAAGAACTAAAATTGAATTCGTTTTTTGGTTTTAATCACGTTGGGCTTATTATTTTTAGAAGTTCATAAATGCACGACGTTTCGTGGTCTTTACAGACCTCTTCTACAGGGGTAGACAACATCGCGGAAACAGAAGAAAAATCTATGTGAAAAAAAGTGATTTAAAAGAGATAGGTCCACAATAGCCCTAGACCTCGACAAATGGAAGGAAGATAGACAGACAGTGGGACAGTCTAGGCTCTTAATAAATAAATAAAAAAGAAATGCTTCTAAAAAAAGTAACGAATGGTATTTTAATTTTAGGTAAAAATATTATTATTTATATATAAATAATAATATTTTTATTATATGTATATAATCGATATTTTTATACTTTTTTATGTTTGATAAATCGTCATTTTTATACCTCGTCATTTTTCCAATATAGACATTAGTCGCCTAACTCGTAAAGGGTTATGCTAATCTTCTTTTTCTTCTCTCTTGAGCTCTTCCCATTTCACTTGGGGGTCGGCTCTCCCAGTAATTCTTCGCCATAGCGTCATACATTACATTATTAAATAGATAAGAAAGGTACCTACTTTAACAGAAGTATATCTACTTCACCGAGCTGAATGGACACTTATAAGCGGATAATGGTTGAATTTATATCGGCCATATTAAGAAAGTTATTTTAAAGATAAAATGTATTATATTGGAGGCTTTACTGTTTACTCCGATATTACAACGAGATCGGGATTACATAATATGTGAAACTGTGTATAACTGACTGCCCTCAGGTCTCTTAAGACCCTCACAATATACCTTTTGTTTAGAATAGAATAGAATAACTGTTTATTCGCAACAACAAACACAAAAACAATATAAAAAAAATAAAATATACACAAACATTAAACATAAAAATTTGTTGCGAAACTGCCCTCAACTCAACATAAATGCTAGTCATTCGACAAGCGCTGGTCTTCCGTTGGAACCGTGTCGGAAGGTATAACCGTGAGCACATGACCTTATAATCTAATACACAAACAGTATAGCGATAAGTACAAATAACATAGAAAATAACAACATTAAAATTAAAAATTATTTAAAACAATAAAATGAATATACATATATGTAGATACAAATAATCTATCTCTATCTATATAAAAGAAAGTCGTGTTAGTTACACCATTTATAACTTAAAAACGGCCGAGCCGATTTGACTGAAAATTGGTGGGGAGGTAGCTTAGAACCAGGAGAAGGACATAGAATACTTTTAATCCCGCGAGAACTGAAACGGGAACGGAACTTACGCGGGTGAAACCGCGGGGCGCAGCTATTTATATATAAAAATAATGTATGAGCATAGCAAAGAATAAAATAAAATAGAACTAAAATAAAATAAGGACATCAGATGGTACGAAAAACAAACAAATTTATTTTTAAGCACTCAAGTGCACTGGTTTCGAGGAGCAAAGCTGCCTGAGACTTTTGATGGTTAAAAATGAATTTTTTCAAAGCAAGTCTAAAGCCCCGAACAGTTTGCAGGTTTCAGGTTGTTTCTATTTCAACAGTCTTTAAATTCAGTCAAGATCATCATTAATATCTACTTGGATCGATTTATGTTTCTACTTCGATCCAATACTGCGAATTCGGCCGAAGGGAACAAATGGACGGGGCAAGATTATGTTAACAAGTTCCCAACGGACACGGTGGCCAAGCAGCCGGTGGCCGTTGGGAATATACGCTATTACCTGTAGGGATATTCAGAGAGGTTCAGTCCGAACCCGATGTCAGAAATGGTATCTCCATCTCGTTTTGCGCGATTCGGTCTTCGGTTTCGGACCGAAGCTCTCTGAATAACCCTACTAAGCCTGTACCGATTCGACTCTGAGCCAAAAACCTATACAAGAGCTAAACTACAAAGTATCTCGAGGACAAAAAGCTCCTTCATCAATATTGAACTAAAGAGAATATCTAAGCGAGTTGTGTTTAAAAATTCACCACGCAAACGTATTGCCCTACTCGACACGTGTGACCAAAGTGTTTGAAGGTCTCGTCTCGACCTCTAAGTTAGTATCCGGAGCAGCTTTATACAATTACGATGGGTCTTCGTTAGAGGCACATTTGGAGGGAGCCGTGGGCGGCTTTAGAAGCATGTGTAGTAAAACAAACATTTTACGACGCGTACTGTAAAAAGTACTTATTTGTAGCTTAGAGTGAGGTTTGTGAACCGACTGCACGAGTGGGTACCTAATGACCGGTTGACAGGTCCTTCACACCTGATTTTAAATTGATGAGTTGTATTTTCGCGGGCTTTTGCTGCAATCTGTGGATGCAGTTTTTTTTTAAATAGATGGCTCGCAGTGAGCTTCAACATGGCTCCAACATAAAGTATAGATTATCCTACTTCTGTAACTACATAAATATTTACCAATTTTATAAATGTAAGGTAACTCCTGTCTGTCTGTTACCTTTTCACGCCAGGTGATGAACAGGTGAACGGATTTTGGCATAGAGATAGATGGAACCTTAGAAGTACATAAGCAAATTTTAATCCTGATATTCCCGCGGACCGCGCGGGGGCATAGCTAGTAACATAAGGAAGAATAATATTAGCAGTTCTTTTCGAAGTCAAAATATATTCTATGTTTACTACGAACGAAAGTTTTCAAGAGCCCTTGTAAATCCTAAAAGGCAACAAAAAGAGCCGTATCTCAAAATATATATCTTAATTCAGCTGTATATGTGTGTACTACTGTATAAAATGTTATGATAATGCTCGTACAGAGTTCTGGTGCAAACATTATAAACTTGGTATCTGCAGAGTGTAGAGGGTAGTTCCGGGCAACCCACCCCTATACCCCTCATTACAATGTTTTGTTGAATCAGCTGAAATTCAGCGCAATTTCTAACTTATTAAAATGTATTCAGACGGGGTTTAGTGCTGTTATTAGTTTTAAAAAGTATTCTTAATATGTATTTAAATTAAGCTATTTCAACCAAAATCAGTATTATCTATCAAGTTGGAAGCGGGAACGGAACTTATGCAGGTTATGCAGGTTTTACTCACGCATATAATGTCTAAAAACACTTATCAGTTATAAATTATATTAAATTATTTTAGTCATTAATGATACAACTCGCGTCAGTCGATTCAAATATTTTCAATATAAACAATGTAAATCCTTTAGTGGCTGTAAGATTAATTTTATTCTTTTGTAATATCTAGTATTAAGAGCTGTGGATTTTGTGAAATGAATAAAATAAAATAAATAAAAAGGCGCAGTTAGTTATCGAATAAAACCAAACACTACCAAATTTAAGACTAAATAGCATAAAATAAAAGCCTTCGAAAGTTTCATTTCTTCTTTAAAATATTGTGATGTTATTATTTGGTTGTGTTACATTTTATTGGACAGATATCTTTAATCTAGACGCCGAAGCATTAGCTCTTTGTATTTTTGTGTTCGTTTATTTTATTATATAGTTTTCTTTACTAGCATATAAAAGAACACAATCTCTTTCAACAAATAATTATCTTAGAAACTGGAACATTAGCAAATTAAGTAGACGTTACATTACAAAAACAGTTGTTTACAAAAAACAACGATTGTCCTTGGGTATAGCTGTAACATGTAAACAAACCGGGTATTGTTGAATAATTCAAATTTATCCTATTGTATGAAAGTGTACTATGAGTTACCGATATGAATCTAACAGTCGTATTTATAGTAGCATTCGTATTTATAGACCATACTAGCAGTCATATTTATAGACGCTTGCGGTTTTACTGACGTGACGTAAGTTTCGATCCCGCGGGAATATTGGGATAAAACGGAGCCTACGTTTAACTGTGTTGGTTTTCGCCATAAATAGCATGGATTAAAAGTTGCCTGTGCTGTATAAATCATCTAAAATTAAATGAAATGGCCGATTATTATTATTATTTCGCTAATGTTGAAAATCAATGACAAGAGTGAGACAAATGCATTACTTGGCCA
This sequence comes from Idaea dimidiata, assembly GCA_949358125.1. Classification (NCBI taxonomy): domain Eukaryota; kingdom Metazoa; phylum Arthropoda; class Insecta; order Lepidoptera; family Geometridae; genus Idaea; species Idaea dimidiata. Next base: position 628,615 of record OX442334.1, read on the forward strand.
AAGTACTCATGTTTCATTCGTCTATAAATACGACTGCTACGTATTAATATTCCAACTAATAATATCATGAATGCGAAAATATAATGTATGTTTGTTTGTTTGGAAGACTGTGTTTCAATCACGCAATCACTACTCAACCGAATGCGATTCATTTTGGTAAGCAGCTGGAGATATGGGTTTCTATTGATCCCGACATTTCCGAGGGATCGGGTTTTACGCAGTTAAAACTGCGGGGCGCGGCTAGTTTGCCATAAATTATGACAGTAAAAGCTCGGACTTGAGCATTTATTACTCGGACATTATATCATAAATTACAACAACAAATTAAAATACAAATTGAACTTTATATTTGTCTTACCCCTTGTGTTCCCGATGACATGGACCGGGATATCTAAAACCCGGTTGACCGACGACCCAAGTTAGGTCCTTAAAACCGGATCAAATACCAAACTCGACTTACCTGTAACAGAACAAATAAACCGAACGTTAGCTGTATTTTGTCTTTTTAGGGTTCCGCATCCAAAGGGCAAAAGAAGACAATTATTTATTAGTTTCTCTGTCCACTGTCTGTCTGTCACGAGGCAGTATCTCATAACGCACGGTAGCTAGACTGCAGTTGAAATTTTCACAGAAGATGTGTCTCTGTTGCCGCTATAACTAAAAAACAGACTACTAAGAAATAAAATAAATAAATTCTGTGACCAACACACAGCGCCATCTAGCCCCATGGTGAGCTGCTAAGCTTGTGTTACGGTGACTAGACAACGGATATACTACTCATATTTATTTTTCTTCTGTAAATACATACATATTATACATGGAAATACACCCAGACCACATACAAATTATTTGTTTTTAGGTCGTCAACTACTAAATACTAAAAACAGCATAGAATCAATATGCGGTGCTTCAATACAACAAACACGATTTTAAAAAATTTAACGAAATGTTAGTGCGATTTCTTATTATCATGGTCGCACATCTAGTGATATATGCTGCTGACGCCAGTGCTATAAATTTTAACATTGTGTTTACGGATTTCGCTTGTTTAGAACTATTTTCCAGTTATACGGAAACATACGTGCGCCGCACTCGCACTTGACCGGTTTTTATACTTAATTATTTCTCGTGTTCTCTCTAATCAACGGCGACTTAACCCCGTTTGAAGTTAATAACTCCCTGTAAGTACATTAGACGGTGGACGGTGGTATCCAATTTATGTCCGGTAGCGTTTCGAGTAAGTCGGTGTTACTGCGTCGGACGGTAATTAGACCGGGACGACGTCAGAGGGGATAGAATTACTTCGATGTACATTATTTACGAGTAGTGCTTTAAAACCGTAATACAGAGTTATTTTTATCCAATCAAAAACCAACTAAAATGATCAATTTTTGTTCCACGACTTTTGGAAAGTAAGTAAATAGTTTACGACAATTTTCGACGGGCTTCTTTTAGCTATGCAACGCGGGTATGCCGGTAATCAAAACGTAAGGTCGTATGATTTAATGACATAGACACATTTGCTTTATTGTCTTTAACATAGAGCAAACAGTCGACTACGAGTGTTCTCACAGACTGTTCCTTTCCTCTTGATGAGAAGGGATGATTAGTCACAAAAAAAAAGTAATTGAAAAGTTATTTTATACCCTTCTAACGTAGATAGTTATTTTCGGGCAGTAAATTTGAGTGATTTTATAACGCCATCAAAGGAGATCGATCTAACACAATCAAACTCGTCGAGGAGTCATAAAGCCGAACCTTTCGTAAGCCGAATCTTTCGAATGCCGTTGTAGCTCCTAATTCGGTTCGATTGGTTTCAATCTATACTGTTCATAGAGAAGTAATATACTTGCAAATATCATGCTAACTAGAGAGCTAGCAGATCTTTTAACTTTTTGGATTATTTCCTTTATTTGTGTGGTTTTCGACTCAACGACGAACCGGACGAAATAGAGTCAAGGTCTTACAGCACAAGTAGATAAAAAAGTTGAAAGTTAAGATAAATTTTAGCATTTACAATACTTTTTGCGAAAAGTTAACATTATTTTATTGTGGTGATTTAGTTGGAACTTTGATCAAAAGAAATAGTCCATAATAAGGACCTTAGACCTCAGTATCTGGTGAAGGTCGACCTGTTCTTGACTGAAAATTTGTCCGTGTTTCCGTATTTACCTAGGTATGGAACCCTAAAAAAGAGTCCATTTTTATGTAAATTACAACAACTGCGATGTTTTTTTTTCTACAACAAAAAAGAATAAAAGTATTTTATATCTAAGATATAACAAATACGAATATAATACAGAAGACCTCACTTATCTTGATCTTTGACAATCTTTGTGTATTTTTTGTTTGGACTTCCTTTGATCAATTTTGGTTGTAAAATACCTTTGTTTTATATTTTTTCCTACAAATTAAGTCTTTCTTCTGCTTTTAGTTTTCATTTCCCTTCTACAAGTTATTTTGTGTTTTATCTAAATGTATCATCATCATCATCTCAACCCATATCTGTCCACTGTCATAAAGCCGAACTGCTGCACATAGGCCTTCCTCCACAAATAGCGATCCCGAGTGGGTGAAGCATCGACTAAAACTAAAAAGCTAGCTAGCTAGCTTGAGTTACGACTTCGTAAGCGCCATTACAGTATTTCTCGATTAATATAAATGATATTGCTAATTAAGTAATTAGGATTACCAATATGAAGTCCGGTCTACGGTAAAGTTGTCAAAAGTTTCATTGAATTTGAAGTAGTGTTCAGTGGCTTGTTGCATCTGTCTTCTTTCTGATGCTATAAATACTGTTTACTGTTGAGTGTTGTTTGTTGAGATCAATACAAACAACACTTACGAAAGATACTTTTGTAAAATAACTCAAAGGTTGAACAAATCGTATTGAGTTTAATTACAGAAACTAACGATAGACGATGACCACTCGGTGGTAATTTGTCACAGTGGGACGTGACGGGTGTCTAGTGTAGCACCTACACAATGTATGTACGTTGTTCTGCTAATTGTAGAGTTTCATGTAATTTATTACATTAGAAGTAGATACTGATTTATTCGCATCAAATAGTTCTGTTTTAAATTAGCCGTACTACAAAGCTGCAGATAGTAAAGCTCCAAAGCTGAATGGATGAAATCGCTTTCAGCGATAAGGTCGCATATTTCTATAACTTTATTTTAAACTTTTTTTATTATTTACTTTGTGTTGTACTAAGATATCAAGATATATATCTACTTTGTTCTTGACATTATTATATCGTGTCCAAAATTTAAAAATGTCTGTCCGTCTGTCGGCCCTTTGTCTGTTTCTAGTATAATTATAAAAGAATATCAGAATGCAGCTCAGCTCAGCTTTACTGAAGAGGACAAAACAGCTTAGCGGAGAGAGGTTACGAGAATGGTTATAACAAAGACATCTGTAGCCCCTCATCCTAGCACATCTCTGGCCTAACACAGCTAATCAATGGCCCTATTATCTCAAAAGTCTCAGTTGAAGTGTCCGGTTTTCACTCCTTAAGTACGGAACTTTCAAAATGTCCTTTGTTTCCGGAAATACATTACAATGAGTATTCATTTTAGGGTCTTTCATTAACCGTTTACAATAATTGACTTAAAATTTCAAAGCCTCGAAGGAATAGCTCTTAAAAACTAAATATTTTACAAAAGAACATTTCAAAGAAAAAAGGCTGCACAAAGTAAATTGTTCTTTGTAATGGAAATTGATCTGAAGTTGTTTTAAACATTTTAGACGCTACATTTTCAGTATCCACTATTGCTATTCTATCTTGAAACAAAGGAAAGCTCAGTTTTCGAACCCTCTTCCACTGTTGTGAAAATAGAGATTCAATACCTATATTGTTAGAGAGTAGATACTTCAAAGCATTTGGACATGCCGAATCGAACCCCAAACTTCGAATATAGGAATATAGGTGCCAGACAGACTTTATTAATTGACACTTTTAAACTACTAACTTGATTAAAGGCCCCTATATGCGCTAAATTGAAAATCCCTGCCGGATTCATCGAAAACTGGTTATTATTTTTCTGACGCACATCGCAAACAAACATTGTTTTAGAATATTTTCGTTTGTAGCGTTTGTAAATGACATTGTTCCCTACGTTGTGGTGTAGTTTCAAGACAAAAACTTCTTATTGTTTCAAAACCTTAGGATATTTTATATAAAACAATTTTTTTTTCTAAAATGTGCTAAGGCCTTTCGACATTTTTATTTCAAATCTACACCAAAATGTACGAAATTTTAATATAATCCAACTAATATTATAAATGTGAAAATTGTCTGTAAGTATCAGTATCAGTGAATCAGTAGTTTTTGCGTGAAGGAGTCAATCTTCACGCAAAAACTACTGATTCAATTGCGTTGAAACCTAGTATGCAGATAGCTGGAGATCTGGCTGGATTAACACTTTTTATTCCGATGATCTCGCGGGATCGGGACTTACCCGGAGGCCGCACCTAGTAAATATTAAATCAATATTGCGTCATTTTCTAGTAAAGCTGTTAACAAATCCCTTACGACAAAGCGACATTACGTAAGACATATTGATTGAAATAATTTCCTAAAGCTGCTATCATAGATGCACATTGCACGTACCTAATTTATTCATGAATTCAAAGTGACGTCAAACGAGATGAAGCCGAGTAGTCAAGTGGAAAACACCTGACATGAAGGCACGAGTTGGAATATTTTGACCTGATTCCAGATAATTACAAGGAATACTTTAAAATGCATCTTAGAAATCCTCCCGTGACTGCAAATTGCCGCGTGAGAGCACGGAAACCCACCGGTACTAAGTGCTAGTATGCCTTGAGCAATAAACATAATATTGCGTACTAGCTGCGCCCTGCGGTTTCACCCGCCAAAGTTCCGTTTCTGCGGGAATATCAAGATAAAAAGTAACCTATGTGTTATTCCAGGTCTCCAGCTACCTGTGTTCCAAGTTACATCCTAATCGATTGTGTAGTTTTACGTGATAAAGTAACATAGTCACATACATACATTCTTGCAAACTTTCGCGTTTTTATAATATTATATTAGTAAGATACTAACGGTCGAATAGAGAAACACTACTCAAAATTTGAGTTAACAATTAAGCAGCACTGAAACTTATTAATTCTCATATTAATTTTAAATTTAGAAGCTGGTTTATTATTTAAGTATCCCTCAAATTTTAAGTGGCGTCCCTGTACTTGGTTGTATGGTAATTATTAAAAGAGCAAGTGACAACTTCGGATGTACTGTCTATCATGTATTAAATCGCTATGACATTTTACTTCAGCGTGTAGTGTTTTGAACTTTAATCTTTCCAGCTGGGCGCGCGTCGGGCGTCGGGACCCGAAACACCCTTAACGGTCGCATATTATACGGTATCTTACATCTAGAGATTGAGTCCTATCACCCTATGTCATGGCAATAAAAAGAACAGGGTTCTACTTGAATTCTACCAACGAACGAAAGAAAAAACAACGTAATTCAGAAAGAAAATCTGTCATTATAATAGACATTATGACAAATTTTTCGTGCGCTTGTCGAATTAAAGTACATGCCCAGGGGCTTAGATTACCTATATGGTGGGAATTCTAACAACGAAGTTCGAATTATGATTTATTTTTTTAAAGTTGTGTTTAATTTTCCGAACAGTTTGACTTTGGAACTGGTGAGAGTCAGAGACGAGTTTGGAGTGCTGTTCTATGACATTCTATGAGACCAGTCCAGTTCTATGACAGAGGAGTAAGATCATTTAGCAGATCTTTGTATTAAAAAACTACCAAAAAAATGTAGCTCGTGTTTGTTACTGCCAGAGATGCTTTGTATCTTCATGTTAAATTTCATCAAATCCAGTCGGTCGGCAATCGGAGATTACCCCTAACATACATACATCACCAACGTTACTCCTTTATAATATTAACCTTTATAATATACCTAATATCACACAATTTTTCAATTTAATTATTTTGATAAAAAAATTGGATACAAAATAAAGGGTAACACCCGCGAATTGCCAAACAACTCGATCACGAGTCCTATGTAACGATTCCCACCGTAAAGCCTCCGACAAACATAAACTCTCGCTTAATATAATCCCCGAAAAGGTACCTTTTTTATGTGCCTTAATAAATTTTACAGCAAGCGTATTTTCTCTTGTTACATTGCGCTAGAATTTTGTATTACAGTTTGAAAAGGATATCTTGTAGTTATTGAGATAGAGTTCAATTTTCGATTTCCTATAAATAATTATTATAAAATATATTTCGCTAAATATTATTGCGGCTTCACCCGCGTATCTACCGTTCTCATGGGAACATCGGGATAAATAGTAACCTATGTCTTTCTTCTAAGATAGGACCTTGGATTTTGATGAATTTTGGTACAGAGGTCATAAAATGCATCAAGTTACAATGAAAAAACAGTCCCGTTGAAAGTTAACTTCATTTTGAGTGTATCATTTGCAATTGCAATGATATTACAGTGTAATTTTTTGACAATTCTATTACAGGAATAATTATTCCCCAGGTTGCGTTACCAAGTTATTTCAACCCCTGAACAGTTTTAACCAGTTTGGGCAACAGCAGTCGGCCGAAAGTTTTTCCAATAAAGAGTGGGTATTTATAGACAAAAGCGTTCTATTTTTAGCTGTAGCATTATGTACGCGACCTCTATATTCCGCCCGTTACGCGTCACGCTCGCACTAAACGTGACGCCTGTGATGGTGCGAACCGTGCGACTTGACTACACATCGCGCGCGCGGTTGATGATGACAAGATTGAACAGCGCAACAAGCGGTTGATGAGATTTGGTTGAAAAGTCAGGATTTATTTCCATATTACTATAACTACATGGATGAAAATCATGTGTAGAGTATAGATGGTACAGTCAGAAAAGGACTGAGGGTACCTACCAAGTGCATATTTTAAAGTTTTATGATTTTCAATAATGGTTCAGTACTTGTTGATAATTCTGCTTGATATCAGTAAAGCGCATTAATTGTTAGTAATTCCATGTAGAATATCCAAAAATTACTAAACCGCTATTGATAAAATTAAAACTTCAAAATATGCCTCTGGTACCCTTAGTCCTTTGCTGACCGTACCATTCCAGATGTGGATGTGGATGAATCTACCCCCTACAAGGGTGTGTGTTTAAAGAAGAAACGGATGAGGTAACATAGCATGCCTTTTTGTGTTAATGCGGTAAAACCCCAGCAGTGCGTATCGTCATAGAAAATTTAATAAAATTGACATATCGAAATTCTTGCGGTAATACCCGCACGGTATTCTGGATCGTCCCTTAACAGCAATGTTGCAAACAAAAAACCTCGTAATTTTACATCGCACCCTCTTCCTTAATATCTCTTTCAGCTAAGTGTTGGGTGTCTAGTTAACTCAAACCATTGGCTTTTGAAATGTAACCCCTTTCGAAACACTGAGCTGAGTTAAAGCCTAAATGTCAAATGACAAATAACAGATACAGAGGGCAGAAACCGCGTTGCGGACTAAAGTTCAAAACTAAAATATATTGACAACCTCAGTGGCGCGTCGGGCGAACGCCCGACTGCAATGCGGTGGGTTGCGGGTTGACTCCCGCCGCCAGGTGCAAATATTTATGACTAAAAATATTTTTTTGTATCTGGTCTGGGTGTCTTTCTAAACATGTATTTATTTATATGTATGTATTTGCAAAAAAAAAGTATAATATATAGTAGGTATACCCGTTGTCTAGTACCCATAGTACAAGCCCAATGCTTAGTTTGAGGCTAGATTTCGCTGTGTGTAATGTCGTACAATATTTATTATTTATTTATTTTATATGAGGCAATGGGTTCACTAAGTACCTACGTAAGATTCTAACCTTAACATGTATGATGTTATGACATCAGAAGGGAGAATATGTATGTTTTACACGTATAATACCTACTAGGGATGATACCCGAATTATTATAGGTTGAGAAATCTTATCTCCAACACAGTAATATCAAAACCATCGAATCAACAGATTCGATAGTAGCCCCGCCCGCTGTTCCTCCCTAAATGTATTCCCGAATTTACATATAGTCCGTTTGAAATGTAAATAACAATTACAGCCGGGCATAGAACAGAAACACGTTTCATTTCACGCTGTAGTTGCACGTTATAGACGGCTCGACAACGAATTGTTATTGCCCGGGGGGTCATTTCTCGTATACAGACAAAAGCGTACCTACCTACATACTCGTAAGTAACCTATGGATAGATATATATATATAGATAAACATAGATTAGGTCAACTGGGGGAAATTCCAAGGTGATATGAAGACACCGCTTTAGTCGACTTATTTCACCTGGATGATATTACCTTGTTGAAATGATTCCGAGGTGATTTGAAGACACCAACGTGTCGAATTCTTTAGGGGGAATAAACCGAATTGCAGCTTTGGGAAAACTGCGGGGGTCATTAACTTACCGGAAACTAACAATTGTTATATTAATAAAATCGCCATCTAGTCACAATACATGTAGATATCCCATATTATGATCGAGATGAATCATGTATATCAGCATCAGTGAATTCCCCAAAAGCCGCATTTTCGCCCAGTTGATCTCATATAGATAGATTATAATACACGTGAAGAAGTAGCACGTTCACATTCAAAAGTAAGACGTCAAAACAAAACCGAGTTTCAGCAAAATACAGCTGCATTTACATCCCACAGCAAACCTCCATCGCGCATCTAAAAGCAATCAACTTATGAAACGGTATCAACATCGACAACATCGAATATCTCCCGCATATTGGGTATCAGTCCCGATATTAGGCCCGGGGGGGTTGCACTTGAATTCTCTATTTCCTCAGCTACAACTTGGCACTTAAGTTTATTTGAATTATGTAGGGAGAAGAATAAAGACGACGTGGAGGGAATTCATGCGCCGCTGCTCGTTCCCGCGAATTTATCAACTTTTTTATTAACAAAGAGTTATTTTAGCGAAATTGTTTTTTTTTCGCTGTAATTTGCCTTAAGCTTTGCAGGGGTCTGTATTGTAATAGTAAAAACCGGACCCTTTTTACTGATACTCCACTGTTCGTTTGTATGAGACTGTTTGACTGTCACCAGGCTGTATCTCATGAACCGTGAATAGACGTGAAAATTTTTACACATGATGTATTTCTGTTGCCGTTATAACAACAAATGTTAATAAAACAGAATAAAATAATTTCAATTTTCTGCAAGTTATAGTACCTTTCCTACAAATAAAAGACCGTTTCCGGGAAGCAAATTTGTATGAATGATGGGCAACTGTAAGAGGATCGCGTGTCGTCAACTACTAGGTAAACTGTGGTAGTATTATTATCACACACTATTACAATTAGATAGTCGTAACTTCAACCGAAACGTAACAAGTTTTCTTAAAATAATGGATTCAAAGTCAAACCTAAAAGACAAGGTCACTGCTTTTACCAAAAATTGATCTTATTCATTTTGAAACTGTACACTAAGGTCTGCGTTAATATTTTAAGAATCGATGCCGCCATTGCAAAGCCAGTGTCGGAACATCTGGACACTGATGCGACCTAATGGCTTTTTGACTGGGCAGCGGTGGCAGCACTCTGCCAACTGTTATAAAACAACTCAGATCCTTCTAACATTATAAACTAGATGCGCCCCGCGGTTTCACCCGCGTCACCCGATTTCTTGAGAATATCGGGATAAAAGTAGCCTATGTTTTAATTTAGATCCCCAGCTGTCGTGTTTGTGTTATTATAGCTGTTTTAATATAGATAGGTAAATTCTTTGTCTTGTCAAAGGCGATGTCTTTATGAGTCTCAAAGGATATTCAGCTACGAACACTTATGCAGCTTATTATTATTATTATTTTATGTTGTAAAACCGCCTTAATAACATCCTACTAATATTATAAAGCTGAAAGTTTGTGAGTATGTTTGTTTGTTACTCAATCAGGCAAAACTACTGAGTAGACTGCGATGTAACTTGAAATATAGATACCTGGACACCTGGAATAACACAAAGGCTACTATTTAACCAGATATTTCCGCGGGAACAGAACTTACGCGGGTGAAACCGCGGGGCGCAGCTAGTATATAAAAAATGCTTAAAATGGCATGAGAGAAAGCAAACTCTCAGTTTGCTTTCTCTCATGCCATAATATAGTATATATGCTCTAATATAGTTTTAAAAGTTTGTAACAGTGAGTTGGTTGCTACTTCATGCAAAAACCGCTGAACCGATTCAATTAAGCATGTGGATAGCTGAAATAAATCTTTTTCACCCGACATATTCATGTTTCTTTAAAAACTAAGTGCTTCTGGTTGACTACGAAACTCTAAAAACCAGATTATTAATAGTGCTCGAGTCCAATCGTGGACTAGCTATATGTATAAACAGGATAACCAAAAATCCTTTTCAATCCAATTTGAACATCATCACCGAGGGTTGACAAAAACAGTACCCTATTAAGTTCCGTTCTAATTCTAATAAGTTTTCCCTAACCATAATAAGTTTCAAATACAAAAGAAAGCAATTTAGTTTAAAGTTTTTTTTGTTACCACAATATTATTCCTGCAGTTAATGTAAAGTAAAAGCTAGTTTTTCAATGAAACAAAAGCCTTCATAAGCCTCGCGCCGACGATGTGAATAGAGCGGTTCTGATCGCGGAAATATCAGCTGCATTACCTAGTAGGTATACCTACTCGCTTTCAACGCCATTCTCATTTAGCGAGTGAGCGACCTCGAGACTAACATATCGTACTGGGTATGAATTATGAAAAGTACTGAGTTTTACGCACTTAAGTCTCGAACCTGAGCGAATTTCACAAAATACTCTTATAAATAAGTCAAAGAATATGTTCTTAGCACCAACGGTTTGGGCTCTGCGTTAGTAATGTAGCTCAGTCAGTCATGCATGACTTACAATTGTTGTATTGATTCCACCCATGGGTGAATATGTCGATGTGATTTAATACGTATGTTACCTTACCTACATTTATTACGTTCCTAACAAATTTAGTTCACTTATTCCAGTACACTCTTCCTGAATGGGAACCTTAACACGTCATCACTATACTATACAAAGTTATCTTGCTTTTACTCTTTTGTGTCACTAATTTGAACATTTTAAATTTACTAGAAGTTCAGCTGTTTGACAATGAAGATGAAACATAGGTAAAAAATAGTTTCGGCGTTAAAATAGTAGGTAGAGGTCGAGAATTTAAGCTCATGAGATTGGTAAATTTACGAATTTATTTACGATAAAGCTTTACGAAATTCGTCAAATCTTTTGCCTAAAGCCTTGTACCCATTAGGCGACAAATGTTAAGCGACATCTGCTCCCGAAGACATCGGGCGACTTGGCGCGACATTGCCAGATTTTGTCAGACACGTTCGAATACTGATAAAAACGAAAGAAAAAAACTGCAATCCATAAAGGAAATCTGCCACAATGCCCTACCATAGTGACAGATTTTATTTCTGGATGACAGTTATTTTTTCGTTAGTTCGTAGGATTAAAGTAGGAGCTCTGAGTTTGTCTCTACAAGACATCGGGCGACGTCGTGCGATGTGTGGATATCTCTAGGGACACGTGTCGTGGGACATTCGTCCCCTAGAGAGTACAAGACTTAATTCAGCTTTAAATTCGACTGTAATAAAAAGATAAACTGTACGAACTTAGCAGCCATTGAAAGCAGTTAATTCGAGATATCTTAGCAGACAGTCGCCATTCAAGGCATTCCAATAAAATGCCAATCATTTCTTGCCGACATTTCGCTAATTCTTCTACAAATCACACGATTATTGCAGACTTTATGAGGAATGAAATAAGGTCTAAATTCGGCTAAGTTTTGGGTGTAATTTTATGAGATTGAAATTGGAAATCAGTGACCCGAGCAAGTAGAGTGGCGAAGGCGAACCTAAGATGAACAGAACTGAATTTGTACGGTTGGGCAATATCGACGAAAAATGCATCGCGAACGTTAGGTCGCCTAGCCTACTTGCTGTAAGTATATACTTTTGTTGGGGTCTAGATTAGTTTTTGCTTTAATCAGATGACTAGATCTATATTATGTTATGTATGTATTTTATAGTTGTGTCCTGCGATTTCACCCGCATAATCAAGATTACAAACTGCAAGTTTATTGCGGTTTATTTATACATTTTATATGTACATTATATCAGTTAGTGAATCAGCCAAGACTCTTGAGTTTCATAAATAGATGCAGACCAGATATGTTACACCAATACCTTATCGAAATTTCAAGCTTTTCAAACCCTAACAAGAAATACTAAAACCTCACCTAATTAAGCAATCTAAAGAATATTCCTACACGAAGAAACTAGCTCCCTTCCTCTAGCCAACATTGTCAAAACCTCGACTTGTAGAGTGTACACATATCAAGCGCACAACTCCCACTTAGTAGGGGAGCTTGTTAATACTAAATGCAGCGAGCAGGGCACGTATTCCATAACAAAATCGTATTAACATCGCTTTAGCATCGTTATTAGATTTTATCAGTGATATTGTAACGACCCTCGATTTTGGTCGTTTCTTGTAACTGTTTTCTCAAAATAATACTGTTAAACTTCACTTTTTTTAACCTAAAAACACTTTAACAAACAGATGATTTCGAGCTAATTGTTATCACTGACGGTTTGTCCCTTTATTTAGGTAACAATTGTTTTTGTTACTTACCTATTGCTTAATGATCTAGCGTTTAATTCCTAATAAAACCTTCTTAAATTCCCAATTATAACCTACAACTTTTGTACGGTTTTTGTTTGTTTTTATCATTCCTTCTGGCCAGCTACTTGTACCGGGCAAATCTTCACATTTTATTTGTCGCGGTAGGCATACTTTACCTATAATTACTAGATAAATTCATTATAAAACGATCAATTTAATTATACGTAGTTTTGTTTACATTGTCAGTTTGACGTTTCGTTTTTTTCCTTTAGTAACAAACTACCAATCAGTTCATTCAGTTCACATTTCGGTTATTGCCAGCTTTAGTATTTTTTTTATAGGCTGGATTAGTTAAAATTTATTATCCTTTCTTGCTAAACTTGCTGGAAAATTTTATATTTGTCTATGATTTACCGTAATCATTGGTAGGTGTGGTCCCCACCTGTCTTACTGGGTTTTTTTTTAACTCAAAATTGAGATAAAAGGGGGAGTTTTGGCGGGAACTCGTTGAGGAGATGTGGTGCTAAATTTTCATTTTTGTGAAACCTAGTTCATATGCGTGCAAATTGTTTAATTTCGGGGGCATATTAATCAATTTAGTTTCGTGAAGGTGTACAAGTGGAATGAAAGTGAAAATCGGTGCAAAACATTGACTTAGTGTTGTCTCCAAAGCTCCGTGAAGAATGTTTGTAAATGGCCTCCGTGTTTACAAATGATTCCCTAGACTTGACTTTAACTATGACGACTTGACTGTTTCGATGCAAATAACTTGCATAATGTATTAAAAAACATGACACTGGCTAATTTCCTAATGGCCATAATCGGTTCACAACCGATAAGAAATAGAGATAAAAGGGCCTGTCCGGCCATTTTTCTTTCTTTTTACATCTGAGCGCTGATTTACATGAACAAAAATGTAGTTCAGTTATTTTATTCTTAAAAAGTGCCCGCGTGACCTAGCGGTGAGTTTTCTCTTCATTTATGTGTACCTAGTGTTCCTGTTCAATTTTATTTTAACGTACTTTAAAGCTGGATTTCATTCCATTTCTACGTATTTGAATCCACGTCATATGTACTTAATTAAATATTTCAGTTCATTAACTTCGTTATTGCTGTAAAATGTAATGTAGATTGTCCGCTTGCGAGCTACTTGTCTTATTTCGCCGAACGCTTATCATTCATTACATTTTAATTCTAATTTCTCAGCATTCTGCCTAATCATGTACTTGGTCTGACCTTTGCTCAGCCACGTGGTTTCACTCGCAATCTACTATGCCTTGCTTTCGATTAGCATGAATTTTGAATGTTTTATATTACCTACCTGCTATCTATCTTAAATTAATTTATATTTTGTGGCCAAAATATTTCGAGGCTGGTGCTATGGTGCCGTAATTTTGTCTGGGTTTGTGTTGCCACGCTACCGTGCCGCATGCCGGGCACCATATCCACTTGACCTCCACATGTCGTGCTTGAACAGGAACAGACCTCGCAGCAGGAACCTACCCTCCTCGCTTTTTATATTTTTTTTCCTACGCATTCTTAGTGTTTTTTTGGTTTTTTCAGGGCACTTTTTCCTTCCGGGGCTTGCACACTTTTTCTTCCCCGGCTTGCACACTTTTCCCCGGCACTTCACCTGCACGTTCTCCGCACCTCCGACCTCACCTTCCGGTACGCACGGCGTCCTCACGGCGGCGCAGCGTTCCTGCCTCGGCACCGCTCTTCCGGCAACGTCCGGCAGCGGCGCATCCTCCGATTCGAAGCTAAGTAGATTTGGGGATTTAAGTGCAAGAACCCTGGTCGCATATCGAACCCACATTGCAATTAAAATTTAACGTCATTTAACGTTTCAATTTAGTCATTGTTAAATTAGAGTCCTTGTTGTTAATTTAGAATCACTATCTCAATTTAGAGTCATGGTATTAAACTAGTCCGTTGCATTATAATCAGAGTCAATTTCATAAATAAATCTTGTAATTGTCGTAACGTGTTTTTACTTAGCTAACGATAGGTAGGTTCTGACCTCCCCAGGTAGGCCACCTAACCCTAGCTCTATCCTTCTGAACCTTAGGGGCACTAAACCCCCCAAGCGTTTCAATATCACATTTTTACTAAAATGTTATACCTACTAGTTAACCAAATCGTTTAAAATATTTAAGAAAAATGCATCTTTGAAAATTCACTCGCGGTGCATTTTTTCGGTTGCCTTTAAATATTTCAAGTAGAAACGCCTTGAGCACTAAAAACAAATTACGAAATCGTGTAAATTTAAAAAGTTTATTTGTTAGATTTTTCTCGAAAGCGGTCCAACATTTTTGGCTTTGACAGGATTTCGCTTTAAACTTTTGAAGTGAAGTACTGAACCGATGTTAAGACGATTTAGTTATAGAATACGTCCCCAGAACGAGCGGAAAGAGCGATGTCGACACTCGTCAAACCGGCTTCTTTCAACACGTACATAATTTACCCCAACAAGCTACTCGCTCAGACCGCACAAGATCCAAACTATAAAGTTAGAGGAGTTGTAGAACAAATAGGAGACGACACGGTATATTGCTTGACGTTTCTAAACAATAATGTACCTACGTAATATTATTTAAAAGAATAAAAATACTTTGAGTTTGATTTTAACAGAACTTAGAATTATAAAAAAAAAACTTATTATTGTACTTAAGACACCAGAAGTTTTTATACTGTTACTAGCTGCACCCCGCAGATTCAGCCGCATAATCCCGGCCCCGAAAAAAAAAGTAGCCTATGTATTTCCAGATACCATCATACTAAGTTTCATCGTAAACAGTTAAGTAGTTTTACGCGAAGGAGTAACAAACATACTTACATAATTACTATTATAACATTGGCAGGATGTGCTTAGAAATTTTACTAAACGTTTAATACCTGAGTTTAGGCCAAAAAAGATAATGCGATTCGATAGAAACCTCATCCAATGTCTCTCTTGTAATCTGTTTTGTCACATTTTAGCACAATCAGTTACTAGAACGGACAGATGTTTCCTCTGATCTTCTTTTATATTAAACCTCTTCAAAAACCTCCCTTGCCCCGCTAAGCTTGCTTAAGGAATAAATAATGTGAATTTTTAACTCTCTAGACCTATTTATAGCTAAAGTTTTAATAATTTACTTACTCGTATACTCGGAGGAGATTTGCAAATTTAGCAATATTTCACGAGATAATGAACGGTATACCGAGTTTAAATCTGTTAAGAAATTACTGAAATAGCCGAACCGTTTAAGAGAGTGCGGAGTCCTAAATGTTCTTATTTCCATAATTTATAGATGATTGGTCCCAGTTTACCCCGTAGTTGGGCGCCTCGGTGTTTCTTACAGGAGCCCAATTTCATACAAATTTGTTTCCCGCCGGGATCGGTCACATAGGTTGTAGGAAAGGTCACTTATCATGTAAGAAATTGTTTGAAAAGGAAAATTGGCATGGCAACAGGCGAGTGTGCAATGTGCATTCTATTACTTTCCATGGTTTGCATAATTTCTCACAATGTGTTTAGTGATCTATTTTATTATATTACCCTGGCTAATGGCGGCACAAGATTACCATAAGGCGCAGAGAGGCTCGGTTCAAGCGTCAACCGCTAACTAACTTAGTAGAGCCATTTATAAAACATTTGCTTCACTGCAAACTTATGACAGCTATGCTCACTTGTTTAAAAATCTGGCGAGTTTACTAAGGTCAGTCAGCTTCACGCACGGCAGGTAATTAGGAACAAACTCTGGATGATGATCATGATACCTAAAGGTAGAAGTCGGCAGAGGGATGCGTTCTGACCTATCCTCCTTAATGGCTGCATCGAAATCAGTCTACATTTATTCTTCAACAAAATAAGTAAGTGCCGATGTCATGGAAATACCAAGATCTAATAAAATACTTCTGCGGGATTCTACTAGTGCAGAATTCTAACTATCTAAGTAAGAATCCATTGAACCGTTTCAACGTGCAGGAACAAATACAATCAAAAACTTACTTTTTTCCATCTGAAGGCCTTTCGAATACATTGGAATTTCATTTCTCAACCTTATTTCATAAAGGTTTTCATGTTATTCGTTTCAGTTCGGTTCGGTAAAGCAATCAAAACTATAATAGCCTTATTTCGGGTAATCCCATGGGTCTCGTGGGCTCAAGGTCTACTTGAAGTGGACCGAGTGATTCCAATAATATTATATACATAAAAGTTTCAGTGTTTGTATGTATGTTCCTTATTCACGTAAAATAATTATTTTACGTAAATAAGGAACAAATTAATTTATAAAATAATAAATTATTAAATAATTTAATTATTTATTTCCAATTGAGTAATTACTCAATTGGATAATGAAGGTAAGAGAACATAATAGCTATGATTATTTTCCTTTAAACTACATATGTACTACTATCGTCAATACATATTATTACATATTAGTAAATGGTACCCTAAAACCGTTTATTAATTGTGGTGTTTTCTTGCCGTTATCAATATTTATAGGTATGCAAAATTACAGCTTCTTAGTATTAAGCGTCTCTGAACTAAGCCGCGGACAGACAGACGGACATGACTACAAACAAGGGTTTCTCGTTCACTAACAATATAGTAGGTATGCCGAAATCAAAAGAGTATTGTAAAATTTCGCAACAGAAACCGCGGACTGTAGCTAGTTTCAAAATAAAAAAGAACGACTAGTTCAGTACTTTTTAGTAATTTATGATTTACGAAGTTTTTTAGAATGTTAATGGAAAAATTCTGGCTCTACGGAGCTTAGAGAATTTGGTTTAATTAAAAAAATAATAGAAGTGAGGAACGTCTGTGAATTCGTTTCAGAATTGACAGCATCCTTTCAGATTCCAGCCTTGCGATTGACATTATCATGTACCCTTAGCACAAGCGATCGACAATTTTGACGAATTTTGGGGTTTCTTTTCTCTACCAAAATCGACATTGTCTAGATAAACACACGCTATCGGTTGTAGCGACATCGTTTCGGTTTTCATCAGACGACTTGACGAATGTTAATTTGATATTTTGTTTAAAAAAAAAGACTACAACTAAAAAGGCGCGAGAGTTCCAGAAATGCCAAAATATCAATGCTAGTTTAAAATCGTAAATTTCTATATACTATATCTTGTGTCGAAATCGTAATATGTCGTAAATTCGTATGCTAACCCAGAGAGATAGATTATTCTTCATTCGGAGCAAAATATATTCTCTTTTTGTATCTTTTGTTTCGGTAAGTATCGTAATTTTTGTATTCTTTGATGTTAGGAAGATGCATGACGTATTATTTCCTCTGAACATTCAATCAGACCCGATTCAATCAAACAGGTCTTCTCCCTTTGTATACAGATAGATAAATGGCTGTACTATAACTCAATAAAATACGCAGATTTTACAGTAACAAACTTAAATCTAGGTTTGGGAAAATGGGCAGCCTTATCGCCTAAGGGCGATCTTTTAACCATTTGTATTGAGTTTTACGAACCATTCACACGACAATTAAGCTACGTCTTAAAGTCAATCTACCTAAAAACATCGTGTGAACAAACGTTGCTTTTAATAAATTACTGGTCTATCAGATTCGCACAGTTAGTTTGCATTGGTTAACTTGCTTCGAGCCAATAGCTTGGCAATTGGTAACATGTGAATTAACCATTACTTTATGTTAACCTAGTCGTTTCGCTCACGTTAGTGATTAGTCGAGTGAAATTGCGGCAAATACCCGTCTTTAAGACATTTGGGAGGTAATCGACTGTCTTAGCTTTAAATTTTACTTACTTAAGACCATATAGTTAACATTTATAGCTCAGTACCTCTAACACAAGTTACGAAAAGACGTGGCACATGATTATCATTAGATCGAGACGTAGACAGCTTTTGTTTTGCATGTTGCCCGTGCCCCTTCCGGGCCGCGTAAGTGCTGTTTCCATACAAAAGTAGTCTGTTCGCACCCCGAACAGGCCGGGGCCCGTTCTAATGAGAGTCATTCCTAATGTTAACGTATTGACCTTGTGCACAGCGCTGTCCGCATGTTTCATGCCACACCGGTCGCACGTCGTCAACCGGTCTAGACAATATTTTGCGGACGTTACCAATGAGTTAAGCACCTTAGGGATAATTATCATTAGACCGGGGACGGGCTGCTTTTGTATGAAGACATGACGCGGCACGGATAAAATGCAAAAGCTGTCATACGTAGTCCGTCCCCGTCCCCCTGCCTGTCCGTTCACGCCCAGTTCTAATGAGAATCATCCCATAACCTTACAGTGCACTTATATTTACGTCTCAACTCATGGTAGGAGCTTGTTTGATGGAGTGTCGCCGAAATTGCAACGCGACTGTTTAAACTCGGCGGAGATAAATTAAAATGCAAATTTTAGTGGTGTACGGTCGAGTTGCATCACATCACTCACAACCACAGTATACAACACAGAATATCAACGCTTTGTAAGCGTAATTACTTTGTTGTTAGATACAGTGTTTATTGGGCAATTACTTAATAATTATTCACCAGTAAGTTCTCTTCGAGGCTATCGGCCGATTATTAAAATGCGTCTCAAAATTTGGAGGATACTTAAACAATTAAGCAGCTTACAGCCGAATACAGAAACGACCCTTAAAATTTGAAGTCTACTTAAATAATTGAGCAGCTTAAAAATTAGCATTGAATTTTAAGTTTCAGAGCAGCTTAATTAGTAGGAGTTCAGTTTTTGACCTCCAGAAAGAATGCCGGTATGTTTGTAATTAAATCCGCGATTTCACACTTGCATGCGGAGTCTATGTATGCATCTTCTATATCTATATCTTCTATCAATACTTATAATAAAAGAAGAGAGGACCAAAAGTCTGTACTTGGAAGTAAATTTAAAAAAAGTGGCCTTGGGGACTTAGAATAAGTAGTAGATTATAAATAAATATATAATATAATAATAATATAATATATAAACAAAATTATAAATAAATATATAATATAATTTTTAAAATTCATGTCTGTCTGTCTGTTACTTATACAATTAAAAACTACTCATTCGATTACATTTTGGTTTTTAGTAGTATAGTTCTATTTTCGAGGAACGTCGTGGTATACTTTGCATCGAAATCCAATGAGTAGAATCCGAGTAATGAACGAAAAAGTGCAACCGCTCGAGAAACGCTCGGCCGCCCGCGCCCTTGATAACGCGTTTTTCACTTCCGCGGGTGAAACCGCGGGTCGCAGCTAGTTTAAATAATATACAGTTGCTTGTCGGCTGTCAACCGCGTAGATTATAAGTGGTGAAGGAAATTTGATCCTCACCACAGTTGCAATTAAGTGCTTTTACGTTTTTTATTTGAAATTTTACCCGCGTAAGTCCCGATTGCGTAGGAATATCGGGATCAAAAGTATAGTATGTGTTACTCCTTGATAATGTAGCTGTCTATTTATTGGTGACAGAATATTTGAAATTGGTCCAGTCAGTAGTTTCAAGAAACAAAAAATAAATCTTTCCTCTTTATAATATTGGTACTTATAGATAAGTATATCTTAAATATCTAACGCTGGCTTACGCACCTATGAAATGAAATACTGCGCAGTTCTAGCTCTAAATTAAATCAATTACCATAACAAATGTGACAGGCACGTGTAAATTTCTCACGGGAGTTTAGACAAATCTCTTCATTTAGATCGACATCTACGAAAACCAACAATTTACTGTAAAACATGTTTTTCTGTAATACGCGACCTACCTACAGTAGGTAATGAGAATCTGTGTGTCATCCTTGTGACAAAATATATCTTCAAATTATACTTATTTTTCCGTTTTATCAATTTTAGCATTCTTCAACGCGAAAACCAAAGAGAAAACTAGAAGATATTTTATTTGTCTACTAGCTGCACTCCGCCCTGAACCTGAGGATTCACCCGCGTAAATCTTCAGGTGCCTATATTCCAAGTTCAATCGTAATCGGTTCAGTATTTTTTGCGTGATTGTGTAACAAACAGACATACATATTATGTACATACGTACGCACAAAATTTCAGCTTTATAATATTAGTAAGATAGGATATATTATTATTCTTTTTTTCCAAGAAAAGTGTAACAAAAAGGGTAAATTAAAAAGGTCACAAAAGGCATAATAATTATTGATTTCCTTTAAACCTGATTGTTGCACGAGATCGTTGCGTGTGAGGGTTAAACCACAGAGCTTGGATCAACCAATCATCCTACCCTAGGGTCTAACCGCAAACGAGATCAAAACGCAAACAAATTCGTAGAGATATCCTTTTTAAACATACACAATTTCCGTCCATCAATATTGTTCTCAATCAGTCTTCTGGTGACCACGGCCGGTGTAAGCCGTTTGCCGAAACGTCGAGGTAATTGAAAACCATGACTATCTACAATACGATCTAGACAAATCACAGTTCTAATAATAATTGACCTTTTTCATTTAAGATGATTTATACAGTGCAAGTAACTTTTAATCCAAGCTTTTTATGGCGCTGGGACATCGTTAGCTGGAATAGGCTTGCCCAGCACCGATTTAACCCAGACTAGTCAGCCATACCCAGAGAAAAGAACTAGACAATACGTCTGAAGCTAACTAAGCCATGGGTATTCCTCACGATGTTACCATTCACCATAAGAGCGATGTTATTAACGCACATAACTTATTTGGAAGGAAATAGACATTGGTCAGCCGGGATTCGACACCACGACCCTTGAAATAGAGAGCGGTGTTGGTCTAGTAGTTGATACCCCGTAGTTCTCGTAATAAAGAAATTGGTATCGAGACCTTGGCCGCGAAGCGCAAAGAGAATACGATCAGAATGTTTTGTGCAGAGTTCGTCCTTCAATATCTTCTCTAGAGACCGACCAGTACTTTATTTGATTTAAACTTTTTTATCACCATTTCATTTTAAAAAGTCCTTAAAATAAGTTTTCACGTAAATCCAAACAGGATTACTTTAAAAACAACTTTAATGTCTTTAACATAACTTTCATTTTATCAATTTTTTTATCTTAAAATAGCAATTTAAGTGATAAAACCTTTAAACCTTTCTTAATACTCGTATAATGAAAATTTAGATCTAATTCTTGTTTCTATTTGTATTTCTTTCTATTTGTAACTAGGTGTACCCCGCGGTTTCACCCGCGTAAGCAGGTACCAATCCTGCGAGAATATCCTGTATAATATTAGTAGGATTAGGGAAAAAAGCCATAAATCTTACTAATATTACCGCATAAGTTAGTATGTATGTATGTGACTTTGTGAGTCACGCAAAAACTACTAAGCCGATTGCGATGAAATTTGGAATTAGGTAGCTGGATACCGGGAATAACATATAGGCTATTTTTTATTCAGATATTCCCGCGGAACAGGATGCGCAGGTTAAACTGCGGGGCGCAGCTAGTATGTTTTAAATCTCTTGATACCTCGTTAAAAAAGGTTGAACAAACTTTGTTTAATAAAATACCGCCGTTATTTGCAACGAAAAAAAAACGAATTGTGCAAAGAAACCGAAATTGATCAAAGCTTTTTGAAATTCAGCGTAACGCGTGTTTTTTTTTTCACAATAATGCGAAGTAATATTGATAAAACATGATGTATTAAGAAAAGCTCGAAAGTAACTTTGTATTGTTTAAAAGGTTTTTTAATCAATACTTCTTTAGAAATATTATAGAACTAGCTGCGCTCCACGGTTTTACCCGCGTAAGTCCCAATCCATAGGAAATATCGATATTTTTCGTTCATAGGAACCTTCTCATGACGAACACAACAAAAAAAGGGATATAGGGATTCATTTTTATATAATCTATACTAATATTATAAAGCTGGAGAGTTTGTTTGTTTGATTGTTTTAACGCGCTAATCTCAGGAACTGCTAGTCCGATTTGAAAAATTATTTTTGTGTGTGATAGTCCATTTATCGAGGAAGGTTATAGGCTACTTTTGATCCCGATATTCTTAAGAGGGTAAATCCCGCGGGACGCAGCTATAAAAACGAAAGTCGTGTTACACTATTTCTATCTCAAGAACGGCGGAACCTATAGGAATGAAATTTGGTACAGGGTTAGTATAGGGGTTTAAATAAAATATAGGGTACTTTAAATGATCGTACGGGTTAAGCAACGCTTGGCGTGACAGATACGTGATGGGTCAACAGGAACGATCGCAACAATTAAAATGAAATTTGGTACAGGGATTACTTTTAGGGTTTAAATACGATTAAATGATCGTACGGGTAAAGCAACGCTTGGTATGACATACGTGATGGGTAAAAATGACGGTTAAACCGATTTGAACGAAATTTGGTACAGGGATAGTTTAGTGGTTGAAATAAGATATAGGGTACCTACTTTGAATAATCATACGGGTTGAGCAACGTTTGGTATGACATACGTGATGCGTCACATAAGTTACGGGATAGGAATTTATGCGGGTGAAACCGCGGGGCACAGCTAGCTAATATGATTATGTGACCAGTCGGTCACATAATCATATTTCAGGAAACGAATTAGTATGACAGCTGGGCAACTACAAAAAGCGTCGAAGCGCCAACTACTATGTAAACTGTGTCTGACCGAGGATACTTTTTATTGTATCCTGGGAAGTGATTAAATTTTAATGCCAAAATTCTAGCAGCAATCACGGGCTGGTATTTCAATTATAGATAGCTCAGTGTAATCATCATTATTAACCGGGAACATCGTTTACCTGCTCTTACGTCTCCACTACGTACAATCTTTGGCATTCCGTGTAGCGTGGCTAGTTTCCTACGTCAACTTATACAGATAACTTTTGTTCTAGGAACTTTGGAAATTCGATGTAGTTTTCTAATATTTGGAGTATAGTTTACTTAAAAATCAGCAGTTTTTAAAGTTCAAAAAGTCATTGACCTTAAGTTGACCTTTAAGTGGGTTTGGTTTGTATATTTCTAAAAACCACACCTGTTTGTTATTAAAAAAATATTGAAATTTAGGTAATACAATCGAATTAGTAAAAAAAAAGTGTCCGTGTAGTTAAAAAAAAATTACTATACGGACTGTGTACACGGTTATGAAGTGGAAAGAAATAACCCTGTACCTATATTTTTCAACGGCTTTGTTCAAAATTTTACTTTTTTTTGCCTTTTCACAGGCGGTAAATTTAAATTTTTCTTTCTTTTTACATGTACATGTATCGGGACATATTAGTTTTATATCGGGACGTCCGCGTCGGGACAGAGAGCTCAATAGTGGTGACAGTCCCGATATATCGGGACGAATAACAACCCTAGGTATTTAGGTATTAAATAAAAATGGGTCACGATAATAAATCTTTATTTAGGAGGATACACAATACATCTTATAAGTAATTCAATACGCGCTCCATTATTTTTTATACGTAATGTAAATATAGCCGAATCGTAGGACTAAATTCTGTGCTGCTCCTTGAGATCTGAAAAACGATCCACCTTGGGCTGTAAGGGCCCGTTCGCAACGGCGATTTCGAGTAGCACGACTTATAAACACGATTAATTGATAAAGATAGATAGAACGCTTTATAATGCACAATAGGACACTATAATAAATCTAGAGACTTATATCAAAAGAAGGAACGGTATCCTACAGTCAACCTATTGGTAATCTTAGAAATTCATTAGGCATAATGGGCTTGCTGTGCCTTTAGGCTTGTAAGTATGGGAGGGTGTTTGTGCAAAGCTGATTGCTTCATGGCCATAAGTAGATATCCCCATAAGTCATATTCAGTCAACAATCATAATGTAAGTACTTAGTCATATTTACACCAGTATCTATTTTTTGACGAACCGACTTAATTACTTAACTTTTTAACTACTGACGTTCAAATCGCAAAATCAAATGCATAACCGAAAAATCGCAAATCGTTAATTAAAATCGCAAACACGCAACACAGAATTTACGCAGTCATTATGGTTAATTACTTAGGCCAAGTATGCATTTGTCTCGATATTCTTGGTGATTTTCAACGTAAGCGAAAATGTGACATAGACTAAACTTCGCCAAAGTAAGTTATTAAGTAAAGTAACTCTTCTTATAATCATTCGTGTGTGAGAACAAACGAGCCGCAGCTATTGCAAAGTCATTTAAATATTTAATATAGCAGTCGTCATTGCCCGTGGTGCTGGTGGCCTTATCAATCCATTATGAGCTTTCTTTGATATAATAATATATTCAATTTCCACCTATACAGACGCAGGACTTTAAGTCAATAAATTAATTATTCGAAACATTCCGACCGTTAATTCAATTATTTTGATTTCCTTGCTAACTTACTTCCCAAGTTGTTTTCTAATTTGCCAAGTTTAAACCTTCGTCAAAAGATATCTACATAAAAATGATAATTCATTAATTCAATATTATGTACGAATCCGGTGTAAAGTACAAGAGTTTCAGATAAAGTATAGTTCTTGAATTCTCCACTACTTATTGTGTTGAGTACTTTGCTGAAAATAAACACGAGAGTAGCGATTTCCATTCACAGATTATTCTGTTTTGCATTAAGGATGATTTGCGATTTCAACTTCAGCAGTCAAAGGGTTTAAATCTGTTCAATGCTTAGATCAGACTAAAATGCTTCTAAAATAAAAATAGATCCTAGATATGCAGAAAGTGATAAGTTTCCTATAGTAAATATGGGATATATAATTTAATGTACATAACATTTTACAAATATAATTTAGGCAGAATTTACGTACTTACTTTCTAAATATTATGTTTAAATTTGTTTTATCGCTTTAACTTTGTTCAAATAACACTGAATCTAGGCAAACGTTTGTTTCGCGAAACTTTTGATTCATTTATTAACGCCAATTTTTAACCGACTTTTAAAAAAAGGAGGTTCTCAATTCGTCGCGTATATAATTATATTATTTGGCTTTGTTTTTATATTATTGTTCCTAAATTGTTTAATCTAATAACAATACATGTTCGTGACTATTCTAAGGATCTACGTTAAAGGGCCTTCATGGAGTCTTTAAGTCTAAACAAGTTTCTTTTAATTAGACATTTATTTCTTTTTCATTTTCCGGTTATAGTCGCGTTGCTTTTATTAAATCATAGGTTCGTGATAATTTAAGTTCTTTCTTTTACTTTTTTTGTAAAGAAAATATCTGTGAAGAATGTTTAATAATAACTTCGGTTATGAACGGGTAAAACGGTTTAAAACCGGAGCTTAGGTTCAATTCAACAACGGGAAAACAGTAGCATAATCTATTTTTTTTTCTAGGCAAGCATGCTGGATGTATTACATCTTCCATCTTATTAGTATCTAACTTCTAGGTGAAGTTTAAGATAAGTCAAATTCTAAGTAAAATCTCTTTACGCATCTAGCTCAGAATAATTAAAATGCATTAATTTTTCTGTCTATTAAAGCTGGCTGTTGACAGCGATTAAAATGCAAATTTTTCGAATTTTCTATCGTCTTCGTGGACAGACGTGACGGGGAATGTTAGCAGAGGCTAATGACGCTTGGATACCTAATACCTACCACCCCGTCTTATACAGTTCGTTTAAACTGAGCTAAGAATACTAAGGATCGAAAAACAGAGATTCCAATTTAACAACTAAGTTTGATCAAAAATTAGTTGCTTTGTCACGGGAGTTGTATCGAAGGTTGACGATTTCGAATGCATTGGTTGGGTCGTTTGGGTGTCGGTTGCCTTGAAGAGATCGCTTCAACCGATAAGGCCGTTCATTGTGCCCCTTGCTTTAAGATGTGTGCGCTTCTTTGTATTGCAATTTATTTGTGTATAACATTAAAGAATTTCATTCATTGATTCACAATCCTGGGTTTACCTATTCTTCAAGCAAATGTAAGTTTCAAAGACCGCAGTAACCGTGTAGGTATTCAGGCGAAAGTCGCATCAAGGAGGTCTGGGTGAAGTGACACTTTGATAACAGATGGTGCTACGTGCAAGATGTATGGCCCCTAAGGTGCAACGTGTGCTCTGCAGTGAGAACTGCACTGCACGAACGATTGTACCTATGAAATTACTAGCTGCGCCTGGAATAACACAAAGGCTAATTTTTATCCCGATTTTCCCTCGGGAACGGGACTTAAGCGGGTGAAACCGCGGGGCGCAGCTAGTAATCTTACTTCTTACTAACATTATAAACGCGAAAGTTTGTATGTGACATTGTTACTCTTTCACGCTAAAACTACTAAACCGATTGCAATGAAACTTGGAATATAGGTAGCTGGATATCAGAAATAACACATAGGCTATTTTTTATTCCGATATTCCCGCGAATACGGTACTTAAGCGGGTGAAACCGCGGGGGCGCAGCTAGTATTAATATAAGTAGAGGGTGGTCTAAAGTTACATAATTAATTCAAACGAAATTGTGCTACGCATTTCTTACTTGTCCAGTTTTACGGGGCCTTGCAGCCCCAGGCCTTAAATAGAGCCTTGAAAAAATCCTTCTGTTGTTAATGCACTTGTTACGAAAACAATTGTTAAGCTGGAATGGAATACTCGTAGCTTACTTTAACGAACGATCCTGAACGAGCAAAGGTCTGATTAATAAAAAGGAGAAGGCGAAACAAAATTCTAGATATTATTATTCCATTTTCTTTTTCTTGTTAACTAGTTTCCGTCTTTCGACGCTGAAGGCATTTTCGAGGATTTTAAAGATGGATAATACTGTGGAAAAATAGTCTCGTAACGCAAAATAAAAAGATTATATTTTGTAAATAATATACGTTAACTTTTGTATCAACGAAAATTTAACCAACGACAAAAAAACATGGGTACTTAACTTGGAACTAATGCTTTTGGAAAAAAGATTCATATTTTTACCGCGGTTTAAAGCTTTCTCGATCCGTTTCCGATAAGTTCTGCTTTACTCACTTTTTCAATATGATCTATTTTATAATTGAAACCAAACTGTATTTTGACGGCGTCTGTGGCGCGTCCGTCGGGCGAAACCCTAACGGGTTAAAGTTAAACTGTGTGTTTCTGCAATTAGCCCTACTATTGGTCCTTTGTGCGTGATTTTAAGCCGTGGTTTTCCTCACGATGTTTTCCTTCACCGAAAGAGTGATGTTAATAGCGCACATAATTTTTTCTTAAACAAAAAGACAGGTGCGCGGCCCCGGGATTCGAAACCACGACCTTCTGAATGAAAGTCGGGGTATCTACCACTAGACCAACACCGCTATAATTAATATGATTAATATTATTTTAATTAATATTTAACGCTAACGGGTTTAATATTCGCCGGGGGTAAGTAAATACTTATCCTAGAGCTGTGTTTTTACTACGAAAGTAGTGTCGCGGAAGTTATAGTCAACTTCACAAAAAAGTTACTCGATACTAGTTTTATTAAAAAATCGCTGGTGCTACGTTTTGTTTTTTGCAAAGATAACTTTCGTGACCTAGTTCTGTAATGAAAACACAGCTTTATGTTTATTTCTAGTTCTGGGGGTTTTCTATATTTACAAAACAAAAAGTATAATAATATGTAGTAAGTCCGTTGTTTAGTACTCATAGTACAAGCCTATTACTTAGTTTAGGTTGTGTGTAACTTCCTGCAATATTTATTTTATTTGTCCTCAGTGCAGTGCAGTGTTTCGAGGTTGACCTGGGAATTGACGAGTTGCCTGATAAACAGATACGTTATCTGTCTATCACAACATTCACAACCTCATTGTTTCGACAACAACATTATGATACTCGTGTTCTGATGTTTTAATTAAGGTGTTCATATCTGAGGGTCTACTCTATGTCGAAATTGAGGAAAATTTCGTTCGATCAATCGAAAGTTTTTATTGGTGGTTTTGAACTATAATTTTCTTTATTTATCTTTTGCAGAAAGCGAATAGGTATGCATAAATAAATTTAAAAAAATAAGTAGCAGAGTCAACAGCGTACCTAAGTTCAGATCTGCGGGGGTTTCCATAAACCCTTTCATAGTGAATACCTGCACACATCATATAAAACAACTTTCCAAATTTGACATCCCTAGAACTAGCAGTTTAGGCTGTGCGTTGTGCGTACATTGAATTTTATTTGTATAGATAGATCTTACTAATATTATTAACGCGAAAGTTTGTATGTGAGTATGTATGTATGTGAGGTTGTTACTCTTTCACACAAAAAATAACCAACCGATTGCGATGAAACTTGGAATATAGGTAGCTGGGGACCTGGATTAACACATAGGCTACTTTTATCCCGATATTCCCGCGGGAACGGAACTTACGCAGGTGAAACCGCGGGGCGCAGCTAGTGATAATATAAGGGGACGAATTAAGAACCACCTTTATCGAATTGTTAAAAATTGCAGAAAGAAAAGATAATTCTTAGCAACGATCAATACGCCACTAGCGACCCTGTAAAGCAAGTTTTAATTGTCAATCTAGTCACGAATTGCTGACCCAGGCACCCTTGCAATTTACTCTCACTGCAATCCGTAGCTAGATTCTAACTCTAACTGCGCGCTTGTGTGCTGCCTCACGTAATGCACTTTCCCCGCTTGATTGGTTGTTTAGAGGACGTAATGCTTGCCAGTGGTCGCTTAATGAAAGACGAGAGGGTCACAGCGAATCGGTGATGACTTGCTATTGCCACTGATGGAGTTATGGGGCTTTGATAGGGGTAATTGGTTGTGTGAATACGGTGGTCTGTTGAGAGAAAATTGGTGGAACTTTGGACTGGAATCTGTCATTCATTCTAGTGTTCGGTCACTATAATGTGAAATGATAAACGGGATGCAGTTTTGGGTTTAGTTTAGTTTAGTTTCTCCGGGCATTTTCCACACTTAGTCTCTTGATTGGGTCAAGAGACAAAGCGTGGTAATTAATCATTTATTATAGTTACAGGTATATGACGTGTTTGTCACGATAATCTGTTAAATATCTGTCTATAAACTTTAATGTAGATACTAGCTAGGTCCTGCGGTTTTATCAGCATAAGTTGCGATCCCATGGAAATTTCTAAAACCATTTTTTATCGGATGCCTACATCATATCGCTCCAAATTTTAGCTCTCTATAATCAGCGTTGTAGGCTGTGGTGATCCTTCAGTCATTAAGGAGAAATCATCATATAGATAGATGGTGTTTGTTAGTCAACTAATACGTCCGACTATCAAAACGAAATAGGCTAGACAAAAGCTTGAATATGTGTCAATACGTCTGAAACAAAGCCAGTCGCTCACATGCTCACATCGGCATAACCAGAGTGCCATTCTAATTCAGTAATACAATCCGATGACCTAAATAGGCAATTTGGCATCTACATCCAGCCCGCATTCAGTCTCACTATTACAAGTGAATCGGTTTCCAAATGTGATGACATGATGAACGGTTACCTGACTTATGCAACGTGGTTCGAAGGCGGTAATTTAAGCCGAAAGAGGGGTTGTTCTGTTTAAAAATTAAAAGTTTGCAAAAATACGTTATAATTACTTGCGATTCTCAAGTACGTTTTACTTCAAAATAGTGTTTATTTTTCAAGAAAACATTAAATTCGTACTTTCGTAATCAGACATAAATACCTGTAGATTATAAAGAAAATACTTAATCCAAGCGACACGCCGGGAATCGAACCTATAACCTGAATCGGAGGTTCGTTCGATAACCGCGCTACAGGAATCGTCGGTATACAAAAGGCATGCGAAGCAATAATATAGGAGAAAAGAAAGAATTTGTACGTTTGTACATTACAAGTTACTACGAAGGTCGGTCACGATCACGCTCTGAATATATAAAACTAAGTTGAACAGAACGTGAAATTCCCTCCATCTTGTTTAACTTAAAATATATATTTATTTCAACGACCAACAATACTATATGAAATCAAACTCACATTTAACAAGAGCTCTGTGTAAAACAAAAATGGTAAAAATAATAAAAGCGACGCGATTAAATCGGGAAATAATATAAAAAAGAACGAAGTGTTAGTAGGAATATTACTTGTCTAAAACGACTTAACCGATTCGTATCTAATAAGATTTGTAAATAACAATTTTAATAACAGCGCTTTCTTATTTCGAAATTAAATTACGAAGAACTCTATCACAAGTTCTTAGCAATTGTTTCGGGTACAATTCCCCAACAGCTGTCGCTCGAAATTCGACATGTTTCACAAATTAAACTCGCGTCGACAGCTCCCGACATCAACCCGAACGATGCATGCATACCTTACCTAAATATCGCAAACAAAATTGTTTGAAAACCGAAGTATATTCAATCTATCGAGAAATAGATTTGATCTAGAATCTAGACTGGAAGGTCGGGACAGATGTTATCCGACCACGTACTGGATGCCGATCGATATTCAACGGTTCTACCCATTTTAGACACTCCCGACTGAAATATTAGGCAACCTAGCTATAGCCTAAAAGTCTGCTAACGATTTTTTAGAGAGACTGTTCTTGTTTCTTGTAAAAATTGAGTCTATGTGTGCGTGACGGTTTTTGAAATAAAATAACGTCCGAGAAAAGTGTGCGTGAGAGAAAGAGAGGAAGGACACAACAAACTTCTTCATTAACAACTAGCATCCTCGGCTTCATGTGGCTGCTTATTTTACACATAAGAAAAACCATCCTGAAGAAATCTTTTCAAATATTATCTTTATAATCTATCGGGTTATGGTAGGTTTACAAGAAATTAGCTTACAAACGGAAAGTCAGATAGAGCGACTTTAATTTCAACTTTTGTTTGAGACATATCAGTAGATTTCTCTTCTGGTTTCGCGAGCAGAAAAGCAACCTAAATTAGAACAGGAAAAATAAGTTTTATTTCAGATATATACCTGTCTACATTTTGTCTCGTTTTCGCGTTTGTATTTTTGCGGCTACAAACTCGGTTACATGCCACGCATATCAGCAGCCAGTCCGTGCGAAGGCAGGCATTAATAAAATGCTTAAAATAATTAATTAAACATGATTAAGCCGAATAAATAAGTTTGTTTTTAAATCGGTACATAAACATCGTTTTAAACAAATCCACATCCTATTTACTTTTAAATTTAAAATACTAACACAAAAGTGTCGATAAACATTCACAGACTAATTGGGTATAGGGAAAACCCACGGAAATGAAACCAAAAACTCAGCGTATTTTTTTAATAATCCTTTGACAATCCCCCGTGCGACGGATCGGGGGATATTTGGATGGCAATGGCGGCGCGTTTGTTTTTATTGATACCGCTTTAATTATAAAACAACAGAAAACGTTACAAGATCAACATTGTTGTTTAGTTTGAGAGAGTTAAAGTTGGAACCTTTTTTTGGGCCATGAAATTTATAGGTTCGTCTATCTTTTTTAAGATCGTCGTATACAAGCAATTTTACCTTCAGTTCAGTACGTAAATTCTTGCCGTGCCTGAAGCCAAATCATTCGCTCAGATCAGATGGACTGAAATATTTGCCTGTTCAGGTACCCCTCATCGTATGGCATTTAAGAGTCGGAGGATATAAGCTAAAGCCTTGGTTGCGATTATTTATTATGAGCTATTTTCCCAATATATTCAGGACCTAGGTTTGGGGATGATTCTTATTAGAACGGGCCGTATTTGGGTCGGGGTGGGGACGAGCTAGTTTTGTATGAAAACAGCATTTGTTTTGCGTTTTATCCGCCTGGCCGCGTCCGTGCTGTTTTCGTAGAAAAGTAGCCCGGCCTGGGCACGGCCCGATCCAGTATAAGTACATAATTGTCTTCCAAATATTTTGGACAATGGTTTTCATTTCAAACATAGTCTAATCATTGTATGAAAGTCGAATAATCTTAATACACAAGATAATAATACAAGAGAAAAGTTTGTTTCATAAGAACACAAATACCTATCTCGTCTTATTAAGCATGACTTTATGATGCATCATCTGAAGGGTTCGGCTTATTTCATGGGTTATAAAAATGCTCATGGCTAACTGGAATGGATTACTACATCAAACGGCATCTTGTTTTTACCACCTTGACGTATATATAGCTATGTATGAGTGTGTCGGGACTGAAATTATGATTACGTCATCACCATGACATGGTTTGTATAGTGTAAATACGCACTGTGTGGGTAAAATCCTAGTATCCATGTCGGATTTATCGATAATTGTTGATTACTTCACAAAGAATTTTATTCTTGCTGTCTTTTTTTTGTGCGGATTGTAGATGACATTGTTTCCAACATCACAAGTTAATTTTCTAGACAAATTCGTTATCCAGATTTTAGCCAAAACTGCCATTTATTGACGAAAATGAATAGGCTTTGAAACCATAAGAAGTTTTTGTCTTGAAACTACACCAAAATGTATTGTGTAGTTTAATCTATATTCAGAACAAGTTTCACAAGTAAGACACGTATTTCGCAAAATACGCATCACCAAATTCACTAGTCTACATAGATTTACAACCCAGATACCAATATTTACGAGTTTCATGAAAATACTATTATCAGCTTCGATGAAACGAAGTTTTTTATCAACTCTTGTACAGACGGAATATGATTAAAGTAACCACCATATATATCTATAGCTACAGCTAACGTCTACTTACAACGAAACGGCTTATCAACAGTTAGTTATTTTAGACCATAATTCTAATGATCCGTTGGTGAAGCGGTATCTTATATGGATTTGAGTGACAGACACTATCGAGTTCGAGTTTGATTAAATTTATGTATTAAGTGATAACTTATATATTTATTTTTGCTTTTGTATGATTTATCTTAGTATAAGTTACACTTAACCTTAAAAATAAGAAAACAAAATGTTTTTTAACACTTTATTCTTACAAACAACGCCTTACAAGACTTATTGTATTGTGGGTGGTTCTATAAAAAATTCTTACTTTGCAATAATGCCAATTTCGTGAATTACATGTATGGTATAGGTAGAAACGTATTTTATATTATTCATTTTCTACCAAATACACAATAACATCACTTGTGACATCTTATTTTTTAAAATGCAAACACTTTTTATAAAAACACCCAACATAACACTCAAAACACAACACTAAGAACAATATTTTAATAAAGTAAAGGCCTACTTTAACTTTTAATTATTTGTTGAAGTCTATTTTTCATGCTATTCACCATATTGTGGCACAAATTGTTTCCACTCATCCACTCCATAGTTGATGTCACTAGATTCTGGAGATTTTCTTTTGTTTCGCTTGACCACTGATAAGTCCCAGTTTGAAGTCATTTGACCCCACAAGCCATTTTATGTCGTTACTGGGTCTCCGGTTCTCCATATATTTTTACCCATAGCCGGATTGTTTTTGTCTGTAGGTAGATAAACCAGGTTATTAATTTTAATGCTTCTTTTTGACATTGAATAGACATGACCATAGTTTCCCAACAATATTTTAACTCACCGTTAGATTTAACGAATGTAATTTAATTGTTTTCTTCATTACATAACACTACAACATATTTTAAATGAAACTTTAAAAAAACGAAAGAAATGCACAGTAACCACAATGGTTTATTCGTTTGTTGTGTGAAATGATTTTATGTAAAAAGGTCAGTTATTTAAAATTATGTTACAACTACCCACAATTTACTCATTATATTAATATTTTGTAGGTAGATACACAAGTAGCCGTTTGCTGGTATAGATTCATTATTTCATTACGTTTGTTAAAGTTGGATTAGCAGACTGGTTAACTACCTTGCTTTGAGATTCAATATGCGGTGGTTCGAGCCCCATTAATTCCTCAATTTTTTTTAAATATTTGGTGTTATTGTAATTTGATAATATAGGTATTGACGGTATTGTCAATCATAAAATATTTAGAATATGAATTTGAAATTACAAGTTGCCATCCAAGTTGATAGGTAATAAAGTTTTTATTTTGCTGTTTGTTGCGCTAGTAGCGACACCTGTTAGCTATGCTAGTAACTAAATTGATAAACTAAACTTGGGTCGGATATTCTAACGCAGACATTGTTGTAAGTGGACGTTATAGCTGTAGTTATGGATATCTACATGGATACATAATCTGTATTCTGTCTGTACGTACTGAAGATCGTTTTCGGAAAATTTGCATGTTACATCACAATATGTAAGAGAATCTGTCCGTACCTTCGTTGATGCGGTCTAACCGTCCATTTTTCATCGTCAAAACCTCGGGTCGTTTTCCCTAAAAGTTAATTGAGCGATTTCGTGTAATTTGTCTGAATTTGAGACTAATTAGTGTGGAAGAAGAAACCTTTCAGTGGCCGGAACAAAGCAGGATTACAATGTCGCCTCTTGAAATGACTCTCCGACCCGTTTCATAAGTACTACCTTTTTCCTAGTAGGTACTTGTGTTTAGTATTGAGCTTCTTGTTTAATTTTGATGAGTGTTTACTCAGGAAAATGAGTGGGTACAAGGAAAATTAGTAGATAAGGTATAATAAAAACGTATTATGGGTCGAACAGATACCATTTGGTACATTAGAACTATAATATGCATGTGTGCACTCCTGTTTATATCATTAGGACTAAGTTTCTATCAGTCGAATACAGAAACGCAACTTAAATTTTGAGGGGTACTTAAATAATGAAGCAGCTCATAATTTAAAATTGATATGGAAAGTTTTGAGTTTAAGAACTGGTTAATTGTATAAGTAAAACTCAAAACTCAAAATGACGTGGACATCATCTAAACAGATAGATCTTTACTTGTACAATAAATACACAGAGTAAGGGTATTGTCAAAACTTTGTAAAATTTATCTATTCGTTTATTCAAACTATGTGAAACTGATCTACAGGTTCTGTAAATTTTGAATTACATTTGGAACAATTTCAATATTTTGTATTCTGGAAAAAGTAACACCATAACCCTATCTAATATGCTCTCGCGTAATTCAACTTCAGCAAGCAAAACTTTAATAACTTGTCAAATTTGCTGCAACTTTAACGTGTATTTGCATACGTTTTAGAAATTGGTTAATAAATACAGCAAGAAATTGCGGCAGTTACTTGCTTGGACACTTGGCCTAATATCGAGACCAAATTGAAGCGACCACGAGTCAAAAGTTTGTAAGTTATCCAGGTATTTACACTGTGAACTGTGTAACCACTAGGAACGTATAGTTGGCAGTTTGCAACTCTCTTACAGCCCATCTTTGATACAAATTTGTTTTCCGGGACCGGTCTCATTGTAGGAATTTTGTAGGAATGGTCACATAAGTTGTAGGGAAATTTGACACATGACTTGTCAAAGCCCGTGTTCAGAAACAGGCAGGTGTGCTATTACTTCTTTCTACTTTAGTATTTATAGAGCTGTATATTTTACAGAGTATAGGTCTAGTTCTTGTATAAGGATTCAAAATGGCTAATTTAATAATTCACTGGGTCAGAAATCTCCGCTTACTAAACAAAAGTTTTAGGGATAAGACATCAGTCCCAGTGCGAAGTTTAAGGGCAAAGCAACTGTTAAACTCTTCCGTTTGCGAACTACCCTCCATTGTTCTAGAATTCGACCTATAGAGATAAAATATGTCACAGATAAATACACTGCGGTAGTACCCGCATTGACTTTAGAAATTCTACTAATCCTACTAATATTACAAATGCGAATGTTGCAAGTAATGTATGTATGTATATATATAGCTGACTTTGTTACTCCTTTACGCAAAAACTACTAAACCCATTGCGATGAAATTTAAAATCAAATCAAAATCTAAGTATTTTTATTTTTTTAAATATTTTCACATATTTTTAGAAACGTTCACTAAACCACCATGTCTTCGGAACGCGACCTTTAATGAGAAGAAGACACAAGAAATTCATAGGGTTTTTTTTGTTGCAATGATCATGTGATACACATTGTCGCATATTTAGCAATATTCTAACATAATCTTTACTAAGACAAAAAGTTCGAAAGCAATTCTGCCTATCTTCAATTATATCTATTTTCGAAGTTATTCTGTCTACTTGGTATGCAGATATCTAGAGTTCTTTATTAACACATAGCATAGCATTTATGTGCGTTATTAACAAAACTTCGTGTGGGAATCAAACCAAAGGCTAGCTCTCAAATTTAATTCATTTTAAATTTGCGGAAATAAAAAGGCTCCTCTATTATAGTGAAGTATGTTATATAACTCTATCTGCCGAGCTCTTCCGAGCAGCTTTTGTGGTCCTTAACCTTGATGTTGTTTATTTATCTATACGAGTATAAAATACAAGTGTAGGTTTCCCGCCGCACAGCTTTACTGTGCAGGAGATTATTGACAGGGGTTTAACCAAACTTGGTTGTTTTCACTATTTACTAACTTGTATTAATTAGACATTGTTGTCGTTTTGGGAAGTTGTCGTTGTCAGCCTAAGGGATGTAAACTTAATGATTTGTCAAATTAAAAACACAATGTTTCAATAATTGTATTAACATTAAAATAGACGAATTACATCTCAGTCAACCTTGAAAAAGACAACTGTAAAGTAAGCGAAAGCTCGGTACATTGTAACAATGGCGTAAATAAAAAAAACGCGAGTATACCCGGTAAATATTATGTTGTGTATTGTAAATATTGTGTTTCATTATGCAAAATCGCGAAAAATAAATGTGAATTATAAAAATAAATGTGCGTTTTAGATATTGAATGCTTCCAGTTGGTTTTTTTTAAAACCTACCGGATATGAAAATTGACCAAACGATCAAATGGTCTCCCGGTTTTATCCGTATAAGTCGATCCCGGGGAATATCGGGTGACAGTGGTCTATTTAGCGATCTACATACCGAGTTTAATCGCAATCGGTTTAGCAGCTTTTCCGTAAAAGAACCACACACACGCCAACTCACAAACTTTCATCATCTTTATAATAATAGGGGTTAAAGTATGAAATTGCCGTTTTATTGCAATAGGTTCTTTGAATTGACATAGAATCTTCATGGTTTGAGGTTTTCGAATGAAACTTTTTTCAAATGGTTTCTGTGATGTTCTTTTTTTAAAAAATGTGAAACATTTGAATATCGACTTTCAATTGTTTTTGTTATTCAATTTAGACAAAAAAGATGGATACTGCAAAAATTCGAGTGATTTTTGAATACGAGTTCCGACGCGGAACTAACGCGGCAGAAACAGCCCGCAATATCAATGCTGCGTTTGGAGAGGGGTCTACTAATGAACGCACCGTGCGATTTTGGTTTAAACGCTTTCGTGATGGAAATTTCGACTTAAAGAACGAGCCACGAGGAAGACCGCCCACACAGGTGAATAACGATGAATTAAGAGAGATAGTGGAAGCCGATCCTAGTCAAACTACCCAGGAATTAGCGGCATGGTTTAACGTTACCTTACCCACTTTATTGACTCACTTGCGTCAAATCAATAAAATAAAAAAATACGAAAAATGGGTGCCTCATGATTTGACTGATCTGCAGAAAGAAACGCGTGTTGAAACTTGTGTTGCCTTGTTGAACCGGTACAGAAATGAAGGAATATTGGATCGAATTGTAACATGTGATGAAAAGTGGATTCTTTATGATAACCGGAAAAGAAAAATGCAATGGCTGACCCCAGGTCAAATGCCACAACAGTGTCCTAAAGCAAAACTTACCAATAAAAAGGTAATGGTAACTGTTTGGTGGTCTCAGCATGGTGTTATTCACTATAGTTTTCTTCGATCTGGTCAAGCAATTACGGCAGATGTCTATTGTGCCGAACTCCGAACCATGTTGACAAAACTAGCAGTAAAACAGCCCCGACTCATGAATCGATCTTCACCATTATTGCTCCACGACAACGCGAGACCTCACACAGCACGAGAAACCATTTTGACCCTTCAGGAACTGCACTTAGAAACCATTCGTCATCCTCCGTATTCACCAGACCTTGCTCCAACGGACTACCATTTTTTTCGTGATTTGGACAATTATCTACGTGACAAGAAGTTTTCTTCCCAGGAGGCAGTACAAAATGCTTTCACACAGTTTGTGCAGTCTAGATCGTCGGAGTTCTATCGCAAAGGCATTAATAACCTTCCCATTAGATGGCAGCAATGTATAGATAATAATGGCAACTATTTTGATTAAATAAATTTGTTAAAAATTTAAAAAATAAACAATTAAGATTTTACTAAAATTACTTAATAACGGGGTATTTACCATGTTTAATAATTTATTCGCGGAGCTCGATATTTCGCTAGTAATTCCAACCAGCTTGTTCACGAGACTGGAGAATGCGGGTAGGTGATGACAGTTAGAGGCGTCCATATCGGACTACCTGCTTTCTGACACGAGTTGAACGTCTGGTTATCGGTCCCCTACTATTGTCACTAACTTCATTATTTACTCGGTCCTGCACGTGAAGGCGTGCGGTACGTGAAGCCATTGAAATTACTAAGTATAGTAATTTCAACAGGGAAGATGGGTTTCAATTGTCGAAAGCCTGGAATTCGGTAATTAAATTATGCAAACCCATGAAGAACACTACAAAAAGTTTGCGAACAGATACCGTGAGTGTGGTCTGTCGAATGCAGGACCGAGTAAATAATGAAGTTAGTGACAATAGTAGTGGACCGATAACCAGACGTTCAACTCGTGTCAGAAAGCAGGTAGTCCGATATGGACGCCTCTAACTGTCATCACCTACCCGCATTCTCCAGTCTCGTGAACAAGCTGGTTGGAATTACTAGCGAAATATCGAGCTCCGCGAATAAATTATTAAACATGGTAAATACCCCGTTATTAAGTAATTTTAGTAGTGAAAATAACCATGTTAGTTTAAAATCGTATAATTAAGATTTTCAGTACAAATCGGCAATTTAATACTTTAACCCCTAATATTAGCAGGATATTATTTTATGAATATCTTTCTATCTCTGTTTACCTTTTAAAACGAATATTTTAATTTTAGTGTTACAAATATTGTGTAAGTTAAAGTAAATCCCAATTAGTTATTGCTAACAATAATAAATTAGGATAAGTCGAAACATTTGAATCTCTTATTTTGATTTAGTGATAAAGTTTTAATATTTTGTGCCAGTAACAATATCAGTATTTTCCTAGAGAGATATTTTCAAGGAAAAATACATCTTTAACGATTCACTCGCGACTCGAACTCGCGTACCAACTACACCATTACACGAGTTTCCACCCCAAACCATGAATTTAAGAATATGTATGTTTTCCTGTCGGATGTCGGTCCGCTGTTTAAGGATATGTATGTTTTCCACTTTCTACTTAAGGGCGATTGAAGGCATCTAAGAAATGGAAAGGGACTTTCATAGGTAGACCGCAAGTAGAAGCTAGTTTTATTTCCAATTGTTGTCTTCTCAGACAGTCTCGCGCGATAACGCTAATGTGACATAGTCGAAACATCGAGTTAAGAAAATTAAAAATACCTGCCCTTTCGTAAGTAAAAAACAGACTACCTACGACTAAAATGCAGCATAGATACTTTGAAGTTACGTTGTGTATCGAAGGATACCTCCCTCTCAGCATTCAATCAAACTCGGGGTGCCTCCGTCGTGGTTTGATTGCATTCGGAGGGAATTGATTGAGCTCTCACCCTGTATTGTTATTTTCTGTTTCATATTCTATAAGATATTACATCGAATTTCACACTCGAGTTTAATAATAAAACTGGAACTGAACGGTTTATTTACCAACTTAGAAAAATCCATCTTGAAGATAGGGGTCAAAAGCTGACCTATACTAGCTGTGTTCCACGGTTTTACACGCACAGATTTCGATACAGTAAAAAATTAACCCTTGGTTTCTTGACTACTTTTCTCAGCATATTCTAGAGTGTCTCATAGCCCTTCCGGCTTATATATAAACATCCTCTGAACATAGCGTATAAGTAAATAAAAACTGAATGCTCTCATAAGCTTTGATGATAGCATCATCAAAGTATGATGATAGCATCATCAAAGTAGGCCAAAGAATTAAAGCGTCGAATAGGTAAGCTGTGGTATTACCCTCCAGTGAAATATTTGAAAAATGTACCTAGTTTCTCTACACTCTACACTGGGAACTTCCTCAAAGTAAACAGAAGCAGTATAAAGCTCGTAAATATTGCCAGTGCCTATACGGCTTCTCCCGTTGTGTTCGCAGGTTAAATATAAACTTTATGTGCCGATTACTTACAATAAACAACATTAAATGCGCCGTCGAAATTATTTCCAGAATTTACATAAACGTTCGGGCTAAAATGAAAACCTTCATGATATATTAGGCTACGTCGGTATAGGAAGGAGGCTCGCTTAGCGCCTAGAGGTAACGAGTCACCTAACTAAAACGAAAGGTGTTGAAAGTTCGAGACCGGCCGCACTGAGCGCGTGGCGTAGTTGTGTATCTAGTCAGCACACAACCCCTAGGCGCTAAGCGCTAAATAAGCCGCCTGCCTATGCGGACATAGCCGTAGAGATGATTTTTGCAAATCCTACTAATATTATAAATCCGAAAATCTGTTTGTTTGTTTGTTTGTTTGTTTGTTTGTTCCCTCTTCACGGTCAAACAGCTCGACCGATTTGGATGAAAATTTGCATAGGTATAGTTTAAATGATGAAGAATAACATAGGATACTTTTGATCCCGAAAATCCCGCGGGATCGGGACTTACGCGGGTGATAATATTTATTAGATGAAAATTTGCATAGGGATAGTTTAATTGATGGAAAGTAACATAGGATACTTTTGATCCCGAAAATCCCGCGGGATCGGGACTTACGCGGGTGATAATATTTATAAGATGAAAATTTGCATAGGGATAGTTTAAATGATGGAGAGTAACATAGGATACTTTTGATCCCGAAAATCCCGCGGGATCGGGACTTACGCAGGTGATAACTATTTATTAGATGAAAATTTGCATAGTGATAGTTTAAGTGATAGAGAGTAACATAGGATACTTTTGATCCCGAAAATTCCCGCGAGATCGGGACTTACGCGGGTGATAATATTTA
Organism: Idaea dimidiata; assembly: GCA_949358125.1. Classification (NCBI taxonomy): domain Eukaryota; kingdom Metazoa; phylum Arthropoda; class Insecta; order Lepidoptera; family Geometridae; genus Idaea; species Idaea dimidiata. Next base: position 670,157 of record OX442334.1, read on the forward strand.
TTGGATGAAAATTTGCATAGAGATAGTTTAAATGATGGAGAGTAACATAGGATACTTTTGATCCCGATAATCTCGCAGGATCGGGACTTACGCGGGTGATAAACATTCAATGAATAAAAATCGACACAGTGTGTGATAAGTGATGTAGAGTGGCATCATCATCATCGTCATCCTTCGTCATCGTCACTTACTGACGAAATACAAACTTTAACTTACTTCACCTACCTACCGCAGTGCAAAAAATCCATTGAAGTACTGTTGAAGCCAGGCGCTACCGCGCCTGGCATCATCAGTACTTCCCTGGTCGTCCGTTTAAGTGTGGATTATTGCATTGCGGTAGGTAGGTGTTCGAACAACGCGGGATCGCGACTTGCGCGGGTGAAACCGCGGGGCGCAGCTAGTGTTTTCATAAATAAGTTTATGTTTTCTAGAAGAGATCGTTCTAGCTAGCTAGAGGCTAAGCCCATCCTTTGTGCAAGAAAAACAAATATTTTCCTATTATATTCTATTCTATTCAGAAATGCGAGTTCAAACCTCACTCACTCTTTCAAATTTTCAAAATATTTTTCTTCAGAAAATAAGAATAATCAATCGGAAAGCAATGTGCCGTAAGCTGTAAAATCTTAGTACACTGTACTACAAGGACGATTGGAGTTGAAGTGGGCCGACTTGCGGAAAGCTCCGTCGACTGCACGGCGTTTTAGGGGGCTTTTCGGACACAAAAAAACTTAACCTTGCCCGAGTTTACTACTTTCAATTTTTGATGTAGGTTTTCGGGCCATTATACTTCAGTGCCCGAGTTCTAATGGTGCAGCCAAACTACGCTCATTCCGTGTGGTTCATTTCAGGACACTAATCGAGCTCCGTATAGCAGTAGATCTTGGTTGTTATCTTCGGTAACAAAGTTAGAGGCCTAAAGAAAACCTAATAACTCGTCTAGGTGAGCTATATACGAAAAGAAGAAGACCAATACACCCATTACTTAAATAAGTCAACAGGATGTTGTGAACAGCGCCATCTAGTCCTAAATTATGCAACAAGTATTTTCAAATAAGCATTTGTGGTCAGCATTTATACCTACTAGTATAAAAGAACACGCAACTTTCTGCGTCGCAACCGGGTGTTCGGCCGCCGCGCCACAGAAATCGTCAATAGTTTTTAAATCCATAGTAATCGTAGTGTGATTGGTTTGGTAGGACTGCGTATTATCGAACCGGTTGCGGAAGGTCGCCTCGATACGGTCTCTAATAAAGATAACGAGCTTCCTTCAAAACAACGCGTAGTGAGCGGTATTTTTGTCGTATTTGGGGACACACATCACAACCTTGGAGTCTTCAAGTCGATAGTTTCTTTTAGGCGAAGATGTTACATCGTCGACTTCATCGTCGCGACCGATCAGCTGTGGTATCATCTAATTAGCATCCACCGCTAGTAGTTGCTAAGTTGCAGTACATAGCTGCTTAGACATAACGTGGTTGTTACCGGTGATTACTTCAAAGCAGCAATGTAGAATACGAAATATGTTTTTTGACAGTAAATAGGAACTAGTAGCGGTGGATGCTAATTAGATGATACCACAGCAGGTGAGATGAGCTCGAATGCAAGCCTATCTATGCTAATTCATAAAGAGGGCAAGATTTATTCAAATTTATATGTTAGTTTGTTTGTAAGCTAATAAGCTCGGAAACTACTAGACCGATTTCAAAAATTCTATCATCAGTAGAAAGCTACGTTATCGAGGAGTAACATAGGCTGATTTTGATCCAGATATTCCCACGGGAACGGGACTGACGCGGGTTAAACCGTAAAACAAACGTGTACCGGGGAAACTAATACCAATTAGCAAAGCGGGATAAAAAGAAAATTATGTGTTATTCCAGATTTCCAACTATCTGCATACCAAGTTTCATCGCAATCGGTTCGGTGGTTTTTGCGGGAAGTAGTAATAAATACACCAACACAAATACAGAAACACCACGATTCGTAGCAATAATAGAATCCAAAGTTAGCTTCTTAACTTATAACTTTAGAAAATATTGAGTAAATTTTCATACAAAAATGTTGTTTTCTTGCAATATTAGAATGTTTTTCGAAAGTATGTAGGTGCTTTTATCCAAATACGGCAGACTATAATACGATCCGCTATATTCCGCTTGACTGACCTCGTAGCCGATCTACGAAGTTTCGTAGCTCATCTACGTAGGGCTACGGAGCTACGGATAGACGTATGTAATTTGAAAACAGCATTGTTTTGAGTTAAGCCCGGTTTTTCATCTAACCGTACTGACTGATTGATTGATTGACTGTATGACTGAACTGTACATGGTGGAGAAAAGACCGTGGTTGAAGGTAATGTATAAAGTAAATAAATACAGTTTGATCTATTTTTGAAAGTAAAGGAATGTTTCCTTTCAGCAAAATTTGCCATCATCAATATTAAGGAAAGGAAAAATAAGCCACGGTCTTATTTTTCCACCCTGTACAGCAACGCAGAGCCAAAACCGATTGTCCCAGGGACATGAAATTGGAGAGTGGGTTGTTTGTTCTGTCAATTTCAAAATTCTCACGGGATCGGTACTATGAATTTGCAAGATGGTGCTATTCCTTTTCTACTTATGTGTTAGAGTACGTTTTGTGGTGTTGTCGCGCCGCGTCGCGCCGTGTCGCGTCGCCCAAGGACGCGTGTTGCGACTGACATTATTGTGAGGCCTATTTGTCACGACCTTCGGTATACGTGTCTTGATATTTTACCGTGTAGTCTAGCTTTTGTTTATAACTTTATGAGTTGATACTTTATCGTGTTAACTTAATCTAAACGATCTTTATAGCTTTATTTATAGACCGTTCTAACGTAGTGAAAAGTACTAATAGTATGCTTACTTATTTGCTTAAATAGGCAAGTAATTATAAGCATACTATGACAATAATATATTTAAGGACTTGCCAAAACTAGTTTTTAAAAAACTCTGAAAACGAGTTTTGATAAGTAATTTGTCAAATTTTCTACGTTTCCTACAATTTTTTCCCTACAACTTATTTGGCCGGTCCCGAGAAACAAATCTGTATGAAAGTTGGGCAACTGTAAGAGTGCCGCGAGACGCTTACTACTAAGTAAACTGTAGTTCTAACTACTTGGCTGTTTATGGAGTTCGAAATACCAAGGTTTGACATACTTATGAAATAGTTTTAGGACATATTGAAACTTGGTCTAAATTAAATCTATAGAATTACATCTATAAAAAGTCTTGAAACTATTTCAAAGGAATGTGTCTAAGAGGTTAGTAGTGTCTTGCTTATAAGTGATTTATAGACGATTCTAAGTAGCCAAGTAACTTAGAATCGTCTAAAAGTATGACTGTCAGAGTGCATAAGTAATATACCTTGTATCTAACGATGTATCACGTTCAATAACCTTCTCCTTTGTGAGAAGTCAGTTAAAATACAATAGTTCGGGCGATCTTATCACCTAAGGGCCTTCCAATAAAATAAGTTGCGGCTAATTACAGCCAAAATGATTTAGAGATGATCTCGAGTGTGTTATTCTGTTTGTAATTGCGTTCGCGCGCGATAGCCCGCGAGTTTATCGCGCACTATCACTATCTAATCGGGCGCGCGCGCCGCTCGCGCCCGCGCCTCCGCCCGCGCCGGCCCACATAACACAATCTATTAATAATAATATTATTTATGAGTTTATATCTTGTTTTAACTGCCGATCGTAAATAACGGGCAGGTAATTGATTTTCGGCAAATTTTGAAGTATTTTGTTGTTGACAACCGAACTATCATTTTGATGTTGTCAATAATAAAATCCACGCCCTCAGAGTTCAGTAGATTATATAGGTATATTAATTATTAATTTATTGTAACCCAGCAAATAAAAAAAATCACCTACAATAAAAAGAAAAACATAAACAACTTAAACATACGTGGTAAAACAGACGATCTTATCCCTTAAAGTGATCTCTTCCAGGCAACCTTTGGATGGACAAGAAGTGAAGGAAGATGAAAGGTAGTATCAATCCGGGTCTTAAATTATACATAATTCTACATTTATCGCAATCGGTTCAGTAATTTTGCATTGAATGAGTTACGAACAGACTACATAAACTTTCACATGTATAATAAGTACCTATTCGATAGTGTAGTAGGATAAGTCCCGAATTTTGCTGAATAATAATGTTCGTGAGATTCGGGACAATCTAATTTTCTTTAATTTACACTACGCCCTTCCAAAGGAATGGTCTGCTAAAAGGACAAAGCTTTGTCCTTTTTAGAGTACATATAGGTTTACATACGTTTATCTACCTATACTAATATTAAAGAGAAAAAATTGTTTGTATATTTGTAACGAATAGGCTCCCAATTGCATGCATTGTTGCATGCAGTCTTCGAACTATAAGTACTCAGGTACTTGCGCACCAGACAAATCTTAGTGATTTTGGTGTGTTATTAATGTTTTATAAGTTTTAATACCTAGTTATTAAATAAATTTAAAAAAAAATTACAATACTACTGGACTGATTTAAAAAGGCTACATTATCGAGTAGTAACATAAGTTACTTTTGATCCCGAAGATCCTACTGGCTCGACGGGATTGACGCGGGTGAATGCGCAGGACTCAGCTAGTCTAATATAACTAAACAAACGCCGCACTACGTTTTAACTTGTATGTAATTTGAATAGAATTATTTTAGGAGTTCACAGTTAACACTATAGGCTTTGTCATAAGACCTTGGTCCTTAACTTCTGTTGGATATTTTACTTGTTTCTAGGTTAAACCTAAGACTGGGGTTGATTTAAGTAAAATAGATAGATAGATTAACACTTTATTTGCACAACCAACAAAAATTAAAATCAGTTTACATTATAATTAATAAGTGAGACAAATTACACAGAAAGCTTAAAAGTAAAAAGTTGTACAAATGGGCGTCCTTATCGCTAAAAGCGATTTCTTCCAGGCAAACTTTGGATGGAGAAGGTCAGTAAATATTGTGTGGTAGGCAGAGAAATTTAGAATATGCTTGACATTAAGTTAATAAGTTAATCATAACGAAAACGTCTCATCTCATAACGCCAAATTCGTGCAATGACAACTTCTCAAATTTACATCTTCTCGAAATGTCTCTGAGAATGACATCTACTATTTTTCCTTGAAAATTTGTGTGTGGATGTGTGTGTGAGGGTGTGTGTGTGTGTGTTTGTGTTTGTTCTTGGTAAAACGGAGCGACCGTTTATGATAAAACATGTGATACAAAGTTCGTTTTAATTTTTATATACATTCAAGCTACAGACTAAATCACAGCAGAACTATCAACGTCTTTTTACATGATTCAAACTTCACTTGGAATTCTAGTTTTTCTCTTTTTTATTTCAATGTAATATCACTACATTAAATTAACTGACATCAAACACTTTATTTGCCAAAAAAAATGAATATATTTAAATAATATTAAAATTCTTTATTTTTATGTTTTTTAGACAGGCGCTTCAACTTTATCAGTAATTTTCTTTTGATGTATATAAACTACCAATGTATATAAATTACCAATTACTTTGCTTCATGCTTTTTATGTGAAATATCATGAAATGGCGCCGGCTATTTCACAATAATTATCTTTTATATTGTAGTTCTTATTACCTTGGCTATGAGACATTTGGTTACAAATATACTTTTTTTATTATTTTGGTTTTACTTTAATTTCGATTTGACTTCAATTTTTAAAAAAAATTAAATTAAAAAATGTTTTAATTTTGTCATTCCACAATTTGTAACAGGTATGCCCTTTTAAGCCGAAATGTGGTTGTTCTAGATGTTTAGGCGAACACCTTTTGTTCTACAACTTTTGAAAATTCAAACTTTTTTTTTTAAATTTTGAGATTATGTTTCACTGAAAAAACAGCTGCTTTTAAAAATAAAGGTAATTTAAGTTTTGATTGTAAACCATCAAACTAAATAAAAGGACAACATAAGGTCAATGACCCCGAAATCTCAGAAACAGCTGATTTTCAAGTAAACTTTACACCTAAATTTTTCGAAAAGTACTTCGAATTTCCAAAAGTCGTAAAACAAAAGTTGTTCGCCTAGACGTCTAGAACAACCCCCTTTCGGATTAAAAGGGCTTACCCGTTACACCTTGTATTCCGTACATGCTTATTTTTCTGTCACTTTTTTTTTTGCTTCTGTTATTTGCGATCGGAACTCAATGCCATAATCAGATTTAATATTTTGCATTCCGATGGATAGGTTGTTTCATTGTTTCTAGCTAGACAGCTAAAAAGCTTTATTGTACTTGTCAAAAATAAATAAATGAATTGAATACAAATGTCAAAAAGATGATTTATTTATGTTGTGTATTATGTTTGTGTAAGAGGGAAATTAATCGAGTGAACCCGCCGGCACAGCTAGTTAACTGGCAGGTTATTTGTGTTATATTATAGAACTACAATATGGGAGGGAAGCAATTTAGTTGAGTAAACATGACATGCATACCATCTTTCTCGGTATTTCGATAACTCTGGAAAAAAACTAGCTGTGACCCGCGGTTTTACATGCTTAAAGCTGCCTTGTTGCGTCAGGATTAAGATATTGTATTAAACCTTTAAGCATTTTTAGTACCTAATTCCCGTGCAAGAATGTCTTAAAAACTTGTCCAAATAAAAAATTGCCTCTTTTATTTTAAAGACAGCCAGCAGATTTAAGACAAGGAGATTAAAAAAACCTACTTTCGCAAAAAGGCATCGTCATTTAAGGTTGGGAACCCCATCAAATTACCTCCTCAAGGGTAAAGGATTTTCCCCCAAAGTGATTTCCGGAATCATATTATTGTACAAAAAACTCAATTACGACCATTTCCGGTTTTTTCATAGACAGTAATCCTAAAACAACCCGCTAAAAACGACTTTATAACGTGAATTTCTATCTATACTAAATAAAGCTATAGAGTTCGTTTGTTTGATTGTTTGTTTGACCGCGCTAATCTCAGGAACTACTGTCCGAATTTTTTTAATAATTTGTTTTGTTTGGCAAAAAATGTTTTTATAGTCCATTTATCGAGGAAGGTTTTAGGCTATTACAACATCACGCTACGACCAATGGGAGCGGAGCAACTTTGAAAAATGTTGCAAAAACGGGAAAAATAAGTCCCTTTACAGAGCTTCTGTCGTGTGCACTTAAGTACGACGCAAACGTAGTGGTTATTAGGGGTTAAAATATGAAATTGCCGATTTGTACTGAAAATCTTAATTGTTTATTTTTTAAATTTTTAACAAATTTATTTAATCAAAATAGTTGCCATTATTATCTATACATTGCTGCCATCTAATGGGAAGGTTATTTAATGCCTTTGCGATAGAACTCCGACGATCTAGACTGCACAAACTGTGTGAAAGCATTTTGTACTGTCTCCTGGGAAGAAAACTTCTTGTCACGTAGATAATTGTCCAAATCACGAAAAAAATGGTAGTCCGTTGGAGCAAGGACTGGTGAATATGGAGGATGACGAATGGTTTCTAAGTGCAGTTCCTGAAGGGTCAAAATGGTTTCTCGTGCTGTGTGAGGTCTCGCGTTGTCGTGGAGCAATAATGGTGAAGATCGATTCATGAGTCGGGGCTGTTTTACTGCTAGTTTTGTGAACATGGTTCGGAGTTCGGCACAATAGACATCTGCCGTAATTGCTTGACCAGATCGAAGAAAACTATAGTGAATAACACCATGCTGAGACCACCAAACAGTTACCATTACCTTTTTATTGGTAAGTTTTGCTTTAGGACACTGTTGTGGCATTTGACCTGGGGTCAGCCATTGCATTTTTCTTTTCCGGTTATCATAAAGAATCCACTTTTCATCACATGTTACAATTCGATCCAATATTCCTTCATTTCTGTACCGGTTCAACAAGGCAACACAAGTTTCAACACGCGTTTCTTTCTGCAGATCAGTCAAATCATGAGGCACCCATTTTTCGTATTTTTTTATTTTATTGATTTGACGCAAGTGAGTCAATAAAGTGGGTAAGGTAACGTTAAACCATGCCGCTAATTCCTGGGTAGTTTGACTAGGATCGGCTTCCACTATCTCTCTTAATTCATCGTTATTCACCTGTGTGGGCGGTCTTCCTCGTGGCTCGTTCTTTAAGTCGAAATTTCCATCACGAAAGCGTTTAAACCAAAATCGCACGGTGCGTTCATTAGTAGACCCCTCTCCAAACGCAGCATTGATATTGCGGGCTGTTTCTGCCGCGTTAGTTCCGCGTCGGAACTCGTATTCAAAAATCACTCGAATTTTCGCAGTTTCCATCTTTCTTGTCTAAATTGAATAACAAAAACAATTGAAAGTCGATATTCAAATGTTTCACATTTTTTAAAAAAAGAACATCACAGAAACCATTTGAAAAAAGTTTCATTCGAAAACCTCAAACCATGAAGATTCTATGTCAATTCAAAGAACCTATTGCAATAAAACGGCAATTTCATACTTTAACCCCTATTATATTCTCTTTGTACTTCGCGTGCGCGGCGGCGCGACGGGAACGGGACTTCGCGAGTGGATTTTCAAAATAAAAATCAAAAACAATACTTGAGACTACTTATCAACAAATTAATTTAGAATGTAGATACTCCAATGTACCTACGAAATTCTAGATGCAGTTTTCCCAACGGACAGCATTCACTGATAATTTAAAAATTAAAAAACCGACTTCAAAAAGAAACAAAAACTAATTTAAAAAACAACAAAAAAAAAAAGAATTGATAAAAATGACCAAAATAACCTCTACATAGGTACAGTGCCATCGACTAATTAATCTGTTTTGCCATCTGAAGTCGGGCAGCCAAACTAAGTACAATATGGAACCAACCAGTAAAACTGCCCGACTTCAGATGATAACACAGATTTATTAGTCGGTGGCACTGTACCTGTGTAGAGGTTATTTTGGTCATTTTTATTAATTCTTTTTTTTTGTTGTTTTTTAAATTATTTTTTGTTTCTTTTTGAAGTTGGTTTTTTAATTTTTTTTTTTTTTTTTTTTTTACCCTTTTAGTATACCTACCTACCTAAAAATCAACAATATTGTTACCCTAATTTTAATTATTGAGGAGTTTGCTGATGAGAAGGTGGTTTCAGGTGCCGCATCAATCTGTACTTAGTTCTTTAGGGGTGTATTCTTTTTGGTAGAAGTCCAAAAATAAGTAATTTATTGAATTCTGGGATGCTATCCTGTCCATCATTCCGAATATACTCATCAGATCCTTACCAAACTTTCATGGGACCACCTCGCAGCTTCCACCTTTCCATTAAAAAAAGAACTATATCAATCGGTCAAGCCATCTTCGTGTAATCGATGAACAATTGAATTGAATACAGCGTTTTGAGGAGCATTCCCGGTCCTCACTTCAAAGATCCTCATCAGACCCTCATTAAATTTTTATGGGACCATCTTGAAGCTCCCACTTATCCATTAAAAAAAGAATCATCCTAATTGGTCAAGCCGTCTTCGAGTAATCGGTGAACATACAAAAAAAAATATTATACATACAGACGAATTGATAACCTCCTCCTTTTTTTTGAAGTCGGTTAAAAAATAAATTATGCTTTATTTCTGTTGAAATCTATTTCGGAATATTTCGCCTGGGCATTGAAGCTACAGCACATATAGTGTCAACTGTCAACCAATAATAGATAAATATATAGATTTTTGCGGAATTTGTAAAACCATCATTTTTAACTCCATAGTTCATTAGCAGCATGTTGTTTGTGATTGTTTTTTTTTTAAATTTAATTAGAAATAGAGTCCTAACAATATAAAGCCTGAGTACACGACAAAGTTTTGATACAAATATTACTTGAGACGGTAGTTTCCAGTAACTTTTTAGAACGACATGAATGACAAAAACCATTTCTACGTTGAGGAAGGAATCTGTAAAGGTCTGTAAAGGCATTGCAAAAAGGCTGATAATGAAAACTACGCGATTTAAACCGGATAATGAGTTCTATTGATAAAAATTAATATATAAATATTGTATAACATTACACACAGCGCAATCTAGTCCCAAACTAAGCACAAAGCGTGTATTATGGGAACTGGACAACGGATATATTACATTTTATACTTACTTCAATAGAAAGTCGCGAAAACAGAAGAAAAACCTACAGCATTTTGCACAAAACTTTCAACTAGAATAAAAATCAATAACCCTAAAGGTTAGTGCCGCAATACTGTAACGACATAAACACTCACTATCGTACCATTTTATGGTGTTTTACCGAAACTACCAATAAATCGACATCTCTATCTTTATGAACGTGGACAAAACTACAACTAATTTGTTTTTATAAGCATAACCTTATAACAACATTACCATTGGACTATTATTAGATTATCTACTATTAGAAATAAGTATTATAGTATGCAAACTCGTCTGTTTTCCGAAAATGTGTATTGACAAGCCATGTGTCAAATATCTTACAACTTATGTGACCGGTTACGGGAAATAAATTTGTTTGAACGCTGGGCAATTGTAAAAAGGGCCGAGACAAGTAAACTGGGTTATTTTATTAGGTTCGAATTGGCTTAGATTAAGCTGGGTACAGATTAAACGAGCGAAGACAAATGAATGTACAGAGCTCTACGCTCACGCACTTAGTTCAGATAGGTACGTAAAGAAATGTTGTAAAATTATGCCATTGTATGAAGGGCAAGTGAATAGCTCGACGACGTCACTGTCGGGGTTAATAGCTACAACTTAATAGGTATTAGGAAAGAATTATGATCCTTTTTCAATATAGAGTATAATGGATTGCAAACTAAGATAACCGTATTGAGCTATTTATACCGCTGTAATTCCTAGGACATTGTTTGGACAAGTAAGCTTAACTAGTCGTGAATTTCCTCACGATGTTTTCCTTCACCGTAAGAGAGATGTTATTAGCGTTCATAACTTTTTCGTAAGGAAAAAAACAACGATGTTAAGTCCAATGGTAGATAATTCGTATTTCGATCCGAAGGTCAGGCGTTCGAGTCCCGGCTGACGCGCATCAATGTCTTCTTTAATAAATTATACATCGTATTAAGTACCAAAGGAGAAGTAACGAAACGGTCTTTCGTATTGTTTTTCTAAGAAAACTAATACAAAAAGCTCTTCGTTGCGAATCTACTGTTTGTTTTAAGAGCAAATATTGATTTCCGTCCACATTGTCACGGTAGCTAGACCTTCGAGCGAGTCAATAAAACGCACACTCTCCAACTATTAAAAAGTTGCCGAGTCGGCTGTGATTCTTCCCCATCTTTATGTTAAGCAAACACGTCGTTATTGCGAGGGTGATAAGGTGTATTATAGAGGGGGTAGGTCTGGGGTGAAGTAGAAAGTAGTGGAGGCTTTGACCTCGTTTGTTTCGATGGTGTTTGCCGCCCTTGGCACGCTGCCAAATGTCGACTGTCAATGTCAATGGCATGAGCCAAATGCCATGCCCACTTCCCTCGTTACGAGTTCAGACGAGCTGTTACCATCCCTTGTTCGGGGAATGTTTTAGTGCTCCCGAAATAGCATCGATTGCTTACATTTTTGTTGCTGTATTCGATAGTCTTGTCTGGGTGAGGTGAATTGAACCTTGTTTGGTATGGCAATCAATATTTATGGTTTCTGACTATTGGCTGTTATATTTCGTGATATGCATAGTCATTTTAAAACGATTGGATCTAGTAAGAAATATACTAACTACCGTATGTTCTAAATACCTCGAAGCACTAGCTTCCATCTCCATTCTAATTTAAACTTCCTGTCTCTTTACGTTATTGTATGGGAGCATTATTCTTATTATTAGGAGCCTGTAGTGTCCCACTGCAGGGCAAAGGCCTCTCTACTCCCCGTCCATAGTCTTGTGCGGTAGATTGCCAATTTGTGTTCAACTTGTCCAGGTCATCTCGCCACCTTCGACTAGGAGCATTACTTTAACATTTATTTTGTTCTGTTTTTAGTTTCTGTTGTTAAAGCAGCAACTGAACGTCTGTGACAATTTCAACTGTCTAGCTAGATCTCAGGTCAGATACAGCCTGGTGACAGACTTGGACTTTGTAATAGGGTCTCGTTTTGACCATTTGCGTAAGGAACCCTAAATAGAATCCTTCCAACTCCAAGGTTACATTACTTATGAAAGAATACGTAGCACACGTCCCTCTTTGTGCACTATACTCGCGAAGTGCATGTTCCCGGAATTTTCATTGCAAATTGACCAATCGGAGCACGGACGTGTACAGAAATATCAAAGTTGTCTTCCGCTGTGGACCGCTTTTATTGCCCTTATTACAATTTCTTTTGTGAAAATTTATTCAAATTAAACCGTAGCGAAATACCGATTAGGTAATGATTCTTTTACTTGCTAATTTTTTTAGCCTACGCTGTCCCACTTCTAGGAAACGCCTCAACCATCTCTTTCCACCTTTCGGGGTTTTCTGCAACCTCCGGCCAATTTGACTCAAAACGGTTTAGATCTTCTCGCCAGCGCTTTCGTCCAGAATGTGGATGTATTTGTCCTTTTTTCAGGAGGAATCCAGCAGACATATGACCCGCCCAATCCCACTTCAGCTTTGCAACTTTGTAGCTTACATCTAGAGTCCTACTAATATTATAAATGTGAAAGTGTGTGTGTTTGGATGTTTGTTACTCAATCACGCAAAAACGGGTGAACGGATTTGGATGAAATTTGGAATGTTTTTTTGTATGTTCACCGATTACTCGAAGACGGATTGACCGATTAAGATGATTCTTTTTTTAATAGATAGATGGGAGCTCCAAGATGGTCCCATAAAAATTTGATGTGGATCTGTTGAGGGTCTTCGGAGTGATGAACGGAAATGCTCCTCAAAACGCATTAATCAATCCAATTGTTTATCGATTATTCGAAGATGGCTTGACCGATTGAGATGATTCTTTTTTTAATGGAAAGGTGGGAGCTCCGAGATGGTCCCATAAAATTTTTATGAGGATCTGATGAGGATCTTCGAAGTGAGGACCGGGAATGCTCCTTAAAATGCCGTATTCAATTTAATTGTTCATCGATTACACAAAGATGGCTTGACCGATTGATATAGTTCTTTTTTTAATGGAAAGGTGGAAGCTCCGAGGTGGTTCCATAAAAGTTTGGTAAGGATCTGATGAGTATCTTCGGAATGATGGACAGGATAGCATCCCAGAATTCAATAAATTACTCATTTTTGGACTTCTACCAAAAAGAATAGACCCCTAAAGAACTAAGTACAGATTGATTGGGCACCTGAAACCACCTTCTCATCAGCAAACTCCTCAATAATTAAAATTACGGTAACAATATTGTTGATTTTTAGGTAGGTAGGTATACTAAAAAGGGTAAATTAAAAAAAAAAATTAAAAATTAAAAAACCGACTTCAAAAAAGCAACAAAAAATAATTTAAAAAACAACAAAAAAAAAGAATTGATAAAAAAGACCAAAATAACCTCTACATAGGTACAGTGCCATCGACTAATTAATCTGTTTTGCCATCTGAAGTCGGGCAGCCAAACTAAGTACAATATGGAACCAACCAGTAAAACTGCCCGACTTCAGATGGCAAAACAGATTAATTAGTCGATGGCACTGTACCTATGTAGAGGTTATTTTGGTCTTTTTTATCAATTCTTTTTTTTTGTTGTTTTTTAAATTATTTTTTGTTGCTTTTTTGAAGTCGGTTTTTTAATTTTTAAATTATTTTTTTAATGTAAACTGTTTCTAATTGTTGTTGGTTGTGAAAATAAAGTATTGATCTATCTATCTAATTTTAAATCGAGTTGCGGTTATTATTTTAAACATTTCTGCGACGACTTCGCGTCGCGTAACGCGACTATTACCGAATAATTAGGTTTATTTCATATCAGCATCCCGAAAATTGAAGACAATCGAGAGTTTATGAAGTAAGAAGTTGCTTATTTCGTTTTCCCTTTTTTAAATAAGGCGGACAAAGCTAACATTAGTTATGGTAATTATGATTGATCCCATAAACAGAAGTCTGACACAGACCTTATTTCTTACAGAAATAACTTTTGACCTTCAAAAAAAATATCTTTAGAGCAAAGGAAAACTAAATTCGGTAATACTTAAAGATGAAAAGGAATATAGAATCATAAAAGATAGAATATTCACGTACACATTAATATTAATTTGTATTTTGCTTTTAGACTCTGTAAGAAATCTGCGATAATAATTATTCTCAAGATATAAAGGTGAAAGTTTGTGTGTGTTTGTTGCTCTTTTACGCAAAAATCGGTGAACCGTTTGCAAAGACACCTAATATGTAGATAGCTGCAATCGTGGAATAACACAAGCTTTTTGTCACATAGATATTTGTTTCACCCGCGTAAGTCCCGATCCCGCGGGATTATCGGGATAAAAAATAGCGTATGTGTTATTCCAGGTTTCCAGCTACCTATATTCCAAGTTTCATAGCAATCGGTTCAGCGGTTTTTACGTGATTGAGTAACAAACACATATACACACATCCTCACAAACTTTGAGCTTTATGATATTAGTAGGATTCCTGCGGGATCGTGACTTACGTGGGTAAAACTGCAAGGCGCAGATATAACTTACATTAAATAATTTTCGAATTACTACTTAGGTACTTACAGTATTAAGTGACGTTACTTGCAATTACGAAAAAATACCACTTACCTGAAACAAAAAACATACACATTTACAAAAAAGATAATTAAAGCAAAATTAGCCAGGTATCAGGTACGTTATACTCTTAAAATACCGTATTTACTAAATTAAACGAGTATAACAACAAAATAAATGTATAACAAATATATACGAATATAATGAGAAAAGTATAAAAAAGGAAAACTTTAACGTTGAAGTTGTGTAACTTGGTTGTTTCCACTGAAAAGATTAAAAACGGGGTATAAACCCGTTTCAAAATAATATTTGCGCACAACACGGAAAGTCGGGGTTATAGGTTCAAATCCTGTCGGGTGCAATATTAGGAAAGCTTTTTTTTTTTTAAAACAAAATAATATTTGCAGTTTAAAATGATCCAATGACTTGTCCAACGTAAAGAAGAAGCTTTCAATCCTCCTAACGTTACCATCGATCTTACAAACGCAGCCCACATAAGTAATTAGACCTAATAGATATCC
This sequence comes from Idaea dimidiata, assembly GCA_949358125.1. Classification (NCBI taxonomy): domain Eukaryota; kingdom Metazoa; phylum Arthropoda; class Insecta; order Lepidoptera; family Geometridae; genus Idaea; species Idaea dimidiata. The sequence goes on from OX442334.1 coordinate 685,302, forward strand.
CTTCACAAATTCAATTACGTATCAGGATATAAATAAATGGTTCCGTATCGGGAGGGTGTAGATTCGGGACGTGGTCTTGACATTAACTCGCTTTCGCCTCGGCCTGACCGAGGCCTGGCCGGACGCCAGCCTCCGCAGATGTGGATCTCACTAGAATCGATATTTGTTGACATTGCCATTTTACACCAACAAATGTAGCACGGAAACTTCCATTTTGTTCACCTAGATAAAGAAAGTAGAATTTTCGATGTCTTCTTATTACCTCTGAACCATTGAACCCAGGCGAAAGGCAAAGCTAAGCGTCCACCTTTCGGCATCGTACGCATCTCATTAAACGTATCGTAATATTCATTGTACTGAAATCCGATCTGTACGATGCGGATTGATGGATGCACTTGTGTGACTTTCTATACAATGAATATCACTATCCGTTTGATGCGATGCGTACGGTGCTGATAGGTCACTTAGCTGAATTAAGTCGACATAAGCGGAGTACTTTGTTCACATAGGAATTGATTCACGCAGGTATAGGCAATTCTATTATTTAAACTTGTGGACTTTTATTACCTACACAAAGCATGCTAATAAAAACTTTCAAGTAACAAGACTCGTGCTATGACTCCAAGTTAATAAACTACAATTTTAGCGCCGAAAAAATGTTGATACTACGAGTAACATGAACGAATTTGCCCGGGGGATATAGATTGGATCCGACAAATCCCTTGTATGTGGAAACGTATGCTGACAGGGTATAATATGAGCGTGTGTAGGTCGGATCCAGTCAGTGCGCGTCGGACGAATCCGTTAGTATATGCTCAGCGAACAATAGTCCAATTAGAAGGCTAAGTGCGAAAAAAGCCCACTGAAACTAAACCAACTTATACTCGGAAAAGCTGCAGATAAAGTTGGAGGGATAATGTACGTACTCTTCCTATAGCTACTATTAATTACCATTCACATGGTGGTAGCTGTTCGACGAAGCGCTATTTTCAATTACTTTTATAAAATTATAAGGTACTACTAGGTAAACTGTGCCTTGTGCTAGTGACGAAATATGAATACATTTCATCCCACTTCTTATACCACATTATGTATTTTAAGCATCGTGTAATTTCATCAAAACAAATGGAGGGTATGGTTTGCTAAAAGTGACCCAGCAGAGACCCTTACACGCCGTTCCTTGAATAATGAATGAGACGGATTAATGGGCGACCTGGTTGGTGCCAAAAACGCGAAAATTCCCTGAGAGAGGAAACTGCCGTCTCAAGGATTTAATGATAGATGGTGAGAATTATGCTTGTATTTCCTAGAATGTTTAATCAAGTTATATGGTTAATTCGCTTTTATTTTTAGATAGGTTAGGCATGGTAGAAATAAGTGATCGCAAACTTGTCTCTTTTCTTAAAACTGACTTTGACGAGCCATTTGTCAAATTTCCTACATTTCCTACAATTTATATGACCGGTCTAGAGAAACAATGTATGAAAGTTAGGCAACTGTAAGAGCGCCGACTACTTAAACTGTGGCTTAGATATGAGCGCATAACTTCTATATTTTTTACATTATGGGACACTTTGTTTGAAATTGTCCACTTTGAAACCCAGATCCTAAGCAAATAGATGACAGATGTAGTACACGACCTCAAACTGAGTTCGGGAGCGCGCAAACAAGATTAAATATTGGCGTCCGCATACCTTTGACTTTCAAATGCTACCTGCTAACATTATTTATGATCGATCGATAATACCGTAAACAAAATTATTGCTTATTGACAATAAAATATTGTTGGTACTTCAATAACATTGATCACAGACGTAAACGTAAAACTTTAACCTTTAACTAAATTTTTTGTCTAGATTAGTGGCGTATCACACTGGCGGTTCGCGAAATTTGTAGGCGACTTTATTTTACACCCAAAGCGGGGCTTGAATCCGCTCGCGAACCACCAAGCGCCAATTCGATACCAACAAGAGTAGAGCGTTTGTTATACCAAACTAACGGCCGGCCGAATACAGAAACTCAAAATTTGAGTTCTACTTGAACAATTAAACACCTCTTAAACTCAAATATTCCTTCCTATATTCGGCCGTTACACAATTTACGTCTTACTCACCCTAACACAATAGAAAACACTTTCCCACGGACTCATCTCGCTCACAAACCGCTAGTGTGATCTAATGATTGATAAGGCACTAAACTGTAAAGAAAAAAAACAATATAACGCGTCGCGTCGCACTAATATGATGTCAACGTGTTTGATGAAAAAGACTCAATATTTCACACGAACTGGATGAGATATGGATTACCTAACATCCGCCGACTTACCTAACTCACAGTTTTTTTGCCGTCAAGGAAAAAACTAACGATCTTTGGTTTATCAAACAATTTTATTATACCTACTTATTAAAATATAAATAAGTTTAGTTGTATAGTTAAAACTTAAAAGTTTTACTGTAATCTCTGTTATTTAATTCTATACAATTATAAAAATCAGGACAAAATAAACGTATTGATCAGGTCGGGGAACCCCTTAGCTTACAGGTGACGTCTCGAGGCCACTGGAGTGATATCGATTAGAAATCTATTTACAGAACTGTGCAGTGAACAGTCACTCGATATGGTCAATTACTTCAATTAATAAAGCACTCCATGAAAAAAAGTTTATGAATCACACTGATTATAACGTGTTTCAACTACAATTAATGTTACAAGAAGCTAGATTGAGGTTTTAGATTAACAGTTTTACATATTTTTAGATCCGATCCTATCCGGGAACAAGAAGTCTGGAGAGACGTCGAATCATCGGGTGTTAAAAAACGCCCAATATAATAACAGCAACGATATTAAAACCGAAAAAAAATATTTAAAAAAATAAAAAACCCGACTGCCGTTAAAACTGAAAAGTAAAAAACAAGAAGATACCTAAAGGTAAAGAAACCTTAAAAATCGTTCGACGCATCTAGGAGCCTTAAACAATTGTGGACGCAGTCGGGTGGGACTTCAACACAATTTGGTGTCATTATACTTTACCTTTAAAAGGAGTCCCACCCGACTGCATCCACAATTGTTTAAGGCTCCTAGATGCGTCGAACGATTTTTAAGGTTTCTTTACCTTTAGGTATCTTCTTGTTTTTTACTTTTCAGTTTTAACGGCAGTCGGGTTTTTTATTTTTTTAAATATTTTTTTTATTTAATGCTTTTTAGTTATTAGAGATTAGATACTATTACACCAGAGAAACTCATTAACTCTGGATGTGTATACTCCAGTAGCGAGGACTCGAAATCGGTTAAAGATAGGCTATCTAAAAGCCTTCAATATTATAATAGCTATTCTTTTTGAGTTTTGCTGAGATGGCTATGAAGTAGGCAGGTATTCATCTTAAAATATAATTACCAAATCCGAAAACTTCGTTGCGACTGGTGATACAAAGGCTGGCGGTTTCTTGTCCTAGCGGATTAGCCTTGCTATCCATTATCCATAGCGCGACATTTCAAATTTTTAGTTAATTACTTATTGTAAACATAGTAATTGTTATTTATGTTATCTCTGACAAACTGACAAATCAAACATTCAAATTCCTTCAAAAGTTGAAACTCGGCGTCAAAGTCAAATCGAAAAGTTTTTAAGGAACGTTCCGTTGTCTTTGCTCGGTTTTTATGGTCAAGACAAATCTTGCTTTATAGCGTTTTAAATCTTTATTTTTATTTATTTATTATTTTAATGTACTCTATGTCACTCTCACGGTCATGACGAATCTAACGACGTATCGTTTATCTAAATCGGCCCAGCCGTTTAGGCCCTACGACGGCACAAAAATAGGTCACATACATACATACATACATACATACATACACTCACGGCAAAAACATAACACTTCCTTTGGCAGTCCTGTAAAAAAACAGTTTGACTCCATACCAGCAAAAACCGAAGAACAAGCTAAAAGTTAGATACTAGAATTAATTCCCACGACAATTAGGTACATTTTCAAAAATTTAATCGCGGCGTGGCTCGAACTCGCGTCTCTGCGTATGTACCGCAGCGTGTTATCGAACACCACGCAAGTTCCCTGTCTACTTTTTTCAATTTGGCTTATTTGTTTCTAGTAATGGCTAGAGCAAAGCAAATTTGCATGCTTACAATGTTTTATAATCATACTCAATTTCGGGATTTTCCGACATCCTACTTAATATTATAAATCCAAAAATCTGTTTGTTTGTTTGTTTGTTCCCTCTTCACGGTCAAACGGCACGACCGATTTGGATGAAAATTTGCATAGGGATAGTTTAAATGATGGAGAGTAACATAGGATACTTTTGATCCCGAAAATCCCGCGGGATCGGGACTTACGCGGGTGATAATATTTATTAGATGAAAATTTGCATAGGGATAGTTTAAACCTACTTAATATTATAAATCCGAAAATCTGTTTGTTTGTTTGTTTGTTCCCTCTTCACGGTCAAACGGCACGACCGATTTGGATGAAAATTTGCATAGGGATAGTTTAAATGATGGAGAGTAACATAGGATACTTTTGATCCCGAAAATCCCGCGGGATCTGGACTTACGCGGGTGATAATATTTATTAGATGAAAATTTGCATAGGGATCTTTTAAATGATGGAGAGTAACAAAGGATACTTTTGATCCCGAAAATCCCGCGGGATCGGGACTTACGCAGGTGATAACTATTTCTTAGATGAAAATTTGCATAGTGATAGTTTAAGTGATAGAGAGTAACATAGGATACTTTTGATCCCGAAAATCTCGCGGGATCGGGACTTACGCGGGTGATAATATTTATTGGATGAAAATTTGCATAGGAATAGTTTAAATGATCGAGAGTAACATAGGATACTTTTGATCCCGAAAATCCCCCAGGATCGGGACTTACGCGGGTGATAACCATTCAATGAATGAAAATCGACACAGGGGTAGGATAAGTGATGTAGAGTGGCATCATCATCATCGTCATCCATCGTCATCGTCATCCTTCGTCATCGTCATTGTCACTTACTGACGAAATACAAACTTTAACTTACTTCACCTACCTACCGCAGTGCAAAAATCCACACTTAAACGGACGACCAGGGAAGTACTGATGATGCCAGGCGCGGTAGCGCCTAGCTTCAACAGTACTTCAATGGGCGACCGTTTAAGTGTGGATTATTGCATTGCGGTAGATAGGTGTTCGAACAACGCGGGATCGCGACTTGCGCCGGTGAAACCGCGGGGCGCAGCTAGTTAGCAGTAAATTTCAGTTACTCGTGATGTATTGAAATAGTGTTGAATATTCTTTAGAATGGTAAGGGATCGAAAATGCTCCGCACGAGTGTGTCGCCTTCTCGGTCATATTCCGAAAACGTGTGTATGTTCACATCTCTCTGGGATAAACACGTGATGAGAAATCAAACCAAGCAATCGAATCAATATTTCAAGCCACTACTTATGAATTCAGAAGGCTTGCATTTAGGGAGTGATCGATGTACTCCATAGAGATGAAACACTTACCTATTTATAATGCAATTAGCTGACCATATTTAGTTAATTTAATAGAAAATGTTTGCGATAATTATTGTATACATTATTTTTAGTTACTTTTCCTGTTTATGGATTTATATTATAGTTCGATTCGAATTTAACAACCCTTCGCTCAGCCCTTCGCCGAGTAATTGCATTTCGAACTATCACAAATTTTGTTTTAAATATTTCTTTAGTTTATTGCCCAAGTTATTTTACTGACAATATTTCCATTAATAGTTCATTTCTTCTTGTAAATATTTCTAGAACTTACATTAGATAAAAAATACAAGGATAAGTCACGATCGGGATCTATGCGTGTTAGGATCGGGAAATGTGTAGATGAAACCACGGAGTACTGCTAGTTTGACTAATTTGGAAGGGAATCAAAACAGCTGTAGGTGTAATTACACTGTATATCATCCCAAACGGCTACGATAACACGTTCCAGTTTAGAAAATCTTGGAAACCCAATCAAGGTGTCCGTGCCTGAAGACAGAGATCGTAAAGTCTACGCAACTTGGAAATATTTGAGAGGACAATTATAGGGGCTTATTCTCTTGATTACTTGCTGTTGTGAGCAAGCTATAGTCTCAAGATAGTTCATATTTTTCTAGAATAGATTTACAATTTGTAAAATCATTTCACAAAATTTTGTTAAAACACGGTGTATAGTGTTTTCGTTAAAAAAATATTTATTGTTTTTAGTATTAAGTATTTGTTGTTAACAGCATTAGAAATACATCATCTTCAACTGTCTAGTTATCACGGTTTATGAGATAGGTACAGCCTGCAGACAGACGGACAGTCGACTCTTAGTAAAAGGGTCCCGTTTGCTTATGGAACCCTAATTAACTGTTCTGACTCTCATTTTCCACATATTTTTAGAAACCGTTAAAGACTATCTTATGAAATAGTTTCAGGACTTCTTGTTCAGGAATTCTATAGACCTTAATTGACCATTTACTTTAACAATCGCTAATTTTAACGCCATTAAAAGCCCTGTAATTTCATTGTGCCATCTATCAATATGTATTGAATCTTAGGAAAGTGTAACTTTACTCGTGTTTTACCGTTTTAAGACAGTTGACCTTATCTTCCTTCTTTCTTTAGTTATTATTCGAGATCTGTCTCGTGCAACTGAGGGTGAGACGATTGAACTGCCTGTAATCAGCAGAATAAGGCCCCTGAACGTAAATAAGTACTCTAGCCCTAACTATACCTACAACGGAATACGACTCCATTTTTTCTCTCATTTGCCGGAAGCCGTCAAACAAGGTTAGCCGTCAAACAAGGTTAGCCGTCAAACAAGGGGTAATGAGACCTGTTATAATTGATGAGTACAATAAGAGATGATTCATATTAGAACGGGCTGTGGACGAGCCGGGGTGGGGACGGGCTTTTATGTAAGAAAATCGAAACGGACGCGGCACGTCTGTCGCGTTCTTATTAGAACAGGTCGTACTGCTTTTGTTCATACAAAAAAGCCCGTCCCCGCCCCGGGCCGTTCTAATTTAAATCATCCCTAATAGAAGCCACTGCGGTTGTGCCCAATGTTTCAAGTCTGGGAGTCTAAATACAAAGCCAACCCTTAAATACTAGTAAAAGCTGAGACGAACTAAAACCCAAAGAATTTCCACACCGCTAACACGAATACATGTTATCAATGTAGTATTTGGCGTTGATAAATAAAACGTCGTGGCAACTGCGGGCGGCAGTACTTTTAAATTTACTATCTTTTTGTTTGATAACGAAACAAAAAGATATTACCTAAATGCCCATGATTATAGACTAACATCATTATTTTCACTACTCAAAAGGCAAGACAGCATTCTATTAATGTTATATGCGAAAGTTGGTGTGTAAATAAATAAATATGTAAGTAAACGAGTATGTTTGCTACTTCTTCACCAAAAACTACTCAACCGATTGCTATGAAACTTAATATGCAGATAGCTGGATATTTGAATGATACATAGGTTACTTTTATCCCGATATTTTTAAGGGATCGGAACTTACACGAGTAAAATACAGGGATAATATAGAAATATCGCACAAAAATTGAGTCGGATAAAACATGGCCCATATTCCGTTTTTAATTATTTTTTTAATAAGAGGGACGTCGGCCTAGCAATTTAAAATAACGCATAATCTGCTTTTGTACAAAAGCTCGTCAACCTGGGACAAATTGATCAACACACAGCCTAAGCCACTGGATCGAGAGACATGAAATTTGTATTCATTGCGATGTAAAGGTATAAATAAATTCTGTGACCAACACACAGCGCCATCCAGCCCCATGGTAAGCTGCTAAGCTTGTGTTACGGTGACTAGACAACGAATATACTACTTATATTTATTTTTGTAAATAATAATAATAATAGGCCTTTTCATCTTATTTTAGATGATTTATACAGCGCAAGCAACTTTTAATCCATGCTATTTTATGGCGCTGTTTGCCTGGGCATTGTTAGGTGGAGTAGGTTTGCCCAGCACATATACCACCCTCCCAGCTTAGTCAGCCATGCCCAGAGGAAAGAACTGGTCAATACGTCTGGAGCTAACTAGGCCGTGGGTTTCCTCACGATGTTTTCCTTCATCGTATGAGCGATGTTATTAACGCACATAACTTTTCCGCAAGGAAAAAGACATTGGTGCGCGGCCAGAATTCAAAACCACGACCTTCGGAATGAAAGTCGGGGTATCTACCACTAGACCAACACCGCTCTAAATACATACACTTTAATACACTTAATACCGCTTTTTGTAAATACATACATAATTATACATAGAAAACACCCAGACCAGATACAAATATTTATTTGTAAGCATAAATATTTGCACCCAGCGGGAATCGAACCCGCAACCTTCTGCATTGCAACCAAGCGTTCACCCGACGCGCCACAGAGGTATCCAATATGAGTGTTAGGAAATCCCGCGGGATCGGGACATACGCGGGTGAAACCTCAAACTACAACTAGTTTCTCAATAAAATAACAAAATAATCAGACTGCAATGTCATCTAAAAGCAATCTCAACAGAACACTCCACATTTTCATTTGATACGTTCCGTGTTCGCGACTCGCGACTCCGCGATGGCATCCCAATTCATTTATTCCGACATGTTCTATTGCCTTTAAAGTAGATCAGACCTGAATGGAATTCAAATAATATGGAATCAACTCGCTAAACGAGTGCAAACGCAAGTAATGGAATAATTATTGGCACGTGCAGCCTGTCAGAGTCCGGCGATAAGATTACAGTTGACTAGTTTCCTTACAAGAAATTGTCCCTAAGCACAGTACAAAGATTATACTACTATGCATCTAGCTAGTAGCTAGTCGCTTGGAATGCATCGAAGTGAACAAACGTTAGTTTTATGTCACGAAAGTCGCTAGGCGACTTGTTAGCCTTTAGGCGTAAGCGAGCCTCCTGTAAATGCGGACGTAGCCTTAGAGCATAAAAAGAGTTTTTTTTGTCTCGTAAGAACAGTTGTCATCTTCTACTGCGCACCGTCACTCTCCATCACTAGTTAAAACCTTTTCACTTAAATGAAACTGTTTACGGCCGGCATATTATAGAATCATTCAAAAAAATATTTCGGAAGTATAGATCAATTTCATCTCCATTCGAAAATACGTGGCCGTCTCTTGCGGACTTAGAGAAAGCCGTCACTCAAACCGTGGAGTACATTGAATAACTTAGTACACATGCCGTTGTCGAGTGTGCTGAGATTTTTCTGTAGAGTCAACCTACGGCGGCGGCCCACCGATATTTCTACTATGCTTTATGTAAAGGGGTAACCATTATCTACAAACTTTGATTAACAGATGAATAAACTATTTATCGTTACCGCGACATGTAGTTCTAATGGCGACAGACTCAAACGAATGTAACTTAGTCATTTGTTCATTTAAGGATGATACCTTAAGTTCGTTTGTGTGTATGTACCCTCTTCACGGTCAAGCGGTTCGCCCGATTTGGATGAAAATTGGCATAGAGATAGTTTAAGTGATGGACTTTCGATCTCGATAACCCTTTGGGATCGCGACTTAACCGCACGGCGCAGCTAGTCATTTATATATACACTAGCTGCGCCCCGTGGTTTCACCCGCGTAAGTCCCGTTCCCGTTGAAATTTCGGGATAAAAAGTAGCCTATGTGTTATTTCAGGTCCCCAGTTAACTACATTTTAAATTTCATCCAAATCCGTTCAGCCGCATTTGCGTGATTGAGTAACAAACATCCAAACACACACTTTCACATTTATAATATTAGTAGGATTTAAGAAGAGGTTTTACATTAGCAGCGTGAATTAATGTTAGCAGTCAAATATGAACAAAATGTAGTATTTTAGAATTATAATAATTAGTATATAATAACAGCGCCACGCGGTTTCACCCACATAAGTCCGTACGAAGGGGCATGGTCTGTGCAAATATAGATTATAAATAAGAAAAAAAAAAAAAAAAAAGAAGAAATGAAAAGAAATGGCATAAAAATATTTGCGAATCAGAGTCGAATACGTTTGTACTGAGAAAGAGTAATAATCCTTTCCTATTAATCCTCCTCCTTAAATACTTAGTGATTTAATAGTCAATTACACCCATTATTAAAACACTCGAATACTAATGGGTACTGTGTAAATAAATTAACCTAACACATTATTTATGATGTACACTGATAAATACATTACCTTATCAAATGCCAGTTACACGTGGGATTAGGTATCGGTACTGTATCTAACGTAGGACTAAATAACTAAGCACATAGCGCCACCATAACTAAATCTAGGAATTAACCTTGTTGGAGAAAGGTTACCATAGAAGCGCCTTGTTCTAACAAAAACGGTAACAAAAATTAGACATAAATTCGACTGCTGCCTAAAATACATAAATGCATCGCGCTCTTGCTTCAAACCCGCGGTAATTTGGGATGAATTGAATTTTTGTAATCGTGAAAAATGAAGTAAACAAACAAAATGGGCTATAGTAATGTGATGTGTGGTGTAGTGGATCGGCTACTGAGGGAACTATGGTTATTATGGCGCCTGCCGTAACAATGTTCAATAAACACGTAGAAATGGCAAAATATATACATTAATATTATATTAACGTACTACATTTGTATAATTTGAATTTTCAAATTACCTTGATACTGTAGTTGACAATAATTGGACGTTTTCGAGCGAACACACCTGGTATCGGTGGAGCCACGCACAAATATCGCCCGCGCATGTTAATTAAATTAACGAGAACGAGTGTGAAATTTTGTTGCAAACGCGAAAATCTCATCATTTCCATGATTGAAAGATATTACATGCCTACTGTTATTATGAAAAAACCTTTGTAATGTACTACACAATTGAGTTTGATGTTACAAAGAAATCAATAGATATTCACTGCAAATGTACAGAGATATTCACAGTATTCAAATATGTACTCGTTCGTATAAAACGTGCATACCTATAAAATAAAATCGACGTAAAATGGAAAACATCACCATTTCATATGCACTCCCGACGAGCGGCGACGGCGAGCGTTTACAAAGTGATTTTAACTATTAAAATTGTATTTTAGGAAATACTTTATGAAAGTTTAAAAATGTAACGTAATATTCAATTTTCGAAAATTAAATCTGCGACCTAAAGAAACAATTAACTTTCACAACTTACGCTGAAGTTCCGAATTTTGAAAAAATCCTTTATTAGTGGATACCTATACATACCTATACATACCTTACACATGACAAAGAACGCTCTCAAATCCCTAGGACCAGCGATTTGAGATCTGCTTTGCTATATAAGTAGTTCAGTGATTAAGTCATTTATTCAATGAACTTATTGACAAAAAATTTAAAAGGTTTATAACTTGAGAAACCATATACGTAAGTTTATTTACTGTACCAGATTTTGAGACCGATTGATACCAAACTGAAGAAGTGCGATACCGCGCCGCCGATTTGGCTCACTGATACCAACAAAGAGGATGAATTTTCTTGTTTGCAAGAGGAGGGTCGCGGCAGACGGCAGTTTAGTTGCGTGCCGATAGCCGACGCGAGCTGACGTGTTCACCGCACCTACCACCCACAGCACTTTCACTCTCGGAAAACTTGAACAGTGAAATTCCAGTGCGATCAGTGTTTGTTCAATGATGTAGCATTGTGTTGCTCGCGACAACCACGTCGTCGAGGTAAATATCAAAGGCGGTCCGGACCGGACTCTATCCGTGTTTACTGAACTACTTCGGCCCGTTCCCCGGTGGAATGAATCCATTTGAATATTTACACTTTAATGAAAACGCTCGGAAACTTTAATGAGGTATCGATTCGATTCGCGCTCGGGATATCACTTAGTTGAGAAAAACAGTGTTTCATATTCATGTTGGAAAATAAATAAGTTTCTGTTTATTTATGTAAGTAGCTGGCATTCGTGTTAATTAATTAATTAATAGGTTTAAAACGAGAGGTTAATAAGGGTGGTAGTTTACCGCCAAAATGTACAAATTAAAGCAAAGAAACTCCGAAGCTCCAGACAGGCTTACGTAAGCTTTCGCCGGCTCCCCACCCGCTTGAGCTTATGTAACTGCCTCATTTCTAAACAAATTTATATCCTCCTTCACAATTTTAGTATCCAAGCATTGACCTCCAAATAAACTATGTAGGTACCTACCTACTATGTTCATACAAGATTCACGAAAATAGTACTGGTTAGAGGCGTTTCGGAACCTACAAGACAGATAGCGGTACTCAATTAACTTCAGATTCTTATTTGTTTAGGAAGTTATCTGTTTCTCACGGGTATTCCCTCGATAAATTAGGCAATCGCAAATAATGAGAGGTAGAATTCGTTCCGAGGCTAGTAGCTTATAACTATTTTCTGTGTTAATATGTGCAAAGGTTGATGCATTCTGTGCACGCGATCTAATGGAACCAATAGCTGCGCCCTTGATTGCGTTCCTCCCAGAATTATCAATGAAGATACTGAGCAATAAACTCGAATTAGTTTCTCAACACGTTCCCGACTAATGGCCACATAACGCCTCTGACTAATGGAATTAGAAGGTGTCAATACAGATTTTACTATAAACATCGTAGTTACAAATTCATTACGGCAACACAATAAATCTAGCAGGGATTTATCATAGCCCCCTAAAGGCAATTAAGAATTATTATCTGATGTTACGGTCCACTTTATGATGACCTCTCGTCAAATATTATTCAAATTCGTGCTTATTTTCTGAACATTAGGGTTCTAAAAATACGGTTAATGCTATGAATTTTGTATGACTAATTCCATTAAACAGAATTGAGTGTATCAATGCCGCCTCGGGAGCCCTTGTGGACGTTTTTGCTTTAATTTGGGGTCGCGGGGCAGCAGCTGAGCACACATTGACAACGGAAATAGGTTTACTGTGTTCCTAAGGACAACACATTTTTACGACTCGTCTGTAGATCGGCACACATTTGAGTAGCTACAGGAATGCTGTGTGCACGTCGCTTAGCCACTTTCACGTTTTATGTGCCGCTGAAAATCTCGACTCGAAGAGAAAATTGCATTCTATACTTTAATCTTTCTTTTTTAATATCCTAAGGGAATCCTTTTATTAGGAAATTAAATATAGGAGTAATTTGTAGTCTCAATCAAGTTCAGTTAAGATATTAATAGGTATTCGTTGAGATTAGTGCAAATATCCAGTGGGTAGGTTAGGTATCTATACGTAGTGGTTTAACTCTAATAGCCAATATCAGACGAGACTGATTGGAATCCAATTAGAGATCAATAACCGCCTTGCAGTGATGGTTCCACCACACTTAATGATAACGGTAATAGATATTGTAAATTGAATTCTGACGGACAAAGGAATCTATTTTATTTTACTATCTATTCCTGGGTTTTCGAGATAATTGAAACTTAATAGGTACAATACAAATACTTTATTTTATTTTGTATTGTTTTTAGTTTCGATTAACGCGTAATCTAAGGAATGGATAATTTAGAGATCCTGTAATATATAATTTATTACAGGATTAATCTTCTATTCCTTTATATTTTTTGGTTTTGAAACGAGCTGATAAAGATTAAAGACGTCATAAATTTTGTAAGAAATAGTGTAAATTGTTGAATTACGTCTTTTTATAAAATATTTATAACTCCCTACAATATTTGACACTCAATTTCAATTTCGCGATGGACCAAAAACTTCGCGCGTAGGAAGTCCAATGAGAAACAACATCTAAGTTTTCCTACTATAAAACTTCGACACGGGGATCGAGAAAAGTTGGTAGATTGCATAGTATTGCACGTGCCTTGCACTTCAGTCTTCGACTGCAAATAGAACTCCACTGACATCTATACAGTACAATAAATACGAGGCTGTCTGTTTGTTTCTTACATATTCATCAATTGGCTTCTCTTTTGGAATCAGTATAATATTGATCAGCCGTTGTGCAAATCTAGAGGAAAACGTGAATAAATCAATTGTATAAAAAAACATAGGTAACTTTTTTGCTTAAGGAAATATTTTATATGATGTTTCAAACACTATTGTGTCGGGCAAAATTTATCGTTCTAAGAATTTATGAGCCGGTCTTATTTAAAAACATTATCAGTCAACTAAATTGATTACTTTTTATGGTCAGTGTAGGACTGTAGGTACAAAGTGTAAGTTTTTGCAAACATGTTTATTGATGCTACGCTGATATAGGATTTGATTGTGGGGCATCCCATAAGTTTACGAGTTTTTACTATAGTCAACGCTATGGTAAAAACTCTTGTTACCTAACAGTGATCAAACACTCATTAGTATCCGTTGTCTAGTACCCATAGTACAAGCCTTGTGTTTAGTTTAGGGCTTGATTGTGCTCTGCGTAACGTCGTGGAATATGTATTTAATATAAAATCTACTGACTAAAGCCCCGTCTTATCTCTCAGGGTACGGACCCATAAACATACACTTAAAGATTTTATTTTATTTAAAAAAAACATCTAGTTGTAAAAATAGTTGTTAAACACATATGAGCCCTAATACTTAAAGAGTAGTGCACGGTATAAAGGTAGATAGACACATTCAAAGCACACAATACTGAGTTTTATAACTATAATAAAGGAGTAAAGGCTGTCGACACAATGCCTGAGAGCTAACAGACTCTTTACGGGATCACTTTGTTATGAACAATCTTGGGATTACAACAGAACATGCTATAGAATAACTTACTACCTTCAAGATAGTTATGAAAGGGACCTACGACACAGCCTACGACGTCAAGCGCGATGTTTCCTTGAATGACGCGCGGGAAGCGTTACGTAATAGGGGGTTTTCTTACAAGCATATTATAGTTTGATGGCACGCACTTGATAAGAAATGTTTAGATTTTATTGAATGTATGGAGTACTGCGAGCGGATTAGCTTTAGACAGACGAACTTATAAACATCGTTTTGATTATAATTTACTATTATTCTGAGATTTCGAATATAAATAAATTTGTCCTTACACCTGGATAGACAGACTGCAAGATCTTATAAGAGTTTTTTAGGGGTACAGAACCGTAAAAAAGAACATGTTCATAACTGATGAATAATTTGATTTGAATTTTAGTAGACGCTAGTAGAATTCTCGTAATCAATCCTTGTAGTTTTTTTTATCCAAATGGTAGCAGCAATATATAATTTGGACAAAACAATATGTAGTTATGTGATTGATATGTTTTTTGTTTTACGTTGGATAAAATAAATACCCAAAAACATATACTTATTTTTGAATTGCGTTACTATTTCAGTCGGCACTTACAAAAAGCTAATTGCTCAGTTGATAACTTAAATTATTATCGTTGTACTTACAGAGTTACAGTAATTATTTATTTGGTTATTTAGTTTTACGTAATAAGTTTAAATTACACCTAGAGCAGCAGAGCTCAAGGGCATCTTGCTCAAGAATTATAGCTGTACTTACAAACGATCTTAAGAAAATTAAAGCATTATTGTGACAAAGAAAAGGAAAAAATTATGTTTATTAGGAGACAAGCACACATCCACAAAATAAAAACATACATCCGAATAGATAACCACCTCCCTCCTTTTTTCGAAATCGGTTAAAATAAGTAGATACAGAACAACTATGAAAGGAATGATAATTAATTGTATTTTATTCGTAGTACGAAATAACACTTTACTATTTCATAAAATACTACGTATTGATTTCATTAATTGTATTTAATTAATTTCTTAATTACTCTATGTAAGGCATTTGACATGTAAATTTTTAATTTACGAAATAAAGACTATTGACTATTGGAATCATTAGGCAAAAAAAATATTCGGAAACAATACTTTAATCATTACAGAGAAAACACATGTGGAGTTACACTCTAAAAGCGAGTGTACCCGCGAGGTGCTACTAACATTCAGCTAAGATCTAAATAATGTCCGACAATAATTGTTGAACCAATTTTTAATTGTATTTACCTATACCTACAATTGTTATCCCAATTAAATATTCATTGAAAAAAATACCCCGACATCCCCGAGGTTTTAAAGTAGAGGCACGGGAGCCACCCATGGGGATTGCGATGTTCAACAAATATTTATATTGAAGCAACAAAATAAACTTCATAAGCGAATTCTTCAAGTTTTTTTAGTCCTTATTAAAGTTTCCTAGTGCCATTAGGCCCGTGTAAATTTCAATTATTTTTTGACCTCATCTCACGATGCGAAGATGAAGTCAACGATCTAACATGCTTGCTAAAAGATACCCTATTTACACTCGACTAAAGTAGTAATATGTGATCAAGAGTTATTAAGGGGATGATATTACACAGATATCACAAGTTCATCGTGAGACCAATTAAAAAAAAACTCGATTCACAAGGCAAAGTATAGGTACATACAACTTTCAAACGATTGAACGTAATTTCATGAAACATTCACATTTTAAATAAAACTGTTCATCCTCATCCTATAACAGTCTACATGTAGCTAACTAATAAAAAATTATATACGGGTCAAATTGAGAACCTTCTCATTTTTTTGAAGTCGGTTAAAAAACCTTTCTTTGCATCGCGCAGTTGGGTAAAAACAAGCGGGTAATACTTACGAGGGTTCCTTTTAAGGAATGGAACCCTGAAAAGGTTTTGAACTGAATTCTAAGAGACTTAAATAAAAGTTTAATTCAATCTCCATTAATGTGAATCCACTAAATTAAGTTTTCGCGCCCTGTTGAACATCGTAGTAGATAAAATGAATAAAATAACTAATTTCAAAGTCTCTCAGACACGACGGACTATTGTCTAACAGACTTATTGAATTGATACCAAAGACAGCGATAATTACAAGTTTTTCAATATGTACGAGCAGGGAATTTCATTTTAAAACAAACAGAAAATCACTTTCGCGGGCTTCTCTGTGCTTCGGAAGGCACGTCATGCCAGTCCCGGTTGTTATATCTACTATCAGTCATTAGGTCAAGTTAGAAGCCTTAAGGCGACCTGAAAACTCTATAACACTAGGTGAGCCACACCACTAAGCGAAAATAAGAACTGATAATAATTATTTATATTTCTGATATCGCAAAGATCGAATTATTCCGAACATCACCGTTAAGAGTCCCAATATTGTCCAAACATTACAGAGAGATCGTGTTCGGAAACGAGTCACTATTTCTAGACGAAATGTTACAAATAATGTAATTGATAATTTAGCGAAAAAACTCTCATTACTCGGCTTAAATATAGACGATAAGCGTGTCTTGGGTTCAGTTCATCGACCTTACGATTAACTTTACTTTCAACGTTACAATTTTATCAAACGAGCAGTTTCAGCTCGTTTTGATGGTTCCGAACGATAAACTAATGGTAGGATACGAGTACACGAGAACCATCTCGAGTTACCGTATTCAATTATTGAGGACGTGTCCCCGCATTTATGTTTCTACATATTAAATTACAGGAATTATTATCGAAGCCAAAATGTTTGAATGTTCAACATTTATCCATTAGTATATTTTATAGATCCCAAATGGCAGGGGTTAGTCCACACGCGTTTGGTTTACAAATGATTAATTATTATTGTGGAAAATTTGACACTAAACCTGGGGATTAGGCACAATTTGTCATGTTTTATAATTATAAAAGTACTAAGAAGAAATATATCCATATTTTATTAAACTAGATTAGTAACTGTTATAGCTGTCTAGCAGCTAGATGAAATGGTTAATTACTATTTTGTCACTTTCGAAATAGACTAACATAGGAGAGACGCCTCATATTGTTTCACTGTGGTAGCATCAAATGTCTGTGATTTCGCTAGAGAACACTAAAACAGGTGATACTGAGAAATATTTGGCAAACATTCTAAAATTGACTCTAAAATTGGAAGACACGAATCATCAAGATTAGGTACGAGTACTTGTTTGAAGGTCTGTTCGTACTAATGTTGCCTAGTGAATGAAATGAATACAGAAAATTACAAATTAAATTTTAATACTTATTATGGTTATGTTATAAAATTTATGAAATGGTAAGGTGGTAAATCGCTGATCATCTCAACTTTTAGTTTGCAGTTTGACCTAGTTAATGCATTTTTATTTAATTTATGGATATCTACAAAATGAATCAAATATTAATTTTAAACAGATATACTTGTACTATCTCAAAATTCCTTATAGATAGGTATTCAAATTTCATGTTAAATTTTCATGACATTATGAAAATTGTATACGTACAGTACACAGATTACGTTTCACGAAACCGGCTAATGCGAGCTCGTAAAAGAATCCATTATGGTTTTTTAAATAATCCCTGCCATGGCAACACAGAGCATAAAGTTTAATGCTATTACTCTTTCATTATGCTATGGTTTTGAAATCTTAAAGTATGATTGTCGGTTTTGAACCGAAAGATCTCAACAAGTTTAAAGAGCTTTGTCTTACCGCGTCTTAATTAAGACTGGAGAATTCTTGATTGTAAGTAATTGTTCAGTTACTTATATGTGTAGTTTACGACTTATGACAAGATGAGGATGATCTCACGGAACTTTTTACCGTCTGTTTGTTTTAACAACTTCGTTCCCGACAGATCAATTTGGGCGAATAATGAAGCAATTCTTTTAGATGTTTTGCGCTGTGTCACGCCACACGATTATGTTGTTGATTAGTCAATTTTACAATTGTCATATATATATATATTTTATTCTACATTGGTCTACTCGTATTACATTGTCTAAAAGGAACGAGCTTAGACTGATCTATTCCTGGCAAGGGACTTGTCATTAATCTACTGCAGTTGCAGTTTGTCATCGGGCCCGAGCTTCTTTGTAATTTTCCACTATCTCCTATAGTCAAGCCTTACTAACATTCTAATAAGCTTTAACTTCGGAACCATCTCGGGCACTAGCAACATCAAATTACGCTACTAATTGGAAATTACTCACTCTTGTAAAAACTTCTAAACAAATTCCCGTTAGCAATGTCGCTTGGTAAAATAATGAGCTAGACGTTATCGATCGGTGGTTTAGTTTCCGTTTCGTAATCTAATAACACATTGGCAATCACTTATTCCGTCAATTCGATTAAAAGCGAAAGTCTACCAGGTAAATTACCATTTATATACACTGGAGATATTTAGCAAGATAACATGGGTTTTGTATAAGGAACCTTGTTCGGGTCGACCTTTATATTTAGTCAACTATAGCCAGAACGGTATAGAACGGCTCTACATCAGCAGTTTCCATTTAAACTTTAATCTTGGAATACAAAGCGCACGTAATATATGCCTGTGTTAAGCTTGATAATATAAATAGATAGCCCGATAGCAATCTCAATTTTGTCCTAAATTATGAACAATTTGCCACGAATATAACATTAAAACTAAAAGTTAGACGTGTAAAATAAGTTTTTGTTTTAGATCTTAATATTTCAGATAGAAACACCTCCTTTCGCAAGATAGACATACTTTACATAGGTATTTCAATATATTTCGTTTAAAAATGCATGGTAATCCTTAATCGATACAACCGAGCGCAATATTACTAACAAAGTAAAATTATTAATGAAATGAAATGATGATATCAAACATAATGTACATTTGTAAGAGTTCAGTAGCAGAGTAGGCACCGGACGCGACAGACGAGACGGTAACGACACGGAGCATTACGTAAAGGTCGCTAACAGTACAAAACTGTTTTACTATATTACATCTCTTATGTAACTCATAGAGTAACGACCAATTTCTTTATCGTAAATAAAAAGTTGAAGTATCTGTTTATCTAAAGTGACTTCCCAAGCCTAACACGTAGCACGTTGTGGATAAACCCGCTTACATAAACCTCTAAGTAACTTTGAGGTTTACTTCCAATAAAGGATTGACCAAGTCACTGATATTCTGTTCTACGGATATTTTTAACTGAATACAATTATCGGTCGGCGGATATTTTAACTAAATACAAGTATCGGTGATCTATCACTTCATAATAAATTCTTTGATAATTGTTAGAACATATCCTTTAAATGTAGACAAATCCAAAGAGAAACTGGCAATAAAGCTAACAAAAAAGAACAAAACTAAAACAACAATACACAAACCAATACGATGCATGATTGATTACTGGCATGTCGGCCGACGCAGTTTTGTGTTTTTTGTTCGGAATTATAAACTACCATTGTAATCTATGAATTCATTGAATCCAATGTTTTAAAAACTTTAAAGATGAGTAACAAAACTCCGACAGCCGCTTTTATTCTTAAACATTGATAAGTTTTTGATGCTAGAAATATTATATTTTAAAGGAAAAATTCATCCTCCAAAATTCATTCGCGACGAGATTTGAACTCGCGTCTCTGGGTTCAAATCTTGTCAAGAGTGAATTTTTGAGGATAAATTTTTCTTTTAAATATTTCTAGTTGATATGCCACGAGCAATAAAACAAATTATGAAAAAGTTTTTGAAGGTTCAGAAATGAGATGAGAAGCATTATCTATAGCTGTAGGTATATGCGCATAATAACACAGAGACCTTCTTATCTTAAAATAAGAGTTACTCACGCCGGAAAAAAAACATATTAATGTAATTAATAAAAAATATATTAATATGTATATTACTTCAATCGAACATCTATGATTTTGTAATCACATATTTGCAGTACAATTGTATTACGATAGCGTAGGTCGGTGAAATCAGTGCGTTTGTCTGTCAATATCAACGACATTGATTAGTGGTACTAGCGCGGAATATTAATAGGTTGTCATTGGATGGTAAAGGGCATTTAGCCCTACCTATGCGTCGGCCTGTGACCGGAATATTAGGGTCTTGATTGTCTGCAACGGATTGCACTGTTGCATTTATATGAAGCAGACACGAAATATTTTATAAACTAAGTTCTTAAATGTGCTTCGCATAAGATCTTCATGGAAGATTTAGTTTCTAGCTTCAAGCTTCCAAGAAAGCTAAAAGACTGCTATTCTAAATCTGTCTTTTAGAATGGTTAGTTTATTGGCAATTTACGACAAGAGGCTGTTTGCAGCTCACTTTTTACGAGATTTTAAAATTGTTTTAATTAATTTTAGAAATGAAAGTCCAACATTGAGGTCAATCAGTTCGATCTACAATACATCAAAAGTGGGGAAATTGTAGAAATTGCTAACCTAACCTATCCATCATTGTCGACTGTACAAAGGACATGCGACAAAATTGTAAACACGCTCTTTGACATTTCATTCATCAATCCGTCATTCATTATTCTGCACCATTTCCTTTCAATAAATAAAAAACATGATTTTTTCTCTTTAAAAAAAATCAAAAGCTTTGAAGTTTGAAAATTTAAAAGTACTCCAGTTAATTTGAAGCTTTTTGATCACTGTAGGTCGGTTCTTGCACAAATTAGGTTAATGGTAATTCGATCAGGTACAGAAGTAGGTATGTAGACCATTAAACTCATTGAATAGAGCTACGGTATGTTACAATTTAATACATTTTAATTTGAGTATATCAGTGGAACTGTATTCATTCACGCGAGAATAATCTTCATTATTTTGTCCGACATAAATTGCCGTGAAATTGAATCAGCAATTCCACACAGGAGCACACGAAAATAAATGGACTGCTCATAATTGCAATGCTCATTAACTGAGCCGCCGTCGGTCGTACATACACCAACCGCTAACATTCCAGATGTTTTTATCCAGTAATGATAATCCAACGTTTTTATTGCGAAATGTTTTAATTTTCAAAATGGAAAGTGTTGATGGGTATATTAAGTAGCCATAATGAAGCGAAACAAGTAAGACTTTGATCAGTGCCTATTTGAAATTCAGATTGAAGTCGTCAGCTCGGCCGAGGCGACCAACGCTGATGTAATTGACTTTGTCAGTTCCAGCCGCATTAAATATTTCATCGACAACTCTACCGAGTAAACGAATACGACAACAATGTCGAAATATTTTATTCATGACAACTTCTAACTAACATAGTACATTCCTATGTCGGCATATATTTGTACACGTAAACAAACATGTCGCTTTCGTCGACGACATACTCGTGTATATTCTTTAGAAAATAATCGTCGTGTCGGTCAGCAATATTTTAAATAAATAAAGGTAGAGCTTTCGTAGAAAAGCAATAATAAACAAACAATAATATGAAGACCCTCAAGGACACAGCCTTGAACTGCTATACAATAACTCATTCGGATAAACTTTATGTGCTGTGTAAGACCTTCGTCTGAAAATACTTAATTCATGTATAGCGGTAGGTAGGTACGGCAATCGATTAGACCAGACGGAGAGCTATTATATTCTCAAATATAAATTATTCATTGGCGAGTCAGGCAGGGAGCATCGGCGCATTTCGTATCCAGCAGACCCTTTGAAAGTTCATAATGTGATTTAAACCATGCTTGAACAGGAGCATCTACAAAGTAAGTTTTGCGAAGTAATTTGCGAGGGTGACGCGCCCTTGCATACAGAATGTCGACTTACGCCTAGCCGCGCCGCTGCGCTGTTTGTAAACGCTCTTATGCACTTCAAAGAGCTGCATCGTTACGACTGCACGTCCTTCAATGTTCCGTCTAACGATTATGTTTTCGTTTACAGGTGGTCGAGAGTGTCTTGAGTGAGTAACGAAAAATGTGCAATCTGTGTAAAAGTGATAATACTGTATTTAAGTGCGCGTCGGACGAGCGCGCCACCTGTGACGGTAACAGTTAAGTGGTGTGCTAATTAGATTCGACCACGACGTCGAATAATTCGGAGTGGGGAGCGCTGGCGACCGCGGCCAGCGATGGTATGGACTTTGCATTCGGAAATGAGAGTAATGCGGGGTGGAGTAACGAGACCGCGGAGGGGCCGGATGCGGCCGAAAGCCTGTTGAACTACTGGGCCTGGAGCATCGTCGACGGCGCTTTGATGATCCTGATCGTGAGCGGCAACACGCTTACTATCCTAGCTGTGACGCTCAGCAGGAGACTGTCCTCACTAGTCTCTAACCAGTTCGTCCTGAACCTCGCCGTTTCCGACCTGATGGTAGGCCTGACTCTGCCCTACCATCTCGTTTTCTACTTGGACGAAGACGTTGGCAAAATGAAGTATTCCTGCCTGTTGAGGTTTATTCTAATCATATTGGCGTGTCTAGCATCCATTTACAACATCATAGCGATAGCCGTAGACAGGTGAGTCGAACTTATCACATTATCGTAACTTGGGAAAAAACTACAAATTAAGTATAGCTAGGACGTGGCTGACGATCACGTTACTACTATTACTTATGTTTAACGTTTTACTCTTTTTTGTCATTTCGATGGCGCATTTATTGACAATGTTACCCCCGCCCTCCCAGCATACTGTTTGGCTCCTGGCTTTGCTTTGCTATAATGCTGCCATAAAAAACAGCCAGCGTACAGACATTAGGGCTAGAGGTCAGCTGTTGAATGGTTTACTTGAGAACTCCACTGTCAAATATACTCCATCATTCTAGGTGTGCCCTTCAGCGACCAATCTTAACAGCCTTTACTTTTAACCGTTCCAGGTATATCGCGATTGTGCATCCATTGCACTACAGCCGCTACATGACCAAGCTAATAACACGGCTACTAATGAGCGCCACCTGGACCATCGCTCTCGGGATAAGTTGCATGCCAATATTTTGGAACGATTGGCATGAAGGGGTAGCATGTGAAATGAATTTGGTAAGTAAATATTAAGATTATGAGTTTAATACTAGATCGGGCCGTGATCGAGTCGAGATACTTTTGCATGTTTTATGAGCTCTAGTTTTGCATGTTATTTGTGTCGTGTTCATGCAAAATAAAAGCTGTCTTTGCACAAAAGACACGGCTCGGTTCCGGCACGGTCTTCATTATTTGGATTTGCATAACCAAACTAATAGCATGCAGTTTAGAATAAATTTAACAAAAGGAGTTTCGGTGCATTTACTTAATTTTATAGATATCACTGCGAAACCTTATTCGTATAATTCTATGTCAATAGTTTCGTATATAAATCCCGCGTTAGTTCTTAATTCACTAGTCTACGTATGTCTTCTAAATCCTAATTTATTATGTAATTCGATGACTTTTCCAGGTGGTGCCCAAGTTTTACACCACGATCGTGCTGGCTCCGATGTTCTCGCTCATCTGGCTGGCGATGTTCATCCTGTATTGGCGGATATGGCGGGAGGCTGCTTGCCACGCTAGGAGGATGCGGGCCAATACTTGCTGCCCCACCAGTGCCAACGATTGGAAGAGTATACAGGTCATCTTATTACATCTAACTTGTAACAGTTAAAGAAGACAGGACAAAAAGTCACCAAGAACTTGAATTTATAGTTTTTTTTTAAATCCATGTATATCTGTTTGTTTATCTTTAGCTCTGTTTGTTTTAATGGAAGTGCATAGTGGCATACTTTACATCTAAATGCAACTAGTAGAACCCAAATAATTAAAAAGTTAAGGGGCAAGTAATTAGGTGGCCTTTGAAATCGGGTAGCGTAAGTTGGACCACAGATCTTTGAGAAAGCCTTATGCCATGTCGAAGTTGAATAATTGGAGGAACTTATCTATCTAGATACTATCATTCGAGTAATAAAATGAGTACTAGGGCATAAACTTCAATTTACCTAGATAACATACTCGTAAATAAGTCGGATCGAAGGTTACTTTGTACTTAACCCAGATATCGTATAACGTTCCAGGTGGTGCTGCTAGTCCTGGGTTCCTTTTCAATATGTTGGATGCCGTTCGTGATAGTGGCGTGTGCGCAAACGTTGCCCGAGATGACGGTGCACAACCACATCGCGTACCGTCTTACGTCGTCCCTGGCCATGTCTAACTCTGGGATCAACCCGCTAATCTACGCGTGGAAGAACGCTGGATTCCGGGCGGCGTTTGCGAAGCTATTACGGTGCAAGCGGCCGGATACCTCCGAGTACCGTGGCTCGCCGGCACCGGAGAGGAAAAGAGGTTCGGTGGCGCTGCGTGAAGGTTCCATTACGCGGCCAACGTCGTCTTCGGCGCCGGCAGCGCTCGCCAGCTTTGGAGGACGACCGGCGCGTCTGATGTACGTGGAACGTGAACCTGATACCTCGCGGTGCCGTATCATCGAGAACGCTGGGTATGTGGACGCGGAATGCGGCGATGCCAATCCGTCGTACGCCCCCGATGGACCCACGCCAGTGCACCGACCCACACCGGCCCAGGCCCCCGATATAGTGTAGGTAGTGTCTCGACTGACTCATATAGACGTTTTTGTGGGAAACGTGAAACGCTTCTAGATTTTAAAACATTGTTAGTAACCGTAGGTATTCGTATCCTTTCGCGTACCTGTTTCGATCTAAGCTCAAATTTTTAAAAGCTTTATTGTTGAATTTTTATTAAGAGATTATAATGAGTTCCCTGCCATAAAAGTTTTATCAAAATGTCTCTATCTTTTTATTAAGAAAAGGTGAAAATGTTTAAATTGTAATATTTAACTAAAGACGTTCTATGTAAAATTAAAAGATAAAATTATAAATAGTTTAATCAAAATATGCGTAGTTAATTTTTACCCTTTAAATAACTAAAATTTTATAGAAGGTAGGTTAAAATTATAAGTAACAATTTATTTTTTGTCACAGAATAATAATATGTAAGTAACTAATATACTTTTACACACCTACTGCTCTACAAAGTTACTTTATTTGACCAAAAAGGTTAACGTAAAGCGATTATTTATTCCCTAGGTGCACAAAGTGCTCATTATAACCCTAGGGCATAAAGTAATTTAAATTTGGAACTAAGGTTCGGGTAGCATATGGCCATTTCGAACTGGTCACTTAGACATAACACATAAAAAACTAAAAACTGGGCTATTTTTCATCTATTTTTATTTCGACGGAAGGGTAAGGCAAAAAGTTTTAGTTAATATAAAGCCCCAACTTTTATTTACATCGGCTAAGGCCGATGTTTGCTTTCGTCATTTTGAGGTAAAATTGTTAAATTTAATAAATATAGAGCTGTAAATATATATTATACATTATACACGTTGCATTAATCTATTGTTCTGTTGTTAAATGCTTATTTTTGTAGCCCTTTTATTGTCTCGCAGTAGATGTGTAAAGTAGAGTATTCACCTCGGTACTAAAGCCTGTCTTTATCTTGGGCGCTTGAATCCCACGCTTCACTCAGGACTCTAGGTAAATAAGTTTTTAACACCCTCGCTGCGCTCGGGAGTTAACTCTCTAGAGTCCTTCGTACGCTTTGGATTCAATATGACGCCCGCTATACAAGATGTAACGGGCAAGCCCTTTTAAGCCGAAAGGCGGTTGTTTTAGACGTCTAGGCGACCAACTTTTGTTCTACGACTTTTAAAAAATCGAACTTTTTTTTTGAAAATTTTGAGGTTATGTTTAACTGAAAAAATAGCTGTATTTGAAAATAAAGGTAATTTAAGGTTTGATTGTAGTAGGCCAAACTAAATGAAAGGACAAAATAAGGTCAATGACCTCAAACTCTGAAAAACAGCTGTTTTTCAAGTAAACTTTACACTTAAAATTTATTTAAAAGTACTTCGAATTTTCAAAAGTCGTAGAACTAAAGTTGTTCGCCTAGACGTCTAGAACAACCCCCTTTCGGCTTAAAAGGGCTTACCTGTTACATCTTGTATAAGACAGGGCTTTAGTACCTCGGTGCACAAACTACTATTATGTAATAATTAGTTATTGCAGGATATAACTAATCAAAATACCAATAAAAAATCTTGCTTTTTAAGAAGGGCTTCTTGCGCTAGGTTGAGTTTATCTTTTAAACCAAGTGTTTGCTAAAAGAATGTTGTTTTGTATTTATAATAACATTATTGGCACTATTGCATAAAAACTGTCTCCAAAACCAGAGTTTTATACTAACTCTAGTTGGTACTTGCACAGAATTAGCTAAAAGACATAATACACTTCTCATCAAAAAAATCGAAACAGTACTACAATAACTATTGGATAGGATGAGTTATAGTTATTTTATTTCCTCATATAATAATATAGCATAAGAGCAGTCATTAGTGCCCGGGGAGGCAATACAAAATATATATTTTTTTTACGTAATTTCTTCTATGGTTTTCGCGATTTTGCATAATAAAACACTTTATTTCAACCTTGAAAAAGCCAACTGTAAAGTTGGCGAAAGCTCGGTTCGTTTAAAACAATGAATAAAAACGCGATAAAACCGGATTAATAAAGTGTTTTTTTTTTACTTCTAACATTTTTCATTTTTTTCTTTAAGGGTAAAATCGCACCTGTTGGGACTAAACACGATAACTAAAGAAATTAAATTTTAATTTTAAACATTAATCTTCGTTAAACGTTACCTTACAATATCCGTAACAAACTGGCATTATTATAGTTTTATTTGTTTAAAATAAGAATAAGTTAAACTCTTTCAAACTTATACTTCTGAGGTGTTTCGATTTTTTTGATGAGAAGTGTATTTACAATTAATAAGAATTGTGTGTCATGATATTTGTAAGACAAAATTCTTACAACGCAGTATACCTAATTGCAGGTAAGTTCCAATAAAAGATATTAAGAGAAAATTGGCAAGATAAACGAATAGTAGCGACATCTAGCCATAAATAGTAGAGACAGATGAACCCATTTATATCAAGACTAAACCCAACCGTACAATACTCAAAACAAGTCAGAATGTAGATGTCGCTGTTACCAAGAAAATTATAAGAACCGTGGAGACCGACAAAAGCGCCAACTGGTGTCAAAAACAGAAAACGGCGTTGTAAACAAAACAAATACATTTAACGTAACGTAGAAGCTCATATTTATTTTGTTATTTGAATATTTACTTAGATATATCATGACATACCTAAGCTTGTGGTTATATTTCACGATTGCAAGGAAGTACAAATATATTTATTATGCAACGATGTAAATACTCACCGGACTCCAATTTCCAACGCAACATACATCGACGAAGCGGAAGTGATAATTATGGTATGTAAAAAATTATATATGTGGTAACACCACAGTTTAGCTAGTAGATGTGCGCCTCAGTGCTTCTTACACACTGTACCATAACTTACAGTACTACACTTTTACTTGATGCAATGAAAAAGAAAATAATATTACTTTTGTTAATTCTTTTTTGTCTTGAGTAGGAAGTCACGTAACATACTATTTATCTCTAATGCACTTATATTAAAAACGAATTAGGCCTTAGGGTTAGGCATAGATTAAACCGGATGTTAATCAATTTCTGGTCTTTGTCTACTTTATTATACCTTACAATTTATTAAGAAAAGAAGCTATGGGTAGTATATTGTATATTATACTAGACAACAAACAAATTAAAACAATATTGCAATTATATGGTTCAAACGTGGATTTTCTACATTAGCGTGATACATCTTAGATCATGTCGTCCCTTATCTGGTTATATAGACATCAAGCGCTTCATTTGAAGTCGATAGATGTTTGATAACGGGGATGGTACATTGAAATAAAAAAAAACATCTGGGTCGATTCTGAAAAATATTACTAATGAAATATTAAATTTTCAAGGCATAAAGTGAAAAAGACACAGTAAACTTAGTCTCCTCGCAATCTATTGTAACGTTATATAGTCGAATCGTCAAGAAATAGAATTATATGACTCACCTCAACTCCAGTTACACCAAGTGCTGTTACCAAGTTGGGCGTCAACCTAAAGGGCACCTTCTCCGGAACCCGCAACGTCTTGCCCTTTTCGAAGCACACGTTATAGTCAATGTGGACCACTTCACCGGACGTCAAGTCCACCAGCACATTGTCCAAATGTCTGTCACCTAAACCGATAATGTACCCGATCGTGCTCATCACAGCCACCGAGTAACTGTACCGGCGGACCATCTGCCACCACTGCTCTGATGTCACGCTTCCGCACCATAACTCCCGCCATAGCAAATCTTTAGGCGTTTCCGCAGATAACTCTTGCAAAACTTGCTTCAATATGGACACGGGCCATTCTTTTCTATTCTCCGTAGAAACGCCAGCTTCTTTCAACAACGGATTTAATTTGTTGTAAAAGAGTTCGGAAGGACGCATGACGTTTACAGTTTTATTAGTCTTTGCGGAAAGAATAGCTGCTTCTCGGTTTTGCCAGCGCTTGTACAATGCGAACAATGGCGTCACGTTGTCGACCCAGCTGATTAGGCCAGATCGTGGTCCTAAAGGTATCACGGAGTAGTGCCGCGCTCGGTAGGTCTGGTTGTCATTATTCTCTGAATCACGGGCTAGCATAGTATTGGTAATAGATAACAGCTGCATTATCCTCTCATCTAGATGTAAATCTTCCAAGCCTTTAAACAAATACGTATAGGCTTTACCTTCAGATCCGTAAAAGACCAGTTTCTTTGGACGCGTCTTTGTAGGTAGTATGGCAACATTGTTTTCAACCGACTTGATAGTAACTCTTACAGTTCTCTGGTTTGTATGAAGCCCTGGCATCGTTATTACTGTATCTTTAAGGTCTGCTAATATAGGACTAATATCGGACATCTTCAAAATGTACGAAGTTCTCTTGTTCACTTTTTGTTGTAGTTTTATTTGTAGCTGTTTCAATGGTGCCCATGATTCTTGTGGTTTTTCCGGGTTTGTTGGGTTTTTCAGTTTATCTATGACTTCTATGATAAGAGACTGGAATTTATTCTGGAACGCCACCTCGTGAGGAGTCTCTGGTTTAGCAGAAGTGACGTGACTTAGCTGCTCTAGTACGTAAACGATCGGTTCGAATATTATCCTGTGCTTTTCTTTTATCAATCGTTCTTTGTCTTCGGCGGACAGGTTAGTGTTATTCTTCACCTTAACAATTTCAGCTTCCAGTTGGGATAATCTTTTTGTGAAATCAGAATGATTTTGAGCTAAAGTGCCGAGACACAACTCATCCCAAAGCAAGTTAATTCTTTGTAATTCTTTCACCAGTAACTTCACTTGTAAAATTGTTTTAGGTGCTTGTTTGGACAGCGTTTCGACCATGTCCAGGAAACACGAATTCAACTCATTGTTTATAACTTTGTCGCTAGCCGAATCATCCAAATCTATATTTTGTTCTTGACTTTCAGCCTCATTAGATAGGAAAGATCTCGCTATATTTAACTCTGATAATTCTGATTGCTCGTTTTCAACAGCACCAACGACTGCTGGGAATGTGATAAGATGCGGCGTATCTTCAGCCAAACGGCACAGTAAATCGGATACGCATTTACGGACATAAGTTTCTGGATGGTTTAGTCTTGAAAATAGTTGAGGAATAATAACTTTCCAAGGTTGAGTGGGAGTGTTTGCTAAACCTGACTCGAGTACAGTCTGTAACTCCATAGCGTGTTTTACAATTAAACGGAGTAGTCTGAGCGTAGCGTTTACTACTGCATTCTCTCCACTGTGGTTTATGTAATCTGCAGAACAAATTAGTTGTAAAAATTTGAAGTAGGCATCAGCAGAGAGTTCGAAATATGAAAACACTCGTTTTTGCGCTTGACGCCAAATATCAACAAGTAGAGCTAGATGTTCAGGATAAGCATTGCTCAGACATGATACGGTACGGAGTTGACTCTCGATCATTTCAGATGTATTAATTTCATTCCAATCTATATCTTCGTCATCACACGTAGCTTTCGTTTTCGATAGTATTTCACAGACTGCCTCAAAATCTTGCGGTGAACATCCTATCATGACGCTTTCTATTTGTAATTTATCATTTTCAGTTAATTGTTCTCGAGTCTTCGAACTAAATTCTACCATTTTTCGACCCCATCTAAAGCACCATGCTGCAAAATTCGCCCAAGCTTTAGCAAGCCCGGGACATTGATTTACACCGAACTGTAGTAGCTTTCCGACGGCAGAATCAGACAACGGTATTACGTTCTCCGAAATATTATTATCTACTAAACCGATTTCAGGTAATGCTGAGACAAACTTCCTTAAAGGTGAGTCATTTTCGAGTACATTTTCGCTCTCGCTCTGAACCCATTTCGATAATGTCAATAGCAATCTTGTCCCTTTTTCTCTCAGTTCATAACTCTGTTCACCCATTGCCAATCTCTGTGAAAATCCAAGAGAAACGCTGGCACATAGATTTATGGCTTTCATTTTAGTTTCTTCCTTTGCATATGATATCTTACAAAGCTCTGTTAATGCTGTTGCGTTGTTTAGCGTCCAAATGTCCAAATCGTACGTATTTGAAGACATGAGAAGTAATTCACTGAGGTCGTCTAAATTATTTACGTTCCCTACATACATTTGGAAAGCTGAGTTATGCTTGAAATGTTTTTGCAACTCCCTTTTAGCCATCACCAGATTAGAATGTTTTCGTGCACTTTTTACAACGTCGAGGCGTAGACATTCGGTAAAATAGATACTTTCGTCTGTCGCATTCATTTTGGTAAAATAATCGCTCCACCAAATCACTCTACTTAAATTTTTAAGCTCAGTGCAGTATTTGTGTTCCTTGATGGTCGATGGTTTAAAAGGATTCTGTACTGCCTTTCCATTGTTCAAAACTTGTTGCAGTCCGTGATTAGCCAACTGCAGGACAGCAATTTCTTTCATATAATGTATAGTGTTATTTCGAGAAAATTCTTCAGTGCTCGCATTTAGGAGAGTTTCACAGTCTTTCAATATATCTGCATATTTGGCATTGTAGTCGTTATTATATAAATTTACAGCTGTGTAAACTAGCGTCGATTCAATTTTATTGAGTAAACCTTGGTAAGAACAAGTATTTTTTAAAACATCATTGCTTCGTACATCTAGGACATCCCAATTGCCAAGTTCGTTGGTAATTTCAACATTCTCTTCAAATAATTTTAACGTGGCATACGAATTCCATTGTGAATTATGCGTATTGTCTTCATTTTCCATTCTCCAGTCTAACATATCTCCCCAGCTTTGTGTGTGTTTGTAACTCTCCATTATTTGTTCTTCAATAAATTTACTGCTTTTAGAATCGAGATGGACCGATACATCGTCTTTACCATCGTTATTACTATTCATGTTGATAATTTTCTTGTAAAACTCCACTGAGACTTCGTGTCTCGAATTAGCTTGTTCTGCAGCACCTTTCAGCCAAATTAATTTCTTATTGAATGTCTGTTTTATCCAGACGTATAGGCCGTATAAAACTTCGGGTTCTTGAATTTTAATAAGTGCTCGAGCCAAGTTCATTGTTATGACCTCGACGTCAATATTGGTATTCGAGTTTGCAGCAGTTTGCAAAATAAGCGAAGCGTGGTATACGGCCGCTCCATGATGTGCTGCGTATAGACTCACCGCTAAAGCCGCTGGCCGTACTCTTGTCAACCATTCACGGCAAGTGGACCAATTAGTGTGGAAGAAAGTCCGCACCGGCTTTCCAACAGCAGGTAACACAGTAGCTGTTCCTTCTGCAGCGTTGTAGATGTATTTCTCCAAAAACATCATAAACTCAGTAATCCATCTAGTTCTCACTTGCTCACAAGTTATCACATCTGTCAGGCTATGCTGTTCTGTGGCACTGTATTTAGTTTCCAACGACGATGTTTCTCTAGCAATCCCTTTTAGGGCTCCTTCTATTTTCATGAACGTCTCTTGAGGTTTTCCAAGAACTGTTCTGAGTTTTAATGAGACACAAGTATGAGCCAATTCTGACATCGCCCATCCAATACAAATCGATGAAAATGTGGTTGCGCTCTGACGAAAAAACAGTAAATTATTTTCATCCTCTGAAGATTGTAAGGGCCAAGAAGTCAAGAAAACATCAATTAGTGTTTTATTTTGATCGAAGGATGGTTGTAGGAGGCCATTCATTATTACTTTGAAATGTTGGTTCGATAAATTTGAAAAGGAGCCACGCATTAGATATTCCTTAAAAGAGTTTCCTTTAGAATCGGCATTCAGTATACGCAGACTAGTTTTGCGACTAGTGAATATTCTAATCAATTGGTTATCAAACTCCATTTGCACAATGTCCCATGGCAGGTTGAACAACACTTCCTTGCATACATTAGAGACCTGCGGGTCTTGATTATCAACATGCAATATGCATATCACTGCTATTGTTTTCAGTATAATTACATTCCAAGTCAAAGCTTTATTTTTTAACAAATGCTGGCAGTTCATCAATACCAGGAAGACTATAGTTCCGTCAAAGTTATAAGCCAAACTTAGCATGTTAGTCAATAGGACCAGGAATACTTTAGACATGCTAATGATGTGGAGGTATTTGTCCAAATGACAAAATATGTCTGAAACCCATTTTAAAGCTAATATCAAAGTCTCTTTTGGTATGTACTCATCCAAAACCATACTTAGAGTATTTAGTATGATAGCTAAATGACCAGATGTAGGGCTTGTACTGGATACTTCGCCTATACTTAATTTTGATAACCCAAATATGTCATTAGCTCTTTGTTGTGTATTGGTGACCAAGTCGCTTGATGCAATAAAATGATTATTCTTCTTGCAATGAGAATAAAGCAAGTACAGCAGTGAATATTGTAGAGCTGGGGCTAGTTTACTTAGATGTTCACTCTGGGGGCTCATTTTTACAGCAAGCAACTCTAAAATGCTTGGTTGTAAAGCCCACATCCCGATTATAGAATTACTAGCATTGGCCAGGTCTGACAAACACTGTAGATAAAATATTACATTTCTTTCTGCTTCTTCTAAAATAACATTTTCAGTATAATCTGGTGTGATGACATCACCATCGGGCACTATTACAGAGTAAGAATTCTGAATGTCTGTGAGCACATATTTGTAAGTTTCTTGTAGCAGAGGTATATTCTTTAAATTCAACAGGTTGCTATAAACAGTCAAAACACTCCTTTGTATCATAACACTGTCAGAATAGCGGAGTGGCCGTAACAGAGACTCAGGTCCAATTATTTGAGTAATAAATTCAATGGGTAGATTTGATGATATTTCTTTTATGGTAACAGATATTAAATCTATTATACTGAGACAGACAGATTCATTGGATTTCAAATAGTATTTCATCTCCTTAGCAATGAGTGGCAATAATGCAGGCATGCAGGAGGAAGATTTTGATTGCAGATGCTTCAGTAACAAACAGATACATTCATTTCCTGCCAATATTAAGTCTGTATCAACATTTATCTTTAGAACATTTGTCAGTACTAGCAGAATCTTGGTGATGGCCTCAGTTAGGTATGACCAGGATACTCCTTGGGATACAGCAGGCCCAAGCAACGGGCCTAAACTTTTAACAACAGTATTAAATACACTGAAAAAAGAAGTAATTTTTTGCAAAGAATCCTCATCATCCTTGTCACTGCTATCTGCATCCAAATCTGTGGAATATGCAACCATATCTTCTATGAATTGATTGAGTAGGTTGACTGAAAAGCCTACATCAGCTTGCCAATGGCGGTTTAGTTTTAGCATAGACTGTAGTGCAAAATCCTTTATCTTCTTAGGCTGAGCAGTATCCACATGCCACCCAACTAGAATGTCAACTGTATCAACAAAGTGATTGGCAAAGTGCTCGGGATAAGAATTAGACATAATAATCATTGCATTTATAGCAGCCATAAACACATCGGGTGAGTCAGTACTCTCTATTAAATATTGCAGTTTCTCCAAGGACATCTCAGCAAAATCAGTAAGGTATGGTGTTTGAAGATCTAACTGAAATGTTTCTGTAAGAGAAAGTATGAGATAATGCTTTATAGAGGCATTGTGCACTTCATATGTACAAGTCACCCAATCCAAATGCTTCCTAAAGTCTGGTCCCATTACATATCCAATCCTACCTAACACCACAGAGGCTCCTTCTCTGGTTTCTGGTCCAGGACCATCATACAGTACATCAAGCAGCGATTCTACAAGAATTTCATAGGCTCGACGGATGTACCGAGCGTTATCAGGAAGCATGATGGCGTCCTGCAGCTTACTACATATAACAAGTGATTTTTCAATATCCATTTCGGCACACAGCCGACGTAGAAGCTTCGATATGCGAGGATCTTCAGGAAGATTCACCACAACTTCTGATCGTTCGTAAAACTTATTGGGGGTAGTTCCTTGAGACCATATGTCGTTGGAGGGCTGACCTAACGGTTCGTGATATTTATAGGAATTATCGTGGGGATCTCGATCGCCGCGGGGCGGGAAACCGCCGCGATTTCGTCCTCCGCCTCGGCCGCCGCGAGACGACCTAAACTCCGTGACGCGACCTCGCGACCGGAACCCTGCACGCGTGGGGCCTCCGAACGACGAGGACGCATCGTACGATCCAACATAACCTCTGACCTTCTCATCCGTTGTGTTTTCATTAGCGTTTTCTTCTGGTTCCACACTATCAGGATTCTCGGTTCCTCTGGGATTTTTCACTTTATTATTTGCAGTGGTGGATAGCATCACTAGAATCTTTGTCCATTACACGGATATAATCACACATGGCCGTAAAAATACGCCAAAATCCGAAACAAAACAGTAGTGAGTAAACTCCGCCAACAGATAGAAAGTGTCACACTAATTCACACAATCGAGTCAGACATTTTTCAACTGTCATGAAAAGTGGCAAAGCCGTCACAAACGTCATAAAATATCACTTTTTTGTACGGTTTTCGAACGAAATGATTTAATTATTTTGTATTAAGTTTTTATCAGATTATTGATGTAGGTGAAAAACCATAAACACGTAAAATAACGGCTTTTTACAAATTTTACAAAAACAAGTTACTAATTTGGTTCAAGATCAATAAAACAGTATAGTTCAACATGCAAACAATAATATTATTTTGATTTATGAACGAAAAGTACAAATGTGCGTTGCTTGCTTGCGGACGTCATTCCAATCATACAAAAACATAACACTTCCTTTGGCAGTCGTGTAAAAAAAAGACAAAAATTAAGCCCATAACCTCGGAGTCTTGGCGGGAACTCGTTGAGGAGATGTGGTGCTAAATTTTCATTTTTGTGAAACCTGTTTAAATGCAAATTGTTTAATTTCGGAGGCATATTAATCAATTTAGTTTTGTGAAGGTGTACAAGTGGAATGAAAGTGAAAATCGGTGCAAAACATTAACTTAGTGTTGTCTCCAAGGCTCCGTAAAGATTGTTTATAAATGGCCGCCGTGTTTACAAATGATTCCCTAGACTTGACTTTAACTATGACGACTTGACTGTTTCGATGCAAATAACTTGCATAATATATTAGAATACATGACACTGGCTAATTTCCTAATGGCCATAATCGGTTCACAACCGATAAGAAATAAAAAAAAAACCCCATAACCTCAACGTTTGTCGTGCGTGCATTTATTTACCATTTTAAAGTAAAGTTTTTAAGTATGCTTATTTGAGAATAGTGTTTTATAATAATCAAATAAAAATGAAGGCTACAAAGAAGAATCATGACTTTCGAGGTAATTTTTGAGCCATGTAATTCGGTTCACATACAAACTTCTTTCTTGTCAATTTCTTGTATATAGAATTTAGTTATCTAACTACTTTATTATTACAGCTTTACAACTGAAACTGAACGACAGCTCAAAATGCCCACATACGATATACTTCAAGGAACACTCAGTACGGGACCACACGACTGATAAACCTTCTGGTAGAACTTTATTTATTGTAAATATCCCACCTTATGCAGACGAAAAAGGCATAGCTAACGCATTTTCCGGGGCTGGCAAAGTAAAATCAGTCCAATTGTGCCACAAACCTAACGAAATAGACAAGAAAAACTCATCATTCATGCCCAAAATACCAAAACCTACCTTCAGAATAGGTTATGTTGTTTTTAACAAAGTGGTTGAATTAGACCGAGCATTGAAACTAACAGAACTAAAACCTATGAATAACGAGGAACACAAAATCAAAGTAGGTGTAAACAAATGGATAGAAGAGTATAATAACTCTGTAATGACACAAATAACTTTGAAGAATAAGGTGGAAGAGTTCATGAAACAGTTTGATGAAGAGTCAAAGAAATCTGAGGCAACTGAAAAGGAACTACAACAAGAAGATGAAGATGGATGGACAACTGTTACTAAGAAAGGGAAAGTATCATCCTTCTCTAGATCAGAGAAAGTCGAAAACAAAATAATGCAAAAAGAAGAGAAAAACAAAAAGCGAAAAGAACTCAAGAATTTCTACACATTTCAAATAAGAGAATCTAAAATGAAACACATCGTTTCACTACGACAGAAGTTTGAGGAAGACAAGAAAAAGATAGCTCTTATAAAACAGAGTCGCAGGTTTAGGCCTTTTTAAATAAACAGTTTGTAAGTTATATCAGAATTTTATTTACACACTTTAATATAAAGATGTTTCTTATTTTAATATTTATTATATTGTAAGTATCTTACAATTAAAGTAGGTATAGACTATTGTACATAATAATTTCCATTTCTTGAAATTGATGATCTACTTGCAGTTTTACTTCTATATGAATACTATAGAATTAATCTATTTTCCAGTAACTATCATCCATTTTTTCTTTATTTATAACTTCATTCACTTTTCACAAATCCCGAAGCTAGCATCTGTCAAATAGCATTTTGGTGTGTCTTTATAATAATCTTGAGTAGTCTATTTTCTGGCAATGTGTCTAAAGCAGCAAGCAGGCTGTTAGTGTTGCCATATATGCAGCCGTTGGCCAGTGCTACCTGCACCGATTGGCCAATACGATCTAGGCAGTTCTGAAACAAATTTTTTTTTTTTATAATTTTATAGTGTACTAGCTGCGTCCCGCGGTTTCACCTGCATATCCCGCAATCTCAGGGCAATATTGGGATCAAAAGTAGCCTATGTTACTCCTTGATAATGAAGCTTTCTATTGGTTGAAGAATTTTTATATCAGTTCAGTAGTTTAGAAGCCCATTCATTGCAAAAAAAAAACTTCACTTTATAATAATTAGTGTATAGATATAGATTTATGGGTATACTAACTATCAGCCTACACAAAAATGGACCTAAACTGTGTAATCCAATGATTTAAGTGCACAACTGGCAAGCGGCACTTTGAAATCTGGTAACCACAAATAAAGATCTATTGTTCTTTGAAACAATTCTAGTTTTAACAGTAAATACCTGTAATCTCACATCATCCTGTAACTTTCCGCCCTTCTGAAGCACCCCCTGAGCGTACAAATGCACGCGCGGCGAAAGTGCAGCTAAGTGTTGCGCATTCACAGCTGTTGGGGGCCCTGATGACCGTCTCCCAGCTCGAAGACTGTGCAGCACTCCCAGTTGCAACTTGATGTATAGCTCCCATTCAGTCAGCTGTTTTGGAGCTACTGTCTTGATGATGGTGTGGTTATCATTCTCCAATTTTATCTTCTTGAGTGGTACTGTGACTTCAACCATTTCGGAATCTGTTGAGTGGATAAAAAAAACATGTTTTTATGACCATTTTATAAGTTTATGGTGTAAATTAGAGTTACAGCCAAAGGCGATTAAAAGCATAGTTGTAATCTGTATCATTTTTGGTGATGAAATGAGGTATTAAATCACTCAACTATTGCAAAAAGTAATTTTAGCACTACTTATCACACTACTTTATCATTATTAAAAAAAAAAGGTTAGGGTTTGAGCATGCTATAACTTTTATTTAGAACTCTTAGAAAACTTCCAGACTCCATATTTTAAGCCTTAACGCCTTAATTTTA
Organism: Idaea dimidiata; assembly: GCA_949358125.1. Taxonomy (NCBI): domain Eukaryota; kingdom Metazoa; phylum Arthropoda; class Insecta; order Lepidoptera; family Geometridae; genus Idaea; species Idaea dimidiata. Next base: position 723,932 of record OX442334.1, read on the forward strand.
GATAGATACAAAGTAAAGAAAGCTAAAGTTAAATAACAAAATATCTTACAAAGTCTATAGGTCAAAAGGTTACTAAAAGTGTTAGCTTGAAAATAAAAAGTGTTTATGTAATTACCTTCATCAACATAAAGTGGTGCCAAAGCACACCAGTGTATCAGCCCGGCTAGAGGTGTTACAGCAGCCATTGGGATAGCCCCACTAGGCAAAGCAGCAGGGTTCAGCTGGGCTGACATGCAGAGACTGGGATTTGTGTATACCTAAAATGAATATAAATTTAGTAGGATATTGCACACATTCGCCGTCTAGCCCCAAATAGCAATTAAGCTTGTACTATGGTATACTAGACTGCATAGTTATACTATCTTTATATTGTATATTTTACTACACTATATTTTACAAGAAAACAAGACACAAGTGTAATGTAAAGAAGGCACAATTTTTCATCAGTGTTTGTAATGAAAAGGCTCCGTATTCACTGAACGAACTGATCTTGATGACTCCTTTCCTTATAAGAGGATTTATAGAAATCTTGGCATAACAATAGTATTATTTTAATTCCAATATTCAACATCAGAAAATAATAATGCTGGTGGAGGGAGATTCAGGGAGCTTCTAATCTCTAGCTAGTGTATAAATTTAATATTATCCTACTAAAGACATGGCAAGGATGGTCAACCATCATAGTCTCTTCCTATCAGGTCAGGTGAGATCAGGTGGTCACATGCTAGCCTATCTTATACAAAAAAAGGATAATTTGTAAATAATACAAACCCAAGAAGTGATAATTTCTAACAAGTTTTTAGGTGGCATTTTGTTTCCTTGCCCATCATGCATATACAACTCTGTAACTGCAGTGATGAAGTTTGACACAAACTGTGGGGCGGTTGTTGCAAGTGACCGTAGGGCTTTCTGGTTAGAGGTGTTCAGGAAGAAATGGTCACGGATTATGTTTTCAGCTAGTTGGAGGGACTGGGTCGAGGAGCAGCCCATCTGTTGGAGCCACACTCCTACTGCTAACAACACCTGGAAATACATAATGGCATGTTGAGTATAGCCAGATAGATAGATTAACAATTTATATTGTTCGTCCCAGGCTGCTCGTCGTGCTGCAGGTCGTGCTGTGTGTTCGTCACAGGATATATTTATTTATTTATTTATATGCAACAATTACAATTAGTATACATCAAAAAGAAGAAGAAAGTAAAACATTAAACAAATGGCAAACTCCTTCCAAGCAACTTTTGGATGAAAAGAGTCAGTACAGGTTGTGTGATACGCAGATGGTATTATTAATTATGTCAGTGTATTACTACCATAGACTAATTATTAGAAGAGGTTTAGTTAAGTTACTTAAGTTTATTTATCAATGATTACTAATAATGAAACTCTTGGTGGTAAAGTTATTAACACTTACAGGTGTGCTAGAGGCAGAGACAGCCATGCTGGCCAGTATACTAAGTATCTTCAACCTTCGAAGACCCTCCACACCGCCAAACAATGACAAAAATACTGTGTTCTTTGTGATCTCACTAGTGCAAGACTGTAAGTAGTCACATATCACGTCTATAAGCTGCAGCTCTTGTAAAGGACTAACGCCAGAGGTCCGCCGTGTGCCGCGTCGGTCCGTTTCACAGAACACAAATTCTGCTATTATGTCCATGGCTACGTCTAACTGCTTGCTAGATGGTGCGCCTCGTCCGACGAGAAGTTGCTCTGAAAATATTTATTTTTAAATTATTTACTATTAGACATCTTGAGCGAGTTTTTTTTTTAGCAAATATTACCAATTCGAAACAAGGCCTCCTTTGCACTTTGTGGAAATTCATATTTTCTAAGTGTATGCTTAAGGTCAGATATTGACATTATGTTTAATAGAACTATCTATCTACACAATAATGTGTATTATGTGGGTTATTGTGGTTTTTATTTTGCCTTTTCTTCATCAAACAAAACAAGAGGACAGCACAGATAAAAAATAATTCACACAGCGATAATGAACTGTCAAACTTAAATGACAGTAGTGTAAGCGAAAGTTTTGGCATAGTCACAACCGAAAGTGTGCGGCTAGCCTATATATTATGATTGAATGAAAATGAACACAGAACGACAAAAAAAAACAAATGTCAAAATTGCCAAACAATTTATTGGTTGTGGTTTCTTTTGGGGATTTCTTTGCTTTTTCAATACATTTTACCTTCTAGGTATACGTGTGTTAACGTGAAATTGGTTTATTCACAATGGAATTACTAGTTGCCAATGTTGACCATATCAAATTCGATATAGATTACGCATTAGAAGAGCAATATGGAGCGCTACCTTTGCCTTTCCCTGGAATGGACAGTAAGTGCATTTATTTCACTCGATAGCTTTATTTTACATCCAAACCACTAACCAACGTAAAATTATCAATTAAATTATCTTCATAAACATTAACAAATGACTAAAACTTCGTCAGAAAGAGCAACATAACCTTATCAACTTGTGTTATTTTGTAGAGTCAACAGCTGCGGTCTGTGAATTTTACTCCCAGCCCAGTGGCTGCAGCAACGGCCCGCAGTGTCCATACAGGCACGTACGCGGCGACCGCACAGTTGTTTGCAAACATTGGCTACGAGGTCTGTGTAAGAAGGGAGATCAATGTGAATTCCTACATGAGTATGACATGACGAAGATGCCAGAATGTTACTTCTACGCGCGGTTCAACGCCTGTCACAATAAGGAGTGTCCCTTTCTGCACATAGATCCTGAGAGTAAAATTAAAGACTGTCCCTGGTTAGTAAATTTAACAATAATATGTTAGACTTTTTATGTTGGCATAAGACCCCTATATAACCTATATTTATGAAATCCCTGCCAGATTCATTGAAAATTGTTGATTATTTTCTGAAGCAATGTTTTGGAATATTTTCGTTGGTTGTGTTTGTAAATAACATTGATCCCTACATTTTGGTGTAGTTTCAAGACCAAATACTTTATTGTTTTAAGCTTATCCACATTTAAGTCTAAAATGGACTGTTTTGGTTAAAATGTATTATATTGTATTATAAACTGCACTTATGTAGGAAACAGTCACCTACAATCCATACACAATTAATATTCAACAACATTCTGTAACAAAACAATCAACAATTTTTGATGATCCCGACAGGGATTTTGAATTTAGCTTGACATGGGCCCTTAAGGCCTCAAACTTGATGTAACTACTGCTATCTGAGATTTTTTTTAATAAGTATCTTCCTTATAATGTAATATAATATATTCCAGCCAACCCAGACTAACCTAGAAAGCCAATAGTCCACTAATGCTATAAATTCATAACTAATCTGTATCCAATCAACCAATTTCAGTATTATTTGACGAAGTTTCAAGGCAAAATTGTTACTAAGATCAGTTATTAATTTTATAAGACTGGGTTAGGCTTTACTCACAATCAAGTTAATTTAGTATTCACGTACAAACTTTCAAAGTTTTTTTTCCCACCACCTGATTTTAGTTTTCCACAATTTCCAGGTATGACCGAGGGTTCTGCCGGCACGGGCCCCACTGCCGGCACCGGCACGTCCGCCGAGTACTCTGCATGAACTACCTCACAGGACTCTGCCCTGAAGGCCCGGCCTGTAAATTCATGCACCCTCGGTTTGAGCTGCCGGCGCCACCTGAGCAGACCAAGGACACTAAACGCTTACCTATCTGTCATTACTGCTCTGAAGTTGGACACAAGGCTTCCACATGCCATAAGATACCACCTGAGGTTTGTATCATAAAATATTATTTCAATCAAATTTTAAGGCCTATTGCATTGAGATGTTATAGATCTGAGATATTTTAGGTACAGAATATCTGCCTAGGTGGCTTAATAAAATAACATTTGATAATTTTTAATAAAATTTTCTTTAGTTTTAGAGTGGTGACCAAAAACCTTGTTGAGTTTCTCATCCAAATAACATTTGAATTTGTCTAAATTTTCAGCAAAGAGAACAGGCGGTAAGACAAGAAGAAGCCAGACTCAGAGCTTTAGGATATGTTAAACCAGCCAGTGAAGTTGAAAGCGAAACTCACACACCTCGGCCACAGCGACTCATGCATAAGCCACTTGAGGAAGTCACTTGCTTCAAGTGTGGGGACAAAGGACACTACGCTAATAAATGTCCGAAGGGTCATCTAGCATTCTTGTCGAGCAGAGCTCATCAAAATAACATGAATTACAATAACGCATTTAAGAAACCTAAGTAGTATAAGTATGTGAAGCCAGTGGCTTCAATTAAATAAGTTAGAAAATAAACTTAAGTTGAAATTTACTTCTCCAAGCAATGATTTTTAAGATGAGTTCTCTTTGGTGTGGTTGTTTAATATAAGATATCTTCACAAAATTATCAACTCCTAGCTGCGCCCCGCGGTTACACGCGCGTAAGTACAAATACTTTTTTATATTTCCTCCCAGTGGGAATCGAACCCGCAACCTTCTGCATTGCAGCCAAGCGTTCGCCCGACGCGCCACAGGTCGTCGAAACGTACAAACACAGGTCGTCAATACATACAAACTCTCAACTTTATAATAAAAGTAGAATTAGATACTTTAAACAATGATATCTACAGTTCTTAGAGTATACAAGATGTAACGGGTAAGCCCTTTTAAGCCGAAAGGGGGTTGTTCTAGACGTCTAGGCGAACAACTTTTGTTAATTTTGTAAAATTTGAAAGAAAAAAATTGAATTTTTAAAAGTTGTAGAACAAAAGTTGTTTGCCTAGACGTCTAGAACAACCGCCTTTCGGCTTAGATAAAAGGGCTTACCCGTTACATCTGTATATTACTACAAATACATATATCCTCCAAGCTACAGTTACTTGTAAATAAATAAACTTTTTATTATAAAATTCCTGAATTTTGTATGAGGGTACAGCTACTTTGAATCATCGACTAACTGCAACTCGGCTGCTCTGTGAGTAGGTACCTAAGTTTATATAAAAATGCACAGCAAAATATGTTGTTTTATTTCATGCCTTTTATGTGAATACCCACCTAACCTACCCTACCATGCTGGGCGGGAGGGTACAACCGCGGGGTTAAAAACTGGCTCGATGGAGTACCAATGCGCATATGTAATTCTTGCAAATCCCGGCACGATCTATTCTATACGGTTCGCATTTTTGGCCGGGCCAATTCTTCTTTAAAATGGCTTTTCCATTCGGACATTTACCAGTGTCAATCAAGTATTTTCAATATTTGCAAGTTATTTGCATTGAACGAAACAGTCAAGTTGTCATAGTTCTTCTTCTTCTTCTTTAAAATGGCTTTTCCTTTCGGACATTTGCCAGTGTCAAGTATTATCAATAATTGCAGGTTATATGCATCGAACGAAACAGTCAAGTCGTCATAGTTAAAGTCAAGTCAAGGGAATCATTGTAAAAAGGAGGCCATTTTTTACAATGTTTGTTCACGGAGCTTTGGAGAGAACACTAAGCTAAAGTCCATGATTTGCACCGATTTTCACTTTAATTTTCACTTGTACACCTTTACGAAACTAAATTGATTAATATGCCCCCGAAATTAAACAATTTACACGCATTTGAACTAAGTTTCACAAAAATGAAAATTTAGCAACACATCTCCTCAGCGCATTCCCGCCAAAACTCAGTTGTCATAGTTAAAAGTTAAGTCGAGGGAATCATTGTAAAACGGGGGCCATTTTTTGCAATATTTGTTTACGGAGCTTTGGAGACAACCTTGGAGGATATAACTAGTTATAGTATTATATTTAAAATAAAAATAAAAGTAAAAAAAACATGTTGCATGAAATATTGGTATGTATTTAAACGGAATTATTGTAATGAAAACAAACAAAAGTTTATACAGAGCATTAAAAACATTAAATTTAAGGAAATTTATGAATGTAAAGATACCAATGCTGCATTTAATCTATTTCACGATGAGTTTTTGCTGTTTTCAGCTTATGCTTCCCTATTGTAAAATATAAAACATTTAAAGAAAAAAAGACTAAGTGGGTATCAAAATATGTTCAAAAAACAAGAGGCGTTTGCTATGGAAATTTAGAAAATGTCCTTCAGCAGTCAATAAAAAATCTTTCAAAGAATACTCTAAGAAATATAAGAAAATAATCTACATAATCTACTTAACACAAAAATCACAAAATAATTTTTATATAAACAACTCTAAAAATAAATCAAGAGCCACTTGGCAAATAATTAATAAAAACAAATTTAATTATCTTAAGGAATGTGTAACGAAACTTGACATAGATGGTAATATAATAATTGACCCTGAACAAATTGCAAATTTATTTCAATGAGTCTATTAAAGTTATAGAGACGCCATTGCAGAACAAATCATTATTGAAAAGCGGCACAAATTGTATGCTTACAACCTCATTATTTATATTCATTCACATAATTTAAAGAAGAAATAGACGAAACTATTGTTATCTCTTTCTAAAACATAAAGATTCAATGCTACTTGCATGACGTAAGAAATAGATGTCATAATATTATTAAGACATCTTATAGCGGTTAGGAGAGAATGATAAAACGTCAAAGTCAAAAACTTCGTTGAGTTTTTGGAAAAAAACTTTTTCAAAAAATAAACACAGCTTTACTTACGTATGAAATTAAATATTTTTGCCAGTTTTTGGAGTATAATTCGTGCATCGCCTAAATACGCACGAAGGCATTGTTGTCTGTGAATAATGTTGTGAAAGTGAACTAAATGTACTGTATGTCAACAAGCGGGTTATCGTGACGTGAGCTGGGATGGAACTAAGACTTCTCTGGCTAGATAGCTTGCATTTGTGTAGCCAAGAAATTTGCCCTATTACGTATCTAGAAGTTTTTACATATCTCTGATTTATTTAATAATTATTTTATTGACGTGGTTAAAAACTGTGATAATCAAAATGACATAAAACCTACTAATAATAATTTTATTTCTAATTCCTTATATCTGACACCGGTTTCACCTAATGACATTTACAAAATTATACTGACATTAAAAAACACAAACAGTGTAGGTTATGATAGTATTACAACAAAAATATTAAAAGACGTAGCAACAATAATAGCACCAGTTCTCTGCTATATAATTAATATAAGTATGGAACAAGGTATATTTCCTGATTACTTAAAGAACACCATAATATTACCATTACATAAAAAAGGTGATAAAAAGCAATTAGGTAATTATAGACCTCTGGCCCTATTACCTGTCATGTCAAAAATATTTGAAAAAGTTTTATATGAAAGGCTCTATAATTACTTTGAAACCTTTAACATATTTACACCAAAACAATATGGCTTCAGAAAAAGTAAATCAATCAACATGGCAATTTACGACTTTCTATATAAAGTAATGCAAAATGTTGACAAAACTAAACCAGCTATTGCTCTATACATGGACATGAGTAAAGCCTTTGACCATGTCAATCATGAGATTCTTTTAAAGAAATTAGAGAAGTATGGTGTTAGGGGAAATGCGTACAATCTTTTACAGTCATACTTGAATAATAGACGGCAGGTCACACATATAACTAAGATATGTCCACAAACACAAACAGAAACTGTCTATAAATCAAAGATGAGGATACTAAAGAATGGTGTACCCCAAGGTAGTGTGTTAGGCCCACTCTTATTTAATATATATATTAATGACTTTGCTGATATCACTTCATGTATGACTCTGTTTGCAGATGATAGCACAGTACTATTTATCAATGAAAATAAATTAAATATCTCTAATGTAATTAATATAAAATTGAAATCTCTAATTAATTGGCTGAATTCGAATAAATTAAAGGTTAATATTGATAAAACTAATTTAATGAATTTTAGACAGCGAAAAAATAACCTGACTCTTAATGTACAATATAATGACAATAAAATAAAAGAAGTTGACCATACACGATTTTTAGGATTGACTATCGATAACAAATTGACATGGAAAAACCACATTGACATTGTATGTAAACGAATCTATCAATTCTCATATGCATTATTTAAACTAAAAAACATAGTAAATTTAAAAGCTCTTCTAACGGCATATCACGGCCATGTAGCGTCGATATTGAGATTTGGTGTGATATTTTGGGGTAATTCTACTGACAAATTAAAACCTTTGATTGCACAAAAGCGGTGTATACGTTCAATATGTCAGCTGGGTAGAATGGAATCATGTAAAGAGTCTTTCAAAAAGTTGAGAATTCTCACTTTCCCATCAATATATATAAGCGAAATCGTTCAATTTGTTAAAGAAAATTTACATCTTTTTAATGAATTCGATGAAAATAGAAGGCATAGGGGAGATCTTCGCGCTATTACACGCAAGACTCGTTTGATGAGCATTAGTGTGTTCTGTATGGCTCCTACAATATACAATAAGATTCCAATTTCATTACGGATGATAGAATCTCCCTGGGAATTTAAGCGGGCTGTCAACAATTACCTTATGGACAAAGTGTATTATTCGATTGAGGAATTTCTTAATGACAAGCATGATATTAAATAATATGTAATTTCCAATTTGACTCTGAATTTGACATTCCTTTTCTTTTTGTTTTAATATTAAGTTAGTAATTTATTCAAACATAACATTATTTTAATTAAATTATTCCGAATATGACTTATATGAATTTGACATGGTATTTATATTATTATTTTTTCTTATTTTTTATTTGACATTGTATTACATTTGAAATTTCACATTTTTAATTTAAAATTTAATTATTATTATCCTATTGTTGACGTTATGTTTATTTAGATTGATATTAATAATTCTCAATAACTGTGTACTTAATTTTGTAATTAGATTCAAAATATATAATTTTGTAATTAAATTCAAAAATCTTAAAAACGACATTTGCATACCAAGTTTAGTGCTGGTGAAATATGTTGGAATATTATTTATGTAACATCTCTGTAACCATATTTCGAGCAAATAAATGACATTCATTCATTCATTCATTCATTCAGTATTATATACTCTAAGGAGACAACACTAAGCTAAAGTCTATGTTTTGTACCGATTTTTACTTTTATTTACACTTGTAAACGACGACCTTCACGAAACTAAATTGATTAATATGCCTCAGAAATTAAACAATTTACACGAATTTAAACTGTTTCACAAAAATGAAAATTTAGCAACACATCTCCTCAACGCATTCCCGCCAAAACTCCGCCCGGCCAATTCTTCTTCTTCTTCTTTAAAAATGGCTTTTCCTTTCGCATATTTACCAGTGTCAAGTATTATCAATATTTGCAAGTTATTTGCATTGAACAAAACAGTCAAGTCGTCATAGTTAAAGTCAAGTCTCAACCCGGCCAATTATTATCTTTAGGTAGGTATGACTATGTATGTCTGTGGTTTGGACATACTGTCTATTTCATTCACTCGTTAATTTTTTTTCTGTGGTATCTTCTTACTAGTCTGTGGTGCTACTGTCAAAGAGTAATATATTAGTACGGAAAAAGAGTGCCCTCTTTTGGTGAATTTGTGTCAACAAGCGTAACTACTGACATGATTGTTGATTCTCGGAACGGAGGGGGAGGGGTACGGGATAGGGGGAGGGGTATAGAACTCCCCTCCTCCTCCTCGGCTTGAAATTAATTTAGGAAAACTTTAAAGTTTGCATTAATAATATTAAAAATAAAACGATTTTAATAAATTGAGGTTCTTTATTTAGGTATTTGAGTCACAACGTAAGAATTTTGGTCAAAATATAAATTTTACACTCAACTTCATATTTCACAATAAAAACACCACTAATAGCACAAAAAATAGAATCAAGAGAAAGGCAAAGGAGCTGAGGCTCAACTTGACGCACCTTCTGGATTTTTCACAGCTGAACAATACTAAAATAATACGGAAAACAACCAAAATAAAAATATTGCCTCATGCTTTGTCAAATGTTTCAATGACAGGTCTTTTATAAGGATGGGGTAGTGTTTAATCGGTAATAGACCTATTCGATTATTGATTATTGTTCTTTTAGACTTTGAATCAATAATTACATGTTTATTTATCTATCTACGAAATCCTATACTGCGCGTGTAGGGTTTCGTAGTTTTCAAAAACATCAGAGTTTACAATCTGGAAAGTCTTTAAAACTAACACTTACCTTATCCAGTACCCAAGTAATATCTAACAACGGAATTTGTTCGTAATTTTGCTTTTTATTTCTTTCAAATACAAGTAGGTACTCGTAAATTTGAAAAGATAGCTCATATTATATTTACTACAATTGTGAATACCTAAAACGAATCCAAGTATAAACGATTGGCTGTTAGAGGGGGGTACACAAAACTCTAAAAACTAAAACTCCAAACACTTTAAAGCTCAATATTTCGAAAACGGAACCCTAAACTGAAAAATTGTTTATGAAAACTCACAATGATTTTATAAGAGCTATTTAACGATACACAACACTATGGGAAAAGCAAGAAAGAAAAAAATCAACCCCCATGTTACATGTACATTGTAGCACTTTTTTGGCGTAACCATTATGTATACCCATGCAAAATTTCAGCTTCTTAGTACTAACCGTCTCTGAGCAAAGCCGCGGACGGACGGACAGACGGACTTGACGAAACTATAAGGGTTTCTTGTAGACTACGAAACCCTAAAAACGATGTAAAGCTCTAGCTAGATACTTTTTAGGTGGCCATCGTGCTTCTTGAGAAGTTTTACTACAGCCGCGTATTCGAATAGTTTTGATGCGAAACATCAAAAGGCAAGAGTAACCTGATTGTTGGCGTGGCGAAACAAGCCATGATGACGTTCCGCCACGCTACTAAAGACAATTTTGATATTTTTTGTATTTATTTTTAAATATTCAGCATAATTGACAAAAATTTATTTTTTTCAATTATTTCAAACTTTTTTTTAAATTCATATCGATTTTCGATAGTGGGTTTTCCCTTCCCTCGAGTGTGTCACAGGAATAATCATTGATCAATATTAATAAAAGAGACAGGACTTGGTGAATTTGTGTCAACCAGCAGAAGTAGTAGGAAGTTTAGATTTTAAGTTTGCATATAAAAATAAAACACACGGTTACATACATGTATTTACATCTCTATTTTTATAACTATTATAATACTTACTACTATTATATACTCCACATAGATATCATCCAGAGATAATAAGCAAAGGTTCTAAGATACATTGTGAACGCTCCATGGTTTGTGCAAAACTCCACCCTTCACAAAGACCTAAATATGCCTACAGTTCTCCAGGAAATCAAAACTGCCACAAGCAAATACGGTAACCGTATTTCGATGCATCCCAATCAACTGGCACATATTCTAATGAACCCCAGTATGGCATGTTGAGGCTGAAATCAAATTAGATCGACCTGCTTGGTTTATAATACTCAAACGTTTCTAGGCAACGTGTTTTGTTTATATTTGATGGATGTATTCTTTTTCGATGTCAGTCTATATATTAACGATGATATGTTATTAAAATAAAAGTCTGTTTATAATAAAGCATTTATTATCTCCTATACTGTTTCTCCACGCACTCTGCTGTTGTTTTTACTACGACAGGTTATGGTTACAGCTGCAATTTAGAAAATGGAGACGTCAACTTTCAAGTACAAAATTGCACCACTAGAAGGTAAAGACAATTGGGATACCTGGAAGTTTAAAATGCTAATCGTACTCAAGAGCATACCTCGCGCACTTGATGTAATCGAAGGCAGATTTTTGGATGAAGGAAGTGAAGCAGGTGAAAACGAGTTATCCAATTTCACAAAGGCTGATTCAAGCGCTCTTTTCTTCATCACAAATAACTTATCAGATGAAATGCTTCGAAAAGTAATGCGATTCACATCCGCTAGAGATATTTGGTTAGAGCTACACAGATTGTTCGACGGAACTAGAGAAGATAAAACGTTCCAGCTATGCTTGAACTTCTTCAGCATGAAGAAAGATTCAATTGATGACGCAGCTACACACTTGGCTAAATTGAAGAATATTTGGACCTCGTTAAACAATGAACTTGGCAAAGATAAGGAGCTTCCAGAATTACTTCTCATTTGCAAGACTCTTGATACACTTGGCGAAGACTACGTTCAATTTAAAAGTGGATGGCTGATGTGTCCTACGTCAGAACGAACAATAGATAACTTAACCGATCGTCTGTGCGTGTTTGAAAGGAATATGTTAAAGAACTTGCCAACAGAAAAGCAAGAGGCTTTAGCAACGTCAAGCACACTGAAAGGGACAAAGAACAAGGATGTAAAGATGAAGTGCAACTACTGCAAATCAATCGGTCATCGTGTCAAAAACTGTAAAAAGTGGCATCAAGATGGCAAACCCCCGAAAAGCAGTAACCGGCCTTCCTCTTCGTCTCAGCCCCATGAATCTCTAGTAGCGGAATCAATGAATTTACAAAACGAAGTGCTGACATCAGAAGCTGAAGTATCGACGACTTCATCGAGCACAGTTAACTGGTTCGTTGATAATGGTGCAACATGCCACGTCAGCAATTGCGGAGATCTATTCCAGACTTTCCAACCTTTCGAGAAGATTCACACTGTCTCTACGGCTAATGGCAATGCACTGCAGGCTAAAGGCAAAGGAAATATCGTCATCTTATCGGAGGTACAAGGAACAGTTTACGAGATCACATTGAAAGATGTCTGGTACGTGCCACAGATAACGAAGAACCTTTTCTCTGTTCTAGCTGCTCATGACTGCAACTCAATAAGCAAGTTTGAGTCGACACCAACGAACTGCACCTTGTCAACACGTGGCAAAGTCAAGTTAACGGGTGAACGTAGCATAAGCGGAGGCTTATACAAGCTGAATGTCACGAACGTCATTCCTAAAAGTTTAGAAGTAAATTTGACTCTCTTGAAAACTCAGCTGTATCACGAGCGACTCGTACATCAGAATAAACGTCATGTACGACAGTTTATAAAACGAGAGTTGGGAGTAGATCTTCCACAAGATGAAAGCATCTGTGAAAGCTGTATATTCGGAAAGTCGCATCGTCTGAAGTTTGGTACTCGACCTAGAGCTTCAAGACCCGGCGAACTTGTACACAGTGACGTATGCGGACCGTTCCCTAACTCATGTTCAAATTTACGTTATTTTGTGCTATTCAAAGATGATTTTACCGGCTATCGCTATGTTTATTTCCTGAAAGCCAAGTCAGAAGTAAAACATAAGTTGCAACAATTCATTGTCGAAGCACAAAATACTGGTCATACGATTGAAACGCTACTAAGCGATAACGGCGGTGAATTTGACAATAAGGAGGTGCGTGAGATCCTCGCCACGCATGGAATCAAACAACGGATGACAATGCCGTATACTCCCGAGCAAAACGGATGCAGCGAGAGAGAAAATAGAATCTTGGTTGAGGCTGCAAGAACCATTATGCACAGCGGAGGTTTCCAACAAAAGCTTTGGGCTGAACTAGTTAATGCGGTCGCCTATGTTCTCAACAGAACCGGTCCGTCGCGTACTGAGAACAAAGCACCCTACGAACTATGGCATGGAAAGAAACCAAAGGTTACTCACCTACGAATCCTGGGCTGCAGAGTCTACGTCCATGTCCCCAAGCAAAAGCAAAAGAAACTCTCCATGAAAGCTCTCAAAGGAAGATTAATCGGATACGACTACGATGATGGCTATCGTATTTGGAGCGATGACAACATGTTAATCAAATCGCGAGACGTTATCTTCGATGAGAAACCTCTTGACCGAACTCAGTGCGAAGATGTTGTACCGATGAGGAAAGACACATCGTCCAACGAGATCGAATTGAAAGTGACTTTCAATGAAAACCCGAGCCATCAACAAAAAGTTTCAATTGAACCTGATCTTCAGGAATATCTAGTTCGAAATGAACCCGATCAAAGAGATCACGAACGTACAACACCGTCGCAAGAAAACAATTCACCTTTTGAATTTAGAGAGGACAATTTCGCCAATGGTGATCAGTCTTTCTCTTCAAGTACATCGTGGCACGAAGCCGATCTAGGTGATTCATCAGATTCCGAAAATGAGTTAGCAGAACCTAGATATGATTTAAGAGATAGAAGCACCATTCGTCCCCCGCAGAAATTCAAAGATTGTTGTGCGATTACCGACAAAGTAGCTGAACCCACAACGTTCAAAGAAGCTATGAAGAGTCCACATAAGGATGAGTGGATTAAAGCTATGTTGAGAGAAATAGATGCCTTGAAAGAGAACAATACGTGGTCCCTACAAGAGCTACCTCCAGATCGTAAAGCCATACCGAACAAATGGGTCTTTAAGATAAAGCGAAATCCCGATGGCTCAATCGATAAGTATAAAGCACGTTTGGTTGCGAAAGGATTTAAACAACGTAAAGGATTTGACTATGAGGAGACATACAGTCCAGTAGCCAGATTTGCAACCATACGATCACTATTAAGCGTTGCTGCGAGTGAAAGAATGTACCTAACACAGTTCGACGTTACTACAGCCTTTCTCTACGGTGAACTCGAAGAAGAGCTTTACATGCAACAACCCGATGGTTTTCATGACGGTTCTACCCGCGTATGTCATCTGAACCGAAGCTTGTACGGATTGAAGCAAGCGCCCCGCTGTTGGAATCAACGTTTTCAAAAAATACTTGTTGAATATGGATTCACACAGAGTACGGCAGATCCATGTCTTTATACAATGAAAGTAGGGGGGAAACATATCTTACTTACCTTGTATGTCGACGATGGATTAGTGGCGGCTTCAAACAAACAGCTTGCTGATGAATTTCTTGAAAATCTCAAAAGAAAACTTAAGATTACGACGAAACCCGCGTCCTATTACTTAGGAATGGAGATCAATCAATGCAAAGACGGCATGATTGTAATCCACCAGGAAGCGTACACCAAGAAGGTACTCGAACGCTTTAATATGGCTAACAGTAATCCTGTGTCAACGCCGATTGATGCTGCGGAAAACTCGTCTGCAAATCAATTATTTAATGACAAGGAAACCGAGGAAATCTTTCCCTATCGTGAAGCTGTTGGTGCGTTAGCATACCTTATGGTCGCAACCCGCCCTGATATCGCCTACGCAGTTGGAGTAGTATCGCGTAACCTCGAAAAACCAACCAGAAGCGACTGGAATAGAGTGAAACGGATATTACGTTACCTAAAGGGAACTACGTCTCTTGGTATACAGTACAAACCGAAGACTCTAAAAATGCCTGAACTGGAAGGATATAGCGACGCCGACTATGGTGGTGATTCTACTACAGGACGATCTACCACTGGAGTTGTTTGCTTATATGCCGGAGGTCCAGTTTCATGGACAAGTAAAAGACAGACTTCAGTAGCACTGTCTACAACTGAGGCTGAATTAGTGGCTGCTAGTGAAGGAGCCAGAGAGTTAGTTTGGCTAATCAGAATCTTTCAAGATTTAACGAAGGTTAAGAGTGTGCCTTATCTACATGTTGATAACGAAGCAGCAGTAAAATTAGCACACAACCCTGAATTCCATAAGCGGACAAAACACATTAGGATTCGTCACTTCTACGTCCGAGAATTAGTGACTGATGGTTCTATAGTTGTGAAGAGAATCGCATCTAGAGACCAAGTCGCGGATATTATGACAAAAGGACTTCCGAAGCCGACCTTTGTCAACATCAGGTCTTCTCTGGCCTTGTTTTCGGCGGGAGTGTTGAGGCTGAAATCAAATTAGATCGACCTGCTTGGTTTATAATACTCAAACGTTTCTAGGCAACGTGTTTTGTTTATATTTGATGGATGTATTCTTTTTCGATGTCAGTCTATATATTAACGATGATATGTTATTAAAATAAAAGTCTGTTTATAATAAAGCATTTATTATCTCCTATACTGTTTCTCCACGCACTCTGCTGTTGTTTTTACTACGACATGGCAAACCGAAGACTGAAACGAAGAATGCCACAAGGCCAGTAGATACTGGTTATTAATATGCGACTTGTTCACGTAGGATCGCGACCGCCCACGACTTCCTAAACAATCAAAAAATAAACTAAATTCAAAATATTGCTGAATGTCGCCAAGTAACAGATTGCAATAAAAATAGGAGTTAAAAAAACTAATATATTTTATATGTATAACGAATAGGCTCCGAAACTACTTGACCGATTTAAAAAATCTTTCAGCAATAGTAAGTTACATTATCAAGGAGTAACAGATTTATCCTTTATCTGTTAAATTTATGCCTACAATTTAACAATTAACTTGCAATTAAAACTCGGGTCTCGGTCGCGTTTATTCACTTTTGCAAACGGGTTACACGTTTGCCGAAACGTCGGGGTAATTATAAATTTGTATATAAATTTATAAAAAGTGCATAAACGCGATCGAGTCCCGAGTTTTTATAAAAATAGTAACCATTATACTACTCTAGAGAGAGCATTGTTCTCGTCGTCAATGTTAGATTGTCGTCTTGCCATTTTACAAGGAAAATATATTTCCAGTGGTATACTTGAGCTCAATGGAAATCATTCCATATTATTTGACAACAAATGACTCAGTCAGTAAAACAGTATATTTCACTGTTTTACTGACTGTGTCATTTTGGCCATCTATGTTTTGACACGCGGAACCTGGCAATTAAATGTCAACTCAATTACGTCAAATTCAATTTCTTAAACGTCAAACTCTACGAAGTGTCCGAGTCTTGGCGGGAACTCGTTGAGGAGATGTGGTGCTAAATTTTCATTTTTGTGAAACCTAGTTCATATGCGTGCAAATTGTTTAATTTCGGGGGCATATTAATCAATTTAGTTTCGTGAAGGTGTACAAGTGGAATGAAAGTGAAAATCGGTGCAAAACATTAACTTAGTGTTACTCCAAGGCTCCGTGAAGATTATTTGTAAATGGCCGCCGTGTTTACAAATGATTCCCTAGACTTGACTTTAACTATGACGACTTGACTGTTTCGATGCAAATAACTTGCATAATATATTAGAATACATGACACTGGCTAATTTCCTAATGGCCATAATCGGCTCACAACCGATAAGAAATAAAAAAATACGAAGTGTCCTCCCTCTGGCTACTGTTTTATCGCGTGTCGTGCGCATGCTGCATTATTTCTGTTTACTTGCAAATTTTTCCGAAAATAAATAGTAAATTAAGTTCCTCCACTGGAAATTATACAAGGTATAGCTATCACAGGCACAGTGTAACCTCCTACATCTGTGAATTCCTCAGTGAAGCGAGAAATCGCCGAGAGGTTGAAATTTCTACACCGCGCGTTGCCTACAAATCCTTAAAAATGGTGAGTTTAAAAACTTCTAAGGTTTTTCCACCAAAACATACGTTTTTATCGTTTTCTATTTGAGAATAATCACTTCTTACAACCATAAGTACATGTTTTAGTCAAGTTTTGATCAGTCACATGATTTTTTAGGTTATGTTACCGCGTTGGTCCTCTAACCGAAAAACTTTATATTTACAGACTGACGGAGAAGCTGCTGTAAACCCGAAGGCGTACCCCCTCGCGGACGCCCCTCTGACGGCGAAAATTCTCAATTTAGTCCAACAGGCGACCAATTACAAGCAAATGCGAAAAGGTGCCAATGAAGCTACTAAAACTTTGAACCGTGGTCTGGCAGAGTTTATCATAATGGCGGCAGACGCTGAACCGCTGGAAATCGTGCTTCACATTCCTATCCTCTGTGAGGATAAAAATGTTCCATATGTGTTTGTTCGGTCAAAACAAGCTCTGGGTCGGGCATGCGGTGTGTCTCGAGCTATCATAGCTTGTTCTATCACTATTAATGAAGGCTCGCAGCTGAAGCCACAAATTCAGAGCATTCAGCAAGAAATTGAAAGACTATTAGTTTAAGTGTAATGTTATGTGTGTGAAATACATGTTATTTTGTGATTATAAATCTTAAAAATACTTATCTAATAGGTACTTTGATTTTAATTTGACAAAGCAGGTTCAATATTTTAAACTTATTTGCAGTATGATAAACAATTTTTTTGTATTGTTTTTATTGCTCAAGGCTAAGTAAAATTTAAAGGAAAAAAGGAGGATTTTGGAAAGGAGATGAATTTTTCGATTAAAATATATCTAGTAATAGGGGTTAAAGTATGAAATTGCCTTTTTATTGCAATAGGTTCTTTGAATTGACATAGAATCTTCATGGTTTGAGGTTTTCGAATGAAACTTTTTTTCAAATGGTTTCTGTGATGTTCTTTTTTTAAAAAATGTGAAACATTTGAATATCGACTTTCAATTGTTTTTGTTATTCAATTTAGACAAGAAAGATGGATACTGCGAAAATTCGAGTGGTTTTTGAATACGAGTTCCGACGCGGAACTAACGCGGCAGAAACAGCCCGCAATATCAATGCTGCGTTTGGAGAGGGGTCTACTAATGAACGCACCGTGCGATTTTGGTTTAAACGCTTTCGTGATGGAAATTTCGACTTAAAGAACGAGCCACGAGGAAGACCGCCCACACAGGTGAATAACGATGAATTAAGAGAGATAGTGGAAGCCGATCCTAGTCAAACTACCCAGGAATTAGCGGCATGGTTTAACGTTACCTTACCCACTTTATTGACTCACTTGCGTCGAATCAATAAAATAAAAAAATACGAAAAATGGGTGCCTCATGATTTGACTGATCTGCAGAAAGAAACGCGTGTTGAAACTTGTGTTGCCTTGTTGAACCGGTACAGAAATGAAGGAATATTGGATCGAATTGTAACATGTGATGAAAAGTGGATTCTTTATGATAACCGGAAAAGAAAAATGCAATGGCTGACCCCAGGTCAAATGCCACAACAGTGTCCTAAAGCAAAACTTACCAATAATAAGGTAATGGTAACTGTTTGGTGGTCTCAGCATGGTGTTATTCACTATAGTTTTCTTCGATCTGGTCAAGCAATTACGGCAGATGTCTATTGTGCCGAACTCCGAACCATGTTGACAAAACTAGCAGTAAAACAGCCCCGACTCATGAATCGATCTTCACCATTATTGCTCCACGACAACGCGAGACCTCACACAGCACGAGAAACCATTTTGACCCTTCAGGAACTGCACTTAGAAACCATTCGTCATCCTCCGTATTCACCAGACCTTGCTCCAACGGACTACCATTTTTTTCGTGATTTGGACAATTATCTACGTGACAAGAAGTTTTCTTCCCAGGAGGCAGTACAAAATGCTTTCACACAGTTTGTGCAGTCTAGATCGTCGGAGTTCTATCGCAAAGGCATTAATAACCTTCCCATTAGATGGCAGCAATGTATAGATAATAATGGCAATTATTTTGATTAAATAAATTTGTTAAAAATTTAAAAAATAAACAATTATGATTTTCAGTACAAATCGGCAATTTCATACTTTAACCCCTAATATGATAAACAAGTTCTCATGGGCTACCTTCCATTTCTATTATCAGAACCCATGATTGGACCACAGTAATTATTTACATAATTAAACTCTAAGCATGTTGAACAAAGTTAATTCAGAATACAGCCACAAACAAACATTTATGGTCAGCAGAAATATATTTTGTTCCCAGTGGGAATCTTCTGCATCGCTTGCAGTCCTATAAAAACTATACTAAAATAATTAAACTAACTTCAAACTACTGAAACTATACTTCAATATGTATTTAAGTAAACATAGATAGTGATTGTAATCTGCTTTGTAAACTGAATCCTACTAATATTATAAAGCTGAAAGTTTGTGAGTATGTGTGTTTGTTACTCCATCACATAAAAACCACTGAACCAATTACCATGAATAGCCTGGAATGACACATAGCCTACTTTTTATCCCGATAATCCCGCGGGATCGGGACTTACGCGGGTGAAACTGCGGGGCGCAGCTAGTAAATAAATAAATAAAATAAATTGATAAAACTTTCAAACATTGCTAGATAGTTTTAGATAAAAGTGCATGCCCTGGATTATCATATCTAGTTACATAATTTATCAATAATACAAATTAAATATAAGAAAATGAGCCATTTATTGATAATATTATTCAGTTATGTATATGATTATGTATAAAAATATTTAGATCCTTACACAATACTTAACATTTGTCAATAGATTCTATCACAATAATCATTCAAAGAACTTTTTAGCTCTCAAATTCCAATTCTCTACCCATCTTGATTCTTGAAACTTGCTAAGTTCCCTTTTCATTTTCTCCACTGTTGCATTTTGTGATTCATTGTGAGGGAAGTCTTCAAACCAATTGAATATATGCCGAGATAATTCTTCACTTGACTTGAATGTGTAACCATTAACTCCATTGTCTACCAGTTCATCTAAACTGAAAAAGTTTATTTAAATTTTGAATATGATTAATTAATTATCAAGTGTATTTATTTACTTATTTACCAAAATTAATTATTTGAAATAAATACACTTAACTAAATTAAAGGAATATGCTCAAAACTAGCATTAATGAGCAATTGCTACTTAGTGGTATGTGTGTGTTACATTGTTGTTAGTAATTAGAAGTATTCCCACGGGAACAGAAACTACGCAGGTAAACCTGCAAGGCACAGTAAAGTGATAAACATACAAATTATTTAAAAGACTGCATTAGAAATATTTTCGAAAAAAATGTGCATCATCAAAATCCTCCCATGGATTCCTTAAGCAATAAAAATAAGAAATATTAGATTTAGCACTGTTATCTTACCATAAGAAATCATATGCACAAACAGGCACGCCAGCACCAAACATATCAACAACTTTCATTGGTAAATCTAGTCCAGACGAGCTAGTGTGAAGACAGACACCTAGATCTGCACTTGCCACCATCTTGGGATAATCTGCAGCTTCTAACCAGGGAGTTATCACCTTGATGTGACACCATTTCTTGGCAGATATTTGGTTTATGTAATGCTGTTTCAAGGGTCCTTTGCCAGTAATTACTACTAATAATTTTGGAAGTTTCTTTGTAAGGTCATATGATGTTTCATATACTGAAAAAAGTATAGATTTTTAGTATATATACTCCATGATATTTAGAGTGATCTAAAACTATTAAATTAGGAATAACTACCCTACCCTTCCCCTTTCCTATTTTTTTTAACATTCTAGGGTATATAAACAATAGGGCCTTCCTTTGCACCTTCTCGTTTTTTAACAGTTGGTGGTGGTGTCTGTGTCAGTAGACCTTGTCCCATGAACCATGATAAACAGTAGAAACTTTTACAAATGATGTGTTTTTGTTGCCACTACAACAACAAATACGTAATACAAAATATTATAAGCTTATCTGCAATGTAGAATAAATTCATTAACCAGTCTATCTACCAGCTTCCTATTTCTCTCAACTGACCTATAAATCCTATAATACTCACTCAAACGGTAGTACAATAATAGCAAAATTAGAATACCTTGTAATGCCTCCATGAGTATACTAAAGTCTTCATCTTCAGTCCAACTGGTGCTGCTAAACAGCAACCCTGGTCTATCCTCTCTCAACTCCACTACACCATTCACCTTTGTGGTGAAAGCTGTTCTTTCCACTCCCTTCGGATGGTTCAATTCCTCCCGTCCAGAGGTTTTGAACTCAGGATATTGTGTGCTGAGTTTTAGGAACCAGTTGTGTTTATCTTCTGCTTTGATAGGGTGGAAGATTTTGGGAGGACGGTCGTAGAGAACTGTTGACCTAAAATTTAGAATTTATTAATAACCAGCTACGCCTTGTGCATTCACCTGAATGTGCATGCAAAAGTTTGTGTATAAGTTACTCTTTCATGCACAAAAACTACTGGTATACAAATATCTGAAAATCTTGAGTAATATAGGCTACTTTAGATCCCAATATCCCCGCAGAATCGGGTCTTATGCGGGTAAAACCGTAGGGTGCAGCTAGTAGATCATGAAAGTATAAATTGAGGCTACATACACTATGTTCCAATTCTGTAACAAGTCTTCTTTCATAGCATAAGTCACACAAAGATTATTATCTGCTCCCTGCCCGAAAAACTTCTCAATGTACTTTGATAACTTCAACAACAAGTGATCTTTTCGCAGAGATAGGGCCATTATAGAGAAAGCATAGTTGTGCCAGTCTATTATAAATTTTGTTTTAGTAAAGAGGCAGTAAAATCGGCAGATAGGCAGTGTGGGAATAGCAGGAGGGTTCTGACATAGTAGGTAGTCACAATGGCCTGTAATTATCAATGTTAGTAATAAGCTAACACTCTGCCACAACGCTTTTGCCGCGTAGCGCACCAACTGTGGTCCTCTGTCCAGAACTAGTGGGTACAACTTTGTAATAGTAATGTTAGGGTTCTCGATGATTTCTGGAAGCGGCACGGACTCGACGTAAGAGATTATTTTAACTTTCAACCCGGTGTTCGCAAGAGATAAGGCATGATACTGCATACGTGGACTTCTTCCAATATCGCCTAAAACTACAATTTTTGCAGTCTTCCTTACTGGGTCCTCAATCATGGCGAAGCTTATAATTATTGTACTCGTACTGTAATGGTTTTTATTCCATTATTAATTATGAAAACCGGCAAAATGTGACAGAAAAACATGTAAACACACACAACACGAACGAAATGTTATTGACGAATCCAGCACAGATAATAAAATAAACGATCATTAAAACGTCACTGTCAATAAAACGGAGGGAGTCTTGGCGGGAACTCGTTGAGGAGATGTGGTGCTAAATTTTCATTTTTGTGAAACCTAGTTCATATGCGTGCAAATTGTTTAATTTCGGGGGCATATTAATCAATTTAGTTTCGTGAAGGTGTACAAGTGGAATGAAAGTGAAAATCGGTGCAAAACATTGACTTAGTGTTGTCTCCAAGGCTCCGTGAAGATTGTTTGTAAATGGCCGCCGTGTTTACAAATGATTCCCTAGACTTGACTTTAACCATGACGACTTGACTGTTTCGATGCAAATAACTTGCATAATATATTAAAATACATGACACTGGCTAATTTCCTAATGGCCATAATCGGTTCACAACCGATAAGAAATAGAATAATAAAACGGGGCAGCACCCTGAAACACATAAAACTTACATTAACGTCAGCAATAGCCATACAAAAAAAAAAAAAAAACGCGTACTTGACTGGCTACTTTCCATACGGCTGTAATCGGTTCACAGTTCACAACCAATATGAAATAAAAATCTGTGTGGAGAACACACGAACATAGCTGGTCCATTTTTGTTAAGTTTAGCAATAAAATATGTAGTTTTTATAAAGTGGCAATACTGTAGGTCGGCCATCCTAAATAGAGCAATTCTGTGGTTCTAGTAGTGTCGACGACTGTCTGTTGTTTTGTTTCTCATCTTATCTTCGGCAATAAACGCTTCATTGCGATAACCTGCTGGCTTTTAATTCAAAAGTCCTATCAATTTTGAACGGTCTTCTTTCTGTCAACGTCACTCAAGGGAGAGGCATGGTAATTCAGGTAGGGAGTTTTGGCAGGAACGCATTGAGGAGATGTGTTGCTAATTTTTTATTTTTATAAACAAGTGTAATGAAGTGAAAATCGGTGCATAACATGGACTTTAGCGTTGTCTTCAAAGCTCCGTGAACAATCATAGTAAAAAATGACCGCCGGTTTACAATGATTCCCTCGACTTGACTATAAATAAGACTGTTTCGATGCAAACAACTAGCAAAATATTAAAAATACTTGACACTGGCTAATTTCCAAATGGCCATTATTGATTCCCAACCGTAGAAATAATAATAAAATGGCAGGGAGGGGATATTGCTTGTTTACAATATTATTTACGTTTTTTACGCTCTGTTCGTCATAGCAAAAAATCAAAAATTTAATGAAAGGTAAAGGCAGAAACCGCAATGTCAAAAATGTCTAAAGTGTTAATAATAAGACACTTACCAGTATGTCTTTCTTTTCGGGATAAAGAACAATTACTAAAGCATTTTGGGGCTGAAAAAGTATGGGAGACTTCTTCAAAACGTAACTATTTATTTGCATCCTTCGGCACAGTTGATCAAGCCAAAACATCACTTGCACGTCTTCATCAGCTAGAGATTGCTAAAAGAAGGTTAGTTGTTGAATATTCCTTTGAAAATCAACCAGTAGTACAGACTAAAGAAGACGCTGAACAAAGTTCTGCAACTGCAAAGTTAGTGAAGGAGTTTCTTAGAGTATTGAATGCTTGGAACCCTTCAGTAGACTTCTACCAACCTCCTGCTCCACACCTAAAGTACCAGTACCCAGACATAACCCCTGAAATTGCTATAAACATGCTACACGCAATATTCTCTCACAAACCATTCTACACACAAGCTCTTCACTTAATGAATAAAATGAGCCTTAAAAATCCATTTACTGAAGATCTTACAGCTGTCACTTTCTTCAAAGATACATTTAGAAGCTATTTCTTGGATGAAGTACCACCTTTACCACCAAGTGAGGCAGAATCAGAAATGTCTAGTGATGAAACAACAAACAAAACACAACATGTACCTACAATTGTTAAAAGGAAAAGAAAACTACCTGTTCCATCTCGAAAACGGCCAGCTTTACCAACACCAAATCCACAGAAAGTAAAGAAAATCATCAATCAAGAAGAAGTGTTTGAAAAGACAGAACCAGTCCAAGAACCAAGAAAGATATCTCTGGTTGTCCACCAGGATGCCTTACAGAAGCCAACGGAGGAGCCTGAAGTTATCGGAGAGCTAGGAAAGTTCCAAAACGAACAACAGCCAATGGTAAATGAGGAAACTCCTACAGAACCAGAACAACCAACTATAAGCAAGAAAGAATTATTACAAAATAGAATATCTTATAGAGATATGAAAGTGTTACCAGTATTTAAGAACTATCACCCTGGAGAACCTTCCATGAGGTTGTATATCAAGAATTTGGCCAAAACAGTGACTGAACAAGATGTGACGAGGATATACAAAAGATATGTTGAGGGTTTAGCAGACGATGAGCTAACAGGGTTTGATGTACGAGTGATGCAGGAAGGTAGAATGAAGGGGCAGGCTTTTGTCACATTTCCTTCAGTGCAGATTGCGGAAACTGCAGTGAAAGAGACAAATGGATATAAGTTAAAAGATAAACCAATGGTTGTACAGTTCGCTAGGGTTGCTAATAAAAAGACTATTGAATAAGTACCCTCGAAACCAAGATCATTGTAACATTATTGAAATGTATAGGTAAGAAAATAAAAATACGCAATTTAGACCTAGTATAATGTAACTATTATACTAATAAACAAGTGAAATTGAATAATATTTATTATTTATTTATAATCATAGATCAGACGTTGGGTGCTTTTTACGACATTATCACTATCATGGATACGACATTAAGGAATTCGTTATTCCGTAATCCCGATTTTTTTATTATTTTTTTTAAACCTCAAATATTTTTTCCTTTATTTAGTTTTACAAGCTTTAATGTAGGTAATCAAGTTTTACACGTTTAAATTGCAGTAACTACTTCTTTAGACTTAGCTCTTTTTTTACCATCAAACTAAAAAGTTATGTTAAGTTATGAACTATTAAGAAGACATTAATAACCTCTAGATACCTATTATTTCAAAGTGTGTTTACTTCTATTTAGCAAATGATCTTTAAAATAAAAAAAATACTATCGTATTTCGTACTCGGCGAGATTACAACCCGCAACTTGTGCCTGCGACTTCTGGTAATCCGAACAAGTTCGGTTAATACACCGTCTTTCGGGGTCGGTAGTTAAACTCGAAATGGGGTTGTCTTTACCCGACTGCGCGACGCAAAGGAAGGTAATGTGTTTATCAGTCTATGTATGTATGTAGTACTTACGTATGTATGGATTTTTCTATGTGGCGTTCTAGAGGCCAAACGCGTGGACCGATTTTGATGATTCTCACGTCAATCGATTTGTCTTAATCTGGCGAGTGTGACTAAAGACATGACAGTAATCCAAAGTAACTTATGTCACCACCAGACGCCATATTGTCAAAATTAAAAAATCGTCTAAGTATGTCAAGATGGGTATCGTCTAATAGGTTTTTAAAAATAAAGTTTAGGTTTCTTTCACCGATTTTCATTTTAAAGAACCGTTTATGAAGTATAACGGTTTAAAGTTAATTTTCAATATTAGGTATTCTTGCTTTTTATTACTAACGAACAAGTTTTTATTTTTGTTACGTAGTTACGCTTGGAACCTAATATAATAAACGCGAAAGTTCGTATGTAAGTATGTGTACGGTCTCAAACGACGTACAACAAACTAGCTGATTTTGCAACCTACATCTGCACGCCTTACAACAAGTTCATTTACCTTTAAGTTCACTTTATTATTATAATATGTATTAATTAGTGAGTATCGCAATAGACTTAGGACAATAAACATCTAACTAAACTATCATCCTGAGTTTTAACTAACTACTTAGCGTGCTCCAAACATAACTACTAAATTAACTTAACTTTTGACCGTACAGTCATCATAACTAACTGGTGAACTGTACATTAAATGGTCCTTCGAGCCGGATATGAACCAGCGACCTATGGATACTTATGATGGATACTATGGATATTTTTAAAAACTACAACTACAAGTGTCTAGTTCAAGAAATAACTAACTTAGTGAGGATATTAAATGGTCCTTCGAAAACAAAGTTATTTTGTGAAGTGTTTTTCTTGGTGCAAACGCGAATCGGCTTGAGTGGCTTGCTACAAGCGGCATCACCCATTTGAGTTGAGAAGGTGCACATATGCACTGGGACGAATATGGACTCGAAGTAACGTACCAGCGCAGCGTCCGGTTCACAAAAGCTATGTGAATGTGGATACTACAACTACTACGCAAACAACTGAACTCTCGAAGATAACGATATATCTCATCTATCAACGATTACAGCTTACAACTGTATCAACTACTCAAACAACTGAACTCTCGAAGACAACTACAAAGGATCTATTAAACTACAACGATCAATTTTATCTACAACTAAACAATCAAATACAAAACTTCTTACAGCTACAACCATTACTGTAAAAACACAACTAAAAGTGTCCAGCTCAAGAACTACGTGAATTTGGATACAACTACTACTACAAAAACAACGAAACTTTAGAAGATAAGAACATACTACTACAACAATTTACAACTACGAGTACAACAACAACTTATAACTACGAAAACTATTAACTAAAAACTACAACTACAAGTGTCTAGTTCAAGAACTACGTGAATCTAGATACGTATCAACAACAACGATATTATCTCATCTATCAATGATTACAGCTTACAACTGTATTACCGAACAATTACAACAACGTACCTACAACTACTACAATTTATATACAACTGAAAAAGCAGAGATAATAACTGAAAACTACAACTTAACAATCAAAACCGAGAACTAGCAACTACAACAATTGTAATCTATATACATTTACATTTATTTACTAAATACATTACCTAACTACCGCAAGCATCATGGAAGATGTTACTCTGCAATCATCAGCTGCTAGAGGGCAGCCACCAATGCTGGTGATCTCTCACAACGAAATCAAGGAAACTACACAACTTATAGATCTACAAAACTGTTACATTAGAGCGTTAAAACGTGCTATGGCTAAAGTAGACTTCTCAAAAGCCCTAGAGAAATGGGAATTAGAGGAGCATTTGAGCATCATTAGATCGAAATGGCAAATTATCGAGACGCTACATATACGTATAGACCTAGCACTGAAGGGTTCCGGGAACAGCTACTACAAAACATTTGACGACATTGAAAAAGAATATGATGAACTGAAACACAAAATAAACTCCAAACTTTATAATTACCAACACAGTACGAAGACAACACAACAATATGATACACAAAAATTACTACAACGATTAGAAGAATTTCTTACAATTTTAACAAACAAATTCTCTTCACTTCTCTCCAGGAATAAAATAAAACCAAACACCAATAATACGAAGCCGCCAGAAGCCAAAAAAGATTTCCAGTCACCACACAATAGAACAAAACCACCCAGGTGTTATCATTTAGGAATTATAAAGTGCCCATTTTGTACAGAACAACATGCACTGATGCGATGTACAAAGTTCATTAACATGACCTCAATTCAGAGAAACTACACGGTTATAGATTTAAAACTATGCAGAAACTGTCTTTACAGCCACGGCGAGCAATCTTGCTACTCGGCAAAAACTTGCAAAGTATGCGGTATTAATCATCACACGTTACTGCATACCAACATAGAAGATCTACCACAGCTAGATCTAACCTCAGACAGAACACAAAACGAAGTTAAAATGTTTTCGAATACCTCTTCATCTCCTCGAGGGCAGCCACCAATACTGCGGGACTGTCCTGACAATTTGAAACGAGCGGAACATAAAACCTTCAACAAGCAGAACCCCGACCTAGGGCAACGCGAC
Source organism: Idaea dimidiata (assembly GCA_949358125.1). Taxonomy (NCBI): domain Eukaryota; kingdom Metazoa; phylum Arthropoda; class Insecta; order Lepidoptera; family Geometridae; genus Idaea; species Idaea dimidiata. Next base: position 752,299 of record OX442334.1, read on the forward strand.
ATACGACACACCACGAGTACACCACTCGCACCTTCAGCATACCTACCGAAACCGGAGCCATTCGTGTACCGCGACGACGATGTAATTTTTGATTAGTTTTATCAAACCCAACTAGCTAATACCTACTTTCTTACTTTACAAATACTTAAATTAGCATTTTATTTCACATTTACGTAACTTCACATGCCAACTCCATGTCTAATAAATTGTATTTATGTTTTTACTATACCTTTAACTTAAAACTATCAATTTAGTATATCATTATTCAACTACTTGTAACTTTAACATATTTTGTATACTTAACTAAGGCCAGTAGCATGTACGGTCTCAACCATACAACATGATCTTAACTTTACTGAAAACTAATCAACTACTATTGTTTAGTTACATTTATCTCCTAGGTACTTGTAACTAACTTATTTTTGTATACCTTAGGCCTGCAGCATATTGTACGGTCTCAACCGCACAATATTAACGTAACTATACAACAATCTACTGTAATACTACTAGGTATTTTCCTTTTACATTTCTCTTCTACTTGTAACTTTTACTATTTTTTGTATAACTTCAACTTTTATTTTCCACTTAATTTAAGTTCCCATTTCTTTATATTTTTAATACTTTTACTATTTGTGTATTTCTTAGGTGTGCAGCATGTACGGTCTCAAACGACGTACAACAAACTAGCTGATTTTGCAACCTACATCTGCACGCCTTACAACAAGTTCATTTACCTTTAAGTTCACTTTATTATTATAATATGTATTAATTAGTGAGTATCGCAATAGACTTAGGACAATAAACATCTAACTAAACTATCATCCTGAGTTTTAACTAACTACTTAGCGCGCTCCAAACATAACTACTAAATTAACTTAACTTTTGACCGTACAGTCATCATAACTAACTTGGTGAACTGTACAGTATGTATGTATGTGAGGTTGTTACTCTTTCACGCAAAAACTACTGAACCGATTGCGATGAAACTTGGAATAAAGGTAGCTGGGGGACTTGGATTAACACATAGGCTACTTTTTATTCACGCGGGAACAGAACTTACGCGGGTGAAACCGCGGGGCGCAGCTAGTACATTATAACCCCCTAATGAAATGAATAGATTACGAGACTTACCTACCATCAATTAATGAAAATAACTAAAAAGCGTAAAATAAAAAAAATAATTTATAAAAAAACAAAAAAACCCGACTGCGTAAAAAACTCGATTAAAAAATACGCATAGAAACAACAAAAAACCAAAAAGAAAAAAACAAGCCCAGTAACAGTAATTTGAAATTACGCTAAGTAATAATAGTTTTGTAATCGATACACACAGAACACATAATAAATGAGTAAAAAATTACTCACAGTCGGGACCCATTGGAAAAATTAGATTGGTAAATGAATTATTACTTAGCGTAATTTCAAATTACTGGGCTTGTTTTTTTCTTTTTGGTTTTTTTGTTGTTTCTATGCGTATTTTTTAATCGAGTTTTTTACGCAGTCGAGTTTTTTTATTTTATTATAAAAAAAAAAATTTATAGACTAGGTGAACAACTTTTGTTCTAGAACTTTTGGAAATTCCAAGTAAGTAATTGAAAATTCTGAGGTTTAATTTCACTGAAAAAAAAATGTAGGTACACCGTTCGGATGCCGCATCCTAAACATTATTTCGAAATGAGTTAATACAGCGTATTTTTGGGGTGGTAGTTTAAGCCGAAAGGGGTTGTTCTAGAAGTCTAGATGAACAACTTTTGGAAATTCCAAGTAATTTTTGAAAATTTGAAGGTTTAGTTTCAATAAAAAAAATTACAACTTTGGGATGACGCATTCCAAACATCTAAACATTTTAAAATGTGATAATCAAGCAAGGGGTTATTCTAGAGTATCTAGAGGTCTGGACGAACAACTTTTGTTCTACGGCTTTAGCCATTGTTTTCTTTTTCAAAATTTTGACGTTTAGTTTCATTGAAAAAAAAATATTACAACTTTGGGATGACGCATTCAGAACATATAAAAAACATTATAATTTCGAAATGCAGCGCGTTTTGATTTTGAGGGCGGTAGTTTAGGCCGAAAGGGGGTTGTTATAGACGTCTAGGTGAACATTTTTTGTTCTGCAACTTGGAAATTCCAAGTAATTTTTGATACTTAATTGTAAGTTTAAAATTTACTTTGATCACTGAGTAAAGTACTTACCTACTTTTATTTAGTTTGGTAGGTATACTACAGTAAAAAATTTTATTGAACATACCACAAGGTCATTTACAAACGCTTTAAACAAAAATATTCTAAATATTGCGTCAAAAGATGAATACATAACAATTTTCTCTGAAAAAATTAATCATCATTTCCAAAAGTTGTTCGCCTAGCACCTAGCACAACCCCTTTTTGTCTTGAAGGATCCTCAACGAAACGTTGTACGACTTACTCTCGTACAGCGTCCGAGCAAGAAACATCTCACGAAGCGCGACAATATCATCGTACCGCGTAAGTAGGTCCTCCTCCGCGTGCGCGTCCTCCCAGTCTACTTGATGATGCCAGATGGCATGTGTCCAACAACTCCCCATCGAATAAAGTTTACTTTAAGTATCATTATCGGTACAAAGTGATCAGTGTTCGGAACCCCGTTATTATTATTTACACCTAAAATTACCCACTAAATACCAAATTCCTATAAAATTAAAGATTTTTTCTAGTCAAATAGTCAAATTCGTATTTTAATAAACGCAAACGCAATTCCGACCCTCATTTCTAACTAACCGAAATTGTTCCGGTCGTATCCATACTTGTACCATTTTGTATACAAAATTCTTGACCAAATAAATTATCTTAGCCTACTTTTGAAGACATATTTTATCAACAGCACCCAAAAATCTGATCTATGTTTATAATTAAATTACTAACAGTGCCCTGCAGTCTCTTCAACCCGATCTGGTAAAAATATCGGGATTAAAAGTAATCTATGTCCTTCTCCAAGGTCCAATCTATCTCTATCTATACCAAATGTCATCAAAATCAGTTCACCAGTTTACATGTGAAAGAGTAACAGACAGAGTTACCAGACCTGATGGCCTAAACCACTGGCCCTACAAACTTGAATATTGGCACAGAAGTTCTTTAGGGGTAAGTTAGTGTTAGTAAAAGACCTCAAGTTTTCGATGTATCGAAACATTATATTTGCATCATTTCAATAGTATAAGGCAAATATTCCTCATCGTTTACATTATTATTGCCAGAAATTAATTTATTTAACTGAGCCATTACAGTGTTCATTTTGAACAACTCATTTACCCATCGGCTGACTGAGTTTCTTAAACGGTCTAATACAGTATTCACCATTGGATCTTTGCATAATAGGTATTGTTGGTAAAATGCATCTAGGATTAATTCACACCAATCATACAGCCTACTTTCATAATCTTGCTCAAGGCTAAAATTTATCAGTAACTGCTCAATGTACAATAACAAAAATAATGATTCATTCACACTGATTGCATTCCTCAAATGTGGTATAACTAAGGCATCACAAAAAGTTATCTTAAAAATTTCATTTAGTAAATCAAGCTTCTGTAACACTGTCTCTTCATTACTGTTGCAAATCTTTTTAACTTCCTCATGTTTTGTAATATTAATTAGTGATTTAATAGATTTAACAGCATGGCTGAGTAGTAGCGTTAGAACAGACTCTGGTATATCTTTAAATCCTCTAATGGCTGCTATAATTTTGCAAGGTTCTGCATGTTCGAGTAAAGGAGGCACAGCTTGCGCACATGCACTTCTTTCTGAAATACCATGTGTTACAGCGTCATTTAATTCCTCCGAGTAGTTGTAAAGTGGTGTAGTTGCTGTGCCCCAGTTAGCAACTACCGGGCTGTTATCAATAGCAATCTCATGAGACCCGAGCAAGCTTGATAAATTCCTTTTTATTTCTAATGTAAACGGCAACATGCCAATATGGTTCGAAGCTTCAATTAAGATCTGATGACTACGACATGCATATATTCTTGCATTTTCCTTGTACATTTTCATGGGATATTTGCAAGAGCCAACACCAAGAGCAAAGTTGTAAGCTATAATAACAGCTCCATCTTGTTCCTTGTTGCTGCCGAAGATTATGAGATGATTTTTGGCCATCCAGGACATGGACACAGTTGATTTAGTGGAAATCCACTGCACAGTTCCTACAGTCTTCCAGTTTTTAGTATTTATATTATATGATGTTAGTTTTCCATCATTCCCTGAAACAAACAAATTTATATAACAATATTTAAAACTTTGTTTTATAACAAAAAAAAGTGATAACTTAGAACAAGATGTTTAGAAGTATTTTTTGCTCATCAAACATGTTTACTTTAAACCTTTGAACTTTGATATTTCAAAAATACAAAGTGATACTTACACATTACAAATACTATTGGTTTTACACTGATGGCCACCCCAATGACTTCAGCATCGTCCCTTGCTATCCTTTCTCTACCCAAATTAACCTTCTCCATGTCACCTAATTCAACTCTCAATGAACAGTAAACAATCTCATAGCCAAGAGAAGTCCTTATAACGTAGCAAATATAGACCTGGTTATTTATTTTCAATGATGCAATTTCAATGATTTCATCTGTATCTTTTATTAACGCTTTTCCATCATAAGTCTTTCGGTTTTCAATGGCGTAGGGAAGGGCGGCGCAGTTGCCGTTTGCAAAGATAATTAGTGGCGGTTGCTCATCCCGAGGAATTAATTTTAGAATTTTTGTTGAAAACTGGAAGTAAAATGAACACTTTAGCTAAATAAATATTTCTGTGACCAACACAGCTCCATCTAGTCTCATGGTAAGTGGCTAAGCTTCTGTTACAGTGACTAGACAACAGATATACTATTTATTTTTCTTTTGTAAATACATGCATACGACCTCTGACGACCTCTGTGGCGTGTCGGGCGAACGCTTGACTGCAATACAGAAGGTTGCGGGTTCGATTCCCGATGGGTGCTAATGTCTATACTTAAAATAAATATTTGTTGTAATAGTTTTCATTAAAATGTAAGTAATGTAATGTAAGATTTACAACTTACTTTGTGCTTTTTAAGTTTGTCTAAATTGGTGACATCTTCATCCCACATCTTTATAATATTTTGATTGAAAACGCCCACATATTTATTCTGTTCTTTGTCATATATCACGGGTGCGGTTATGTGGTCCTTAGAAGTCCAGCCACTGGTTTGTTTTTGGTCGGAAAGCTGAAAAATAATGCATTTAAAAACAGGTGGTCACATATTTTTTAGGTTATGTTTTATAAATAGTGATTTTGGAACACTGAAAAAAATAAATCAAATTATAGACATAAGTTGAATTTTTAATTGTGACCCAAGGTAGCCCCCATACACAAATTAGCGTTGAATTAAGTTTTAATTACCCGGTATTTATTTACAACATTTCGCCCAAGGGTTACGATAACATGTTTAGGCGTTTTGTCCTGGGAAATGCCCAGGAAACTCTTTTGATCAATAAGTGGACATAGTATGTGGTAATCGTGAAGTTTGGCCATAACGTTTGCTGTGTATTTTATTCAAATTTAAATTGTTAAATAAAATTATAAATCGAGGCAAGCAACACAAAGCCAAAACGCACACCACACACAGTACAATATACACGAATGTGACAGTGACACTGACAGCTACGAAATATATTTTAGTTATTTCTTATCGGTTGTGAACCGATTATGGCCATTTGGAAATTAGCCAGTGTATTTTAATTATTTTATGCAAGTTATTTGCATCGAAACAGTCAAGTCGTCATAGTTAAAGTCAAGTCTAGGGAATCATTTGTAAACACGGCGGCCATTTACAAAGATTGTTTAAGAAGCTTCGGAGACAACACTAAGTCCATGTTTTGCACCGATTTTCACTTTCATTTCACTTGTACACCCTCACGAAACCTTGTTTAATTTTGGGGACATAAAATTGATATATGCCCCCGAAATTAAACAATTTGCACGCATTTGAACTAGGTTTCACAAAAATGAAAATTTAGTAACACATCTTCTCAACGCGTTTCCTGCCAAAACTCCAACAAATTACTTGCAAATATTAATAATACTTGACACTGGCTAATTTCCAAATCGGTACACATCCGAAAATAATAATAAACGCCGGTCGTTCCGGCAAGGTCATGGGCCATGGGAAGATTTTTGACAGATTTTCTGTGACGTTTTTCTCCATGCCTTGTGAGTGCTATGACTATGAAATACGGCTAGAAACCGAACAAAAACCGGATTACATCACCGATAACCTTTTGCGTTATCGCCATTCCACGGCAGTTATAGATAACTAAATACATTTGAAAAAATATATCATTGCAAATTAGTTATTAGCTGAGAACAGTCGTGAGTGATGTCGACAGCCGGTAAAGTAATCAAATGTCGTGCGGCCGTGGCCTGGGAGGCCGGGAAGGATCTTTCGATTGAGGAAATCGAGGTGGACCCGCCAAAAGCCGGTGAAGTGCGTGTCAAGATTGTTGCTACGGGCGTGTGCCACACGGACGCTTACACGCTGTCGGGCGCCGATCCCGAGGGGGTTTTCCCGGTCGTACTCGGTCACGAAGGCGGAGGTATCGTCGAAAGCATCGGCGAAGGCGTCACTGCTTTCAAACCCGGCGATCATGTCGTCCCGCTCTACGTCCCGCAGTGCAAAACCTGCAAATTCTGCCTCAACCCCAAAACCAACCTCTGTCAAAAAGTACGTATCACTCAAGGCCAAGGTGTCATGCCTGATGGCACCCGCCGTTTCCGCTGCAAGGGCAAGGAGTTATTCCACTTTATGGGCTGCTCTACCTTCAGTGAATACACAGTTGTTCTAGAAATTTCTCTGTGTAAAGTTGCTGATGCTGCACCTCTTGATAAAGTTTGTCTGCTGGGATGTGGAGTTCCGACAGGATATGGAGCTGCTTTGAACACCGCCAAGGTAGAGCCGGGCTCTAACTGCGCAATATTTGGACTTGGTGCTGTAGGTCTAGCTGTAGCTTTGGGTTGCAAGGCTGCTGGAGCCAAGAGAATTATCGGCGTCGACATCAACCCCGATAAATATGAAGTAGCTAAAAAATTCGGAGTCAACGAGTTTGTGAACCCTAAGGATTATGATAAACCTATTCAGCAGGTTTTGGTCGACCTCACTGATGGTGGGTTAGATTACACATTCGAATGTATCGGTAATGTAAACACAATGAGAGCAGCTCTTGAAGCCAGTCACAAGGGTTGGGGAGTGTCAGTTATTATTGGAGTTGCTGCGGCAGGCCAGGAGATCAGCACTCGGCCATTCCAGCTTGTCACTGGACGCACATGGAAAGGAACAGCTTTCGGAGGGTATAAGAGCAGAGACAGTGTACCCAAACTTGTTGATGAATACATGGCTAAGAAGCTACCATTGGATGCCTTCGTTACCCACAATGTTCCCCTGGAACAAATCAATGAAACTTTCCACTTGATGCACGCTGGCAAGTCTATTCGTGCCATTGTTCATCTGTGCAAATTGTAGATGTAGACCCAAAGCTATTTTTTTGGCTAAAGGCATATATACTGGCATACTACTGGCATATATAATGTCATTTGTAAAGTTTTTATTTAAAAGTCTATCTGTCTGTACTACAGTATATTGTTAAGTGTTATGTAACATTATTATATATTTTTAAAGTATTTTGTGTTTCATAACTTGTTTCTGAATTAGCTTATAGCTAAACATGGAGCTACCCTCCATGTTTGTGGAAGTTATTTTTTAAGGCTCTACCTAGATATCTATAACCAAGTTTTAATACTATTAATTAACTAGTTGCGCCCCCACGGTTTCACCCGCGAAAGTCCCGTTCCCGCGGGAATATCGGGATAAAAAGTAGCCTATGTGTTATTCCTGGTATTCAGCTACCTATATTCCAAGTTTCATTCCAATCGGTTCAGCGGTTTTTCCGTGATTAAGTAACATACACACATACATACTCACAAACTTTCAGCTTTATAATATTAAGAGGATTACAGCAGGAAGTCACATTTAAAAGATGTTTTTTTCAAATGTTAGTATACGCACCTACCTAGCGCAATTATCAGAATACAATAGGTGTTTTGACTGGCTATATAAATATCAGTCATGCATTATACATACTAGGTATACCTACCATACCTATACCATACTCGTATATAATTATCATTCATTCAATTTGTGTTAGATGTTAGGTACTATAACAACTGTATTGAAACTAGCATTTAGCAGGTCTAAATCCTTACCCAGCACATCACGATTTAATAATATAGGAAAATGTTTTAGATAATATTATTGTTGAAGCCCTCTGTGACGCGTCGGGCGGGCGGGGCCAGACTGCAATGCAGATGGCTGCGGGTTCGATTCCCGCCGGCTACAAATATTTATGCTTAAAAAAATTTGTATGTCTGGGCGTCTTTATAGTATTATATGTATTTAAAAAAAATAGTATAATATCCATTGTCTGGTACCCATATTACAAGCGTAGTGCTTAGTTTGGGACTAGATTGCGCTGTGTGTAATGTGCAATATTTTTTATTATTATATTATTATGGTTTATTCTTCGCCATCGTTCTTACGGTGAAGGAAAATATAATGTGAGGTAATCGACATGTACTAGGTAGGACTTGCCACGTTCCGAAGGCAAGGGACGTTCGCCAATCCGCATGAGGTAGGTTCCCCTGGCGCCTTATTGCCTAATGTCTCTAATGGTGGGACAAAATAACTGGCTACATTATTTTATATTTGGATCGTATGCATGCAACCTGCAAAAAGATATTCCTAAAAGAACTTAATGCTCGGTAAAACCGTGTAGCTCAGCTAGTTTTTCCTAAAATTATATCTCTAGTAGAGTTACACAATAAACTTTAGATACAAATCACCAAATTCAGTTATCTAATCGTTGTAACAACAGTAATCATATCTTCTTAAAAATACAATTAAGTATTACTAGATATTGACATTATTTTATTATTTACATGCTGGCTGCGCTGCACGGTTTTACACACATTGCCTGTGTATCTTCCACCTATTAAAGCAAAGACTCCAGCAAACTAATATCACAAAGTTTCATCGTAATTGGTTCAGTAATTTTACGGACAAAATGTTAACCGGTTGTTTAATGAAAATCTTGGTAGGTTGCCGACAAAATCGAGACTTCACGAACACCGTCACGAAGATAATAATTGGTGAAAATCAAATCAACCAACCTGTAGGTAAAAAGTGTAAAAATACATACAGAATGGTTAATTTGAGTGGGTTAAGAATTAGAGTCAAGATGGAGCGACCTACCATGAGTTACTACGAAATAAGTACACTGTAACGTGAACAGTTTGACCATGTGCACAGCACGCCCGCTATGACTATTTCTTGCCGTACCCCGGTCGCTAATTGTCGGCCGCGCGAACCGATATTTTGCGGACATGCCCGAACTGTCCACTTACACTTTTCGTTTTTACGTACCAACTCATAGTAGGGGTACAGGATAGGTATATCTTGTGTACAAGGTGTAACGGGCAAGTCCTTTTAATCCGAAAGGGGGTTGTTCTAGACGTCTAGGCGAACAACTATTGTTCTACGACTTTTGGAAATTTGAAGTACTTTTAGAAAAAGTTAGGTGTAAAGTTTACTTGAAAATCAGCTGTTTCTGAGAGTTCGAGGTCATTGACCTTATGTTGTCCTTTTATTTAGTTTGATGGTTTACAATCAAAACTTCAATTTTTTTTTTTTCAAAAGCAGCTGTTTTTTCAGTGAAATATAATCTCAAAAATTTCAAAAAAAAAAAAAAAAGTTTGAATTTTCAAAAGTCGTAGAACAAAAGTTGTTCGCCTAAACGTCTAGAACAACCTCCTTTCGGATTAAAAGGACTTACCCGTTACAAATTGTATATTATAAACCAAAGAGGTACTATTTTTTTTAAAACTGATTACTTACCACTAAATAGTACCTACCTACCAGTTAGGTACTAAAGACAATATGTCTTAGTATTGGAGAAATGTTCTCGCCATTTTGACGCCCATTAATATGAGAAGTCCTAGCTTAGTCCTATATCCGCTGTGTCATTATTTGGTGATCTTCCCATTAAGAAACATCCCTGTGGTTTCTTATGTATTGTCGATCGATTTAATGAAGTATAGGTTTAAACCACAGTGTCGATCAATTTAGTTAAGTATACCTACTTAGTTACGAGTAGATATATGGCACAACAAAGCAATAAAGTTTTTACAAGGTAATAAAATTAAGTACAATTTATTTTGCACTTAATTTGTTTTAGGCCAAATTTCAAATAAAACAAACAAGTAAAGGTCAATTTTAATATTAAAATATTTTTATTATTCTGCAATCAACATTTACTGTACCTACGTAACCCAACTGCAGAAATAACTAGTTTTTATACTATATAATTTGAAATTACATAACAAAATATACACAATTTAGTTACTATTTACAGAATTTCATATTAATTAGATATCTAATCTAGCAATAGGTATGTACTTATTCATTTATTTAATCTTATATAAAATATTATGCTTATTTTAATTTTTAAAGGCGCCTCGCGTAAGTTTCGATCCCGTAAGAATATCGGGTTAGTCTATGTGTTAATTCTGATCTATAGCTATCTACATTCCAAGTTTCATCGCAATCGGTTTAATCGTTTTTGCGTGATTAAAACACAAACAAGTAAATTTTCGCACGTATAATATGAGTGATAGGTTGGTAAAGGTATATAATTTACTTATTGAAATACCTAACTACTGTTCTGTAACTTGTCTATAGTACTCCAGGTAGCTGTCACATTGATCCCCTGAAAATAAAAAATAAAACATATTTCAAACATAATATACATAAATACACATATTTCCCATTTGCGTACATATCAGTTACTTAAGAGCTAAATCTTACTAATATTACAAACGCGAAAGTTTGTATGTATGTATGTGAGGTTGTTACCTACTCTTTCACACAAAAACTACTGAACCGATTGCGATGAAACTTGGAATACTTTTTATCCCGATATTCCCGCGGGAACGGGACTTATGCGGGTGGAACCGCGAGGCGCAGTAATTTGTTTTTATTGCTCAAGGCGTATTTACAAAAATTAACCTCAACCACTCGGCCACACGAGTCCCCAAAAATTCACTCGCGGGGGAACTCGTGTGGCCAAGTGCTTGAGGTACTGGAGTATTGATGGGACGCTAGTTCAAATCTCGCCGCGAGTGAATTTTTGAAGATTATTTTTTCCTTTAAAATATTTCTAGCTAATTGTTATTGGTACCCGGAACACCCCGGGAAAGATAGTTTAATTTCGCGATGTTGAAAATAGAAGAAAAATGTTCCTAATTATATTGTTTTTAAATATAAGTGTTGTAGAACTTTAACTTTGATACACCATAACACGAAGCCAAAGGTCGATTAGGTACGCCATGATAAGATACGAACGGACATACAAACAACCATGCGATAAACTCATGTCACGTTATGACGTAATAAATATAACAAACACATAAAATTAAAGTAATATAGTGGCGACCCGCGGTTTCACATAATATCAAATTCTATGCCACTAATATTAAATAAATAAATATTGCACAACAGCGCAATCTAGCCCTAAACTAAGCACTAGGTTTGTACTATGGGTGCTAGACAACGGATATACTACATATTATACTTTTTTTTGTAATTATATGCATATTATACATAGATAGACACCCAAAACAGATACAAATATTTATTTTAAGGCATAAATATTTGCACCTGACGGGAATCGAACCCGCAGCCTTCTGCATTGCTGTCAGGCGTACGCCCAACGCGCCACAGAAGCCGTCGTATTATAAAACTGAAAGTTTGTGTGTATTGTGTGTTTGTTGATCAATCACGTGAAAACCGCTGAAACGATTACCAAGAAACTTTGAATATAGGTAGCTGGAAACCTGGAATAACACGGGTGAAACCATGGGGCGCAGCTTGTAACTTATATGGTGAAATTAATTTTATTACTATTTTTTACAACAAATAGCAACTTTTATTGTGTATACTTGAGTAATTCAGCGAACAGTAGACTTTGGTAGCACTTTATTGGGAAGGCCCTACACTACACGGTTATCCCAGGCGAAAAAGCTGGAAAGTTATAGGTAAGAAGTCTGATGACCAGCTGTGCTATCATGTAAATAAATAAATAAATGTAATTAGCATCCACCGCTGCCAGTTGCTATTTGCTGTCAAAAAGCATATTTTGTATTGTACATTGCTGTTTGAAGTAATCACCAGTAACAAGCACGTTACGTCAAAGCAGCAATGTACTGCAACTTAGCCACTAGTAGCGGTGGATGCTAATTAAATGATACCACAGCTGGTGATTGCAGGAGCGCTTCAATGTAGGATCTTGTAGAGCTAGTCAATGTGATATAAACACACACACAGACGGATAAGAAAGTTTACTTATGAGGGTTCCTAAAACACACTAAAATCAATACACCTAAGAGGTAGCCAAATGATCATGTGCATTTAATGTTGTACAAGAATCTAATGGAAATAAACTATGTTTTTTTTCCTGTTTTACCCCTACAGAGGTACGGCCGGAATCCTAAAAATACCCCATCACGTGTTCCACGGACTATCTATCACAGCATTCAGTTTTCGGTTTTTATCAAGAATCCGACAGTTGTAAAAGGTCGACTACTGGCTTTGTCAAGGTCAAAAGTTCGGTCTTTAGTAATAAAAATAATGCCGTTATTAAATAAAACCCAAGTAAAAACCGGTAAATTTGAGCTTTATTATGCAAAATCACGAAAACCTATGGCAAAATTAAAGAGGCATACATTTGGTACATTACACACACACACAAACATTCTACATAAACGATTTAAATTTAAAATGTTGGTTTGTGAGTACGTGTGTTTGTTACTCAATCACGAAAAACTACTGAACCGATTGCGATAAAACTTGGAACAGAGGTAGTTGGGGACCTGGATTAACACATAGGCTACTTTTTATCCCAACATTCCGGCGGGAACGGAATTTACGGTGAACCCGCGGGGCGCAGCTAGTAGGGTATAATTTGAGGGTTGATCGGTCAGACTATATTGACTACCAAATTTACCCAGAGCCCTTAGTTGAGTTTTGATAGTTTATCGTCTCGATGAAACTGGCAGTTTACTTCATACATTTTCCATCACAAAACTAAAACAATGTCTTATTGTTAAGTGTTATTGTCAAATAGCAACATAAGTAGGTGCATTCGTTTCGTTGCTGTAAAATAAGTTACAATGAGTGTGTACTATATCAGAGCCCTTAGTATGAGTTTTGATAGTTTATCGTCTCGATGAAACTGGCAGTTTACTTCATACATTATTTTAGTTCATAATAGTTACCTCTAGGGGCGCTGATGGAAAATGTAAACTGCCAGTTTCATCGAGACGATAAACGATCTAAACTCATTCTAAGGGCTCTGTTTGACAATAAACGTTTTTTGATTTGAAGTGAAGTGGGTAGTTTGAAGACGAACGTACTGTGCGTGAAGTGCGGGTCGCCCCGGAGCCGGTCGTTCCTGTCCATGAAGACATGCACGAGCGCGACGACCGCGGAGACGTCGCCGCGCGCCGCCGCCGCCGCCAGCGCCTTGCGCGGCGCCAGCCCCGCCCACCCCGCGCCGCCCACCGCCCGCATGGCGCCCACTCCCGTCACCGCGCTCTCCGAGCTCAGCAGCACCTCCACTATCTCCTGTACGCTCACACATACAATATATGCTCGTTACTCTATACTATCTCCCCAACCCCCCTACCGATCCGGCTCATCTTCGAACTCATAAATTCTATTTACCTAAACTAAGCGCATACCAAAATTCATGAACATCGGAGCTACGATACTAGAGTTATCGTCGAACAAACATACAAAGGTACAAAGATACAAACGCCAGGCCCGTCTACACTGGACCTCACTCGCTTCGCTCGTTGGGTCGACGAGGTGTATCGGTATGCCCTTTTACGCCGAAAGGGGGTTTTAAATTCACACGATTTGTTAACATATTTACATTTTACCGGAGAAACCGGAGGTTGAGCAGTTCTTGGAACACCTAAACTCGATACACACAAATATTAACTTCACCTATGAGTTGGAGAGTGGCCGGGCGTTGCCCTTTCTGGATGTTAAGGTCATGGCACAGAAAGATGGGTCCCTGAAGCACACTGTCTATAGAAAACCAACACACACGGACAAATATCTACACGCATCTTCTCATCATCACCTCAAGCACCTTCTTTCTGTGGGGGCTTTCTTTAGTAAATAGGGCACATGCATTATGTATTATGTGACCCCGAGTTTCTGGATGAAGAATTGTCCCAGGGGGGGTGTTGCTGAAGAATGGATACACTGCAAGGAAGACACGACCTAGTCGTGGGTATGGGGGAAACTACCGGATGTTCCTAGATAGCCGGCATTTTTTACCATACATAAGGGGGGGTAACGGACAAAATTGGATCAATTTTTAAGGTCTTATTCCATTAAGGCCATTTACTGTCCGATGACAAAGATGTCGCAGCAATTAAGGTCACCGAAGGACAGTATTCCTTACCAGATGCCAGGTGTTTATAAAGTTGATTGATAGTTCGTATATCGGCCAAACGAAGCGGACCATCGCAGAACGAGTCAAAGAACACATAGTTGCAGTCAAAACCGCCAGGTGGAGAAATCTACAATAGCATAACACCTTCTATTATCAGGATCAAACCACTGGATTGAGTTGGATGCTCCGTGTGTCCTTTCCACTAATCGACTATATTACTCCAGGATTGTTCGTGAAGCGGTTGAAATTAGGAAACATAGAAATTTCAACCGGGAAAGTGGATACGAGCTCTCGTCTACGTGGGATCCGGTAATAGGAATGTGCAAGCGTCGCGAAAAAACCCCTATCGCGTCTTCTGATATCGTGAGTGTAGTTTGTCGCGCCCCTTAGCTTTCGTGTGGTGTGACGCGTGCCTTAAACTGTTTACGAACTAGTGTAATAGAAAATGTGGGTAGTGCGGTTACTCACGTACTTGCCTACCCACCACCGGACAGTAAACAACGACGGTTATAAATAGAGGACGACACCTGCCGCAGCTCCAGTCCCCTCGAGACCAAGATAATTGTAACATGATCGAAACGTCGAGGTAAGAAAATAAAAAAATAGTACACGATTAAGACCCGGTAAAATGTAAATATGCGAAAGAGGTTGTTCCAGACGTCAAGGCGAACAACTTTCGTTTTAGGACTATTGAAAATACGAACTTTTTTTTTATATTTTGAGGTTATGTTTCACTGAAAAAAACAGCCGCTTTTGAAAATAAAGGTAATTGAAGTTTTGATCGTAGTAGACCGACCTAAATGAAAGGACAACATAAGGTCGATGACCTCGAACTCTGAGAAACAGCTGATTTTCAAGTAAGTTTTACACTTAAAGTTTTCGAAAAGTTCTTCGAATTTGTAAAAGTCGTAGAAAAAAAGTTGTTCAAAAAAAAGAAACGTCTAGAACGACCCCCTTTTGGCTTAAAAGGGCATACCCGTTACATCTTGTATTACTATAGCTGTTACCCGTGACTTTGTCTGCGTAGAAATACTCCATAGTCGATTTTTTAAAATAAAAACTGGGAACCCTACCACGTAACTCTTTGGGAATACGATGCTGTCGATAACGGGGTTGAAAAAAAAAAACCCAGTAATTTGAAATTATGCTAAGTAAATTAAGTAGCGCGCCGCCCGCCCGCGCAGCGTGTACCGTGTACCTTGTGTGCGTGTAGACGGGCCATCATGTCGAGCGCGAGCTGCGCGTGCGCCGGCAGGTAGTGCAGCGACAGCAGCGCACACGCCAGCGGCACGGCGGGCGGCAGCGCGCCGCGCCTCGCCAGCGCCGCGCCGCGCGCCGGCCGGCCGCGCAGCACGCCGGCGCGCAGCAGCGCCTCGCCCGCGCCCCACCCGCACGCCGCCACGCCCCACCGCGTCGCCGACGCCAGGTACGCGGTCACCACCTGGCGTTACACACGAGCGAATGACGATAGATCCCACATCCCGACCACGATGACCCATTCAAAAATGATAAACATCCCGTCGAGTGTGAGTGGGTGTGTTTTGATATTTGTTACTCAATCACGCAAAAACTACTTACTCATTTTGCAATGAAACTTGGAATATAGGTAACTGGATACCGAACTCTCGATAGGGTTAAATTCACCTTTGTATATGTTCGCATTGACCGTTAGGTATATGGTTTAATGTGTACAAAATAAAGAAATAAGAAGCTGCTCATTTGCAGCCCTCAAAATTTAGTATTTGATCGTCATGTGAAAAGTGAAAAAAGTAAAAGTGTACACCTTACCGGTAGAAAACATTGAAAAATAAAAAACGATTTACTTCAATTTACTTGACACTGGCCATTTTCAAAATAGCCATAATCGATTGAAGACTTTAAAAAAGTGTACCTGTAATATGTAGTGGGTGTCCTCGTTAGGCTGCAGCACTCGCGCGCACATCTCCTCCTGCGTGATGACGGTGAGCGCGGCGAGCGGCGCGCCGCCCGCCGGCTGGGCCGCTGTGTTGCGGGCCACCTCCAGGTCCACCCATTTCCTAACGTACAGTACAATCTTACTAGGTTTCTTAGGGCGGCTTGCATCACAACATATAGTATATTGTAAGATAAGAGAGGGACGAAAGCGCTACTTAGAACCACGACCCGAGCGAAAGATACTAGAATAGAATCCTGAGCGCAGAGAGGGATTCAAAGTTCATCGCCCTAGGGATAAACAATTTGCTCTCGAGTCATATATACTCTTCTTTTCATCCCAATTCTATAACATAATAAAAATTATTTTACATATAAACTGTATCTTATTTAATAAGATACGGTTTTATATAGTTGATTAGTGAACATATTTTTGATTAAAAAAAATTACATGGGAATATAGGTAAGTAAATATATCTCGCTTTTGAGCTAATTTTCAAAATATCCCAAGATAAAGATATCTTCAATAAAATACAACATCAATGAATAAAATAGTTATAAACTTCAAATTATTATCAGTATTAATTTCATTTGAGAATTTTATTTACAAAACAATAATAGGTACCTGTAAACAGTGTTAATTTCATCGAAGACAGCGGACAGTTGTACGAGGTAGGTCTTGGCTTGTCGCACTAGCTGGTTCAGGATACTGGTGATAGATCATGTATGGATACAAATCATATATTAAATTAAACCACTTATATTTTACATTTTATCTACACTCATGTTATAATAAACCCACCATAATGCATAAAAAAATCGCAAAATACGACCTACATTAAACAGAACAGTTGTTTTAGGAAATACTTTCCAAAAATTCGTACCTGACAAAACTGTTTTGTTAAAAACAATATTTTTATGTTTGGTATTATTATTCTCGTTAAAAACACGAATTCGAAGTTTTATGACCTAAACAAACAAATAAATCTCTCCTCATTAGTATAGATATAGAAGAGACAAGATATAGACCTGTATATGGTGTCTTTGCAGTCACGTCGACGGAGCAACACTGCTACTACAGCAGATATCTCGTCGGCCGGCACCTACACAAATGCAAGAATTAATTTTTTATAGGGAAAATGCATATCTATAACATCTTGTGAGGTACTAAAGTCGTTAATATTCTAAAAATAAAATCTACTACAAATATTCATGAAATCAAAGAAAATAATATACTGACGCTGACTTGCGCAATTAACTTTGAACTAACTGTATGTATGGTATGCTATGTAGGGCGCAAGTTTAAAGTACCTATTATACTTTTTAAATTTAACTGGGACTTCAGAGTGGGACCATAACTGTGGCTAGTCCAGGGACCAGATTATAATTCCATGCGGGAATGCGTTGAGGAGATGTGTTGCTAAATCTTCATTTTTGTGAAACTTAGTTCAAACTTCAAATGCGTGTAAATTGTTTAATTTCGGGGGCATATTAATCAATTTAGTTTCGTGAAGGTGTACAAGTGTAAATAAAAGTGAAAACCGGTGCAAAACATGGACTTTAGCTTAGTGTTGTCCCCAAAGCTCCGTGAACAAATATTGTAAGAAATGGCCCCCTTTTTACAATGATTCCCTCGACTTGACTTTAACTATGACGACTTGACTGTTTCGTTCAATGCAAATATCTTGCAAATATTGATAATACTTGACACTGGCAAATGTCGGAAAGGAAAAGCCATTTGAAAGAAGAAGAAGAGTATAGAACAGAACACCTTACATTGTGCGCTAGTCCGGAGGGGACGAGCGACAAGGTCCACATGGCGCCGAGCCGCGCGTCTATCACGTAGTGCGGCTGGAACATTACCCACGTCGCGGAGTCTGAGGCATCTACATAAGGCAACTATTTCTTATTTTATTAATAAACTACTCCTGGGTAGGTAAGGAAACTTTCTACACTGCCGGTCCCAAGCCCGGGTAAAGGAGGGTTCATCGCAGGGCTAACCACCCGGCATGGGAAAACCCGAATGGTTACGCAAATCTCTGAAGGAAAAATGAACGGACCGCCTCACAACCGACGACCTTGGCTAAGGATAAAGGAAAAAAAGGTGCATCGACAGCGTCGATGACGACCTAAGGGGCATTGGACGCGTTACCAAGTAGCGGAGGAGGGCCAGGGATCGCAGCGAGTGGCGCAAAAATGTAGAGGAGGCCAAGACCCACAAAGGGTTGTAGCGCCGCAGAAGGTAAGGTAAATAAACTAGCTGTACCCGCGACTTCGTCTGCGTAGAAATAGTGCATAACCGACCTTTTCGTTCAATACTTGAATTCTACTCATTGGATTTCGATGTATATACCACGAGGTTCCTCGAAAATATCCAATATTAAAAACCAGATTTTAATCGGATCAGGAGTTTTTAATTGTATAAGGAACCAACAAACTGACAGTCATGAATTTTAAAAATTATAATAATTTTGTTCTACTACTTTTCCTAAGAACCCTAGACAACTTTTTATTTATTTACTTCCAAGTTCAGACTTTTGTCCTCTCTTCCTTTGTTATAAGTATAGAATTATAGATAACATGTTTCCCGTACGTTGACACAGCCGACGCTGCCATAGTAACTAGTAGCGGCCCGCTGTTTCACGTGCGTAAGTTCTGATCCAGTGGAATATCAGGATAGTAAAAAACCTACAAGTTATTCCGGGTCTTCATCTATCTAAATATCGAGTTTTATCGCAATAGATTTAATGTTTTTGCGAGAAAGGACAAAAGCACGCAAACAGTCACTTTTCTAATAGTAAATAGGATTATTCCATGCCGTTCCCACCAAGAAATTTTATGACTAGGCCAATGGGAAAAAATAAATCCTTATTTCTAATGGTAATATACTGTATGTAATCTACATTAGCTAGATTGTATTGCTAGTAACTTAAAAAGGATACACATAAGACAATGTTGGTCATTGACCGTGGCCGGTCGCATGGAGTAGGCTGGTACTATGGGGACGTGCGCGACGGTGCCGCCCTCTACCTTACTCTGCTCCAGCAGGTCGAACAGTATGGACGTTTGGCTTGACTGAAAGTGATAAAAGCAATTTTTTAAATATCATTTCAGTTCAACATTTCATGATTACCAAGTCTTCAAGAAATACAACTTTCTGATACTAATAAAAAGGTTTATTTGTTTAGATATTATTGTTCGACGTTGCAGATAGCGCAATTTTTGGCTCCAAATGCTTAAATCATTAAACAACACGAAAAGTAGTGACTATGCTTTGCCCTGTTTAATTTTCGACTTAGGTTCGATTTGAACGTCATCTAACAGAAAGTGATCCTGTAGATGTCAATAGAGTCTTAGTCGAAAAATAGTAGACAGGGAAAACATTCATATTCTTAAATTCGCCGCTCGAGATGGAAACTCGTGTGGCCTAGTCGGTTAAGGCGCTGCGGTACTAACGCAGAGACGCGAGTTCAAATCTCGTCGCGAGTGATTTTTCGAAGATGATTTTTTCCTTTAAAGTATTTCTAGAAGATATGCAATGAGCATTAAAACGAATTACGAAATAGACAATATTTACCTGATGATGCACCACAACTAGATCATCGACAATGGAAACAGCAAATCGTCCCGAAAGTCCCGTCCTCAAAATATGTGTGTACTGACTGTTGGGACCAGATATAGGCATCAACCACACCTGGAACAATTTAGTTTTAGAGTGTCATTTTTTCTTTCTTTTTAATGATCTTTGTTTTGTTTTATATTATTATCTATGTAAAAATTGTGTCCTATTGTTTGTATTTATTTATGTGTGTGTTTGTTGTCAATAAATGTTTTTCTATTCTATTATAAACTTATTACTTAGGTACCGTTTTTCAGAATTACTTATAAAAAAATAAATAATATATCTTATAAACTTTTTAAATTCACACGATTTATTAACCGGGTCATTATCGCGTGTGATTATATATTTTCTTACCTCGACGTTTCGATCATGTTACAATAGAATGATCTTGTCCCCTCGCGACCAAGATCATTGTAACATAATCGAAACGTCGAGGTAAGAAAATATATACAAGATGTAACGGGTAAGCCTTTTTAAGCCGAAAGGGGGTTGTTCTAGACGTCTAGGCGAACAACTTTTGTTCTATGACTTTAGGAAATTCGAAGTACTTTTCGAAAATTTTAAGTGTAAATTTTACTTGAAGATCAGCTGTTTCTTAAGAGTTCGAGGTCATTGACCTTATGTTGTCCTTTCATTTAGTTTGGTCTACTACAATCAAACCTTCAATTACCTTTATTTTCAAAAACAGCTGTTTTTTCAGTGAAACATAATCTCAAAATTTTCAAAAAAAAAGTTCGTATTTTCAAAAGTCGTAGAACAAAAGGTGTTTGCCTAGACGTCTAGAACAACCCCCTTTCGGATTAAAAGGACTTACCCGTTACATCTTGTATTAATACGCGATTAAGACCCGGTAAAATGTAATTATATCTAATTAAATTCCAAAATTATCAAAATTCGAACTCAGTCCGTCTGTTGTTAAGTGCGGTAAAAACATAGTATTTAAGGTGAAGGAAAACATCGCAGTTTAAACAAGATAAAATACCAGACAGACAGACATACTTTCGCATTCATAATAAGCTTTTTCACTTACGCTAAGAAAGTTGTCTAGTGTCAATAGCCAAACTCATTCAGAGTACAACTCTGTTGTCAGGTCAGTCTTTTTACTAGAAATTTTCCAAGTTCTTTTAATTTTAAAAATCAGCATATTTATACCACGTCTTAATTAGTTTTCGACATTACTATACCATGTTATTGTTCTATTTCGTCATTATTATTACTGGACATTTTCAATTTTTGAAAATTTTCATTTTTATACCTCGTTATTCTTCAAAAACGACATTAGTCTCCTAACTCAAATAGACGCCTACACGTATTGTTCATGGTAATAGACAGAGTAATAGGTAAATAGGGTAATAGATAGAGTAAGTAGCCGAAATAGATCCAAAATAGAATAGGTGGCGTGCAATTGGAGAGGCCTATGTCACGGCTGATTGCAACAGGCTGATGATGATGATGAATAGCTAGAGTATCGGTATCGGCGTACCTCTGTGTGCCCCGGTGCGGGCGAGGCGGGCGTGCCGTGTCTGAACACAGCACACCACGAGGTGCTGCACACCGCCAGCACCGACACGTCGCGCTCCGCCACCGGCCGCGCGGACTCCACTGCGAACCGATTACGACGCAGATACAGATGTCGGCCTCTGTGGTGCAACGCAGAAGTTTGCGGGTTCGATTCCCGCCAGCAACAAATATTTCTGCTAACCATAAATGTTTGTTTCTGGTTTGGGTGTAATCTTCCTTCATAATCGGCATTAAAATCCCACTGCGCAAGGAAATAACCTACGCGGTTCAAACCATAGAGATAATTTGCCTGCATTTACAAGCCATCAAGTTGAGCTATCATTGAATGCGAGGTTTCTTGAGTTGCCGATTTCAGTGACAGTTGAGCGCTATGGTTTTAACTGGTCATTCCTTTGCGCAGTGGGATTTCGATGCCGATTTTGACGGAAGATTACCCAAAACCAGAAACAAACGTTTATGGTTAACAGAAATATTATTTCCCGGCGGGAATCGAACCCGCAACCTTCTGCGTTGCAGCCAAGCGTGCGCCCACCGCGCCACAGAGGTCGTCAAAACTGTTTTGTTAGAACATTTATTCTACCTGTGATAATAATATACATTACACCTTTTTCATCAAAGATTCAAATACGATGTTACTACAATATTCGAATATTAAAAAATACAACATTACTACAGACCAATTTTTTACTACATAACTACATTACATAATAAATTCATTTACAAATAATTCAAAAGTAATTGTATTATTACTTACATTCCAATTTCTGTAGTTTAGTTATAGTGGAGTTGTTCAAGGAGAATGGTTGTAGTAAGACTCCATTATTGCTGGCAAGTAGGACTAGTTTGCTTTGAGCACACCATTGGAACCATGCCCCACTAAAAATTAGAAAACAAACATTATACTTAGTCTCAAACAAATTACAATTTACATACATTGTAAGTTAAAAAAAATATTTGCTTTTATATTTAGAAGTTTTATACAATTATGTAATATTACGGAAATTTTCCTGTTCAAACTGTTTTAGTTTGAATTGAATTGTATTTGTGTTGCAGCAACGGCGAAGACCAATCCAATCCCAATCAATAAAGATTTAATTGTTACCGTTTCTGGTTTTCAATAATACAACCGTCCTTGAATAGTTAATGGCTAAAAGGCAATATGATGTGATTTTTGAATTTATTCAATTTGCTTTTCTTTCATTTAAGTAATGTTCCCAGTTGCAAGTATAATTGTGAACAAACAGTTTCCCACCACAATGCTGGGAGGAACACAAGTTTCCTCCAGATCCCTTAGTCACCTGTTATGACACCCACATAAGAGAAATATAATTAAGCCCCATTCCTATTCTATGCCAGGGCTACAATTAATATTTATACAATGCTTACCTGAATGAAGTACTCTTCAAGCTTTTTAATTGCTTCTTTTCTGGCAATACTTGCAACAACTCTATCCCATGATCAGTTATAAATGCAATCTCATTTGCTTTAGGCCACACAAAGCCTAGTATCTTACCATTCTTCCATTTACATGTATGACAGTACTCTACATTTGTCGGCTCTTTATTTTTAAAGTTCACAAACTCCACTGTGGCATTTTGGTTGTCTTTGTTCCTTTGTATTGCAAGTATGCTTTGATCGGGGGAGAGTTTTATAGATATTATCGGTCCTCTGTCTTCCATAAGAAAGGACAGGTTCTTACTCTCGTCAAAGCCTGTGACTGTGACTCCTGTGACGCCTCCAGATCTGACAGTGAAAACCTAAAGGCAGTAACAGAGGGAACGTTTTGGACCCAATTTAAGGCAAGTAAACCACATAATCAAAGGTTAATGTGTGTGTAGGTCAGTTAAAAGCTTCTTTGTTTGTATACTTGATACATATAGCATATTATCCGTGGGTATAGCGTAGAACTAACAAACATAGTTTTCTTACCTGCCCATTTGTGTCGTCGAAAAATACGTTGGTTGCGGGACTATCGGCGTCGAAACGCTTGGGATGGTCGGAGAGATACAGGTAGTATTCATCGCTGCCTTCTAATTGAAAATTAACCATTTCAAATTCTTTATATATACCTAACGAATTTTTGGAAAATATTGTTTTGCTTTTGTAAACAGCTGAGATTACCAAATATTTTTATTTATTTCTTATCGGTTGTGAACCGATTATGGCCATTAGGAAATTAGCCAGTGTCATGTATTCAAATTTATTATGCAAGTTATTTGCATCGAAACAGTCAAGTCGTCATAGTTAAAGTCAAGTCTAGGGAATCATTTGTAAACGGCGGCCATTAACAAACAATCTTCACGGAGCCTTGGAGACAACACTAAGTCAATGTTTTGCACCGATTTTCACTTTCATTCCACTTGTACACCTTCACGAAACTAAATTGATTAATATGCCCCCGAAATTAAACAATTTGCACGCATATGAACTAGGTTTCACAAAAATGAAAATTTAGCACCACATCTCCTCAAGGAGTTCCCGCCAAGACTTCTACCAAATATTTGACAATGACAGCCGATACACTAATCTGACACTTGACAGAACTTTGTGATTTTATTCAAAAAACTTCTTCTTCTTCATTAAAATGGCTTTTTCCATTCGGATATTTGC
Source organism: Idaea dimidiata (assembly GCA_949358125.1). Classification (NCBI taxonomy): domain Eukaryota; kingdom Metazoa; phylum Arthropoda; class Insecta; order Lepidoptera; family Geometridae; genus Idaea; species Idaea dimidiata. Next base: position 776,542 of record OX442334.1, read on the forward strand.
CAGTGTCAAGTATTATCAATATTTGCAGGTTATTTGCATCGAACGAAACAGTCAAGTCGTCATAGTTAAAGTCAAGTCGAGGGAATCATTGTAAAAAGGGGGCCATTTTTTACAATGTTTGTTCACGGAGCTTTGGAGAGAATTCAAAAAACTTGTGAGTCGACTTTTTGTACTTGTTGCCATGGCAACATTTGGCGGCAACAAACACAAAACAAACAAATAACGTAAAGCTAACAACCCATAAAATTAAAATTATGACTGAAAATATTGAATTACGCTCACTAAATGGAGTCCTTGACGGTGAAATAGAAGAATATCATGAAATAAAACGAGAAACAGAAGAAACCGCCTTGTTGTCAAGTACTTCCGCAAACCCAGTGAACGCTTACGATTTTTTTACGAACAGTGATGTAAAACATGTTAAAAAGGTGGAACGAAAGAAAAAGCATAAAAGAAAAGATAAATCTCAAAACCTAATGGATATCATAAGTACAGAACTTGCACACCTAGCATTACCAGTTAAGGAAAATATGATTGAAAAATTTAACGAAAAGCATCGTTCACCGTCTTATTTACTAAAATATTCTACTAATAGGAACCTCTTTCGGGGGAAAATTCCATGTTATGACTTCGAATATGGGTAAGTTTGAGCAATTTATGAGTAGAAGAACTAATTATTATTTTTGGGCTCATTTGATGAGCCCAAAAATAATAATTTTTACATTTGGATGTAGAGTAGCTACCTACCTAGACTACATTACCCACGTAGGTAGGGACCTACTGAACAAACACTGTTAGAGTCGATACCTACTATCTTTGCATTATTAGTAGAAGTCTACATTTTAAGTTACAAGCTAAAACTTCGGACAACTAAAAGTCATCTAAGGAGCCTACGTCTAAAAGCACTTTGTTGACTGTGGCATAATACTAAGTAGTAGAACTAAACAAGCGCCGTGGCAACTACACGAGGCAACTCGATTACCTCTGTGGCGCGTCGGGCGAACGTTTGGCTGCAATGCGTAAGGTTGCGGGTTCGATTCCCGCTAAGTGCAAATATTTGTGCTTAAAAAAAAAGATTTGTATCTGGTCTGGGTGTATTTCTATGTATGATATGAAAGTATTTACAAAAGAAAAATAAATATAAGAAGTATATCCGTTGTCTAGTCCCCGTAACACAAGCTTAGTAGCTTACCATGGGGCTAGATGGCACTGTGTTGGTCACAGACATTAATTATCATTATTATTAACTACAAGGTAAACTGTGATTGAGGTAGGTAAGAATGTATCGGTATCCAACAGTGCTTGTCCAAGCGATAAGTAGTACCTATTATTATTTGCACTAACAACATAGCAAAATAATTATTCATTTAATAATTAAATTACTTAATACAGTTTATCAAGTGGTTCTGCAACACAGCGGTTTTACTTTATTTAAGCATCATTAATTATCATCTCGGTCCTTTGACATAATCTACCAAAGTATCACTGTTCCAAAGATCTTCACAATCACCAGTCATAAGTACCTACATCTCATTATAGGTACTTATATACAGACTGAATATTATACCTACTTGGCTAAATAGGTACCTTACGTGTGTCCTATGTCCTGCCCTAAATTTCCGGCTCATCTGTTTATGTTTTACAGCCCATATCATTACAGCAATGTATCAATAGACAGAGTTACTTTCGGAATACTTGCACCTACCTGCCCCCACACTTTCCTCACTTTCCCCTTCTCTTGCCGCACTTGCCCCTACCATTGCCCCACTCGCCCCCAATTCCATCTTATGTCTACCCCTTAACGCCGCACTTGCTCCCATCATTGCCCCACTCGCGCCCAATGTCATCTTATGTCTTCCCCTTAACTAGCCCTGTACCAAATTCCATTCCATTCATTTATTTAGTTTTAAATTTTATTTCATTTTTGTTTTTGTAATATTTTTGTGGTTGATCAAATAAAGTTTTATCTATCTATCTATGTTATACCAAGCGTTGCCCTTACGATCATTTAAAGTAACTACCCTATCTTATTTCTTCCCCTAAACTAACTCTGTACCAAATTTCATTCCAATCGGTTTAGTCGTTTTTTGCTTAATAAATAGTGTAACTAACACGACTTTATTTTATATCGTTGCGTCCTGCGGTTACACCCGCGCAAGTCCCGATCCCGTGAAAATACCTACCGGGATGAAAAGTATGCCTATGTCACTCAGGATGAATAATAATTTAAAATCGGCATAATAGTTTTTTAACTTTATTCATTACTAGCTGCGCCCCGCGGTTCCACCCGCGTAAGTGCCGTTCTCGCGGGAATTTCGGGATAAAAAGTGATAGCCTATGTGTTATTCCAGATTCCCAGTTACCTACATTCCAAATTTCATCTAAATACGTTCAGCCGTTTTTGCGTGATTGAGTAATAAACACACATACACTATACACATACTGGCTAACTTTCAACTTTATAATATAAGTTAGTAGCACAAACATACACACAAATCTTTCCTCTTTATAATATAAGTAGGTATGCTAAAAAGAGGAAAGGTATTTCGTAAATTTGTTTTTATTGCTCAAGGCATATTTAAAGGTAAATCACTGGAAAGGAAGGAAAGGAAATCACTGGATCACATCTACAGGATCACTTTCCAGGTAAATCACTGGAAAGTGATCCTGTAGATGGCGTCTCAATCGAGCCGTAGTCGAAAAATAGTAGACAGGAAAACATTCATATTCTTAAATTCGCTGCTCGAGATGGGAACTTGCGTGGCCGAGCGGTATAGGCACTGGAATATTGATCCAGGGACACGAGTTCAAATCTCGCCGCAAGTGAATTTTTGAAGATGAATTTTTTCTTTAAAAATATTTCTAGTAAGAGGAAAGGAAAGTAATATATATATATATATTATTATATTAAAAACCTTTCCCTTCTAATATAGAAGTGTAGATTTATATTTTGATATTTTAGTTTCCACCATACACCTCGAGCTAATGCTTTGAATCCATTATTTCCAAGAATATTAGAAAACGCTTCAATTGGGCTAACACATTCGATTCCAACCGAATACATCAACGCAAATATTTTTGAAAATTTTATAAACGAACATACACAAACCCACGAGCAGGTTTTTAAACGATTTTTGAATATACAACTACATAGTGTAATATTCCTTCATCACCATCATTATTCTTTAGAAAATATTCTGTGCTTAAAATTACTACATTATTACAAACAATACGAAAAGCTCGAGAAACTCCAGAAAGAAGTAGAAAGAGATATAAGAATTAATCGAGAAACAAAATATAATATCAAAAAAGATCTCATAAAAGCAAGCCCAAAAAAGAAAGACGAATTAAGATTCGATGAAACTCTCAGAAAGTATACATTGAAGCTACTACAATTAAAAGAAAAAAGTAAAGAAGTAGTCCAACACCACAAAGAAGTTATGCATACATTGATATCTATTTGGTCTGATATAGAAATGATAAGAGAGAAAGCTGAATGTACCGAATCGCCATACAATCTTGTTATCCAAAAAGAAAGCGTTAGTAAAAAAGATTATGAAAGAACATGGAATGAAACCTATGAATATGAATTTATGGATATGCTTGACAAAGTAGAATATGAATACGCTACGAAGTATATTGAATACAAAAAAATAAAAACAGGTATAAGTCTAGACAGTCACGTTAAAAAAAATATTAGTAAGCCAAAGCTTAAAATTGAAGAAGATATTGTTAAAGCAGAAGTGGAAGAAATGGTAAATAGCATTATAAAACGTGAAAAACTGCAAATTAAACTTGAAAAAGTTGATAACATTGATGTTGACCTCAAACAAAATAAATATTACTTTGAAATATACGTAGACAATGTCTTTGTTTGTGAATCCGAAAGTTATTCATGTTACAACTCTTCGTTTGAAATTCAAGTCGACGAAAGTTTTTCGGTTGAAATTATGAATAACGAAATTCTTACAATAGTTTTATTAGAAAACGAAACAAAATTAGGACAAGTTGACGTAAATTTGGCGAATATAAAATCAAACAACGATGAAGATGATTTGCTTAAACTGGTTTTTGAATACAAAAATATTGTACAGCCTAGTTCTGAACATGTTGGTAATGGGTCTAATATAAAAGAAATAGCTGCAGTTAATAAAGTCAGATTGAAATGCAGTAATATTTTTAAAGGCCAACTAACTACATCTTGCGTAGTTACTGTTGGTTTATATTGGACTAACAATGTGAAAGAAAGTCATATTGACGCGATTAAATCATCGATGGACATTGGTAGCAAATTGTGTAAATTGATGCATGGCATTGACAAACCAAGCATTGCAGTCGTGGCTGACATTATAAGTGAAATTTATGGCAAAGATGTTAACGATGATGAAAATATGATGAGAACTATTCGAAACCTTTGCAAACAAGAGAAAAAAGGTGATGACAAATTTTCTATCGATGAGAACAGCGCAGATTTTATCCGCTTGAAACTTTTACATCTTAGAAGTAAGGGAGGGTTTACAAACGTCGAAAACAAAATGGTTCCTATCCACGGAAGTCAAATTTCAACAGAACATTTAGATTGTCTTCAGAAAACTAAAGAAAAAGAATTTGATGTGGAGTATCTGAGGGAAAAAGAAGCATACATGGATCCTATTGAACTACAAAGATTCATAGCTGCGAAATTTATACAAAAACTGAATAAAAAAATGATAAAAAATTTGAATGAACATCTTATGGTGAAGACGCAAAAAGATGTTGTGAGGGAAATTCGGGATTTTAGCTTGAGGTTCGTATTAAACTTGGAACTATACCAAAGAAAAACAGCGTTTAAAAATTAAATTTTATATTTTTTAGGGGAATCTTCGGTAAACGTAAAACTGATAATTCTGTTATAATATCAAATTGTACAAAACAAGAATTACTAATGGAGGCACTAAATAAAGAACAAGAAATTCAGATCACTGTAGTGAGGGCTTTCAATCTTTTAGATAGAACTACGGCTCTGATAGAAGACAACGAGAATGACAATGAAATGGAAATAGCAGGTGGAGTAACAGACGTACCTAAATATCTTAATAGATTCGTAGATATAAAATAACAGAATATTATGTTAGACGACGTTTCAGGTTACAAAGTTCGTCCTCTCCGACCGTTCGTACGTGTGAGCTATCACAGTGAAAGCGAACAGACAGTTACTGCGATGGGATGCCACCCAACATGGAATCATACTTTAAAGATTTATACAAAGTAAGTCACTAACAATATATTAATTGACAAGTTTTACGTACAACTTCTAAACGATAGCTATTCCTTCTACAGATTGGATCCTCTATCATCAATCAACATCAATGTCTTCGATGAATACAAAGAAAACATTTCAGATGGATCCGACGACCAAGCAACTAATACCGTGCATTACAGATACTTTAACAAATGGCTTGGAAATACCCAAATTCCTATTTTCACTGTGCTTAGTTTGGGAGGGGTAAGTTATACCTACTTTAAAAATTAAAAAATATGATGTCTTAAATCACATCATAGATAAAGGGTATAATAAATGTTCGATTAAATCGAATTTTAAAATTTAATTTAAAAAATAAATTTTATTTTTAAGCTGCGAGGAACTTTCAAAATCACATCTCCACCTTTAATATTCGGGTATGAATCCTTACAAAACAAAGATTCCACATCGTTACTACCAGAAATAACGCAACTGATGAAGAAGGACATATCGTACATAACAGTTAACGTCACAACTAGCCTGTCGCATTTGGGAGGGTTACAGGTCTACCATCAGCCTTTACCCAGCACGATGGAAGACGATTATTTGATAAAACACTTAAACAACTTTGTCGCTGACTATTTGAATGACTTCCCCGAAAGGAACCTTTCGCTGTCATTCATAGACAGTGCTGGCAGGAACAGGTGTGTCACGCAGTTTCTGCAACCAATACCTTTACCGAGTCGGGAGTATTTTCCAAAGAATCCCAAGAGTTTAGGGTCTGGTATGTCAAAATCTTCAGGATTTTCTCGAAGTTCGTCTTCTAGTGGTCGCAGGAAAGAAGTGGACTTAGAAGGTAATGAAGAGCGAGAGTCCGAATATAGTCAGGAAAGTTGGAAAAGGGATAGTTTAAATCGGACCATGAATGCTTGTTTAAGATACGTTGCCTTGATACCAACTTACGAAGTTAGTGACACTCATGTGGTTACACTGATGGGGTTGGTAAGTGACATAAATCTAAATGAGCTGCTAAATTAAATAGCCAAATGAATTTGACAGGGTTTAATAGGACTTTTCTATCCACAGGAGCTTCTAAAAGTCCTATACGGGACCCCATTAGACCACACAATACTCTTGGCCAGTTATTTCCTCTACTTAGGCATTCGATGCTACATCACCATTGGTTTGGGCTTTCCCAGAGGTCGGACCAGTTTCGTTTTGATACAATACGACTTGACAACTCGGAAAATAGTGACCAATGACCAAGAAGTCAGGAAATCAGGATTTCTGAGCAGAGGGGATGGGTATTTGTGGTATGTTTGTGATGCGGTGACGGGGGAACGGCATGAGTTGAGAGATGTGGGGTGTCCTTTAAAGACTGTGGAGTATGCTTTTGATAATGAGAATGTAAGTAGGTTCAGTGCGAACAGGATCTTAATGAACGTGGGAAAAGGAACTAATGTGTATTTCAATAAGGTTTGAAATGGGTCTGAAGGATTTTTAGATAAGTGACAAAGCGCTTGCTATGACTTCGCTGTTCTCACTCACGTTCGTTAAGACTCTCCTGTCTTCATGACATTCGAATCAGAATAACGGAGACGCTAAAGATTTGTCAATTTTAAATGTTTCAGATTTGGGTCAATGTCCAATCTTCTAATGATTGCGAAAGCTTGTTGCTCGATTTTAGTAAATCTTCGGATTGGCAAGCTGTAAGTACAAGAGATTTCACAGTAAAGAGGCGTATGACGTTACTAACTTGCACCAATCAGTGCTTCGGTCCGAGCTGATTGGCGCATTTAAGGTCACGTGACCAGGAAACGCAACAATCAATTGGCATATTTTATGACCTTTAGCAATATGGCTGCACATTTAAGAAAACCGTGTGAAATAACATGGAAACTTATTTAAAATGTACTGTAACGAACTTCCCAGGTGTTCGACCCGTCAATATTCGTGTTGAAACAGCCGATAGTAACGGAAACAAGCATCTACTCACCGCCCAGTAACGTGGAGGCTCTCAGACAAGCGTTGGAAGCTAAGATCAAGACCAAAATACAGAAGTGGAGAGCTCTTAAGAAAACTATTTGGAACAGGTACCGTTTAGAAAACTTTAAATCTGGATATAACTGTGAGGATATTAGTAAAATACTTACCTACATAATACAAACAAATTCGTTTGTATTAATAACCCGGAGTTCGCCCCGAACTGAGACCTCACGACCCCCTATCTCCCCAACCCAAGCCCCAACTCATAAATTCTATTTACCTAAACTACGCGCATACCAAAATTCATGAAGATCGGAGCTACGATACTCAAGTTATCGTCGAACAAACATACAAAGATACAAGCGCCAGGCCCGTCTACACTGGACCTCACACGCTTCGCTCGTTCGGTCAATTAATAGTTTTAATAGTTCGCTATTAACATCGTTCGCTAAACGAGAACTTTCCAAAACTCGCGATTTAAAGTTACGCAAAAAGGTCACTTGTAGGAGCTAGTTGCGGAAACACCAAAAACCTTAACTTTAAAAACAGTAAAAAAATTAACTTTGGACTTAAAAGCGAGTGCCAGCCTATTAATAAGTCTGCGCGTGGTTAAAATCGAAACTAATCCCTGGCCGCTAACGAGGCCTTTAGGTAAACTGTGCGTAATATTAGACAGCCGTGTTGCACACCTAATTGGCACTCATTTTGAGCCCGTATTCACAAACTACCCTGCATGGACTCTATTTCCGACATTTATTATAGGTACTTAACTAACGTTGATTGTTACCCACAAGAGCAAGACATACGACATTTTTCATTTGTTTCGAGCGATTAACAGAAAAATGTTTACCAAGTCAATGTACACTTTAATATTTTTATACTGGCAAACTGGCAATATTCATCATCTTGACTTCGTCCGTCTTCACATAATGCCACACGTCCGCAGACATTGCAGCGCATTGCTAAGAGAAGCGTTGCCCTACTGGGAGTATTGGGGGTTCAACCCACACGAGAACAAGCCAGCGTTCAGCCAGAAACTTAAACAACTCTGCGTTACGTACAAGGTTAGTTATAGGTACCTATATACCTATCCTTACGATACGATAAAAATTTTATCGTATCGTAAGGATATTTAATAGCCTTATTCCGTTTACAGCTATCTAATAAATAGGTATTGAGTTTCACCGCAATCAGTAGTTTTTTTGCGTGATTAAAATAGGTACCAACATTTTGCATTATATTAGTTATAATATTTGGATTTTCTTACCTCGACGTTTTAATAATGTTACAATAGTCTTGATCGCGAGGAGACAAGAAGTGAAGATTTGTTTGAAGTGTTGCTTACTTTAACTTTAATCGACCCCCACACAGGCGCGTATTTACCGCAAAAACGCATGCGGCAATATCACTTGTGCGTTTTTGCAGTATATTACCGCATGCGGTCCCCATGGAAAATATAGGTAGGTACCTATATCACATAACCGCTTGTAGTGCTACCGCACGGTAAAACGCAGCTGGGTGTGTAAAACTACAAACTGGCTGAGTATCATTATAAATTGTATACTACGATTTGACACTCTTTCTATGTCTAGAATACGAGGAACCGATATGTCAGATTGTAGTCTGAAATTAAAAATGTACAGTAAGCGAAAGACTTAGGGTACCAGGTATATTACGTATAAGGCACACATAGACATTTTTCAACCAATTAGCAGACTCGAAGCCGAGCGTTGGGCGTAGCTAGCTTACACACGCATTCATAGCAAGTAGGTCTTACAAACTAATTAGACACGTTGCTCATAGATGGCGCCACCAGCGCATCGGTCTACAAAACTAAAATATTAATCTACTACTCATGCTCAACTTATTGCACTATTTATTATCTACATACCTATTCATCACTTTTGTAATTTGAATTTGAATTTTATATAACCTTATTCATTCCATTTTATTAATTAAAATGTAAAGGATAATAAAATTATATATTACTTTTAACCTATTAAAAATTTCGTGTTCAAAAACCATTTGCAAAGTTGGGGTTCGAACCACTACACGGCTGTTTCTGAGGCAACCTATATAGCCACAAAGCTAATTTAGTGTTAACGGACATCCCGAAATATTGTAAGACTTGACGCCATTATTCACTATCAATAAGAGAAGAAATTAAAAAATGTGGGTAAGTTATTAAAATGAAATTGTTCCTTGCATTTTTGTAAAAAGTAACAGTTCAACGTTTACGTTCGAATACTTTGCTGCGATTCCCGTTTAAATTATAATTTTATTGTTAAAATGTCTCATTTAACTCCTTTTGTTAAAGCTAAAATTGTTGTTTTGTATGAAGACAACAAATCTATCAGTGAAATTGCTCGTTTATTAAACATATCGGTAAGGTAATTTATATGTATATAAATACATAAATATTGAAATGTTTATTTTATTATGTTTAAAGATTACTTATTTGATCTTTCTATTTACAGAGAAAAGCCGTAAGATTATGGGTCAAACGGTATGGAGAAACTGGAGACGTTGCAAAGAAACGTCCAGGCTTCGCCCCTGGAGTGTATACTCCACAAAATACACGCCATAATGATGTTGTTGCCAGGCACACGGCAGACCCATTTTTATCAATCAGCTCGACTGCTAGTGCATATAGAGTGACGACACAGACGGTGCGCAACCATTTACATGCTGCTAAGATAGGCTGTTATCGACCAGCAAAGAAAATAGCCTTATCCGATGCACATCGAAGCAAAAGAGTCCAATTCGCCCGACAGTATTTAGATTTTGATTTTATGAACAACATCGTGATTTTTACTGACGAAAAGTCTTTTAAATCCGATAAAGATGGACGTAAAATACTATGGCGAAAACGTGGTGAACGCTACAGTGAAATTTGTGTGTTACCTACCCGATCCAGCGGTAGAATAACGTTGGCATATTGGGGCTGGATGTCCTCAATGGGACCAGGGGAACTAGTCGAAGTTGGTGGACGATTTAATAGTGAAAACTATATTGAAATATTACGAGATGTAATGCTACCTACAGTGCGAGTAGCTTATCCCGAAGGACAGATATATTTAATTCAAGATAACTGTTCGGTGCACAACTCCAGATTAGTGCAAGAGTGGCTTGGGGTTCAAAGTGATATCACGGTTATAAAGTGGCCGTCCAAGAGCCCTGATTTAAACTTGATTGAAAACTTATGGGGCCAAATGATTTTGAACTGGGATTCCTCAAATGTCAGGTATGGATAAACAATTCGCTTTTTCCTAAAATGTATAAGTAAATTGATTGTTCATTTATAGATTTTTGTTATTTTAGGTCGAAAGAAAATTTGGGTGAACTTGTGACTTCTACTTGGGAGTTCATGCGTGGTAGTAACCTTTGCTATAATATGGTGAATGGCATGCGAAACCGACTACAACAAGTCATCGATTACGAAGGTAGACCTATACCGTATTAAAATTACCTATTAAGTATGTTCGTTTCGTATTGGCATTATAAGAAGATATCACTATCTATTATTATTATTTATTTAAAATGTAGTCGGCGGTGTGTTATTATGAGTATAAAGAATGAAAATACTATAATTAAAATACAACTAATAAAGTGCCATAAGTGATGTTATTGTATATATTAGGTCAAAAATGGTATCACTATTCGTTTTACCTATGTCATACATGTTTTTCACGATGTTGGCACGATATTGGATTGTTATTCCTAGAGAAAATAAATAATAAAATTAGAATTATAGAAAAAAATAACCACTCATATGTAAATAAGTTAGGTAGGGTATTTGTGTAAATAAATTTATTAAATATTACTTGCAGTTTTGTTTTTTTTTCTTCCTATTTTACAGGTAAAATATTAGTTTAAGATTAGGCATACTGCTCAAAAACCTTAATAATACAAATAAAAACAATAAATAGGAAAAATGTTTCACGCGCTCAGGGCTCGAACTGGGGAGTATCTGACTGCACATTCGTAACCTGTAACCACTAGACCAATCATACTTTGCAAAGATAGTCTAAATTGGCCATCCGTTGTTGCAAAATCATTTCTGTTGTGAATGTGTTTGTAAGCTACGCCCAACGCTTGGCATCGAGTCTGCTAATTGGTTAAAAAATGTGTATGTGTGCTTTATACGTAATTATACCTGGTACCCGAAGTCTTTTGCTTACTGTACATTTCCTTTGCACTTCCCGCAGGTATTCGGTTTCCCGCTGCACGTGCCGTTCTCATGCAGCAAGTCTGTGGTATCTGCCGTGAAGGGTCGCGCGTTGCACGTCACCGACGACCCGCACGTACAGTTCGCGATAGCACTCGAACTGTACGCCTACCCTAATAACGTGCTCAGCGTGTGGATATATCTGGCTACACTCACTACTATATAAAGTCCTTTCCACCAAAGAAGTCCCGTCGCAATAAACAGAACTAAAGTTAGTTCCTGAGAACGATTCGGTGATTCCTGTGTAGCTCAGTGGTTAGAGCAGTCGTCTGGTTAGCGAAAGGACGCGGGTTCGAATCCTATCATGGGGATTTTTTGGAAATATATTTCCTTGCTAAAAATATTTCTAAGTAAAGTTAGTTCTTCAAAATATCCTTCCTATGTATTTCATTTAGCTACTTACCTATAATATCATTTTGATTCAAACACGAATTTCATTATTTCATTTAAAAAATAGCTAAAAACTTCCATTAGAATAAAAAAAATACATTATGAGTACCTACCTACATTCTGCCTCGCGACTGGCACGCTGCGTCGAATGGTTCCTTTTACGGTGATTCTTAGAACGTCGAAGTTTTACTACGGTGAGCATTGTTTCATCGATGAAGCTTTAACGTCGCGTTCTTTTAACGTCGTCATCGTTTTTACAGTGACTTCCTTCCAAGCAGAACATATCGAAGCCGCATTCCGTAGCAATCGAATGCCGCAATTTTCTTGAAGTACAGTCAGAAAAACAGATCGCAATTTTTGGTTTACACGCTAAATAATATCTCGGAAACTATTGATACTAAAGCACTACTTTCTTAGCATAAGTAATAGAGCTCTTCGAGATCTTCGTTTTGGATGACAGCTGCTGTCAGACTTAATGTGTCAATTTCTCGAAAACTATTGATACTAGACCACTACTTTTTTTGCATAAGTGGTAGAGCTCTTCGAGATCTTCGTTTTGGATGACAGCTGTCATACTTAAAACGTCAATATCTCGGAAACTATAGACCCTAGACCACTAGTTTCTTAGCAAAAGTGATAGAGCTCTTCGAGATCTTCATTTTGGATAACAGCTGTCAAACTTAAAACGTCAATATCTCGGAAACTATAGACCCTAGACCATTAGTTTCTTAGCAACAGTGATAGAGCTCTCCGATATCTTCATTTTGGATGACAGCTGTCAAACTTAAATACCCTTTATCTCTGTAAGTGTTGAAACTAGACCACTAGTTTCTTAGCAAAAGTGATAGAGCTCTTCGAGATCTTCATTTTGGATGACAGCTGTCAAACTTAAAACGTCAATATCTCGGAAACTATAGACCCTAGACCACTAGTTTCTTAGCAAAAGTGATAGAGCTCTTCGAGATCTTCATTTTGGATGACAGCTGTCAAACTTAAAACGTCAATATCTCGGAAACTATAGACCCTAGACCATTAGTTTCTTAGCAAAAGTGATAGAGCTCTCCGATATCTTCATTTTGGATGACAGCTGTCAAACTTAAATACCCTTTATCTCTGTAAGTGTTGAAACTAGACCACTAGTTTCTTAGCAAAAGTGATAGAGCTCTTCGAGATCTTCATTTTGGATGACAGCTGTCAAACTTAAAACGTCAATATCTCGGAAACTATAGACCCTAGACCACTAGTTTCTTAGCAAAAGTGATAGAGCTCTTCGAGATCTTCATTTTGGATGACAGCTGTCAAACTTAAAACGTCAATATCTCGGAAACTATAGACCCTAGACCATTAGTTTCTTAGCAAAAGTGATAGAGCTCTCCGATATCTTCATTTTGGATGACAGCTGTCAAAGTTAAAACGTCAATATCTCGGAAACTATAGACCCTAGACCACTAGTTTCTTAGCAAAAGCGATAGAGTGATTTTAATCATTTAAAAATGAGTAAAAAGATTTAATTATTAAAAAAAAGTTTTTTGTTACCAATTTTAGACGTGTATTAGTTACTTTTTTTTATTGGTGAACCCTGCTGCATTACTTTTCATTCCACCTTTGCAATTATAAAAGTTTGTTCTTACTTTCGTTAAATCACAAATTTTAAATTTCGTTAAACTTTGTTCATTTTATGATAATTAAATATTTTTAATCATTTTTAAATGATTAAAATCACTCTATCACTTTTGCTAAGAAACTAGTGGTCTAGGGTCTATAGTTTCCGAGAAATTGACGTTTTAAGTTTGACAGCTGTCATCCAAAATGAAGATCTTGAAGAGCTCTATCACTTTTGCTAAGAAACTAGTGGTCTAGTTTCAATACTTACAGAGATAAAGGGTATTTAAGTTTGACAGCTGTCATCCAAAATGAAGATCTCGAAGAGCTCTATCACTTTTGCTAAGAAACTAGTGGTCTAGTTTCAACACTTACAGAGATAAAGGGTATTTAAGTTTGACAGCTGTCATCCAAAATGAAGATCTCGAAGAGCTCTATCACTTTTGCTAAGAAACTAGTGGTCTAGTTTCAATACTTACAGAGATAAAGGGTATTTAAGTTTGACAGCTGTCATCCAAAATGAAGATCTCGAGGAGCTCTATCACTTTTGCTAAGAAACTAGTGGTCTAGTTTCAACACTTACAGAGATAAAGGGTATTTAAGTTTGACAGCTGTCATCCAAAATGAAGATCTCGAAGAGCTCTATCACTTTTGCTAAGAAACTAGTGGTCTAGTTTCAACACTTACAGAGATAAAGGGTATTTAAGTTTGACAGCTGTCATCCAAAATGAAGATATCGGAGAGCTCTATCACTTTTGCTAAGAAACTAGTGGTCTAGGGTCTATAGTTTCCGAGAAATTGACGTTTTAAGTTTGACAGCTGTCATCCAAAATGAAGATCTCGAAGAGCTCTATCACTTTTGCTAAAAAAGTAGTGGTCTAGTATCAATAGTTTTTGAGATATTGACACATTAAGTCTGACAGCAGCTGTCATCCAAAGTGAAGATCTCCAAGAGCTCTATTACTTATGCTAAGAAAGTAGTGCTTTAGTATCAATAGTTTCCGAGATATTATTTAGCGTGTAAACCAAAAATTGCGATCTGTTTTTCTGACTGTACTTCAAGAAAATTGCGGCATTCGATTGCTACGGAATGCGGCTTCGATATGTTCTGCTTGGAAGGAAGTCACTGTAAAAACGATGACGACGTTAAAAGAACGCGACGTTAAAGCTTCATCGATGAAACAATGCTCACCGTAGTAAAACTTCGACGTTCTAAGAATCACCGTAAAAGGAACCATTCGCTGCGTCTAGGGGACTTCTGTTGTGAAATGACCTCTAGAATGTAATGTACTACGGGCGGAGGGTGCGGACTTGAGCAGTCTACAAACGTTTAGATTTAATTGACAGTTCAACTGTAGGTACAGTTTTAGCTGTTTCGATCACATTGTCAGTTCTAACTTCAACTGCGCAGTTTTTAGTTTTACCTACACACGTGTGATTTATCTGTACATTATAAACTGTACAGTTAAACTGTTAAATCTAAACGTCTGTATCCTCTCAGCAATATATGTATTTGCAAATTCACTCATAAGGCATGTATTACATAATTAAAACGTTTCAATATCGCTTAAAAATCGAAATTTTTCACGAAAACGATTCGCCAAACTTTTAAAGTGATGTGTAGTATTTTTTTGCAAAACGACTGACCAAAAGTTGCTAAACCGTTTTCGAGAAAATTTTAACGACACTAAAGCGACGTTAAGCCGATTAAGCTGTAAGTAGAATAGGTGCCTAGGTTTCTGCAAAATGTTTCTACCTAGGTACCTACTGTAGGGTTGTTTGGTCGCATAGAGGTCGACTAATAAAAAACCCACAAATGCTCATTTAAAGATATTATTTAAAAAAAACCATTAAATATAAATAAAATAGAGCGTGTATGTCTTTTCGTTTTAATTCTAACAAAATAAAATTAACATTTATTTCATTATAGTATAAAAATATACGTAAAATAGAAAAGAAGGGTCGAGAGTGGGTGAAGTAAAAGTACGGAGTCTGCTGGCGGGTGGTTCGGTTAGCCTAGCTCGGTTACTCCAGTCAATAAAGTATGTTACATTTCAACTATACCATAACAGCTAGCTGATTATATTACTCTGTTGCTAACAACTCTCGATTGAAACAATTGCAATTGTCGATTTTTGCGATTACGGTTATACAATTTAACAGTTAGTCGCTAGTTTTAATTGCAATGGCAATTTGTTTGCCGAGATTTGGTAGCAACAGAGCTAAGTAATCGGCTACCAGGCTTGAAAACTGCCGACCAGCGCAACTGATCACTTATAAAAAAGCGCAAATACGCTGCGCTGCGCAGTTGCGCTACTTGACCAGATTTCTACTCGATTATACCTATATTATACTATACATTGTGTTTCACAGCAAAGGATATTTAAAAAAGGTAGTTGTTTTGGACATCTAGCTCAACATATTCTATGATTTTAGAAAATCCACTCTTTTTCAGCTTCAAAAAATTTGAGGTTATATTTACTCGAAAATTAAATATAATATGTACTTATCTAAGCATAAGGACCTTAATATTGTATTTGTCTATTGAGTTTGAACATTTTTGAGTACTCATAACTTAAATATTGTCTTTAAAGTGCGGATTTCCAAATGTTGTAGAATACAGTTAGCCTAGAGTTTTGAAACAATCGGTATTAACCTTTTCTGACACACATTGTATAGAATATAGTAAACAGACTGGTGCGGCCCGATTCGATTGCACAAATATCTAGATAGATCAAAATTACAATGAATTTTATGACATTCCGGTGCGCTGTAAAAGTTTCTACAGACTTTTGTAGTTTGATGTGACTGGTCTTCTTTTCGTATAGTGGTGTGTCTCACCTAGTGTTAAGAGTTGGCAGGTCAGGAGTTGTCGCTCTAATGCCTCTAACTTGACCTAACAAATTTCCGAAGTACCAATGATTTTTGGCCACACATCTTATCAGTCACCCATCCAAGTAATAACCGCGCCAAGTGTTACTTAACCCGTACGACAATTCAAGATCGGCAGAACATTAACAGATCAATGTTATGTGTCCTAATAATGATAAACCAATATCTTTCTTTTGCCATTTTAATCTGTCAGAGTCAGCTTTATTTGAGTGCAATCAAATCGAGGGCCGTATGTATTTATTGCAAGCAACTAGCTTAATTAGCCGTTCAATTAATAGCCTAGCCTCTTCCCTCTTTACTAGGAGTTAATGTACACCCAACCAGCCCCCAGATCATCTATCCAGTGGATGTCTGACAACAGTGGAAATTAACAGGCACTATGCAGTACATTGCTGCTTTGACGTTACGTGGTTATTACCGGTAATTACCTCAAAGCAGCAATGTACCGCATAGTGCAGTCATTTTCCACGGTTGTCAGACGTCCAATAGATAATTTGGGGGCAGACCGCTTTGTGTTACAGAACCGCCATGGATAGTTAGTATACACGCAAACGAAGCGAGCGTTTAGGTTATGCTTAGTATTCAATATCATCCACCCAGTATATATGCCGTTTAAATAAACGGGTAAAATATTAAGCCTGTCTATACGGCTAAGGCAGAGAGTTTGCTTGTCTTATTTTTGCAGTGGTGTAGCTCACCTAAAGTTACAGTTGTCAGGTCGCCCTAAGGCCTCTAACTTGACCTAATGACTGCTATTAGAGATAACTGGAGCCAACAGCTTAACGTGCCTTTCAAAGCACAGACGAGTTTGAGTAAATGATTTTGCCACACATATTGTCGGTAACATATTGAAGTAATGACCGCGCCAGGCCTAGTTTAAATCTTATGACTATACAAGACCGTCACAGCTAGGCCATTAAGCTCCTCAGGTTCAGATGGTTATTTGATGTCAAACTCTAAGAGTTAAATATTCCCTGACTGGCGCAAGCTGGGGAATTATTTCAGTATTAAAATTGTTTAAAATTTCTTTGCAACATTTCAAATGCAATCAAAACACTTAACATGAAATTATAACTTGCAAATGGACAGCAATTGAAACTTTTATTTAGAGTGAAAGCGCATTTCATGTTGGGAGTTTACTGTAAAGTGAACCACCTGAGCCAGTCAATAAGCTGCAAACCTTGACCGGTATGCGAAACCAAGGCTTAGTTGGTAAACAATTGGCAAGGAGGGAGGGATATTATGGCCGAAGAATTATAACATGACACGTGATTCCTGTGTAGCTTAGTGGATGAAGCATTCGCCCGGTTAGCGAAAGGACGCAGGTTTGAATCCTGTCATGGGTATATTTTGCAAATATATTTCCTTGCTAACAATATTTCTAAACTTTTACTTTTATTTACTCAAAAATGTATTGGAAAACGGTATTCTCCTCTCCTCTTTGATATTCATGCCGACTTGCAGTCTTATTTGCTCCAAACTTACAGCCCACATCGAAACAAAATATCCATGTGTAGAATATCCATTTCTTTTTATGTGGCTGAACAAACTGGGTGGTGTATTTATAGCTTTAAATTTACTGCAATGATGTTGAAATGATATTTTAGATAATTTCATTACGTGGGCCTGGGCTAATGAAGCTAGTTGCGTACAAGTTCGTTCTTCTGTCAGTTCAAACGGTCGGCCTAGTCTAACTGCCCGGGTCGTCGGGCTTGCCCAGCTTGGAGCGCCGCAGCTGCTGCAGGTAATGGCGCTGGATGGGCTTGTGGAGCGCTAGCTGCGCTAACGCCTCGTCGATGGAGAACCACTGTCGCTTGCGCCCCATGAGGCGGGAGTCTTCCCATTCCGCCAGTTCTTGGGTTACGGTCATTACGTACACTTCGGTCCGGTGTTTGTGTTCTCGGTTCTGAAAGAGAGAATGGGTTTTGTTTTTACTAGCTGCGCCAATGAGTCTATCTCTGAGCTGCGCCAACTTCTGTGGCGCGTCTAGCGAATACCCGACTGCAATTCGCAAGATTTCAGGTTCAATTCCCCCGGGAATATATTTGTCTCTGGCGTTGATGTCTACATATAATATGGTAGGTATGTATTTATCAAAGAATTAAGTCGAAGTATATGATTTATTTTCCGTTGTCTAGCCTAGCTTACACAAGCTTAGTAGCTAACTACGGGGCTAGAAGGCACTGTGTGATGTTCGCAGAATTATTTGTTATTTATATCGGAATTAAAGTAACCTTTGTGTTATAAATTTTTGACGACCTCTGTGGCGCGTCGGGAGAACGCTTGGCTGCAATACAGAAGGTTGCGGGTTCGATTCCCGCTGGGTGCAAATATTTATGCTTAAAATAAATATTTGTATCTGGTCTGGGCGTATTTCTATGTATAATATGTATGTATTTACAAAAGAAAAATAAATATAAGTAGTATATCCGTTGTCTAGCCACCGTAACACAAGCTTAGCAGCTTACCACGGGGCTAGATGGCGCTGTGTGTTCGTCACAGGATTTATTTATTTATTATTTATTTATTTATAAATAACTATACTGTATTTGTTAATCGCCTGCTATCTGGATACTAAGCTATCGTCGCATTCGGTTTAGTAGTTTTGCGTCAAGAAGTAACAAACATACAGAACAGACAGAATTATTTTAAATACTATTAATTTATCCCTGTACAAGATAAATAAACAGAAATCTGTAGAGCCTTTTGTTCAAAGGAAACATGATTTATTAAATTGAAAAATAGTTTAGCTAATAATTTGAGAGTGTTCACCTTTTGCTGACTACTCTTCAATCTTATTCAGGGTTCAATGACCATAACTTCGCGTAAAAAATACATTACAAAGATCAGCATTTATCACACTGATCTAATATGGAACAACTATACATTGCTCCATATTACATTGCTTCATATCTTACTTAATATTATAAACGCGAAAGTTTGTATGTATGTATGTGAGGTTGTTACTCTTTCACGCAAAAACTACTGAACCGATTGCGATGAAACTGGGAATATAGGTAGCTGGGGACCTGGATTAACACATAGGCTACTTTTTATACCGATATTCCCGCGGGAACGGGACTAATCTACAAACACAACAGACAGATTTGGGTATGGGTAATTTGGGTAATGTAACCCTAATAAAAAGGATCCCTTAAACAATCACTTGCTTGTCTATCCCTTTACCGACTTCCTAAAAAGAAGCAAAATTTATCAATGGGAAATTCATCAGTTGACAGGATCAGATATTTTATAAGTAGAATTATCGCTACAGATATTATAAATTTGCACAAATTATATATTGCAAAGATTAGCTAAATTAGTACCCAATTATTTAATGGCGCTGACCTAATCAATTATTGTCAGCGGCAGTGTTTAATAGTTTTAATATTATTGGGTAATAATATTAATTAATTAAGCAATTGTATCTAGATCAATGTGGTAGGTTGTCTCTTAATTCTACTAGCTATTAATTAAAAGCTATATCAGCATAAAACTTGGACATTGCTTTTCTTGAAACAACCTAAGCATTTTTCTACATATTTTTTGTCAACCCATTATTTATTATTGGGCCCTACCATGATGTCTTATAAGTCGTCGAGTTGTAGTGCAGCTAAAAAAAAAAAAATTAAAAACACATCAAATAATTAAAAAAAAAAATTTTTAATTGCCTGTGGTTTTTGAAAGGAGTCGGGGTATTTTTTATTTAAAACTAGCTGCGCCCCGCAGTTTCACCTGCGTAAGTTTTATCAAAATCGGTTCAGCATTTTTTCTTTCATAAGAACCTTCTCCTGATCTTAACAAATACAAAGCAAAAAGAATTATCGAAATCGGTTCAGCCGTTCATGCGTGATGCCGTGACCAAGGGAAAAAGGTATTCATTTTTATATATTAAGAAGATTTACTATATTTTTTGAACGACAAAAGGACGACATAACAACGACAAACGGTCATGGTAGCGCGGAATATGTCCCACTTTAGGGCAAAGGCCTCCTTTTAGAAGGAGCCTACTCCCGATTTGACGATGTTATTTAATTAATATTAATTTTGATAAATATAAATTGTTACATCTTACATTGTCATTATGTACTCTTAATTAAGATACCCATAACATTATAATTACTAAAATTATTGCTAGGTAGGTATCTGCTGAAAAATAATTAGTTTTTCAAAAATAATAAGTTACAATCAATAGTGGCTATATTCACCTTGGTTCAAATGGTATAGACCTGCTACTATGTATTTACTGATCTATAGATGGAAAATTACTATGATGTTGTTATTTACAATCTTCTAAAGTTGGAAAATTGTTGTTTTTAGGGTTCCCTACCAAAGAGTAAAATCGAGACCCTGTTACTAAAACATCACTGTTCGTCTGTCTGTCTATCACTAGGCTGTATCTTATGAATCATAATGACCAGACAGTTGAAATTTTCCCAGATGATGTATTTTAGTTACTGCTATAACAAAAAATATTTAAAACTGAATAAACTGAACATTGAAGTGGGGATCCCATACAACCATCGCAATGTTAGCACAATTTATCTTTACCAGTTTCAGTGGTAAAAATAAATAGAGTTTATGAATGTCTTTAAGAGTTCTGTGGACTCACACTTGGCTTGGTGTCTTTTTTTACATTGTAAGTTCATTTATTAAACATGTGATAACAAATGGACTGTGCTTGCCTACTGGGATTTGGCTGGTTGCTAAGCTAATATTAGTTTAATCCAAACATGTATTTTAATAATCCATTTGTTTTACTCTAAGTAGGTACTTTGTATGAATTCTTATTTGACTTGTGTATTTGAGAAAACTACACTGGTTATCATAGTATACATGTACCTATTGTACCTTAACGATTATTGTCAAGAAATCTGAATCCCGGTTAACCATGCACTAATGTAATTTTGCTTAAGAAAAAGTTATGTGCGCTATTAACATATTATTATTATGGTTAAGGAAACCCACAGCTTAGTTAGCCCCAAATGTGTTCTGTTCTTTCTGGACATGGCTAAATAGATTAGGATGGTGGTGTAGGTGCTGTGTTCTATTTAATCTTTGTAAAAATCAAAAGGTATCAAATTTGAACTCGGTACCTTTCCTGAGAAAATTGGGGAATTTGGGGAATGGACAAGCAAGTGATCTTATAGGTTGTTCCTATGGGTTTTTCCTTGGTTCATGTTAAATAATTTTGAAGGCAATTGCAGTAATTCAATAGCTTAGCTAGTAATTCAATAACTAATATAATGTAGCCAGAAAGATAACATAAATTGACAGACTTTTATCATTTTGCTCGTTCTAATACCTAAACAAATTAGGTACAAGATTATAGCAACAATTTATAGTTGTATAATATTAATAAGATAGCTTATTCAAACTGATTAGTCAAGTGTGACCATATGACTCACAGACTTAAGTACCCACCTACCTAATTTTAAGGCAGGGAGCTTAGACAGGAAGCAATAACGACAGACTAAGAATGATCAGATGTTTGTTATCTAGTAAATTGATAACAAGTATAGAATATGACAGTTTTCTATTTTTGAGAACATCCTACTAAATTATAAAAGTGTAAGTTTACATCTCTCTTTGTTTGTGTTGTAATCACGCACTAACTACTGAATTGATTCAATGGTTTTTGGTATGCAGACAGGTAGAGATCTAAAATACCTGATAGGATTTTCATGCCGATTGGGGCTTACTGGGATAAAACCTACATTCTGTGTGTGGCAACACAAAAAGGCATGTCTCATTTTACAAAAAAATAGTGGTTTTTTAAATTAAATGTGAATAGGCTCTAATTGGCCTAGTGCTTAGTTTGGGGCTAGATTGGGCTGTGGGTAATGTAGTGTAGTGCAATATAGTATACTTTAATTGCATTTCAATAAGCACCCTATAAATCCAAACACTGGATTTCAATTGTAACTCTAAAGACAATTAGTACTTTTTTTGGCCATGAAAATTAAGCGTGTGGTGATAGTGGTAATTATACAATGATAATTTAATTTAATTGTTGGTTGATGACATGATAGACAGACTTTACAACTGTTGCTGGTAGTTCAAAACAACTAGGCCAACTTAATTAGGCATTTCCCCTCTAGCAAGGTAAAAGTTCTCCTACACTGCTACTATTTGCCTTATTTAGGTACTTAGGATTTAATTGACAGGTGTACAAGTGAAATAGTAGGGCATAGTTAGTCAATTTTTCAAACATGATGTAAACTTATAAAGGATGTTGTAAGGACAACTATAGGTTACCTATAGTATACCTTACAATTATTGCAAATATTATAACTAGTAACTAGACTGGATTTAATAAAATGTAGAGTAGGTAAATACAATCACGAGATGGCTGTATGTAGAACAATGACCTTATCAAAGGTTATGATAGGTAAACAATGCGTGTGTAGGTACCTCGAACACGCCGAGACAACGGCCCAGTTTGCCGATGACGCCGGCTTCCTCCAGCACCTCGCGCATGGCCGTCACCGAGGGCTCCTCCTCAGGCTCCACGCCTCCGCCCGGCACTATCCAGTTATCAGGTCGCCGCGACGATGTCACCAGCAGCACCTACACACACCAAACGTACACTACTCACTAGTATTTCACTTCTATACACCTACATTACACACCGAACCCACACTAACTCGACACTAACCTCCGTTTCAGCATCGGAACGAACGCATATACATGCCGCGCGGCGTCTGAACCCCTCGTCGTCATAAATCCGAATCGAATTAGGCTTCTCCTTCACCATTTTTTCTATACACTTAAACACGAACGAAACAGACGATCACGAACTAAAAGCGGACATCAAATACAAAGAAAAACTATAAACCGAACGATTTTTTTAATGATCAACAAACGCCATAACCGAGGTATTCTATGTTAAACGTATCCATTTCGACTAATAAAGTTACACAACGTACATGTAAAGGGAAACTATAATAAAATAACACTACAATTAGAGCAGTAGTTCAGCTTTAACTAGCTCTTGATCGCGTATTTCGAGCCCATGTTGAATGGTGCCTGACGTTTTCTTTCTTTGCGAAAATCGAAATAGGTTTTCGGAAAGCAGCAAGAATTCATCAGCTGACAGCCGGAAGTAGGAAATTGTATTGCACTCATTTACTTACTTTCTACCAAATATACGATTCGGACTTTTTTTAGATGTTTCAAAATTAAAACCTAGACGACGACGACGCGACGCGACGCGGACGATATACTGGTTATTAATTTTAAAAAATTAAAAATTGTGTAAATTGTAAATTATTGTTATATCTTATTTTTGTGATTTTAATTATTGTATGCCTGTAGTGGGTAAGTGATTGCATCCAAAATATGTATGTTAATTTAAGATCATTATGTACATCATTTATACAATAAAAACTCTTGATTCTTGATTCTTCTATGGATATTATAAATACTAAACGATACATTTTGAAACTGAAGAATAAAATTAGGTAGTTTTTGGTAGAATTTCTAGAAAAACCTGTCAACACTTAATAGGGTGGCCACGATCGCAATTTCAGTAATGGTGCGTAAATCTATAAATCGATCAAGTCGGCAAAAAAATATTTTGAATTTTTGAACATGAATTTCATTAACCAAAAAGTTGCTTTATAACAAAAGCACTATTCAATCATACGGGTTTTTTTAAACGAGTTCCTGTCAATTTTCTTATTTCGAACGTAGAGTAGAGTACTCGAATGTAATAAATAACGTAGACTACGTTATCGATTCAGAGGATATCGATTCTCTATCGACAGGTCACTAGTGTCACAGCACTACAAACAGGGGTAATTTGACAGTTGAAAATATTTGAATTCGGCTTCGTTATTTTCGTGTAGAATTAATTTTGTTTGTGTTTAATTTTTCAGGTTTCTAAATGGGTGCGTAAATATCGTTCAAATTTAATATCTGGAAAACCAGGAATACTTTTGTTGAATGTGTTAAACTTTATTAATCTTGTATATTGTGCCATTTCCTAGGGAAATTAAGCGACTTCAATTTCAAGGAGTTGCTGCATAATAATGTAAAGAAGCACAAAGTGAAACCAGCGCAGTTCGAGAGCGTCACAGGCGGGGTACTATACAGTTCGTTTGATTTGCTTGTAGCTAATTCACCTCGTTTTGAGCCTTTAAACTATGCATGCGGTACGTTCTACTTCAGTTCGCCGAAGAGTCGATTCTACCTTGAAATGTGAAGTTTACTACGTTAAGTGAAAAGAATGATGATGTTTTACAGGTCCAGAAACGTCTGGAAGCCAATCTGAAGCATCGTAAAAGCAGTAGATTATCAGTGTTTGATAGATTGAGGAGTATACCACAATGCGCAAGCCCGCCGCCTGCTCCTGTCCTCTCAAAGGCGGAACACAGAAGACAGCAGCTGGAGAAGTGGAAGACGGAGAAAGAGAAGCAGAAAAAGGAAGCACATGCACATAAAAAGAAGCCATTTTTAACAGGAGCTCCGAAGGCACCACTCAAAGACATGCCACCACCTCCTCCGATAAAGAAGCCTGTGCCGAGTACCTCAGGTTGGTTAGGTTAGGTTAGTTCAGTAGCCCTAACCTAAATTTAATGTCAACAGTTTGTCAAACACTTTGCAGAATTGACAATTTAATATTTACCTACCTACGTTAAATTACCTCTTAGATATTGTCACTATATCCAGATTTTCTATACCCAAAGCTATTTTCCCAGAACAATTTAAAAAACCTTGGAATATCTTCCTAAAAATTTATTTCTTTTTTGCATCAATAAAATCAACACATGCTCAGTCGCTGGACTAATCGCAAGATGATCACACAAAAAAAACATCAATAGAAAAATATTCAGTAGTAATATATCTATTTGAAATTAATTTAGGACATAATATACCTATTGGAAATAAATTCTTCACCTTGATCTTAAACTAATTCTTTTTTTACTAGGTCGTGTTACAAGGTCACGGGCAGCACATAACAAACAAACTGAAACCAAAGAAAAAGAGGCTAAAACCAGTTCTTTTGCTCCGCAAAATGCTATGTTCCATCCCCCAGCCATCGCAACTCTTCCTAAATTATCTGCCTTTGGCTTCCCAAAGGCTAAAAAAGACAAGACAGTTCCAGTGTTCAAATTTGAACCAGTAGTATCCATTAAAGAGGTAAAACAAACTAGATCTAAGACAAGACAAAACACATTAGAGATACGAGCAACATGCAGACCTATAGAGACTAAAAAGAAGGCTATTTCAATACAAAGTTCATCAAGCAGTGATCTTGAAAGCTTACCGAAACAAAAAGTCTTAAGTAATCGTTTTCAAAAGCTATCAATTAAAGATAATCAAAAACCTTTGTACAATAAAAGGAAACCTACAAAACGAGATAACATACAGCCAGTTTATTCAACACAAAGCTCTTCGAATAGCGAGATGGAGAACTCAACATCACCACGGAAAGCCAGAGACATTCCAAACAGGAAAACTCGAAGATCCATTCAACCTACACCTAAGAACCCAATACCAAAAAGCGAGTCGAGCTCAGAGGAACGGCTACGTTCTCCTAAGTCTATTGAAGATAATTCTATGACTCCTGAACAGATTGAGAAGGAGTTATATAAGAGTCCTCATGTAACCATGTCTAGGGGCAAAGCTAATGCAAGAAAAGAAATGAAGAAAAAACTGGATGAAGGTATGTTTGTTATTTTTCACTAATATTATTTGAAAATGAGTATAAAAGAAGCTGTGCCCTGCGGGTAGATTCTGTTTTCTTGAAATAAAAAGTCTGTTATGTGTCAATCCAGGTTTTAAATTATCTGTGTGTAAAAATTTGGGCAAATCTGCCCTGCCTTTGTGATTGACAACAATCATCCAAACTTTTGTGTTCAAAATATTAATGGAACTACATTGAAATAAATCAGCATTTTGTTAATCATAAATGCATCAACTGATAATGTACAACTAACAATAGTCATGTTATAATAAAATAGTAAGTACCAAAATATGTTGCAATGCGGCATCTAAAGGTGCAAATTAAAATTACCTCATGATTGTAATACAACATACAATACCGGGTTTAACTCGAGTTTCATTTATTAACGGCATTTGTTCGGTACTTCTATAACAGTCACACACAGTGTGATGTTGCGTACCTATAAAGTATTTGCAGGTTCTAATTGTTTACACCTAATATTTTTAATTAATTCTATTTTGGTAAATGAAACACGGCTTCCCATTTTTACGGTCTCTATGACATTGACATTCTTTATTTATGTAATCAAACAACAATCAAATTGACATTTAACGAATTGGCTTCGACTGACTAGCCATATGGACGGACACCCTAACATCCTCCTAACCCAACAAAGTTAATTTAAATAATGTCAATTTACAATAATATGTTCCTAGTCTAATTATATTGTCTACTTTACAATTCTACTTTATTCTAATAGAGGTACAATTTAAATATACATTATCCAAAGAACATTTCGAAACTACTGTATCTCTGACCCTTTTTTAAATATTCCTACTATTCACTCACAGATGGCGTTACAACCAATTAAGTCTCTAGTCAATAAAATTATAGTCAATTGACGAATTATTAAATTTTAGCTGAAACTAAATTATATAACAATCTTTGTAAGGTTTAACTATTATCCATGTCAAAATTACATCAATAATTTTCTAGATAATAGCCCAGAATTTACATTATTATTGAATTAAAAAATATTCATTAATCTTACATTACCATGAAAATGCAGTACATATTGATTAGAATTTGTAACATTTAGCGTCTAAAAGGTAACAAATACGTGCTAAAATAAGAACAACACTCAATTTGTTGAAGATTACTTACGTATCGACATACAAATCAAACTTTACAATTCAGCAACATACCTATTTGACATTCAAGATTCAATACCACATCAGACTAGAGATATCATACCAGTTTCCATATTCAGATTTACAATTCTAGGAACAATATCTTATGTAGTAAATGGGTCGCTTCACCAATATCTTAATTTTCATTGATGTTATGCATGTACATAACTCAAATCACATTTATCATTCTACATTGCAATATTTATTGATGCTATGCCAGTACATAACACTCAAGTCATATTTATCACATTATAACATTACAATATTCATTGAAATTATGCTATACCTAAGTACATAACACTTAAGTCATTTTAATCATATATTTTTATAAAGGTACATAATACCATATGTAATATTTATTGATGCTATGCCAGTACATAACACTGAAGTCATATTTATCACATTATAACATTACAATATTCATTGAAATTAAGCTATACCTAAGTACATAACACTTAAGTCATTTTAATCATATAATTTTATAAAGGTACATAATACCCTACGTATATCCCTCCTAACTCGGACAGGAACCTGTCATAGTACTACAGTACCAGCTACTTTACTGTACATCATGGTCAAAATGTATAAAAATCACCAAAAAGACTAGTGGTTTGACCTTATCATATTCAATTAATTTAATAATTAATAGTCCTCACCGAACAAACTCCCCCACAATGCATGTCAACTACTGTACAAGTCATAGTTTATACTTACTAGGTATAACAATTCTCCTGCCATGTCGGGTGACTTTCTCTGGTTCATTGGATGTTTGTATTGTGGAATCATCTTTCGCTAACGTGTCTTTTCCGGTGATTATGGGTGTAACAGTTCGTATCACTTTACCTGTCTTAGCTGTTACCTTTCCCTTTCTTGAATTAAATAAATCTGTATACTCACTTGAAGTAATCTCCAGAGGATACAGTCTTTGTATGGGCCTTACTTTATAACCTAAAGCTGTTTTAATTTTGGCTGTTCTATTAATGCCATCTTGTCCAGTGTAAATCTCAGCTATCATACCTAGGGGCCATTTGATTCTCTTTTCCTCTGTCTCTATTAATACTACTTGACCTACCTTAAGTTCTTTGTACTCTGTTTTCTCTTTTCCTCTCTGTATCAGTTCAGTTAGATATTCGGTTTTAAATCTATGACGCAAATCGTCACGTAACTTATGTAGATATTTTAGTCGAATATTCAAACCTGTTGAATCCAGGATATCAAGGTCAGTCGTATCAGAACCAGGCAATGGTTGTAGGAAACAAGCGGGAGTCAGAGGTTCTAGTGCGTTGGCGCTATCATCTTGCACGTAGGTTAACGGTCGATTGTTCATTATGGATTCACATTCACACAATAATGTATGAAGTTCATCATAAGTGACACAGGACTTACCTAAAATTTTCCGCAGTAGACTTTTCATCGTTCTAATCAGTCTCTCGAAAAACCCGCCCCACCATGCTGCAGTCGGCGCATTAAGCTTCCATATAATTTTTTCTGTACCTGTTTCTTGCTCGATTCTACTCCAGTCCAGTTCGTTTAACATATTTCTAGTACTTGCTAAATTTGTTCCATTATCTGAATACATTACCCGGACTCTGCCTCGCCTAGCGATGAACCTTCTCAAAGTCATTAGGAATGCTGCCGTGCTGAGTGATTGAGTGAGTTCCAAGTGTACTGCACGATAAACCGCACAAGTATAAAGAACAATCCAACACTTCTCACCATTTTTCAAAATCAGGGGACCTGCAAGGTCGACCCCAGTAACCTCGAATGGCAAAGAGCTCTGCATCCTTTCAACAGGCAGTGGAGCTACCGGTGCTTCCATCCTTTTTGTTTTATACCTTTTACATAACATACAATTGTTCAATACTGACCTGACCAGTCCACGGACACCGAGGATCCAAAATGATCTCCTGATATCTGTAATCAAGATGTTTGGCCCAGCATGTTGTAACTGAGCGTGTCGCTGTACCACCAATCTACGAACCACCTCATTTTTACCAGGTAATAATATAGGGCATTTAGTGTTTTCTGGCATGTCAGATAATAAAAGTCTAGTCTTCACTCTTACTAGTTGGTTCTCATCGACAAAGGTATGTATATACTTACATTTTTCTACCAAATTATCCATATTTTCTAGTTGCAGCAACCGGATCAATCTTATTTCTGCTTCCATGTATTCCCCACTAGTAATATTACCTTTATTGTAGCTGACTACATTTATTTTCTGGCACCTTCTGGCAAATCGAAGTATCCAGGCGATCACGCGTACTATCTTGCTATACTTATTAAAATATAAGAAACTACCTGAGAATCTATCAGTCTCTGTAATATTAATAATACAGTTTAATTTAGATGACCTTTTAAGTTCCTTTTTAGCTTCACTACAGTCCGCCGTTACCGAAGAACTCGGCCATTCGTCACGACGATCTCGCAAAAAGGCAGGACCTTCAACCCATCGGCTTTCTAGTAGCTGCTTTGCATCGCAACCCCGCGACGGCAGATCGGCCCAGTTGAAAGAACCTGGGATATGAGACCATGTTCCTAGATTAGTAGCCTCTCTTATTTCTTGCACGCGGTTCCCCACGAATACGTTCCATGTTAAATTGTTGCATATCCAATATAAAGTAACACTAGAATCAGTCCAGTAAAATTCGTCACAGGTTAAATTCAATGATTTCCTAGTTTCCACTAACAATCTAACCCCAATAACTGCAGACATAAGTTCTAGTCAAAGAATTGATATTACTTTTGGTGGTGCTAATCTGGATTTAGCTGCTATTAACTGGACTGACACTTTACTATTATTTTCAGCTCTTAAAAATATAGAAGTAGCCATAGCATGTTTACTAGCATCACAGAACATATGCAGACTTAGCTTACAGTCACTCAATTTATTATCAGATAATTTTCTAGGTATTTTACAATCATTTAAATATTTCAAATTTTTATACCATCTAAGGAACTTTCCAGAAAGATCTTGAGGCAACTCTCTATCCCAGTTCAATTTCCTATTCCACATATCGCGTAATAATAACCGTGGAACTATAGTCACTGGGCATGTAAATCCTATCGGGTCAAAAATTTTCTGAGTCACTGAGAGTACTATTCTCTTGGTTAACTTACATAGCATTTCTGGCGGAGGCAGACTGGAGATGTTACATGAGAGCATGTCAGAGCTGAGTTCCCAGTTCAACCCTAGTACTGATGCTATATCCTTACCTGAATCATTGATCGGGAGTGGTGATGAAACCCACATTCTCAGGTCAAACTTTGCAGCGCCCATGATCTGCTTTGCTTCCTGTATAAAAGTCCGCACCTCCTCTTCTGTGTCCAGGCTAGTCACACAGTTATCCACATAAAAGGAGTCCTTTAAAATTTTTGCTGTTTTTTCTAACTCACCCGTCACCTTATTCAAATGGTGATTTATCGTGGATGCCAGCAAAAATGGGCTACAGGACAGCCCGAAGACCACCCTACAATGTCTATATTCTATTATTTTCTCTAATGACTCATCTTGCCACCATAGGAATTTTAAATAATCTCTATCCTCAGATTTTACATTTATTTGAAGGAAAGCTTTGGCAATATCGGAAGTTATGCCAATACAATGTTTCCTAAATCCAATTAATACTTTAGGCACATGTTCTATAAAATTTATACCCTTGTCTAAACATGCATTCAGGCTTAGCCCATTTTTATCAGGACAAGATGCATCAAAAACAGGCCTAATCACAGTTGTCAGACTAGATTCTTTAAATACAGCTTTATGTGGCAGGTAGTGACCATAATTTTGACTATGATGTGCATCAGAGAGCTCAATAATACCTAATCTTAGCCACTCTTGCAAAATTTCATCATAGTCTTTGTACCTACCACTCAAAATCAGCCTTTTTGTTTGTGAATCAAGTCTTTTCTTTGCTCTACTATAATTACATAATAAATCATCAAAACCAACCTTAAATGGGAGTTCTACTTCATATCTGCCATTAGGTAGTGTCCTCACCGTTTCCTCAAAACACTTGATAGCCTCCTGTTCATGTTGGTCCTTGGACCTCAATTCTGCTGGATCCCTTATACCGATGAGCTCCAAGTCCCAAAACTCTGTCAAACTAACATTAGAACACGACACAGACATACATGACAGTAGAGCAGTGTCCGATGAGGATCTATAAATCTGCCTACCTTGAATGGCCCACTCCAATTTTGTTTTAACAGCAACAAGACCATTTTCCATCATCATATTAGTATTTGTCATCATGAAACCTGCATAATCAGCACCAATCAATATACCTATCTCAGTTATATTATATTTTATGTCAGATAAGGTAATTTTAAAATTATCTAAGCTTTTGACTATTTTACTATCTATTTTTATCTTTGGAATTTTATCACATATCATATTTTGGCTGAGGGCCTCAATGTTAAATTTAAATTTAGTATCTAAGTTTTCTAACAATACCTTAAAAACATTATGAGTTTCTGGTTTGGTAATTTGCCCTCCGAACAGAGCGTGGCCGAAACTCTCTTGTCGCAGTGGCGTCAATCCCAACTTCTGTGCTAAATCTTCCCGGATGTAGCTTCTTGATGATCCAGTATCGAAGAGTACTCGTACAGGCAGAACTTGTGTTCCATTTCGCACATTGATCACCACAGTCTGGAGCAGTGTTTCAGTACCTTGGTTCTGATTGGACAAGTTCGCACTGGAAGCAGCTGTAGATTTGTCTGGTCGCTTTTTCTCTTCATCTCTCGTGCAAAGTGCAGTCATATGCCGTTTCCCACAAATGAAGCATTTCACAAATGTTCTGCATGACTTTGTTTGATGATTATTCTTCCAGCAGATAGCACAACATCTTTTTTCTTTCAGGATTCTTCGCCTTTCATTGACAGTTAAATTATACATTTTATAACATTCCGTGTTTGTATGATTTTCTTTATTACACCATATGCATGTGTTGGTTTGCTTTAATGATGACTTCTTTTGATCATGTGCTATGAGACAACTAGCGGTTGCTTCTTGATGGATGGATGTTGATGATGATGCTAAATTCTTTGTAATTTCAACTCTCTGTAGGCTTTCAACTTCTCCTTTTAAGTGATACATCAGTTTTTTCAACACTTCTTCAGGATTCTTTAATGATTCAAGGCTCTTTTGTCGTTCCCAAATCTTCAAATTTTCAAGGGGAAGAGCTGACTCGATCAGAGGTAATATAAAGGCTTGGTATTTATCAATTCCGAGGCTCTCTAATGCTCTCAAATTAGCATTTAATTTATCATACAATACTACAATAGGGATGGACTTTTCTTTTAACACTAGCGACAAAAGCTCTCGGACGTATACTTCTATTAACAAATCTTCTCTGGCATATCTTCTTGTCAACTCTTCAATACAATTTTTGTAAGAATCGCCAGATGGTGGGTAGCTCGCTACCAATGAGTACACATCCGTTTCTGGTTCTATACTTTGTCGTAGATAATACATCTTGTCATTATTGTCTAACCCTTTATCTTCATGAATTTTTGAGAATTGCCCCCAGAATACCAGCCAATTTCGAATGTCACCGTTGAATGTTTGGAATTTTATTTCAGGGAGTCTATAGCGCCGGTTACCATTTTCCGTAGGTGTTGTGTTTATATGTTTGGTAGATTTCTCCAAAATGATGTCTATCTTTGTTTTCAAGTCTAAAAATTTATTTGTGTAGTCTTCAGTTACCTTTATTTCGTGCTCCATGGCAGCCTCAGTCGCGTTGTCCCACATCGTCTCCTGCACACTCGCGTCTAAGCTGAGAAGTCGCGCATGTGCCTGTTCTAACTTACAAAATTCTGAGCGCAAATCAGTTACTCTTGCTGCGCCTTTTTGAATCATTTCGTCGACTGCTTTAGCTGTGATTGTAAAGAACCGTCTTCGTATTGTTCGTTCTTTGAAAGTTGGGGTGTCGGATGCACATGGTTGCACCGTTTTTTCTTCCGACGACATCTTTTGTTCTTACCAAATTTAATCTTTTGAAATCTTCAATAATCACCGGTCGCCACTTGTTCGGTACTTCTATAACAGTCACACACAGTGTGATGTTGCGTACCTATAAAGTATTTGCAGGTTCTAATTGTTTACACCTAATATTTTTAATTAATTCTATTTTGGTAAATGAAACACGGCTTCAGATCAGATCAGATCAGATTCTTCTTTGTGGCCTTCTGCTAGCAGCCTGGAGCAATTTGGCCAGTTTCACGTGAGGCGACAGGGGCGAAAGTTAGGATTAGGGTACGGTGAGTGGCTCAGTAGTTGTATAATGTTAGTAGAAGCTGAGACTGGATTGATTCGGTCAAATAAGGTTAGAACAGCAAATTAAGGAGATTTAGCAAGAATCCCGGACGCAGGCTTCTGAGCAGTAGAGTGAACCTAAGGACAACACAAACATTAATAATAAATACTTGTATATTAGGATATTATATTATACTTATACTTTAATAATTACATAAATAATTTAAATATACTATGATAGATAAATATATAAGACAACACACATAGGGGTTAAAGTTTTATTTTATTATAATTAATATATTTGCAGAGGAGTTTAATAAAAGGAGTGAAGGAAAGAGACAGGAGAAGTTTAAGAGAGGTAGGGCGAGGGATATCGGGGGGGAGCACGTCGTAGAGTGAAGACTGTTGTAGTGGGCAGCTGAAGAAGATATGATCCGGAGACCCCTCATCGAGGCCACACTCACAAATTGAAGTATCTTTTATTCTAAGCTTAGCTAAATGAACAGGCGTACAAGAGTGACCCAGACGTAGTCGAGATACGATTGACGTTGAAGTTTTGCTTAACTGTCTGAACTTGAAAAACCAAGGTCTGTTGGGAATGTCCGGTTGAATATCGCCATAGTGTTTTCCCTTAGTGGTTCTAGATATATTCCATTGTCTGGTCCAGGACTGTAACATATGTGGTTTAGCCAGAGACACTAAATCGTGGGAGTAGGAGTTATAGTGTTCTGTGGAGCCTGACTGGATGGCAAATTTAGCACAGGAGTCAGCAGTCTCATTACCCGGTATACCACAATGGCCAGGGATCCAGGCCAAGACTACTTCCAATCCAAGTTGATGACAATCAAATAGGGCTTTCTTTATTTTCAAAATAATGGGGAAAAAATTTTTGTTTCTGAAGGGGTTTGACATAAGGGATTGTAGGCAACTTCTACAGTCAGAGAGAATAATAGATTTTCTTATGTTATGGGATTTAATGAATAGTATGGCTTCAAGAATAGCAATAGCCTCGCCTGTGAAGACAGATGAGGAAGAAGGGCATTTAAAACTTAAAATTATTTTTGAGGACGGTATCCACACTGCAGCATCAACCAAGCCATTTGGCGACAATTTGGAAGCATCAGTATAGACAGGCGTATAGTTATTGAACTTGGTTGAGATAATCCTATTAAATATACGAGATGAGTATGTCTGTTCCTTGTCAACGCCCAGGTTAAGAACCACGTTTGGAGTGAACAAGAGGATGTGATAGTCAGTGGAAAAAATAGGTTTCAGAGAAAACTGATTGAATGGACTGGGAAGTTTTAAAATTTTGATGAAGCTACGAAGGAGACAAGGTATGTTCTCATCAATCAGGAAAGAGTTGTTTTGGGAGCCTTGTAAGTTGCGGAGTTTCTCAAGTTTATCTAAGAGGATGTGATTAGAGTTTTCCAAAGCCTTAAAAAGAAAACGGTCAGCAAGATACTGTCGGCGAAAGGACAGAGGTGGATCTGTGCACTCAACCTGCATGGCATTAATTGGTGATGACTTCATAGCGCCCAGAACAATGCGAAGAGATTTAGACTGAATCTTGTCGGCTTTAGATAAGGCTGATTTATTACATGGGTCCAAAACAAAGGAACCATAATCAATATGGCTGCGAATTATGGCGTTATATAGCAGTTTTTGTGAGAAGGGGTGAGAACCCCACCACACTCCAGAGAGGGCTCTGAGGATGTTCACATTTTTTTCACATTTCTTGCTCACATAATCAAAATGTGGATTACCGGAGAGTTTATTATCTAATAGAACTCCAAGAAATTTTACACAGTTTTCTTGTGGGATAGGTTGACCTTCCAATGTAATAGAAATTTGAGGGATAACACGTTTCTTAGTGAAAACTACTGTAGAGCATTTAGAGACTGACAAGGAGAGGCCATGGTTTAATAGCCAGTTGTTCAGGTGAACCAAAGAAGAAGAGAGGACATTAACAGAGTGTTCCACTGAGTTTGTTGGGACATAAAGAGCAAGGTCGTCGGCATATTGCAGAATCTGACATTCAGGAGCGACCGAGAGCTCCAAATCGTATGTATATAGATTGTATAACAGAGGACTCAGAACCGATCCCTGGGGGAGACCCTTCCAGATAGTCCTAGATGATAATTGAGGTCGGGATCTAATAGAAATTGTCCTTTCTGATAAGATCTGCATACAGAATCGAACCAACTTTTCCGGAATGTTCAGCTGTTGAACCATCTTGTTCCTGAGCACGGGAAGAAGGACGTTGTCGTACGCAGAAGAGATGTCCAGGAACGTCCCTACAAGATATTCTTTTTTAGCGAATGATGCCCGTATATCAACTGTGAGAGCGGCAAGACTATCTAGGGTACCCATGCCCCTACGGAATCCAAATTGTGTTTTAGAAGGGATGCCCCTATTCTCCACAAACCATTCGAGACGATGTTTTAGTAAGCGTTCGGTGATTTTAACTAGCGTTGATGACAGAGCGATAGGTCGGTAGCTATTCGGGTCCGATGGATTTTTGCCAGGTTTGAGAATAGGGATAATGAGTTGATGTTTCCATGCATCAGGTACTATTCCATAATCATAAAGTTTGTTGATAATATTTAAAAACACCTGTTTTGTTTTATCGGAGGCTTTTGTTAAAAGAGAATATGGGATATCATCATTACCCGGGGCAGAGTCTGTTAAACCCTCTGTAGCTAGTTCAAATTCGGTAAGAGAAAACTCTGCTGTCAACGGGTCAGATGGTGGGATAAAAGACGGAAGGGAAGCTAAGTAATTTATATTTGGAACTGAAGGAGGTGCGAGCTTATCAAAGAAGGCTTCAGTCCATGAATCAGGATCATTGGAATTATCATTATTGTTATGACAAGAGCCTCTAAATCTATTGATTTGCCTCCAAACAATCGAAGAAGGAGTTCTTGGCGAGAGACTTTCGCAGAAATTACTCCAGCTTAGTTTTTTCTTCAAGGAAAAAGTTTTACGAGCTTTAGCAGCATTACGTTTGTAGGCAATGAAGTTTTCGACCGTCATTGAAGAGTTGAATGTTAATTCTGATTCTTTTCTTTTTTTAATTAAGTCAGTGCACTCTTGATCCCACCATGGAGTGGAAACATAAAATTTTTTGGGGTTTTTGATGGGGATATGTGACTTAGCTGAAGAAATAATGCCTTCAACAAGGAGTGAATAACAGTTAAGAAGGTTTTCAGATGATACTGAGGGAATTAAGTCAGTTTTGGATTCAAGGGAAGATGAATAGGATGACCAATCTGCGGCCGAAAGTCTAAATTTCAATGAGGGAGATGGATTTGTTTGAGGGACTACACCAGTAGAGTAGGAAACAATAATTGGAAAATGATCACTCCCATAAGTTGAAGAAAGGGTTTTCCAACCTAGGAGAGAGGACAGAGAAGGAGCACAGATGGTCAAATCCAGGCAGCTATTTGGATCCTGGCCAGGCAACACTCGATGAGTAGGGGAACCGTCATTAATTATACAGAGATTACTGTCATCAAGGATATCCAATAGAGAGTTGGAGAGTGGGTCCGACTTTGACGAACCCCAGGACTCATGATGGAGGTTAAAATCTCCCATCATAATAATTGGAGCAGGTACCTGATTAATGAGATTCCGCAGCTCATCCAGGCTGCCCGGATTAGGATGCGGGATGTAAACTGATATGAGAGAGATGTTTTTGCAGCGTGCAGCTACTATATTAATTTCAGGGGAATGAGCAGGGAGTGGAATTTCAGAAAAGGCTAAAGAGCGTCTTATAAACAAAGCACAACCAGCATGCCCATCTGCTCTGTCATCCCGGAGGCAGGAGAAACCAGGAACTCGAAAACGAGAACCAGGTGTAAACCATGTCTCCGAGACGGCCAGAGCCGAGGGCTTGTGTCTATTTATAAGGAATAAAAGTTCATGTTTTTTATTGTTTAGGCTATGAGAGTTCCATTGTATGGCTGTCATTAAATCCATTGTTGTTTGAGTTGAAGAGGTGGGAGAGTCTTTCAGCAACGTTGGACGGTATATGGTGAGCAAGGGCAGAATTACGGGAAAGGATGGAGA
This sequence comes from Idaea dimidiata, assembly GCA_949358125.1. Taxonomy (NCBI): domain Eukaryota; kingdom Metazoa; phylum Arthropoda; class Insecta; order Lepidoptera; family Geometridae; genus Idaea; species Idaea dimidiata. The sequence continues at coordinate 814,048 of OX442334.1, forward strand.
TAAGCATAGAAATTAGGATGTTAAAAAGTTCATCTTCCTGAGGGCCCGAATCTCGGGAACCTGTAGGGAAGGCGCATCCATTTTGTTGAGTGGACATGGGATCTTGAATGATAGTTCTATGGGTAGCAATATCATAAGATGGACTAAGTTGAGTATTAGGACGGGGAGTAGTAGCTGTTGTTTTCTTATAGGATTGGGATGAAGGCAAAGGAGACGGGAGAGTAAGAGATGCGGGAAGTTGGAAGAGAGGTTGAGATGAGGTCAATGTGGTAGGGAGTTGTGAAGTTGGTGAGGAGGAGAGGACATCAGAATACAGTCTTTTATTTATTTTTGGATGAAGAGATTCCGCCTCGACGTATGAGATGCTTTTTTGGGACATTTGGATTTTAATAGCCCTTTGTCTACTTTGCTCAGGACATTTCTTATTGGTTGCAAAATGTTGGCCTGAGCAGTATAGGCAGGTTGCACTTGCCTCTGGGATTGCACATTCATCTGAAGCATGTGATTGAGAGCATTTAAAACATCTTGGTTTTGATCTACATACTGCCTTAATATGTCCGAACCTGCAGCAATTCAGACACTGGATCGTTGGTAACAAATATGGCTCAACTGGTAAAGCAGTGTGGAAGCAAGCAATTTTGGTTGGAAGATATTGTCCTCTAAATATGACTTGAACCGTCTGGGTTGGGATCCATCTTGGCTCGGCACTTTCATCGAAAATTTTTCTTTTTAAACGTCTGGCTTTGAGGATCTCACCACATTGTGGTGGTAATGACGCTGAGAGGGCGAAATCGGACATCCCCAGGTCGATTGGTATCTGACGCACAATACCTGTTCTGGTAATATTGAATGTGGGGATTGATGTGGTGTAGCCACACTTTTGCACTAACTCTGACGAAACAAACTTATTTGCATCATCATATGTCTTAAATTCCACTGAGACCCTGGTCTTTGTTAAAGATTTGAGGCCACCCTCGCAAATATTATTAAATTTATGTGTAGTTAAAAATTGACCAAATTTGATGGGTTTCAATGGAATGGGAGTTTCGCCATCACTAACTTTTTTGGAAACGTGAACTATGAAGGGACCGTTGTCTTGCTGGGTGTACGCAAAAGCACCCACCACAAATGACGGAGACGTGTATAACGTGTCTATCGATGCTGTTGAACTTTCAGTGTTCGTCATAACTTTTTTGGGGACATCGTCTCTGTCAAGTGTGGATTCAGGTCCACGACGTGCTCGTTTGGTTGTAGGTTGAGATGGAGGAATCTGGGAAATTGGTTGTAAATCCGAGGAATTACCTTCGGGCGGGCCTGGGTCGGGTGGTTTTGCAGGGACGCTTTCGTCCATGCTTATTTCTTACCTTTTGACGTAGACAATTAGTATAAAATGTTAGTACACACTTAATCTAACACAATACTGCATAAGAATGCAGTAGAAAGCTTAAAAATATTAACGGGAATCAACAATAAATTGAAAATCTCACTGACGCAATGTGCTATCTAACCCGGCGAAAAACCGAATCCTCAGTGAAAAAAAAACACGGCTTCCCATTTTTACGGTCTCTATGACATTGACATTCTTTATTTATGTAATCAAACAACAATCAAATTGACATTTAACGAATTGGCTTCGACTGACTAGCCATATGGACGGACACCCTAACAGCATTGTTTCAATGCATGTAGGCATCTGCTAACGAAGGTTTTTGACATTATATTTATTATTATTATTATAACTGAGCACTAAGCTTGTACTATGGGTACTAGACAACGGATATACTACATAATATTCTACTTTTTTTTGTTGTAAGTACATACATTTGATACATAGAAAATACCCAGAGCCAGAAACAAACATTTATGGTCAGTAGATATATTTGTTCCCGGCGGGAATCGAACCCACAGCCTTCAGCATTGCAATCGGGCTTTCGCCCGACGCGCCACGGAGCGTTTCATATAGTGTTTCTTATAGGTAATGCATAATCGCGAAAAACATAAGAAAAAACTTTTTCCTTTTGATTGCTTTTCCAAGAAAGGCATTTAGACTTCTTCTTTTTTTAAATGGCTTATTTCATATGGACATTAAGCAATGTTAAGTATTATTAATATTTGTAAGTTATTTGCATCGATACAATCAAGTCGTCGTAGTTAAAGTCAAGTCGAGGGACTCGTGTAAAATGGGGGCCATTTTTTACAATGTTTGTTCACGGAGCTTTGGAGACAACGCTAAAGTCCATGTTTTGTACCGATTCTCACTTTCATTTACACTTGTACACCTTCACGAAACTAAATTGGTTAATATGTCCCAGAAATTAAATAATTTACACGCATTTGAAATAGGATTCACATAAATGAAAATTTTGCTACACATCTCCTCATCGCGTTCCCGCCAAAACTCCGCATCTACTTGAAAATATAAACATAATCTTTATTTTCCAGGGTTACTAGAGGAAGATGTGAGTGACATGGATAATGTGGATCATTTCCGGAAACAACTGGACTTTGAAGTTCAGAGGATGACTGAAATGTGCGAGACTTGGGACAGGATTTCTGAACAGACTGTGCTACCAGAGACCATACAAGTAAGATATTTGTTCTGAAATATTTACTGTATCTCAGGTAGACCCTGAGTGCTCTGAGCCCTTAAACTTTTTTGCCAGCCATTAAAATATTTCCATAATCTTACTTCTTACTAATCTCTGTAACATGGGGATAACATCTGTATGATACAGTCCTCTGGTTGTCCTACATGTGATCCTTGGATAGTGCTAACTCCCTCCAAGTTAGCACTACCAAAGGCCAAATTCACCACCTATAAGCTGAAGAAAACAATTTAAGATGTCTAATTTTATAGTTTGGTAAATAATGATGTATGTTCAAAGATGAGTGCACAAGTTATGTTAAATTGTGTCATAAGGTAGTCCTAAATTCTCAGACTTTATAATAATTTCCAGACATTACTACTATTTAGTTTTTAAACTATTTGGTAGCATTTAGACGTATGGCACGAGTAACAGCTGGTTGCCTACTGAGAGCGGAAAAATATTACTCATGTATTTAGTATTACTGAACTTGGCTTCACTTTGTTGTTTGACACGGTCTGACTGGAAATTGTTAAATAGTCTGAGCCTAAATTGTGTGTAGGAGCACATCCTGGGCGCAGTAGGGCAGGCTCGCCTACTGATGTGCAGCAAGCTGGTGCAGTTCTCGTCGCTGATCGAGCGCTGCGCGCGGCCGGAGCCGGGCGCCGCGCTAGTCACGCCGGCCGACCTGCACGGCTTCTGGGATATGGTCTTCATGCAGGTAAGGTAGACCGACCTCTAAACCTTATTTTTTTCTAAAGGGTATTTTTATTCAGCCTCAATTTGAATTGTTACAAATTGGCCGTTTTTAGGAAACTCTGGGTTTACTGGGAAAACAGAATAAAATGTATGTTTAATCGGTGCTTCCATATAACATACATAATAAAATAATGTGGTATTTTTATGCATAAGTCTGACTCGCATTTCGCCAGTTTCTTCTTTCGATTACTTTTACTAAGCGGGTATGTTATGTTTAGGTTGAAAACGTCGACATAAGATTTAAGAAGCTAGAAGAGATGCGGTCCCGTGGCTGGACGGAGGAGCCCGTCGTCAAGCCTAAGATCGTCAAGCCGGTCGTCAAGCCAGCCGTCAAGCCCACTGCCAAACCGGCCGGCGGACAGAGCAGGCTTAAAGATATGATTGCAGGTTTGTTGAATTGTTGACTTGTTGGTTTTCGCCACCGTAAGGAAAACATCGAAAATTTCTTGGCTTGTCAATTTTTCACTAACACAATCGCCATGTGTTAGTGAATCATTTGTGGCGGTATATCACTGCAAAGTTGTTCTTGTAGATGAGTTCAAATCGAAGTCGAAGTGATGCGATGAAGACGCAAAAATGCGAGTTCGAACCCCGCCGCGTGTGTATTATTTCAGATGGATCGTTCTAACTACAACTTTATGTGAAATAAGTCAAATAATTGACAATAGGAATTGAAAAAGAGATGGCTTTCCATTGTCAATTTAGACTTTTACAAAGGTTTATAACTGCTAATCCTTGTAAGACTAGGCCTGATTTACATTGTAAACTCAAACCCAACATTCCCCCACAGCGGCCCGTAAGGCCAAGAAGGACCAGACAGCCCCAGCACCAGCCACGGAGGCAGAGAAGACCTTCGAAGCTGGCTTCTTCCGCGTGTCATCTCCAGTGCGGTCCCCAGCACCCGCCACCCCTCGCACCAACAAGCCCAGTCTGCTGAAGGCGGTGCTGAGCAATGAGGCCAACAAGTCGGCCTCTAAGGTGATTTCATTTGTTCTTATACATTTTTCCCAGGCCTCGTTGTTTCTACTCTTTTTTACCTCGACGTTTCAACAATACTACAATATTCTTGGTCGCGAAGTCGAAGGTAGTGCAGTACATCCTCGCGCTTGTATGAATCTGTTCCTCTGTAGGATTAGTTACTTGGTGCTTCTATCAAGAAACCCCCTTTGGTCGTCTTGTACGAATGTCAGGGGCTACCGAAGCTCCGGGAAAGTTTCTACTGGTGTAGATTAAAGTATGTGTTTATAATTATGTTATAGCATAACACACCGTTTGCGATGCTCCGCGCTTCGGTACTTGGGAAGAATGTGGAGTGTGACGGCGTCGCACCTTTACCGGTAAGTTTTTTATGAAAAACTATTATATTAGGGGTTAAAGTATGAAATTGCCGATTTGTACTGAAAATCTTAATTGTTTATTTTTTAAATTTTTAACAAATTTATTTAATCAAAATAGTTGCCATTATTATCTATACATTGCTGCCATCTAATGGGAAGGTTATTAATGCCTTTGCGATAGAACTCCGACGATCTAGACTGCACAAACTGTGTGAAAGCATTTTGTACTGCCTCCTGGGAAGAAAACTTTTTGTCACGTAGATAATTGTCCAAATCACGAAAAAAATGGTAGTCCGTTGGAGCAAGGTCTGGTGAATACGGAGGATGACGAATGGTTTCTAAGTGCAGTTCCTGAAGGGTCAAAATGGTTTCTCGTGCTGTGTGAGGTCTCGCGTTGTCGTGGAGCAATAATGGTGAAGATCGATTCATGAGTCGGGGCTGTTTTACTGCTAGTTTTGTCAACATGGTTCGGAGTTCGGCACAATAGACATCTGCCGTAATTGCTTGACCAGATCGAAGAAAACTATAGTGAATAACACCATGCTGAGACCACCAAACAGTTACCATTACCTTTTTATTGGTAAGTTTTGCTTTAACAAACTTTGCTTTGCCACAACAGTGTCCACTGTTGTGGCATTTGACCTGGGGTCAGCCATTGCATTTTTCTTTTCCGGTTATCATAAAGAATCCACTTTTCATCACATGTTACAATTCGATCCAATATTCCTTCATTTCTGTACCGGTTCAACAAGGCAACACAAGTTTCAACACGCGTTTCTTTCTGCAGATCAGTCAAATCATGAGGCACCCATTTTTCGTATTTTTTTATTTTATTGATTTGACGCAAGTGAGTCAATAAAGTGGGTAAGGTAACGTTAAACCATGCCGCTAATTCCTGGGTAGTTTGACTAGGATCGGCTTCCACTATCTCTCTTAATTCATCGTTATTCACCTGTGTGGGCGGTCTTCCTCGTGGCTCGTTCTTTAAGTCGAAATTTCCATCACGAAAGCGTTTAAACCAAAATCGCACGGTGCGTTCATTAGTAGACCCCTCTCCAAACGCAGCATTGATATTGCGGGCTGTTTCTGCCGCGTTAGTTCCGCGTCGGAACTCGTATTCAAAAATCACTCGAATTTTCGCAGTATCCATCTTTCTTGTCTAAATTGAATAACAAAAACAATTGAAAGTCGATATTCAAATGTTTCACATTTTTTAAAAAAAGAACATCACAGAAACCATTTGAAAAAAGTTTCATTCGAAAACCTCAAACCATGAAGATTCTATGTCAATTCAAAGAACCTATTGCAATAAAACGGCAATTTCATACTTTAACCCCTATTAATAAATAGGCGATAAATCTAATATAAATATATTAGATATGTGACGGATTAGACACAAAGAGTTCCGGGTCAGCTAGTTTTCATATAGAAGCTTGGCCTCAGTGGGTGCTCCTTTAACAGGAGTTGCATTAATAAAAAGTATTTCCCTTTACTTACATAACACTGTATTCAGGTAACACCGAAGCCCCAAATGGTATTGGCCACACCTGGACGAAGCATCCTCAAGAATAGTACAGCCAAAAAATCTACAAAAAAATCAGCCAAAAAATCCATCAAAATTGTTTTATTTAACGAATCTGACTCTGATATCAATACTGACGACAAACCAGAAACTGCAACTTTATCAATCAATAGCCATGGCCAAAAGGTAAATGGAGATGGCCAAAAGGAAAATTCACCTCGACCAGAGTTAAAAAGGCAAAATGCTTTAGACGAATTGCCTCCAATGGGTGTAATGACAAGAAGCATGCGAAAAAGTCTTAATAATGAGGTGAATACGCCAAGATTACGCGGAAAAGTCTTAGAAGAAATTGATGCCAATGTCTTAGAGAAAGTGACTCCAAAAAGGTCGAGTCGAAGGAGAACAATCGACCAAAATGCTTGACGAGATTGATCCTCTAAAAGGATAAGGTTGTAGTTTTTACAAGTCCACGCTTAGGGAAAATTTATTATGGAAAACTGCTAATTTCCAAAACTCACAGTCGTATTCAAAACGACCCTATGTGTGGATAAAGCATATCAATGTAATACTTATTTACATAGTCAAGTCTAAGTAATGACTTGTGCGATCTAAGTTATTGTCTCATTTTCGCATATATTAAAAATCACTAATAAGAGCGAGACAGAGCATTGCGGCGCCAAAGTAATAATGTAGACTCGTCTATGAACTCGAATGTAATTCTCTTCGTGTTAGCACTTTTACGCTATTCATATTGTCTCTGGCCAATGGCCATTAGAATTTCAACAGCATTGGCCGTTCTTCAGGTCCTGCAAAATTGCAGATGCAAATGCATTTGTTGGCCACTGCAATTGTAGGCCACATCAATCATTGGCTGCTGCATTTGTGGACCCTACAATTGTTGGCCATTGCATTTGTTTAACTTTTAACAAAAATTAGTATAGCTTGAATTGTTGTGTCGTCTTTCACATCTTACAATCATAATCTACCTTGTGAACGCATTTTATTATAATTTTAATGTGATTTTTGAAACATGTGTGAGTTAGTTAATATAATTAAGTTTTTATATGTTATTTAATCTAATTTAATGTTATTATTAATTATGGTTTTCTTTCCCACCTTACCTTTAATTGTGTTTGGCATTGATAAACCTCAATATACTTACTCAATTCGGGATATAACTACCTACTAATAGTTATAATTGACGTTATTGTACCTAGCTTTACAGAATTATTATAATTATCTTTATATTTGTGCCAATTAATTATTAAATAAAATACCTACATAAGTAATGAGGTTTTTATTTGACATCTCAAAAGAAAAGTATAAGGTAAGTATTCATTTAAAAATAGACAAAAAGAACCTATCACTTGTACTCCCTGTTTAATGGGAACTATAGCTTAGTACCATGGTATCACCAGACGTTCTGTTCCCTGTTCAAAACCCTTTCTCAAACAATTCCTACATATACCTATACTAGCTGCGCCCCGCGGTTTTACCCGCGTAAGTCCCATTCCCGCGAGAATATCGGGATAAAAAGTAGCCTATGTGTTAATCCAGGTCCCCAGCTACTTATATTCCAAGTTTCATCGCAATCGGTTCAGTAGTTTTTGTGTGAAAGAGTAACAACCATACATCCATACAAACTTTCGCGTTTATAATATTAGTAAGATTAAAATATCACAAAAACATCCGTGTCCAGGACTATGATTTATAGTTCAGTCAAGAAATTGATGTAAGTACGGAAGTACCTACTTATGTATAGTAGATTTGTATAAGTATATTTTCGAGGTAGGTATTTCATTTGCAATAGCGAAGAAAGATAGTTAGGTATACTTTTTACCATTGAAATAAAACAGTAGTTTACGTCATTCAGCCTTTTCCGAGGCCTTTTCTAATGTACTTACTCAAGTTTAACACTATAGGTATTTAAGATCTAAAAATATTTTTCAGGAAAGATATCATCTCCAAAAATGCAACTACACGAGGTAAGAACTCGCGTTTCACTTTACCCGTAGTTAGCGACTTGTATGTACTATTTATGTATTCTGTGCCCTAGTCTAAGGTTTTTCGTCATTTTCTACGACATAGATAGATACGTCAACCAACCCCTCTTTTGATGTGCAGGATTAAAAGGAGCCATTCTCTGCTCTCTGCTCAGTTATCTCCGTACCATAAAGCTTCATCCACAATCGGTACAAAGGCTTAGCGTTGCGCTCCAGCCAACTCGGTTCATAACTAACGTGATACGAGCCGATATGGTGAACGAGTCCTAAGGTAAGTATATAGACAGATCATCTCGGGTGTAGAGCATAATAATATCGAAAACTGATGGTCGCTGCCACGAAAACTTTCCTTCGAAAGGTTACTGTGGCGAAAGTTTGCTATTCGTAGGTATGTACGCTACATCGAAAGGAGATCATATCGTTCGTTGGTACACCGCATTGACACTACACGTAATAGAAAGTACGATATAATACTCTATCTAGAGTTTGATGTGCGTCACCGATGCATTATAGGAATAGCAGCTGGTTCCGCTGGGGTAACGAATAAAAGCAAGCAGGGAGGCCGCGCAAGGAGCGAGCAGAAATTGTCGACGTTAAAGCCATAGACAATTTTTGCTCGCTCCTTGTGCGGTAGCTTTTGTCAACCCCGTTTTCGACAGCATCGTATTTTACCAAACCGATGTCGAGTTAAACTCGACGGGAGTTACGCGGTAGGCTCCCAGAATCCGAGCTAAGCTGCCCGCGAACAACTTTTGATACTAAATAGTACCTCTACTTACCTTTACATCTAAATCTGGCAATATTGTGTATTAAACCAAATACCTAGTCTTTAATTTTGATGTCAATGTTTTGTTCTATCATTTCTTATTTCCTGGCTTGTTTAATTTTGGATCTTCACTCGCGATTGACTTCAATGATAATAACGCCCTCCGCCGTCCGCCCGCGCCGCTGTCGATGTCGCGGTCGCCTGCTTAAACTTTTCTTACAGCGTTGTTGTTAGGTACTGCGGTGGCAAATGTAAAAGGCGTTCTACAATGTCTACAATGCCTTCTAGAGAAGACATAATTGCTTGATTCTAAGCGAGTTGTTATTGATGAAACTATTAGAAACTGTTTAAAGGATTTTACCTCTATTGATTTGAAAAGTTAAATATCTTTGGATACGACTGACCCATTTAGCTCTCTGCCAAACGGATGGTAGCAAATCCTTGGTGTTCGTATGTAGCTGTAATCTACATAACTGAGTAGGTATTGAGATAGATACGTACCTACACTACATATGTAACTACTATGTTATTGTTGTACTATTTTTTAAATAAACTTCTTAAACTAACACGATTAGAACTCATAATTTCATAAAAAATTATCTTCCCGGATCTTAATCGCGTGATTTTTAAACACGATAGATGAGCGGATGACTGCTATAGCTATGTCACCAGATGTCCGCACTATCTTACTAATATTATAAACGCGAAAGTTTGTAGGGTAGACTGAGTACGATTGAAACAGTGGTCGGTTGAAACAACTCGAATATCTTACAAACCGTTAGTGGAACAGAGGAGGGTCCAAGGGGAGAAAGAAGGGGACGGCCCGCGCGAGCTCGAATCTTATTGTTGCGTCGCTTTTCGCGCGTTCTGGTTGTTTTTAGGGGACCCTATTGTATTTTTTCAACCAAAAGTAAGTATTTTTACTCAAACAGTTTTTCAATTATTTTCGTTTTTATTTGAGTGACGGTATTGAGTGTGTGCTTGTGTGTATTATAAGGCTAGTGGAATATAACACTGTAACTGGTTTTTAAATCTTATTCTTGTAATAAAAAATATTACGGCTTTATATTTAAAATAGGCACTGGGTACACTTGAAACGATTTTTATGGGTACAGTTGAAACATTTAATTGATTCCTTTTTGATGATTTTAGAAATTGAAATAACATATAAGAAAGGTTTTGAATGTACAAATCGACATAATAAAACGCAGAGACACTTATGAAGAGGTTAAATCAGGAAATTCATTGTGGAAAATGACACAAAACATAATTAAAAAAAAAACCGCTCCAAAGACACATTCGAATGCGAGGAAACCTCCGTTATTCGGGTCATTCGGTTTAAAAAACAATTATATTGCTTTTTGTTTTGTTTATTTTGTTATTTTGCATCAAAACAATGTTTAGTAGATTTTAACTAAAAATGTAATAATGGGATGGTCAGAATTACTTAAAATATTAAAGACTGATTGTTTTAACCAAAAATCTCCTTAATTGTTCTATGCATTAGATAAACATTCGTTAAAACATTTTATAACATCGTAATTTGTATCATTTATATGACCCTCAACTGACCCTAATCACTGTTTCAACCGCCCCTGGGTTGGGGACAATTAAAACAATTTTCACTTTTTTTTTAATTAGAGCTAGTATTAAAAATATTATACATAGAACTTAACTTATCATGTCCATTAGTAGACAAAATCCTGAAGTTTCATTTAACATATATTTTGCAACGTTTAGTTAAGAAATAGTAAAACTATGAACAAAATAAGTGAAATTGGTTCAACCGTACCCAGTCTACCCTATGTATGTGAGGTTGTTACTCTTTCACACAAAAACTACTGAACCGATTGCGATGAAACTTGGAATATAGGTAGCTGGGAACCTGGATTAACACATAGGCTACTTTTTATCCCGATATTCCCGCGGGAACGGGACTTACGCAGTTTAAACCGCGGGGCGCAGCTAGTATAGAATACAGCTTATACCTACTTACTAGCTGCGCCCCGCGTTTTCATATATAGCCTATGTGTTAATTCAGGTCCCCAGCTACCTATATTCCAAGTTTCATCGCAATCGGTTCAGTAGTTTTTGCGTGAAAGAGTAACAACCTCACATACATACATACATTCTTACATACAAACTTTCGCGTTTATAATATAACTAAGATACTATGTTTGTTGCGCGATAAAAACTTACGAAAAACAATCGATTAAAACCCGGTAAAATATAACTAAACCATTACCTTATATCTACCTGTTACAAATACCCGTTGTTATCTACACAAGCAGCAGGCGTAACGTAACGTGAGCCGTTACAAGTTCGTCCGACATCAATCAACCGGAAACAAAGCCAGTTTTTGTCCCGGAACAAATTACTCTCGTTTCGGGATACATTTGTCTTCAGGATCTCTTGGACGGTTTCTTGTTCACATTAGGTACCTACTTAGTTACATTACCGACGGTTTGGAACTGTTGCCGAAGTTGATAAAGTTAGTCCAACATGCGCTCGTCCGAATCAGTTTTTAATGTTGTTCTCAATGAGTCTATTAAAGTTATAGAGACGCCATTGCAGAACAAATCATTATTGAAAAGCGGCACAAATTGTATGCTATACAACCTCATTATTTATATTCATTCACATAATTTTAAGAAGAAATAGGCGAAACTATTGTTATCTCTTTCTAAAACATAAAGACTCAATGCTACTTGCATGACGTAAGAAAGGGATGTCATAATATTATTATGACATCTCATAGCGGTTAGGAGAGAATGATAAAACGTCAAAGTCAAAAACTTCGTTGAGTTTTTGAAAAAAAAACTTTTTCAAAAATAAACTAAAATAAATAAATACAGCTTTACTTACGTATGAAATGAAATATTTTTGCCATGTTTTGGAGTATAATTCGTGCATCGCCTAAATACGCACTAAGGCATTGTTGTCTGTGAATAATGTTGTAAAAGTGAACTAAATGTACTGTGTGTCAACAAGCGGGTGATCGTGACGTGAGCTGGGATGGAACTAAGACTTCTCTGGCTAGATAGCTTGCATTTGTGTAGCCAAGTAATTTGCCCTATTACGTATCTAGAAGTTTTTACATATCTCTGGTTGTTCTAGTATTTATTACGTACTTCTATCATATCCGGTCCGTAGTACTATCTATTTTAATAATATTATTTGGCCCGCGGTCGACAAAAGAAATCATCTCTTTTTCAGAGACAGATTTTTAGTCGATCAACAATAGGTACTTAATGTTTTTCGTGGTCGTAGGTATGTCTGATACCACCACTACTGGGCCAGTATTTACAGTCTCAAATGTGCCTCAGCGAGTTAATTTTCAGAGGTAATAATTGTTGTTTAGATTTCTTGTAATATTGCCAAAAATTGAGTTGAGGCATTTTAATTGTAGAATACGGACCTTAGGTATGTACCTACTTTCCTACAAATATAAATGATAAATGCTCGCACATATTACTCTGTAGGTCGGTGTACGGCCTGTAACAACTGCCATCGCAAACGATGTGAACATGAGTCATTTCTCCCCGCGGATATAGGGAGGACTACGGTGACCAGGATTAAGCCGCGTCTTGACAAATATTTCAGGAATAAAAGAAACCGGCCGAGTGCGCATCGGGCTCGTGCAAGGTGAAAGGTGCTCTATTTTTGAACCAGATGCGCCACTTCGAGCGATTTCAATATCTCGATATATACTGATTTTCTTTAGATTTTTTGTTTTTTTTTCTCTGTGAATCTCGCCGCAGGAGTCCGATATCGAACGAAAATCTGCAGATATCGAATTATTTAAATCGCCTGAAGTGCACCGAACGATTCACAAATGGCTCTAATAAAAATAATATCAGTTGTCTGAGAGCCCCACTTAAAACAGTTAGACACACGTACCTACACAGTTATACTAAATTTTCTTGATTCTTAAATATGTATTTTATTCTTGTTTCAGTATTTGTTGCTGTAGCGAATAGAACTGAAACACATTATCTGTGAATTTAGGCCTGGTGATGGACAGTGGAGTCATAATAAAAGAGCACTCATGTATTCCGTTTGGCGGTGTTCCTTAAGAAAAAAAGAAGGAATATTACAATAACCATTATAATATCCATTATTTCTTTAAAATTATAGTCTCCCTAGTCCGTAGCAGAGCAGAGTTTATTAAAAATGGGATTTAGTAGGCGATGTCTCGGCACGTGCCAACCACTTGCTATTTGCAATATTATTTTGTATTATTGCATTGCTATTTTTATTGTTATTTTGAGGGAATGGAATATGGATAAAATTAACAGGTAGATACCTATCTAAATAAGATTTTGTAAATAGCAGCGCTGACAATAATTTGTACGTCTATCATAAAAAGAAAAGTTGAGCATCGTTTAGGGAACTAAGATAAGATGGTGTCGGTGAACACCTGTGGTGAATAGCTAACGATTAATAAATAAATAAATAAAATAAATAAATCCTGTGACGAACACACAGCGCCATCTAGCCCCGTGGTAAGCTGCTAAGCTTGTGTTACGGTGGCTAGACAACGGATATACTACTTATATTTATTTTTCTTTTGTAAATACATACATATTATACATAGAAATACGCCCAGACCAGATACAAATATTTATTTTTAAGCATAAATATTTGCACCCAGCGGGAATCGAACCCGCAACCTTCTGTATTGCAGCCAAGCGTTCGCCCGACGCGCCACAGAGGTCGTCGATTAATACCAACGCCAAAACCATCTCGACCTATTTTTCTTTATAAGAATGCCGACACACTCCCCATGCTACAGGCTGGCTAGAGTATATCCCGTTGCCCGAACAAGCTGCCCATTGCACCGCACAACAATATCTAAGCGTACGATTGAATCGGCGGCGCAGGCGCGGTGCGGCGCGGGCACACGGAGTGACAGACGGATGGTCTGTGCGCGCGCAATAGATCTACAATACGCAAGCATTGATAGAATGTTTGTTGTCTAGTTGTGGTAGAGCTTACAAAACATAGTAGTGAAATAAATCTAATTTCCCAGTTTTAATACGAGTACCTACTAATATTGTTAATTTTAATATAAATGGTTGCGGGTTAGCACAGAATTACTTAATCGATTTTCATTAATCTTGAGATAAATATAGCTAGAGATCTAGTATAACACATAGGCTACTTTTTATCCCGATATTCCCGCGATATCAGGACTTATGAGGGTGAAAGGGCAGCCAGACAAATTTGAAATCTGAATCTAACCGGTACAACTGCCAGAATTCAGAATTTAAATTACTTAACAGATAAGATGGGTGTGGCAGTGTAATTCAGTGTATGTAGGTGAAGGCAAGCCTAGGTGAGGCTATTTTGTAGTTTCTGAAAGTGTTTTTTTTTAAATATTATAAGTAGTACTATTTTCGTTTATTAATTTAAGAGGTGCTTTTTATATTAAATGTAAATTTATTTATACTATTCATTCATCCACCTCTTTTTATGAAGGTGATCCAAAAATCTTTTAATAGCGGTTTCAAAAATACATCATTTTTGAGATACAACTTTTATTGTAGCAGTTTATGTCCTAACCGAACTGAAAAAACGCAATCCTATCGTGACATAATTTTACTAGTGGCGCCATCTAGTAACTTGATTCAAACTTCAAACCAAAATTTAAATCTATTCGATTTCAGTTTATTTTTAAGATTACTCGGTGGCACACCGCATGTTACTTTGTACTTCTTGATTATTTTATTACTTAATTATTTTACTATTTCTTTCGGCTGCCACTATAATCAGCAATATAAACACAACGATAAGTAGGTATCAACAAAATATCAAAATTGTTACTTTAAACAGTTACTTTACATTTATCTAAGTATACGGCTCTACAATAGTAGTTTATGCACCGAGGTACTAAAGTCCTGTCTTATATAGCGGGCGTCATATTGAATCCAAAGCGTACGAAGGACTCTAGAGGGTTAACTCCCGAGCGCAGCGAGGGTGTTAAAAACTTAACTCCTGAGCGAAGCGAAGGAGTTATGTACCTAGAGTCCTGAGTGAAGCGTGGGATTCAAGCGCCCAAGATAAAGACAGACTTTAGTACCGAGGTGAATACTCTACTTTACACATCTACTGCGAGACAATAAAAGGGCTACAAAAATAAGTATTTAACTAACAACAAAAAAATAGAATAATTCAACGTATATGAAATATATTGACAGCTTTATATTAATTAAATTTAACAATGTTACATCAAAATGACGAAACCACACATCGGCCTTAGCTGATGAAAAAAAAAAGTTGGGGCTTTATACTAACCAAAACTTTTTGCTTTACCCTTCCGTCCATGAAAATAGAAAAAATTTGCCCAGTTTTTATTTTTTTTATGTGTTATGTCTAGGTGGCCAGTTCGAAATGGCCGTATGCTACCAGAACCTTAGTTCCAAATTTAAATTACTTTATGCCCTAGGTGCATAATGTGCACTTTATGCACCTAGGGAATAAAGAGTCGCTTTACGTTGACCTTTTTGGTCAAATAAAGTAACTTTGTAGAGCAGTAGGTGTGTAAATGTTTATTTACTTACGGTGTGAATTTAAAAAGTTTAAAAAGACCCCAATGTATAAAAATAATACATCTCATACCTTAACCCTTCAACCCTTTGTTTTAAAACTAGGATTCCTTGACGCGCCTCGGAATGCGTCAAGTATTTCATAGTGGGGGAGGTAATTAAATGTTTTGAATACTAGAGGGGTCGGGTTTTATAAACGAACTGCCCTTTCGGAGGGGTACATTTATCGAGGGATGAAATAGAACTGACAATTATGAACAAACATGTATGTAATTATTTACTAACAATTAATTTATTTATTTATTACTAGCAGCGCCCCACTATATCACCCGAGTAAAACCCGATAAGACCAACCGACAAACTCCAACTCCTAAATATATACCTAGAAACCAAACTGACCAGGCAAATCTGCCGCAGGACCTAATTGCTTTTTCGAACAAACAAATCCTACTAATGTTATAAATGTGTGTATGTTTTTATGTTTGGATGTGTGGGTGTATGTTACTTAATCGTGCAAAAACCACTGAACCGATTGCGATTTTGTAGAGCAGTAGGTGTGTAAAGTTACTTTACTTGACCAAAAAGGTCAACGTAAAGCGAGTATTTATTCTCTAAGTGCATAAAGTGCTCATTATAGACCTAGGGCTTAAAGTGATTTAAATTTGAAACTAATGTTCTGGTAGCACACGGCTATTTCGAACTGGCCACCTAGGCATAACACATAAAAAACTGGCCATAATGTTTCGACGGAAGGGTAAGGAAAAAAGTTTTAGTTAATATAAGGCCCATAACTTTTTTTAAATTGGATATTGCTTAATTTTAATTAATTATAACACAACATTGTTAAATTTAATTAATCATGAATATAATAAATATTGCATTACATTGCACACAGCGCAATCTAGCCCCAAATTAAGCACTATTATTATACATAGAAAGACACCCAAACCCGCAGCCTTCTGCATTGCAGTCGAGCGTCCGCCCGACGCGCCACTGAGGCCGTCAAATCAGAACTGTAAATATATTTAATACACGTAGCATTAATCTATTGTTTTGTTGTTTGTGCTGTTTTTATCTTGGGCTCTTGAATTTCACACTTCAGGACTCTAGGTGCACAACTCCTTCGCTTCGCTCACCCTCGCTACGCTCGGGAGTTAACTCTAGAGTCTTTCGAACGCTTTGAATTCATTATGACGTCCACTATATAAGACAGGGCTTTAGTACCTCGGTGCATACTATTAGTATTCATTGCCAAGTTTTCTGATGGGAAGGTACATACGAGTACTTTTCCGGTGTTAAATCAATCTGTATCTAGTTCATAAGGAGCCGATATTATTGGTTCAGAACTCCAAAAATTGTTAATCGTCTGCATTTTGTTTAAAATTCTGTAGGTTTTCATCATATCAAACTTTTTACGGGACCAACTAGAAGCTTAATACCTTTCTAATTAATAACAAAAGAACTACCGTGTTACAATAGCTGAGATATCCGGTAATTTACACACAAAAAACAACAGAATAGATAACCTTCTCCTTTTTTGGAAGTCAGTTGATAATGACAAAAACTATGATCATCAGTGCAGTACGCCCGCGCCGCCGTGTCTAAACAATTTGATGCGCAGACGCAGCGTCGCGGATACCGCGAGCTTTGTAGACCACCCGCGCCGCCTTTCTACTAGACATTTCATTTTATAGGAACGTGTAGGAACCGTAGAACCAAAGAAAGGGATTGAAAAGTCAATGGTATTATGTACTAGTCTAGAGGTGATGTCTTAATTATATTCCATGTTCCTCGTACACGAAATACCAGATTATTATTTTATAGAACGGGTCATGTCCGGGCTGGGACAAGGAGGACTACTTTTGTATGAAGAAAGCACGAGCACGGCACGGTTGACATGCAAAACAGAAGCTGTCTTCATTCAAAAGTCGCCCGTTCCCGCCCTGGACATGGCCTGGTCTAATGAGAATCATCCCTGGTGGTCGCCATTTTGTTTTTATTTTTATGTCACCTATCTATATGAACCTCAGAACAATTACTTATGTTCTGAGATAAGAACCATTGCAAAAAAGAGACGAATCTAAAGATACCTTAATTATAGAAATCCATCGAGTAGAGGAAGATACGAGCTAATTAATAACATTATATTACAAACATACATGCAAGATAGCCCTTTTCTTGCAGCCGGGTAAAAAGCTGCTGATGGTTGTTACGTCTTTATCGTTAAAATGTAATGACAATCGGTGCGGGTGCTATGATATAAAAGTACCTACTAACTAATAGTACATAACATCTTAATGTTTTAATATATAGTTAAAAAAGGAACATCATTTTAAGGAAACAACTTTGGTTCATTTTGTTACCACAGGTACAATACAATACAATACAATATTTTATTAATAACTCCATAGTTACATGTCATTGTTACACACACTTATCCGACGATAAGATTACGACGACTACGACTACAAATGGAATGGAGCTTGCAGAGCTTGTTTGCGTCTAGCGAAAGGCTTAGCTTAAATAGGCAAGTTATCTCTAGATATCGGTGTTTATTGATCTGACAGTTTATGTAGGAAATTGTCAAACAGGAAATTATTATTGCTGTAAGTTGTAATCATCTAAAAGGACGAGTTGATTTATAACTTATAACCAACTAGCTGCGCCTCACGGTTTCACCCGCTTAAGTCTCGATTCCGTGGAAATATCAGGATCAAAAGTTTTTGGTGTGATACCTATATAATAAGGTATCACACCAAAAACACATTTAAAAAAACGGTTAAGTAGTTTAGGAGTCCATCGCGAACAAACCATGTGACATGTAATTTATATATAGTACTTAATACATTTAATTTTATATTAGGATTCTATAAAAGGAAGAATATATCCCTATTATTACTTTGGCCCTTGATTAACAATTTACCTAAATGTCTTGACTTTGCATCAGTTCTGTTCAGATTTTATTTCTAAAACAGGTACCTAAAGTATTTTTGATTTAATTTAATTTAAATATTTTGGAAATGTATACCATCCAATGCTGAAACGTTTTCGAAATAAATTTAACGAAACTAATGAATACCTACTACTAATCCAATTAACCATGTTGTTGTTTTCATTCATTATCCAATTACTTATTCATATCAGTGTCGTTTCAAATGAATATCATCCCCTAAACTACTTCCCCTAACTATCGGTTAGCCCAGGGCGGGGGCGAGGGTAAATTCTTTGAAAAATGTCAGCTATATTTCACTTCAGCGTCTCGCCCCGGGGCGGGATGAGATTAACAAGTTTTCATCTAATTTGCAAAACATCTTCGTTACGCAAAATAGTAAAGTAACTTACTTACCAAAGATTGATAAAAAATAAAGTAAAAACTTACACTTCTTCTTAAACTTCAGCAGCCAGAACACTAAAAAAAAGAATTAAATCTTGTTGAACCTTTTAAACTTGAACTTACAAGAAGCGCATTGCGAGTTCACCCGTGTTGTAAGTCTCGGATAAAAAGTACCTAGCCTAACTGTTATTTCAGGTTTTCAGCTATTTGTATACTTATACCCAGGTTCATCATTACCGGTTCAATGCGATGGGTCTAAAATAACTTTATTAATTTAAGAGCTATTTCGGGCACTTATTTAGGGGTCAAACTAAAATAATAACAACCCTTGTCCATTCCGGTGTTAATAAAAACCACACCATCTTGCAAAAGAAAACTAAACACGAAACTACAAGTAACAAACAAACAGATGGCGCTGGCTTTCCTTAATAAGCCGAGTTCCAAGTTCGGTAAAGTAGTTATCGCAATAGTTGAACAACTGTAATGTCGCCCGACACTCGGTAACTGTTGGTAGTAGTGGTAGTAGCAAACAACTGATTTTGTCTGCAGATGTTTTGATGAAGCTGGGAGTTCATAGAATTCCGAATGACATTTTGATATGTTGTGCGGAAAATACAATTTTAGTTATCACTTTTAGCATTTTCCTTGCTTCATTGACTAGCTGAGTCCTGCGGTTTCAACCGCGTATGTCCCTTAAATATAGAAATCAAGTGTGCATATTAACCTATATTGTCGGCTATCGGTAGGTATAACAATTTTCATCGAAATCGGTTCAGTAGTTTTTGCAGACGGCTGGCACAAACTGGATGCGAGAAGCCGAAAATAGATCTAGCTGGCGTGCAATTGGAGAGGCCTATGCCCAGCAGTGGACTGCAACAGGCTGATGATGATGAGTTTTTGCTTAAAGGAGTATATTTATTAACATACAATTTTCAAATTTGTCATATAAGTAGCATTATGTGTCAGTTAGATCGGATGGTAAGTGATTGGTAGAGTCTTGGCGGGAACTCGTTGAGGAGATGTGGTGCTAATAATTTTCATTTTTGTGAAACCTAGTTCATATGCGTGCAAATTGTTTAATTTCGGGGGCATATTAATCAATTTAGTTTCGTGAAGGTGTACAAGTGGAATGAAAGTGAAAATCGGTGCAAAACATTGACTTAGTGTTGTCTCCAAGGCTCCGTGAAGATTGTTTGTAAATGGCCGCCGTGTTTACAAATGATTCCCTAGACTTGACTTTAACTATGACGACTTGACTGTTTCGATGCAAATAACTTGCATAATATATTAAAATACATGACACTGGCTAATTTCCTAATGGCCATAATCGGTTCACAACCGATAAGAAATAATAAAAGTGATTGGTAATTAAGTGACGATGTGATTTAAAATGTAGCACTTCCGCCTTTTTAAGAGTAGGTACCTAATAAGTGTGTTCCTTCTTTTATTGTGGCTGCACTGGCCTACATTTCGAAATACAGACTAGTCAATCGTAGGCATCATCTTGAAGGAATTAGGCAAAAAGACAGCACGGGAGTCTACTCGGGATTGACGAATGTTCCATGATCAGTCATCATGGGACATTCGTCAATTCCGACTCAGGTCGTGAAAGTCCTAGGATATGTTACCTCACGATATTTTCTTTATCTACCACTAGACCATCACCACTTATAGTAAAAATAAGAAAAAAGTTGCCGGATAAGAATTTCCCGTAACTTTCAAGTATAATTTTTTTAGTATTAATCTATCTATATTTTTTAGGACGTCTTAAAGAAATTAGTTTAAAACGGCCCCAATAATGAAACAGCATCACATTCATTTCGTCGTCCTCATTAATATCTTTTTCGCCAACATTGAAGAAACAAATCCTTCTTGGTCCTTGAGCAAAAAGTTTGACACCAACGAGTATTTACGTCCAGATTAAAATGTCTTCCTTTCGATTTGTTTATGGCTGTTTCGGTGGACAAGATGTTTTATTTGGGAAGACTTTAAAATTATTCGCAGGGCTCAAGTGGCATTTGTTTTCTTTGATAAATAGAAGGGTGGGGTTATAATCATTTTGGGTTCTTTTTAGTAGGGGTCGCATGATACTGAAAAGGATAGAAACCTGTCTGTGAACTGGTATAGTTCACAGACTTATAAATTAGTTCCAAAAACAACTAGGTATTTGTGTTGGATTATTAAAATAACATTATTTTTACTACAGTTATCGCCAGCATGTCTGTATGTAGGTGTACCTGCAGATATGTATGATAAAGTCGAATGTACCTTAAGGGCTAAACAATAAAAAGCTTTTATTTAACTACACCAAAATGTAGGAAAAATGTCATTTACAAACGCTACAAACGAAAATATTCATAAAAGTCAGAATATAATCAACTGTTTTCGATAAATCCGACAGGGATTTTAAGTTTAGCTCGTATAGGTGCCTTAAGCCACCACCACAATGTTTTTGTACCAACGGGTGCTAGAATGGGTATTTTTATTTTCGCTAAAAGCGATTTTCGCTTCGCTTCCACCTAGCCTTTGAATTAAGACGAGTTGTCTGTGCTTTTGAGCAGAGTGTTAATAGATCGAAGTTCAATATAAAATGTTTTATTTTAATTTTATAATTGATAGGTTAGCCGTTAACCACTATCTCACCTGATGGAAAGCGAAGATGTGGTCTAAGATCTTACCCGCTTACCTAGGAGATACCTGTTCACTCGTGACTTTAAGACCCCCAAGTTGTAGACAGTGTAGTTGTTTCTATAAATAAAGATACAACATTAAGGTTGCCTTCGTAACTTAACTAGTTAGAAGTCAAGAATAGCCAATTCTATTTCCACTAAATCCGGAACTAAACCACAAGGTAAGTAAAAATAGGCGAACTGCCTAGCGAACATATATTTAGGAATACACTACTATAAACTTTTGTCTCAGTATCACTCAGCCACATCACGTAGGTTAGTAAGGCATTTTATAGCGCTTTACTCATATAATTATCTTACTTCTTACTAATATTATAAACGCGAAAGTTTGTATGTATGTGAGGTTGTTACTCTTTCACGCAAAAACTACTAAACCGATTGCGATGAAACTTGGAATATAGGTAGCTGGGGACCTGGATAAACACATAGGCCACTTTTTATCTCGATATTCCCGCGGGAACAGGACTTAGCGGGTGAAACCGCGGGGCGCAGCTAGTATCCGTATATATACTTCATTAAAATATAACATCAAGCCACATTTCGTATTAGTTAATTTATCAGCTTAACAATTTTGGTTTTATGGTATCTATTTAAATTTGCACAGCTACAGTTTTAAGAGAAACACAATAGCCGTGTAGCAACGACAATCACAGCATAGAATAGAGTTACCCCCTCTCTTCCCGAGGTGAGTTTCATAAAAGGCAACTAAAAGCTCTGACGGAGACTAGCTAAGCTCGAGTTATTCCTGCGCGGTGGCGAATAAAGTTCTTGGACCTTAGGAGCGTTGGTGTCAGGCCGGGGCGGCCAAAATCTATTTGCAGTAGGTATGGTCAATGATGTTGACGAATGATATATCTAGTATACCTACCTACTGTGCCGGGCCCACAATATTTTGAGGATTTAGCGAACCGCGGGCTCCCGAGAGGGATGCAACTGGGAACATCGCTCAGCTGATAAGAAGATAGAATAAAAACCTATCTAAATATAATACATCCGACTAAATTGCGAAGCAATCTCCTCTTCACAAGCACCTACCTATCTAACAAGAACCATTTATTCTGTACAAGATTACTTGCTAATTATTGCTCCGAGACACAGAGCAGGCTCGTCAGCTACTGGAGGATAGGCTACCGTCTGCTATTTCAACATATACAACATCTTTTTTGTTATATTTTTAAAAGTGTTTCCTACACTTGGAGAACTATACTTAAAGAAATGCTTTCCAAAAATTTCGCACCCGACAGGACTTGAACCTGCATCTCTGGGAATCCGTTCCAGCGCCTTTCCAATTTGGCCACGGATGCATGTTCAATCGAGTCGAAATTAAGGATTGCATTTCTTATTGTTTTTACGTTTTTGGAGGCACGTAGCGCCATCTACTGACAATATTTGCAGACTGCCAGCTTGAACTATTCTATTTTCATAGAATTAAATTCAACGTTGAGATGTTGCTTCCGATTAACCGTTTTTGTTATATTTTTAAAAGTGTTTCCTACACTTGGAGAACTATACTTAAAGAAATGCTTTCCAAAAATTTCGCACCCGACAGGACTTGAACCTGCATCTCTGGGAATCCGTTCCAGCGCCTTTCCAATTTGGCCACGGATGCATGTTCAATCGAGTCGAAATTAAGGATTGCATTTCTTATTGTTTTTACGTTTTTGGAGGCACGTAGCGCCATCTACTGACAATATTTGCAGACTGCCAGCTTGAACTATTCTATTTTCATAGAATTAAATTCAACGTTGAGATGTTGCTTCCGATTAACCGTTTTTGTTATATTTTTAAAAGTGTTTCCTACACTTGGAGAACTATACTTAAAGAAATGCTTTCCAAAAATTTCGCACCCGACAGGACTTGAACCTGCATCTCTGGGAATCCGTTCCAGCGCCTTTCCAATTTGGCCACGGATGCATGTTCAATCGAGTCGAAATTAAGTCAATTAAGTTAATTAAGTTAAGGCAGTCTGCAAATATTGTCAGTAGATGGCGCTACGTGCCTCCAA
Source organism: Idaea dimidiata (assembly GCA_949358125.1). Classification (NCBI taxonomy): domain Eukaryota; kingdom Metazoa; phylum Arthropoda; class Insecta; order Lepidoptera; family Geometridae; genus Idaea; species Idaea dimidiata. Next base: position 837,597 of record OX442334.1, read on the forward strand.
AAACGTAAAAACAATAAGAAATGCAATCCTTAATTTCGACTCGATTGAACATGCATCCGTGGCCAAATTGGAAAGGCGCTGGAACGGATTCCCAGAGATGCAGGTTCAAGTCCTGTCGGGTGCGAAATTTTTGGAAAGCATTTCTTTAAGTATAGTTCTCCAAGTGTAGGAAACACTTTTAAAAATATAACAAAAACGGTTAATCGGAAGCAACATCTCAACGTTGAATTTAATTCAATGAAAATAGAATAGTTCAAGCTGGCAGTCTGCAAATATTGTCAGTAGATGGCGCTACGTGCCTCCAAAAACGTAAAAACAATAAGAAATGCAATCCTTAATTTCGACTCGATTGAACATGCATCCGTGGCCAAATTGGAAAGGCGCTGGAACGGATTCCCAGAGATGCAGGTTCAAGTCCTGTCGGGTGCGAAATTTTTGGAAAGCATTTCTTTAAGTATAGTTCTCCAAGTGTAGGAAACACTTTTAAAAATATAACAAAAACGGTTAATCGGAAGCAACATCTCAACGTTGAATTTAATTCTATGAAAATAGAATAGTTCAAGCTGGCAGTCTGCAAATATTGTCAGTAGATGGCGCTACGTGCCTCCAAAAACGTAAAAACAATAAGAAATGCAATCCTTAATTTCGACTCGATTGAACATGCATCCGTGGCCAAATTGGAAAGGCGCTGGAACGGATTCCCAGAGATGCAGGTTCAAGTCCTGTCGGGTGCGAAATTTTTGGAAAGCATTTCTTTAAGTATAGTTCTCCAAGTGTAGGAAACACTTTTAAAAATATAACAAAAACGGTTAATCGGAAGCAACATCTCAACGTTGAATTTAATTCTATGAAAATAGAATAGTTCAAGCTGGCAGTCTGCAAATATTGTCAGTAGATGGCGCTACGTGCCTCCAAAAACGTAAAAACAATAAGAAATGCAATCCTTAATTTCGACTCGATTGAACATGCATCCGTGGCCAAATTGGAAAGGCGCTGGAACGGATTCCCAGAGATGCAGGTTCAAGTCCTGTCGGGTGCGAAATTTTTGGAAAGCATTTCTTTAAGTATAGTTCTCCAAGTGTAGGAAACACTTTTAAAAATATAACAAAAACGGTTAATCGGAAGCAACATCTCAACGTTGAATTTAATTCTATGAAAATAGAATAGTTCAAGCTGGCAGTCTGCAAATATTGTCAGTAGATGGCGCTACGTGCCTCCAAAAACGTAAAAACAATAAGAAATGCAATCCTTAATTTCGACTCGATTGAACATGCATCCGTGGCCAAATTGGAAAGGCGCTGGAACGGATTCCCAGAGATGCAGGTTCAAGTCCTGTCGGGTGCGAAATTTTTGGAAAGCATTTCTTTAAGTATAGTTCTCCAAGTGTAGGAAACACTTTTAAAAATATAACAAAAACGGTTAATCGGAAGCAACATCTCAACGTTGAATTTAATTCTATGAAAATAGAATAGTTCAAGCTGGCAGTCTGCAAATATTGTCAGTAGATGGCGCTACGTGCCTCCAAAAACGTAAAAACAATAAGAAATGCAATCCTTAATTTCGACTCGATTGAACATGCATCCGTGGCCAAATTGGAAAGGCGCTGGAACGGATTCCCAGAGATGCAGGTTCAAGTCCTGTCGGGTGCGAAATTTTTGGAAAGCATTTCTTTAAGTATAGTTCTCCAAGTGTAGGAAACACTTTTAAAAATATAACAAAAACGGTTAATCGGAAGCAACATCTCAACGTTGAATTTAATTCTATGAAAATAGAATAGTTCAAGCTGGCAGTCTGCAAATATTGTCAGTAGATGGCGCTACGTGCCTCCAAAAACGTAAAAACAATAAGAAATGCAATCCTTAATTTCGACTCGATTGAACATGCATCCGTGGCCAAATTGGAAAGGCGCTGGAACGGATTCCCAGAGATGCAGGTTCAAGTCCTGTCGGGTGCGAAATTTTTGGAAAGCATTTCTTTAAGTATAGTTCTCCAAGTGTAGGAAACACTTTTAAAAATATAACAAAAACGGTTAATCGGAAGCAACATCTCAACGTTGAATTTAATTCTATGAAAATAGAATAGTTCAAGCTGGCAGTCTGCAAATATTGTCAGTAGATGGCGCTACGTGCCTCCAAAAACGTAAAAACAATAAGAAATGCAATCCTTAATTTCGACTCGATTGAACATGCATCCGTGGCCAAATTGGAAAGGCGCTGGAACGGATTCCCAGAGATGCAGGTTCAAGTCCTGTCGGGTGCGAAATTTTTGGAAAGCATTTCTTTAAGTATAGTTCTCCAAGTGTAGGAAACACTTTTAAAAATATAACAAAAACGGTTAATCGGAAGCAACATCTCAACGTTGAATTTAATTCTATGAAAATAGAATAGTTCAAGCTGGCAGTCTGCAAATATTGTCAGTAGATGGCGCTACGTGCCTCCAAAAACGTAAAAACAATAAGAAATGCAATCCTTAATTTCGACTCGATTGAACATGCATCCGTGGCCAAATTGGAAAGGCGCTGGAACGGATTCCCAGAGATGCAGGTTCAAGTCCTGTCGGGTGCGAAATTTTTGGAAAGCATTTCTTTAAGTATAGTTCTCCAAGTGTAGGAAACACTTTTAAAAATATAACAAAAACGGTTAATCGGAAGCAACATCTCAACGTTGAATTTAATTCTATGAAAATAGAATAGTTCAAGCTGGCAGTCTGCAAATATTGTCAGTAGATGGCGCTACGTGCCTCCAAAAACGTAAAAACAATAAGAAATGCAATCCTTAATTTCGACTCGATTGAACATGCATCCGTGGCCAAATTGGAAAGGCGCTGGAACGGATTCCCAGAGATGCAGGTTCAAGTCCTGTCGGGTGCGAAATTTTTGGAAAGCATTTCTTTAAGTATAGTTCTCCAAGTGTAGGAAACACTTTTAAAAATATAACAAAAACGGTTAATCGGAAGCAACATCTCAACGTTGAATTTAATTCTATGAAAATAGAATAGTTCAAGCTGGCAGTCTGCAAATATTGTCAGTAGATGGCGCTACGTGCCTCCAAAAACGTAAAAACAATAAGAAATGCAATCCTTAATTTCGACTCGATTGAACATGCATCCGTGGCCAAATTGGAAAGGCGCTGGAACGGATTCCCAGAGATGCAGGTTCAAGTCCTGTCGGGTGCGAAATTTTTGGAAAGCATTTCTTTAAGTATAGTTCTCCAAGTGTAGGAAACACTTTTAAAAAAATAACAAAAACGGTTAATCGGAAGCAACATCTCAACGTTGAATTTAATTCTATGAAAATAGAATAGTTCAAGCTGGCAGTCTGCAAATATTGTCAGTAGATGGCGCTACGTGCCTCCAAAAACGTAAAAACAATAAGAAATGCAATCCTTAATTTCGACTCGATTGAACATGCATCCGTGGCCAAATTGGAAAGGCGCTGGAACGGATTCCCAGAGATGCAGGTTCAAGTCCTGTCGGGTGCGAAATTTTTGGAAAGCATTTCTTTAAGTATAGTTCTCCAAGTGTAGGAAACACTTTTAAAAATATAACAAAAACGGTTAATCGGAAGCAACATCTCAACGTTGAATTTAATTCTATGAAAATAGAATAGTTCAAGCTGGCAGTCTGCAAATATTGTCAGTAGATGGCGCTACGTGCCTCCAAAAACGTAAAAACAATAAGAAATGCAATCCTTAATTTCGACTCGATTGAACATGCATCCGTGGCCAAATTGGAAAGGCGCTGGAACGGATTCCCAGAGATGCAGGTTCAAGTCCTGTCGGGTGCGAAATTTTTTGGAAAGCATTTCTTTAAGTATAGTTCTCCAAGTGTAGGAAACACTTTTAAAAATATAACAAAAACGGTTAATCGGAAGCAACATCTCAACGTTGAATTTAATTCTATGAAAATAGAATAGTTCAAGCTGGCAGTCTGCAAATATTGTCAGTAGATGGCGCTACGTGCCTCCAAAAACGTAAAAACAATAAGAAATGCAATCCTTAATTTCGACTCGATTGAACATGCATCCGTGGCCAAATTGGAAAGGCGCTGGAACGGATTCCCAGAGATGCAGGTTCAAGTCCTGTCGGGTGCGAAAATTTTTGGAAAGCATTTCTTTAAGTATAGTTCTCCAAGTGTAGGAAACACTTTTAAAAATATAACAAAAACGGTTAATCGGAAGCAACATCTCAACGTTGAATTTAATTCTATGAAAATAGAATAGTTCAAGCTGGCAGTCTGCAAATATTGTCAGTAGATGGCGCTACGTGCCTCCAAAAACGTAAAAACAATAAGAAATGCAATCCTTAATTTCGACTCGATTGAACATGCATCCGTGGCCAAATTGGAAAGGCGCTGGAACGGATTCCCAGAGATGCAGTTTCAAGTCCTGTCGGGTGCGAAATTTTTGGAAAGCATTTCTTTAAGTATAGTTCTCCAAGTGTAGGAAACACTTTTAAAAATATAACAAAAACGGTTAATCGGAAGCAACATCTCAACGTTGAATTTAATTCTATGAAAATAGAATAGTTCAAGCTGGCAGTCTGCAAATATTGTCAGTAGATGGCGCTACGTGCCTCCAAAAACGTAAAAACAATAAGAAATGCAATCCTTAATTTCGACTCGATTGAACATGCATCCGTGGCCAAATTGGAAAGGCGCTGGAACGGATTCCCAGAGATGCAGGTTCAAGTCCTGTCGGGTGCGAAATTTTTGGAAAGCATTTCTTTAAGTATAGTTCTCCAAGTGTAGGAAACACTTTTAAAAATATAACAAAAACGGTTAATCGGAAGCAACATCTCAACGTTGAATTTAATTCTATGAAAATAGAATAGTTCAAGCTGGCAGTCTGCAAATATTGTCAGTAGATGGCGCTACGTGCCTCCAAAAACGTAAAAACAATAAGAAATGCAATCCTTAATTTCGACTCGATTGAACATGCATCCGTGGCCAAATTGGAAAGGCGCTGGAACGGATTCCCAGAGATGCAGGTTCAAGTCCTGTCGGGTGCGAAATTTTTGGAAAGCATTTCTTTAAGTATAGTTCTCCAAGTGTAGGAAACACTTTTAAAAATATAACAAAAACGGTTAATCGGAAGCAACATCTCAACGTTGAATTTAATTCTATGAAAATAGAATAGTTCAAGCTGGCAGTCTGCAAATATTGTCAGTAGATGGCGCTACGTGCCTCCAAAAACGTAAAAACAATAAGAAATGCAATCCTTAATTTCGACTCGATTGAACATGCATCCGTGGCCAAATTGGAAAGGCGCTGGAACGGATTCCCAGAGATGCAGGTTCAAGTCCTGTCGGGTGCGAAATTTTTGGAAAGCATTTCTTTAAGTATAGTTCTCCAAGTGTAGGAAACACTTTTAAAAATATAACAAAAACGGTTAATCGGAAGCAACATCTCAACGTTGAATTTAATTCAATGAAAATAGAATAGTTCAAGCTGGCAGTCTGCAAATATTGTCAGTAGATGGCGCTACGTGCCTCCAAAAACGTAAAAACAATAAGAAATGCAATCCTTAATTTCGACTCGATTGAACATGCATCCGTGGCCAAATTGGAAAGGCGCTGGAACGGATTCCCAGAGATGCAGGTTCAAGTCCTGTCGGGTGCGAAATTTTTGGAAAGCATTTCTTTAAGTATAGTTCTCCAAGTGTAGGAAACACTTTTAAAAATATAACAAAAACGGTTAATCGGAAGCAACATCTCAACGTTGAATTTAATTCTATGAAAATAGAATAGTTCAAGCTGGCAGTCTGCAAATATTGTCAGTAGATGGCGCTACGTGCCTCCAAAAACGTAAAAACAATAAGAAATGCAATCCTTAATTTCGACTCGATTGAACATGCATCCGTGGCCAAATTGGAAAGGCGCTGGAACGGATTCCCAGAGATGCAGGTTCAAGTCCTGTCGGGTGCGAAATTTTTGGAAAGCATTTCTTTAAGTATAGTTCTCCAAGTGTAGGAAACACTTTTAAAAATATAACAAAAACGGTTAATCGGAAGCAACATCTCAACGTTGAATTTAATTCAATGAAAATAGAATAGTTCAAGCTGGCAGTCTGCAAATATTGTCAGTAGATGGCGCTACGTGCCTCCAAAAACGTAAAAACAATAAGAAATGCAATCCTTAATTTCGACTCGATTGAACATGCATCCGTGGCCAAATTGGAAAGGCGCTGGAACGGATTCCCAGAGATGCAGGTTCAAGTCCTGTCGGGTGCGAAATTTTTGGAAAGCATTTCTTTAAGTATAGTTCTCCAAGTGTAGGAAACACTTTTAAAAATATAACAAAAACGGTTAATCGGAAGCAACATCTCAACGTTGAATTTAATTCTATGAAAATAGAATAGTTCAAGCTGGCAGTCTGCAAATATTGTCAGTAGATGGCGCTACGTGCCTCCAAAAACGTAAAAACAATAAGAAATGCAATCCTTAATTTCGACTCGATTGAACATGCATCCGTGGCCAAATTGGAAAGGCGCTGGAACGGATTCCCAGAGATGCAGGTTCAAGTCCTGTCGGGTGCGAAATTTTTTGGAAAGCATTTCTTTAAGTATAGTTCTCCAAGTGTAGGAAACACTTTTAAAAATATAACAAAAACGGTTAATCGGAAGCAACATCTCAACGTTGAATTTAATTCTATGAAAATAGAATAGTTCAAGCTGGCAGTCTGCAAATATTGTCAGTAGATGGCGCTACGTGCCTCCAAAAACGTAAAAACAATAAGAAATGCAATCCTTAATTTCGACTCGATTGAACATGCATCCGTGGCCAAATTGGAAAGGCGCTGGAACGGATTCCCAGAGATGCAGGTTCAAGTCCTGTCGGGTGCGAAAATTTTTGGAAAGCATTTCTTTAAGTATAGTTCTCCAAGTGTAGGAAACACTTTTAAAAATATAACAAAAACGGTTAATCGGAAGCAACATCTCAACGTTGAATTTAATTCTATGAAAATAGAATAGTTCAAGCTGGCAGTCTGCAAATATTGTCAGTAGATGGCGCTACGTGCCTCCAAAAACGTAAAAACAATAAGAAATGCAATCCTTAATTTCGACTCGATTGAACATGCATCCGTGGCCAAATTGGAAAGGCGCTGGAACGGATTCCCAGAGATGCAGTTTCAAGTCCTGTCGGGTGCGAAATTTTTGGAAAGCATTTCTTTAAGTATAGTTCTCCAAGTGTAGGAAACACTTTTAAAAATATAACAAAAACGGTTAATCGGAAGCAACATCTCAACGTTGAATTTAATTCTATGAAAATAGAATAGTTCAAGCTGGCAGTCTGCAAATATTGTCAGTAGATGGCGCTACGTGCCTCCAAAAACGTAAAAACAATAAGAAATGCAATCCTTAATTTCGACTCGATTGAACATGCATCCGTGGCCAAATTGGAAAGGCGCTGGAACGGATTCCCAGAGATGCAGGTTCAAGTCCTGTCGGGTGCGAAATTTTTGGAAAGCATTTCTTTAAGTATAGTTCTCCAAGTGTAGGAAACACTTTTAAAAATATAACAAAAACGGTTAATCGGAAGCAACATCTCAACGTTGAATTTAATTCTATGAAAATAGAATAGTTCAAGCTGGCAGTCTGCAAATATTGTCAGTAGATGGCGCTACGTGCCTCCAAAAACGTAAAAACAATAAGAAATGCAATCCTTAATTTCGACTCGATTGAACATGCATCCGTGGCCAAATTGGAAAGGCGCTGGAACGGATTCCCAGAGATGCAGTTTCAAGTCCTGTCGGGTGCGAAATTTTTGGAAAGCATTTCTTTAAGTATAGTTCTCCAAGTGTAGGAAACACTTTTAAAAATATAACAAAAACGGTTAATCGGAAGCAACATCTCAACGTTGAATTTAATTCTATGAAAATAGAATAGTTCAAGCTGGCAGTCTGCAAATATTGTCAGTAGATGGCGCTACGTGCCTCCAAAAACGTAAAAACAATAAGAAATGCAATCCTTAATTTCGACTCGATTGAACATGCATCCGTGGCCAAATTGGAAAGGCGCTGGAACGGATTCCCAGAGATGCAGGTTCAAGTCCTGTCGGGTGCGAAATTTTTGGAAAGCATTTCTTTAAGTATAGTTCTCCAAGTGTAGGAAACACTTTTAAAAATATAACAAAAACGGTTAATCGGAAGCAACATCTCAACGTTGAATTTAATTCAATGAAAATAGAATAGTTCAAGCTGGCAGTCTGCAAATATTGTCAGTAGATGGCGCTACGTGCCTCCAAAAACGTAAAAACAATAAGAAATGCAATCCTTAATTTCGACTCGATTGAACATGCATCCGTGGCCAAATTGGAAAGGCGCTGGAACGGATTCCCAGAGATGCAGGTTCAAGTCCTGTCGGGTGCGAAATTTTTGGAAAGCATTTCTTTAAGTATAGTTCTCCAAGTGTAGGAAACACTTTTAAAAATATAACAAAAACGGTTAATCGGAAGCAACATCTCAACGTTGAATTTAATTCTATGAAAATAGAATAGTTCAAGCTGGCAGTCTGCAAATATTGTCAGTAGATGGCGCTACGTGCCTCCAAAAACGTAAAAACAATAAGAAATGCAATCCTTAATTTCGACTCGATTGAACATGCATCCGTGGCCAAATTGGAAAGGCGCTGGAACGGATTCCCAGAGATGCAGGTTCAAGTCCTGTCGGGTGCGAAATTTTTGGAAAGCATTTCTTTAAGTATAGTTCTCCAAGTGTAGGAAACACTTTTAAAAATATAACAAAAACGGTTAATCGGAAGCAACATCTCAACGTTGAATTTAATTCTATGAAAATAGAATAGTTCAAGCTGGCAGTCTGCAAATATTGTCAGTAGATGGCGCTACGTGCCTCCAAAAACGTAAAAACAATAAGAAATGCAATCCTTAATTTCGACTCGATTGAACATGCATCCGTGGCCAAATTGGAAAGGCGCTGGAACGGATTCCCAGAGATGCAGGTTCAAGTCCTGTCGGGTGCGAAATTTTTGGAAAGCATTTCTTTAAGTATAGTTCTCCAAGTGTAGGAAACACTTTTAAAAATATAACAAAAACGGTTAATCGGAAGCAACATCTCAACGTTGAATTTAATTCTATGAAAATAGAATAGTTCAAGCTGGCAGTCTGCAAATATTGTCAGTAGATGGCGCTACGTGCCTCCAAAAACGTAAAAACAATAAGAAATGCAATCCTTAATTTCGACTCGATTGAACATGCATCCGTGGCCAAATTGGAAAGGCGCTGGAACGGATTCCCAGAGATGCAGGTTCAAGTCCTGTCGGGTGCGAAATTTTTGGAAAGCATTTCTTTAAGTATAGTTCTCCAAGTGTAGGAAACACTTTTAAAAAAATAACAAAAACGGTTAATCGGAAGCAACATCTCAACGTTGAATTTAATTCTATGAAAATAGAATAGTTCAAGCTGGCAGTCTGCAAATATTGTCAGTAGATGGCGCTACGTGCCTCCAAAAACGTAAAAACAATAAGAAATGCAATCCTTAATTTCGACTCGATTGAACATGCATCCGTGGCCAAATTGGAAAGGCGCTGGAACGGATTCCCAGAGATGCAGGTTCAAGTCCTGTCGGGTGCGAAATTTTTGGAAAGCATTTCTTTAAGTATAGTTCTCCAAGTGTAGGAAACACTTTTAAAAATATAACAAAAACGGTTAATCGGAAGCAACATCTCAACGTTGAATTTAATTCTATGAAAATAGAATAGTTCAAGCTGGCAGTCTGCAAATATTGTCAGTAGATGGCGCTACGTGCCTCCAAAAACGTAAAAACAATAAGAAATGCAATCCTTAATTTCGACTCGATTGAACATGCATCCGTGGCCAAATTGGAAAGGCGCTGGAACGGATTCCCAGAGATGCAGGTTCAAGTCCTGTCGGGTGCGAAATTTTTGGAAAGCATTTCTTTAAGTATAGTTCTCCAAGTGTAGGAAACACTTTTAAAAATATAACAAAAACGGTTAATCGGAAGCAACATCTCAACGTTGAATTTAATTCAATGAAAATAGAATAGTTCAAGCTGGCAGTCTGCAAATATTGTCAGTAGATGGCGCTACGTGCCTCCAAAAACGTAAAAACAATAAGAAATGCAATCCTTAATTTCGACTCGATTGAACATGCATCCGTGGCCAAATTGGAAAGGCGCTGGAACGGATTCCCAGAGATGCAGGTTCAAGTCCTGTCGGGTGCGAAATTTTTGGAAAGCATTTCTTTAAGTATAGTTCTCCAAGTGTAGGAAACACTTTTAAAAATATAACAAAAACGGTTAATCGGAAGCAACATCTCAACGTTGAATTTAATTCTATGAAAATAGAATAGTTCAAGCTGGCAGTCTGCAAATATTGTCAGTAGATGGCGCTACGTGCCTCCAAAAACGTAAAAACAATAAGAAATGCAATCCTTAATTTCGACTCGATTGAACATGCATCCGTGGCCAAATTGGAAAGGCGCTGGAACGGATTCCCAGAGATGCAGGTTCAAGTCCTGTCGGGTGCGAAATTTTTGGAAAGCATTTCTTTAAGTATAGTTCTCCAAGTGTAGGAAACACTTTTAAAAATATAACAAAAACGGTTAATCGGAAGCAACATCTCAACGTTGAATTTAATTCTATGAAAATAGAATAGTTCAAGCTGGCAGTCTGCAAATATTGTCAGTAGATGGCGCTACGTGCCTCCAAAAACGTAAAAACAATAAGAAATGCAATCCTTAATTTCGACTCGATTGAACATGCATCCGTGGCCAAATTGGAAAGGCGCTGGAACGGATTCCCAGAGATGCAGGTTCAAGTCCTGTCGGGTGCGAAATTTTTGGAAAGCATTTCTTTAAGTATAGTTCTCCAAGTGTAGGAAACACTTTTAAAAATATAACAAAAACGGTTAATCGGAAGCAACATCTCAACGTTGAATTTAATTCTATGAAAATAGAATAGTTCAAGCTGGCAGTCTGCAAATATTGTCAGTAGATGGCGCTACGTGCCTCCAAAAACGTAAAAACAATAAGAAATGCAATCCTTAATTTCGACTCGATTGAACATGCATCCGTGGCCAAATTGGAAAGGCGCTGGAACGGATTCCCAGAGATGCAGGTTCAAGTCCTGTCGGGTGCGAAATTTTTGGAAAGCATTTCTTTAAGTATAGTTATCCAAGTGTAGGAAACACTTTTAAAAATATAACAAAAACGGTTAATCGGAAGCAACATCTCAACGTTGAATTTAATTCTATGAAAATAGAATAGTTCAAGCTGGCAGTCTGCAAATATTGTCAGTAGATGGCGCTACGTGCCTCCAAAAACGTAAAAACAATAAGAAATGCAATCCTTAATTTCGACTCGATTGAACATGCATCCGTGGCCAAATTGGAAAGGCGCTGGAACGGATTCCCAGAGATGCAGGTTCAAGTCCTGTCGGGTGCGAAATTTTTGGAAAGCATTTCTTTAAGTATAGTTATCCAAGTGTAGGAAACACTATTAAAAATATAACAAAAACGGTTAATCGGAAGCAACATCTCAACGTTGAATTTAATTCTATGAAAATAGAATAGTTCAAGCTGGCAGTCTGCAAATATTGTCAGTAGATGGCGCTACGTGCCTCCAAAAACGTAAAAACAATAAGAAATGCAATCCTTAATTTCGACTCGATTGAACATGCATCCGTGGCCAAATTGGAAAGGCGCTGGAACGGATTCCCAGAGATGCAGGTTCAAGTCCTGTCGGGTGCGAAATTTTTGGAAAGCATTTCTTTAAGTATAGTTATCCAAGTGTAGGAAACACTTTTAAAAATATAACAAAAACGGTTAATCGGAAGCAACATCTCAACGTTGAATTTAATTCTATGAAAATAGAATAGTTCAAGCTGGCAGTCTGCAAATATTGTCAGTAGATGGCGCTACGTGCCTCCAAAAACGTAAAAACAATAAGAAATGCAATCCTTAATTTCGACTCGATTGAACATGCATCCGTGGCCAAATTGGAAAGGCGCTGGAACGGATTCCCAGAGATGCAGGTTCAAGTCCTGTCGGGTGCGAAAAAATTTTTGGAAAGCATTTCTTTAAGTATATACAACATCGCCTAGCAATCTCCGGAAATTTAGCAAAATCCTTTTTTAATGGATATGTTACAAGAAATATAATGAACTTAGGAATTGTATACAAATCCGAGTCCATTTAGAAAATGTGTAAAATATTGTTTCAATGAATTGTTTACAATGGCTGATTTCACACTTTACTTTACGTAATAGATACCTACATAACAAAGAACACTCTCCAAATTTCATGTCTAGGTATAGGATCAATATTAAATATGTACTACGAACCGTTTCTAGGTAACTTATTTTAATAGCAAGGAAAATAAAGAATATATATTTTTTAAAACATTAAAGACATTTAAGACATTTTAATAAGTAATTGTAGAATAGGTGTAGGTTATTAATTCGGATGAATATAATAGCATATTACTTCTTGGTGTGATGACATCCTACAACAGAGCTACCCGCCCGCCGCCGCCCGCGCCGCCGTCCGCGGGTGGCATCGCGCGGCGCTGCGGTATCGCCACTCACTGCTCCTAATGACCCGGCCCGGGATTGTCTTCGCTTCGCTGATGTAGAATCGCAGTCTTCACACTTAAAGGGAGGTAGTGCAATTATTGCTAGTCGGTTTCAATATTATTACTAGGATTCCTTATAGTATAGGCAGTAGAGTTGTATTCGTATTGTTACATTTTAATCCGTTACTAAATATTTTTTCTTTTCCTCGGTCGAGACCTTTCTTTCTCCTAGGGTTGGTTATATAGGTATTCTGTACTGTACCTACCTTCTACCAGACGACTCTCAAAATTAATGCAACTAATCCTTGTAGAATGACGTAGTAAACCTCTACATAAGGTTTGAAAATTCCATTTAAAAGGATTTCATTTCAGCTATTTAATTTAAAAACGGCTCTAAAGCGTCAGCAAAGACGTTACTTAACAATGATTATGACCTAATTAACTTAGGATTAAGCAAAAGGTACCTATAAAGTAATTAAGCCATGACGCTTGTGTCGACAAAGACGTATAACACTGACGTTTTAACCACTTAGCTAGGTACGTAAATGATTGACCAGCCTAATATTTCAGTTTAGGAGATTTTTTTAGTTAAGAAGTTGTTTAATAGTATAAGTAGCCTTCAAAGGAGTCAGTGAATAAATGCGATATCTCTTAGTCGCACAGTCGGTTAAAAACGCCTGTCGGTTACGTGTCTCAATAAAACATACGTAACACCGTGTGCCAACGAACTTACCACCTAATAACTGAGAATGAATGGTGACACGAAATATGACATTCCCGTCTAGACTATACTTACCACCAAGTTCCACATTTACCTGTCCGAGCACGTAGGTGTACTACATGATACGTACTGGTAGGGAGGCACCTTGCACACTGTACCTAGTAGCAAGTAACAACACGTAATGGACCATTGACATGTTACTATTCCACTAATCTAGGTCAGCCAGAAAACGGTTCAGCAATTGTTGGTAGGTAATTATTATGCAAAATAGATATACTTCATAAACTTTAACGAAACGAAGAATAATCTAAGAATGCTCAGGCGATGTTGAGACGTCTGACGCTTTTTTACGGGAATACTGGATTGGCTTAGTCAAGCGATTCGGAATTGTGTGTGAATGGTGCTAAGTTCTTCTCAGTCTTTTCACAGTATGATAAAAGCAAGTTCATTTAATTTGCGAGTACAGGGAGTCTATTGGTCTAACTACTGAAATTAAAATCGCAGGTATGTAGCCTCGTCAAAAAAGCAGATAAAATTAAATAAATAAATACTGGGTGTCATTTTTTATGCCAAATCGATTTTTCAATGAAACTTGCAATTTTTCGTGTTAAGAAATAAAGTGTTACCAGTGAAAATAAATTTAATTCCGTTTCAAGACATTTTTACCAAGCAACCTACAGCTTCTGAAATACTATTCCCGAATGTCTGTGTTTCAATTTGAAATGGCGGTGTGAATATTGAATTCAGTGTGAAAGCAACGTGCTTTGAGAACTTATATTTTAAAGGAATATATATTCAATGTTATACCTACAAACAACAAATGCGACTTATTGCGCCTGGGTTATGTTATGTAGTTCTTAGTTACATGAATCAGGCGTTTGCTTACGAAAGTACGGAAATTAGTAGATTTTGCTAAAACAGAGGACAAAAATTTGGTTTTAAATCGTTAAAGAATGAGGTATTACATTATAGTTAAAGGTAGTTTGTGCGAGTCGTTGCTGTTAACTTCAGCCACAACAATTCACAGTGCTATGCGCTACGATCGTGCTGTGCGTCTATGAATCTACTGAAAAACATTTCTAATGAAATATTTGCGACAAATTGAAAACATTTTCTAAAGTCGGTTAAAAATAGAAATCCTAGTAATATTATAAAGCTGAAAGTTTATGAGTATGTTTGTTACTCAGTCATGTAGAAACTTGGAATATATAGATTGAAACCGGGAATAACACATGGGCTACTTTTTCCCGATATTCCAGCGGGAACTGGGGGTGAAACTGCGGGGCGCAACTAGTAGACTGATAAACACATAACCCTTCTTTGCCTACCGCAGTCGGGTAGAAAAGAAAACTACGCAGGTACTCACTAAAAGTTCCTCAAAAGTTTAGTTTTCCAAGTAATATTATCCAATTAAAACAGCCGCGGTTTTCCGAAGTCGATGAACAAACGCTTTGCTACAATTTTCTAGCTTCCGTAGCGTTTAATAGTTTAATTCGTAGAGGGCGCTGCGAGCGACGCCCGGAAATTGCATAAAGTTGCATATCCGTTCGCTTTTACCCTCTACAGCTCTCTACTGTATTAAACTAGGGTGTACTTACGTTATATTACTTACTAATATTAGTTACGGTCTACAGATATAGGTAACTACGAGTAAAAACTATCGGAAAATCAAAATATTTAATATTTAATAGTATAAATTTATATTCTTTAATATTTAATATTTAATAGTATAAATTTATATTCTTTATACTATTTAATAGTATAAATTATCAATGGATTCGATGTGAGTGGTCCAAACTCAAGAATTTTATTATAGTAGGTCCATTCATAGTCTACTACGCTATCGTTCGTCTGAAATTATGAATGATTATAACTGGCTGCGCCCCGCGGTTTCACCCGCGTAAGTCCCGTTCCCGTGGGAATATCGGGATAAAATGTAGCCTATGTGTTATACCCGGTATTCAACTACTTATAATCCAAGTTTCATCGCAATCGGTTCAGTGGTTTTTGCACGATTAAGTAACATACACCCACACATCCAAACATAAAAACATACACACATTTATAACATTAGTAGGATTTGTTTGTTCGAAAAAGCAATTAGGTCCTGCGGCAGATTTGCCTGGTCAGTTTGGTTTCTAGGTATATATTTAGGAGTTGGAGTTTGTCGGTTGGTCTTATCGGGTTTTACTCGGGTGATATAGTGGGGCGCTGCTAGTAATAAATAAATAAATTAATTGTTAGTAAATAATTACATACATGTTTGTTCATAATTGTCAGTTCTATTTCATCCCTCGATAAATGTACCCCTCCGAAAGGGCAGTTCGTTTATAAAACCCGACCCCTCTAGTATTCAAAACATTTAATTACCTCCCCCACTATGAAATACTTGACGCATTCCGAGGCGCGTCAAGGAATCCTAGTTTTAAAACAAAGGGTTGAAGGGTTAAGGTATGAGATGTATTATTTTTATACATTGGGGTCTTTTTAAACTTTTTAAATTCACACCGTAAGTAAATAAACATTTACACACCTACTGCTCTACAAAGTTACTTTATTTGACCAAAAAGGTCAACGTAAAGCGACTCTTTATTCCCTAGGTGCATAAAGTGCACATTATGCACCTAGGGCATAAAGTAATTTAAATTTGGAACTAATGTTCTGGTAGTATACGGCCATTTCGAACTGGCCACCTAGACATAACACATAAAAAAAATAAAAACTGGGCAAATTTTTTCTATTTTCATGGACGGAAGGGTAAAGCAAAAAGTTTTGGTTAGTATAAAGCCCCAACTTTTTTTTTTCATCAGCTAAGGCCGATGTGTGGTTTCGTCATTTTGATGTAACATTGTTAAATTTAATTAATATAAAGCTGTCAATATATTTCATATACGTTGCATTATTCTATTTTTTTATTGTTAGTTAAATACTTATTTTTGTAGCCCTTTTATTGTCTCGCAGTAGATGTGTAAAGTAGAGTATTCACCTCGGTACTAAAGTCTGTCTTTATCTTGGGCGCTTGAATCCCACGCTTCACTCAGGACTCTAGGTACATAACTCCTTCGCTTCGCTCAGGAGTTAAGTTTTTAAGACCCTCGCTGCGCTCGGGAGTTAACCCTCTAGAGTCCTTCGTACGCTTTGGATTCAATATGACGCCCGCTATATAAGACAGGACTTTAGTACCTCGGTGCATAAACTACTATTTTACCCATTTTACGGGATCTTACAGCCGAATACAGAAACACCACTTAAAATTTGAGTGGTACTTAAATAATTGAGCAGGTTAATAATTTAAAATTAGAAAGGTTTTTTTTTGAGTTTTAGAGATGCCTTATTGCATTACTCAAATTTTTGATAGTTGGAGATCTGGAATAACACTACGCTTCGAGTATCGGGGCTAACGAGGCAGGGTGAAACTGCGAGACGCTGCTACAAAACAAATCAATCATCTACCCCTTCATAGGCAGATGTGTCATGCATTATTCCAGACGAGATCTCAGAGCAATCATCGCGGAAGATGCGGCAGTAGAACGTCTGACCGCAAGGAAGTGTCTGTCTACGTCTGTACAGGGAGCTTAGTGAGCGGAGGGGACGCTCGTATCTGCACCGCACTAACCAGCCAATCATCGAGGAAAATGGGGCAGTAGGCCGTCTGACCACAAAGGACGTCTTTACAGGTAGCTTAGTGAGTGGAGGGGACGCTAGTATCTACACCGCACCAACCAACCAATCATCGAGGAAAATGGGGCAGTAGACCGTCTGACCGCAAGGACGTATTTATAGGGAGCTTAGTGAGCGGAAGGGGCGTTAGTATATAATATATGCACCGCACAATTATGTAAACTTCAACTATCCACATGATACATGAATTTATAAGGTTTTATTGTGGTTTCCTAAAATTACAAAAAATTAATTGATATTAATGACAAAAATATATATTTTCTTCTATGGTTTTCGCGATTTTGCAAAACACTTCATTTATCGGGTATGATAAAAGAAGTGACGGGTGAAGTGAATGAAGGGTTTAAACCCCGATAAATGAAGTGTTTTATTAGACAAAAATATATTTCTAGTCTCTCAAAACAGTTAGTTAATATCTTCGGGCGTGAATAATTTAACATTCATCTGCGAGAGGTGGTTATCCCACGTTCACTAGATTCCTTGTACCACAGGAAGTGCGCCCTTTTGCCTCTTTTGTATGCAGGACGGTTTGAAGGCACATTGAAGGAGGTAGATCGCAGGGTTTATGAAATGTGTGTAGGGTTAAAAGAAGTCGTTCTCATGATTACCTACATTAGGAGTCAAAGGCAATTTCAGACGTGATATCTGATGGTGCGTATGCGTACACGCAGACAGACACACGCTAGACCAAGGTAAATTAGGATAAATTAGACGAAAACCAAATAAGAAGCAAGTTGATACGATTACATTGTGTTGGTCATAACAATGATTTAATTAACCTCTACTTACTGTCTCACTGCTGGGCATAGGTTGGATCCTCCATTGCTTGCAGTTTTGGGCAACCAATGGAGCTCCGGCTCGCCAACGTTTTCGTCTCCGAGCATCCGAAGCAGTCCATTTTATTAATATTGCTGGCCATTTGGGTCAAGTGGCTTGGACAGTCCCACTTCAACTTGGCCGATTTTTAATCAATATTGTGTTTCGGTAATCCTGGGCCTGTACTCTGTTAGTACAAACGAAGGAAAAACCTGTCATAATGTAATATATATTTTTTACGCAGTATGGTATTGCAGATATGCCCTAGCCAGATACTGCGTTCCATAGCTGATAACTCTTTTAAAGGTTTTTTATTTAAAACTAGCTGCGCCCCGCGGTTTCACCCGCGTAAGTTCCGTTCCCGTTTCAGTTCCCGCGGGATTAAAAGTATTCTATGTCCTTCTCCTGGTTCTAAGCTACCTCCCGAACAATTTTCAGACAAATAGATTTAGCCGTTCTTGAGTTATAAATGGTGTAACTAACACGACTTTCTTTTATATATATACTAGCTGCGCCCCGCGGTTTCACCCGCGTAAGTCCCGTTCCCGTTCCCGCAGGAAAAAAAGTATCCTATGTCCTTCTCTTGGCTCTAAGCTACCTCCCCACCAATTTTCAGCCAAATCGGTTCAGCCGTTCTTGAGTTATAAATGGTGTAACTAGCACGACTTTCTTTTATATATATATATATATAAGATAGATTATCTTTTTGCCCTCTCTACTACCCTGGAACGAATGTAGGAATGAATGTTACGAGATCCACATTCATTCATTCTGTACCTACATCGAAATGAAGTTCTTTGTGAATGAATCAGGCACTTATCTAGACAATTAATAAGATATCACATTATATACTAGTGTACAGTATAACTACTATAGATAGTGAATCTTAGAAACTAAACATTCAATTACGGCCACTCCCCAGACGGTTTGGTAAAGGTTTTATACAATACGACACGACTCTACGACATTTTTCAGCATATTTATTAGAAATATTTTACAAGAATCTTAAGCAATAAAAATAAGATATTTTAGCTTAATATTTATTTTTGTACATTGGTATTCTTTCACGTAATAAAATCATCTTAATCGAAGTTAATCGAAAACTAAACAAAAATTCTGCATCATGACTCTGAAGATACTCATAAGATCGTCACCAATTTTGATGGGACCAAAGGCTCACCTTTCAATTTAAAATAAATCATCCGAAACGGTATAGCCGTCTTATGTGGACATCCCTTTTAAATATAAATATATATATATATATATATATATATATATATATTTATATTACGTATATCTCTGCGCGAGGAGTGGAGAACGTCCTCCGTTTTAAAGTCGGTTAAAATGAAAAACACTGCACTGTTAAATAGGTTTATTTATTTTAGTTTTTTTTTAATGTTTACCTAATTAAATTTGTATTGAAACAATTTAGTGTATCTTTGTAGTTATAGTGTACTATAATATTATATAGTTTGTGTTTGTATTAGCAAGAAAATATATTTGATACGTAAGTCCTATTATAGGTACTTATTATGGGAAAATGTCGTAATTTTTCAATTATGTTTTATAAAATAAACATTTTGAAATTCTTGGAAATCGTCCTAATATTAACAAAAAATCGTGTCGTATATTAAAAGCGTATTTCCCAAACCGTTACCTACTTTATCCTATACACCGTGTTTTAGTGTCAATAAAGTTTACAGCGGAGATAACGCACCCACAGTGACAAACAAACAGACAAACACACCTTGTACCACGGATTTATCTCCTCATAAATAAACATAACACATACATTTCGCTCTTTTGTTTGTTGTATGTAGCTTGTTACGGATTTTGACCTGGTTTTACTTTTGTCTTTTGTTCTAGCAATAATTAGTGTTGATAGAACTTTTGTTGTGGTATTTTAATTATATCTTTTTGGTTATTTTTCTGGTGAGTTTTAGGACAGTTTATAGATAATAATAAAAAAGATTTTTTGAAAATAAATATTCTAGAGAAATACAAAGATCATTGGAAGAATGAACGAAAGGGAACGTTGAATCCTGCGGTTGAATCTAATGAAAAATTTGATATGTTATGTTTATTTCTCAGATTTCAAAACAATTTTATCTCATAATTTGAGATATAAACTGACTTCCATGGTGGATGAAATACCCCACGGATCAGAAAATTCTATACTTACTTTTATCCCAAGTTTTGTGAAGATCGGTTGAGAAATACGACTTGTAGGGGAGAACCAATATAAATCTCAATAAATCTAAAAAAACAAATATTAGTTTACTTTCCTTATAAGCTGGTAGAGTAGGCTTTTAATAGCTATATCTAACTAGCTTCAAGGTTATATTTGATCGAAATATTATTACTTAGGTGGTATAATGTTTGCAAAGGGCAATGATTTACTGATACGTAGGAGGAAGATTAATGTTTTCTATCTAATTAATTTCTAGCCGTGCCCGATTCTATGACTTAGCCAACGAGCCAAGCCGAGGTACCTACACCAGAAGTTGAGAAATTTTGCGTGAAGAAATAACAAGTAAAACAAACAATAACTTGGTAATCTTCTTTAAATGTTCAATACCTTCTGCTAATAGATTTAGCCACCTGACACCAACCCTCCTCTAAATTGTTTACCCGCCACCTCGCGGGAGACTATACGACGATCTTGGAATCTCCCCCAGATCCGTCAGTCGCTTTTGACGACACTTAAGGGAAGAGATAAGGTAGCCCTACTCTATGCCTGGGCTACACTGAGTAACAAACGTCAACTTGAATTTAAGGAATTACTATGAAGATAAAAATATACCTATCAATTGTAAGACTTTCGCATCTGTAGCGGGTAAGTATATAGCAGCAAGCATTTTTGGAAAAGCACTTTTCTTTGGAAATAATATATAATAACTGAATATCTATACCTATATACAACTCCGTCTACTGAAATGCAGAGATACGAACTTAAAAATAATGAAATATTTACATCTCTAGTTTATCCTACTTAAAACTCACCTATTAATCAAAGAGAAGTGCACCTCTGGGATCTGTCACCGACCAGGAAATCCTCAATTTCACCATCAAAACCGCAAATAAAACCCGAACTAATGGATGCACCGACCGACCGCCATCACACTCAATCAAGTTAGGAAATACTTTCCTCCCACAAAACGGTGGCTTTCAAACAATTTCAACATCTAAATATCATCCGTTTTCGTCTCCATGACACTAAAAATAGTTACGCATTGGAAATGGACATGATTTATCGGCGTTACCAATGGTCCATTTAGTCACGACTATATTTAGTTGCGTTGTGAGGTGACAAAACGACGCGCCCGCGCATTCCGGCTTAATCCACGCCTTCCTGGCGAATACTACAGATCACTCTTCAATAAGATTGGGCAGACCGACTAAATCCTTCCTACTAATAGAGAACATAATTATGGAATGAACTAGGGTGGAACATACGGTACATATATCGTTACTAATAATACCGTAAGTATTCTTACACCAGCCAAAATATTTACCATTCCTTTTGGCTTCGCCCGTTAAAAAACAGCCAGACAGATTTCAAAGAAATTTAGCATAGAGTTACTTTATAGATTGGAAACGGATATATAGTACTTTAACTGACTTTAATAAAAATAAGTGTTCTGCCTGGAAATCATGCAGGGCTCCCGCGAATAAAGTCGTAGGCGGCAGCTAGTTATTGTATAAACTTGAGTTAATTTAATAAAGATGTAACTGATGGCCTCCAGCGTGTTTGCGTTCAAAACATTAAACATTTTCCGTCGCGAAAGTTTTGATGTTCTGAGCTTTCGATTTATACGAAATAAAGCTCCCGCAAATGGGACGGAGATGTAATTAATTTGTTTGATTTCATGGAATTTGGAGCGAATGTTAAGGTTTGCGGGACGACAATATTTAAAATGGCTAATTTCTTAATAATAAATAAATCTAACTTAATATAAGTAGGTTACCCTGCGGCATTATTCTGCTAATTACATCCAGAAATAAATATAAACTCGTTAATTTGTCCCACTACTCCCACTGTATGGCAAAGGCTTCATCTTAGAGACGTTAGGCAGTAAGACACTGCGGGAGCACTAAATTACCTTAATAATATGCCTGAATACCGAATACAATACCTTCTAAAGCTAAGCTTCCCTTTTCGGCATCGTACGCATCGAACGGATTGCATTAAAAAAATTTTTTGCAAAGCAATTTCAAGAGTTAAAAAAAAACAATTCACCTGATCGGCAGCGATCGCATTTGTTGCCGGAACTACCAGCAATCGAATGAAGTTATTATCGAAAAGTTACCTCCTTGCATCAGACGACCGGATGAAGTGCAACCCTATTGCTGTACGAGCGAATGCGTACGATGCCGAAAGGTGGGCGCTTAGCTTTAATGAATATTAAGCGCATCTTTTAGTCGTCCTCAATTTTATGTTAGACATAGTACATTTGGCTTGCCATAAACAGTACCGAAATTACCGATTATTTTGGAAATGTCAATGCGACATTTAATTTGCCGCGCGAAAGTGTCAATAAAAAACATTATAGCTTTTTTGTTTGTACTAAAATCGGTACCCATAAAAAAGATTGTTGGGTCTGTAAATCGACTATGCATTGAATCTACAATAAACTTATTATTTTAAATGAATGTGCTTACATTTTAAAGGCCAACACTCATCAAGTCATCACACATCTGTCCGGCATCATCGACCGAAGGCGACAAAGCTGCATTGATCTTACAATAAATTTGCCACCAGAAAGAAGACAGTTGTAGGTAAACAGCTACTTCGGGTAATGCCGCCGCAAACTAAATGATAGTAACTATGACGTTTAGAGTTTCGACACTTATCGACTTCAGCTTACCGTCTGCGTTGGACGTAATAATTTTGTTAGCGCTGCATTGTTTTTTATATTGAATTCGTGTAAAAGAAAGGATTATGCTTGAAGTATCACCTCTAGTAAGTACCTATTAGTACATACAATCTAAATGTACCTACGTAAAATTGTACCTAACATGATACCCAATAGATGTTGTCTTAAGTATCTAACAAGTATCAAAAGCCTCTACCGTGGCGCACCTCTTCGAGACATCGAATCACCATGGTGACGATACCTTTATTCAAATTGCTACATCTTAATTTGAAGGTATAAGATAGGTACGCCTAATTATGTATGTCTAGATGGAGACACTACTCATTACGAAATCTCAGATCAGAAACTACAAATAGCAGAAGTGTGAAATTTTGCATAGGGGTTTCTTTTAGGACTTAGGTGCTCACTAAGAAAAGAGTTTTCGAAAGGCGAAGGATTGATAAACTAAAAACTCATACTAGTTTACTATGAGTAGCTCGCTAGATTCGCGACGTCTAGTAAGCACCAAAACAATATTTCTCGTTTAATATTTATTATATCGCTAATTAGGTTAAACTGTATTACAAATTTGAAGTGCAGATTACTACTAATCGATACAGGAAAAACCAATTATTAAATAAAGTCCTGTAGTAAAATGGAAAACTCTGTTTTTATATAGTGTGCTGTCTTAATTATTATTTATTGTGTTGTAAAAGTTAAGTAATCGTTTAAACAAAACTACGAAATTAAAGATAAAAAAGGATTTGTAATTACTGAGATATATTGACAACCAAATCTACAAATTCGTCCCCTTCGTCGATTCGTCCCCTTAAACCGATTGCGATGAAACTCAGTAGATAACTGGAGACTGGACTTTAACACTTAACACTTAAGCTGCCATTTATACCGATGTTCCTACAGGATCGGCACTTACGCGGCTAAAACCGCGGGGTACAGCTAGTGTCTAATAACATCTTCACAGTGTTAACGACACTTCTTCAGTTCTCAAGTGAGAAAGTATCAGTCATTGGCAAACCTTTCGGCACTGTAATACCATCTTATCTCTTACACTTGCAACTACTATTATGTCCAAGCGTTAAGGTTGATTGTCCCATGGCTCTTGTTGTGGAAATATGTCAAATTGCACTCAGATTGGAAGATGGTACTTGACTGAAGTGTCTATTGATGAATCATCGGCGTATTTTGCTTGATTACAGTACAATACAATGTTGATATACCGTTTGTTTTGGACAATCTCATAATTGTACAACTAGCTTCGCCCCGCAAATTTAACTGCGTAAGGTACGCGGGAATGTCAGAATAAAAAGTAACCTATCCAGATACTTTCTTGCCTATATACCTTCCTAAGTTTCATTGCAATACGCATATATCAGAACACCTTCAAAAAGCAGGAGATTTTTAAGTATGGAGCTTGGGATGAAAAGGTGGTTCCAGGGAAAATGGGCATATTCTGCTGGTAAAAGTCGAAAAGGGTGCGATTTTATGTACCAAGAAGAGCTTTTCTGTTCATCACTTTTGAGTCCTCGAATTTTTATGAGACTAATAAGAAATTACTAATTTTCAAACTAAACTTTCTTTGATTTATTTTATTTTCTGTATGTACCTACGTGACGTTAGTACGTCATATAAATATGTTCGTCTTTACTGTCGGTAGATATTGAAATTACCAAGTGTTTGCTAGTTATAATCCGCACCTGGTTGGCATCGGTCCAGACTGAAGACACCTCAGCCATGCCTCGTCACTAATGGCCAATCAGGACCGCCATTACATGAGCCATTTTATACGGCATGCAATAAAACTAACATGTAGCTAGATTAATTCTTTATTCTATGTCCCGCGGGTTTTACTCCATACGTGATCGCCATACGAGATCCTAGGTTTGCACTACCTACCTAATATTTTGGTAGAGTCTAGACAAAAAAAAACAGCTCAAATTTGACACTGGCAGCACTACAATGCCCCCGGAGATAAAGAGAGAAAAAAAAACTTCTGTAGGGCAGTTTTTTGAATGTTTGAAAATGAAACCTAGATTATTTGCTACGAAATGTAGGAGAAATTATTGGTTTGTTTTATACCCTAATAGTTCAGTAAAATTGTCGTCCGAATGTATAATTAATTTTAAGATTTTATTCTATTCTAGAAAGAATACAATTCGACTTAATAGAGGAGGAAAACTAAACTAAGTTTAATATAGAGAAGTTCCTATCAACTCTTACTTCAGAAACCTTAAGAAATTCCATAGAAAATAAACCGTTCCATCAATTGGCAATGTTCAATCAGACATTACAAAGTTAGTCTGCAATTAATTAGCAATTGTAATGTTATAACAGGCTGGCCGGTCCTGGACGTGGACTATTTAGAAGCGCGCTCTCGGCGTGATACCATCTGACAGATTGCAGCAAAAACTGGACGATAATGTAATAGACGTTGCCTTTGTATGGACTTGGTAGGTAATCTGCACAGGGAATATATGGAGATAATAATCATTTTACTATTTTTATAAAGAGAAAATGATGATATTCCTTTTCATGCAAATGCGTTGTAAAATGGCATGCAGACAACTGTGGAATTTCCAAGCTGTCTATGTTTCAATGGAGCAGCCTTCTTTCTTTTTATTAGGCTACATTCGCATAGGAGGCTTGCTTAGTGCCTGGAGGCTAGCGATACACTTACCAAGCCACCTAACTAATACGAAAGGAATCGCGCCGAGCTAGTCACGTGCAGCGAAATAAACAAACAGGTTGGTTTTATGTCACTTGACTCGCTAGGTGTTTCGCTAGTCTCTAAGATATTATACGGACACAGTGTATAGTGTATAGTGGTACACAGTATATAGTGGTATAGATCATCTAGCCTTAGGCTGCGTCCGCATAGGCAGTAGGCTTGCTTAGCGCTTAGACACAAGCGAAGTCATCTAACTAAAACGGTGTTGCACCGAGCACTTGGTGCCTAGTCGCTTGGCTTGCATCGAAGTAAACAAACAGTTTGGTGTTATGTAACAGTTTGCTAGGTAAACAGGGCTGCTGCTAGCGACTGCTATCAGAGATTACTAACGAATGGACCAGTAAAACCGTTGGATAAACTCATTGGCTTTACCTCGATATTACCGCGAGATCGGATCTTACTCTGCTGAACTACAGCGTTGATAGTATATTGGCAGTTTTCTTGTTTTTAGACAGTTTAGTCAAACAAAGTAATACTCTTGAATTAAAATAAAAAGGTATAGCGCCTAGTGGCTTGTATCCAGATACACAGCTAGGCGCCATGCGCTCAGTGCGACTGAGCTCGAACTTTCTAGGACTCGCTAGCCTCTAGACTCTAGACGCTAAACCAGCTTCCTGCCTGTGCGTCTGCAGCCTTATAGGATTGACTGTAAGATACCATAATATACGCTTAAATAAGTAGGTTATAATAGCTTAAGTTCATAAAAAATGTCATATTAACTCACAGATATTTACTTGAACAAATATCGACTCCACATCTTACTTGGCTCCACATAAGGTGCAAAGCGGGCAAAAACACCACGTTTCGCCTACTACGTGGACAATTACATATCTACACTGCGCATACGTCGGCTCCGTTCGTAGAAACAAAATACACGGACTATTTGAAACAAATATCTGTAACTAGTTGAGCCCCGTGGTTGAACTGGCGTAAGTCCCGATCCCATGAGAATTTCGAAAAATCCTTTCTTAGACGATACCTATACATGACAAAGAATACAGCTTTTAAATTTAATGTCAACAGGAGCAGCAGTTTAGGCTCTGCTTTGATATATCCCTAGTTCAATTATTCAAGTCGTCAATCAGTCAGGCATTTGAATTTTATATTTACAAATTGTAATTTTCTTAAGAGATCTGTGATCTGGATTTCGGTATAAAACCGACATGTCCTAGGAGTCACCACGGTCCGAAGACGTGGAACATTCGCCAACCCGGAGTAGGCTCCCGTGGCGTCTTACTGCTTAATGTCTCTAAGAAAAAGCCCGGGTTCAACTGTGGTTCAAGTTTTCGTCGGGCGTTTTCTGTAGTTTCATAATTAGGCCATTGTACACTGTACACGATTTTAAGACGTCGGTTTCGTTCACCGTCAGTGCGAGGTTAAAAGCGCACATATTTTTTCTTAAATATTAAACATTTGTGCGTGTTTGGGATTCGAAATGAAAGTCGAATATTTATCTACCGCTAGACCAATACAAGACCCTCTAATGATAATGACAGTGTGGATTTACAATGAGAATCGAACCTAAAACCATCACACATCAGTAATCAATAATCAAATCAGCACAGTTGAAGTCTTCGTCAATATTTCACACATTTCCCACTAACTGTTTCTAAATTCCTTAGATTAATTTTCTCATAGGCATATTTGTTACTAAGTAAGCGGGCATAGACAAATACATCGCGCCTGCATTCCATGTAAGCATAGACAAGATAGCGTAGGTCCGCGGGTGAACCCGTGCGCATAACTTGTATACAACTTTGGTCAAATGAGACAGTTCCCTGAAGGAATATTTTTGCATCTATAATATTCCTTTGTGGAATTCGTTTTTATGCGATTTAAATTCAAGACTATTTTCAGTGTTAATTAGTTTTTAAATTTTTAAATTTTTTGGTCTCGTTTGAATAAAATAAGTCTAAAACCAAATAATTTAGACAGATGTCTTGTAATACGAAACAAGACGGTGGACGGTTGATTTCAAACTCGGCTCAGACGACCGAGTTTCATCAGTTCCAAAGTCAAATTGTTTACAAAAATTGGGAAAAATACACAACTTAAAAGGCCGTAACAAAATTGGAACTACCCACTATCTATGATTGGTAATCATAGATCATGCATCTATCTATGCTATCATGCAACTGTCCATAGCACTCTCGCACGTACGGTGTGGAGCTGTGGGGGCGCGCCGCAGATGTCGAAAGGGTGTTCTCTATGCAGAAACGAGCGATTCGTGCTATTATGGGCTTACCTAGGGATGAGTCGTGCAGATATCTTTTTAGGGAACTCAGCATCATGCCACTGCCTTGCGAGCTGATATATCAAATAGCTATGTTTACACGCAAGAACATTGACATGTTTAAGCCCAGAGGCACAGCCAGACCCCATCTTACTCTGCGTAGTGACAAGTTCGCCAGCCTCCTGGCCACGCCGAATCATAAACTGTGCAAGTCGGAGAGGTCAGTGTACATAATGGGTCCTTCAGTATACAACAGGTTGCCCGATATAATAAAGAACGATGCAACTACCACCAATGTATTTAAGTCGAGACTAAGAAAATGGCTCCTTGAATATTCTTTTTATTCAATTAATGAATTTTATGAAATGCCAATTATCGTATGATCAACTGTTATTTTTTTTGATTTTTTGATTTATTTATTTTTTTCTATTTTTGTATAAAATTATGTTGAGATTTATATAGATTGACCTAAATTTTAATTGAATAAATTAACTATAGTTTTTTACGAGTTAGTACTTAGTACATTACGTAAAATAATTTATAATCATAGTTTATTTGTATCATGACATGTAACTTATCTCGTTACCAATAAAATATCTGTATCTGTAATCTAAATTGAAAAAAATGATCTCATGGTAATTTAGTCATGGTAACAAAGTCAATGGTAATTTTGACGTCATTCTTTGACTTGTTGGGACTAGCAGCGGCTGTTATTTCATTTTTACGATAGACGTAACACTATAGGCAGCGATGCAGAGGATTTTTATATTTATTTCGTGTGAATGGAGCATGGAATATGTTTGAGACGTCATCTCTAGTTACTAGCATCTACATATCTCAATGGTTAAAACCTAAAAGTACTATAGGATGTTTATAAATCAGAATATCTAAATAGTGCCTACATTGATTTGATGAGGTTCTTTTTTATTTCTTATCATTCTTATCAATTAGCCAGTGTCATGTATTTTAATATATTATGCAAGTTATTTGCATCGAAACAGTCAAGTCGTCATAGTTAAAGTCAAGTCTAGGGAATCATTTGTAAACACGGCGGCCATTTACAAACAATCTTCACGGAGCCTTGGAGACAACACTAAGTCTATGTTTTGCACCGATTTTCACTTTCATTCCACTTGTACACCTTCACGAAACTAAATTGATGCAAATTGTTTAATTTCGGGGGCATATTAGCCCCCGAAATTAAACAATTTGCACGCACATGAACTAGGTTTCACAAAAATGAAAATTTAGCACCACATCTCCTCAACGAGTTCCCGCCAAGACTCCGATGAGGTTCTTAACCATTGACAGTTCGGAATTTAAATAGCAGTGAGCGATCGTCATTTGTAACTACCAAAGAGATTAAACTTTTATCTCTAGACACGAAATTGGGCTATTTTATACAAAAAAATATTCTCCTTCACACTTACTTTGGGTCTATTGTTATACTTTTTATTTTTCTTACCTTATTTTTGAGTGCTTGACCGAAAAAAACGTATTTTTTTCTTTTCTAATTTCTCTCAAGATAACCATCACAGAAGCTAACTATTTCGTTGTTAGCTATAGTCACAACAGAACACACTATTTATTTTTCAGCCTGGTCTATTTAGTACCACCGTTGGTAAGTCTTTGATAACCACACCATCTGCCAGGCCGGGGAGCCGCATCCGAAGCACGTACGTCGCACATTGGCACACAATCACAGTGACATTAGGTTCTTCCAGGAACGGCGACGGTCTAGGCTGTTCATTTGCGTAATAACACACTGGGTGTGAGATGCGACTAATTCACGACTCTAGCGACCAGACGATTCTGATTGCCGCTCCCTTTTCGTTGAGTCGTTTCTGAGAATTACGTTTTAGAACTGCTATTAAATTGTTGGTTGGGATTTCAATTGAGTATTGTTGCAATTCAGTGGTTAAGGTAACAATAATTACATAGGGGACCGACAAAATGCTACATATAATCCCTAATACATTAATCTATGAAATAATAAGAGTTACGCGATTAGAAATTTAAAAATGAGTTTAACTTCAGTGCAACATCCCGATTACAGTACAATAATTTTAACAATCATTTAAAATTTTGATAAGTAATTATTATTGGTTTATTTATTTTTATTTAAATTTACGTAAAAACTACTGAAACGGTTGCAATGAAATTTGGTATGCAGATAGCTGGAGATTTGGATAATCTATCACATGTTACATTTATCCTGATATTCTCCCGAGATCATAATGTATGCGTGTGAAACCGCGGTGCGCAGCTACAACTTTCATAAAGAACATAAACTCACAAAAACATTGCAAAGGAAATAAACAAAACACACAATCAAATTTAATTGTAAAATACTAACTTGGTACTTTCATTTGAATTTAAATTACTAACAATTATTCTGCATACCAACATGTACAGACAGACAGACGCAAACCTTTATATTAGTGAAACGTTGTGAAAACTAAGAGGGTTCCTCATTTCATTCTTGATGCCACCCGCACCCCAACCCCGCTACCTGTCGGATGTAATTATGTCCAAGAGGGTGTAATTGCATCTTGCGCCGGCAGAGCTCCGCAATACTTCGCATAAAGAAGAGGGGAGTGTGCGGCGCATATGCGCGCATTGCATCGCGTCGCACGCCCGCCGCATCCCCGGCCGCATCGACTAATTCAATCATCCTGTATTCCGTCAACGTACACTTTATTATAGGTACCTACATATTTTAATGGAGTTAAGTTGTTGAATTCCGTTCTACTATGTACGTTATACTTTTAAGCTTTCTGTATATTATTGTCTTACTTTTGATTCTGTGCTTTTAATGTAAACTGATTGTAATTGTTTTTGGTTGTGGAAATAAAGTATTAGTCTATGATAGATTGATAATCATACTCATACTCATTTATTAAGATCATAAAACATCACAAATCATTGTGATGTTTTATGATCTTAATATCATATAATAGTAATAATTATCTAATACATTATTTGGTCACGTCAATAGATAATAAAATAAAATAGGGAATAACATGTACCTACGCAACAAGTACCTTATCAAAAATAATCAACGAATAAAATAAAATGAGTAAAAATGGGCATTGCCAAAATTTACTATATACCACTAATCTATAGGAGTATTTCTAACAAAGACCTTCTTGTGATAGTTGTGTGTATTGTGTGTGTGTGTGTGTGTGTGATGTTACTCTTTCATGCAAAAACTACAGAACCGATTGCGATGAAACTTGGTACAAAAGACTATTTAGAATTGGTACTCTTTTTTATACCTATTTTTAGTTTTTTTGTAGTTTTTTTTTACATTGTTTTCAAGTTTTCAATATTATATAGGTATCCATCTAAATGGCAAACAAAATTTATTACATCTCGTAAAATGGAACAAACTCTGCTTATTATTCGGAGGTATTAAAGAATGTCTTTTTATTTCTTCTTTTCGTCGTAAATTAATTGTTTTGTCTTGAATAAGTTTGTGTTTAATTGAAATGAATAAATGGGATGAAATTAACGATATCAAAGAGTCATTCATTATGCAAATGCTATGCGGGTATCTCTGCTGGCTTCTTAATTACAATATTGTAGTCAAATAGCGGGTTTATGTATAGGAAATGTTTAATTTACTAGTTGATGTTTTCGTTGAATGTAAGCTTTGTTGTGGCTTCGAGCTTTACGTCCAGGTAAGCTCGCATCGAGCTTTCATAGCAACCGAACGTGCATAGCCCATTGTAAGCTTCCATTGTGAGCTTTCATTGGATAATTGCAGGTAAATCGACCATGTTTGAACTCTGGGAACCGACCGTTAAACAAAACAGTTGACTTGACAAACAATCGTAAGGTTACAAACATTAGGTAAGTACAGCTAACACTTTTTATTATGTCGCATCGCATACAAAAGAAAATTACAAATCGCACGTAAAAATATGAGTGCCATTTCGCATTAGCGATGTCCGAGCTTCGAAGCTGCGCATCGGACGCAGACGTACGAAGCTCGGGGAAAAAACTTTCACTGAACGTAGGTGTACGGTGCGAGTTACCTCTACGTACGTTGTGTATGGAGGATGGAGGATGGCAGGCGGCGTGGCGCGGGTGCGGCGGCGGCCGGGAGGGCAGTACGCCGGCGACACCCGACCGGTGCGCACGTGTCGCTTTTGTCCGCGTATACTTCGACAAACTTTCCGCGAGTGTAGTGCAGTGAGTGCCGGCGATGGCAGCCGCGAGCGCGCTGCTGCTGACAGCGGCGCTGTTCTGGACCTCCGCCAGCGCTGACCCCTGCTACGACGAGGGCCGTCCCAGACGATGCATCCCAGACTTCGTTAACGCTGCCTTCGGGGCCCCCGTGCTGGCGTCCAGCGTGTGCGGGGTCCGCGGTCCCGAGCGGCTGTGTGATCCACCACCGGAGCAGGGCGACGCATGTCGAGTGTGCGACGCGAGCCGGCCCGACCGCCGCCATCCCGCGTCCTACCTCACCGACCTGAACAACCCCAACGACCTCACCTGCTGGCGATCAGCTCCGCTGCCTCATGCTTCATACGATTCACCCCCCGACAATGTCTCCCTGACCCTCTCTCTCGGCAAGAAGTACGAGCTGACCTACGTCAGTCTACAGTTCTGCCCGAAGGCAGCTCGACCGGACTCCGTCGCGATATACAAAAGCGCCGACTACGGCCTCAACTGGCAACCGTTCCAGTTCTACTCGAGTCAATGTCGGCGCGTGTATGGGAGGCCAAACCGAGCTGCTGTCACTGCTGCCAACGAGCAAGAAGCTCGCTGTTCCGACAGGCTGGGGGGAGCAGCGGATGCCTCCGTCGGGGGTGGAAGACTCGCGTTTAGCACGCTAGAAGGCCGCCCGAGCGCCGCAAACTTTGATCAATCCCCTGTGTTGCAAGACTGGGTTACAGCGACTGATATACGCGTCGTTTTCAATCGTCTGCACATGGTAGTTGAAGGCGAGGATCCGGAAGGTGGTAGACAAGCGGCTCCAGGCACGCAGCACTATGCGGTCTCAGACTTTGCAGTGGGTGGACGCTGCAAGTGTAACGGACATGCTTCCCGCTGCCTTCCCGTGAAGGACAACGATACGGGAGCCACAGCTGGAGTTCCGCAGCTCACCTGCGACTGCAAGCATAACACTGCTGGACGCGACTGTGAGCGCTGCAAACCCTTCCACTTCGACCGACCTTGGGGACGAGCCACCGCTAAGGAAGCCAACGAATGCAAAGGTAAGAAAGCTTTCAAATTTACGGGATGATTTTGTAGAGCGAGCTGTGTCCGGGCCGGGATACGTTTGCATGAAGACTGCACGGACGCGGCACGGATGACGTACCTACAAAACAAAAGCTGTATACAAAAGTAGCATCTCCACGCCCCGGTCCGGACACGGCCGCCGGTTCTAATGATAATCATTGAACAAAGTTATTAATTACCGTTTTGATATCGCCTAATCGCTACGAGCTACGAAATGTGTCATTTCGTAGCTCGTAGCGATTAGGCGATTTACCGCCTTTTACAAATTAAAACACGCAAAGTTCGGAAGTCATCAAGGTATTAAACAAATTATTATTCCCCAATAATAAAGATACAGGATCTTCAATTAATTAGAAACAACCAATCAAAACATAATTACGGTCCAATATCCACATCAAGAGGCCCGAAAATGATCCAAAAACAAAATCAACAGCGTCGATCTAATCGACTAATTATCCGAACGACATTAAAACACTTCTAAAAGTAATTAAATATCGTCTAATTTGCATAGAATAATGAAATGAATGTTGATTAACATGGCCGTTGGAAGAGCGACGCATTTTTCATAAAATTTTAAAGTAAAATAGTAATAAATCATACTGTTGTCAGTGCGTCGGTAATTGATATGTGACATACGCTGGAGTACGAGGATTTATCTCTGTCGTAAAAGTAATTAAGTGATAGTACGTCGGGGCTGTAAATCAATTAACTTAAGTAGCGGTTACTGGTTGCATTACGAACGGGTACCCGTAAGTAGCGGGTCATGAGGGGCAATAAGGAGACGTATCATATCTCTTATATGATACGTGGTTCCGGGATGAGATTGTTAAATTAAAATAGCTACGGTAAATCGTTAGATTTACATTATATTTATCGATGGGCCGCGTAAGTCCCGATTCCGCCAGAATATGGGTATAAGAAGTGAACTATGTGTTAATCCAGATCTCCAGCTATCTATCTATACATACCAAGATTTATTTGGTTCAGTAGTTTTTGAGTGATTGAAACACAAACAATCAAACATCTACCCCCTTACTTATAAATTATGATTAACAGATGATTAAGTTATGTGACGTTTGTCTTAGTCTCTCAACTTTGAAATTTCATATCACAGTAAAAGACAAACGATACATAGTTTATGCAGCTGTTAACCAGCGTTTGTAAATGAGAACTTAAAATATACGTAGCTGGCGACCTGGAATAACACATAGGCTACTTTTACTAAACCGCGGGGCGCTGCTAGTCTTACTTCTTACTCTTACTAACATTATAAACGCGAAAGTTTGTATGTATGTGAGTTTGTTACTCTTTCACTCAAAAACTACTAAACCGATTGCGATGAAACTTGGAAGGAATGGGTAGCTGGAGACCTGGAATAACACATAGGCTACATTTTATTCTGATAATCCCGCGGGAACGGGACTTACGCGGGTGAAACCGCGGGGCGCAGATAGTATATTATAAATTAAAGCTAAGTACATTAGAATATTTAGATATAGCCCTATAGTATAGCTACAAATTTGTCTTACTTATTGATGACTATAGCTGCTCACCGCGGTTTCACCCGCGGAAGTGAAAAATGCGTTATAACAGGCGCGGGCCGCCGAGCGGTTCTCGAGCGGTTGCACTTTTTCGTTCATTACTCTGGTTCTATTAATTGGATTTCGATGCAAATTATACCACGAAGTTCCTCGAAAATAGAACTATCTAATATTGAAAACCAGATTTCAATCGGATTAGTAGTTTTCAATTGTACAAGGAACAGACAGGTAAACAAAGAAACAGACAGACAGACATGAATTTTAAAAATTATATAATTGTGTTCTACTAGTTTTCCTAAGTTAAAAAAAGTCCTAAGTTAGTTCCAAAGTTATTTTTTTAATTTACTTCTAAGTACAGACTTTTTGCCCTCTCTTCCTTTATTATAAGTATATATTATTATATAGATTGAAGTACCTACCATAAACCTCGACTATACACTAAAAGTAGGTTATGTTAAGATCAGGTTATAAACTTTACCTATCATTTATTTAAACCGAAGACGCAGGTACCATCAAATTGAGTACAATTAACTTAATAAACTCTAACAACAACCGAATTGAGTCTGAACTTAAACTAATCTCATTACATTATCAAATAGCGGCTATAACTCGAGACGATTGTTAAGTAAATTAAGTTACGGTCTATTGTATTCTTTAGTTAAGTTCAAATTCAACATCGAAGAGCTTTTAAGAT
Organism: Idaea dimidiata; assembly: GCA_949358125.1. Taxonomy (NCBI): domain Eukaryota; kingdom Metazoa; phylum Arthropoda; class Insecta; order Lepidoptera; family Geometridae; genus Idaea; species Idaea dimidiata. Next base: position 872,676 of record OX442334.1, read on the forward strand.
AAGTAACATGAATTAAGCACAGGACCGACACACGGGAGAGGTCTGGGAGCGGCCTTATGAAGCATAATTATGTCGCTTAGAAACCATTACCTATGGCACCAGAAGGAAAATAGTTGTAAATAAGCCACTTAAATTCAATGATATCTACTTTTGAACTCTTAGCATTGTCATTTCATTTTTATGATTTGCGTATATTGTCAATGCTGCACCCAACTTTCGCCTCTATCAATTCTTCTTTCAAAGGTTGCCTAGAAGAGATCGCTTGAAGCTATAAGCGACCGCCCATTCTACAAATCTAGTGTTGGGGACTAGATCAGTCTATGACTGATCCCCGACGGAACTCCTCAGAGTGGCCTGTTGGGGACAACGGACCCCGCATGGTAGACTGCGGATGGCCATCAGTGGGAACGCTATATGTTATACTAGCTGCGCCCCGCAGTTTCACCCGCTAAGTCCCGTTCTCGCGGGATTATCGGGATAACAAGTAGCCTATGTGTTAATCCAGGTCCCCATCTACCTATATTCCAAGTTTCATTGCAATCGGTTCAGTAGTTTTTGCGTAAAAGAGTAACAACCTCACATACATACAAACTTTCGCGTTTATAATATTAGTAAGAAGTAAGATAAATAGCTTTCAGTTTGTGGCTTCTATACCATAGTTATAATAATTAGGTACTTTAAGTTTATTTTTATAAATGTCACGTGCATATTTTTTTTCGCGGGTAAAACCATGGGGCGCAAATATAGGAATAAAAAACTTGAAATCGCACATTTGTATTTGAAGTAAGTAGGTAGGTATAAAAGATCCTCATGAATAAAATAACACTTCAACCGCTTGGTAGTCTGAAGTCGGGACGTTTTAACAACCTCCAAGGACGTTTCGGGACCTTTTTATATCTATACCTATCCCGGAAGGGACAACTGCCAAAGTATACCAAACGCTAAATAATATTTAGTACCTATCTATTTTTACTTTTTTACGTGCTAGAGTGAAAAATTTTAAGGGATTACTTACGACTCTAAGTTAAAAAAAAAACATCAAAAACGTTTTATCCGTTTTGGAGCTACAATGCCACAGACAGATACACAAACACCTCAAACTTATAATATACTAAATATCTGGATCAAAAGTAGCCTATGTTACTCTTTGATAAAGTACCTAGTTTTTTTTGGTAAATGTTTTTTTTGGTAAAATTAAAATCAGTTCAGTATTTTCATAGCCCATTCATACAATAAAACAAATAAATTATCTTTAAAATATTAATATATGAGTATAAACACCCTCTTTTCCTTCGGGAGTTAATAATACCAAAGTGTTTACTTGTTCTATAATTATTCTAGAAAAACCTTTACTTGCAGTTATTATCTCCGAAGGAAACGTCTTAACATTGATAGGTTTGGAGATGGATTGGAGTTAGGAATGACTTTTTTATATAGAAATATAAAAAAATTATGATTTTCCTTGATGAAAATAGATGTGGAATAAAAGAGAAGATATCTTAACCCATACTTGTCTTATACTTTATTTATGTTATTTTTTTCAATAAAAGGTAGAAAGTTGAATTCCCACTTATTTTTAACCCGTGGTAAATTGCTATAAGTTCAAGATTTCTGTGGCAACATAGCTTACAAAAGGACGATTTTTAAATAGTTTTAATTTGACGATTGCTTTAGTGCTGTACGCAAAGAACTGTCTGTGACGCATAAGGTTGAAGGTTCCATTTCCGGATATACAAGAAACATCTATTTATGCAATGTATAAAGATATGATTGTTCCAATGTATTGTATTTGTTTGTCGGGCTGGTTTCCGCAAGTCGACGTCTGAGCTGAGCATATTTTGCGTCAAAATTGTTCCAATGTACCTCTAACTAGAACGTATCGAAGTGAAATTAAAATAATAAATACTAGGCTTCTACATGGGAACTACACAGTCTACACAAAACTACATACCAAATACGTTTTATAAATTACACAATTATAATATTAAACATAGAAACACTCAGAACCAGAAATAAACATTTATGGGCAGCATAAATACTTTTCCTCGGCAGGATCCAAACCCGCAACCCTTCGGCGTTTCAGCCAGGGGTGACCCACGCACCACAGAGGCCGTCACCACTGAAGTTTACCTTAAAAACATCTAAGTGGCATTTTATCCTATAATTTAGATTTTTTTGCTATAATCCTTAATGAGCAATCTGCCTCCCTCGAACCCAAAGCAGTAAAAGTTAATAACGCATATTTACACTTAAATAGGTGTAATTTGCGACTTGTTAGCTATAAACTATTATGGTCTCTGTGGCTATAATAACGTTTTTTGCTTGTATTTTGACCAATATTCCGGTCCTGTAGTTAATGAACAGATATTTTGAGCTTGTGATTCAAAACTAACTAACGAATCGAATTAACTATTTTATCTATTGAAGTAATTATTTTTGTGAAAGGGTTATATTTTATTTATTTTATTTTATTTTATTTAATAAAGCTCACATAGCAGGTTACAATTCTTTTTAACACTAGAGTACGCTATTACAAAATTTTGTTCTAAATTATAACCCTATACTGTGAACATAGCAAGATTAATGTTGCAAGCATCTAAAGAAAAATTACCCTAGTAACAAATTATTACTAAAGTTAATAAGCTAGTTAAATTATATTAAATTTTTAACAAGTTTGAACACACAACTAGTTATAGTTGATTTGATTTGTGGTGTATCTCACCTAGTGTTAGAGTCGTCAGGTCGCCGATTGATTCTAAAACGGTACGTTTTGGGAAGAAAATAGAGCAATTATTTGAAAAGATATTATGACCACGACCAAACAGGAGATAAATTAAGGTATTTGTAAATAGCGGTGTTTCTACTCATTACTGGTGTTTTTGGATTCGTTAGTATCTTTAGAAACAAAATATGCTTTTTAGTCCGATTTTCTAAGTCCGTAGCGGGACTTGAACTCACAACTTCCGGAGTCCGGAGGGTTGAATTAAAAAAAATACGGATTTTAGTTTTTCCCTGAAGTGAAGGTAAGACTTAAACATAAAAATTCTCTTCTTACTATTTGTTAATAGCAAAACTCTTAGCGTATTCCCTATGAGATGTGTATACGTAGTACATATACGTGTATTTCGTAGACGTAGCAGAGGTATATGATGTATTACTTAGTACCTATATAGATGATTATATCGCAGGTGTGCGTTGATGTCTTTTTATAGAGTCACCTTGATTTAGATGATTCTTTCACATGTTTGTGTACACAGATGTGTTTTTGTGTATTTATAAATTAAAAGTATTCCTACGTAGATAGAAGTAAGAGACGATAATGGGGGACTGGCCTACGGCTATATGCGCAATGATAAGTCGCAGTGGGGCTGGAGACGCTTCACTCAGACTCACGTAGAGTCGCGGAATGTGTGACGATCGCCTGGTATTTCTTCGAACTTTTATTATTACTAGCTGTGTCCCGCGGTTTCACCCACGTAAGTCCCGATCCCGCGTGAATATCAGAACGTGTTATACATTTAACCTTCCCATTGAATCACTCTAACTACTAAAAAAACCTCATTAAAATCGGTTGCGTAGTTTTAATGATCTAAGCAAACAAAGACATTTAGACAGCGGGAAGCGACTTTGTTTTATACTTTGTAGAGATAAAGATTAAGAAACAAAATTTAATTAATATTTCTTTTTGTTTTTATTGCTCAGGGCAATTTAAACTTAGAAATATTTTTAGCAACGAAATATATTTCCAAAAAATCCCCCTGACAGGATTGGAACCTGCGTCCTTTCACTAACCAGGCAACTGCCTGGCGAAAAGACGCAGGTTCGAATATTGTCATGGGGAATATTCCTAAGATTTAATTGTTTATTTATGATGAACAGACTCCGAAACGGTTTCTGGCCTGAAATAAATATTCATTCATTCATTCATTCAAACTGCTGGTTCAGCATTTCAAAAATTTTTCAACAACTTATACCTACATTATCGATGAGTAACATACCTAGGTTACTTTTTATCCCGATATCCCGCGGGATTAGGACTTACGCGAGTAAAACTGCGGGACACAACTAGTTACCCTCTTATAGATACAGCTAGTGAGGTATATCGAACTCCTACTTATGTTTCAGTCTATAAATCGAAGAATAATAGTCACTATAATTATGTGGCATTATCCTCTCTTCACGTAATTACGAAACCCACAGAAGAAGCTCGCGCTGTAATAGCCGGGCCACAGATTAGATAACATTCACTACGGGCATGCGCCCACGCACCTCGACAACTATGATTTGTGGCTTTGTAACTAAACCGAACTATCTCTGAATTATCATAAATTTACAAACATTTGAGAACGATTCAAGGATACCTTTTTATTATTAAATTAACATTATAAGGTGAAGCTTTTTTTAGGATGATTTGTTACAGGTGCTTTTTATATATTTTGGGTAAACTTTTGTTTAATATTTCAGCAGATCCCACTTAAAATGCAATGTTAAGATGTTTGTGTTCCAATCACGCAAAAACTAATAAACCTACACTAAATTGGAACTTAGAACTTAGGACGCTTCAAAACGAGCATGTGAAAATATTTAACTGAATAAAAGTAGAAATATTTTTTACAAGGAGATGCAAAAAATTCGCTGTTACAGGATCCTGTCAAATTTTTGATAATGCATCTCCTTGTAAATAATATTTCTAGTTAAATGCCTTGAGCAAAAACTATTTTGACTTTAATTTTGGTTTGTTCAATCCTGAGCAGATCTATAAGGCATCATGCCATGTCTTTTCAAATCCCTTGCCTCTGCGATTATTTTGTAAGCGACCTCCCTAACAGTAATGTCAACATGTCGGCTGTAAAATTTCCAAATCTTTGTCATAAAATTTCGATATGAATATCAAAATGGCAATTAAATTATTAAGTAAGGTGCCGTGCGAAGTCGTTTCGTCGAAAGCTTTTCCGAATTTTATGTTATACGGTGTCTGACGTAATTACTAGAGATTCACTGTTATTTCTACCAATAAATCTATCAAGAATGACGTACCTATATTTATAGTACTAATCATAAAAAGATGCAAAGATTGGGTGTTTGTAATCGCTAATCTATGGAATTATACTAACTGAATTAATTTTCATAAATCGCGTTAGTATTATAGAGCTATATTATCTATCTCTAATTACAAGCCTATTTTTGGCGACCAAAAACATTACACCACCATAATTAAAAAATGCATAATTCTTACAAATCAAAGGTCAGGTACCTACAAACTATTTCCTATTAATATTCTTAGAATTTTAATTTTACAATCGGTATACATTGCACTTATGATTTTTAAGGAATAAGAAACGAGCCTACGAAGTTGTAAAAATGACAAACGCATTGGAGACCGAAAGTCACAACTAGTATCCAAACATAAATCTAAAAAACTTCACGGTACTAAAGAGCTACCTCATAAATTAAAACAATTACCGTTCATAATTCGTTCAACTACGCCAATAACAAAATGTCATCCGAAACTAAATCGACCCAATTCCAGCAACAAATATAAATCAATTATGCATTCACTCTCATGGTTATACTGTTAAATTGATTCTCAGGTACTTACGCCAGCAAATGGACCAAAAAAAATCACTGGCAACGCAATAAAACCAGATAACAGTGTATATTACACGATCTTGAGGTAATTTCATTGACATATATCTTGATTTAAGACTGAATTTTGTGGTAATAGAAAAGTGTATCGTCCAGTATAAATAGGCCTCGAAAATATATCAGAATTATTACGTTAGAAAGGTCAACTATTCTATAGATATGATTGTTGGAAGTAATAAAAACCTGTGCGTAGTTATTTGTGTGTGTGTATCAGAAATGGTCACCTGCTACGGATTACAATTCCTCTGTTATTAATGGCGAAATTTATGTTCGAACACAGCTGCAGTTTTAGATATTTTACTTCCGGGAATTTGAATTGTGTTGATTATGTTGTTTGTGTGTTTGAAATTTTGAAATGCCGAGTTTTCTCGCTTCAGATTACTTGCTTAATTTAGAATGAGATTAATTTACAATATTTTAGTCAATATTTTACTTGTTCCCGGCTATTATCGAACCCGCAACCTTTTGCGGCTCAGATACAGTTGTCAGAAACAAAACATGGTCAAGCTGAAACGGCTTTAGGCCACATTTATTAATAGCCTTATTTAAAACATATTGTTTACTTAGGTCGCTTAGGCTTAACGCCAGGAAATGTTGTAAAACACACTACTTTTCCGTACTTGTACTATTAAGAATACATAATACTTATTACAAGTTACCCACTTTGTTTTACTTTTTTAAGTTTATTCATAGAAAGTAGGTACAAACAAAACTTAGTCTAACATGCATAACAGATCAGTAACTAAAAAGCGAAAATTATGTTTTGTTTAACATGGTTATTTTCACTACTAAAATTACTTATTAACGGGGTGTTTACCATGTTTAATAATTTATTCGCGGAGCTATAGTCCCACTATAGTCCCCACACTAGAAGACCCTGTGTTGTGGGCGACTAGTTTCTTCCTCTTGTGTATATTATAACAACAAACAAGTGAAGTAAATTTAGGTAAATCATTACAAAACATTAAAATTATGATTCGTAGAAAGTAGATACGGCCTACAAATAGAAATTGATATCTAATTTAATTCGTCACTAGTACAAACCTAAAAATAATAAGAACAGTAGGTATAGCAGCGCCCCGCGGTTTCACCGGCCTAAGTCCCAATGCCGCGGGATAATCGGTATCCCATATCATTACCATCACTTAAACTAAGTATGCCAATTTTAATCCAAATCGGTCGCAACGTTTGACCGAAAAGATGGAACAAACAAACTTTAGAAGTTATAATTAGTTTAGATTTTTATAGCTGAGACATACCTGAGAATTTTTGTCAACTGGCAACTTTCTCGGCCTTATCGTAAACTAAAAATTCACAAAGTTTTACCCATTTTGACCATTAAAATTCCTCGTCCCCTACTCACGTTTGGGACCACCAAAAAACCTGAACTCCGAGTAGGATGTCCATAAATTACCATTGAAATCAGGAAGCTGTCTGTCCTGCCCACATTATGATAGAGACGTTGACAAAAACTAGATAACGTGGATACCCTGAATCAGGGATCTGTCAGGGTTGTCCATATTTTTAATGGGATATTATTTCGAATTTGGGTTATTCTTTTATTTACGTAAGAAGTGCTATATTATGAGCAAATTCAGTTGCGGAAACGATTACAAAATTATTATATTAAATACCTACTACTAACAATACTTTTTTTAAGCTTTTGACCACATAGCAAATTATTGCAAACGCTTGTTGATCATTAAAAAAATGTTAAGCAAAAATTAGGGATGTTTTCACAGAAATGAGGAAAATGATGCACAATTTTTGATAATTTATTAATTAAATTGGATAGGTCATTTCAACATTAAAAAAAACCACAAACCTACTAAGCCTTTTAAAGTTTTTTATATTGTTTTATGTTTTGTAACTGTACTCCTTTAATTTGTGTAATCATCACTCTGAAACGTTTATTTCTTTTTTTTATATTATTATTAATTTGTTGATTTCGAGCTAAGCAACGACGTCGAATTGCACTTAAAGCATTTTAAGAAATGTAAAAGGGGTAGGTACGAAAAAATAACCATATTTTTCTATGACTGAAATAGCACAATTTATATACTTGTTAGAGTATATTGGCTATATTTTTGTCTAACTATAAATAAATTATAGTAGATACCTACCGTATGGGAGCAACCCTAACCGTGTTTGTGGTACAGCGTGTGGTCACAGTATAGTTATCGACGGACTTAGACGTTTGGTTTGTCCTTCGAATGTCTTACTGCGAGTATACTGTATGTCAGTACCACAGATGAATAGTCATAATAACAAGACCGTATAGGGCAGGGCCGGCTATCTTCCTTAGTGGCTGTACTGGGACGTATCGGAAGACGGACATGTCAGCATGATATGATAAAGGCTACGGGGATAGGTTTGCATTTGATATCATTTTCCGTGATGAGAAGCGATGAGGAGGTCGACGCATTGTGACAAAGCACCAGGCGGATTGCCCATATTGCCCACATTGCTCAGTTCTCGTTTTTATTTCTGATAGCAATCTTTACTCCAAGTTAGAAGCCTTAGGGCGACCTGAAAACTCTAACTCTAGGTGAGCTACACCGATCTACTAAATATTGTCTAACAGCCTAATACATAAACGCCATTGCAAATTATGAGGGCTACTTAAATAAGTTAGGAGTGCTTAATTGTCTAAGTAGTATTAAAATTTCTGGTTTCAGTTTTTAGCCGCTAAATAATCGATTTACCTAGTTTGTTTTGAGGTAACAAACATACTTACCTTCACATTTACCTACCTATTTATTAGTAGTATAAAAATAACCCTAGACTAGTGAACAGTCATTTAAATAGTTCGGACTCGAGTCATTGACTCTTGTACCTACAGTGACGTCCAGACGGGCAGTGTTTACCTACTAACAAGAGACACACGTTGACTTGGCAGGCGACCAACTACAGATGTCTAGCTTGTATAACTATCATCGGGGTTTAGAATAGTTTGAGAAAAAAGTATAGTAGAGATATGTGATTAAGTCGATCGATTGAATGATTGATGAGTAGTTTTTTAGGGTTCCGTACTCGAAGGGTAAAAACGGGACCATTTAGTAAGATCAAAAAAGAAAAAAAAAGGTAAGTACACGTAAGTAAACATTTCGGAAACATATGTACCTAATTAATGACTCCGCTGTCCGTCTATCTGTCTATCCAGGCCGTGTTAGGAAAACAGTTGAAAATTTCGCGGATGATGTATTTCTGTTGCCGCTATTAAACAACAAAACCAAAAAACAAACAGAATAAATAAATATAAATAAATAAATAAATCCTGTGACGAACACATAGCGCCATCTAGCCCCGTGGTAAGCTGCTAAGCTTGTGTTACGGTGGCTAGACAACGGATATACTACTTATATTTATTTTTCTTTTGTAAATACATACATATTATACATAGAAATACTCCCAGACCAGATACAAATATTTATTTTTAAGCATAAATAATTGCACCCAGCGGGAATCGAACCCGCAACCTTCTGTATTGCAGCCAAGCGTTCGCCCGGCGCGCGACAGAGGTCGTCCTCGGAGAATAAGAATAAGTCGGAGAATAAGTAGGGCAACAAACATCAAGTCTAACTGGCATTTGGCTGGATTTATTATTAACTGGCTGTACCCGGTTCCACCCGGGTAAGGCCCGTTTCCGTGGGAATTTCAGGATAAACAGCTTATGTGTTATTCCCGGTATCAAGCTACCTATATTCCAAGTGTCATCGCAATCGGTTCAGTAGTTTTAGCGTGAAAGAGTAACAAAGTCACATACGTACATTCATACATACAAACTTTCGCTTTATAATATTAGTAAGTTTGTCATATCCATCGAGTCTTGTTGTGTCATTAAAACGAGTGTAGCCGCGACGTACTGCTAGTCAATTGAATAAAAGTAAACCTATACATAAAATGAAATAGCTATGATTTCGAACATTTTTATGAAAAGAAAGATTTATGATTAAGAAAAAAAACAAGTATTGAAAAGCGAATTGAGAAATCCCGGGTAAGTCATTCATAACTCATTTCTGTCAATTGGAATTTGTTCACAAAGACGTCTCTGTGTTGCCAGTTCTTAAATAAAACTCTAACCTGTATTAGCATGAAAATAAGAGTTAAATTCCTTTACAAGAGTAACAACTGTTGTTACTTAGTAATTACTTTTAAGTGTCATTGTAATTGATGTTTACGTCAAAGTTAAAACGCCTATGTTATTTACAGATTGCAATTTTATGGTGGGTGGTATTTAAAAGATTATTTTTTAATTACTTCTGGGCTGTGCGAAAGTAGATAATTTGTTTAGTTGTAGTCAGTGAGAATTTCAATGAGCGAAAGCTTAACAAAAGCTCTAAGAGGAGCCCTGTGCGATAAATGAACTGGCTGACAAAAAAATTGCAAAACAGCATATACTGAAACGCCATTTAAAATTTGAGGGCTTAAAAAACAGCAGTTACTAAATGCAAAATTTTCTTCACACACCTACTGCTCTACAAAGTTACTTTATTTGACCAATAAGGTCAACGTAAAGCGAGTCTTTATTCCCTAGGTGCATAAAGTGCTTATTATAACCCTAGGGCATAAAGTAATTTAAATTTAGAACTAAGGTTTTTTTTTTATCTTGGGCGTTTGAATCCCACGCTTCACGCAGGACTCTAGGTACATAACTCTAAGTTTTTAACACCCTCGCTGCGCTCGGGAATTAACTCTCTAGAGTCCTTCGTACGCTTTGGATTCAATATGACGCCCGCTATATATAACAAGGCTTTAGTACCTCGGTGCATAAACTACTATTAAATAGCCCTTGTATTCGGCGTTTTTGAAAAATATATGCATTTCAAAAACTAATGCAATTTATTTATAACCGAAAACTGAAGGATCAGCAAGTTCTCAATTCGCCGTTTGAGAACGTTAGTTTATTCCATTTCTGTCAAAGGACGGTAAAAAATACCACAGGAATTTATGAAATTAAGCGCTTTAGCCACGAAAATTGTGTCAAAGGCAAAAGCTTCGAGGTAACAAAGCATGTTTAAGTTAGACCTGGCTGTGGATACATAGTAGGTAGGTAGGTATATAGTACAGGTTGGTCACTTCACTCGCTTGCCGCGAGGTTTCGTGTTCCAGTTTCTGAACGAAAATTAACTAATTAACTTAGGACTCACCGTTGGACTGTACGTAAGTGGACTTTTAGATAAATATTAAAATTTAAATAGTTTTTTGTTGTTTAAAAAATGCTTTTTGTTCCGAAATACAATATTCCCTGCAGATAGTAAGTACCTACTTAGACAGTAAGGATGTTAGTTGGCACTTTACTCCAATTAATTGGCCCATTTCCCTACAAAAACTCGATTTTTTCTAGTACATGATATTTGCAATATAATTAATATCATTTATTTATTTAACACGACTCATTAATTGGATAGATGACTGGCCGCTAATATTAAAGAAATAAAAAAGAAATCGAATTGACGGTTGTTTTATGATTGAAAATTGACTGTGATGATATTAAAACGATGTTGAAATGAAATTTTTGATACGGGCTCCGGTTGCATTCAATTCTAGCACTAGTTTACCTAGTTATTAGTGCGCCACGGCAATATTTAATTAAGCATGTTAACTCTAATATTAATATTTATTTATACATAGTTTAAATCTACCTGTTACAACTTACCTACCTTAAAACCAAACAGTTAGATACTCTGTGGACCATAAAAACATATCGTTAAAGATCGTAGACACATTCGTCAGGGAAAACGTTTACTTTCATCTCATCACTAACAACCATAGCAGAAACCTATGTGTTATAATATCCATGAATATCCACACTAATATTATAGATCAGAAAGTTTGTTTGTAGGTATATTTGTTTGTCGTTGAACACCGCAATACCACGACAAGCAAATAAACAAACTTTCTGGTTTATAATATTCGTTTGAAAATTCATGGATATTATAAATTTATAACACATAGGTACTGCTATGGTTGCTCACGGTCAAACGGATTGCCCGATTTGAATGAAAATTTGCATAGAGATAGTTTAAATGATAAAGAATAACATGGCATTTTTATCCCGATATTCCCGCGGGATCGGGACTTACGCGGATAAAGCTGCGGGACGCAGCTTGTTATTCCAGATAATTTCTGTTCGTTCATGCTATTTGACTTGGTTAAACTTGCCGTTAGGTTTCAGCGAACCCCGATGTGTTATGATGTGTAATCTAAGTCGTAGCGCCAAGCGTACAAGTCCGTGTTCCGATACATTGGCCGGTGCAGCGAATAAAGTTAATGTCTGGTTAAAGTTAATGTTAAAGTTAAAGACTGGTAAGATCTTGCTTCAGTGTCGTCTTTCCTCTTTTACAAGAACGTGGTACATCTTATTCATTCATTCATACAGTTATAATTTTAACTCCAAATTCTATAGTAAAACACTTTATTTTCCGGGTTTGATCGCGTTATATTCATGATTTCAAATTACAAATTCCAAATTTCCAAATTCTATATTTACGGAGACAGAAATCTACAAATTATCAACTTACTGGTAAATTTTTACAAAACAAGTGTAAGCAATGTAAAGTTCCCAACCTAGCTCTGACTAATATATTGCTTAGTTAGAGAATGAATTAGTTACTTAGCTTTCTTAGGCAACAGCTGTAAAGTCTAGATTTTATCTGTGTATTACTCAAGGCACTACGACACTACTTAATGTAGTAACTGTGGTAGGTATGTAGTGTACGTACATATCTACTTATGTATTTTAATTTTAAACCAACTTCTAAAAAGGTTCATATTGTCTCGCGACTTATTAATTGCATTGCACCCAAGTAAAAATACTTGAGTCTGATAGACGTAAAATATATAGCAATGAGATAAATCCTCTGATAACTTATTTACACAGTCTACCGTTAATCGTCGTTTTGTAATAAGGGGGACTAAGTTAGATTTGTCAACAAAATATTTATTAGAATACTAGAATTTTAAGATCAAAAGGAGCCCATGTCCTTATTCAAGATTCCACTTATTTCTGACTATACTAAAAATGATCAAAATCGACCGTGACAACGTATAGCCAGAAAGAATTAGTGCTTTTCGCATTTACAATATTAGTAAAAACTATCGTTTACGATTAACCTCCGTTTTGTTATAAGGGGCGTAAGTCCAAGTTCAAATTGCAAACAAAATATTTATTAGGACATTATAGTGTTAAACTTTCTTAGTCCTAGACTAAAACAAGCCAAGCATCATACCTGCGTAGGACCATAAAACTGGCTTCACACAGGTTTAATACCTTCCCTGGACATAAACCTGCAGGAAGCTCTAAACTTCGTCGCTATTATTAACATTTTAAAGTTTAAACTCACATTTGTTTAAAATAAACGATAGATACTTTCGTTTCGTATATCGTAAAGCAGTCGTTGTATTCATAACTGAGGTTATTCTAAGGAATGTAGGGTTGCCACGTAGAGTATTCTTATGAAATTACATAAAATAGGTGGGTATTGTTTTTAACATATTTTTTCTAAAAAAATTAAAGCTTTAGAAGGCTTATACATAATATTCTCAAGTAGCTCAGAAGGAATCAAAAGCAACTATTCAAAATTCGCTATGTTTTGATATTTAGGTAGATAAGATATGTGTTCAATATTTCATTAATAAGTATTGCAATTTATAAAAATTAACGCTTCATAATATGTTTAATGATAATGTATCAAGTTTATTACGAATTTATTAGTTTTTTTTTAAAGTCAAAACCCATCTAATTTTGTTATCTAGTATATTACCAAACCAAATAATATTAAAAATAACAAATAAGTATTAGATAACTTTAAAAGTAGGTTTTGAACTTTAATGTGTTCAACCCTAAACCCTAGTCACAGTACCACAAGTTAACACAAGATTTATGAACCGTTTTGTAACTCTGTATTTTTCGACGCCCGCGCTGCTTCGACGTCCTACCAGCCTACCATTCTGTTCATTAAGTAATTGCTTGCTGTAATTAGTGGATCTTTGTTAAGTGAGACAAGTCTCTAGTAAGTTACTTCTTAAGTTAGTTAAGTTGCTGAATGGTAGATTGATGGTTTCTATAGATGATTTGATCGGGTTGGTTTCGGATGATTATTGATGTTGTAAAGTTGTAAATGACTGGCTTTTCTATTGACTTTTGGGTATGGGATTGAGGGATCAGGACTCAAGATATTATGCTAACACTATATATTATTATCAAGTAGCAGTTACAATTATTATGAACTATTATAATAGATATTTTCGCACAAGTAGTATACCTAAAGCACTTATAGAAAGTAGGTAAGTTTCCCAAACATAATTATAGCTTAATATACCTATTCATAAAGGAGAAAACTATCACCGTCCGTCCGTACAAAACGATGTAACTTTACTCATTACGGACATAAAAAATAACGATATTGTTCGTCCAATTAGCACTTGCCACACTTAACGATCTGTTTAACGGCGCTACAGCCGGTGACGAGTGATGAAACTAGTTTTATATGTCAGATATTAACATTGAGAATACCTAAATGGGCTATATACTCTCATATTGTAAGGTACTAACTAATAATAGAAAGTTATAGTTAGTAATAGTTAGGTAGGAATAGTAATAGTTTATTATAATTATTTTGGTTTTTGTTTAGTTTAAATTTAGTTTTTTTATAATTACTTCTATGGTTTTCGCGATTTTGCATAATAAAAGTAAAACACTTTATTTATTGCCAACTTTACGGCGAAAGCTCGGTTCGTTTAAAACCATGAATAAAAACGCGATTAAACCCGATGAATAAAGTGTTTTGTTAGTTTTTGTTTTTTCTTTACTTTTAAGGCTTTCAGTTAATTGATTGTGTATGAAATAAATAAAATACCGTTTAGTGAAATAAAGGACTGTTCGAATTATCTAAATTTAATAATAGAAAGAGAAAAGATTTGATTGTTTGTTGGCTCCAAAACTCCTAGACCAATTTCATTTTTTTTTCTCCAATTAAAGGCCATAATATCAAGGAGAAACTTAGGCTACTTTTGATCCCGATATTCCCATTACATCGGGACTTACGCGGGTGAAACTGCTAGTGTCAGATATTAACATTGAGAATGTATGAGCCCACTCTCGTAAGTATCCTATATGGGCGCAGTTAAAATGCATCATAAAGTTTGGCTTTTCGCCAAAATTAGTTCGGAACACCTATATCTGCAGACTACTGACCTATTCGGTAAGATTCTGTTTGAATTGGTAGGTATCCGATTGTTATGTTTGGCCTACTTTTTGGGGTTTTTGCGTGGGATCCAGTTTCTTTGAAAATAATGGCATCCAATATCTAAACCTAATTAGTTAGGACCTAAGTATATGTTTTGTAATAGTAAGTCACGCACGTTATTTAAGTATTTTTTCTCGGTCTTAAACCGATTATAGTCATTTGCAAATTGGCCAGTGTCAAGTATTTTATAATATTTGCTAGTTATTTTTGCAGATTGCAGACAAAAACTGTCAAGTTGAGGTCAAGGTTTTAAGTTTTAAGTCGAGGGAGTAATAGTGAAATGGACACTATTATTATAACACTTTTACAATAACTCTTCCCATGGTTTGGAAGCAACAAAATTCTATCTTCCAAAGTAAAAGCAATACATATCTTGTGATTCCTTAAATTTTGGTTTAAAATACACAAAATAAAATTACATTTCAGTAATTCCATTCTATAACGGTTCCATTTTCTTTTCTACAGATGTTATTGAGTATATCCGGCTAATAATGACACCCTGTATTGACCCCATTTGCAACAATAACAATACAAAATGGACGACGCCCAACTGTCAAATGCATTCGAATTTTGAATTTGCACGATTCCATTCATTCCGCGGTATTGCCACATTGTCCCGTTTTACACAAAATTGGGGAAGTCAGCCGTAAATACGGCAGATAATTTGATGTATGAATAGAGTTAATTACGACGTTTATTTATTGTATCCATTTCGTTGTGCGAGGGTTGGTCCCGCCCCCGTTTTTATTACCAATATGAGCCCCAAAACCTGCCCGTTTTACACTAGGGTGCGTACTGCGTACTGCCTGAATTATTACCTTTGCAGATTTTGTGCTTGTGAAAAAAAAACGTACAAAGGATACCAGCCAAAAGGTTGAATTTTATTGACGTTACCCGAAATTGGTGGGAATACAATATTTTGTTTGTAAATGAATGTCCAGTAAAATATAGGTACAATTTTTGAATTTTTAAATAAGAAATACTATTTTCGAATGTTTACTAATTTTAATGTTAAGGCGAAGTTGTTTGAAACGAAACATTTTGCGTCCAAAGTGGTCGTTTATCAAGCTACGCTAATTTATTTAATAAATCAATGTTTGTTGTGTGCCGGGACAGCCATTAGTCAAACGGGACGTCCCGGGACTCCGGGTTCGATACCGGGATAGCTCCGGGGGAAACGGCTTGACTACAAATGATGGTGTATGACGGAGATGAATGAAGAATAAGTCTAAGGACACGATCGCAAGATAAATGAGTCCGCAAAGCACTTTAGTATAAGTAGATAATTTTCCTTACTTATTGAAAAAACTCTTAAGACACTGCTTCAAAGCGCGCAGAATGATTGCTTTGTTGCAGAACTTCGCAGAATGATTCTTCTGAATGTTAAGTTCAAGTTTAAATCGTGTTGCTTTAATTCGAACTAAAATTAAAAAAATAACACTGTTAGGTACTTTTAGTGTTGACCCGGGCACTACAGCGGCAGCGCCATAACTAGCATGAATTAAAAGTTGCTAGCGCTATATAAATTATCTAAAATTAGATGAAAAGGCCAAAGATATCTGGAATAATATAGATACAGGCGTTACAATTAAAGAAAACTTCATCTATCTTTTCTTTCATATACATGGCTAAAACATTTGAATAACCCAATAATGCAACATTTTATCTCGAAATTGAGACTTAAAGATTTGTAAAGAAATCCATACGTTTTTTTAACTTATCTTTTTTTTAATTTTTACTAGACCAAATTACAATGATCGATCACAACTTTTGACACGACATTTTTTTAATCCTTTAAGTTTTTTTAAGGCACGTCTTTCGGCCGCGTCCGTGCATGCGTCTCGCGGATTAGTCGCGTACAAAGCCGCGGAAGCGTAACAAACGCGCTTCCCCTTAACAAACCTCGGCATTGCAATTACCACTTTATTTAAGGAACTAAAGAGTTATAATTGAATAACCTTAAAATAAATTTTGAATTAAGAGTGTGTATCTACTAAGTTGGTTTAATTTGTAAATATGGAATAGGGTTGTTGAAAATTCAGTTCTAATTTAGGGTTTTAAGGGATATTTTACAGTAAAAGGTAATAGATAAACATGTGTTTGGGCGCGTGTCTGCGCATACTATTCGGTGACATTACACTAATGGCGATGATTTGTCAACTTTAAACAATTTATTTGACTTTGAACCTTATGTTTAAAGCGGTAAGGTTTACAACTTAGATATGCAGCTTTCATAAGTGTGTTTTTTTGGGGCAAAATTCAAAATGTCTATGATCTTGGTTCTGTTAACTTGGAAAGAAGTTTTGCTACACTATTTTAAATTTAAAAGTTTTTATGATACTAATAAAAAATACTTTATTTTAGATAATACATACATTTTGTATGGAATAGACAAATTTTTGTGTGGACTTATGATAATTTAAAGAAAAATGGCAAAAATAGACACGATGAATTAAATGAATGTTGGAGGTTATTTCCGGAACCAATCAACCGATTGTGATGAAAATTCATAGAATGAAACCTTAGGCGTAAGAGGGGTATTATCCTAGATATTTCTTCGGAATAGGGACGTGTGCAGGTGAAAGCGCAGGGCGATGCTAGTTGTCAAAATAAAGCAAACCTTAATTTCTACTCGGTAGTGTTCCCTAAACGCAATAGCATTTTGAAATATGTTGTCAATCGACCTACTTCACAAACCTTACCCAATATAAAATCTTTAGATTTACCTGGTGCATTAATATAAGTATATATTATTTATATTACTTAAGTTATTTTATTGACAATAGACAATTCTAAACCGAGGCAATTCGTTTCAATCTAGATCGGTCCGGATATCCCCCATCGGTCACTCGATGTCCTGTTTATTTTAAAGCTAAAATATTTGAATGTGTATTTTAACTGTATTTTTTATTTAAAAAGCTGTTTTACATTCAATTAATTATATTAATAAAAGATAATTAGATCTTTTTCATAAAATACTGTTAACAGAACTTTGACTGAAATATAAATTACTCGTAATATTTGAATGTATTTTATTAAATCCTTTAATTTTTTTTGTTGTAAAAAGTGCAAGTAATGGAATAATGTGCAAATGTGCAAATAATGAAGTAAATAATATATTCGAATATTCTAACATACGTAAGGTACCTACTACTTATCTTACTGTTTTTCACACTTTCCTACACCGACGACCCCTTAAAAGCTATTTCCAGCGTAAAATAAGATTTCATTCCCCTAATTTTATTACCGTCTTCTTCATTTATCAAAATAACTCGCGCATAAATTACCAAACCCTATAAAAGTGAAAAAAAAAAGAAAAAAAAAATCGGCGAAACTCCGGAAGTGGCGTGACGTCATGACTTATTCAATCCGGTCTCTTGTGAATTAACGAGATGTATTCTTCGGAGGGAATGATGTCGTTTCCCACCCGGGGTGCCGAATGAAACTGTCGCCAATTAGAAAAGCTCATTAAGTTTAATAATATGTTTTGGGGAAAAGCTTTTATGAAATTAATTAAGATTTTAATTGTACGGTTGAAGCCCATAAGGCTTGAGTTGTTACGACTGCGTATTTTGAAATACCTACTCATTTAATAGGTACGTATCTTAAGGTTGTGTAGCGACGAATAGAATAAGGGTAATCAGTAAATATCAACAAATAAAATAAATATTTAAGTAGGGCTTTCGTATAAAAAACGAGATATTTTTTTGTCGTAATGTACGAAACCTTTCGTGCGCGACTCTGACTCGCACTTAACCGGTTTTTAACCGACTTCATAAAAAGGAGGAGGTTCTCAATTTTTTTTTTATATGTAAAAGGCGAGCATTTGACATCATCTCACCTGATGGGAAGCGAGGATGAGGTCGACGATGAAGCATGCTTACCTAGAAGGTACCTATTCACTATAGATTTGAAGACCCCTGGTTATAGGTTTGGGGAAACAGCGAAGCTGGCAGAGAATTCGTCTTTATGTATAATATTTTTTTATAATTTGTGAAAACAGACCTTAAAGTATTTACTGCTTCGATAGGCTTTGATTATCATCTATTACTGAGACTAAGTACCTACATCATAAGTTACTAATTCAGTACATAATTAATAAATACACAGACAATAATTTCCTGTCCGTGACATCAGTAGGTATGACAGAGTAGTGTGACAGTCAGTCACGTGCCACGAGTCGTATTAAATTAATCACTTGGATTTAATGTAACGTAATCTACGTAACCAGATTTAAAGATATCAACAGTTGACTAGCTAACTGGATGGAGGCGATTGGCTTTATTTTAATAAGATAAATAAGGGTTAAGATACTCTACCTAATTTAAGGCGACCAAAAGTAGCAAAAGTAGCTTTTGACAATTTTTACATGTTTTATGCCACTTTTACTGTTTAAAGAGTTCTGAATTCATATTTTTAAATTAACCTAACCGATTTAAACTATAACTCCCGTTTAGAACTCTTGTAACTCCCATCTTAGCACTTACAATACTTAGATGTTAGTTTAGTTTAAGTAAATGTCGAGAAAATTGTTCGATTTTATCTATTTGAAGTTTGGTTGTTTGGTTCTTTTTAAAAGATAATGACGTTTTTATTATTCGATGATTTTGTTTTACGGTAAGATTTTTTTGTTTAGACATTAAAAATCAGCGATAAGTTGAATAATAATGTCGTGCTACTAGTATAATCTTTAGTACTTCTGGTCCTCTACTTCAATTCTACGAACGATTGACAAAAAAATCTGTCATCCAGAAAGAAAATCATAATGCCTACTATAATGAATGACAGTACCTAATCCGCGCTACCATGATCGTTTGTCGGTTTGTTGCTTTGTCGTCCTTTTGTCGTTTAAAAAATAATGTATACAAAAAATACCCCGACTACTTTAAAACATAAATATAATTAAAATCTTTTTTTAAGTTGTTATTTGATGTGATTTTAATTGTTTTGTAGCCTAAACGAGACATCATGGTAGGGCGGGGTAGGGCGGATTCCTTCTGGATGACAGTTTTATTTTTCGGTGTTTCGTTCGTAGTTGTAGTTTAAAGTAGACGCCCTGTTCTTTCATAATATTTATCTTCTATTGTTTTGAATAGTTATAAAATAAATAACCAATGGGATAAAATCCCAGTAGAGTTCACTATACAGTTCAATCTACACCACTGTGAAACACCCGTTTAAACTGTTCTCGGTCTTAATCAAGCCTAATCTTATTACGCAGCTCGCGTCACACTACATTAGTGCAAACAGTCAAATAAATAATATAATTAATGCACGGAATTCAGTGCAAGTGTTCTAATCGACACTCCGGGATACCGCGGCCTCTCCGGAGCGTGGTGTTGCCAGCTTAAATGCTAATATTTGCAGATTTCATGCTAATCAGGTAGGATTTCATAGTATTCGTTGATAGGTAGGTGCCTGAATTGGTATTGGGTGTGTTTGATAATAGGTACGTAGATTTGTTATTAAATTTATATTTTACTGGGTCTCAATCGCTTAATAATATTTATTTTTTTATCTAATAAAAAGCTTGAGATATGTGTCTTTAAGACTGTATTTGTGGCATCGTAGCTCATAATATGTAAACGGATAAACATAAAATATTATGTTTTTTTTTGGTTAATAGGTATCAGATTGTTGGTCATTTATAATGTTTGTATTATTACAAACATTTGTATGTTTAGTCCATCCAGCGAAAACGTAAGGGTCCGAACTCCCAAACCTCTGTTTGAAACCCTGTTTAAGACCTCCATATGGGACCTATTAAGCCGATTTCAAAATATAAACACGCAAGCGCATCTTTTCCCAGGAATTAACAACAACATATCTAAAACCATAAACAAGTACTTACGCACTTAATTCTCACTTAAAGCTCGAGTTTAAGAAGTCACTTAAGGGCCGAGTTAATAGCTCACTAAACATATCATAGGAAAGTTTACACAAGAGACTATGAGTGGCGTAACTGCACAGTTACGGCAATTAACTGTCCAAAGATACCTACTCTTTATGTCGTGTCGGGAAAAAATGTTGGGTAAGCTATATGTAATGTAACTAAGAATTTACATGACAGGCAATCTCTTACTATCCATACCCAACACAGCTTTTTTTCGCTTTCGATTGAAAAATATCCCATAACTTCAAAACTATGTGCAGGAACTTACTGGTACCGCAATAACCTCCGCCTTTTATTGAACTCGGTTAAAAAGTCGTAATAATATATCGTGCTACAACTTAGAACACATCACAATTACCTATAATGTTGTGCAAAAGTAACCTGGAAAACGGTTACATTGCATTGTATAATTCCTATACCAAAAATGTTATTATTTAAACTATAACTTTTAGTAAGTATTTCATATTTTTATTTCTCAAGGCATTCTAAATGCCACAGTAGATGTAAAGTCATAATTACTTGTGGCGTAGTGGTTAACGCACTCGCCCGGCAAGCGAATCGGGTTTGAATCCTGTCTTAGGAAGATTTTTGATGATACATCTCTTCTTGTAAATTAATGTTTAATATATAACCTTTTTCAATAAGAATGGCCGACATAAAAACGTTCTTCTATCGCTCATTTATATACTTTGGCTATCTCCAATCTTAATTTACCTAAGTTTATAACCTATCAGTGACACAGCAAGTTTCTTGGCTGTCTAAACAACATCCCGAGTGCAGTAGATATGCCTACTGAAGCAGTAAACACACCTAGTTTAGCTGTTTACCAATCAGCTACGAACGGTGACAGTCGCCCTGCAGATGTAACAAACAAACATTCCTAGTTTAATACTAGATATCAAAACGACGGGATCCTACCATCATTCTATCTGAATTCTAATGAATATAGCTCAGTACCTTTTACAGCTTTATTGCAATTATAAACAATTCACCTATTTCTATTCATTAATATACACTCAATCATTTTTTTTTTCGATTTCGCGGTGTGCATGAATAATTAGTTTAATTTCAATAAACTCAAAATTAAACTATGAGGTTTTTTTTCTTTTTAATGCCGGTTTTTAATAAGAAAAAAAACCGGCATTCTTTAAAAAAATCAAACAATTTTAAAAATTATGTTAACGCAAATTTAAAAAAATGATAATGACATGAAGTTAATATGATATTTTTGTCTATTTTATTACCAGAATAGGAGAATACCATGAGTGCGTTATAAGTCCCAGCAATATCGAATAATTTCAAAACTATAACACCCCTTACATGCCTATACTTGGAGTACCAATAACAGACGTTCTTACGTTTAAGAGTTACTAATAGTATAACGGTCCCAGCCCATACAGGCAAACCGGAGCAATACAGCCAGTTATCATAAATTGTAATCATATTCTAATAATTTCTCATTTAGATTCCCATTAACTTATCGAGCTACTTATTGGCGAGTGAAAGTGAAAATTTACCATTTACTTATGATATTTTAACTGCTACACGCTGGAACGGATTGCAAACTGCATTTGCAGCGGTTTTTAGGGTTCCTTGGGACCTTTATAGTTTCGCCTTGTCCGTGTGTATGGGATAATACTATAGGACTTAGAAGGTAATACCACAGTTTAACTAGAATTTGGCGCTTCTTACAGTTGCCCTACTTTCGTACAAAGTTGTTTCACATAAGTTGTTGGAAAGGTCACACAAGTTGTACGAAATGTAAGAAATTTGACACATGATATTGTCAAAGCCCGTTTTTCGAAAACAGGCAAGTTATGCATGTATACCATTACTTCTTTCTATACTTTAGAAATACGTAGAGAGCTACATTTTGCAAAGGCCAATAAAGATAAAAAACCCCGAAAAATATTAGGTAAATTGCGCACGTATTTCTATCAGAAACGAAGTTTTTGACTTAAGTTGTAAAAATGTCTTACTTGTTGGTAAAATTACCGTCTAAAATGTACCACGCTCATCTAGAAGTAGGAAGATGGCAGTGCAAGTGGGATAAGATTCGACTCGAATGTGGGAAACCATTTTTACGTTGAAAAGTAAGTTGTCCTGGCACCTACGGAACCTTACATTACGCGTGGTCAGACACACTCTTGGCTAACTTTATACGAAGGCGCAGCTAGTTAGGGTCTCTTGTTTGGATGGGACCTACTATCCCGCATCCATGCATGTACATGAATGTTAAATATATTTAAATTTTATTGCAGACTGGCTCTCGCCCGTGGCGACGGACGTTGTAGAGATTAATGGCGAACTCTGTCTGCTTGTAATTTGTTATATTTTAATTATGTTATTATGTACTAAAGAATACATACAATTACTAGGTGCACCACGCGGTTTCAGTCGCGTAAGTTCTGGAGAGCTAGTACGAAAAAACTTCGCCATAATTCTTAATGCATTATGTGTTTTTTTGGTCTTGAACGTAAAGTAGTTATTGGTCCAGAATGAACAATAACTACTGACGTTTGGTCGGGTCCGAAGTTTTGGCCGATTTTTTTTTCGTAATAGCTCTCCAGATTCTGTGGAGAAATCTGGATATTGATCTCCAGATATTTGCATACCAACCAGCAGCCCTAGACAAATTGACATAATAAATTTGCAAGAAGTCACGTGACGTTTCGCAAATTTATGTCAATTTCATACAAAAAAAAAATCTGTCGATTTCGATTTCGTTAATCGATAAGAATGTTGTCTAGGGCTGCAGTTTGTTAGTTATTTGCGTGACGGTCTTTGTCTTCACGAAGAGTTCAAGCTGCAGCTAAAGCCAAGAAAGTAAGACATTTAATTGTAACTAGCTGCGTCAAACGGTTTCACACGCATAGGTCCCAGTCCCGTGGAATTTTTTAATAATCCTTTCTTATCAGATGCTCAAACCGTTCTCTACTTTTAGCAGTTTAGGCTGTGCGTTGATAGACCAGACAGTCAGGAAACCGCGTTTCATAGATTTAAAAGAATGTACTTATCGTAACTCGGAGTAGGGGACATCGTTACAAAGTGAGCCAGTGTACATATTTGGAGAGCTAAGGTGTGGTGTGGTGTGGGTATCATCTTGTTTGCCATGTGAACGTGGTAACTGCTCGAGATCAATCAGCGTTGATTTCTGCGGTCTACCTTCATGTTTGTCGAGGTTATTTGTTCTAGTCGGTCCGCTGTGTGTTAGTCAAATATAGTTGTACGTGATAAACGGTAAACTTACCTAATTAGCTCCGAGTTAGCTTAGAGATAGTAGTTTTAAGTGCGAAATTGGTTGTGTGATTGTGAATGCAAATTTGATATTTAAAATACACTACTTGCCTGAATCAGGGCAACAAAAAAGTGCACCTTATTTTTAAACAAATACACTTTAATAGATTTCATTTCCTTTTCATAATAATTTATTGAGTATATAAGATAAAACATTAAAATACCGATACGTACATTAAAAAAATGAAAAAAAAAAATGAAAAAAAAACCATAAATAAAAAAAATATGGTATTTTTTTTTAAATTACATTTGAATTATTTACACTAATCATTTTAATAATCACATTAAATAAATTTGGAATCTAAACAAACGACATACGAGCGAGCGAGGCTCCTCTGCCTAAAGTCTGTCAAAATAAGCTTTTGTCTGTCAGTATGAATGTACCTATTTCTTTTTGTTCCTTCTTCTCTATAGGTCGAAGTTTTTAACTGCATCTGAAACCTCCATTTATTCACAAACTTTTCAACGGGTAACAGTAAAAGTTGTAGTCGCTATACTTAGATCAAACTTAGCAATAAGATTTGTACTCACGAGCTCTATATACAGTTCGTAGAACTACTGGTGAAAATGAACCTAACTTACAAACACACATACAATCACATATGTAGTTATATTATAAATTTAAACGCACATACCTATTTAATAATTGATTCAGAATCTTAGATCAGAAATGTAAACATAAAACTGTCAATTATCAAAGGAAAAAGTAAACAAAGAGCTGTCACTTACAAATAAATGTAAGGGTTGTGTGTTTACATTTTATAGTCGTTTCCTTTCGATACTTATACATGTGATTACGATATTTCGTATGAAATTTAAACTTACTTACTCTAGCAGTAGGAAACCCCATTGATACTTAAGCCTAAATAAATTTATTAACAAAACAATCAGTGCCGGAAACTGGGTAATCCGTCCACCCTTGGCACTCCTCCCCTATGAAACGGCAAGGGGTTACTACCCCGGAGTGCAATCTGTGAATTATTTCCACAGTACCTACTAAGGTTGTACCGAGTGCATGGAATTAGGATTAATGCACCCCTGTCTGTTTGTTTGCTCTTGCCAAGCTCTACTTATACCTATTGTTTTTGATGTTTGTGCGTATGAATGTGGCTTTGAAACTACTAGGTTGTTTTTGATAAATCTTAGAAGAAACAGATAGAATTCAGAAAGAGGCAAAACTGAACTTCTGCTATGGTTTTGGCGATTTTGTATAATAAAACACTTTATTTATCGGGTATAATCGCGTTTTATTTACGATTAAACCCGGTAAATAAAGTGTTTTATTGGGCAAAACTGAAGTTGAAATTGTGATCAGTCCGCCCGGTTAGTCAGATGTGATTGAACTACATTGTTTTTGGTCAATGAGACAGGAATTAGGAAGACACCCGAATGTTATAGAAGGACACATGAATAATTAAATCAGATCCAATATCTTCCTTTATGTATGTATGTACTAGTCACGCCCCGCGGTTTCCCCCAAGTGGGACTCGGATCTCGTGAGAATATAAAAGCAGCCTTCAGCTCCAAGTTTCATCGCAATCGGTTTAGTAATTTTTGTGTGAAAGAGAAACAAACAGAGTGACAAACTTTCGGTATTATATTTGTGAGACATCTAACTACTTCTAACTTGATTTCTTTACAATAATTTCTACTCGTACAATATTGGTGGCCGCTTTAAAATCCGACATTTTTGATCTAATCGGTTACAGACAAGCCGACAGACAGACAGACGCGGCAGAGGACTATGTTTTTTAATAATAATATAACTAGCTACGCCCCGAGGTTTCACCCGCATAATTCACGTCAGTATCTCAATATCAGGATATAAATGAGGTAGCCTATGTGTTATACTAAGTAACAACTATCTATATTCCAAGATTCATCGCCATCGGTTCACCAGTTTTTTTGTGAAAGAGTAACAAAGTCACATACATACATATACTTGCAAACTACCGCGTTTATAATATAAGTAGGAAGGTGTATCCCCTCGCGACCAAGATCATTGTAACATTATCGAAACGTCGAGGTAAGAGAATTTAAAAGTAACAATCATCACATCATCATCATCATCATCATCAGCCTGTTGCAGTCCACTGCTGGACATAGGCCTCTCCAATTGCACGCCACCTAGATCTATTTTCGGCTCCAATACAATACGCGACTTATTCGCGTATTGTATTGGAGCCGAAAATAGATAAAGCCCGGGCCGGGAGCCCGGGTAAAATATTACTATAAGAAGTAAGAATATATGTATATAGAAATGGAGAAGATGGTAAGGTAGCGATATGAAAGCTTTCTCTCAGCACGACTAGACGGCTACACAACACAGGGATCTGCAGCAACAATAACGCTTGAAGCGATATATATGGGAGCTTTTAAGCACCATTAGTCAGGTACCCTACACGTCGAAAGTTTCAGTGACGCAGCTTATTTCATATGCCCTTCGGCTTTGTTTCTATTATATTACACCTATAGTAGTGGTGTGAGATAAAACATCTGATGAGCCGTCTACAAGTTGCCCTTTCTGTAACCCCATCCAGTACGTGAGTAAAAAAACCTTCGTGTGAATGGAGGAAGTACTCATTTCAAGTCTATCGAGACTTTTATGGTCTTAGTAATAAACGTGGAGTAAGGTCGGGTTAGTGAGAACATGATTTGTCTTTTTCCATGACAAGAACTTTCAAAGTTGATAGATAGAAACAAAAACCTAAATAGCTACTCCGACCTTACTCGCCTTTTATTAATAAGGCTATAATATCCTTAAGCTCTGACACAAAGCCACCTTGGGAGCAAGTAGTTTACCCGCCACTGCGCAAGGAAACTCCCAGATTTCCCACAGATCCATTAGCCGTCTTACGAATTTCCGTTGTCTTTACTAGTATAGGACCCCACCCATAGAACTCTTAGGTCTGTTGGCGATTATAGCTTCATGATGACAAAAAAAAACTTTAAACTGTTTTTTAAGTTTTTAAACAGAATCCTTATCCTTTTTTCAGGTATGTGGCCGAATCTAGTACTGCTCAAGCAATTTATTTTCAAGTTACATGTAAGTTACTTACTTATTAAGCTGTCTACATCTTATTTAAGTTAAAAGTTACCTAATTAATGGAAGTCCCTCACCACGAGCATGCTCGTGTAATGTAAAGTTAGAGATTGGAGCACTACATACAGCGCGCACATTGTAATGAATGACTCAATGTGTAATACTTGATACAACTTGTAACATAAATGCGCTTCACTTGTAATAACATGTTACATTACAAGTGAATGCTCGTCAGTCAGGCAAGTGGTATTGTAATGTAATGCTCTAAGTCGAATTTACATTTATTCCCTTATTTATAAACGCTAATTAATGCACTGCATAACTATGCGTCGCTTGTCTTTTACTGTCACATGAAGTTTCAAAGTTGACAGACAGAGACAAACGTCACATAACTTAGTCATCTGTAAATAATATTTTATAAATAAGGGAGTTAATTACAAGTGAATGCTTGCGGAGCGAAACGTAAAAATTATAGCGTCTCAGCTTGTAATTTTACACCACTTGACTTATCACGTACACGACGTGAAGAATTGGTGAATACACACAAAAAGTCATAAATAAAGAGGAGTTGAAAGTTCCGTGTAAGTACGGTCGGGAACAAAAGTTCATAACTACCTACTGTAAAGTTGCTGATCAATTGCTGTGTGGAAACGCTACATGCCATATTTTTCCAATGTTATTTTTTTCTTTAAGCTAGTTTTCCCCTTCCTTAAATCTTGTCCATTCATTGGTTGCCTGGAAGAGATCGCCCTTAGGCGATAAGGCCGCCCATTGTACCACACTAGTTTTTAAGTTTTATTTTTTTGTATTTGTAATACCTATTTGTTAATTTATGTTTCTGGTGCAATAAAGTATGTATTTATTCATTCGTTCATTCATTTCCTATGTTATTTACTTTTTTGTAAGTTTAAGTATTCCATTGCTGATATTTAATTATCAATTTGTAATATATGTTGAACTTGCACATCTTGCAACTGACTGAACATAATACGACAGGTACTTACCTATATAGCAGGATTGTATGCTGAAGCACCGACTGTGTTTCTCACTACAAAACACGATTTGTTTTGTCTACATTTTCAAAATATTCCTTAGTTTTATGTCCCTCCAAGGTCAGAGGTTGACTTCGACTTGTAGAGAGAAACAAAAGAATGACCCTGTCCTTATAGAAAACAAAAGCCAGCTTTTGACAAATGTCTTCTAACTTTTTGTAATTTCGAGAGTGATGTAAAAAATGGAGTGACTAATACAAATTATAAAACTTGGAACTAAAATTTCTTATACAAAGTGTAACGGGTAAGCCCTTTTAAGGCGAACAACTTTTGTTCTACGACTTCTGAATAATCAAACTTTTTTTTTTGAAAATTTTGAGGTTATGTTTTACGGAAAAAACAGCTGCTTTTGAAAATAAAGGTAATTGAAGTTTTGATTGTAGTAGACCAAACTAAATGAAAAGGACAAAATAAGGTCAATGACCTCGAACTCTGAGAAACAGCTGATTTTCAAGTAAACTTTACATTTAAAGTTTTCGAAAAGTACTTCGTATTTTCAAAAGTTGTTCGCCTAGAAGGTCAAAATAACCCCCTTTCGGCTTAAAAGGGCTTACCCGTTACATCTTGTATTTATTGTTCAAGACTTTTTACGACATACATTATTACAAGGTGAAATGCAAACAGGGAGATGATGCATTATTATTAATTCAGCTTCGCACGTGGGCACACCAAACATTCTTCAGGAACGATTCGAACCCGTTCCCTTCGCTTGTCGGGCGAGTGCGCTAGCCATTAACCACGCGGGAACCTCGCATTCTTTATGAAAAATATAAATATTATAATCCCGATATTCGCCGATCTCGTGCGAATATCGGGATCAAAAGTAGCCTTTATTACTCCTCGACAATGTAGCTTTCTATCGGTAAAATAATTTTGGAAATCGGTCCAGTAGTTTCGGAGCATATTCATTACAAACAGACAAATAATCTTACTATACCTCTTCACCTATAATAGTATAACCTAATTAAAGTATAGATTTAAAATCGCTCCATGTTTTGAAGTATTATAATAATAGTACATACTATGACCTCTAAGGACGTCCACAATATATTTTATGCAACGATAAGGAATGAATTATAGCTCGCACTTAGAGGTATCTTTACAACTCACTCTTTTACGTTTTCTTTGTCATATCTCTGACACTGATACTATCTTTCCTTCATAAAATAAATATTCATAAGAAAAGACATAAAACGTTTTAGCTAATTGTGTAATTATGTTAAATTATTGTCGTTGTCCTAAATGTAATAAATTATTGTTAAATAATAATCGCTTCCTACGTAAATTGTCTTGTCATTTGTTGTTCTTATTGATTGTAATTAGTAATAACTAATACGACAGCACTGTTATTATGAATTACAATTAGTAATAAATAATTATAATTGGGTTTACATTTATTTTTAGACGATTTGTACAACGCAAGTAACTTTAATCTATGTGCAATACAGGTATGGCTCCATAGTGCCTTTGAAATAATATTGCCCTGCACTTTACTTAGTTTATTTAGCAGTAGACGAATGGCAACGGCAGATCTTCGTTTATCCTATAGTATAACTCTTATTAATAAACGTAAAGTAAGGTTGGAGTAGTGAAAACATTCTTCTCCAGTGACAAGAACGTTCAAAGTTGACAGACAGAGAAACATAACTGCAGAATAAGTAGGTACTCCCACCTTACTCCCCTATTATTAAACAGGCTGTATTATAAGCAAATAGAAAATTGCACCTGACGTCTGTTTAGCCTCATTTCAAGCGTGTAGGACGATACACTATTATATTTTTATAGCACATTCAACGCTCAAATAGAAGAGAAATTGTATTTTTATTATTTTATGGCGTTAAAAATCGTAGTTGGATTTTTATATGCTTTCGAATTTGTTTACGACGGGATTACACTATATTAAAAAGTACGTTATGTACCTACCTAGTTGATAAGTTGCGACGATGGTGGTAAAGACCTGATTAAGTTTTGCTTTTTACCTCTGCCCTGTTTATCGTAACTTACAAGACTTGTAGGAATTTCGCAAGGAAACTCTGTCTTTATAACTAGCAGCGCCCCGCGGGGTCACATGCGTATTGTGTAAGTTCTGATTTTGCTGGAAAATCGGAATAAAAGTAGCCTATATATTAATCCAGGATCCCAGCAATCTACTTACCAAGTTTTATTGCAATCGGTTCAGTAGTTTTTGCGTGATTGAGACAATATAGTTCTTAATGCAAAAAAACCTGAAGGTCGCGTTTCAATTCAATTCAATTCAATTTCTTTATTGCATAATCATGACATGAGTACAGATGGTTTCGAAGACACACATCCTAAATTGGATAATTAGAAATATTTTAGACCTATTTTACATAATTTTAGGAAATCTAACTTTTAAGTTAAGTACGTACCGAGTTAAATTAACTAAGCTATTTGAAACCGCGCGGTAAAACGGCGGACTATGTCCTACAACCAACAATAGTTATACGACATTCCTAACTGAAGATTTCTCTCCAGATAGAGCAATTCGATATCCCAGGTCGCGTCGCGTCGTGTATAAAAGAACTATAACCATAATTTCGTCCAGTAAATACGGTTATTACGCAAATGTATGCCCATCTAGTTGCTTTAAAATATTGTTTGATCGCTTGGCAACTATAAGGTAATAGAGTTTAAATAAGTATAGGAACCCCTGCCGGGTTGGTTGTAGTACAATTTGTATGATGTAGCGGGAATTGATTATGCACGTTTGAATACTTTGATGGCTTGAAAGACCGCCTAAGTGTTTTTTACATTATAAGCATGTTCTAACGTTATTTTATCCTATCAGTATTTGTACAAACCTTTTTGATTTATTTAAGTAAATCTTAGAATGCATAAGTAACAGAGAAACAGACAAACATGAATTTTTCAAACTTTAAATTTTTGCTCTACTTCTAGGCTTCATCTTGTTTAAGTAACCTACACTTTTTTGTTTAATTTAACTATAAATATATGTAGAGTAGGTATAGAAAAGTAGGGACATGATGCATGCATAATCATCTTTTCACAGTGTCACATCCCATATTTCGTAATAGTTAGTGCAATGGCCTTGCAAGCAAGGGGTTGGAAATATGTCAAGAGAGGTTTTTTTTAATCATGCATATCTTGTAAGAAAAAGTTTCTTGTATTTTTTAAATTAATAAAAAAGACACCTTTAAATAAGCAAGTCCGCTACAGCTTATACAGTAAACCTCATCCCACACTTCAGAGACAGTGTTGAGAAAATTATCTAAAGTTTTTTTCTTTTATTTCTTCACCTTTTATATCGGTATCGATACAGGCGTAAAATGTGTCGATTCTTGTTTATTTGCATAAGGTATAGTTGTTTTTAATCGCCGGTAGCGTGTCTAGAGTACCTAGATAATATTATGTGTGAATGTGAATTGATTCAATAAAATGCAATTGCTGATTTGATTCTTTTATTAGGGTTTCTTAGTGAACAAGAAACTCTTATAGTTTCGTCAAGTCTAGTCTGTCTGTTTGTTCGGGGCTTAGTACTTGGATACTAAAGTATTACATTGATTCATCTATAGTAGGTACTAGGTATAAGAAGTTTGCATGATGCTTTGCTTTGCAATTTGTTGCATAGTGCCCTACACAAAAACATTGTGTAGGGTGGTGGGCTGGTGGGTCGTTAGATACCTCTTTTGAAACTATGGTGAGAAAAACTTTTTTCGTTTTAAGGTTCCGTTTTTGAAACCAAATGGGTAACATTATAAAAATGTTAATATACGTTAAGAGTAAGTTTTTTTTTTGCCAAATGGTTGTATTTTTTTTTGCCCAAGTAGGTATTGGATTAATTAATTAATTATTCCAGCGCATTGCTGATTGCGTACGTATTAGTTTCATACCAATGGGTTTTTGTGTGCCAGAGGCCCGTATTCACAAACGATTACCTATGCGTCACCTTAAGCTTTGTCTTGCTCTTATCAGTGACAATCAATGTCAGTGAAAATGAAACAAAAATGGACGCCCCTTATAAGGTCCTTTGTGAACACGGTCGAGAGTAACAACAATACCTACATACAAACGTACATTTTCTTAATATCCATAGCACGACCATAGAATAATCTATGGTTTTCTCGATATTGCATAATAAAACACTTTATTTACCGGGTTTAATCGCGTTTTATTCATGATTCAAAACTATTACAATAACTCTATAGCGTGCGTACACTGGAACGTTTTGATACAAATAATTATGAGGCGGTAGTTTACAGTAACTTTTTAGAATGTTAAAATAGACGAATTACATCTCAGTCCCTTGAAAAAGCCAACTGTAAAGTTGGCGATAGGTCGCTCGTTTAAAAATCATGAATAAAACGCGATTAAACCCGGTAAATAAGTGTTTTATTGTACATTTTCTTATTAGTGAGATTTATAGATCCCGCCAACAGTTTTGTACCTAGTTAAGAGGCCCCAGCTGTAAGTTGAATTGCCTGCTTTGATTACCAAACAACTACATTATTACGCTAACTACAAGCTACAAGCGTATTACCGTGCCTTTGATGAAACCGTCGCCAATTCAACTAGAGAATTAACCACCTTAAATGCCCATACACATACTTGACTATAGACCCTAAATGTAGGCTATTAGAGTGGGTTTTCTTAGTGTCTGTTTGGGTATAAAAGGTGTAGTGGTAATTATGGAATTACAAATAACTTAATAGTGCTTGAAATGCCCTTCGTGGTAGCATTTATCTTAAAGGTTTTACTTGATTAGTTTGTTGGTTGGGTAAGGTTTAAAGGTGCTCCCTTACCATAACACTTGTAATGTAACATTATAAATTCGACTTTGAGCATTACATTACAATACCTACCTGCCTGACTGACGAACATTCACGTGTAATGTAACATTTTATTAAAAATGCAGCGCATTTATGTTACAAGTTGTATCTAATAAACTTTTTAAATTCACACGATTTGTTAACATAGTACGCGATTAAGACCCGGTAAAATGTAAATAAGTTGTATCTATATATTACACAAGTTATACCCCCGTAAGGCCCGATCTCGTGGGAATATCGGATTCAAAAGTAGCCTATGTTACTTCTCGATAATGTAGCTTTCTTTTGGTGAATTTTTGAAATCGGTTCAGTGATTTCGGAATCCCCAATATACATACTTACATACATATATGTTACCGACGTTACCTCTTTATAATATTAGTATAGATAGTATATATTGTATAATTACAAGGTGCGAGCTGTATGTAATGTTCGAATCTGTAACCTTAAGAGTTGATACTAGGTAGCTATATTCACGGTAAAACAACGATTAACTAATTCATAAATTACATAATTATAAACTAAAAATAAAAACCATATAGACGGACAAGCGAATATTTCGTTGCCTTAGCTTTTTTCAAAATGTAAAAAGTGTTTTTCTTTTTATTTTACCTTTTGAGTTACGTATCAAACAATAGTTTTCATAGCTTTTTTGGACATTCTGGAAATAAAAGAGTATAGAGTTATTTTGAAAATGTCTGTCCTGAAATGAAACTCGTATTCCGGTCGCGTTCAGCATTGTTGCAATGCCGTTCGGAGCATTTACAGACTACCTACTTCATTCACTTGAATTCAACATCGCGAAAACAGAAGAAAATACAATGTCTGCGGCCCTAGCCAAAATTCTTATCGAATAACGAAAAAGCCAATCGACAGATTTTTTTGTATGAAATTGACATGAGCTTGCGAAAAATCAAGCGTGGCCTTATGTCAATTTCATACAAAAAAATCTGTCGATTGGCGTTTTCGTTATTCGATAAGAATTTTGGCTAGGGCCGCAGGTCCGTTTGGACACCCCACAATTATTATGATGCGATTTTGGAAATTTGAATGTGTTTATTTAATTTCGATTCTGACAGTAATTATTTTTTTGTATCAGTTAAAAAGAGAAACGACTTAGACCACAATTCCCAACATTAACCTATACCAATTCTCAAACAATAATATCATTACTTGATACAAGCCCCCATCAAATTACGATCTAATAAAAACATATAATTTGATACTTTCACCTCAGCCGGTGCAGCCAATTGTTACCTCGTTATCTTTGAGGCGGGCTACTTGAGGCTTCCGTTACATGTCAAATAGACAATTGTGGAAGAATTCATTAAAACATCGTTCAATTTTCGGGTTAATTTATGTGAATATTCAAGAGAAATTTTAGTCGAAAGCGGTGTCGGTGTAGTGGTAGATATGTGCCTTAATTTTCATTCCGAGAGTCGTGGGTTCGATTCACGGCCAACCTACCTATATATTTTTGTCTAAGAAGATTTCATGTGCGGTATCAACATCGCTCTTAAAGTGAAGAAAAACATGTCAGGAAACCAACATGTCTTAAGTCTCACCGCGCGCGGTCCCAAGGCGTGATACATTTGCCAATTCTGTGGCGTACTGCCTAACGTATCTGATAAATGAAGGTCCTGCCCCTGTATTGGTTGAAAATTTTCGCAATAAAACGAAATCGGGGGCAACCGCCACGGGTGCAATAAACACCGGGTGCAAAAGACACTGGGACACTGGGATGTAAAAAGTACTAATATAATACAAACCTAGCTGCTTAGTTTGGGGCAAGATTGCGCTGCCTGTAACATCGATCGCGCAATATTTATATTTTAAATCTCAAATCAGAACCTTACATTGTAATAATGAGAGTAGGTATATAATACTTCAAGTAGGTATACGTATGTATGTATGTAACTAGCCAGGTACCTATTCTGATCGTAATCGTAACAACAATTTTACGACGGCTGTAAATATTTGTAAAAGGCTGTAAAGTCGACGGACATGGTTGTTAGTTGTTGCTTGTCCGTCTTTACGTCGATGTTTGGGCTAATAGCACATCGATTAACTAGAGGTCGTTACTCTCTCTCCCTCACGAACTGTGAGGGTGAACGTAGGGACACTTTTCTATCAGCCGATACTCAAGCGACAATTTCTATAATAGACATTGAAACAGAAGTCAGAACAGAACATCGAAGTGAAACTATTTTATAATAATAAATGTTAACTGTTCATTTTGATCAGAATTAGTGTATTACAAGCACCTAACAACAATGTTGCATGCCAGGTTTGGCGGAGTAAGGTGATCCTATTTCTATGTAACATCTATTAATAATGTACCCTTATTCGCAATAAATGAATTATGAATTATTATTATGAACATTGGTCTCAACCTTTGCGTCTTTGGGAGTAACATAACCCTTGTAACACCCATAATATAGATAGATACATGTATCCTCATATTAAATGTTAATAAGTATAGAGATTATCTCAAACAATCAAACACACATCTATGCACATAAAATTCAAAGTCTTGACTCATAAATTGATTGAATGACTGAACCTTATAGAAAACAGTGTCCCAAATCGCAGGTCCAAGGTCCAATCGCAAGACGTGGAACTTATGTTGTGTATTAAATGTATGTATCCACTTTGAAAGAGTTTTTCGAAATTTCGCAAGTCGCTCTAGGCTTTATTTTCCTCTTTGTAATATTTATTAGTTATTATATCAGCAATATTCCTTAGTTTAAGTTTTAATATTCATTACAATGCGCTGGAAATGCATTGGTGCACGTTACAGATGCAGATAGTGATCGAGGGTGTGCGCGCGCGCATCACGCAAGTGATCAACATCTCAAACTATTAACGGCCATCATTCGTGACTTAGAGCAGACAAATTATGCGTGTTAATGTCTTAAGTTGGAAGAGATTTGAGGGTGGAATTCTACTAATATTATAAATGCGATAGTTTTGAAAATAAATGAAAAACCCTCTACAGCCTACTTTGTGTGTCCTGTATCAAATGTTTCAACTTAAATATAAGTAACCTTTTTGGAAAGCAAAATTAATATTTAAACTATATTAATGTGTCAATCCAGGTCCCCAGCTACCTATATTTCAAGTTTCATCGCAATCGGTTCAGTAGTTTTTGCGTGAAAGAGTAACAACCTCACATACATACAAACTTTTGCGCTTATAATATTAGTAAGATTACATTGTATTGTGTTCTTTGTAACATTTTGTAACTAAAACAAATCGTATTTCTACTACAGCCTAATAGCCCGCTACAGCTCACGCCTCGCACCGATCGGTTCCCATCATCATCGCTGTCAGCAGCACCACATATCCGACACCTTCCGATCAATCAACCTTCGACTTAACGTTAATACGTGTTATTATGATTAACTATAATATTCTACTCTGTAGTCTGTAGGTACCTACCATCAGTTCACGGCCAGATACCATGTTTGTAACTGTTATTAAGATCTTCTTTTTTTGTGGTGTGGTTCACTTATTATGGTTAAAGTTTTCATTTCGCCCTAATGCCTCTATATGTTAACATAACGATTGTGTGGAAGTACAAGATTGTATACCTCGTCGTCGGTATTTGTATCTGAGTTTATCTCAAAAGAAAGTTGATAGTGCGATTCAGGACTTCACACTGTAACGCCATCTAGCAGGTTCTGTGAACAACTGCAATGACAGCCGGGACCAACTGGTTAACTAACTGTTATTATGATTGTAGGTGCATTTAGTTTAAAGTCATGTAAACTTCAGAGCTCGTATAACTTACACGTCTCAACAACGCGTCATTATTGTCAATAGTTTACCGAAAATAGTTCTGCAATTATTGATAAATTTGCAAGAATTACTAAAAACTGACCACGTACTTAATACTAGGTACTAAAGTTATTTGTGACTGAAATTGCATACTTATACATAATTTGGAAATATACTTATCACTTTAAATTAAACTTGCCGAAACCATTGATCTGACAGGACTGTCCAGACAGAATCTATAATTATGTCATCTAGCCTCCACTACTACCGCAACAAAAAGAAAGTGATCACTGAACCGATTATGCCCACACTTCTTTTTATTAAAAAATAAAAATTCCTAGACAATTTCTTAAACTCACTGGCATTTAATTCAAGTTCGCCTTCTCATCTCGATAAAAAACCAGTCAGAGCTGGGACAGTAGGCGCAGCGCAAACGCAACAAATTCATCGCATACCAAGCCCCTGTTTCCTTCTACATTCATAATTGCCCATTCCTAACCACATAACGCCATAAATCTATTCACACGTCCAGAGCTATCCCGCGTAAAATAACAAAAAATAAAAATAACTACGTGCATCGGAACGCAGCGATGATAGTATGACAAATTAATCAGAACGCGGGACGTTAGACGGTTTGTAATAATTTGAAAATAGAATGCGTCTGGCCGAATTTAAAATGGCGGACGGGTGACGGGAAAAATGTAACTTTTGTAAAACGTGGATTATCGGTGAAATATTATACAGAATTTCCTTGAATTTCTCATCGGTGCGCTTTATTTCGGACCGGAATGGTTATTTGACTAATCGTACCTTTCAATTTATTACAACTTCTGCTACTGGCTGGATGTTTAATTTTGTTTATTTAACCCGCGGCTTTGACATTTCATATGTTATTTTCTTTTGAAATGGGCGATGGGTATTTTGAAAAGAGAATTTAAACGATAAAAGGTTTAAGATTAAAGAGTTCATTTGAATAGGTAGAGTAGTCCCTTGGGATATTTTTATCGGCCACCCCCAAATTTTTCCATCGTCACCCCATTGGCAACAGGTTATGTTAAACAAAACCTAGTCGAAACAATCAAGCCTTTCATCCACAACGGACTAAATTAGTAAGTTTATCTTAGCCTCGTATAGCTGGGCTGGATTTTCAAACACTGTGTATTCACCGGCAACTAAGCACACTTGTATGTAAAACTGGCGACCTAAGCTAACCTAACTTCGTTTAGTTGGCGGAGACACAATATATGCTTCTTCTTCTTTTCGTGTAGTAGTGTGTCTCATCTAGTATTAGAGTTTTCAGGTCGCCCTAAGGCCTCTTACTATACTAATAACACCGTGTTAGCAAACTCTAGTTGTTAAATTTAAACCCAACCCGACGCAAGCCCGCCTCAAAATGGCATCGAGTTAGTAACCTACCGATTAAATTGAACCCGATTTTATAGTCGATTCAGCTACGGATTACACTAGTAACTGCATATGAAAAGCTATTAAACTCTTTGTTAAAAGGTTTGTAGCAGTAGAAGTTATACCTAGCAGAGCGTACTATTGTAAAGCTTAGAGGTCAGAGATCTCATCTCGCGTAGAACGAAACGTAAGTAGAGGCAATAATGCGTGCTCTTTTGCAATAACAAGTGAGAGTTTTAATAGACGCGTTCTAAGAAGAAGAATTAAATAAGTCTTGTGTGCAAATGTGACGTCATGTGCGCGTAAAAGATATGGTTGCAAACATCATCATCATCATCAGCCTGTTGCAGTCCACTGTTGGGCATAGGCCTCTCCAATTGCACGCCACCTAGATCTATTTTCGGCTATACGATAGATCTATACGATATTTTTATACAAACTTGCATCTTTTGAGAAGCTAAGCTGTACGAGATGAGCACGCATAAGGATGCAACTTCCAGATATACTTCACGATTTTAACTAGTTTAATCACCGTCATCCACTGCCATCACGAAGTTTCTCAAGACAAGGTGTACTAAGTCACCAAAACACATGTGCGTTTTTACCGCAACAAACTCATGCGGTGTAATATCGCATAAAAAAGCGTGAAAATTATTTGCGCTCCCCAAAAAATTTGTACAACTGATATAGACATCGCAAAAACGCATGCGGTATTTACCGCCGGTAAAAACGCAGCTGTGTGTAAGGTATCGGGACCTAATACCGCAAAAACGGGACGCAATACAACAATACCGTTACCTGTGTGGGGGAGCTGTTTTGTAACTCCGTGCCAAAATATAATATTTTATTATGATTGTAATTCCCACGCTAATAAAATTCA
Organism: Idaea dimidiata; assembly: GCA_949358125.1. Taxonomy (NCBI): domain Eukaryota; kingdom Metazoa; phylum Arthropoda; class Insecta; order Lepidoptera; family Geometridae; genus Idaea; species Idaea dimidiata. Next base: position 911,730 of record OX442334.1, read on the forward strand.
ATTCAATTATTCTTCTAATTCCATAATACTATGATTTATTTGCTTCGATACCAGATATCACGGCATTAATTTAAAATATATTAAACTGACAGCTTCGTGAAAGCATCGGGCACTTACGTAGCGAACAATATTGTTGAAATATTCTTCAAATGCTTTTTAGAAATAGATGGTTTTAACGTCTTTTGTTTCTATTTCTATTTTCGTTACTTTCCAATTCGATCGTTTTTTGTTTCCATGTATTATATTATTTATTATTAGAATAGACCACCATTTGCTACCAAGGAAGCAGATGGGCACAACGCCCCCCCCCCCATTACATTAAGTAAGTATCATTGACCACCGGGGTGGTCGACGGGAAAAACGTATCTAATAGTAGTAACATTTCACTAGATAATCAGATTATAACTTCAGAAGTAATTTACAATCAGTTTTCTATACGCAAGCTCTCATTGCCCAACCAATTGTGATCTACAATCAATTTATTATAATAAGTAAAAGTTTACTCCGTAAATTATCAGAAGATATACGCACTGTTTTCTGAACAATCCGATGCGTGGGCGCAGAAACGTTAGACAATGGCGTGGAGTAATTAGGTTTAGTTTATTACCTATTGCTTTTTTGTTTTTATTGGCTCGTAATTTATTAGGTTGTATGAATAAATTAAAAAAGGGCTAGTGCAAATCGGACTCGCGCACGACAGGTTCCGTATCATTATCACGAAATATTCACATTGGTTGTATGAAAGCTCCGGTAAATATTGTTTTGTTCTTATTTTACCCGACTGCAAGAAACTGGTTTTGGTTTTTGCGCCTATTTTTATAATAGGGGTTAAAGTATGAAATTGCCGTTTTATTGCAATAGGTTCTTTGAATTGACATAGAATCTTCATGGTTTGAGGTTTTCGAATGAAACTTTTTTCAAATGGTTTCTGTGATGTTCTTTTTTTAAAAAATGTGAAACATTTGAATATCGACTTTCAATTGTTTTTGTTAGTTAATTTAGACAAATTGAAAATGGATGGATACTGCGAAAATTCGAGTGATTTTTGAATACGAGTTCCGACGAGAACTAACGCGGCAGAAACAGCCCGCAATATCAATGCTGCGTTTGGAGAGGGGTCTACTAATGAACGCACCGTGCGATTTTGGTTTAAACGCTTTCGTGATGGAAATTTCGACTTAAAGAACGAGCCACGAGGAAGACCGCCCACACAGGTGACTAACGATGAATTAAGAGAGATAGTGGAAGCCGATCCTAGTCAAACTACCCAGGAATTAGCGGCATGGTTTAACGTTACCTTACCCACTTTATTGACTCACTTGCGTCAAATCAATAAAATAAAAAAATACGAAAAATGGGTGCCTCATGATTTGACTGATCTGCAGAAAGAAACGCGTGTTGAAACTTGTGTTGCCTTGTTGAACCGGTACAGAAATGAAGGAATATTGGATCGAATTGTAACATGTGATGAAAAGTGGATTCTTTATGATAACCGGAAAAGAAAAATGCAATGGCTGACCCCAGGTCAAATGCCACAACAGTGTCCTAAAGCAAAACTTACCAATAAAAAGGTAATGGTAACTGTTTGGTGGTCTCAGCATGGTGTTATTCACTATAGTTTTCTTCGATCTGGTCAAGCAATTACGGCAGATGTCTATTGTGCCGAACTCCGAACCATGTTGACAAAACTAGCAGTAAAACAGCCCCGACTCATGAATCGATCTTCACCATTATTGCTCCACGACAACGCGAGACCTCACACAGCACGAGAAACCATTTTGACCCTTCAGGAACTGCACTTAGAAACCATTCGTCATCCTCCGTATTCACCAGACCTTGCTCCAACGGACTACCAGTTTTTTCGTGATTTGGACAATTATCTACGTGACAAGAAGTTTTCTTCTCAGGAGGCAGTACAAAATGCTTTCACACAGTTTGTGCAGTCTAGATCGTCGGAGTTCTATCGCAAAGGCATTAATAACCTTCCCATTAGATGGCAGCAATGTATAGATAATAATGGCAACTATTTTGATTAAATAAATTTGTTAAAAATTTAAAAAATAAACAATTAAGGTTTTCAGTACAAATCGGCAATTTCATACTTTAACCCCTAATATTATGTTTGTAATATGCTTATACAATGTGTAACAGGTAAGCCCTTTTAATCCGAAAGGGGATTGTTCTAGACGTCTAGGCGAACAACTTTTGTTATACGACTTTTGGAAATTCGAAGTACTTTTCGAAAAATTTAGGTGTAAAGTTTACTTGAAGATCAGCTGTTTCTTAGAGTTTGAGGTCATTGACCTTATGTTGTCCTTTCATTTAGTTTGGTCTACTACAATCAAACCTTCAATTACCTTTATTTTTAAAAGCAGCTGTTTTTTCAGTGAAACATAACCTCAAAATTTAAAAAAAAAAGTTCGGATTTTCAAAAGTCGTAGAACAAAAGTTGTTCGCCTAGACGTCTAGAACAACCGCCTTTCGGCTTAAAAGGGCTTGCCCGTTACATCTTGTATACCCGTTATTTATATCCACCAAACTACTTGATGGATTTCTTTAAAGTATCGTTATATTAGACTGTTGTTAGATAGGTAACATAAAATAGCGACCGACCACCCGTGTGTGGTAGCAGATGGGAACGGAACTTTTACAGACTCTTTTGCAAATGTCTGGTGGAGTCTGAAAATAATAAAAAAAGGGGATTCAAATCGGAAAATAAGTTTCATTAATACCAAAATTAATAATACAAAACCATTAATAATATTTGCAGTCAATATAAAAGATTCGAATTCGCACTTGACCGGTTTACATTATTATAGAAAGTGTATCAAATCGATAATAATGTAATAGAAACATGAAAACATCAGATAAAGTTAATAGCTCCAGTGGAAACAAAGGGCATTATAGTTTTATACCTGTTTTAATGTTATCGTGTGTACAACTGTATGATTTTATTGTCAAACAAATGTTGTACAGTTGATAGCAACTATAACTGGAAAAGCACGCAGGCAGAGGTATTAAAAAGTTTTGTTCATAATCGCTCCCATGCTTATTGGAAAGGTACCATTCTGGCGTAGGTAGGTTAGTAAAATATTTGGGATTTCCACATTTTATGGAACCATATTATTCTATTAAAATATATTTTTTGAAAAATCTAGTAATCTTCTAAGTGTCTAAGTAGTATACCTATAGCCACTATATGTAGTACACAGTGTTTGACCACTATCACACCTATTGATACGAGTATGTGTAAAAGAATTTTGCTCGCTTTTTACGACAGGCAGGGGTTACCGTAGCCATATTTATTTAGACCCGGGCTACAGAGACATTTTTTGTTTTACATCCGGAAACATTATTGATAATACTAAATGGTTAAGAATTTACATACTTTTACCGGTATCTCATCATCATCCTAGCGATGTTCCCGGTTACATAACTCTCAAGAGCCTGGGGACTGCTTTCCTACTTTTAATGTTATGTATGTACTTACTTATAAATCGAACCTGTTACCTCCAATTGCGAAATAAGCCACAGACCGCACACTGCGGTCAACTAACTAACTCTAACAATCGAATCATTTCGCGTCTCCTACAACATGGCGGTTCATCAAAAACCTATTTATTTCCCTTAGCACAGTAATCAGATGCGCCTGCGTCTCTCATTGTGTTTGCGTTGGGCCACTGACCTGATTAGTAGTGAAACTGCTAGTCTACTGCTATTTATAGCCGCTTCTATGTTATTCGTACTTTATTAATAGCAGTCTAAATAAAGTAGACTGGTGATTACTAAATGTAACTTTTAAGAGAAAAGGATATCTGCAGTTGGTACTCTTTCTCTATACCGACTTTGAGTGCTTTTGATTACTCTTGGATTACTCTTTTTAGGACATTTAAAAACGTGGGTTTATAGATTTTAATAATCTATTATTTTTTGTCTTTTTCGTGTGTCTGTTTGATTGTCTGCTGTCAATAAAGTTGTAAGTCAATGAGTTTTTCCATGGTAATTTAGTGCTAAAAGGCACATGGTTTTTTGTCCCAAAAGTGCTTGTGGAAATTTGAAAGTAGCTTTAAGTTTCATTGTCATCTGGTTCTGAACTATTCCCAAAGTTCCAGCCCGCTAGCTAGTCGGGAAGTGCTTCAAATTGAAGTTGCAAGATTCCGCCTGGACCGACAATGAAAACAAAGAAACATACAAGAAAAGTTAGAGTATAAAAACGTGGGAAAATGGGGTTTGATATTTTTTCAGAATGGTTTGACGTCTATGAATTCGCAGTTAGAGGATTGTCCGTGTACCACAGATCCTGAACAAGCAATTGGAACTTTGTTCTTCGGTAAAGAGTATAGTGATCTGTGACTTAGACTTTGTCCCCAGAGTACCTACTTTATGTAGGTAAATGATGGCTTATTCCCGTGAAATGTAGACCGAATTCCCTAATAGCTACCTACTTACTTAACACAATGTCAGTGACAATGACTGATGTTATAGAAAGGTAATTTAGAGAAGTCGATCACTCATGACTCTTAACTGGAGCGAGGCGTCTTATCTATTACATGGGGTATATATACCTACCATATCCATCTTATTTACATTATATACACCTACGTAAGGTAGATTTTCATCTTATTTACATACTAACTTTCGCCTGGTACTTCGATCGCTTCAATCTTATTAAACTTTTTTAACTCCCACCTTTTATTACCATTGTTACATTTTACCGGGTATTAATCGCAAATTATTATATCGCGTACAATGGTTTTGGTTACGAGGGGAAATATTTTTTCAATTATTTCCCCTCGTATAGGATAGGATATATTATTAATATTGAAACGATTCAATATTAATAATATATCCTAATTAATTGTGTGTTTATGTGTTAATTCAATTGTCTAACTATATACATACCAAGTTACATTGCAATCGAATTAGTAGTTTTTGTTTAAAGGAGTAACAAACATACTTACTTCCTTACTTCAAAATTTACGATACGAAATAAGGATTTATACCTAACTAGAACAGCTATCTAAGTGTAAAAAAAGTCTATGTCCTTTAAAAGCCATCTAGACTTTTAAAAGTTAAAACCCTAATGGATTTACAGTACCACTTAAGGCTTTAATAAAAGACATTAAAAGAGCCAAGTCAGTCGGTTTGATGAGAAGTTAGGGTTCCACTTTAAATAACCCAACAGGTTATCCGTTTTTTTTATACCACAAATTCTGTATTTTTTCATTATTACTATTAGAACTTCGGGTCTAGATCGCGTTAGTACACTTTTTTTTTAATTTAAATTTATCCTGAAGTTTCGGAAAACGGGTTACACTGACCCGCGACCACGGTCGGTGTTAAATTAAATCAATTTAATGGCATTTTGTAGGGAACCCTCGACGCGTCCCTTGACCATGTTAATATATTCATCTAGTGATTAATTAACTTTGCTATTCACTAGAGCCCGATTCGATAGACTATCGAGTTACGTACGGCTCGGCTGTAGAATCGATACTAAATGCACGGGGCACGTAATCGATATTACGTGCGTTATGCAATTTGCAGCGTGTTTCTACGTTTCACGAAGTTTTGTATGTTGAGTGCTTTGTTTGTTACCGTTTTGTTTATTATAGAGTTCTGTAAAAAACAAAACAAAATTTCAACAGTGTTTTTGTTCGTTTTTTGCACAGTTTTCGTTAACTCTACACCTATTATTTCTTTTTGTTTTTATTGCTCAAGGCATTTTAAACTTAGAAAACCAAGCCAACCAGGCTGAAACCAAGCCTTAGTTGGTAAAACAATTAACGAGGAAAGATATGGCCGAAAAATTATACCATGTCACGTGATTCCTGTGTAGCTCAGTGGTTAGAGCATTCGCCTGTTTAGCGAAAGGACGCAGGTTCGAATCCTGTTATGGGGATTTTTTGGAAATATATTTCGTTGCTAAAAATATTTCTAAGTCTACATCTATTGCTGAGTTATTGGGATAGGTAAGGCTGAAATGTGGCGTAAATTGAACACTTTTTTTAAATAATTTCTGAAGTAAGTTGTACGAGATGCTAGGATTTAGACTACTGGTAAATATTGTATGTTTACCTTCAATTTGTATTTAGTATTAGCTGCGCCACAGCGTAATTCCCGTAATGTATGGAAGTAATTCTTTCACTTGTATTTTTATGTTTGACAGAGAATGGAAATCTAAAATACAAAATTAGTTATTTTCCTCAATATGATGACGAATACTTACAATTCAATTCAATTCATTTATTTATCAGATGTCACAGATCCATTGATTGTTAGCATATATACTTAAAATGCTATGTTGGTAATAAATTCATACTTGATTACACAACAGCTAAAATACATTTTTAGGGTAATTGATTCCTAATATTTGCTGGAGTAGTTTCCTAAACCTGGTTGCTTGGAGATTGGCTAAACAGTGTATCTTGAGGACTGAGTAATAGCGTAAAGTTTCTTGTTCCTTGTAGACCGAAGGAAGGCGCACTTTTCACTGCGACCAATCTCTGTTTCTTTGCTTGTATGATGATGAGATAAGTTGAGTTGAGCCGCTATCACATAGTTCCCGTGTGGTCAATGTGGTCATCAACTTTCGACGCTGACCGTCGGGCTGTAAAAGTAAAGCCCTCGATCGCCCTAGGCCATCGTAGGACCGCGTATAAATAATGTCGTCATGAACTTATTCAATAACCGATCGTCCACTCGACTCAGCCGATGATGTCACTCAACTCAACTAAACTAAACAAACAAACTTACTTCGTAACAAGTTAACCCATCGAATTCAATTTTAAACTACACATTGGGAATGGTTTGACCTCTCCTCTCAAATATTAGGCACTAGCTTCTGCCTACGGCTTCGCCTGCCTATAGAAGACAGGGTTGGGATAGAATTAGGATTGTCCCGCCCACTACTGTATGTGTACCAATTTTCGCATGTCTATCGATTCTGAGAATAAAAAGTTACATACAAAATTGGAACCCTCTTTTCCTCTCTTATGGTTGAAATTTCCTAAACCCTTTTTCTAATCGATAACTATATACACATCACAAAGAATACCCTCTCCTAGTTTGATGTCTCTGTGAGCGGTTTAGACTGTACGATGATTTATAGTTCAGTCAGTCAGGATATTGAATTATGTATGTATCTATAGCTAGCTACGTCCCGCGGTTTCAGTCTCCCCCGTTGCCGTGGGAATATCTGGATAGCAAAGTCAAAGGTCAAAGTCAAATTTTATTTTATTTAATTGGATGTATTGTTCACATTAAATACGTCGAGTGTTCTTACAACTATGAGTCTAGTGTGACTTCGGAACGCGCCCTCCGATGAGAAGAAGCCACAAGAAACTCATGGGGTTTTTTTTTGAGATCATGTTTTTATTTACAATCGTAAAAATACATGTATTTTTTTACATTTTTTTACAATGGTCATAATATGATTCACATTGTCGCATATTTATGGCTATAGTGGCACCGGAGCAATATTCTACTATAATATTTAATAACAAAAGGTTCCAAAGTAATTCTATCTAGCAAGTAGTCTATGTTATACCGATAGCTTTCTATTAGTGATAGAATATTTGTAATCGGCCCGTTAGTTTGGAGCCTATTCATTAGGTACATACAAACAAACAAATAAGTCTTTCCTCTTTATATGTATATTAGTATACATATAGATCGAGAATGGGTTGACCTCTCAAATATTTAGTAATTAAATACTCCACCCTAGCGGAATTAATCCTCTAAAGTTTGTTTTACAAACATCGGCTTGTTAACCTAAACTCGACTGTATTTGTTTAAAGATACGGTTGTTAATCGCAGCGTGAGTCTAAACGTTTGATATCTGATATTTTTGTATTGTTGTGACGTATGTTACTTCTGTATTACGCCTATCGGATATGGTTTTTATTTTAATTTGTAGCGCTTTTTTTGGAATTGGTTTGTGTTTGGTTTCGAGTTCATAAAGTTTTTTTTTGGGTTGTTTTAATTTCTTAGTTTGTGCTAATCGTGCTACCTATTGCGATTTCTGTGGACTAATTTGTTAAAACGATTTTTTGTCTCTTTTCTTTCTTAGATAAAAATAAATATAATTTACGATGCACCCATTTAGCTCGACGACGCGGCGGTACATGAAAAAGAAGCATTTGAAAAATACTGTGTCAAAGGCTTTAGGCAGCTCTAAAAATTTCTTAAATATTAAATTAGATTAAATAAAATAATCTGTTACTTCATTTAAGATGTTACGCATAACGTCCAACTCCCAAAAAGTCCACCATGTACTTAGAAGGTACGAGATACTTCAAAAATCTATCAATTCACTCACTATTCGCGGGTCTTTATTTACTGTCATTCTGGGTGTTCGAGGACTTCAAAGCTCATAGTTATAGTCACTAGTTATATTATTATTTATAACGCTTAGACAGAATAATTAGAACCAACAAACTATTTTAAAATAGGCCAACTAACTTATAGGTACGTAGCTAGCTATGAATAATTGGATCGATTCGTTTGTCAGTTTGTTTACCCAAATTTGCATACTTTATTGACCCTGTGTTGATTCAGTGTTTTATTTCGCGAGTTCAGGCCTGTGGGGCCTGTTTCATTAGTTTCGGATTAAAGGGAAAAAAATGGAGTTTCTATGTTATGAAGTTGGCAACAGATTGGGGCAAGAACCCCTTTAATTAAAGAAGAATAAAGTTTTATGATTTTAAAATTGGAATAGCGAGTTTAGTAGACATTTCTGTTTGTACTTTGTGTTCAGAGGCATGTTTGAAATTAAGTTTTTTTTGAGGTAATGTTTTTTATTTTGTTTCGAGGTGGTTTCAGCCGGCCAACCATTCACTAATCTATTCTCACCTAACACAGACGAATCAGGGGCTCTATTTTTAAACCAAATGAGGCATTTCGAGCGATTTTAATACCTCGATTTCTATTGATTTTCGTTAAATTTCTGTAATTTTTCTACGTGAATGGCACGTCCACAATGAGTGGTATCAACCACTCGAGGCAGGAGTCCGGCATCAAACGATAGTCAGCGGATATCGAATTATTTAAATCGCCTGAAGTGCAACGAGCGATTCAAAAATAAAGCTCCTGGTCGCTTCGTTTAGAAGCACTACGACTTAGACCAATAGGTAATTAAAATAAATGATTCTTCTTCTTAGGTTTCGGGACGCTGATATAAACTCGTTTTTATCACGTTGCTGTTTTAATTTTTGTTATTGTTTTTTTAAATCTTATTTTTCACCATACCGATATTTAGAGAACTTTACAGCGCCTTTTCGTCACGTACCTATAGACTGTTGAGAAATATTTCAAACGTTTTTATTAAACACTATATGCCCTGCGTACTTCCCGAGCCCGTAGGAATATCGGGATTAAAAAGCGTAAGTGTTATTCCCGATGCAGCTATCTACATGTCAAATTTTTATAAAATATACTTGCGCATTTATAATTATTTGTGGGGTTTTTTCGTCAAAGTTGTTAGAGAGCTACAAAACGATGATAAAATGATAATAGTCCAGACTATCGCGTATTATACAACAGTTGGCGGCAGAATAAAACGACAGCCCAGTGCATGCGATGCACCGTGTGTCGCGCGCATCGGGGTTGCCGGTTGCCAGTCGTGGCCTGTGCCCATTGTGCTGTCGCGGCTGGCGACATTCTACGACCACCACGATATTCTAATGTTATAGGATTTATTTAAGTACTCTTCTTTTATTTGCGACTGGTCTTTTCAAAGGATGCAAATCTAAGTTGTGCGGATTTTCGTAGCTGAATTTTAACAATAAAGTCAGGTCATCAAGCAGCATTATAAGCTGACATTGACCCATTTTGCGCATTTTAGGCAGGTACCCGATATAAATATGTCGATGTCTTTGTTTGCATCATTTATGTTTCCTACCATTGACTATGGGAACTGCAAAGTTCCTAAAACACTAGTTTTTACAAACAAAACAAACGCATGTAGTAACTACACAAAATTCTCTTCTTGATTCGTCGGAACTCTAAATAGCATTTCTACGCATCAATCGCCTTTTATGGTTGGTGGTTTATGAGAAGAATAATCGAAAAATCTATGGATATTCACCATAGTTTTAGAGATATGTCTAATATGTCGTAATCTCACGGTCGAAAATCACCCCGCAGGATTTTCTTGTTTAAGGCATAGGTTAAAACTAATTTATAATAGACACACCTAACACCCAAGCTCCTTTTCGCTTTACAAACGTTCACAATAGCGTATAATTTCCGCACTAGATCCCGTAGGTTGTGCCCCAGAGCATCCTATTATACCATCCACACTGCGCACACGCACAACTCAAGCTTCGCGCGGTCAGTGCTTGCGAACCGGTGTGCTCGGTGTAGGATTTCTGCCCACACATGCATTGTCTACCTTGCTTCACTTGTCTCTTGTTTACTTCCTGTTGATTTAGGGTGATGCTTCTTTTTTGGTTGAGGATCCTTTTAAATCTTTAAAGAAGTCAAAGTAGCCTACTTAGTCTATTTAAATCTACTTAAACTCCTGGTTTTTCGCTTTGGTAGTTTTAATTTCTTTATATTAATTATAGTCGTTAATGTTACAACTCGCGTCAGTCGATTCAAATATTTTTAATATAAACAATGTATATCCTTTAGTGGCTGTAAGATTAATTTTATTATTTTTTAATAGAGCTGTGGATTCTGTGAAATAAATAAATAAATAGAAGTTTCTGCTGAAAGCTTGATTGAGGCTTTCTGCTAAGGCTGTTTTTTTAAATAAGCAAAATTTATAATGTTCCCTTATAGTATAACTACTTACTAACCTAACCTAACCAACTATCAAAATGATCAATCGCAAAATGTCTACATCCTGAAATTACTAATAGTCACTTCTTTGTTCTGTCGTTTGCCTCTACCATAATAAATAGAAATAGGTTTTTCTTGAAATTATATCATTTACCCGTTTCAATTGCGTTGTTTTTTACATCATATTAAGCATTTTTCAACGCCCTACGTGCTTGCTCGCTGGTAGATCTTTTAAAACTGGAAAAATTAGTTTAATTTCAATACAACATCCCGAGAACAGAGGAAAAATCTTGGTTTGTCTTGTTTTCTTAAACTAATTAAATATATATTCTAATGCCGCATGTTTAATCTATATTTCAAACGGGTACCTGACCATTTCTACACTATGCGATATTTTAACACAGAAACCACATTTTCCCGTATAATTTGACTATAGGTCAATCGGAATAGGTCGTAAACGTTACAAATTACGTCCATCTTATGTAAATGCCACGTTATTATATTACGAAAGATATCGCATTACATATATAATTGCTTTTGACGTTCAGCTTCGGATGTTGTTGTTTAATTTACTGTTTGATGTTGTAGCAACCTTGCATTGTCTTATTTTGTTTATTAAAATGCGGATTATGAAATGCTTTGTTTAGATTATTAATCAACTAACTCTGCTTTATGGATTTATGCGGTTTCTATATTGTGTATGTTATGTTTTTCAAGAAATGGTCATCTGTAGAAGTAGACATTTCGCGTTTTTGTCAGAAATCCCGAGATAATGGTTATTTTTATATACATTTAGATTGGTATTAAGTACTCATTTGTTTGTGTTGCAGAACTCTTAAAATTATTTTGTAAATACATCATGGAAACCACCCACAACCAAAATAAATACCTGGCGAGAATCAAATTGGCACCCTTTTGCGTCACAGCACAGGGGGTCTTCAGCTATCTATATACTAAGTTTCACCGCAATCGGTTCAGTAGTTTTTGCGTGATTGAAACAGAATCATCCAAACAAACAAACATTTAAACTTTCGGATTTATAATATTAGTGGGAAATATGACAATTTCAAAATTCTACGGTAGATAACCACTCTCTTGCTTGACTTTACACACAAACTTTCACATTAGATAAACTAAGAGAATAATAGGGTGTCAGGTTACTTTAACTAAGGCCCAAGAAAGGGGTAACAAACCCTACTTACACCCCTTTACTTAATTCTATTGTCTTCTCTAGAAGTGAGTGAGGTGCGAACTTTAATTGACACATAACAATGTCCAAGTTAATCTAAGTTGAACGTTAAGTGTAAATTAAGTTTATAGGATTAATCTTATAAAGTTAGTTAGTGCTCACTGGGAAAATTTATTGGAGTTATCAAAGGCCTCGCTTTTTGAGTTCGTAACTTGTCAAGAATAATCGTTTTGGGTTTCTGCTTCGTTCGTCATTTGTTTGTGCTTTGTTTTCGTTTTGGTCCACTTATGTTTCCACTTCGATTGAATTTAATAGTGGGCCATTTAGATATATTTTCTGGACAAGTAGGTATACTAAAAGTGACGTCTTAAACATATTCCATGTAGCAAATATTCCATGGTTATGAATATATTTTTATATATTTATCTATATTTTTTTAGGTTATTAAAACCTAGAAAAATATAGATAAGTATATAAAAATATATTTCTTTAGTAATTAAATATGTTTGAGTGTTCATTTTTTCATTTTTTAATGGTGGACTACAATTTTGACACTTCTTTCTGTAGAAAAAATGTCATATACCTACAAGGAACTAAAACTGAAAGAAAAAAAACGTACTATAGCTTTTATATCCTATACTTAGACACCGACAAAGTTTTGTTCTGAATCCGAACAATACAGTAACTCTACAACCTTTTCCCATAAAATTAACTCTAAAATTGTCTAAAATAACGTTATAAATTACGCAATTTACTTAAATTCCCGTTCTAATTTCCTCAATGGGAGAGCGCTGTCAGCGAAGCGCCGCGGGCGGGAAATCTCGGATTTTAATTAACTTATTATGGCATCACGGCTTTTACAGCACGCTGATGGCTACGAGATGAAAGGAATTAACTTCTTTAACAAACAGTTATGGATAATAATGGATTTTATAATAATTGGCTTAGTGGCCAGGAATTTTGTTCGGGTTTCGCAAGTTATTTTCTTCGTGGTCGAATATCTTTGTACCATTTTAAGAGCGCCAACTATTAGGTAAACTCTGCTTTTAGGAGGTTTTAAATTGTCGACGACGACAAGTATTTATGGCCGAATTGGAAAAAAGGCGCTGGCTCTCAGGGGTGAGATGTAGGTTTAAGTTCTATGCGAATTCTTGGAAAACATTTCTTTAAAAAAAAGTAATTCAAGTAAAATTAATCAAAAGGGTATGTACTAGATTCTATTTAACAAGGCTGGCAAGATTTTAGTTGCCTTATTTATGTAGTTATTTATAGAAGTTTTCAAAAAGTGTATATTGTACTAGGGGTTAGGGTCATATCGTCTGGATTGTAACAAGTAGATTGTCATATCCAACGTGGACATTTCAGGAAGTGTTCGTTTATAGAAGTAGTCATGTCCCAAAGTGAACTTGATAGGTCGCTTCTGTTTAATTTTGAAGCAATAGCACACCACCTTAAAACCTGGGCATATCTATATTGTAAAATAATAACAGGACAGGGATATGTCACATGAATATCGATAATTGAGTTAGTAGGTAGACATCATTCTTTTAACACCAAACTGAGATTACCATAAATTAATCAAAGTGTTGCCGCATCCTTCCTCGTTCCGCCTGAACTGACTCGCAAGCGACCGAATCACTGACTCACTGATTCATTGGCTCGTTGCTCGCCATATGTCGATTGACACGGCTGAGTGCCGCGGATCGGATTGCATACCGACAAGGATGATAACCAACTTTGGACCCGACCAAACGTCAGTAGTTAGTTATTGTTCGTTCTGAACCAATAATTACTATAAGTTCAAGATTAAAAAACTATACCGAAATGTCTCACAAAACTAGTGCGCAACGTTAGAGGATTTCTCTCGTACATAGGTAGGTAGTAGGTATCAATCGATTTATTTATTTTGTTATGAAACATCTATAGGGGGATCTTATATTTTTAATCGAATTGAATTAATCTTGGATGAATACAACGTTTTTCAATCAATTAATCATTTATCTATATCTATATATATGTATTTACCTATAATAAAGAAAGAGAGGACAAAAAGTCTGTACTTGGAAGTAGATTAAAAAAAAAGTTGGCTCTCCTGTCTGTTGTGTTGTACTACTTTTCCTAAGTCCTCTGACTTAGGAAAAGTAGTAGAACAAAATTATAAAATTATTAAAATTATTAAAATTCATGTCTGTCTGTCATTTTGTTTGTTTCTCTGTTTATCTGTCTGTTCCTTATACAATTAAAAACAACTACCTAATCCGATTGAAATTTGTTTTTTAATATTGGATAGTTCTATTTTCGAGGAACGTCGTGGTATACTTTGCATTGAAATCCAATTAGAAGAACCCGAGTAATGAACGAAAAAGTGCAACCGCTCGAGAACCGCTCGGCCGCCCGCGCCCGTGTTAACGCGTTTTTACTTCTGCGGGTGAAACCGCGGGGCGCAGCTAGTTAGCAAATAAAGTTAGTTACAGACGGACTACAACATCTTTGTTTAGTTTGCCTAACAAACAAACCCCGCGTGCCTACCCACACGCTTAGGTGCCCAAGGAGGCTACGATTCGAGTTATCTTGTCCAAGCGAGCGTTCGTTACCATCCTTGTCGACTCACGTTGAGTACGATACGAGACGCAAACATCTTTGTGTTCACAGTTCATAATGAGCAATTACTTTCGCGATCATTCCGACTGAACGATTTATATACATATTAAATATTTTTTGTGTCTTGATTTGTAGGTACTGCTTTACCGATTCGGTTTGTGTTCATTTGTTTTACTGAATGAGTTATTGATTTTGTTACGGAAACATGTGTATGTCATGTTATTTTATGTTACATATTATATTTATGTTTGTAAAATGTAGGGTGTTACATATCGGAGACTAAGGGTAACTGAATTTATTAGGAACTAGGTGCGTCCCGCGGTTTCACACAAAGATCTTTATCTATCTTTAAGTGTAAGTATCTGTATCTGTGTATGCTAAGTTTAATTGTAGTTTTTGCTTGATTGAAACACAAATAAACAATCATATCAACTTTTGCATTTTATAATAATATACTAGCCGCGCCCCGCGTGTTCAGCGCGTAAGTTCCGTTCCCACTGGAATATCTGGATAAATATGTGTTATTCCAGGATACACATATTCTAAGTTTCATCGTAATCAGTTCAATAGTTTTTGCGGGATTGAGTAACAAACATACATACTCGCCACAAATTTTCAGCTTTTGTAATATTAGTAGAATAGATGGATTAGGTTCAAGCACTTAATTAAACCTCTATATAGATGCGCGTATTACGAAGTCGCATTTGAATTTATAGGTTTCTAGGAATGACCAATTCGCAAAATACTACTATCTTAAATATTATAAAGGTGAATTGTTGAGTATATGTGTGTTTGTTTCTCCAGCCATCATACGCTAAAATCACTGGACCGCGTGCCATGAAATTCGGTATGTAGATATTTAGAGACCTTGAATAACTCATAGGCTACTGAGAACTCGACGTGCAGTAGACCGTCTAGACGATGCCGAATCTTGAGTCATTTAACTAAAATCCTATTAGATTAAACTATGGCTAGACAATCCGTTGGTCATTTTCCGCAGCAGAGCTTTTCTGTATAGTCTCGGTAATTGACGCCGTCAAAACGGCCCGTAATTCTCAAATTCTCAAAAACAAATATTATTATTTTCAGTCCTAAACAAACTCACAAAACATGAGCCGTTACAATTTGCCAAATAACTTCAGCGAAGCCCTAAAGAAACATTCGGAAATGTTACCGCAAAATTAACCTTATTGTTAAATAAATTGCTCTTAAATTATAAAGAAAAATGATTTGGCCGAGTGAGAATTTGCCAAAAAAAACCTCCGGAAGTCGACGTTCAGTCTGTCGTAAATTCGGACAAAAAATATAAGCCATCTGGCGAAAAAACCGCTTTTTTTATTCTGTGCTATTTTAAGCTTTTAATTTTGATTTACTTTGGCTTCGTTCACGCAGCTCGAAGCTCAAATTGTGAAGAAGAAAAAATACAGGTTACATTAATAGAGCGGTATTGGTCTAGTGGTAAATTTTATCTTTTATACCTACAATTACTAGCTGCGCCTCGCGGTTTCACCCGCGTAAGCCCTGTTCCCGCGGAAATATCGAGATTAAAGCCTATGTGTTATTCAGGTCTCCATAAGCTACCTATATTCCAAGTTTCATCGCAATCAATTCAGTAGTTTTTACGATATTGAGTAATAAACACACATACACACATATGCAGATACTCACAAACTTTCAGCTTTATAGTATTAGTAGGATTAAGATAACATTTTTCGACAAATATCTTTTGACAAGCCAAGATAAGCCTAGAGCTAGAGACTAGAGTATTAAAAAATCAAATTAGGTACAAAAAATACATTTTCTTGAAATCTGTCAACGTCAAAAGTAGGCGCGGCACAAGAGCGGTATTGTAACAAGGTTGTTAATAAAAACAATGCGATTATAACATGAAAAGTTTTATGTCAATACAAAGTCGTGAAAACAGAACAAAAATCAATCTTCAAAAGTTCTTAGTACTACCTACTTTGAAAGTACCATTTAGTTCGCGTTTATTAATAAAACAAATATACTTAGCATAACCTTCAAACTTTATGTTCCGTTGTAACTTATTATTACAACGGACAGACAGACTGGCGCCAGACCCCACAAAACTAACACCCTTAATCAGAGAGTATGAGTAGATATAAACGCAGCTTCCCGGCGGGCGCCACTCTTAACGACACGTATCTAAATATTTTGTCTGTCTGTACGTCTGTTAAATCTCTACCACATTTGTGGAAGTCCAGAGGTGCCAGAGGCAATGTGGCCGATGCATGTCTGAACGTAATAAATAGGTAAATGCTGACTTTAAAGGATTTCAAATTGTTGATGTTGTCTCGGGCGTGGGTTGTGAAGGATTTCCTTTAGTTTACTTGGTTTTATTGACTTGTTTTATGTTTTACTAACTGTGTTCTGCGGTTTTACTCGTCTTAGGTCTGATCTCGTGGGATTGAGACAAATCAAATATAATGTTTCCAAAACACGGAAGAACGGCTAATGAATAGCAAAAGTATAAAGTCTATGTGATTCTACGCCGCCTTTGAAAAAGTACTAAATATTTTGTTTTTTTTTAAGTACATACCTAAAATAAAAGCTTGTTAAAAATATATTTTATTCATTTATAAAAAGGATAAACTGATGGTAAGAGAGAGTGAGTGGAAAAAGGGTTCTTTTTTAAGCTTTTTTGGAGAATTACTCGTTTTGACACTAGCAACTTGATCTTTCCTACTTTGGCTATAACTCTTGGAATTCAAATACAAAATAGTTTATTACCTTTAGATTTCTGTAATGTACAACAACAAGTACTTGGATCATTTGGAATTAATTTGAACTCCTGTATCTTATGTTTATTGTCTCCTACTTCTTCGTCAAAATACCAAACCTTGACACTTGGAACATACCTCGATAAGAATCGAGTTTTAAGAACAAATCGCTGCTGTAATATTCCGCCAATATCTGCTAGTATTACCAGAGACCAGGCTGATGCTCTCCAACCGCCTGTCAAACAAACATTTAATGTTGGTATCGACACAAAGGCTCGTAAAATGGACCACTTTGTTGGTGCGTGCTGCGTCCGCGCAGGTTTTACTGTACTTTATACTTGCAGCGAACAGGAGCTTTAATTGATTACGTTTTTTTTCTTCTTCTTTATTGCCTCTGTACGCAAGACTCTGTTATTTTTAACCGACTTCAAGGAAATGAAGTTTTTTATTTGTAACGTTACCTACCTACCGAATTTGTAATTAGGAGTATGAAATCCTTTTTATATTAATTTAATAGAGTGTATGTTTATCCGTCCTTGGTTTAATGTTTTTAGTCGCCGTTTGTTAAGGTTCCTCTTCACTGCGCGCATTCGCATGTAATGTCACGTTCCAGATTCGACATCACATACAGCGCACACCTTGTGAGTCGAATTTATAATGTTATACTACAAGTGAATGTTCACGGTGTGGTAGCACCTTAATATGATTTCCATAATTCTTTGCAACAATGTTCCTTGAAATTTCAGCTTATCGGATTTAAAAATAAATGTACCTACCTACCTTAGAGAGATCCTAATCATTCGTTCCCAAATTCGTACTTAGCCGTAATTTTGATACGTGAATCCTTGTACTAAGTCCCTAAACCCGCCGCACCCGTTGAAGAACTACAAACCGAAAATGGTTTTAGCATAATTATATTTTACGGTTACAATAAAATGGTGGTACAAAACAAATGTAACTTCAACCTTCAATTATGTCAATCCGGGTCCCCAATCATCTTGCAATTTCGACTCGAATTATCTCCGAATCGAAATAACAATGGCGTCCAAAAAAGCGATTTCCGTCGCCCAGCTCGTCTCCCGTGTCGGTCGCTTCACAAAGATAGTTAAGATTATAATTATTTAGAGAGAACATAAAGCTTCATCGCTGCGATAATCTTACTTCTACTACTAGGTACTATAAACGCGAAAGTTTGTATGTGACTTTTTACTCATTTACGCAAAAACTCATGAAACGATTGCGTTGAAACTTGGAATATAGGTAGCTGGAGACCTGAAATGACAGATAGACAATATATCCTTTATCCCGATATAGGACCCATATTTGTTGTCTAGTACAAGTTTAGTAGGTTAGGTTGCTACAATATGAGCATCATCTTGCAATTCTACTGATATTATAAATGTAAAAGTGTGTGTGTTTGGATGTTTGTTACTCAATCACGCAAAAACTACTGAACCGGTTGCGATGAAACTTGGAATATAAGTAGTTGGATACCGGGAATAACACATAGGCTACATTTTATTCCGATATTCCCGCGGGAACGGGGCTTACGCTGGTGAAACCGCGGGGAGCAAATAGTAAGTTTTTTTTTCGCTTGCAACCCAAAGTTGGGGACAGACCCAAAGGAGAGCAAAGGTAAACGAATAAGAATCGGCGATCGCTCGAACGCTTGTGATTTTGTTGCAAACGTCCACACTGGTTCGTTTTCTATCATTCGGTTATCCTTCGTTTTCTTTCGATTGTTTGGTCTAATTATTACCTTCCGCTGCGTTTCGCCAGCCAGACCTACCGTCTACTGACTCCGTAAATTTGGGTTTAATTTTGAAGTCAACGTACCAAAAGCTTTCTCTTATCTAGTGTAGTAATTTAGGTATCATTGTTTTGCGATTGTTTCGACAAAACAATGGGTTATTAACGTTTTTGCCATTTGTAATAATTGCTGTCATTCGTGGCTTATTGCTCGTAAATAAATAAAATAATTTCAAGAAATATAAGGGCAAGATGTAACAATTATTTTTAATTTTACTTATAATTTTTTCGGTATAATTTCCCAATTTTTTAATTTAACGGTTAATAAAAATAACTAACAACAAAACAACAACAACTAAAAAAACAAACAAACTAAACCTCTAATCTAACATTATAATTATAAGTGCTGTGCTACTTTACCACCATAAAGATAGGTAAGTTCTTTAAAGTTTCGGAAAACACATAATTTCATAAAATTCAAAAATATTTTGTTGGTTGAGGTTCAACAAGGTTGACTGACCAACCTTGAAAAAGCCAACTGTAAAGTTGGCGAAAGCTCGGTTCAAATAATGAATAAAAACGCGATAAAACCGGATAAATAAAGTGTTTTATTATGCAAAATCGCGAAAACCATAGAAGAAATTACTCAATTTTTAGTCAATGAGTTGGATAACACACATTAGTAGCCATGATGCAAGAATTATTATCCGCTACGATAAAAAAGAACTGCCAAAACGAGAATATCATACTAATTACGTAGCAGTTTCGTAAACAAACAGGCGGCGACCGGCAATTATTTACCCATCCATCTTGTGATGCATCCTGACACCGCCGAAATGACACAACTACCACCATGAACTGAAGCTAAAATATACTGTAAGTTTAAAGGAGTAGGTTCTTTTTTTAATAGTCTGTGTGTTAGGTTATAGTTATAAGATTAATGTCAATTTTATTGTAATCACAGTTCGTTTACATTCTTGTGGGGTCAAAGAGATTTAATATAGATCTGATAGATGGACAAATAATTCTATCTACCTATACTAAAAGTTAGCTTTGTTTGATGTTGATTTGTATTATTGTTATTGTCTGTTATTATTATTTGTATTTGTTTTTTTTAGGTTAGGTACCTTTTGAGATCTATTATTTAACACATTATACAAATGTAGTACTTACATATTCTGCCCTACCGTGATCACTTTTATCTCTTGACTTAGCGACTACCAGTCGTCGTTAAGTCGCCGCTATAGCTATAGTTTAGCTAAAAAAAAGAACAAAAAGATACAATAATATTATAATTGAACAAAAACATCTACAAAAAATACAAGATATATTTTTTATTATCTTAGTTTTTTTAAATTAGTCGGGGTATTTTTTACTAAATAATAGGGGTTAAAGTATGAAATTGCCGTTTTATTGCAATAGGTTCTTTGAATTGACATAGAATCTTCATGGTTTGAGGTTTTCGAATGAAACTTTTTTCAAATGGTTTCTGTGATGTTCTTTTTTTAAAAAATGTGAAACATTTGAATATCGACTTTCAATTGTTTTTGTTATTCAATTTAGACAAGAAAGATGGATACTGCGAAAATTCGAGTGATTTTTGAATACGAGTTCCGACGCGGAACTAACGCGGCAGAAACAGCCCGCAATATCAATGCTGCGTTTGGAGAGGGGTCTACTAATGAACGCACCGTGCGATTTTGGTTTAAACGCTTTCGTGATGGAAATTTCGACTTAAAGAACGAGCCACGAGGAAGACCGCCCACACAGGTGAATAACGATGAATTAAGAGAGATAGTGGAAGCCGATCCTAGTCAAATTACCCAGGAATTAGCGGCATGGTTTAACGTTACCTTACCCACTTTATTGACTCACTTGCGTCAAATCAATAAAATAAAAAAATACGAAAAATGGGTGCTTCATGATTTGACTGATCTGCAGAAAGAAACGCGTGTTGAAACGTGTTGCCTTGTTGAACCGGTACAGAAATGATGGAATATTGGATCGAATTGTAACATGTGATGAAAAGTGGATTCTTTACGATAACCGGAAAAGAAAAATGCAATGGCTGACCCCAAGTCAAATGCCACAACAGTGTTCTAAAGCAAAACTTACCAATAAAAAGGTAATGGTAACTGTTTGGTGGTCTCAGCATGGTGTTATTCACTATAGTTTTTTTCGATCTGGTCAAGCAATTACGGCAGATGTCTATTGTGCCGAACTCCGAACCATGTTGACAAAACTAGCAGTAAATAAAACAGCCCCGACTCATGAATCGATCTTCACCATTATTGCTCCACGACAACGCGAGACCTCACACAGCACGAGAAACCATTTTGACCCTTCAGGAACTGCACTTAGAAACCATTCGTCATCCTCCGTATTCACCAGACCTTGCTCCAACGGACTACCATTTTTTTCGTGATTTGGACAATTATCTACGTGACAAGAAGTTTTCTTCCCAGGAGGCAGTACAAAATGCTTTCACACAGTTTGTGCAGTCTAGATCGTCGGAGTTCTATCGCAAAGGCATTAATAACCTTCCCATTAGATGGCAGCAATGTATAGATAATAATAGCAACTATTTTGATTAAATAAATTTGTTAAAAATTTAAAAAATAAACAATTAAGATTTTCAGTACAAATCGGCAATTTCATACTTTAACCCCTAATATTTACTTTAATTTTTGAACGAGAAATGATCATGGCAGATTATCTAAAAAAAATTATTTTATTGTAAAGCGGAGTGCAGACTAAATGAGCAAAAGCGAATTCCAAGGAATATACAACGGTGATCGGTGACGAACACTCAAACGCTTTGAAATTTCGTTCACTACCTTTCTAGCTAGTTTGGCCTTTAGCTCATATTCATTTACTCATTTGCTACAGGTTCTAAATGTTGCCTCTATACTCAAATATTCTAAGCATCTTTATGTGAGACTATGTCGTGGTTAGAGTTTATGAAAATGACAATAATGTATGGGGCAGTCAGTTCTATGCGTGGATCTATGTAAACAAAGTTGACGAAAACATGTGATTTCTTTCAAGGGAATTGTGCAATTAATTGTATTTATGTCTCACGAGAATTTCTTACGGTTTCAATAACTCAAATTGCTAACCGTTTCTTTTATTTGATCTCTTTGAAGTTTGTTTTTGTTTTGTTTTGTCGGAAGGTTTTTATTTAGCGCCTAATGCTACTTTTCCGACATATTGTAAGATGCGATCTAAAAGCTCACCAATAATCTTAAAAAAAAGAACGTGTATATTTTTTTTGCTAAAATGTTTTTCACTCTACTTCCATCAGAATTCGAACACCCCTGTAAACCCCTGGTTATCGTTCTGGTGGGTCTATTGCTGAAGTCTACCGACAAGTAAACTAAATTAGTTTAGCTTAGCTCCGTATCGTCGGGCAAAGTTTTCATACATTTGCGTCCTCTGCAAACTATGCCAGATATATTGCTGCCCTACTAACAGCGATTCACAAACATCTATGCGTGGATTCAGCTTTGGTCACATTTTCGCTGACAGTGATATCAATTATCACTTAATCACCTACAAGTGCAAGACAAAGCATTAAAGCCGTGTTTTCATTACGAAAGTAGTGTCGTCGTAGTAGTAAATAAATGTGTGCTTAAATGTTCCGGTAATTAATTAGTAATCTTTTTGTAATCGTTTCTTCGACTTTCACATTATTTTTTAGTTTATTTTTTCTCTTATTTCAATATATTTGGCGGTATTCGTACCATTACCGTACCGACTATCGATAGCCCGGTCTAGGTTCAGTTGGGAGTATATAGTCATATGATTGGCTCAATTTACGCAATATTTCTATGATCATTAAATATTAGATTTTCGGGTCTAGATCGCGTTATTTCAACAAAATTATTTTAACCACTGGATAGAGTTACATGCACCAAAAGTCCTTTCTACTGAACGTCAATATTACTCCCGTATTGTACGTGAAGCGGTTGAAATCAAGAAACACAGGAATTTTAACCGGGAAAGTGGTTTTAAACTCTCA
The DNA here is from genome assembly GCA_949358125.1 of Idaea dimidiata. Taxonomy (NCBI): domain Eukaryota; kingdom Metazoa; phylum Arthropoda; class Insecta; order Lepidoptera; family Geometridae; genus Idaea; species Idaea dimidiata. The sequence goes on from OX442334.1 coordinate 934,816, forward strand.
TCTGTGTGGAATCCAGTGATAAATATTTGTAAGCATCGGGTACGAATGCCTGACGATATATCGCCGGAACTTGTTAGTGTAGTGTGCCGCGGCCCTAATAACTTTTTGTGAGATTGGGGGGTAGGTATAAAAATACCTACCCAGTCAACGGTAAACGAAGCTCGCCACTCCAGTCTTCCCGGGACCACGGCCGGTGTAATCCGTTTGCCGAAACGTCGGGGTAATTTTTAAATTTATTTATTAAATTTAAAATAATTTTGTTGAAATAACGCGATCTAGACCCGAAAATCTAATATTTAATAATAATGAACGGAAATCGTGTAAGTTTAAAAAATGTATTTCTATGATCATCGTAAGAGCGATGTTATTCTACTTATAGAAAGCTGAAAGTTTGTATGTATGTCTGTATATTTGTTACTCAATTACGCAAAAACGGAAACTTGGTAGCTTCGTAGCTGGAGACCTGGAATAACACATAATAGGTAGTCAAAGTGTTCTTTTTATTCCGATATTCCCGTGGGATCAGGACTTAAGCGGGTGAAACCACGAAGCGCAGCTAGTAATACATGTAAACCAAGGCCGAGCTTCAAATCCAAAACCTTTGGAAAGTTAAGAACTACCACTACACCAATACCGCCCTGCCGGACGATTTTAAACAAATATTTCAAGTCTTCATAGAAATTGCCCAATACCGCTTTTAAACTTCCGTTTAAACGATACAAACCCACTAAATAATAGTAGTTCATGTCACAAAATATTCATTAATAAAATATATTGCTTCATTTATATTCAAAGTTATTAGGTACTAATCCACTCACGTGCTGCGTCTACATCAAACATTAAAATTAATATTTAAACAAAATATAAATAAAATTTTAACCCTTCAAATAAACATGTCCGTTTGACAGTACGTACACGTGTCGCGGGCATGCCCTCTCCTCTGTCTACTACATGTTTTGACAGCTGTCATCGCACGAGTCATAAAGCGCGGGAATTGAATGTAGGTAGCGAACATTCGGTTTGACGGCTCACTGTAAATCTCTTTTGAAATTGACTTTAATATATCTCTCTATTCATTTGTTTTTTCTTTTTTTTTCAGGTAATAAATGGTTCGCTGTTTTTACGTGTCAACTATTTAAAAGGACATAGGCAAGTGGTTAGAATGTAACAACTACAGAAGTTAATTTACTAATGAACAAATTTCCGTGTATCTGGGGGATACTAGCAAACCTGCAGTTCGTCTCGCGCGGTGGGGGTGAACTGCTTGCTACCAAGGTGTCAGGTAGGCGGCCGGCTGTAAATCATTGCCTAATCTATTTGCAGTAGATGTAGTCAATGATGACTCTATAACTTACCAACTGTACGGACCTATTCCTGAAAGAGAAGCACGGTTGCTTTCTGATTCTCTCTCATTTGAGAATATTTTATTAGTTTCAGTAATTCTGAAATAAAAATAACTGAAACTAATGTCAAATCGGTTAATATCAGTAACTTCCTAAAATATTGAAAAATAACTACCCACATATCAACATTATACATTAGCAACTACCAACTAGTTTATTAAGGCTGAGTTAAAATAATTTAAAATGTAATTAATGACGACTCTATTTAATAGTGCAGTGATATACAAGATGTAACGAGCAAGACCTTTTAATCCGAAAGGGGGTTGTTCTAGACGTCTAGGCGAACACCTTTTGTTCTACGACTTTTAAAAATTCGAACGTTTTTTATCAAAATTTTGAGATTATGTTTCACTGAAAAAACAGCTATTTTTGAAAATAAAGGTAATTGAAGGTTTGATTGTAGTAGACCAAGCTAAATGAAAGGACAACATAAGGTCAATGACCTCGAACTCTAAGAAACAGCTGATCTTCAAGTAACCTTTACACTTAAAATTATCGAAAAGTACTTCGAATTTCCAAAAGTCATAGAACAAAAGTTGTTCGCCTAGACGTCTAGAACAACCCCCTTTCGGCTTAAAAGGGCTACCCGTTACAGCTTGTATATATAGGGTTTTCTACGTTTATCTTTAGGATAGTTACAAATCGTTATATTATTAAGGTTAAACTGTTAATAGTTAAAATTATGTTCTAGAACTAAATAACCAATTACAGAATAACGTTTATCTTATTTCTATTTTATGTATAAATAGACGATATACAGTGTCCTTTTCATTAAAAATAATATTCCGCCGAGTATCGCAAAAGGGACATTATTTCGAATTTACACTGATTTGGGCAAAAATCTAAGTAATTCTCCCGTTTTATGAGGGTAAGAGGACACAATAAGCGGTATTTATGTAGTCCTAAGTAGGACCACCGTCTGAGATAAGGGAACCTTCATGATCGGGACTGCATATTTGAGAAAATTTTTACATTTCGATATCCCTTAAAAAGGTCTACTATTAATGTTTTGGGGTTTTTTCGGAAAAATTACACATTGGATGAGCTTACCCTGTTTTTCCTTAAGAACGTTTTATTTATCATAACTTCATGACGCAGAGTATTATTAAAGTGTTTTGATAATTATAAAAATATATTTTAACTAGAGGCGCCCCGTGACTTCACCTGTAAGTCTCGATACCGCGGGAATATCAGGATGTGTTACACATATAAACCTTCCTATTGAATCACTCTATCTAATAAACTTTTTAAACTAACACGATTGGAACTCATATTTACACTTTTTCCCGGGTCTTAAGCGCGACTCGCGCGCTTAAAAGTTGAATTTTCATGCGATTAAGACCCGGGAAAATGTGTAATCACTCTATCTACTAAAAACCGCATCAAAATCCGTAGTTTTAAAAATCTAAGCATACATATACCAACAGACAGCGAAAAGTGACTTTGTTTTATATTATGTAATGATAACTTTTCAAAGTTTTGGCCTAGATGACTGATCAGTCAGGGGGACCGCACAGACACCACTGATTCTGGAGACTAATTTAGATAAATGAATAAAAGTTTTGTTATTATTCACGGGAACGGACTTAAGAAGGTGAAACTACAGGGCACAATCAGTCATAAAATAAAAAAACATCAATTCTAGTTAATAGCTTAACTTAGGCTTAGTATGTACTTAAGTTACAATATTAGTTTAGGAATAGCTGTTAGAATGACCTCAATACAGTTATTACTCGAATGATTTGACCATAGAATGCGATCGACGTTCAGTAACGACCGCGCACTAAGTAATATAAATGTAGGTATTGGGTATACGTTATTGATATCCTAATACGATGTAAGTGGACTTTACGGTCGGATGGAATTGAAAATTGCCTATCGTTACGATACCGAATAAAATACGAATGTACTTTGTATAGTACATTGAGCTGTAATGGGTTATTTGAGCAATTATGGTATACTGGTTGCAATTGGCGGTTTCAGCCGCGTAAGTTTCGCAAGTATAAATAAACAAATTCTTTAAATTAGATATATGTATATCGATCTTAGTCTCCGGTCTAAGACTTTACTAAAAAACGACCTGTAACTGACCTGGAAATTCTTCGAAACGAAGGAAAGTATTCATTCATTCATTCGAATGAATGAATACTTTCCTTCTTTTCTTATTCTATTGTTGTTAGAGTTATCAGGTCGCCCTAAGGCCTCTAACTTTTAATCATAATATTCTTAATATAGGTTCCTTGGTCCTTAAAAAGATGGCTGCATTAGATATTTTGTAGGAAGTTGTTTCTTCTTGGTGACATATTTCGTCACGTGTGTGGCAGAATGCGTCGGACGGCATGTGCCATGTCATTAGCACTCTATAAACGAGTGTAAATAAACACGCCGACAGCGCCTGCGCAGTCACAGCGGCTTTTACACTCCGACCAAGTCACGTGTGCAGGTAAGAGTGGCGCTAGTGTACTATAATACTACGAATTTATGTATGTAGCTTTTATGTTTCAATTTTGTCCGTTTGATCGGATAAGTTAGTTAGTGTTCGATGTTTAAATATTTTACTCGATACATTTATAAGTTTACTTTATTTTTTTCTGTCAATATTTTTGGTCCCTGTTAGCGTTCTTTATAAAGAACTGTTAGAAAAACTCCCACGCTATGCAATTATAAAGTTAAAAATAATATACTTTTAATTTCAAATAATTTGTATTTTACAGTCGAATTTAAAGAGAAATCAGGTAATGTAATGTCACGGGAGAGACACACCTATGTAGACTACAGGCGATTTCTTTTTTGACAGAATATATTGGCGCCAACAAAATTGGCATTCTACATGTATGCCGCCTTAAAGCAACCAAACAGAAGAAAAATACTTAACATTTTTCGTACAGCTAATTACTTTAAATTCTTGATAATTATATTGAACAATAAATTGTATGAAATTATGAGGTAACCCGATACCTGTAACGTACGAACTACTCGATGGAGTAATATTTAAGTTAAATTACTGGGAGAAGCAAAGCTCACTTCATTTTAACGTAAACTTGGAAGACAATTTTTAAAACGTATTTTGTTGTAGGTGCTTGCAACAAAATGCGTTTTAAAACAAAAATATGGTAAAGCCCGGCAGTCCCGATACAGTGGGAATATCGGGATCAAAAGTAGCCTATTTTTCACGATCGATAGCGTTTGGCCACCTTGATTTCCATTCACCATTCATGTTTGATTTTAGGTATTATTATCGATGAAAATTGAGTATACTGTCGCGTTATGATTTAAAATGTAGCACGCTCATTTAGATGATACCGGTTTATACCTTGACGTCTCGAGAGAAGACAGGAAGACAATTGGGCAGCGTTTTTGATCGTCTTTTGGTTTTAAGCTTATAGGATATTACTATAGGGTTTACCCGCATAGTACCAGTTCCTGAAGAACTACCAGTATGATCGGCAGACAAACAAAATGTCTTAACCGTCGTTTATCTATCATCCTTACACTGCACCGGTATGTGGTCCAAAAAGATAATTAACTTAAGACTGAATAATCTTTTATTTTAACTTACAACGACTAATAAATTAGTCGCAGTATCAAGTGACAGGAAAACATTTAAAAATACTTCAACGTATATCATTAAAATAACTGGCACAATAACCTTCTTTAGGTACACAGTTTCTAATTTACAAAATAACGAAGGTCTGGGGTTCAGACGCCACAAACTAATAACTAGATATAATATGTTATAGCGTCCCCAACGACGACCATCCGTCATTGGGGACGCTATCACGACGATGGGGAACAGCGGACCTGCACCATGCGGGGTCCGATGTTCCCAGCAGGATATTCCGAGGACCTCCGTCGGGGATCAGCTATAGCTACAGTTATACTGATTTTTCTCTTAAGGTCTGCTGGGGTTCATAGGCTCCTAAACTCTTAGGTTAAGATTAGGACGAGACCTCTCGGCGAGACTGGACGAAAGCACTGGTTCAAGACTGTACAGCCGCTATTAATTTTCGAATCCTTTTTCAGCCATTTCCAAGACATTGTTGTACTACAATTGACTGCTGACTGTTCGGTCAGCATCAAAAGTCGATGACCACATTCAGATTTTGAAAATCGCTATACACAATTGTGACAGACAGGAAACTTAGGAGAACATCCGCTCTTGCGAGCGTAAGCGGGCGACCAAAACCCCACCCTCTATTAAGTGTGGGCGACGGTTTATTAAATCCTTGGTACAGTTAGAATACGACTTAAGGAACTAGGTGCAGTAAAGTTTAAATTATTTTAACGGTTATCACTGAAGCTTCCAAAGTGTTAGTTATTAGATGCAGAGAAAACAAAAAATAATGAACCGTTATTGCAAAAAAACTTAAAATATGCACCTGCACCCATATTATCTATCCAGTGGATGTCTGGCAACAGTGAATATTGACAGGCACTATGTACTGCCATTGCTGCTTTGACGTAACGTGGTTATTACCGGTAATCACCTCAAAGCAGCAATGAACTGCATAGTGCCTGTCATTTCCACTGTTGTCAGACGTCAACAGTTAGATAATAGGTTCCTTAAGTTGTTTTCTGACTGTACTTAGTAGAAGCGACTTGAACCCGAGGCTAACCAAAAGTCATACAAACTTACCTACCTGCTCTTTCTTGGTTTCTTGTGTGGACTTATGGTCTGGAAAATAAATTATTTCATTTCATTTAGCTATAGTATGAAAATAATCTTGTTGACCGGTTTATTTGTCTACTAACACTTCGATAGTTACATCGTAACAAAGTAAGCTTAGACCTACCTACATATCTACCTTGCTTAAAGCAACAAACAACATACTCGTTCGAGGTATCATCGGGCCGATGTGTCCGTCTGTCATTAAAGCTATAGAGAAGGGCTATTCATCTACGTGGTCTAAGCCATAAACCTGTAGCGGGTTGTTATCAAACCTTTAGTAGATTTCGTAAATTCCTAACGACCACCGTCTGCTTGACCACGGGGGCCTTAGGGAACTTATTGTTCGAACGAGCGAAGCGAGTGAGGTCCAGTGTAGACGGGCCTGGCGGTTGTATCTTTGAATCTTTGTATGTTTGTTCGACGATAACTTGAGTATCGTAGCTCCGATCTTCATGAATTTTGGTATGCGCGTAGTTTAGGTCAATAGAATTTATCAGTTCGAAGATGAGCCGGATCGGTAGGGGGGTTGGGGAGATAAGGGGTCGTGAGGTCTCAGTTCGGGGCGAACTCCTAGTTATTCTGATAGTAGGTAATAGAGGGCTGTGACAATGTCTATTGTAATTGACGGTAAGTGTAGACGGGCCTGGCGCTTGTATCTTTGTATGTTTGTTCGACGATAACTTGAGTATGGTAGCTCCGATCTTCATGAATTTTGGTGTGCGCATAGTTTAGGTCAATAGAATTTATGAGTAAGATGAGCCGGATCAGTAGGTGGGTTGGGGAGATAGCGGGTCGTGAGGTCTCAGTTCGGGGCGAACTCCTAGTATTAATCATGTTGTTGTCGAAATAGTGAAGTTAAAAATTATGATTTATAAAATACAAGTCATTTTATTTAAAAGCTGAAGTAGTGCTTCTACCCTTTTACAGAAGCTTAGATCAAAAAGGTTAACAAAAAACTCATATATTTGATTGAAAGTGACAGCTCTGTGTTTACTTTTTCCTTTTTCTAGCTATGTTTTACCGTTTTACTCGCATAAGTCCCGATCCCGTGGTAATTTTCAAAAATCCTTTCTTATTGCATGCTTACAAAACATAAAGGACCTACTCTCCAAATTTCAGCTCTCTACTATCAGCAGTGTTTGATTGTGCGTCAGTCAATCAGGACAAAGCATTTAAAAAGAATTAATATTTTAAGTAGTACCAATTTAAATGATTACCAGCTAAAAGGTGATATCTTTCACCACACAATCAGCAGCGTTGACAGTTTGACAAATTAATATGTTGACACGTGCTGGGCCGCTGGATAATACGACCGACGGACGTATCACGAGCGGACCCGATCGTCGAACTAGTATCGTAATAACCCGCCCGAAATAGAGGGACGATCTTAGAGTATACATAAGCAAACTATAGAGCGCTGGTATGCGAGTATGAAAAATGACAAACACGATGTCATCAGTCACCTAGGGTTGCGGGAATTGACTGTCTCTCACGAAGAAGAATTTATTCTAGTAATAATTTTGGTGAAATGTTCAGTGCCGTGGTGTAAAAAAGATTCGCGGATCACTTTCAACCTCAACATTTAAATATCTATGTATAGAGCATCTGCTTACACTATGCGCAGTAGGCAAATACCCATAGGCGCGCTCTATAGTTTGCTTATGTATACTCTAAGGGGACGATATACCAATTTGAGTTGGTTACCTTTACCGTTAGATAAGTACCTACCAAAGAGGTTTTATTCAGGTTATATTATTTGAATATAACTTGTTCTACTAATATAACTTCTTTAGTTCCTACATAATACGGGGTATTGTGATTGGCAAAATCTTACTTCTTACTAATATTATAAACGCGAAAGTTTGCAAGTATGTATGTATGTCTGAAACTACTAAACCGATTGGGATGAAACTTGGTACCTATATAAGAAGCCGGAGCTACCTATATTCCAAGTTATTATGCTATAATTAATCTATACCACGAAAATAAATACAATAAAAATAACATAAAAGCTATTATGGGTCAAGATTGTACAAATTGTAGGCAAAAAAACGCTTTTCCGAAAAATTTGGGTTTCGAACCCGCCTTTTCAGTCGGGTATTCGCTCAACGAGTCACAAAGGTTATTCTTAGGTTTCCAAAACAGATTTACAACATAATAATTATAAAGAGGAATTTATCACAAATTAAATTTAACCAGAATGTAATTTGAGGACAAAAACGGGTCCTTGGGCTCTCGGGACCCCTAAGGGGTCAGCACGGGGGGCAGGCGGGACACAATTACATCCCCGTTTATATTTCCGAGTAATTTAACAGTCCGGCTCGTTTCCGTTGATATGTCTGTTATAATTATTCTTTTTGAATTGTCCTTTGAGCTTTTTTTGTGAAAGTATTTAGGCTTTTGATCTTTTGCGAGCCATTTTATGACGTCAATTCAACAAGTAAGTAATGAATTAAAAAAAACCAAATGCAAAGAGAGAGCAAAATAACCTTACCTGCGTCGCACATAAGTACTACTTATACATAGTCGGGCGGTAGCCAGAAATTTAGCTACCCATCTGTAGATTACAGATAAATCGGTGATACTGTATTATGTAGGCGATTATATTTTAGTATTTGAATCGGTTTAAAAAATCCTATATTTATAGTTTTGACTGACTTCATTATTTTAGTGCACTTTTAACTGTTACTGACAATCCTCAAGGTTAGACAATATTTAATAGTAAGTCGAAATTATCCAAATTTTAACCTTAAAAGCACTAATTTAGGTATTTCCTAATGAGAAGGTAGTTCCTAGGACTCCATTAATCTGTACCTAGTGCTGTAGAAGCAGTTTCTATTAGAAATTAAAAAAGCGGTCAAGTGCGAGTCGAATTTGTTATTGGGGGCCTCCCATACTTTGCATCGGTTTAATTTTGTTGTAAATTGTAAATAATATTTCTTGTTATAGCGGCAGCAGATATACATCATCCATCTGTGAAAATTTCAACTGTCTAGCTGTGACAAGACTAGGCAGACAGACAGCAAAGTCTCAGTAATTATTACTGAGACTTCGCTGTCTGTGAGTCTATTCGTTTGTCCCCGTCCCTATTATTGAGACCTGTTTTTACCCATTGGGTACGGAACACTAAAAATCACCGACCAGAATAGCTCACGTATCGACATAATGCAGATATCTCATAACATTTAATAATTAAAGGGCCAAAGTACATTAACTACATAATAATAGCGAGTGCCTCTAACTGCTCATTAAGGAACAGCGAGTAAGCTACAAGCTGGTTTCTCCAAGTCGTAAATAACAGTGTTTACAAACAAAACGAAGTTAACTTTACCACCAACGTAAGTACTTATTTCTTGCACTTGCACTTGAGATTTGTAATTAATACGACTTCTAAATGTGGAATCTAAATATTGTGGGGATAGGTCGGGAATAGGCACTGTATTCAACAACTATGCTAGGCGCATAGATTTCAACCTTAACTTCAGATGTGGCACGAGATGGAGAATAGTTAAAGCAAGCCGCTAAAATAACGCTACTTCAAATTCAATGATCGTTTCGAAGTTTTAAGTGTCATTAATCTACTTTATCTTAGCATCCGCAGCAATTATATTGAGGTACCATTTTATTTATATGGTAAATAAATAAATTCTGTGACCAACACACAGCGCCATCTAGCCCCATGGTAAGCTGCTAAGCTTGTGTTACGGTGTCTAGACAACGGATATATACTACTTATATTTACTTTTTTTTTGTAAATACATACATAATGATACATAGAAATGGACCCACGTAGATAGACGTAACAATTATGTTAGCGATGCAGCCATGCAGCTTTTAATATTTATTTCGAGTAAAAAGAACGTTGAATATGTCTGAGACAACACCACTAGTCCTATATAAATAACTCAATAGCGTTATAACCTTCACCACAGATAATCATCCAGATAACACTAGCATCAGATTTCAAACGCCGGCACTGGCGGGTGTTACAGTACCTAATTGATTTGTAATAGCTGCTTGAACAGTCTTTATAGCTGTTGAAATGATCGCTGGCCAGTTAATGATGTTCTCGAACACCTGTTGACACAGTTACAGTATTATTTTAAAGCTAATTGTTGCCAACAAATGTATGCCAGTGTTGACAGCTGTAATTTAAAGATACAATTGGAACATAATAAGGTTTAAAAGAAAGTACTCGCCTACTTCTGTAAGGTATAGGTAGGACCTAAGTACGATTTTACATCTAAGTGAGCCATTTCTTTCAAACACCTGACGGTGGTCTTTTAAGAGTAAACGAATTTCTTTTATCAGAACCACCACGCGTAAGTCGTGCGAAAATATGGAGATAGAAAATAGCCTTTGGTTCATTCCAGATCTCCAGCTATTTGCATAAAAAAATCTCCAGGAATTGTCATTGCAATCGGTTTAGGAATTCTACGTGAAGGAGTAACAAACGTACTTTACTTACTATTTACATGCACACAAACTTTCAAATTAATAACAGGTATTAGTATGATTAGAGTAAAACTACGGGACACGGTGAGCTGAGCATATACCCAAAAAACAAATTCTAAACCCTATAACATTTCTACCTGTTACTCTACACAGCAAAAAACGCTACAAACTTTCATTTTTTTCCTCCAAAAACAGGTGTCAAATGACACCGTCCGAGAATGAAATCATAAAGTGTGTTGTGGCAGTGATTGCGGCATCACAAACAGATGGACCGACGTGATAACATGCCGGAGATGGACTGCGAGATAAGAGGAGAGAAAGAGATAAATTGTGGCGATAGCTGTAAAGCGGTGCTGAGTGCGACGGATGTGCAGCTTTCTGGACTTTGTAGGGCAACTTTTAGATACTTTTAAGATTGTTTTTTTTATTAGAGACAATAAAGCATGTGACAGCTAAAGATACCTAGATAGATAGGTTATTGTTACTTTAGTGTCGGTTTCTGTGTGTGTGTTTTACTGAGTGGTTACTACAGTTGATCAAATTCTAAAAACATATTTAATAGGTACATACCTAGCTGGTAAATCAATAAACAAACGTGATTTTAAATAGGTGGTTTCATTTTGGGTAAAAATACCCCTGTACTTCTAACCACCTCCTCGGTGGACCGACGACATTGTAGCGGTCGCAGGGAGTCGTTGGATGGAGGTAGCTCGTGATCGCTACTTGTGTCGTCTTATAGGGGAGCCTCATGAGCATTGGACGGATAAAGGCATAGGTAGATGATTATGATGATACCCTGTAATGAAAATAATGCTAATTAAGAAATCCAACATGGGGAAATCAAAAGAAATGCCTATTTCATTTTGTAGGTATTATTACATAATTTCAATAATTTTCCATCACATTCCGAATCAAATTTTCCCCGAGTTAATCTAAAATAAGCAATAAACTTCTGTGTTTATAATCATCAGGCCCATACCGAGTCTCCGGACCCGTCAGCTTTCTGATTAGTCCATAGAAAGTACAAACTACTAGAAAGTTGTATATTTTTCTTCCATTTTCGCGAAGTCGAGATCGCACGTAAGGCACCTAACCTACCTAACCTATTGAAATGTACTTAGGTAATTACCATACCAACTAATAATTGGCCTTTACGTCTTATTTAGATGATTTATACAGCGCAAGAAAGTTTTATTCTATGCTATTTATGGCGTTGTAGTGCCTGGGACATTGTTAGGTGGAGTAGACTTGCCCAGCCTAGTCCATGCTCAGAGAAACTGGTTAAAATACGTGAAGGAAAACATCGATAGGAAACCCACGGCTTAGTTAGTTAGGTACTAACTAGAAAGTTAATAAATAAATTAAAACACACACACACACAGACTCGGTTGTCATACACACGGCTTCTGTAATGTCTGAGCGTAGCTTTGATCGTGGAAGTTCAAAGCAGTTCTAATAATAAAGGTGTCGATTGATCGATTCAAGAGCTGAGAATCGATCTTTGTAGTTTAGAATCGATTTCGTTCTCAGATAATAAAATTTGGAGACAGTTTGTAAGTGAGATATTTTGGAATAAGATTTTTACCCCTGAGAAAATCTGTGTAGATCTAGAAACTTTTTAATAAATAAATAAATTTTAATGCTTGATTCAATAACCATATAATGTTTCACAATGATGTTGTGGGAACCTTCTTTTAAGTACCTATATATAACTTGTGTCAGAAGGTTCTTTCATATGTTAATATGTTTAATTAGTTTGTATTTTAATTTAATTTGTTTGTATTTTTCATTTGATGTGTCTTTCTTATGCATTATTTTATACATAAGTTTATATGAGTATTGTTAACACTTTATTTATCGGGTTTTATCGCGTTTTTATTCATTAAATAAAGTGTTTTATTATGCAAAATCGCGAAAACCATAGAAGAAATTATGATTATATTAGACAAATATTGATTAACTAATTTATTTTGATATAGTGAATAACGGTTCCGTATCATTATTTAAATATTCTAAGATCCAATCAGATATATAATATATTTTTTTGATTTCACAATAGTGTATTTCTTTTTGTTTTTATTGCTCAAGGCATTTTAAACATAGAAATATTTCCTTGCTAAAAATATTTCTATGTTCACAATAGTGTTTAAGATTTTTATTGACTTGGTTACTTATGCAGTAGGGCCGATCTTTTTGAGTACTGATTTCATGCAAAGTAGGTAGGTACTGTATGCATTGATAAAATGCTAAAAAAATAAACAGGTAAAACAGGAAAATGGTATTTTGAAATAATGCTTTATGTAGGTACATACAAAATTCATTAAAAAAACATTATTAAAATCTATTGATATTGAAAGACAGGTAAGCAACCTTTTATGATAGAGTTATGAATTAAAACATATTTATGATATAGATTTTCTCCTTTACATAGCTTTGCGGTGTGTGTAAACTTCAAAGTTCAGATGTCTGTGGTGTAAACAATGGTGTGGCTTTAAGTCATGAAGAAACCCACAGCTAATAGTAAAAACATCAACTCGACAGCTACAGCCTACCTACCTACCTACATTAGTAGTGCAACATAGCTTAGTTCTCAAAAAAACAAAGCTTAACCTGAAAAAAAAAATACCGGTCTAGCTAAACTAACAGAAAATTCATTTCAGATAAAATATTGAGAACCTATTAGAATAAATATTTGTTCAAACGCCGCATATTGGCCACAAAAATAACAATCCATCAAACACGCGGACTCTGCATAAAATGGCGGCGAACGAATGAATCGCAGAAACCGTTCGTTCATTTCATTTAAAATTGAAGGATGAACAAAAAGTGCAATATGGGGAATGTTTGTATTGCTGTGGCTAGTTTGGTTTCAATTAATACACAATTTTCTGTATGAAAAGAGTTTGTTAGGTCTCTTTTTAAGCAGTGTTAATTATCTAATGAGAAATATATTTTTCAACACACTAGCTCGTAAAGTGGGTCTAATTTATATATAAAGCAGCTCATGAAACATGCGTGTGCTAAAAACGCAAATCGTTAAGTTATATTCTATAACCGCATGGTATATGATTTTTAATCAGCAAAGGGTTGTGGTTGTCATAGATAAAATACTATGGAAATATTTTATTATTGCAATCATTTTAACACATTAGAGAGCCAAGTGATAACATCAATCATCAGCCCGGTGAAGAAAAAAGCTTCAATTTCTTTTTTCAAATTTCGAACTGACCGCCGCGCCGCTTCTGTCAGTCTGGTACTGCGCCGTCGCGGCGCCGCGCTGAATTAAAAAAGTAAAACGGCGGGAAAGCAATGTGCATCATGACTGTGTGCATCACAGTTTTATATTGTGGTTGAGTTCATTTAAAAAGTATAAATCATCATATTTTATTCTGTTTCCGCGCAAGTGTGTTGAAAAACGTCGTACGATATAAGTACGTGGGCATTAAAAACACTCGGCTCTATTACGCCCTCACCTTCGGCTCGGGCTGAAATTCCTCCTCGTGTGTCTTATATCATTTCTTATTACAACCATCTGAACGCACTTATATCGTAAAGTACTATTAAAAGCGTTATTGGAGAAGTTTATATAATGTTTTTTTTATCCCATAACCAAATACACAATGAACAACAACATAAACAACAATATGGTTTTTTATTGTTACAGGTACTGAAGTTGTCAATCTCCGCAGTTTTCAGTTTCAGTTTTCCGCAGATAATAAAAGGGTATGTTGTAGTTAACACAGGTACTTTTAACTATGTACTTACGCTTAAAAAATATTAACTTCGAACTGCTGACCAAATTTAAAAAAAACTTAAGTATCTATAACAGGCGATATACCATGATCTCTTACAAGTCTAAATTGCCGCTATATTATCGTTCAGCTAAAAAAAGTACTAACATCAAATAATAAAAAAATATATAAAACTATGATTTATTTTGTGTGGTTTTTTAAATAATTCGGGATATTTATTATTTAAAATTTACTTATATTTTTGAGCTACAAAAGGACGACAAAGCAACGAGAAACGATCATGGTAATGGAAATGATCAGGGTTACGGCAGCAACTTTCTATCATCTCCTTTGTATAAAAGCTCTTAAATCCAAGACATACCTACATCGTCACGGCCCTCTTCCATCGTATATTATAAGACCGAGGCGTCCGCGTCCCTTGTATAGGTAGGATACATACGGAGCACCTACCGATACAGGTAGTCGTGTGAGGCGCGATGCGATACTAATTCAATAACATTCAATTAAGACCCGCCCTGCAATTACAAACCGGCTTTTCAAAGGGTTGCCATCGAGTTACGTTGACTAGATGTGACACGATTAGATAACAATATTATATTGAAAGATAAACTAATTCAAAATACTTGCTGAATTTTGATGTAACACCACGACTGGATCTGTGAAGTGAACAGTAGGTACAAACCAATGATCATTGGTTTTTAACTAACAGTGAAACAGTCACATAGACTTGAATTTTAAAAACAATAAATTTATATTCTTTATTTTTCCTAAGTGACGTTATTTTTTTATCTGATTTCAAGTACAAACCTTTTGAGAACAAAAGATTACTTTCTTAATAGTTTAGATTCCCTGATTTAGATATTAAAAACTAATAATAGATAGAGACGCAGCTATGGAAGATATACCTTCCAATAATTATAAATATTAGCTTATTTAGACTTTAAGCGTGGAGCTTTAACTTAGTTTAAGGACGCGACTCATGTGAAATCCCTTCCGATTGAATAGTTTTATTCATAACCGGTATCATATACATCTTTAAACAATGTATTATGTTATTGTACATGATACAAGAAGTGTCCCCTTCATTTCAAAAACAATAAAAAATAACTTTAAATACCACTATTATACAGGCAAAGTTACCCCTGTTTTACAAAATAAATCAATTTTACTTCTAAATCCGTAAGCGTTATATTTTCTTATAGGCATCATAATATTAGATAATACAATAACTAGAACCTCTTCATCGCATTTTATAAAAATATTATTTTAATCTTCGTTAATGATTGATTTAACGAGAAATTGTAGATTTTTTCACGCAATTCCATCTCGCTCATTTATATGCAATCGGACAAGGACCGATAATTATCATCTATCGCCGCCTTAACATAGTTTTATGTCTTAGTTTATGGCGGCTGTACAATCTCACTGAGACACCCCGAGACATTCCGAGTGCGAGAGTGTAGGTACGTACATGGTAGCTCTCGGCTCGCCGGATATCTCGGGCACATTCACTGATAGTCCTCTCGGGCGATGACACCTCTCGGCGAGCCTTGACGATCGTCAAGAGAGTGTACACAGGGTACAGCCGCCACCAGACACAAATAAGACATAATAGTGTCAAAAACATATGTAAATAACATCGTAATCGTATTTACAAAGAGATAGAAACAAGGATATAATCAAGAAAGACACAGAAATTGAATAAAAATAACATTTACCTACCTCTTCACATAATTGCCTATATAGGCACTCTCGCACCCACACATTTCTAGACGCACTAGGTAAATACCTAGTACCTACCTACAATCTGACAAGGACATTAGTGAACTTTGCAGCTAATAATTTACTACATTTAGGTAGGTCCTGTAGAAAATTCTTCTAGAACGTTTTTTTTTTTTTTTAGTTTTTAAGACTTCTCTAATCTGTTTGTTGGTTTGTTTGCTTACGCCAATCTCGGATACTACTAAACAGATCTTGACTTCCTTCACTTAATTACCCTTATATATAATAACCCTAAGTTATGTTTTAGTGATAGGTAAGTACTTCATCAAATTTCCCCCCCTCCCTCTCTTCACCAATAACCTTGTCAATCCATCAGCACAGCACTAACCAACCATTGAAGCCGGAGTCGCTTCCATCCCACGCAGCTAGCTCTCTGTTCGGTACTCTATAACAAATTGTCGTGTCATGTTGTAATGCGACCCTTATCTACAGATCCTGATGTAATAGACACTCGTAGTGGCGTCTCAAGTTGTTACTTTTAGCGTTTACTAAGACTGAGTCTTTTAAGACAGAAAATAAAAAAAAATACATCCTTATCCTTACTAATAATTTATATCTGGAAGTTCGTTTGTTTGTTTGTTCCCTCTTCACGGTCAAATGGTTCGACCGACTTGGATGAAAATTGCACAGGGATAGTTTAAGAGTTTAAGTGATAGAAAGTAACATAGGATAGTTTGATCCCGATAATCCTGTGGGATCGGGACTTACGCGGGTGAAACTGCGGGGTGCAGCTAGTACCTACATAAATAAAAATGAATACCTAACTGAAAATTATGATACCTAAAAAGTATTACTATTTTAAATGTCAAATAAATCGCATTTTTAAAAGTCTGAAGTCAATTTTAGGTATATTAATAACGCCTTCCTGTGCCCGCGCCGTAGTCAGTTAAATACTATTCTCTTAAAAGAAAGAAAGTCTTCACTAGTAATTATTTACCCCTTCTACTTTTAACTCGGGGGCACGAATTGACGTGGAGGCTTCGAGAAGTGACCCCGCGGCTACTGAGGGAATAAGACCCCTTTGACGAGCATGTTACTAATTCCATGATACATTGTCGGCATTATAATGGACTTTTAAGACTCGGAGAAATGTAAGTGGTGACAAAATAGAACTGTTATGGATTTTTCTTTCTGTTATGGATGAAATTAAGTCCATACATTTCAGTCTACCTATGAACACAAGGTCTGTAAAAGTTTTGAAATGTGGGGCGTTGAAAATGCTTAACATAATAAAAGCTTTACAACCGAAATTGATATTTCGGTCTCAGTCAGAAGTCTTAGTAAATTCGTAGCGTTTTACCCTTTAGACACGGAACTCTAAAAACTATATAATTAACTCTACCATTACAACATGACGCGAGCTGTTCGACGGGCCATGTTTTCATTTATGTCTTACTCTTTCTTTCTTTACAAACTGAAAAAGAAAAAACCACGAATAGTCCAGTTTGAAAACAACAAGTCAAAACTAAACAAAGAATAAGAAAAATAAACAAACAAACATAAACCTTAAACGGTAAAATATCTCACGATAGAAGACAGGAATCGAATAAAAATAAATCTGAAATCGAGATCCGAGACAATCGAGTTCTACCTTCGAACAGGGTTAGGGTTACCAAGTGGACCAATTTAAGAGTCCAGAGAAAGAGCCATAATTCTATTGAAAAATCTTGAGATTTTGTGTTTTGTAAAAATTTACTCCTCACACTATAAATAGCATAAATTTGGGAACGAGAAAGTGTATAAAGTTTAAAAATATGTAATACCTACGCGGATGAAACCGTACTATATCTTTTACTTTAATTGAAATTGCCGGTTTCAAAATCCCGCGGCAATTCTGTTAATAGCCTAAAATAAAACATTGAAAACTCAGGACAAATCCTGAAATAATGGCAACCCTATAAGGGTTTTCTTTTTGCGTCTACCTTATGAATGGAACCGATTCGATTGTGAACTGAATGAAACTTGTCTCGATCTCTCGATGTTTCATTTGAATCGAATGATTTTTTTGTTCTGTATCGATTTTGCAGCTTTACTCGACGTTTGTGATTGACGGCCGATAAAATCTTAGTACTGTCACAGAATAGTATGTACTGTCTTAGGGTTTTATATTCTCCTATGTGTTGGAATTATCTTATTTTCCTTTTTATACAAAACCCGCATGTGTCCCGCGGTTTCACGCGCATAAATTGTAGCCTAAGTTATATTTTAAATTAATATTGGCCCCGTATTCTCAATCGCCTACGTTACTCCTCGATGATGTAGTTTTCTATTACTTAGTGATAGAATTTTTGAAATTAATCTTTTTGTTTCTGAGACTATTCGTTACCAATAAACAAATTAATCTTTCCTCTTTATAATATAAGCATAGAAATGCTTATCCCTGACTGACTGACTGACTTATGGATCAACGCACAGCCTAAACTACTGTTAGTAAAGAGTAATATTATTATAGGTGTTATCGGTTAACTCCCTGTAAAGACACCGAGTAGGTACATACAAACTACGTAATCTTGTGTTTGTATCAGAACTGTTATAGGAAACTTTAATCGTACTTTACTTTTTATGGTAACGTTGTGTACACCTATAATTGGTAAGCGCACTTGTCCATCTTTAGAAAAATGTTACTTTCTGTATTAGCTTTATAGTGTATCTTCACTAAACAATAACTGATAAAACAATATTTAAATGATACTGACTTTTACTTTAATATTCTGACTGTACTTATCAACCAGCCATCGAGCCATGAGCCGCGAAAGTACCAAACATTTTCCAAAAAAATCGACGTAGCGGGTATCGACGTAAAAGTGCGCGACGTAGAGGGAACATACCGTCAAAAGTCGTCGTTATGGCATTGCAACAACGCTGTTAATAAAATAAAACGCGATTTTATTGTATTTTATTAAACTTGTCATGCACAATTTATTACTAGTAGAGAATATGTTTATTTTTTTTTGGACAAATCTATGATGTAAATAAGTATTCTTGAGAGGTAAGAAGACAAATACCTAACAAACTCAGAAAAATATATATCTTCTCATTTGCATTAGCATGTAACGTGACATTCCCTGTTTCACTCGTACTCGTATATCAATGTGCAGGTTACAAAATAAAACGAAAAAAATAAATATGGCGCCGTGAAATTGCGACAACACGCTTATCGATGCGACTGGATACGATGACGGTGAGGGCTTCTATAGCAGAATTAAACGAATCAAAAACTCTATAACCGCGTTCGGCACACGAAACCCTGGTTCGGGGTTTCCAATGTAAAAATAGTTTTTAAACCAACAATATCCCAAACTATGGGGTAGATTCGGGAAAAAACATCTCCGTATTTTCCTGACAGACAGACAGACGGACATGACAAAACTATAACTGTTTTTTGTTGACAACCAAAACACCTTTCTTTGGATTTTGCGTTTTTTTTATTTTCTTAAAAACACTTTCCAGTAACGATTTTTAAACTAGTCATTGTTCTCTATGCAAGACCACAACGTTTTTGTATGCAGGTCTGCGCGTACGCACAATTTTGGTAACATTCCCAACGAATCCGTGTTTAATGTTCAACGGAGAGTAATCACTTTCAAATTCCGAACGTTTTTGTTTTAAAAACGGTGTCGTTCGATGCCAAACGTATTCGATTTCCAAATCGACAGATTAAAGCTTTTAATGTCACCGTTTAAAGACGTCAGGCTGAATGAGTGTCAGAATTTTAGAGGCAAATTCTTTGATATTTTATCATTCTGAAGAAAAATATCGGATAAGTTGGTAGACGAACAATTGATGACATGCGACAACTATTAGTAGGTACGTAGGAACTGACGTACGGTTATGAAAGCCATCGACATGACGTCATAACTCCAACATGTCATATTGTCAAAAGACTGGCTGCATCTGCATTGCATCTTTGGATAGCAAGATAAGAAACGTACGTAAACATACGTAGGCCAAAGTAGCAGCCAGCCTTTTGGTAACAGAATTTTGAACTAACAATTTTGATATTGAAACATTTTTATTAAATAAAGCTTCGGATTTTTTCCCACGGGCCTATGGATGGTAACGACTGCAATTGGCAGATATATGTATTAATCAATTTTTTTCGCTGTTTTGCAATCTTTCCCATGTAGGTAAGTTTATCTGCAGCTGTCGCGTGTCGTCCACCACTTTGAAAACAAGCCCCAGTCTTGTTTACTGATACTTTTGGAAAGTTTTATCAAAAAAGAAACTGCTTTGCGTCTAGTAGGTAAGTACCTACCTGAAACAATTTAAGAGATCAAAAGCGAAGTAAAACTTTGTAAGAAGTTTGAATCTCCCCTGAAGCGATACGGAACTTTGGTTAAAATCTAAGGACAAGGCATCTCAGAATAGATAATTTTGTTACTTTACAAATAGATTAAAAAAAACGATTCAAAAATATAAAGAAACAAACAAACAAGAAAAGTAAGTGTATATAAAAACGCGGGAAAGACTGTCTAAAACATAACCCTTCCTTTTGACTTCACCGTAGTCGAGTAAAAACGAAAAGAAAAGTTTCTACAAATAAGGGCCACGAGCCTTATTCGTAGTAAAAAAAACTCCGTGGTTCCTTTGCTTGGTTAGTACTGGGCCAAGCAGACGATCTGGAGATCGTGGGTTTGAATCCCACCGGGGAAAAGGCATATTTTCGTATATAGTGTTTTATTTGTTTTTCAATTCTCAAAAAAGTACAGTTTAAAAAAAACCGCGTCAATTGGAGTTGAGATATTTTTGAAAAAGATTAAGATGAAGACAAGATGGTTGATCTCAATTTCACTTAAATATCTTTGTAATTATATTTTTAGTTAAAAGTTTCGAGTTGTTTTGATCCGGATTTGTGTATTGGTATAATAGGTTTATACAATAAGTAAATTGAACTTTATGCTTGGAAAAAAGCATTTGTTATAGGGTTCTGTACCTACACATAGTGTAAAAACGGAATCCATTTTATGGGAAACTTTTGTGCTCAAGCCGACTCGCACTTCGTCTATACTACTTATAATAAAGGAAGAGAGGACAAAAAGTCTGTACTTGGATGTAAATTAAAAAAAGTGGTCTAGGGGACTTAGGATAATTAGTAGACAAAATTACATAATTTTTGAAATTCATTACTGTCTGTGTGTTTCTCTGTTTATCTGTCTGTTCTTTATACAATTAAAAACTACTAATCCGATTGAAATCTGGATTTCAATATTGGATAGTTCCATTTTCGAGGAACGTCGTGGTATACTTTGCATTGACAGCCAATTAGAAGAACCCGAGTACGAAAAAGTGCAACCGCTCGGCCGCCCGCGCCCGGAATAACGCGTTTTTCACTTTCGCGGGAGTAACCGCGGGGCGCAGCTAGTTTGCTACTAGTTTGCTAATAAGTCTGGTTCTCTGCGAATTTCTTTAAAACTTTCTACCTAGACGAAGAAAGTGTACCTATCTCATAGATAGGTACACTTAAGTTAAAGTTAAACAAGGTACACTTGTTTAGTGTGATAAAATCGCGGCTTTAACAACCCTCTCATATAAGCTATTCTAAAATGCTCCATCTTCGAAACCCACACAATATATTAAGAGATTTCTTTAACAAAATTCTCAAAAGCTTCTCCAACCAGCCGATACCTAATCTCCATATAATGAGCTTTTTGATAACTCCCGCGCACAAATGGAAGCAAGATTAAAACAATTCACAGCGCACTTGTAGTGCTAATCAAAAAGTGCCGCTAGTGCTAGAAAAACACCTTAAAATAAGAGGTGTAGAGTTGAAAATGCCTCGCAGGAAAACGATCGTAAAAACCGGATAGATGCATTTGAGATGTAAACCGCAGTTTTTCAATTAGTACCTCTAAGAGTGAACAGATTTTACTGGGAAAGAATGGTGTCCTTGTAATTTGTTATGATTTAATCTACAGTAAGCAATATTATTAAGTAGGTACCAGCTATGTCCCACAGTTTCAACCGCGTAAGTAGATTCCGGGGTATTTTTATCCTGTTTCCTAAATAATTGGGTTATATAATATCTTTATAATATATAAGTTATAAGTTAAACTCACAATGGACAATTATTATCAATGTAAATAGCCCTTTACATGTGATTTACGGAATAAATGAATTGATATGATTTTATATAAAGGTTTTTGCGATTTGCATAATAAAACATAATATTTACTGGGTTTTATTCGCGATTTATTTCATAACGGCATAAACGCAAGTAAAACCCTGTAAATATTGTGTTTAATTTTTCATATAAAGGTTTACGCTGTGCGTCCATCAGTCAGTCAGTCAGTCGGGACGAATTATTTTGAAGATATAGAGTAGGTATATAAAAAAAAAGATCACTATAAAGAGGAAATTTGTGATCAATTTATGTATGTTTTTTGGTTCAAGGTAATCTCCAGAACTATTTAACCGATTTTGTTGAAAGTTTATATGTTAATACAATTAAACCTTGGAAATAATATAGGCTAATTTTCAGAGGATTAGAATTTATGCAGCCCAAACCGCGAGGCGCTAAAAGTCAAAGCGTTTTGAAGATATAGAATCACTATAAAGAGCAAATTTGAGATCAATTTATGTATGTTTGTTGGTTGAAGGTGATCTCCAGAACTATCCAATCGATTTTGTTGATAGTTCATAATAATATGTTAATACAAACAAATCTTGGAAATAATATAAGCAAATTTTCACAGGATTGGGACTTATGCAGGGCAAACCGCGAGGCGCTAATAGGTAATGTTTTATCTACATGATCCAGCTAGTGTGCCGCAGGGCTACGGGCTATCATTTCTGTTAAATCCCACCATTCCAGGGCTCCCTTGCGTAAATAACGCTCTGGCACAGTAATTTGTATGGCACGCTTTTGGTATCAGATGACTGGAACTTTTGTAAACGATTTACTTTCATAGCAGTAAGTACACAGTTTTGTAATAACCTAACTGCGTCTCACAGGTTTACTCCTCGATAATGTAGATAATGTAATTTATGAAATCGGTTTAGTGGTTTTGAAGCCTATTCATTACAAGCGAACAAATCAATCGGGCGTATTTCTATGTATAATATGTATGTATTTACAAAAGAAAAATAAATATAAGTAGTATATCCGTTGTCTAGCCACCGTAACACAAGCTTAGCAGCTTACCACGGGGCTAGATGGCGCTGTGTGTTCGTCACAGGATTTATTTATTTATTTATTTATTTATTTAATCAATCAATCAATCATCAATACTTATAATAAAATCGTAACTTAGCGGTGTCTGTTTTTGAAAGATGTTTTGAAATAACCAACTATTTTTAGGGGTATGTACTAACAGACCCCATTTCCGTGTCTGTTTGTCTGTGCGATTATGCGCGCTAGTCTCGGAAACGGCTAGACAGATTTAAATGAAATTTGGTATGCAGATAGCTTAAGACTTCGATTAACATATAGGCTACTTTTTATCCGGATAATTTTTTTTTTGTGTAATTTCGTAGTTTTTTAACCATCGTTCTTTATCGTCATCTAACGACATCCATCGTCATTCATCGTCATCGATCGTCATCATCACTTACTGACATACAAATTTTGCCTCACTTCACCTACCTACTGCAGTTCAAAAATCCATACTTAAATGAATTACCAGAGAAGTACTGATTAACAGTACTTCAATGGGCGACCGTTTAAGTGTGGATTTTTGCATTGCGGTAGGTAGGTGTAAGAACAACGCGGGATCGCGACTTGTGCGGGTGAAACCACAGGCGCATTTATTTTCAAATAAAGTAGAACTATTAGTTGGCAATAGGTACACGACCAAAAGACTAAAAAACCTTTTCCATCAAAACAAAGTAGCCCCCTCTAATCCTGTACCTACTACCCTAAGAGTCGCATAATTATTTCCCAAAATATTTCATAATACCTACAGGTTGTTGTATTTTGAAACCGAATTCAAACGCACCGAATCAGACACTTTTCGAACTGCCGAAGCGTAAACACAATCACGTTCGCCCCCTACATTTTAATCAAAGGTGCATGTTTGCGCCCTAAGGCGATATCTGAGCCATGAGTTCCAATGGAACCCAAGCTACAAGCCAGCTATAAGTATACAGCCAGCGATCATATTATCAACTCTCCAGCAATCACTGGCAGTTCTGTTTGCATGCAGCCGCCGGGCGAGCCAAATTATCTGTTACAAATACTGTGTATGGTTTGAAATTTAGTTTGTTTATGGGTAGTGAGATGCAATGAACTACAAAGTAGTATCGTTCGTGTTTATGGTCAAAAATCTTACTAATATTATAATTTATATATTTCCTACTAATATTATAAATACGAAAGTAACTCTGTTATGTTTAGCCCAAACCGCGCGCGAACCAATTTTGATGTATTTTGGTATAGAGATTATACCTTAAAGAATCGTAGCGATATTTTTGTTGGAGTTACACGGGTAAACTGCGGGGCCCAGGTCTTAATAAATAACTTAAGCTCGTGTATGATAAAACGGCAACTTTAAAAGTTTAAATATATTATTGTATTAAAAACTGCATTATGATTTAAATTCTGAAAATCGTTTCGTTCTCATTATTTCGCTTTCAAACTGAAAACAAAGTTTTATTCTGAACTTTGTTATTATGAATGTACAGCAAATTCAAAACGAAATCTCTATTATTATATTTATTCATATTTGTTTTTCCCGACTACAAAGTACCTAATGTTTATTAAATTTTTCCAACGTCCGCGTCGTCGTTGTCGTTCCAACATTGTTGAGGCATGCGAAATAACCGCTCGCAATTTCTTTAAAGAAAAATGGACCGCAGATTTAAAATTAAAGCAATTATTTTGCTGACGCTATCCAATTTTACATAAACGTGCCAGTGGGCGGTAAAAATAATACAAACTCACCGAAAAACAATCGAATTGATATTTTAACTCCAATAATGAATTGTTCGTTTAGCGGCGTGTATCAGCCGCGAGTCGCGCCTGGTCCGGTGATTGCGCGAACTAACCGCACCGCTAATTGATGCCGCATTCGGCCCGCGTAGTGAGCGACCGATCGCGTATCATTTGTCAAAACATAACAGTCTGTATAATGTGAAAATTAGTTTAATTTATCATGGTTGGAATATTGTTGCGTTAATTAAATTAATTTTATGCTGTGTTTTATTAATTAATTGGTTGTTATTTGTTCCTTATGCGCATTGATAAGTCGCGGAGTAGAGGCGCGTCGCCGCAGCGTCGCGAATTCCTTTTAGGAATAGGCGATTGAATTTTAAAAACTAAACTCGCCCAGCGATTTCCCCCATGTCCTACGGGAATACAAAAAATAACCTAGGTATAATGGGTTAATTGAGATCTTCAGCTAAGTTACCCAAACAAATGCATACCCAAATATAATAGCCTAGGTTATTCTGTCCTTTTTGAAGTCGTTTTTCTTTAATCCGGTCTGGCGTTTAAAAAGCCTACTTTACTAGAGCCCATATAGTCTCGCCGTTTGGCTAGTAATAAACCTTTGGTTTAATCAAAGATTGTGGAGGGAGGGATAGCCGCAGGCGACTCACATTTCGTTGAAAGCTATTGTCTTATAATTGCAGACTGATTTAGTAGTTCAAGTAGGTGTGAATTTTGTTGGGGCCTTACAAAGTTACCTGTTTTGATTATCTGTATTTCTTTTTTAGGGTTGCGTAGTCTAATTTTAGTTACGAGTTCCTTCTTATAATTGTAAGTAATAAAAAGTAAAATTTCGAACAAATTCCGTTATTAAATACTACTTATTAGTGTTGGTTGTAAAGATTTTTCAAGTTAATATCAAAAATGTCAAAAAATACAGGGATTATGTTATTTTTAAAATCAAATCAAAATATCACAATACATACGTCATTACATTATTATTACATATTAAAAAAAATCGCTTCCCTGTCTGTCTGTTTGTTTGTATGCTTAGATTTTTAAAACTACGCAACGGATTTGATCCTGCTTTTTAGTGGATGGAGTGAATCAATAGGAAGAATTATATTCGGGATTTACGTAGGTGAAACCACAGGGCGCAACTAGTAATTACGTAAATGTAAAATTTTCTATGTAAACGAGTTATGTTTGTTGCTACTTCCTGCAAAAATCGCTTAACGGATTGCAATGAAACTTGGTGCGTAGATAGCTGGAGACCTGGAACGACACATTTGATCCCGAAATTCTAGTGGGACCGTTCCCACTAGAATTTCGGTATAAATTCACGGGATAAGTCCCGTGACTTACAGATATAGCAATCGGTTATTATCACCCAGAAGTTAGGCAGGACATGTGACATGGCTGTGCTGTGTTGTGAATCAAAATTAAATACAAATCATACCTCGTTAGTCATTTTGCTTTTTAAAACTCCTTGATACTTTTTAATGCTTCTTTCTCAAAATAATATGAAATAAATGACTAACTACCTTCATAAGTAAACTCAATTTACATTTAAATTATTATGTTATTTGTCTCCTTTAATAATAACATCATACGGTCTTTGATTTGCAAGAAACGACCACCCATAAAGATCTAAAAAAACGTGCATCTCGTTGCAAATGGACGACATAATAATATGTCACTATGATTCACTTGGATGACTTTCAAATACGGTTTCATTCATTCAGTATATTATTATTATTAAATCCTACAACGTACGTATAAAGGCTGGGTTTCTATAATAACATGGCGATTCGTTTTTGCTACGGACGTAGGTTGGTGATTTCTATCCAAATGTCGTTAGACGTTAGACGTAAACTTTTACAAATGTTATAGAAAAATTAACATTGTCTGGAAAAAAAATAAGATTCGGACTCGTAGTTTCGATCGTCTTTTGTTTTCGTTAATTCGTATAATGTTGCGTGTTCGTCATTTTTTTTGATGTGTAGAGTTAGGTATGCGGACATACTGAAACTGTTGTGTTCTTTTTACCATACTGTTCCGAAGCAGAAAATACTGTCCATAACCAAAAGGAATCGTATTGCAATTAAACTTATTTTATCGATTTTAATCGCATTTCTTTCATTATTTCAAGCGTTCTATCAATGCCAATGTTTCCAGTTCTTTACAGATTTCCTTCTCAGGGATAGACTGAGTTGTACGTATCGTATCGTGTATAGAAACCCAGCCTAGAAGTTACAAGAGCATTTGTGTGGTCTCATTGACATTTTCTTTCACGAACACTGTAGGTACCTTTCGACGCAGTGTGGAATGAGGAGTTAGTCAAGCATCTCTCAGTTTCATGGTTACAAGGCTGGTCCTTTCAAAGATGGCGACTGAATGCTCATGCTTCGAATGGATTCTTAGGAAGTTTCTATGGTTTAACGATAGTATTTGAAAGTGTAGGAAGGGAGAGTAAGGACGGCTTCATAGAGCTCCGGATGCGGGTACACCACTACACTCGGGTTCCGGGGTGACTCGGATGTTGTTGGGCGGGTTGTGTGTCTGTGGATGCGGTTGTGTTTTTTTTTTGTTGTTTTTTTTTATTGTAAGATAATGCTCAGGTTCCACTATAGCCCTAAATATGCGACAATGTGAATCAAATGATCATTGCAACAAAATAGAAACAAAGAAATTACTCCATGAGTTTCTTGTGTCTTCTTGTTTTAGTGTTTAGTATCCAAAGGTTAAAAACAGGAAACTTACTACGACTCGACCTACCACTAGGCTGTATTTCATGAACCGTGATAGCTAGACTATTGATTTTTTTACAGATGATGTATTTCTGTTGCCCTTATAACAACAAAATATTAAAAATACAATAAAATAACTATTTAATTGAGCTCCCATACAACAGACGTGCATTTTTTCTAATTGTACGGAACCCCGTGCGAGCCCAACTCGCAATGAACCGGCCATATTTAAACTCCAGCGGATCTCTAAACATGACAAACATTTCTCCATTCATCCTAACCTAATTTCATTTGCAACGGTCACCGTCCGGTGACGAGACGTTTCGCGCCATTTATCACTTTAAATTTAAAATAAGAACACGGCGACAGCAGCGCCACTTTAAAGATGACAGCTCGAATTATTAGCCGCGCCTGCGCAAGCCGATTAATGTACTCATTTGCTTCATTTTTATTTATTAGCCCCTTATTAGTAAAATACCCTTTTAGTTTTTAAAATATATTTTATATTATAAACTGTAGCTGCGTAGGTACTGTTTAATATTTTTTAATGAACTTGTAGTTTTGTTTTTCGTAAAAGATTTTATGTTCATGAATATTGCTTTTAAAAAATCAAGGTACAGTCGGGTTTAAAATTGAAATTATGATATCTGTGTTCCTATTATATTTTCCGTTTTGAATCAGGAAATCTATTAGGTTTCAAAATTGGAAAAGTCTGTGGTCCAATGGCAGGTACCAAATCCGATTAAAAATAATATTAAGTATTCGGTTTTTCTTGTGCTTCGCGATATTTTATTTAAAAATCTGTAAAGAACTCGAAACGTTGGACATTGGTAAAATATTAAAAATAATAAACGAAGTTTTCGTTTTAAATTTCTTCTATGGTTTTCGCGATTTTGCATAATAAAACACTTTGTTTACTGGGTTTAATCGCGTTTCATCAACGCTCGCGATCGCGCGCGCGTGCGCGTTTCACGTTTCGCGTAATCCTGAATAAAACGCGATTATACCCGGTAAATAAAGTGTTTTATTCTGTAACGTTTTTTTAACGACTTTTCAAAACCGAAGGAAGATGTTCTCAACCAAATTTGTTCACTAAAGAAACATTTTTTACAATGGAGCACTTTTGATACCGATTGTACCTATGCGATTGTAGCAGCAAAACTTACAACCCTTTTAACATAATTTAAACCCCAAGTCTAAACACTTTTTTTTCTTCTTTAGGGTTCTGTACTCAAACTAACGTTCCTTGTGGTTTAATTGACAGAATATGATAGATTTCTGTTGTCGCTTTCCATCGATATATTAACCAACATCTCCCATTGAAAAAACATAATTGTTGGTACCTACTACACTTCATGCGCGATTCTAACCTTACTTACTTACTTGCCATTCTTATTAGCCATACTTGGCTTGTTTTTTAATGAAGGCGGCATAATAGGTAGGTACCCACGGAACCCTCAGCGCGCGAGTCCTACTCCTACTTGGCCGTGTTTTTTCTTTTAGTTCGTTTTATCAGGTTGGTAGTAAACAGGCAGACTGGCTGGATCCAGTCTGCGTTACAAATCTTAGAAATGCGGAACGATCAGAATAAAACAATGTCGGAGCGATGTTGAAGCAATGTCGTTTAAAAAGGTAGACTTTTGTGACGCATCATTGATTTGTGGAGAAAATTGACAGATATTTTTATAGATAGATCGACTTGGTAAGTAGTGGCCTGCAGTTTCACACACGCAAGTTCAACTGTCGTATATCGTACTAAAACAAATCCATAAAATTAGCTTTTGGATTGTTCCGGTTTTTTTGTCAATCATTACGGGTCAAGCCTAAAATTAGAAGAAAAATCAACACCGACGTCAGTTGGCACGAAAATTGTTATTTGTTTTTTTTTATTTTATTGAATAATTATTTGACTACTTTATGCTGGTGTTTAGGTACTTGAAACATCATGACGAGACTGATTATGTCTGAGAACTCATAAAGATTACGCTCACTGCACGTATTTCTGATCCAGTCACTAAAATTGGAACTTAATTATTAAAGCTACAGACCATCAGTTTTAAAGAGCGAATGCAAGTTAACTAGACTGTTTATCAAATAAATACTTATATTGAGCATTAGTAAAGAAAAAGTTAATCTTACTAATATTATAAACGCGAAATTTTGTATGTAAGTATGTATGTTTGTGAGGTTGTTACTCTTTCACACAAAAACTACTGAACCGATTGCGATGAAACTTGGAATATAGGTAGCTGGGGACCTGGATTAACACATAGGCTACTTTTTATCTCGATATTCTCGCGGGAACGGGACTTACGCGGGTGAAACCGCGGGGCGCAGCTAGACCTACATACATAATATTAAAAAAAAAACATGATGCAGTAAGGGCCGATTTCAAAGAAATTTAACAAAACATTTCTAAAACACGTGTTTTTCATAATTATTTTCTAACGTATTTTTTTTAATAATCGTGTTTTCACGCTGAGGATATAATAGCATTTATATTCTAGTTTCGGATTTTCCAATTTGTTTGGGCGGGCTATCTCGACACGATCCGATCTTTATCAGTTCGTTTGGAAGTTAAATGACAGCAATAAACGACATTATTGCCACATTTCTCTTGCACTTGCAAAAAAAGAAACATTCGCCGAAACTCACTGAGTCGGGTTGCCGTAACGAGAAATGAGTGTAGTGGCGTTTAAGGGCCCTATTCCTATAGCCCAATTTGGAACAATTCTGTGAATATTGAGTCAGAAGCAGAATCTGACTGCTACTTAAGAGCGCTCTAAATCCAATTTTGCTCTAATAAATCTGCAAAAAATTCGGCATTCATGTTACATTATATTATGATATGCATTTTTTCATGTTTTGTTTTTATATGAAATATTTCTTAAGTAATATGCCCAACAAATTTTATTGGTAAACTGCATGTTTAGTTAACTTTTAATTAAAAAGCAAATTTTTGATATATTTTTTTCAATAAAATTTCGCACAGTCGAATTTTCGTCCTTCTTGGACACATCTAAAAATCGTTGGGCGTTTATTCGCGCACTGTCATTTTTATTTATTTTACCTCGACGCGGACGTTTCGACTAATAACAACAGTCTTGGTCGCGAGACTCCAAACAAAAATTAAAAAACAATATTCGAACAAGACTGGCGGTGATAGATGATAAGCAACGGTCCTTGTCCTATTGCATATAAATGAGCGAGATGGAATTGCGTGAAAAATCTACAATTTCTCGTAAAATCAATAATTAACGAAGATTAAAATAATATTTTGAAAAAATGCGATGAAGGGGTTCTAGGTATTGTATTTTCTAATATTATGATGCCTATAAGAAAATATAGCGGTTAAGGATTTAGAAGAAAAATTGATTTATTTTGTAAAACAGGGGTAACTTTGCCTGTATAATAGTGGTATTTAAAGTTATTTTTTATTGTTTTTGAAATGAAGGGGACACTTCTTGTATCATGTACAATAACATAATACATTGTTTAAAGATATATTTGATACCGGTTATGAATAAAACCATTCCATCGGAAGGGATTTCACATGAGTCGCGTCCTTATGCAAAAATATCGAAATGCGAAAGTGAAATAAGTACCTACAAAATTTTAAATTCAACTCTGGGAAAAAACCCCAAGTTCTTTGGTATTTGACCGTGTAATATACCAGAAAAATTACCGGGAAGTAAGTACTTGCCATGGTTTATGGTGACGTTTGTGAGACATTCCATAGAACAGAGTCGGGTGGAAGACATATCTTTAGTGCACACCGATGGTAATGCAAACCTAAGCATTAACATCGGCACGGTGGCGGGTAAATCTCTTGGTCCTAAGGAAAGTTGGTGTTAGACAGGGCCGGCAGTAAAAACATTGCGAAATCTATTTAAGGCGCTCACTTAACTTAAGATTTAGGTATTTAAAGCAACTACACAAAGGTCTAAATGGTTTATGGTGTAAGATATTTATTTCTCAAAAAATAATTTACAATTCACTTACATTGAGAATTATTAATCTAAACAAAAATTTTAGGTCTGAAGGTCTAAAGATTTATTATAATCAAAAAGTTTTCGAAGTAGGTTAAATCTTCATGTGAAATCACCTATTACATCGT
Source organism: Idaea dimidiata (assembly GCA_949358125.1). Taxonomy (NCBI): domain Eukaryota; kingdom Metazoa; phylum Arthropoda; class Insecta; order Lepidoptera; family Geometridae; genus Idaea; species Idaea dimidiata. The sequence continues at coordinate 966,607 of OX442334.1, forward strand.
AAGGTGATAATATATAGGCAAAGTTGTTTTTGCGCTATGAAAACGATATCAAACTGACACATTAAATAACTTCGCTCCGCTTGCGGTTGGTTCGAACCCAGCTTCAGAAATAATTGGTGCAATCAACAGTCTTTCAAATATATTTCTGAAGACCAGATATCATGAAAGAGCCAAACATCTTTCTTAGCTTTCTTACTAATATTATCCACGCGAATGTTTGTATGTTATGTACGTCTGTAAGTTTGTTATTTAATCACGCAAAAACTTCTGAACCGATTGCGATGAAACTTGAAATATAGGTAGCTGGAGACCTGGGATAACACATATTATGCTGCTTTTTATCCCGATATTCCCGCGAGAACGGGACCTACGCGGGTAAAACCGCTGAGCGCAACTAGTCTCAAATAAAAACAAAATAAATAGGTAAGTACTTCAAAAAATACGACTAGAAAACAAAACCGAAACGTATGCAATTGCTTGTACAAGTCCTTTTCCCAGACATTAAACAAGGTCCTAATTTGATGCGGTCACGTTCAAAATTCCCAGTTACATTTTATACAATAACGTACTTATTATAAGGCTCCTTTTTGCAAAGCAAAAAGGGATAAGTCACCTCAGGCGAAATGAGGTTTTACATTAAAAATATTTTATCTTAAAACAGAACGCATGTAGCCCTGAAGCGGGTAAGTGATGGGATCTACCGAAGTCTTGTTAATATTATACATAGATAGCTACTTGGAGCTAGTTATAGGGTGGAATAAATAGAATTATCTTGAGAAAGAGATTCTTATTATTAAATTTTGTTGTATTTGGTTTGGCAAAGGAGCAATTTTACGGTCGTATTTGGATCCATGTCGTCCGCATCATAAATTCGGCGCTTGGTTGTTTGTAGTTGGTAAATTGGTAGCACCAAGGGTTTATCCGATATCCGATATGGTCATGAGTTCCGATTCCACTGATAACATGAGTCGCAAGTTTTTAACTTAAAAATACAATAAAAGAAATCGCTTTTAGCGATATGGTCGCCCATTTGTACAACTTATACTTTTAAGCTTTCTGTGTATTTATTTGTCTTACTTTAAATGTAAACTGATTGTATTCTTGTTGGTTGTGCAAATAAAGTATTAATCTATCTATCTATCTACAATCAGCGTCATCATCAGAATAGAATCAGAACGGGACAGTAATTCTGAAAATAAAATAGTTGATAGAGAGTGGTTTTCAGAATCACAATTATCAAAAAAAAAACAAAAATCAAAATAGTTAATAATAGAAGCCACAAGAAAGTCATGGGGTATGATTTTGAAAATCTCATTGTGGTCATCGATATTTAATGCTGACTTACAATATTCATTTTAACTGAATAATCCAAGATTTACACTAACTTTGTCCTCTCTAATAATCCACAATAACTCAAAATGACAAACCACGTCTCCAAAACCGAAATAAAACGACAATTTTAAACTCTCTTATGACAATTAATTGTGAGCTAAAATCATAAACGGCTTGCGCAAAAACCGCAGAGATGCGTATGCGCAGGCTCGCTTTATCAAGATTACTGTCATCGTGAGTAATTCACAGCGATTCACGGCAGACGTTGATCAATCGATTTTTGTACAAGAATCGATATTGTGCGGTGAATCGATACGGACATCTCGATTTATTCGGTTGGAAAGCTGCGATTTTGTGCCTGTTATGAGTCGGGTCATTTAGAATGTCATAATTCTTGTTGGTTACTTAATAGATTGTTAAATACGGTCCGGTTTTCTAAGCCAGTAAACCAATGCAAAGGAAGAAAGGTCTTCTTCTGTCATCATCATCATCTAAGCCTTTATCCGTCCACTGCTGTACATTCCCCATACGATACCACAAATAGCGATGGCGAGCCACATTCATCCAACGACGCCCCGCGACCTCTATCATTTAATCTGTCCACGGAGTAGGTGGTCTTGCAACACTCCGCATTACATCGTGGTCACCACTCGAGGACTTTTACTCCCCAACTGATATCATTAGTCCTTCCAGCTATACAGCCTGCCCATTGCCACTTTAGTCTGCTAATTTTGAGAGTTATGTCTTCCCTTGTGATGTTCTTTAATCTTCTGTGTACCAACCAAACGTTTGTTAAGCCTTGATTGAACCGTATTGAGGTCGGGAAATGTGTCTTACAAAAGCTTAGCTCTTTGTCAAAACTTACCCAGTTTTGACCAATGAGCTTGAGGGGCTCATTGGTCTAGCTGCACTTGCCGAACATGAATGGTCGTGCGGGTTATGCAGTGCCTGACTTAGATGGGTGACCGATAATTAGTGTGGATTGTGTGGCAAACAAATAACATTCTTGGTCCCGGTTGTATATTTGATGGCAGTCGTTAGGTTAAGTTAGAGGCCTTAGGAGGATTCAACATCGACTTTAAAACTCTAACACAGTCAGCTGCACACGCCTCCAAGATAAATAGAAGACTCAGCTTTAAAATAAAGAGAACAGACACTAGACAGAAGTGTAATTCTATTCAATTCTACCTACATGGCTGCAATTTAGTTCAATATAAAGTGACATTGGTGTGACAACCCCTGCTGAGACTATCGCTGCCCCGGGCAGACCGCAAGCCGCCCCCGACGTAGTAGGGCGCACTCTTTACCCTCACCATGCCCTCACCTCAATTAGAGTTGGATTTTGCCATTAAAAACTTTTTAAATGATTTTTTTATAAAGGGTGTTGATGAAAAAGGACAACTGCTTATTTGGGTCAGTTGAAGAGTTGATATTATGGATTTTTCTTCGGTTACCACGATCTTGGATTAAATTAAATAAAATCCTATTTCTGTTTTAATGAATTAGGCCTTTTTCAACGCCCGACGATTCAAGGTCTTCCCACACCTCCTGCTCACGGGTTTAATTTACTTATAAGTATTATTTATGGTATAAATATGTACGTACCTATTATCTACAAACAATCTTCGGCTTTTCGAGAATTGCGTATAAAGTATGTGAACTTACCTATTAACAAAATGAAAATTGTACTGTACGTCCTTTGTTTGGAACATATATTATTTTTTAAGCATAACTAGTTACCTGGTTATGTCTAGTTGATGGTCCGACGATATCAAGGCACATGCCGGGCAACCTGGTCCAGAAAGACCTGTGATACGAAGATGTGGAGAGACATGGGAGAGGCCCTGCCATGTCCTGCATGCCATGGCAGGGTCTCTCCCATGTCCCTTTTATGCCCTGCAGTGGGCCAATACATGCTGTTGAAGAAGAGAGAAGAAGAGTTGCCTGAGCTAAATATGACACACTATGTTCTTACCTATAATTCCATATAATTATATTTTAATTTTTATCACCTATATAAAATTAGTATTCAGTCTAATCAAAACACAAAAGGAAATAAGTAAAATATAGATTACAGCAACTGCACAGCTTAAATCGACCCTCGTGATCATAAAACATTCTGCTAAGTACTTCCACGTAACGTGTAGCTAGGTAGGTATGTACCTAGGGTACTTACCTACCGATTGGGACATAATTATCGAACATTTTCCCTGTTTCACACGTACAGACGCACTCTGCATTCGGGGATTTATGGGTGATTTGTGGTAATCTGGTTTGCTGAAGTTAAATAGCTACTGTTGGTTCTGTTGTTCCATTATCTTTTTGCACGTTGCTTGAAATAATGTGTATTTAAAAATAAAACATGTTTTAAAACTCACGTACCTAATACATAGATTAAATAAAATAAAACACTTTATATCCACTATACACATCCATATATTTATAACCACTGGTCCGTGAGACACGAAAGAAGATGTTTCTTTTTACTTTAAGGATCTGCCTAGATTAGTGCACAATTCCACAGGACAGCCAAAATCTGTACAAATACGATTCAATTACCATTTTTAATCAAAATACTATACAAAAAAATACACGTTAGTTTTGACAATTTTTGTACAGAGGCAGTACACAAGTAAAGTTCACAATGCTTTTGGCTAAAGTGACATTTTTGCGAAAGTGACTTTCTAAGAAAGTAACTTACTGCGTCAAGGTCTTTTTTAGCTTTCTGTTTTTTTTTCTTCACTAAACATAGGTAGGTAATTCATAGATATCTACAGTATGACGTCAGGCGAGCCATGTAGTTTAGCAGGCAGATATGACACCCACCTATTAAGTGGGAGGGGCATCGCAACCTATTCCGAGTCCGTTGATCGCAACTGCAATTTAAAAAACACAGTTTTCTGTTCTTAGTGATTTTACGGTGAAGGAAACCGACATTTCCTAGGACTTGCCAAGGTCATGCAGGCGTGGGACATTCGCCAATCCGGAGTAGGCTTCCGTGGCGTCTTACTGCTATACCCCTCTAAGAGGAGGCCCTTGCCCTATAATAAGCCACAAAATGAAAACTATACATATATGTTAGGTATAGGTTCCCCTTCGACCCCGAAACCGAAAATAGATCTAGTTGGCGTGAAATTAGATAGGCCTTTGTCCAGCAGTGGACTGCAACAGGCTGATGATGATGATGATGATGATAATGATGATAGCTTCCCCACTGACGGCCATCCGCAGGCTTACCATACGGGGTCCGCTGTCCCCAGCAGGACACTCCGAAGAGCTCCCTTGGGGATCAGCTGTAGACTGATCTACAGACAAATTAAATTACTTATTTTCTAAAAATATTTAACATGGTGACCCTAGTTATGTCCTCGTAAAGTTTAGTATCGCACCACAGTGTGCACAGTGGATTGAAAATTCGAGCGAAATCGTTTCGCTAATGAGACGGCCCGTAATGATGTGCACTGTGGGTCGAAAACAGTCCGATTTTCAATATTGTTTGCTTGTTGTTGATAGCTCTGCTTTGTTTCAACAGGAAATCTCTTTAACTCGAAATCATTTTATACGACAAATTTTACGAGTATAAAAGCTGCTTTTAGATATCTTACTAATATTATAAACGCGAAAGTTTGTATGTAAGTATGTATATGTATGGGAGGTTGTTACTCTTTCACACAAAAACTACTGATCCGATTGCGATGAAACTTGGAATATAGGTAGCTGGGGATCTGGATTAACACATAGGCTACTTTTTATCCCGATATTCCCGCGGAAACAGGACTTACGCGGGTGAAACCACGGGGCGCAGCTAATAAGGTTATATTGAGAGCAGATATAACTGAAGCCTTAGTATGAGTTTTGATAGTTTATCGTCTCGATGAAACTGGCAGTTTACTTCATACATTTTCCATCAGCGCCTATAAAAGCGCTATAAAAGCAATTGTTGGATATAAAAGCAATTGTTGGATTTTTTTCACAATTCCCTTTTGACGGTGGGAATCTATGGTGCGAATGTATTAACTTAGTTGAAAATGTCATATTAACTTAAATTACTGGTCTCACACGTCTCACAGTACAATACAGAAACGCCACTTAAAATTTGAGAAGTACTTAAATAACTGACCAGTTTCTAAATTTAAAATTAGTAAGGCAATTTTCAAGTGATAGTAGAACTCAAATTTTGAGTACCGTTTCTGTATTCGGCCGTCAGCTCTATATTTCGTCACATCTCATTAACAAGCGTCAAGTTCACAAGAAACAAAGCCAAGTAACTACATATAACAACTAGGTTAAACCAAATAGCCCAAACACCTTCCCTATTTAGACAAAAGAGAAGGTAGGTATCTACTGTCAAAGCCGCCGCGCTACTCGCCCGCCCACTCGCTCCGCCACTCGCCTAACCACTTGCCACTACTACTTGTCACGTGTGAATGATCGCTTCCGTAGCGGCAAACGGCGTGTGCGCTGGAATTCGAGCGTGTTACAGTTCGATTAGAAGTTGTGTTGTTATGAGAAATGGATAGCTTTTATCTGCCCTCATTGATGTAGAGGTAAATATGTAGGTATATATACTTTGTAAAATTCTTCTTTTGTTTTCGAGTTTTAAGGCAACTTCAAGTTTATTATTTGAGAATCCAAAAATATGAAAACAGAAGAAAAAATTGTTATTATTTGTATTTACATAAACGTCGTATGCTGTACTTAGCAAAAATAATGTTCTAAACAAATAAGAATTACGTACTTAAGTATTATTTAAATTATTTACATAAATTAAGATTCACGTCGTTTGCTCCTTGAATTAATTATTTCAAGCCCCTAAAATACTAATCTATTAGTTGACATAGACGAGATATTAGGGTAATTTAATTGGAAATATCGATCGCAGTTGTCGAGATACAATATTTTGATGTACTTACTACTATGTTTAGGAGTAGGAACACTTACATACATATCTACTTGATGTATACTTAAAAAAAGTTTTGTATGTATATTGTGTAATGGTGATAAGCAAATAGAAGGAACCATGCCTGATTTTTAGAAATGCAAATGAAATTCGGATGGCACTGCTTGAGTGACATCCGGACTGTTTTAAGCCTGAGCCTAGTCATTTCGGTGTAGAAGCTCGTCAGCCTTGCTCCACCCGTTGATCTTGAAGGATCGTTCTGGTTAAGCAACGCCTGGCGCGGTCATTACTTGGATGTGTGACAGAAAATTACTGTTCCAAAAAAACATTTTCTCGAGCTTCTCCGCGCTTCGGATGGCACGTTAAGCAGTAGGTCCCTGTTATCTCTGACTCAGGCTTGAAACAGTCCGGTCACAATAGTGTACATATTTCAGGAAACAAATATGTATGACAGCCATGTACATAAACTGTGGTAAAAAATTGAAAATTAAAACTTCTACCTTTTGCGTCTTAGGTGTCTACCGCGCCGCGCCTAGACACATCAAATAATCCCATAAATCGGACAGTGCCTGCAACCTAATGTAAATGTTATGTTGACAGTTAATAGCGGAAACGAAATTAGTTAACTTTTATGAGATGAACATGGCGATTTAAATATCTTCAGAAGTTAAACCTATTATTTTTTATGATTAAAAGTAATTTGATGGGAGTTTTTTCCTAAACAAACTGGTTATTAACATTTTATAGGTACCATATTGGCTTGTTCTTTCTTCTAAGCTTGGCTGACTAGGTCGGGACATTATTATGTGTATGCTACTAATAGTAAAAAGCTGAAAGTTTGTTACCTATCTATTAGATAGTTGGAGACCTGGAATAACACATAGGCTACTTTAATCCCGATATTCCCCCCGGAACTAGTAATTGATAATTCTCCGGGCACATAGCTCAATAAAATTGCATTGGCTGAAGGCTATTTTTGCTAAAAAAAACATCAGCTTTTACAACTTGAAAATTTAAAAGAGAAAAAGCTCAGGCCAAATATAATTACGTGAGATAACTTCACACAAAACAAACACCAGAATCGCATAAATGTTAAAGGAATAAAAGAATTTCAGGTTGTACGGAAAGTCACTGTATAAGTCACACCTTAGGCCGTCTATTACACTCGAAAAGATAATTTAGTATACAAAATCCCCTAGATAAACTTTATTAACATAAATAGTTAAATGAGCAATTAACGCAAACATAGTCACTAACATATTTCACAAACGTGGTGTCAATATTATCAGGTTTTACTCCTGTAATCAAGTTATACTAGGTATAACTTGCGACTGGAATCGAAACTTTGCAAGCACAGATTTGCAAGTATGATGTGTGAAATAGGATATTCTCCAATGAAGTTTTATGGGAAAATGTCGAATTTGAAATTAAAAATGTACTGCAATAGCAATTCCTACCTCTAATGATGTTTTAGATAATTTTGCGACGAAAATGTTTTCGGGGATATTACGAAAACCGTAAGTTGCAACCGGTTCCAGTTGCTTATAATATGTTAAATCGCAGATTTCACGATACAAAACTTTCTCATTTATCACAAAAACTACTTAAAGATCATTAAGAAATAAATAATCAAGCATAAAAAGTACTTACCTACGTATATTATTTATTTCTTGACAATTAATCAATCATTTTAAGATACGGGAACTCTCACGGGTAAATTGTGAAATCACACGTGATTATTGATGAAGCGTTTTAAAACCGACTTTCCAAAAAACGATAGAGGAGGTTCTCACTTCATGTTTGTATGTCAATCACGTAAAAACTGCTAAACAGATTTGTCTGAAATTAAGCACACAGATATTTTATAACTCGTATCCCTGCGGAACGAGAACTACGTGAATAAACCCGCGGGACACAGCTAGTAGGCAATAAAGTTAATCGAAATAACCTTGTGTAAAAGCAAAATAGCTTCATTTATTTGATCATTCTGTTATAAGTAAATACAGGCATACAGCCGTGCCTAAGGCGTTATAATTAATCAATTTATATACCCCCATCTGTTGCCGATATTTAATACGGCTCGGTGGATATGATATTGGTTTTGTTACATAATTTGTGAAGATACTGTACGTTGATAATTTTGTTACCACGTATGTTATTTTAACGTATACGTATGGTATTGTAATAATTGCCTTTTCATATAATTGTAAAAAATAAAAAAATAAATAAAATCTTTATTGGCCACACTAAAGTAACTACTTACAATATATATAGTTTCCTAAACTAACGTATCAAATTTCTAGTTAAGTAGGTAATTAATTATAAGTAAAAAGAAGAATCACCATCAGACCCCGAACTAGAATCGAGTCCTGTATCTCGGGAGTCTATACAATAAAATTGTTAAAATAATTGTCGATGAATAATCCAGCGCTAATTGTCAAATGTTAGGTATTTCATCAACGTGAAATTGGATATTACTGATATTAAAACCTGCAATGAAATGATATTTTGGATATTTTAATACGAAAATAGGCCATCAGTAGACTGAGGGAAACCGCGTTTCGAGATTAAATTAGTTTCAGCTAAAGCTTATATTATGTGATATTTGCTTTGTAACTTATTGTTTACAGCTAAAAACCTCCATTTAGGTAGTATTTATCCACACGTAAAGTTAAGAATTAAATTATCGAAATTAAACACATTTTCTGATGTTTTTTTATTATTTTATCAATAAGTACCTAAGACGTAGTGATTATATTCTATTTGTCAATGCCAAACGATTCGAAATCTTTACACATGTCTTCTTAAGGGGTAGTGTGAAAAAACCGTTGGATTAAATTTAAGATTAAGTTTTCAATCTCACAAGAAAAATCAATTTAATCATCAATTAAAAATAAATACATACATTTTCTAAAACGATTTTCAGTTTATTGCCTAAATGAAACGTCCAAATGTTATAGTCACCAGTAAAACAACGCGACTTCAGTATAATTTCGTGGAAATACCGCGTATATCTACTGGGCGGGCGGCACCGGCGGCGGCGTATGCGCGGGCGCACCGCTTGCTGTCCTCGATCGCAGCGTTTACTGCGCGTGCGTTGATCACCGACCACACGCAGCTTTTATTATGTACACCTAGGAGTTCTTACATAGAGGGAATTTTATTAAACTACGAGTACTAACCGCGTAAGCTCCCCACGTAAGTCCCTATCCAATGGGAATATCTGGATAAAAAGTACTACATGTCTTAATCCAGATCTCCTGCTATCTTCATAGTAAGTTTCAACGAAATCGGTTATGTGGTTTTTGCGTGAAGGAGAAACTTTGGGAACGCACCTTTTCCCTTTTATAGCTTAATCTTCAGAGTATTTATACTATTTGTTTTGATTTTTTGCATTTTCTACATTTTAAGATTCAATATTTTGGGTACTTTAACATTTTTATGCTAATTGTACCAAAAAATACTTGGTATTTGATGATTGTTGTTGATTCTTATCCTTTTCATGCATATTTTTTTGTCTATGTACGCGACTTTCACAAGTTGGTAGGTAGGTCAACTAAAATACATTAAGTATATATAGACATAGAATGAAAATAACTTCTCTGAAATGTGATTTAATTTAGTTTAATGTTGTTTTTTTTTTGTTTCAGGTATTGTTTTGTAACAGAGCCGGTTTAAATCTACACTGAAGCTGTGTTACTGTCATGTCGGTCGGTATAAGTACCTATACCTATTTATGCTATTATTAATTACTTACTTGTTAAGACCCGTAAGTCCGGAGTAGGCTCCCTTGGCGTCTTACTGCTTAACCTCTCTAACGCCGAAATCTATAGTGCGTACTTTGACTTTGCTCAGACTGAGCCCTTAGTAAGAGTTTTGATAGTTTATCGTCTCGATGAAACTGTCAGTTTATTTCATACATTTTCCATCAGCGCCCCTAGCGGTAACTATTATGAACTAAAATAATGTATGGAAGTAAACTGCCAGTTTCATCGAGACGATAAACTATCAAAACTCATACTAAGGGCTCTGAGCTTAGCAAAAACTAAGCATAAACTTTGAATTGGAATTTATAGTCAAAATTAATTTTGTAAGTTACGAATTAAATTAAAAGAACTTTATAGAGATACATAACAGAGAAGCAAAGTTAAAGTCATTATTTTTGATTGGTTTACATTCTTAATTTGCAACTTCGACTTTACTAAGCAAAAACTTTGGATAGTTGCAAAGATCGCTTTATAAATACTAAAAATTGTCTTAAGTTAAAGTTTTTGCTTAGCAAAATCAAAGCACGGACTTTAGATTTCAGCCTAAGAAAAGGCCCTTGCTCTGCAGTGGGACAAATTAAAGGGCTAACAAAAAAGTCAGTTTAGTTATGTACTTCCAATCAAATTTCCAGTGGCGAATGATCTATGATCACCGGCCTGTAGAGTCGAAGTTGGAAGTTATGTCATCCATTCCTCATACGACCAAATATTTTAAACGCACAAAAAACCTTTTGAAGATAAATAATGAAAATCAGACCTTATAAATTATTTTTTAAGGAAAAATCACGATACATTTACGAGATCCGTAAAACACAAAGACCACGGAAACAACAGTCAACCAAACCAACCAAATTACACGACAAATTGAACAAAACCTAAACTTACATTATCACAAAATTAACATCCTGTATTATAACAGCAATAAACACCTCACCCTGTATTGTTTCCAAACATTATTCCGAATCATATGTACCGATCTCTTACGTAACAAAACAAGGAGTACGAACCTGAAAACTGCTGAAAATTTCACTTAAAATAGACCTTTACTTCACGGGATAAGGTTGTCTTTTGAACAAGCTTCTTGCTAAATTTGTAGGCTTTGAGTTCCTGTAATAATTGGTGTTATTAGTAAACTTTATGCAATTGAGATAAGGTTGCTTTTACCGTGTGTGTTGTTGTGAAGACAATAGGCTTATCTGGAATAAGGTTGTATTGTGTGAATATGCTTTGTTTCGAGTTTCGGGTGTGATATGATAAGCCGTTTGTTTGTGCTTCATATTATAATGGAATATGGAATCTTCTAAGGTTTTCTTCTTAGTTTCTAAGTCTTTCTTTAGTGTTGCTCTATAATATAAAAATAATAAACATGTCAAAATCTTTGCTTAGGTGTTTTTTACAGCTTTTCTTCTCTTTCCGTACGAAATAAAATTGTTGACTGTTTTCTCCCTGGATAAGGACTTTAGAGCAAATATGTTAACAAATCATGTCAATTTAAAATGTCAATGTTTAAGTCATAAAACATATATATCACCCATCATGGCCATATTTTGATTTCTGTTAGAGAACCTACCACTGCCATTCTAATTTGAATATGAAAACTTTTACTTACACGTGCTAAAATCCTAACTTGTCGTCGCGTCGTCATCGGGTAAAAAGTAGAAACTGAATCATGATTACAAACTAACTTTATATTAAAGTTAGCTTTTATAAAATCAGTAGATATGTATGTATTTACAACGAATAAAATAAATTTAGCCTGATTAAAAAAATAACAAATTGATATAAATTTTATATATTCTCGGAAAACCAGTATAAATTTTATTTTTTAAAATGGGTGTTATAGTATGTTTCCATGGGTGTTTTAATGGGTGCTGAAGTTGTGTGGTTGTGTAGTATCTTGCTAATCCATATACCTACTTTGTGCAACAACCTAATATTAAAAATATTAATTATCATTAAAATCTCTTACTTACTTACATATGAATAGCAAAAATTTAAACTCCCTCTGACTTTAAACTCGCCTATTGAACATAGAACCTCAAGCTACGTAGGTACAGATAGACAGACAGACCAATAAATCAGTATCCAACAAGCCCACACAGACCCACAAACGGACAATGTATCTCGATAATGAAAAGAAATGCTGTAACGATTACGGCTCATTTCTTGACAACTAAGGAGTGGGTTCATGAGACACAGGGCACGCTGCGTTTTTTAAACAGTTACAAATAATAAATAAATAAAATTAATAAATATTGCACGACATTACACACAAAGCAGTCTAGTCCCAAACTAAGCACTAGGCTTGAAGGCAGCGAATCGAACCCGAATCGAACAGAAATTATTAAATAACTTGTTTTTACTCTAAACATAGAGTTCTTTAATAATTTCTGTTCTCTATGTTTCTCCAGTAATTGCGACGGTATACATTTATAAGATTTTCTTATTTCACTAAGCCAAACTTGCGGCAGCCACATTTTCAAACAAATTTAACAAAATAATTTTGATTTAAAAATATATTTAGAAGAATTAAAAACCGTTCAAATGCGACTCGGACCCGCTCACGAAGGATTCTACCTTCATTACATTGAATTTAACCGCAGTGTCTTTTCAACAAACTCAACAAATTATTCAAACTTAAGAAAGCAGCGTCTAAAAGCGTCTAGTTAATAAATAAATCATATCGACATAAAATAATTGCAATACATGGTCACAGGAAATTCCCATTAAATTCCCTGCATTCAAACGTCACAGTTTATATCTGCGATGTAAATTCACCTTTAGGGTGCACACAGACTGTAGGACTTGAATCGGCCGACTGACCGACGATCGCTTAGTGGTCCCCACGCTAATCGTACCCACTAACAAACTTCGCCGGCTTTGTTATTGTAGTTAAAGTTAAAGACGTTTTAACTATGTGTTTCCACAATTAACTCTACAACTGGGCCTTTGTGCGTGACTTTAAGCCGTGGGTTTCCTCACGATGTTTTTATTCGCCGTATGATCGATGTTAATTGCGCAGATAATTTTTTGCTTAGAGAAAAATAGATTGGTGCGGCCGGGATTCGAAAACACGACTCCAGGATCTATCCAGGTATGTGGTGTTGGTGTCAAGCTACAGGCTGGAGTGGAGTACAGGCTGGTTATATAAATAACCCAGATACAACGAGATATAGTTCAGCATGCAGCCAAAGATCAAACTTCTTTATATACCATGGCTATAGACTGGAGTATATTTCATTGTATTTGGGTTAATGAATATTGAGTTGAAGGGTCATTTTCATGCCCCCTCTCCTATAAAGTATCTGTACCAAAATCGCACTAGACTTCGGACAAAAGTCTGCCATCATCATCATCATCATCAGCCTGTTGCAGTCCACTGCTGGACATAGGCCTCTCCAATTGCACGCCACCTAGATCTATTTTCGGCTTCTCGCATCCAGTTTGTGCCAGCCGTCTTGCGCAAATCGTCGCTCCAACGTGCCTGAGGACGTCCTACACTACGTTTGCCGAGACGCGGTCTCCACTCTAGAACTCGTCTGCCGACCATCAAATTTGTAGTCTGTAGTTACGTGTACGATTATATTCAGCGGTACAAGTAATAATTCTGACACTTTCTCCGTTGCCTGACCCTCTAACTACGGGGTATTTGTTATACCGTATCGTACGTACCAGTCGTACGTCTTTATTACAAACTATTGTTTATGTTGCATGTGTTTGGATTTTATTGCATGCACGATATGTTGTGCAATAATTCTATACTTATTTCAATTGGTCCTATTCTTACTAGTTGCGAGCCGCGGTTTTACTCGCATAAGTTAATAATATTGTTTGAGATCTTTCTCTATTCTGGTATTAGCTGATTCATTTTGATGCCTACCTAGTTTTAGTTAAATCTAATTTATGTGATAAAATCTTTTCAATAATTATTTGTAATTATGGTAAAATGGCTTTCAGACGTTTTGGTGTTTAAATGCTGTAAGTCTGAAAGTGTTTGTTATATAAATAAATAAATAATAAATAAGTTAAGAATATCAGACGAAAAGTTAAGACTCAGTAAAAGTGTCCTGATGTACACTTTGGGTATCCTTTGGAATTTCGATTCCATACCTAAAGTACCCTAGGTCTTCCTAGGGTTATTTCATTTACATCCGAAACTTTGTTTGCATATTTGCTTGTTCCCTCTTCACGGTCAAACGATTCGACCAAATTGGATGAAAATTTACACAGGGATAGTTTAAATGATGTAGAGTGAAATAGGATACTTGTGATCCCGATATTCGGGACTTACGTGGGTAAAACTGCGAGGCGCAGCTAGTAATGCATAAGTGGCAGTAATTTTCGTTTAATCTACATAATTACTTAACAGCTGTTAGAAACTATACAGCCTCAGTTACTAATTCAATAACCCGCTTCACTGAACAATGTCTAGAATTTCACAGACCTAGTGTTTAAATGTGTTAGGATCGCCACAGACAGCAGACTTTTTGTTAGAGTTTAGTTAATTGAAGAAGTTATGCTAAGGAAATAAAGGACAAAAAAGTTATAGAAACTTTAAAAAAATGGCAAGTGCAAGTCTAATTGTGTACGGAACCCTAAAAATTCATCCGTGAACGCAACATCAACATTTATTTTACCACTGGCGCGTGCATAATCGAATAAGAAAATCGACCGATAGAAAGTTCCTTCGTAGACTGGAAGTAGCCATGCACTTTATTACCAATTAATAAGACAACGGAGCATAGTTGTGCGATACATCGGTTTTACATTAGAGACAAGCAAGAACTGCGATGTCTGCTCATGTCGTCGAAGATAGGTTAGGTTAGGACGTAACCTAGCCGTTAGGTCACGACAGTTGAGATAAAAAAGGTACTATGGATCTGACGTCGCGAACATAATATTATTAACAGTTATTTCTATTTATTATAACGAAGCACGAGGGACAATGTGTGTGGTAAAATTGGTTTATTAACACACAAATCATATCGGTCACCCATCCAAGTAATAACCGCGCTAAGAGTTGCTTTACCCCACGACCATTCAATATCGATTACTTTTTATTCCGATATTCGAGCGGGAACGAGACTTGCGCGAGTGAAATCACGGGTCGTACCTAGTATACCATACAGTATAAATCTATCCGAGTATGTACCTACCCACGTACTACGTATGTGATCGGTGTATGTTCAGGCTAACGAAGCGCACCGTGACTTGATTTCTAAACTCTGTGCTTCGTAATCCAGTTACAAAAATTCATTTACAAACGGTTTAGGAAAATCAAACCGATTTTTTTCGTTTGAAAACATCCTGAAGGAAGTATTTTATAAAATCAAATTTAATAAATGCCTGTTGTGTTGGTGTGCAATTTATATTTTTTCTAGCTCTGATTTGAAAATACTTGACAAGAAAATTTTGCACTCCCGTTGAGTTGATCGGATATTTTTTAAACTCTCACGTTTTTTGCTCAATATTATGTTAAAAATTAAGGCGCTGCGCGACGCGAGTTTAAATATCGTCGCGAATGAATTTTTGATGATGATTTTTCCTTTAAAAATATTTCTAATTAAAACCGAAAACTAAGTCTAAAATTTATTTTTAGTCACCAAAAAGTACCTGACTGTAGCAGAAAACTCCACATCACAATAATGAATACAGATATATAAATAGAACGCAATAAGTTCAACACAAACTCTGTACAAATAATACTATATTTGTTTAATATACCAAATATTTCTACAGCCACCCCATTGCGACAGTGCGGGTAAGGGCCCAGTGCCCGGGGCACTCGGGGGGCCTTCATGGGTCTTAGAGACCACAGGGGGACCTCTGATTGTGAACCGCTAATCGGAATAAAAAAAATCTAAATCATATTAGATTAATATTTTGTACTGCCTGTGTTTGTGGAGTAAGTTGGGGGAGAAAGCGTTTTGGTAATTTTAGGCTAATTTACGGTACCTATTTTAATGTATTTCATACTAGTCGGGTCCCACGGTTCAACCGCGGACGTAGTGATCGAATATGAATATTTGAAATGAAAAGTTACCTAAATGTTAAAGGAAAGGCCTACTTTAATAAGCGAATAGTTTAGCGGAGTTATTTGATTTGATTTTATTTGAATATATCTTAGAAGAAGTAAGGGTCAGGTCAGATGATCGTAAATTTTAGAACTGAAAGTCGCGCTTTTTTGTCGCGTATTTTCTGGGCCGTGTGCTAGAACAGATTTAAAAAATGTAGTTTTGATGAGCTTTTCGAAAACATTTTGTTTGTGCGATACAGGTTTGCACCAGTAGCGCCATCTGTAGCATAGCCACAGCTAGATTTTTCTTCTGTTTTGGCAAAGTCGGGTGAAATTTAAATCATTTTACCGTTAGGGCGCTAGCAATAATCTTACTCATTTTATAAATGCGTAAGTTTAGGCGTTTGTTTGTTTAGATGTAGTGTAATGCAAAAATTAGTGCACCGATTACGATGAAAAATGTTTACATTTTATCTCGATATTTCGGCAGGAAAACCGGAAAAATTGTGTGTAATTTCATAAACACACATTATACGCTTCAGCTTATCTCTTAAGCAACAAACAGACACATTTAATTTCTGCTTTGCGAGTTTCCTTTGATGTCCGGAGGTTGCATATTAAATTCTCTTAGCCGAGACGTTTTCCGATCAAAGGCGGTAATTATTTCACACAATTTTAGCGGAAATTTTGTCTTTTTCACTTTCGGAATAATTTCGTATCGAGAAATTGGCTGTTGATGATGTTTTTCCGGGAAATCGGGGTACCAAAATAAAAGTGTGAACTGTGATAGCTGTAACAGACGATCAAACCCGCACCGTAAATTATGTTCCGACTAATTGTGTATTATGTGCCCGAACGCCACAGAATATGCCATAATAGTCGCACAATACCGTTACATACTATATCATGGTGCGGGTGTGAGGTTCGATCGTCTGGTACGGCTATTAATATCCAGCACTGATACACCAAACTCGGCCGTCTGGACCGACGTAAAAAAGCAGCTTTACTGTCAGGCGGCCTTTCTACTTCTAGTCTCTTATAGAGTCCCATTTTTCCCGGGTCTTATTCGCGTAAATAGAGAACGACGCCTGCCGCAGCTCCAGTTCCTTCGCGACCAATATCATTGTAACAGGATCGAAACGTCGAGGTAAGATAATTTAAAAATAATAATACGCGAATAAGACCCGGGAAAAATAATTATGAGTTCAAATCGTGTGAGTTTAATATGTTTCTTTAAGAGTCCCGTCCCATTCTATGGTTTGTTACTTAGGTACTGCAAGGACGATCCGTTTGCGAGAAAATTATGATAGTCGTGTGTAAACGGCATACGAGCTATCGCCCGATCAAAAGTGTCTTGTATACATCCGCCCTAATACCTACTTCAGAGTTTTCGAAAACATTGTTACCTTATTAAGAAACTTTGTCACAAAGTTTCAGCAATTCGTTTAAGAGCTTATTGTTTTTAAGACGAAAGTCAGTTTATCGAGTATCCTTTAGTGACTCTGGTGTTGTTAGAATAAAATATAATTAAAAAAAACTACTTTAAAAACGGACAAAATAACCTCAGCTACATACAGTGCCACCGACTTATCGAAAATGTAATTACAGTTAGGGTCAACCCACTAAACATCCGAATAGATAACCTCATTAGTTTTTACGCTATAGCTAGGTCAATTTATTCGCACAATATCTAGTAGATTCGAGTAGATAATACTTTGATCTATATCAGGCAATTAGCAACTACATCATTTGGTACACAATATGTAATATGTAATAATCTATCTATATATATAAAAGAAAGTCGTGTTAGTTACACCATTTATAACTCAAGAACGGCTGAACCGATTTGTCTGAAAATTGGTGGGGAGGTAGCTTAGAACCAGGAGAAGGACATAGAATACTTTTAATCCCGCGGGAACTGAAACGGGAATGGGACTTCGAAACCATAAATGGAAGTAATTCAAACACAATATTTACCGGGATTTACTCGCGTTTTATTTATTAAGGCGGCGATAGATGATAATCATTGGTCCTTGTCTGATTGCATATGAATGAGCAAGATAGAATTGCGTGAAAAAATCTACAATTACTCGTAAAATCAATCATTACTGAAGATTAAAATAATATTTTTATAAAATGCGATGAAGAGGTTCTAGGTATTGTATTTTCTAATATTATAATGCCTATAAGAAAATATAGCGGTTAAAGATTTGGAAGAAAAATTGATATATTTTGTAAAACAGGGGTAACTTTGCCTGTATAATAGTGGTATTTAAAGTTATTTTTTATTGTTTTTGAAATGAAGGGGACACTTTTTGTATCATGTACAATAACATAATACATTGTTTATAGATCTTTTTAATACCGGTTATGAAGAAAACTATTCAATCGGAAGGGATTTCACATGAGTCGCGTCCTTAAGCAATTTTTTTTTTTAAGAAAATCGATTGATGACTTTTTCAAAAATCTTTACAATTCCTACTTAGTTGTTGTCATCTCCTTTTAACATTTAAAAAATTCGTGATTGTTCAATATTTTAAAATGACTTAACTTTGGTTTAGAAGTTATAAAATTCCTTAAAAATATTAGCAATAACTCAACTCATTTTAAACGTAATCCCACTAAAGGATTGCATACGTTCTCATGTAATATTTATTTTCTCGGATAATCAACGCTTGCGAGGGCTTGTAGAGAAATCAATGCATTCCTTAAAACTTAGGGTGTGAGTCGGAAGATCGAGTAACGGTTTTATTCGTTGGTAAATATTATGGTAAAATATTGCTCCAGTTCTACTATAGCACTAAATATGCGACAATGAATCACGTACATGATCGTTGCAACAAAAAAGGACCAAAAAACACTTTTATTGCCATAACAACGTTTCATTAACTTTACAGTCAGCTTTATCAAGGTCAAGACATCTTATTTAGATTAGATTAATTTATTCTAAAATATTTTTATTCTTATAAATAAAAATGAAATAATATTTAAAGGAATAAAAATATTTTAAATTTGAATTTAAGGACTACCTTGATGGAATTAAAAAGAAGCCGTACATATTGTGTTTCATTATACAATGCAAAAATGCGAAACCATTAGAAAAAAAACTATATGAACCCTTTATTAAAAAGTTTGATAGTTCTTAAGTTGTCGGTAAAAAGATGCTTCACCACACGGTAACGACCCCTTTACATTCGCTACATGAGTTGTGTTCGATTGAGGCATGGTTTATTCATGGAGTAGTGTCGGGCTACTGGGAGCGGGCGGTCAGTCGGTTGCTCATCAAAAACTATAGTTTATACCTACGAGTTGGTATGTATGTAGTAGAGGCTTGGTGACGTACAGAAGGCCATTCCTTTGACTTACTTCAATAACATTTATAGTATTTCTAGAAATCTCTATCTAGCCGTATGGTAAATTAAACATCAATTCCAACTGTCTAGCTATCACTGTTCATGAGATACAGCTAGAGAGACCGACAGTGACGTCTTAGTAAAAGGCTCTCGTTATTACCCTAAAATTCAATGTTCTAAGTCAACACGATAAAAAAATATGGTCATTCATTACAATGCAAAATTAGTTAATAAAAAATTAGTTAAAATTAATAATTTTTGGAGTACCTACTAAGAAAACTAAAGAATAGAAACAAGAGAAACAATCATGACTGGAAAGCGTGTGAAACCGGGGGATTGAACTGAGTTTCATGTACTTACGGAGTGCAAAACATATCCTTTACTTAATATTGATGTGAGAGCAACATTCCAATTTGATATAACAACCTCACGATCGCATTAACTCGGTGGTCTGTCTGTTCGTTGCTTTTATATTATCATAAACGTTGGGTAAGTAGGTAAAAAGCTGTGTGGTCTTTGAAACTTTCTATCCAATTGATAGATAACACGTCATACTCATACCCCTTAATCAATAAATGCCAAAGTTTAGAGGTATCTTGTTAAGCGTTTCAATTACGCAAAATAAACCACTGAACCGATTGTGATGAAACAAGTTTCAATCAAATTGCATACAAAGGTATACAAACCAACTGGAGATATGGATTAAAATCTGCCACCAAAAATTACACCTTACCACGTCATCGACGTGGTAAGGTGTAATCCGCTACTGTCACGTCAATTAATAAATTTTAATGTATAATTAAAATAAATACAGATTTAAGATCGCCAATCTATATTTATTTACCTACCTATAAATATTCAACGATACCCTATTCGACATAGTCAGTCCACTTTCATTTTTTTTTCTTTTAAACAAAATGGCGACAACCAGGCGCCATATTGTTTTTATTTTTATGTCATCTAAGAACCATTAGCGAAATGAGACGTATATAACGAGACCTTAATTAAAGAAATCCATCGAGTGGTCTGGAAGATAAGAGCTGACGAAGAATATTACAAACATCCATACATACATACAAGATTGGCGCAAAAAACCCTTTCCTTGCAGCCGGCTAAAAATAAATTTAGATCGGTTATGTATTAGTTTCGAGCATATAGTTATATACTACTATAACTATATAAATGAGGTACCTATACCCCGCCCCAACGACTGGCTACAAGCCAACTGTCAAGCTCCCCAGTAGGTAGTTAGACTAAGTTCATCTGAATACAATCACTGGGATGGTCTATTTGTGCATTGTGCAATTGCCTTTAGATTTATAGATGGCGGCCTCTGTGGCGCGTCCGGCGAACGCCTAACAGAAGGGTGCAGGTTTGATTCTCGTCGGGGACAAGTAGGTATTAATGCTGGCCATGTATATTTGTTGTTAGTTCGAGGTATTTTATTTACGTACTAACTGTGCCCCGTAGCTTCAACCGCGTAAGTCGCGTTCCCGCGGGAATATCGGGATAAAATGTGTTATTCCCGGTATCCAACTACTTATATTCCAAGTTTCATCGCAATCGGTTCAGTAGTTTTTGCGTGATTGAGTAACAAACATCCAAACACACACACTTTCACATTTATAATATTAGTAGGAAGTAGGATTAGTAGGATGGTCTTTTTTTAACTTGAGAGTGGGACCACTTCACCCCTAGAGAATATTAAAGGTAGTCAACTCGTCCCAATGTTTAAACTTCCTTTGGGACCAGTTGACTACTGTCTAATTCGAAAGTGGTCAAGTGGTTCCTGGTCCCAGTGTCGAGAGGGACGACTTCACCTCTAACCCCAATAATATGTTACATTACTTCCAGATTGTTGGTTCAATAAACTTGGAAATGCCTATATCAATTCAAATTTTCAGTTTTAATTAAATTACGAGAACACCAAACAGAAATGTAGGTAACTTTATACCTACTTACTATAAAGGAACTCCAATAATATTTTTCAGTAACATCCAGTAAATCGATTTCAGAATCATTCATCTTGTGGACGTTGATTGACAAATGATGAGAGGTTAACCGACGGGAGATTTAATATTTTCTCTACCGATTATTGTTTACTTTTTACCGATATTTACTGGTTTTCTTAGTTCAAATTTACTGTTAAAAAGTTATAAGTTACGCTGAGCGTTTTCCGCACTTGCCGCCGCTTCAGAAACATTTAATGGTTACTCAAACTATCACTAAGTAAAGATTTTCCTTATAAAATCTTTACGTGTTTGCTTAAGTAACCATTAAACGTCTCTGAGCTAAATTTTAAGTCTCAGTTAGCCCCAAAATTAAGCCATTTTTTTCGCGATGTTTTCCTTTACCGTAAAAACGATGTTTAACTTGAAATAGAACTTATGTTTTGAGTGTTGCTTTATGCTTACCGTTGCTTTTTGCTTACCGTTGCTTTTTCAACCCGTTAGCAAAAGATCTAATAAACCTCGACACGTTGGGCGATAAAACAATAAACGTGAGAAAGAGTTGTAGTTCAAAGAAATACCGCGAAAACCGAAGAAAAATCTTTGCCTTACTTTCCAATTGAAGAAAATTCGAAGCATTTTTTCATAACCCAATTTGATTTCTCCATCCCTTATAAAAAATCTGTAAGTAGGTTATGTATGTACCTATAATATCGAGTTCACTGAAAACATTAGCAGATATTAATTGTGTATTAAAAGATAAAGCGATCCTCACACGCACACATGCCTGAGGTGAAACTAATTAGCGTTGTCTCGCACAGGCGGAGGAGGGTGTAACTGGCTGTACTGTTATAGGATTAGATACAGGGTGATGTACAGGGTGATGTACAGGGTGATGTCAGGTGAGAGGAATTATTTTTTACCTACTCCCGATGTCAAAACGTTAAGCTAGTCAAATATATTTAGGTACGACATAATTTTGTAGCTAATTTTTTCTTATTCTATTATTTATGGCATGGCAGATATAGGTTTTAAGCCATAAAAATATACTCTAATGTGTTTTTGATATATTTTAAAATTGTTCCTGCACTTGGATGACTATAATTAAAGAAATGCGTCCCAAAAATTTCCGCACCCGACAGGACTTGAACCTGCATCTCCGGGGATCTGTCACGATGTCTTTCCAATTTGCATCCGTGGCCGTGGCTTTTTTGGAAAGCATTTCTTTAATTATACTCTAACTAGCTGCGCCCCGCGGTTTCACACGCGTAAGTCCCGTTCCCGCGGGAATATCGGGATAAAAAGTAGCCTATGTGTTAATCCAGGTCCCCAGCTACCTATATTCCAAGTTTCATCGCAATCGGTTCAGTAGTTTTTGCGTGAAGAGTAACAACCTCGCATACGTACATATATACATACATATTTACATACAAACTTTCGCGTTTATAATATTAGTCAGATGTAATACAGGGAGGAAACAGTCGACTAGGTACGTTTGTATGGAACTGAACTTTATATTACAAATCGTTTGAAGTTAAAAAAATATAAATAACATCTATGTACCTAATAACTGATCTATTATTATTCCTTTACCACTTCACGTATCTTTAGACACCCAACCCTATAAAATGAGTTCACGAAATTGGCAACACTCGAGCGAACGAGTATTTGATGAACCCAGGACTGCGTTCAGATATCGCGTTAATAACTCGAGCACTATAGCTCAAGCATCCTCGCACGGATGTGCTGTAGACTGTACAGTAGGGCATGACGACGACGCATCGCTGAACAGATCATATTAATAATATTACAAAAGCGAATGTTTGTCAGGACGTTATTAATTATACCCCTTTAGGGATAAACCTTCTCATTTTCTCCACTCTTTCGGAGGCCGCGTTTCGAAACCACACTAAAATAATTATAGCTAAAAGTTGACGTTTTGAAACGGTATTTTTTATACAATGTAGAATTTGGGGACCTTTGTTTATAATTGTATTTAAGTATTATTTATTTATTCGTATGGCATTACAGTTTGCTATATTAAGATAAAAATTAAAGATAGGATGTCAATGTTATGATCTGTGAGAAGTTTGGAGAGGTATTCGCTTTTTAGTTTTCGAAATGTCCAGATCCAGATGCGCAAACATAATTGTATTTTTGTATGTATACATTGCTCTAACTGAAAGAAATAATTGTTTTCTCTTGATCCCTTAACAAGTGGATTTCCATTTAATAGTTAAATGTTGAATTCTATATATTTATCCTTAGCTATAATATCTAAATGTGATTAGTTAATTATTTTAATGGCGTACTTGACCCTCCCAGGGTGGGAAATAAATTAATTCCTTAGTTAAATTACAACAAACACGCAACAGTTTTGTTTGGAAAAGTAAGTCATTATTTATTAGGTACATACTTAGTTTTCAACCTGTAATTTTGGTACGAAGGCGAAGAATTTTTTGTTTTTGTGACCAAATGCCTAGGTAATGTATTTATGTACCTATTCTACAACTAAATTGTTCTTTACAATTCCCTGGCATAGTTAGATTTATCTACAAAATGGTTGCACCATTTTTTTGTAAATTTTGCTAAGATTCGCAATAGCTTTTATAGTAGTTTTTTCTTATGTTTTGAAGTGCTTATTTATGTGCAAAATTGCGATTTTGCAATGTAATGTAATCAAACGCAATATTTACCGGGTTTTACTCGCGTTTTATTTAATAACGGCTTGTTTCAATGCTTGTACCGACGTTTCGCGAACTATACAGTTAGCTTAATTAACGTCAGCGAGCGTCAGTGTTGTCAGCTTTTATAGTGTTAGTATTTCTTGCAAAATTACAAACAATTACTAAACAGTTTTGGGAAAAAAACCACAATCCTAAATCATTACATTGAATTAATAAGCCTTCACAATCAAAAAATTAATTCATCTTAATTTTAAGTTCACGACTGCGTTCAGATATCGCGTTAATAACTTTAGCCTCGAGCAAGCCTCGAGCATCTTTAGATTAGATTTATTAATCCAAAAACTTCTAAAATAATAAATCACTTAGTTCGCAGCTTCAATTCAATTTAGATAATCCCTAGTGTTTTCTTCTCGTTTTGATTTTCATTAGATCTCAACACCAACTGAAGGAAAATTCAATTAAAATAATTCTCAAACGGATATCCAAAACAACTATATTAACGAGCGCTAACTACAATATTAAATGTTGGTAGTGTCTGTTTGTTTATCGACTCTCTATCTTCATTAAGACGGGACACAATAGTTAAGTGAGATTGCGACTAAAACTTACATCACCGAAAATTTAATGACCACTTTTAACAAGTAATCAACCAACTATCATCGAAGATGAAGCTCATTACCTATAGATACCGCTACCGTGACAATACTTTCAGTATTAACTGTTAAACTAGTATTCAAAACAGCTAAAACATTTCATAATTTGATTTTATTGCTCAAGGCATATCTACTAGAAATATTTTAAAGAAAAAAATTAACCTCAAAGACGCGAGACGCAGAGCCCGAGTTCAAATCTCATCGCGAGTGAATTTTTCCTTTAAAATATTGCTCGTAGCTAAAACATTATCCGATGCTATTATATTTGGTAATAGTAAGCCAATTAGCTGATTAGTAGGATGACTTAGAAATCGACAACATAATTATGTTACTGGGTCATAAATTGTAACTTTGCTACATGTTCAAGATTTTTTTTTTGTTAGAGTAGGTAAACACTGATGGAATTTAAAAAAAAATACTATGTAAATACTAAAAAAATTGCTATGCATTTTATTGACCGTCTCGTCTGTATTGTATTACTTTATGATTATGCATTATAATAAATTGAAGTGTTGTTTGTCGCACCAGCATTGTGCGCTGCGTTTGCACTACGGTATAAGTAGGTAGTGATAGCGAGAGTAAATAAAACAAGAGGTCCCTTCCCGTGGCGAAATTCATTAAAAAGTAACTGATTGGCTACTTTCCTTCTCGCCACGTGCGAGCTCTTCCGAACGTAGGGGTGCCACAGTGGAGAGAAATATTAGCATGAAATGTTACTGAGAATGACAAAGTTTGTAGCTATGGACGTATCTTGCGTAGCGTATTTATTTTCTTTTATTTATATTGTTTCAATTTTTTAAAGTATTTAATACATAGGTCCTTTTTTAAGTATTTTATAACTGAATGTATTATTATATGTAGTATTATAGTAAATAAACTGACAAGAAATCTTCATTTAATTTATTTCATTGCACAGATAGGTTACAAAGATCTTAAAGCTATGTTTTGGTATCTCCATATTCGACCTCTGAGGCATGCACAAAATAATAAATAAACAAATCTTTAGTAAATAAACTGACAGTGATATCTTTTTATCTATTCCCACGATCCATTGCTGTTTTCCCGCTGAATGGCTAGTAGTTTACCTATCAAATATTTGCCATACAAAGCTACTAAACGAAGCTGAGTTCGTGAAGTAAAATTTACTGTTTAAAGTTATCATAACAGTGTTTCGTGTTCTAATTAATGCACCATAATAATAATGATTTTTTATACCATTAATGTACATTTGTACATTAATATTATTAATAATACGTATAAAAACTTTTCATATAATTATCATTATAGTTTTAAAGTTATGAGTAAAGTTTATTTAATAAAGACTAATTATTTACACAAGAAATAAATACTACAAAGATAATTAACAATATAAATAATCTAAGGTGAATTACCATTGAGTCCAAAAGTGCCCATCACACTGGCGGCATTACCCCGTTAAATCGCCTACGATATATTCTGGGCTAAAAAGAGCCCCGACCTGGGGTCCAGACCCTTTTCCCTGAGCCGACGCCCCAACTCAGCTACAAACCGCCTCGCGTCAGAACCTCAAGAAAATAGTTTATAGTTTTTAAAATAAGATAATACTTTTAATAAGATCTTGTTTAAAAATATGCCTAAAAAATAATGTGGTGAGTATAAAGAGACAACCCTACGTTATCGTACGTGAGTCGTTACTTCCGAATCTACTTGGGTCGCAACAATTGCGCGCGTGTCTCGGAATCAAATAAAATGTATTTCGGACCTCAATGCCGGCTCGCGGCTGTACGAGTGTACGGAAACCAACCGCCCAGCCATACCTATAGTATTGTATTATCTCAGTTATCTATAGTAGGTAGTCTAGTGGAATCACTTCCTTATCTTTCTTTAAATGTTTTGGTTTTGGCTTCCTATCACACTGGAAGTTTTTTTAGCCGCTACAACTGCAAGAAGCTAATCTTAACTAACTTAGTTCAGTTAGCGATGGATGAACCGTTAAAAATACTCAAAGCTAGACATTGTGTTTTAGGAAAATATTCTCATTTTATGAGAATACATACCTCAAAAGATAAAAAAGGAACCTTTATAATCAATTTCCTCCTTTCCTTCCTTCCTTTTTACCCGCTGACGGAGAAAGAGGTATCCATCTGTGTGTATGTGAGTCTATATTATATCCGTCTGTTGCATCGTACCTTATGTGTATCAGTGCCCAAATAACACTGATACACAGACAAACCTACTCCAAATAGCTTGAAAATATCAAAGACAAGTTCCCTATTTATATCCCGTCAAACATCACCTATTTTTAAAACTCCCGACTTGTAGATACATTTACGATTAGAAACGTAACACTAAAACATTGTAATAGTAATATTTTTTACCATGTGTGTTTGTATTGGACGCTAGATCATGCGCGTTGACAGTTTTATGTGGGGGCTGCGTGCGCCTGCGCAGGGGCACAAAGCGTGTTTGGACAAGGATCTAGGAGAAACAATAATAAATCTCCTTTGAGGAGAAAAGCTATTTTGATTCATGGCCTGCACCTACCTACCGACTACATTTTTATTAGCAGTTTACTTTACTCTTTAAACGTGTGAACTTGGAAATTCTATGTTCTTTGTAAGGATAATCGTTTTGGCTTTTTAAAGTGTAGAATTTTTAAGTTTATGAGTGGATTCCCGTGGGAAGCAGAGTGTCAACTTTGTCTAAAAATACAGCTTCTTTTTTTAAGGTGTAATATTTTTGAAGACTGTTTTTTATCCTTTTCAAGAGTTAAGCAAACTCTGAGCTATACACACATTTTTCAGCACACTTCAAAAGAAAATATCGATGTGTTTTTTTAAATTTAGGGCTATACGTACTGTAACTACCTACAGAAAATGGAAATCGGACGAGTGACCGATGATTTGAGTACTAAAAAAATCAATCAATATTTTTCGATCTCCTAGCTCCGTGCTTTGAAAGTACCAATCTTATAACCGAATAGATACCACAACGCTTATTGGTCTGTGTTCGGAAGGGACGCTAAGCAGTAGGTTCTGGTTGTTATCTCTGATAACAGTCGTGAGGTGAAGTTAGAGGCCTTCACTAAAAAACTCTAACACTAGGTGAGCCACACCACTACACGAAAAGAAGAAGTAAGCACAGTTAACTTATATAGTAAATCTTTTATGTAACTGTGGTTACGTACGGCAACAAACGGACAGACGTCGTCGCTTCGACAATAACATTAGTTGCTTTCAAGTAAATTGCACTCGGAACGATTGCGTTACGATTGTGTGCTCGTTTCCTTTATATTTCATTATTTGAGAATAAATATTATGGAACAAATATTGTGGGAACAGAGTCTACTTTAATTATGTCGCTGTTCTGTTGTAGTAGGTCCTATAGAACATTATTTTGTTATGAAAGAATATAATAGGGGTTAAAGTATGAAATTGCCGTTTTATTGCAATAGGTTCTTTGAATTGACATAGAATCTTCATGGTTTGAGGTTTTCGAATGAAACTTTTTTCAAATGGTTTCTGTAATGTTCCTTTTTTAAAAAATGTGAAACATTTGAATATCGATTTTCAATTGTTTTTGTTATTCAATTTAGACAAGAAAGATGGATACTGCGAAAATTCGAGTGATTTTTGAATACGAGTTCCGACGCGGAACTAACGCGGCAGAAACAGCCCGCAATATCAATGCTGCGTTTGGAGAGGGGTCTACTAATGAACGCACCGTGCGATTTTGGTTTAAAAGCTTTCGTGATGGAAATTTCGACTTAAAGAACGAGCCACGAGGAAGACCGCCCACACAGGTGAATAACGATGAATTAAGAGAGATAGTGGAAGCCGATCCTAGTCAAACTACCCAGGAATTAGCGGCATGGTTTAACGTTACCTTACCCACTTTATTGACTTACTTGCGTCAAATAAATAAAATAAAAAAATACGAAAAATGGGTGCCTCATGATTTGACTGATCTGCAGAAAGAAACGCGTGTTGAAACTTGTGTTGCCTTGTGGAACCGGTACAGAAATGAAGGAATATTGGATCGAATTGTAACATGTGATGAAAAGTGGATTCTTTATGATAACCGGAAAAGAAAAATGCAATGTCTGACCCCAGGTCAAATGCCACAACAGTGTCCTAAAGCAAAACTTACCAATAAAAAGGTAATGGTAAGTGTTTGGTGGTCCCAGCATGGTGTTATTCACTATAGTTTTCTTCGATCTGGTCAAGTAATTACGGCAGATGTCTATTGTGCCGAACTCCGAACCATGTTGACAAAACTAGCAGTAAAACAGCCCCGACTCATGAATCGATCTTCACCATTATTGCTCCACGACAACGCGAGACCTCACACAGCACGAGAAACCATTTTGACCCTTTAGGAACTGCACTTAGAAACCATTCGTCATCCTCCGTATTCACCAGACCTTGCTCCAAGGGACTACCATTTTTTTCGTGATTTGGACAATTATCTACGTGACAAGAAGGTTTCTTCCCAGGAGGCAGTA
Organism: Idaea dimidiata; assembly: GCA_949358125.1. Classification (NCBI taxonomy): domain Eukaryota; kingdom Metazoa; phylum Arthropoda; class Insecta; order Lepidoptera; family Geometridae; genus Idaea; species Idaea dimidiata. The sequence continues at coordinate 995,747 of OX442334.1, forward strand.
CAAAATGCTTTCACACAGTTTGTGCAGTCTAGATCGTCGGAGTTCTATCGCAAAGGCATTATTAACCTTCCCATTAGATGGCAGCAATGTATAGATAATAATGGCAACTATTTTGATTAAATAAATTTGTTAAAAATTTAAAAAATAAACAATTAAGATTTTCAGTACAAATCGGCAATTTCATACTTTAACCCCTAATATTAGACCGTCACTGGCCGAGCTTCGTTGTCCATTGCTCGGCGAGCAGTCGATCGTTCTGACGAGTGAGAAGTACCGAGATGAAATCGAGAACGAGTGGCGGCCGAGCAACATACAACGAAGCTCGGACCCGGCACGGCCGGGAAACGGTCTAATATAAATCATCCCTAACGCTATGCTATACTTACACGTGATGATTTACCTACATTATCTGGATTTTAGATGATAGAAAGAAGTTAAAGAGTTTTTTAAATGTTCCTTTAGTAGATGTGTTTAATTGCTCACCACCTTAAGCTTATCAAAATCTCTTGAACTAATTAAAGTATTAGACTAGTATTTACAGAATAAAGAGCTTGGTTTGCGCGCATTAATTATAACAAACAGAACTCACTTTAGATTCTTTTATTACAAACATATTCAACCGACGGCAATCTTGAAAAAGCCAACTGTAAAGTTGGCGAAAGCTCGGTTCGTTTAGAACAATGAATAAAAACGCGATAAAACCGGATACCTACAGTGTTTTATTAAACATATTGAACTTTTGACTTTTAGATAGAATTTATAAAAATTCTTAGTACCTACCTAAATGTTAAAACGTCAACTTGTCTCTTTGTCAACAGAATGCAACTGCAACGGACACGCCCGCCGCTGCCGCTTCAACATGGAGCTGTACAAGTTATCCGGTCGCGTGTCCGGCGGTGTCTGCCTCAAGTGCCGGCACTACACCGCCGGCAGACACTGCCACTACTGCCGGGAAGGCTACTACCGGGACCCTACCAAGCACATCACACATAAGAAGGCTTGTAAACGTAAGTATATTAATATATACCATATACAATATAGTTATTATTTTACCATATACAATTGTTACCAAATATATCCCAATTAGTAACAATTATAGTAACAATTATTACTCTATTGTCTGGTTCGTGTGTCCGGTGGTGTCAGCCTCAAGTACCGGCACTACACCGCCGGTAGACACTGCCCTTACTGCCGGGAAGGCTACTTACCGGGAGGCTACCAAGCATATCTATCACTCATAAAAAGGCTTGATTAACGTAAGTATATTTATTCGATCACGTATAAGTCCCGGCAATAAACTGCCGGCAGACACAGCCTCTACTGCCAGCCGCAAAGCGGAGTTTCCATTACGAAACTAGACGCAAGCATTTTAGAGCCATTGCCACAAACAAGTTGCGTAGACACAGACGTACTCTATCTACCTATTTGATAAATTTACTTCCGGTTGACTCTTTAATGCATACCACTAGTTTGGTAAAGTAAGTTTCGCCAAGCACGCCACATAACGTTTGTAAATGCCTGTTATTACCTTCTATTGACAACCCTCAAAACGACAAAAAGAGCAGGAAGGGTCTAAAAGTTCAACGTAAAAAGCTAACGACATACGTACCCGTGCGTAACAAACATTGTTACATTAGTTTATTTACCCAATTTCGTACACAAAAGTTTACGTTTCGAACTTCCTCGTTGGCCTGTTACAGTGACCAACTTGTCTGCTGCAGACGGACTAGTAACAACACAATAAGGAGTTACATTTTTCAAAAACTATTTGAAATGTCATAGTTATCCTTTCTGTGTTTGTTGGTCTTGTTGACTTGGTCCTTATGAATGACCCTTTCGATTCGCTTGAGTACTTTTAAAAGTAAGTATAATATTTTTTTTCCGGATTTAAGCCGGCTCAATTTTCGGATGTGATGATGTATTTCATCCAACATCTTTAGCCCTGCGTATAATGCATTATTTACTGTTACAACGGTACATTGACGTAATCACCAGTAATTGCTTCAACGGAGCAATGTATTGAATCCATCCAGAGGTTGCCTGAAAAATATCGCTTTATGCGATAAAACTACCCTTTCTTCCACCTTGTTTTTAAGATATTTATGTTAGTTTTTTGTAATTTTAGCGGTGTTTTGAATAAAGAATTAATCAATCAATCAACAATCCCCCTGAAAAACAATATTTTGTTACATTACGAAACCAGTAGCGACGCGCACGCTACGATTGAAAAATAACTTGGTCGTTTTGACTCAATTATTTGTAAAGCTTCTAACCCTTGACTTGTCGACCGTTTGGCGCGCAATATTCGCGGAAAGTTTACGACAACGACAGACGATACAACCCTTCTACCCTTTTATATGTTGAATCGAAATAGTTTTGCATTTTTCCGGTTTATAGGGGTAAATATCGAAGGCAAGATTGTATTTCATTTTATGGAGTGTGTGTTTAGTTTTTTTATTATTTTCTGAAGGAGATTTTTGGGATTTTTGCGGGTTTTTGTTTGGCTTGTTAGCGTTATCCCTTTTGTGGTGCGATAAGCCGCGGTGGAGGAACATAGTGAATTCTAAATAACTTCGGTAGTATTAGTAGGTACCTAATAGATACCTACTGTTATCATTCGCTAATGTTTATGAATGAAGTTGTGGCTTGCAAATTACCCGCGTAATTCCGAATTAGGATAGTCTATGTGCTATTTCAGGATATTAGGGCGTGTATTATATTATTATTAAAACGACTTTTACGTGTTTGCAGATTATTTTAGATTTAAACTTAACGATATTATAATAATGGACAGAAATCGTTTTGGTTAATAAGTAAATTCGGGCACGTATTTGGGCATGTTAAATCTTGAGTTTTAACATTTTATGAGAGTAATAATTAATTTATTATACATATTATTAAGACAAATGAACGAGAGCCGTCTCCTTAGTAGCTGTACCGGCCTATGAAAATGAACAAATCCACTTGATACGAGCACACTAAACTTGCTCGTCCGGCCGCGACTACACGCCGGCGTGTAACGCTATAAAAAACATAAAAATGCTCTGGGCCTCGACTACACGCCGGACTGTAGTCCTACCCAGACCACTTGAAACTCTAATGTATCGAAATAGAGTGGATTTTTGTTAGAACAAGTTTTGTTCATTGGCAACTCTGATATATTTTAAGTCATTTGGCATTGACAGTAAAATAACCGCCAGTTGAAAAAAAAAAAAAATTGGATTTGCAAATTTTTGCTGTCAGATTTTTTCAGTTTCGCCATTTTTTTTTGCCGTGCGGGTGAAAGTGTTAATTAATTGTTTCAAATAGTGATAAGTGGGTGAATTTAGTGATAAACTAGTGTTATTACACGACTGCCAAAGGAAGTGTTATGTTTTTGCCGTGAGTGTATGTATGTATGTATGTATGTATGTGACCTATTTTTGAGCCGTCGTAGGGCCTAAACGGCTGGGCCGATTTAGATAAACGATACGTCGTTAGATTCGTCATGACCGTGAGAGTGACATAGGATACATTAAAATAATAAATAAATAAAAATAATGATGTAAAACGATATTAACCAAGATTTGTAAAGACCATAAAAAACAGAAAAAACGCGTAACATTGTTCACTCAAACGATATGTTTTATTCTTTCGTAAATTTACATTTGAAAAGTATTGCTTGTAAAGATTTACAATTAAATTTTAAAATAATTAATTATAAAATTATCGGAAGTCGTTTAAGTAGGTTGTCTTCATTAATATGTCACTTGCCTTCGGCTCGGTTGTCTTGTCTTTAATGACGTTTATATATTATTTTTACTTACTTCAATTTATGGCTTAGCACTACCTCTGGATTTCAATATTCGCATGCGAAAACAATCCGCGTGTGAATAATGTATTCAAATAGTAATTCTAATGGTTAACTTCGAAAGTTATGTTGCTACTACATGACATTATGATTACGCAGGTAATTTTCGCAAGAACAACGGAACGTTAATTAAAAACTTTTCGATTTGACTCGTATAAATATTTATCTCATCTATGGATTTGACTTTGACGCCGAGTTTGAAGGAATTGGCAGAGATGACATGACATAAAATACTTAAGCAAAGAGAATATAATCACTACGTTTTATACGTAAGTATCTTCTTACCAGTTTGTGGACTTAAATAACCACTTTATTTTTCAAAGAAAACAATACCTACGTAATAATCTAAAAGAAGTTGTCAGCAACAACAACCCGAGGCATTGCGCCCAAGATGCTGGCGGCGTTCCCGCGCTGGATAGGAAACCGCCAGCTCTTGTACTTATCACCCTGAGTAAGCAAAAACAAGAAATGCACGTCCTCGCTACTGGAGTATATACATCTAGAATTAATAAATTTCTTCTGGTGTAATTAAATCTGATCTCTAAAAACTAAAAAGCGATAAATAAAAAAATATTTAAAAAAATAAAAAAACCCGACTGCTGTTTTAACAGAAAAGTGAAAAACAAGATGCTTCTAGCAGCTTTTGGAATGGTATATGCAGTCGGGTGGGACTCCAAATAAAAGGTGAATAAGTTTAATAACACCAAATACCTACTTAGTGTTATATAATTAGGTATACTATCTTTATGTTATTTGGAGTCCCACCCGACTGCATCCACCATTCCTAAAGCTACTAGAAGCATCTTGTTTTTCACTTTTCTGTTAAAACAGCAGTCGGGTTTTTTTATTTTTTTAAATATTTTTTTCGTTTATTTGGTTCAGTCTTTTGGTATGTATTGTATCAAAATATCGATTTTCTTTGTAGAAACACTTTTTTACGAGTTAGAAAACCGCTCGATAAAATACGTAAAATTCGTGTTTGGTTGAGCTCTAGCGTCATGAACGTAAGGGTCACAATGGAATGGAATACCGGAAGTATACTTCCGGTACTTTTATTTCAACTTGAATTATTTATTATTTTCCTATGATAGCTATATGTAAATAATATTTTATGGTGATCTTTAGACTGTAATGAACACTTTTTACAATAATTGAACTAGGACTAGATTACAGTCATTGTGAAACAAGCTTCGTAGAGAAAGTCGGAAGAAAGTTGGGAGAAAGTTTTTACTTCAAAGTAAATAAATAATTATTTACTGCTTACTAAATCTCAAATATATTACCAAGTAATAGAAAAAACATTCATAATTACAATATTTTTTACAAAAAGAAGGTAGGTGGTCTAGTTTAGTTTTTATACGTATTTATGTAAAGTACGTCGTAATTATCTATTACACTTTCATATCTTATCTATCACATGACGTATGCTATAATTTTACCTATAATTTACCGATACTTCAAAGGCTAATGTTTATGAATGAAGTTGTGGCTTGCAAATTACCCGCGTAATTCCGAATTAGGATAGTCTATGTGCTATTTCAGGATATTAGGGCGTGTATTATATTATTATTAAAACGACTTTTACGTGTTTGCAGATTATTTTAGATTTAAACTTAACGATATTATAATAATGGACAGAAATCGTTTTGGTTAATAAGTAAATTCGGGCACGTATTTGGGCATGTTAAATCTTGAGTTTTAACATTTTATGAGAGTAATAATTAATTTATTATACATATTATTAAGACAAATGAACGAGAGCCGTCTCCTTAGTAGCTGTACCGGCCTATGAAAATGAACAAATCCACTTGATACGAGCACACTAAACTTGCCTCCGGCAAATTCTTTTTTTTTATTAACATTACCAGTAATAATTTATCTATGACATTACACAAGACTGTTTTGAATCATACAACTAAATATCATTTTAGGATGTTGGTCTTCGGACCGCAAATGAGAAGTAGGTAAGTAGACAGTATATACTTACAAGTTTTTTTGCTGGATTCATATGATGTTGTTCACATTAATATGTACTGATTAAAAATTACCGACAGGCAATCTGGTACATGTTTAAGTAAATCAATTCTTTTCAAACAAACGCGATCTTTTTCCAAACTCATCTTATAAAAGCAAACACCAATTCCAACAGACCCCCATTCTGTGCCGACCCCAGTGTATCGTCAAACGTGATTGTCAAAACGTCCCAATTCTTGACAAGAACTGTTAAAATCTTTCACAGTTGACTCTCCATCAATGTGTCAGCAAGTTCGCTCCCAGCGCGGCAGTAACTGCTCGGACCCAATTTTTATGGCTGATCTTTGTGAGAACATTCTTGTTTCTCTACAGTGAATCGACAGTGTGACGACCCCTGCCCTGGCGCGGTGGGAAAATATCCGTTTGCGAGATTGAAAGTCGCGTTTTCGTTTCCCATCGTAGATCAAAACTTTACTTTACTTACCCTTTCTTCCACCGATTACTACCTATACTTTACAATATTATATAGAAATGCGATGAATATACGCATTTTTTCATCAGGTTTTGCAATGTTGGATTTCACTCTAAAACTCGAATCATCTTTCCTTAGTTTCAAACTTATTTTTCTATTTTTTGATATATTTTAAAGTGTATTCTAAACTTTGACGACTAAATTTTAAAGAAATGCTTTCCAAAAATTCGCACCCAGCAGAAGTTAACCGAGTTGGTTAAGGTGTTAACTTGAACCTGCAGCTTTGGGGAATCCCAAAGATGCATTAAAGCATTTCTTTAAAATTTATTTATTTTTCTGTATTTTTATGTATTTATGTATTTTTCGTGTTGACGTGTCCCGACGTTTCGAGCTACCTCTTTGCACACCAAAACAGGTTAATTACGTTACTCTTTAAAGCGTAAGCGCTACTTCGTAAGAGGCAAGTTAGAGTCACGTTGCGGTCGCGAAAGTTGGAGATTTTCTTTTAATTTATTTCAACACTGCTATTTTTTGTGTTATTCCTTACTGTTACCTATATTATTTTTCCCACTGAATCGAACTGCGTCATCTCTCAACCTATTAACTGTTCGACTTTACGACCCTCCGGTGGACCACGTCGACGATTCTATTGTTTTCGCAACAAAACTAAATGAGAAAGGGAAAGGTCTTGAATTTTGTTGTGCCCTTTACGCGTTCCGTTTCGGGTTTCCAGATGTCACGTACAAATTGAGTTTTCTCTTCTTATTTCTGTTGTGATTACGGGTTGGGGTTGCGTTTGCGGTGCTGTTGGCATTAAACAAAGGTTTGGAAGAAAATATGTTAGGCTTTTTCATTGACTTTCAGAGACGAAACGTGGAGTTGTAGATTGTAGCTAAATTGCAATGAATTGTACCTAGTACTGAAACCTTTGGTTGTCTTTTCAAAGTCAAAAGGTTTGACCTGTTTCCGAAAATGGGACTAGTTATGTCCCGCGGTTCTTTCCGCGTAAGTCCCGACCCCATTGGAATTTGACTTACTGAATAACTTAATAACTGAACTATTAATTATGAAAGAGATTTGAAATTTGATGGTTTATTGGTTGTGGTGTGTTCTAAGAAAGGGTTGTTGTGGAAAAACCCGTGGTGTGGGGACTTACACGGGTAAAGCCGCATGACTCTGTTAGTTAGCGTTAGTCAGGGGTTAGTAGATATCTCAAAGAACAAAACATAGCGAAGAATTGTCTAGATTCAGTCCAAACATGACCATAAAGCGTTCAAATTCAACAGAGTTCTGTTTATTTGTTCCCCCAACTAAATGCAGGTGTAAAACAGTTTTATTAGTCTTTTAATTTATTTTCATCTTTTATGGTGTTACATTTTATACGGACTGGTTTTAGACGCATTCTCCTGTAATAGGTTTATAGTGTTAGTTTATGGGAGCGTTTAATAGGTTATTTATTGATTTCGATGGACTGGGTGACGTGGAAATATGCAAGAATGTTATATTAAAATATTATTGAGATATTTTTGAATCTTTGCGTTATTGTTAGATACGCCTGGCGTGGTCATTACTTGGATGGGTGAATGAAAATTTGAGGGCCAAAAAAAGATTATTTCGAGCTTCTTTGTGCTTCGGAACGTTAAGGCAAGTTAATAAATAAATAAAAATTATAAAATATCTTTATTTCAGGTATGTACCCATATAAAATTAAAAGTCACAATAAAAATTAGATCGAATTAACAAATACCCACATACCTACAGAACTACCTGTCTACTGCACTTATTTCTAAAAAAATATAATAATGTTATTATTATAATATACTAATCATTAGGGTTCCCTACGCTACTTCGAAACACCATCCATCGAAACACCCTTCGCCGAAGACGACTTTTAAGTTAAGCAGTTGGTTCCGGTTGTTATCTCATAGCAGCCGTTAGGTCAAGTTAGAGGCCTTAAGGTGACCTGAAAATTCTAACACTACGTGAGACACACCACTTTACGAAGAATCTAGATCAAATTCGAAAATAACTACAAACTTCATTATAGGTGCCTAATACTAATCATTCTCATTTGCCACCAGCTTGCGACTGCCATCCGGTGGGGGCGAGTGGGAAGACGTGCAACCAGACCAGCGGGCAGTGTCCATGCAAGGACGGAGTGACCGGCACGACGTGCAACCGGTGCGCCAAAGGATACCAACAATCTAGGAGCCATATCGCGCCGTGCATACGTAAGTTAAAAAAATAATTTAATAGGTAGTGGAAAAAGTCTCGGCAAACGTAGTGTAGGACGTTCTCAGGCACGTTGGAGCGACGATTTGCGCAAGACGGCTGGCACAAACTGGATGCGAGAAGCCGAAAATAGATCTAGGTGGCGTGCAATTGGAGAGGCCTATGTCCAACAGTGAACTGCAACGGGCTGATGATGATGATGATGATGGAAAAAGTCGACCATTTACGCGAACACGACTAATATTCAATTCGCATTTCTACCTACATTAATCGTTTGCTTATAACATTTCATTAAGACTCCATGGTCCGTCTGTCTGCGGATGGCCGTCGATTGGGACGCTATAGGTAACTTCTCTACAAATAGGTTATCAGTCGATGATTATCCATCCGTCTGTCTGTCAGTTCTTCTACGCTAGCTTTAGGGATACGATCTGTCTATAACTGATCCTCGACGGAGCTCTTCGGAGTGTCCTGACCAGCTGTGGTATCATCTAATTAGCATCCACCGCTGTCAGTTGCTATTTGCTGTCAAAAAGCATTTTTTGTATTGTGCATTGCTGTTTGAAGTAATCACCGGTCACAACCACGTCAACTTAGCCACTAGTAACGGTGGATGCTAATTACATGATACCACAGCTGACCCCGCATGGTAAGCTTACGGATGGCTGTCAGAGGGCACGCTAAAACATAATATATGTAAGTATAGTTTGTGGCTTATTGTCCGTCAGTCTGTCTGTTTATCAAACCTTTTTTGACACCTTCTTCTAATTTAGTCAAGTAATAAATTAAGTACTTGTTTCCCCAGGCATTCCTCGCGTGGTGACCGCCGTGCAAGCGATGGAGGCGGTGGACGGTGACCCGGGTCGCGGTAAGTAGTAAGTGTACCTTCACGCACTCTCGCCTCATATACACACTGATTGTTAAGCAAACCGTTACCAATGTACAATCCTAAAGAATTTGTAGGGGAGTCGAAGCGGGGCCGCCTCAAAATCATTATGGGGATATCTTGGACTTTGATGAGTACCTACCTTTCTATCTTTACCAAATCTTAGCGCTCCATATTGGAATTGCACTAGAGGTTAAAAAAATTAACAGTAAATAATGAGTAGATGCGCCGAAGCAGGGATTTGTGGAGTTACTCAAGCGCGTATAATAATATAATTCATTTATTCAGGAATATAGGCTGTTTGCAAATTTACATTAGATGTTAGGTGTATAGTTCTTCGGCTATATTCTACCTAGAAGGTGTCTGAGTTATCTTATCCTAAGTTTAATGTTTACTGTCTTACCTCGTCTAATTATAAGCATTGATTTTAATAATTAATAATCATAATAATAATAACGAACAAACAAATTACAAAAGATATGTGGGATACCGTGGTACCTAATGAGTATCTTCACCAAATCTTAGATCTTCATATTGATACAGGTTCAAATCTTATAGGTATAGAAAATAAATCTTTTCAATTTACCGAAATGTCATTTGAATAATTTTGTTTCTTATTGTACAATAAAAGGTTATCTTGTGGCGACATCTAGACGTATTAATTGTAAATTTTATTTCGTAATGAAAATTGGTTTAACTCTTTTTGGTGACGGTTTGTTTCTTTAGTGACCGCAAGGAAAAGTACAGTTCCTCACAAAAGTTTCAAGACATTTTTAAATTCTAAAAAGAAAGAATAATCAGTTCCTTGCCGTTACTATATTCATATTAATTTGCACTTTCGATTGTTTAATTACTTTTAAAATAAAAAAATATAATTATATTAATTCATTGTGATGTGATATTTATTTTTAGCTTATTTTACAATTCGAACGAATCATACATAACAAACCATTTTTTTATTGTTTATAAAATGTCATGGTGATTAACAGGTAAAGTACATAATTTTTCACAAAAATAATATTATTTGAAAGTGTTTGCCTAATATTAATGCATTGTCAGTACACCTTCTTATGTCATTATTTGTTTTTACCACAAAATTGAGAATCCACTTCTTTTTTGGATTCAGATTAAAATATTTAAAGTTTGCTTGTGTAGATTTGTTTTCAGTAACAGATACAGATATTATTTTAACTAGAAAAAAAACCCTATGCCAAAGCTGTGTGTGTGTGCTGTTCTAATGTTTTAAATGTGTGTGTCTTATTTGTTTGTTATCTGTGAACAGCGACGGATCAATGCGGTCGGTGTCGTATCGGCGCTCGCACACTAAACCTCAACAAGTTCTGCAGCCGAGACTACGGTGAGTCGAGCGGATAGGTTAGAATAGGTTAGACGGGAATTAATATCGCTTTTGGCGCTTTTGATTCACACACTATTCTGTATTTGACTTTATATGTTTGATCAATATATGGTGGCAAAAGGGCCGAGATATAGTGTGGCAACGTTACTTGCCGTTACGCGCAATGTAATAAGCGTGTTTCAGGGACGGTGTTTTAAGCCAAAAGGGCATAAAGTGTTAATAATAAATAAGCACAATAATAAAGTGTTTTAAGCCAAAAGGGCAATAAAAATACAACAAATGTTCTTACTGTGTTCTGTTTTCTCTTAATCATGTCCTTATAGATCACTTTCCCTTTCAATATTAAAATAAACTTATTCCATTTATTCATCGCGTCGCATAAATTAGCATTTTATCAATGTCCTACGTTTCGAGGTCTATTCAGACTTTTTCCTCAGGTGTAAAATAATTTAGTTTTTATGTAACATCTTGAAAACAGAAGAAAAATCTCACAAACCTAACTAACTAGATTTTTCTACTGTAATTGTATGATGTAGTGTAATCATGCTTTATATTTTTAATGATAATCCTGATTTGTTCCAGTCATAATGGGCAGGGTGGTAGGGCGCGAAACGAACGGCGCGAGCGGCGCGGGCGGCGAGTGGGTGCGGCTGTCGCTCAACGTGCAGGCGGTGTACAAGCGCGGGCCCAGGTCGCGCCTGCGCAGAGGCACCGCGCCGCTCTACGTGCGCGCCAGGGATCTCGCCTGCAAGTGCCCTAAGCTCAAGATTAACAAGTTAGTTGAACTTTCTTATAATGGTTGATATTTCACTGGATGCTTTCACTGTGTCTAGACACAGTCAAAGTATCCAGTGGGAATTAATGACAGGATTCAGTGACTGAACCTAATTTTACCTAGTTATTAGAGCTTGGACTGTACCTAGTTACTAGCCTAGACTGGACCGAATGACTGGATCCAGTGACTAGACCGATTGACTGGACTGACATGGACTTGGTCCAACACTCAGAGAGAGTGTCCCAGAGTGTTACACACAGTGACAGGACCCAGGAAATGAGAATGTCTCTGAGTTCCTGGACTGAAACTTAGACAGATTACTTAAAACAATAACCGCAGCAAAATTACGAAGAAAGCATCTGAAACAGTCGACAATATTCTAGTTAATAATATTAATTGTCTCTCTAATTTCAAACACTCTTTTCCCAGATCGTACCTAATCCTAGGGGTGGAGAAAGACGGCATATCATCCGGTTTACCAGGTCTGACGATCGGCGAGCGGACTCTCCTGCTGGAGTGGCGCGACGACTGGCATCGACGCATACGTCGTCTGCAGCGGCGAGCCATCAACTGTCATTAGAGCCAGTAATTGACAGTGACATCTGTGGGCTGATCTTGTTGGAAGATTTGAGAGGATTCATTAATGATGCAACACTTATATAATAAAATGGTGAAGATAAAAAAATACAAAAAACTGAGAAATCTTAAAGTTTATTAACAAAATCTGGAAGAAATTCGACCATCAGCTTTAGACTAGATCGTGTTCGTAAATAATAATCGAATCTTGCCTATTAAGCTTCTTGGCTTGTCTTGTTTAAAGTGAAAAAAAGGTGACTGCCATTTGGGTTTGAGACATTTCTTAGCAGCATGAATCTTTAGCATTTTCCCTCATCCTGTGCTAGAAATAATTGCAGATTTAGAAAGCCAGCATCATCAATTGAATTCATCATAAATTAAAGAGATCTTATAAAATGGAGCCACCAAAATCGGCCGCAGATGGAATGTACTTGTTAAATGTAAAATTCCGTCGTTGATTCCGTGCAAACGCGAATTGATTGTAGTTGTTTTAACTGTTAACTGCCATATACGTGCTGTCTATTTACTTCAAAGCGTTGGCTGCAATGAATATTGATCTGAAGCGGCTAACGTGGATATTCGCTTTATGCGCGTTTTCCACATGCCAGGAACAGCGAGACTAGTGGCTTTTGCATTCGGTCCAACGAACAAATTCTGGATGCGAATATTCACACTGAGCAAATGCTAAAGCGCTATTTGATTGAAAGGGTTTTTTTTATATTTAAAGGAACTTTTTCATATCGAGATAAAGGCTATGGTGACGTCCTTAGGATGACAATGAAAAACTTTCTCAAGTCACTGCGTTTACTGTTCCCCAAAAATTACGACCAGGGAGTATTTTTTAAATTTAAAACTAATACTTAACGGAAAACCATATCAGCCGGTTTAGCCAGTCATCACAATCTCAAGTTCGTTTTCCCATCGCTAGAAACGAAAAAGTCTTTCAAGGATTTTTAACAGCTTTTGTATAATTTCCACATTTGTGCGATCTGAGCAATATTCATTAAAGCTAACGACAACGGTTTGCCTAGTCCGTTAGAAATTAAAATAATTAAATATAATAGGTACCGTAGCGTTTTTGACGATATATTCATAGATTTTATATGCCAAATTGTGGAGTTCCCATAACAATGGCTTTACTGACATCGAGATTCCTTTTTAACAACTCTTTACTTATAAACGATGTTTATGTGATTTATTGTAATAGAATAATATGATTTACCGTGACATGAAGTTTCAAAGTTCGCATAGAGAAACAAAATATTATGTTACTTTTCACTTTTACATTGTTTAAAAAGGAAAAAATCTAATAATTTATGAATCTCTAAAATCCTCCTCCTTCCTAGGATTTGTTACAAATTAAAATTTTATTTATTTAAAAAACATATTAATTTAGTTTAATTTTATAATAATCTACTTATAGCTATTTTGTAATCGTTCCATTTTTGCATTTTATGTATGTATATTGTTAATTTAGACGCCCATGTTAATATTTGTTTTTTTTTTGTAATGGCAACAGTTTTAGCAGCTGTCGGTAATTTAAATCAAAAGCTTACTAAACATTTAATGCAAGATTTTTATTTGAAAAGGAGATTTATGCGATGTTTTTATTATCTTGTTCACTATAACAAAGTTGTGTTTTTAATTATTTTCAAGACTTTTAAAAAAAATGCGTCATCTTTCTTTGATTTCCATCTTCGCTAAATATCTATTGATTAAAAAAAACATCAAACACGATACTTCCAAAAAGAAAGTGGCAATCTCGTTTTTAAAAAATTTTAGTTGCAATGAAAATACGTAATTCTCGTTTACTTTCAAAAACAATTTGAGTTAAAAAAAGACAGATGTTAAAACTTGTGCTAGCGATTGTACATTGTAGAAATAAGTCGGTTGACTCATCTACACATTTATAGTCACAATGGTTTAACGTACCTCATTTACGAAATAATATTAGATAAGATTTATAATATTTATTTATAGTATAGAGTTTTCTACTTAAGGTAGGTGTATTGTGTTCGTAATTCTCTTCTCACAAAAAGATTAAACTTCTAACTTTTTAGAGAATAAAATCAAGACTCATTTGGAAATTGCACTATTTTCATTTCGGTTTTAATCGCGTGGTGTTCATGATTTTTAGTAGGTACCTATTGTTTCCATGATCAATGTTTCGAGACATTTACAGGTTTCTTTTTCAGGATGCTTGTATGACGAAAAAGGAAGAGGAAAGGTAAGGTCTTGAAACGTTGAACATTGAACCAATGCTAAAAATATAGATACAACGCGAGTAAAATAGGAAAATTTCAATCCGTCATGCGAAAACAGCAGAAAAATCTATGACTTACTCGTATTTTGTGTTGCAAAAAGTTTACTAAATAATTGGTGAACACACATACAAAAATATATACAATACTCCTTTTCTTGAAGTCGGTTGAAAACAAATTAGTTGAGATCATTTTTTTAGAGTCGTAAAAATTAAAGCCATCTCTATTAGAAGTTTAATAGTTTTGTCTCCTCCTGTAAATTTACTTTTAATCTTGCCAAAGTAACATTTTTTTGTACAGAGTTCGTACTTAATATTTTTTCATTGTCTTCTTCTTCGATGGAAGATCCTTCTTAAACAAACGCGTTGCCTAACTAAGGTATGTACAGTATTATTAGCTATACTAAGATATATTTACTAAGCATGTTTGTTTTAAGAAGTACAGTCGATGACACAAATGTTACAAAAAAAACACTCTAATAGTAATAGGTAACTTTTAGATAGAAGACTCACTTGACTGTTCCTAAGTCGAAAAAAGCAGTGTAAATGCATAATTTATAAAATTAGCCTGACGTCAGACGAACCGTATGTTCGATTCCTAAAAACATTTTCCTGCCAGCAGGCACAAAATGAATTCAGCTCTCTGCACTAGAATACGAAATTTAAACTAAAAAAAAATACAACAATGTCTCAGGATCGATTTAAAAAGAATAAACTTTGAACTGACGTCATAAGTTTACACAATATTTATTGAAACCAGTAACTAAGATGATAAATCTTGCAAAATATTATTCTTTGGTTCAATTCTCGAGTGTACAAAAGCTCTTTGAATGTTATCCTAAGAGTCCGAGGCATCCCTACATTGTGGTCGGGCACAATTGAGCTGTCAAGCGTTATTTATGTTATCTGACAGTGAGTGCGAGTCGGTGAACGATCGATGATCACGATCGACGCGCTTTTGCAATCGATAGTACTTAGGAACGTACTAAATATAAATATTGTTTTAATTTTCAGGACAGTATTTTTCTTGCAAGGAAGTAGCTGTTATGATTATTAGAATTACCGTTGTAGATAAAATGTTAGATTTAGAAATGTGTCTGATGAGTCGGCTAAATCTAAATCTATAAACTTATCAACAACGCGATCAAAAACCGTAGTTTTTATAATAATAATGGACAGACATCGTCTAAGTTAAAAAATGTGAAGTTGCTGTTACCTGTCACTTTGCCAGCCTTTATGATAAAAAAAAAAACAAAATACCTTACTGTACTTTTTAAAACAGAACTAAAATTTAAAAAAATCATAGATTATAAAGTTACTTATTTAATCTTAGGACTCGCTTGAACGTTCAACAATTTGTAAAAAGTGTATTTTAGTTGTAGATCGATATATTTACCTGTTTCTAGTTATATGCATATCTTTAGATTTTCGTATTTCTACCACGTTTCTTTGTTATTCGAGATTTATTTAATAAAAACGCATGTGCGCCGCTTTTGTAACAATCATTGAAAATTAGCAAAAGAAACTTCTTGACTATTCTTTATAAATTACCTAATCATTTTTATTTAAACATCTTTTTACTGGTGGTGAAGGAGATCATCGTGAGGAAACCGATATGTCCTTACCACGGACTTACCACGGTCCAAAGACATGGGACATTCACCAATCTGGAGTAGGCTCCCGTGGCTTCTTACTGCCTAGCCCCTAAAGAGGAGGCCCTTGCCCTACAGTAGGACAAATAAGCGTCCTAACAAAAAACATATTTAAGTAGGAACTTTTAAAAAAATTGAAGGAGATGTGAACTTATCTTCATTTTAAATTCATTTCTTCAATAAATATTCGAAGAAAGATCATCATAACTCATCTTGAAGGATGCTTGAGGCCATTTTCAAAACCCACTCTCATTATATAAACTCATGTTCATTTGAGAACGCATTTCTTGCAAAAATATTGAAGATTTTTCCATGAATTATTTTTAAACATTACATTTCTTACTCGTGTTTAAAATACATTTTGTTTTTACAAATAACAATTTTATTTTCCTTCGGTTTTCGAGATGTTGATGTAAATTTAACTATTGTTTTCGGTTTTAATTGAGTTGCTTGTATTACCTACATTAAAAGCATTTTTCAAAGCTCGAATTTTCGTCGCCTCTAAAAATGCTTTAAAAATAAACAACGCCATTAAAACCGAAAAAAATGACAAATCAAAAATGATTTCGACAAAAGTCAAGAATGAATCGCAAACTTTATTTATAATATATTATAATATTTATAACTTTTCATTTTCGTCATAACTGTACTAATTAGGTAAGCGCACACATATCTATGGCCTATTAATTAAGAATTTAACCAGCGAACTGTTAATGCAAATAAGTATTGATTTAATTTACTAGAATTTAATTTAAAATTTAAGCTATGTCAATTGAACGCATATACAAACTCATTTTAGGGGAGCCATAGTCTATGGTCAACGGTCTATGATAGTCTATGATTAAGTTATGACGTATAGTCTGTGGCCCTAGGAGTGTAGTATTTGTAACGACAATGATTGTGTTTTATGATACCCTGCTCCTGTGATGTAATAAATGTTATTGGTTATATTTATTTCTTCTTCTTCTTTAAAATGGCTTTTCCTTTCGGACATTTGCCAGTGTCAAGTATTATCAATAATTGCAGGTTATTTGCATCGAACGAAACAGTCAAGTCGTCATAGTTAAAGTCAAGTCAAGGGAATCATTGTAAAAAGGAGGCCATTTTTTACAATGTTTGTTCACGGAGCTTTGGAGAGAACACTAAGCTAAAGTCCATGATTTGCACCGATTTTCACTTTAATTTTTACTTGTACACCTTCACGAAACTAAATTGATTAATATGCCCCCGAAATTAAACAATTTACACGCATTTGAACTAAGTTTCACAAAAATGAAAATTTAGCAACACATCTCCTCAGCGCATTCCCGCCAAAACTCGGTTATATTTATTTAAAAATAAAAGTACATTAATATACGGTATCGTTGTTTTCTTTTGTCCTTAGTAGGTCTTTCATACCGACCCAGTTTTCATAGAGCCAAACATCTGAGAGGCCAAAGGAGTAAAAAATATAACCCCTCCTTGGTAGTCGGTTAAAAAAAGTTTTAGGAAGAAGATTTTACATTTTGACACTGTAATACAGTTGCGTGAGTGAACAACGATGATAGTCGTCGAATCTTCATATTTTGTTTTGTACGAAGATTCGAATCTTTATATTATCTATTCTGTCTAAAATATACGACACCACCGTCACCTTTACTTCGTTCGAATGCCCGTGTGAACCAGGTGCACAGTTATTATAACGGGCGTCAAAAACTAAGTTGCTTGCAAAATCTCCTAAACAAATTTTTAAAATCAGGAGTAAGCGTGTACGAAGCAGCTGCGCTATCAATGGGCTGTCAAGAGTTAAAAAAACTTAAGACTGTTCAGGCTGATTTTTATTACGAGTTCATAAAGCAAGACCTAAACATGGTTATTGGGTACCAAACACCTTGAGAGCAAAGCAATCACGAACTTCTCGTAATGTTTTTCTAAACCTTAGCTAAGCTAAAATAATATAAACAGGAATTTGAATGAATGATTGCTTGAGGATCATTCTTAATATAAAATATTAATTTAACTTATTTTTCCGGTTTTAACCGCGTTGCTTTTATCTCTACCCTTTAAAAGACAAGGCCTCAAAACGTAGGGCATTGATAAAATGCTTAAAATAATTAAAACAAAAATCAGTTTAATTTCAATCTAACTTCGCGAATAAAAAAGACTATGAGTCTTAATAGATATATCGATACATAGGTAGGTACATTTTAACTCCGATATTTCCACAGGATCAAGGCTAATTCGCGTGAAATTACGGGACAAAACAAATAAAGCAATAAAACATCTACTAGTCTATACCTATCTATGCCTACCAGACGAAAGCAATAGTGCGTCGACACCCCCATCCGGCATGATTTCCCCGGAGACGTCGGAACACAGCCCGAAATAATTCCTTCGGTAGCCAAACAACATCATAACTCAACATCTTCGGGTATTCGTCTGGAGGATACCGAACTGACCTATGTTTAGGGAACAGATGTATGGTTATCGAGATGTGAGGGTTTTATACGCGCTAGACCCATCATTATTTTGGGTATATCGAGGGAATGGTAGCTTTGATATTATGTGTTAATCAGGATGCTTAGGATTATAGAGCATCTAAACATTAAACTCGAAGCCCTGACTGGCTAATTAACTGAGGTATCAAAACACATTAGAGACATTTTAAGAGGATGTGCTCTTTCTGTATGGTTGTAGGAAATTCTTTGTCTTTCAAAATTTCAGTATTTGAGCAAATGAGGGTTATTTTTGTCAGATGCGATTCTAATTCTGCTAAACCGCATTTAGTATCTAGGTGCGTGCTATTTGTAATTGTATTTTGTAATCGGGCTGTAAAAGTCAAAATTTAGAACTTCATCTTCCGATGAGAAGAATCCACAAGAAACTCATGGCGGTTTTTTTTGTGATCATGTTTATAGTTTCCGCAACTCTGTATTTGAGCGCCTTTCCAGACTCCATGGTCAAGACCTTGCTAATTTCTACAATTATCACGAATAAGCTATACTTAGGCATTTCCTTAAATGGCCTTGCTCAAAAAAGCTCTTATAGGTTCAAGTTCTTGTAACATGGCAAAATTGGTTTCGGTTAACCTACTACTAGTTTAAAATCTGCAACAATCAACCCACACACATCCTTACTATTATAATACAGATTAGTGCCATGGAATTCCAATGCATCTGCCATCCATCGATAGACAGACGGACAGAAATATTAGTAAAGTATTCAACAATGAGCGGAACTCACGTTCGGATCTGAACTGCAATCGCAAGTTGCAAAGCTTGGGTTTGACTGTAATAGTGCGATTGTGATGCAGTAAGGCTCCGTACAGAACCTGCGACCAGGGTCGCTGATTTCTTGCAAATTAATTGTATCAGGCAAGTATCTGGGCCGCTACTTTATTCTACGAACGAACTAACGAACAAAAAAAATTGTCATCCAGAAATAGAATCCGTTTCTATGTGCATGACAGTTTTTTTTCGTTCGATAAAGTTCAAAGTTGACAGACAGCACCAAAATATAGCTAGTAGATTAGATACGTGTCTAATGATAGTCTTGTAAGATAATAAATTTAGAGTTAAAATAATTACGATTCGCACGGTTAACAAAGTAAGTAAGTAACAATTCTTTTTTTTCGTTTCGATGGCACAGAACATTGATTGAAAGGGCCCACTCTAGTAAATTGCAAGGTGTTTGGAATTTTCACTAACGTGCAACTATAAGGACTAGAGGGTTATACTTACTAGAAGATTCTGCATGTTTTGGTCAGGAGCTCTACAATAATAACAAGCAAATAAAATAAATCACAACAACTCTGCATGTAGGCACCACCAACTCGCCTACATACACTGAACTCAAATATACCACTGGAAATAAGGTTCCTCATAAAATTGCTTTTTATTGTTGTGCACATTTGATTTTCGCCATCTTGGCGCAGCTGTCTAATGAACGGTGATGGAAACCGTCCACGGAACTAATATTGTATATTGAGAAAGTTTGTTCCGTAGACGGTCACCTTTTATCGGTACCAGAATCAGTGATGTATTATAGCCTATCTATTTATTCATATCTATGGCTTCTTACGACAACTTCGCAAACTTAAATCGTCGGAATTCTGTCGCGACGTCTATGCCGCGCCTAATCGCAAGCCCTCCGACACAATACCTCGTAATAACTCTCATTGTGTCGAAACACACGGGTTTTAATCAACCATTGTCGGTCTTTCTCGAGGAAACATTCACCGTTACGATCGTAGGCGATTTTTAACATATATTTGTCTAAGATCAATACGAAGATGATCCGAACAATGGATCAAATTGTTTGAAGTTTGTTTTTATTGGTTTATAGGAAGTAGTAGGTGCTCAAAGTTCTGGAAAGATACTTGTTTAGAGTTGAAATTTCTGTGCTTCGGAAGGTGCAATAAGCAGGTCTCGGTTGTTATCTCTGATAGCAGTCGTTAGGTTCAGTTCGAGGCCTTAGGGCGACCTGACAACTCTAACACTAGGTGAGACACACCACTACACGAAAAAAAAGTTGTTATTATTTTAGTTGAAAGTTAATATAGTTAAAAGTTGTTGCTTTTGCAACCTATACTCGTACTAATATAATAAATGGGAACTAAACCGCTGAATCTATTTTGATAATTTTTGGTATAGAGATAGTGGAACCCAGATGTAAGGATTATAATACAGTCAGTACTCGTAATAAAATATGAGCCAATATGTAGGTATAAGAAGAATAATTAATTAGATTAAATAATAAATAAAACTTAATTAGAAACTTTACAAAATTCTATGTAGAAAAAGTGAACACTATGATTAATTTTGATCCTATGGTTACCCGACTGCGCGACGCAAAGGAAGGTAATGTGTTTATCGGTCTATGTATATATGTATGTATGTATGGATGTTTCTATGTGGCGTTCTAACGCGTGGACCGATTTTGATGATTCTTACGTCAATCGATTCGTCTTTATCTGGCGAGTGTGGTTAAAGACATGACAGTAATCCAAATTAACTTTTGTCACAACCAGACGCCATATTGTCAAAATTAAAAAATCCGAAATCGTCAAAGTATGTCATGATGTTGTCAAATTTCAAATTACTGGGCTTGTTTTTTTTCTTTTTAGTACCAATTTTTTTGTTGTTTCTTTAAGTATTTGTAAATAGATAGAGTTTTTTACGCAGTCGGGTTTTTGTTTTTTTTTAATTATTGTCCACTGCATTCAATTAATATGTTTAGTTCTAGAATATTCCATCCGGTGTTTGGCCATATTACAAGCATTTGGCACTAGACCCTGTATATTATGGCATAAAAAGTTGTAAATCATTTTACTTAAGTACAACTAGTTTTTTAATAGCTTGAAATAAAGCCATAAATTCTAATTAAAACAATGGCTAGTTGGTATTTGTACTACACTTCCTACTCGATAAGTAATGTATAACAAACAGCGTGTTTGTTTACCTTTCATTGTTTCAAGTAAATTATACCAGGCCCTGTTGCACCAGCTTAGGCTAACGTACTAATTCATCCATTGATTAGTTTAGGGAGAGAAGAATTCTGTACCTAAACTAATCAATCTTATAAAATCTAAAACTTAAACTTGAGTGTTTTTTATAAACTTAATTTAGGAGTGTTGACCACTATCTCACCGGGTGGTAAGTGATGTTACGGACTAAGGTGTGGCACATTCATTTAGAATTTAGATGAAGGAAGCCGGCAGTCAAATTAGATCGGATCACGGACGAGTCCGCTTCGCGCTACCTTGTCGACGTTGGCCGGTGGGGGGTAAGAAGCGCAGCGGAAGCCTGACACTAAGCTTAGCCCTTTTTGTCGCCTTTTAGGACGGGCAGGGGCTTCCGTAGCCATTTTTTATAGACTAAGTGTGAGTAACACTTCAAGGAAATTTTAGTCCCTTAGCCAAAAATTTGTCTTTGATTTCGTTCAAAAATTAAATGCTCCTTGCGGTAGGTAAGTATTTGAATGAGATTTGAAACCACAAATTTCTGTTCTAAGCCGGGTGCGCTTTTATTATTTGTAAGTTAACTTTTACATGGTGAAATAGGGCCCTTTGTACGCGAGCACCTGCAAGCATTTGTCATACGATGTCGCAACTCAATTATCAAATAACAAATTATAATTATTATAAGTTGCCGGAGGATTGGTTGGGAAACATTATTATGTGTAACGTGTATGTAACTGTTTTTGTAACCAATTTAAATAAATTAGGAATCGACTTGAAATTTCACTTGAATCTCTATACCGACTGCAACAAGCCGAAAATATAGTACTACTGTAGAAAAAGTTTGTTAACATCTCTGTAGGCATGTAAACTCTTATAAAAACATACATACATACTCTTACCAAAAACAAAGACTGACAAACACAAAACCCTCCTTTGCGCCGCGGAGTCGGATAAAAAGACATATTACCTATAAGGGATGATATATTAGACCGTCACCCGACCGAGCTTCGTTTTCCATTTGCTCGGCGAGCAGTCGATCGGTCTGTTGCAACCGAGTGGCGGCCGAGCAACAGAGAACGAAGCTCGAAACGGGAAACGGTCTAATATAAATCATCCTTAAAAGAGCTGAGAACCGTAAATTATGAATGCGATTAAAAAGACAAGTCGTCATAAACTTTTGACCTTTTTGTTATGAAGAAATTCTACAATATTAATTAATGCGCATTTAGCTATCTAGTGAGATAGTAGACCAACGCTCACAAAATATACCTATGACATGACATAACACAAACAATTCTCAGTAGCGTTACTTTTTTTTTTTGCTTTTACGCGAAAGTAAGGCTTCTACAGCGATTGTGAAGACAACAACAATAAAAGTTTGCACAAAAACTTCCGAAGTTTTTGTATTACTTCTGAGTTACGATAGTGCTATAGCTACCTATAGCTATTTTATATAACTATTACATTTAACTATCTTATAGTCGAAAATTTAGTGAATATCTCCCCAGATTGCAAGTAATTAAGTGTAATAAAACACTATACTTACCTTTCAAAAGCCAACTGTAAAGTTGGCGAAAGCTTGGTCGTTGATAATAATTACGTTATTGAATTAAACGCGAATAAAACCCGGTAATATTGTGTTTTATTATGCAAAATCGCGAAAATCTTAGACAAAAGTAATTGTGGTCTAAAATGTAGTTCATCAAGATGGAGAGAAAGCGTCAGTTGGAAAACAATTTTATAACCCGTCTTCGTTGTCCTAGCCAGCCTAGTGGACCTAGGCCGGTTATGATTTTTAAGGAAACGATTCTTATGAATGTTTTAGGGTGTTAAAAGCTGGCGGTATCATTTCTTCTCCATCCAAAGGTTGCCGTGAATCGCTTTTAGTGATAAGGTCGCTCTTTATACATGCAACCTCGTTTTTTTTAAATGGGTATGAGTGTATATTTTGTATATTTGAGTTTGATGTGTTTCCTATGTAATATGTTGAACATCCACTTATCTTATAGGCTTATAGGCGCTGGTGCGCAATGTTAGACTAGGTTTTATATACTGACCAGCTATCGGGACCAACTTTCTTACTATACTAACATGTCCCAACCCGGAACTTATGTGTCCCAGGGAAGTAAACCAGTAAAACGTAGTACCTACTGACGTTGTCAACTGCTTCACGGATCATTGGCGGACCCTAAAAGTCCTGCAGATAATAAACTTATATAAGGTAACTTATAGACAGCTCCTTATACTTGATAAGAAATGCTGTATGGTTTAAGTTTGAGTTTGTACTATGAGTTTTCGTAGCTAAGTAGATAACCTTACAACTGGAATTTTTTACTTTAATTTAAGCCGTAGATTTCCTCACTTTGTTTTCCTTTACCGTGACAGAGATATTAATAGCGGACACCATTTTTTCTTAACAAAAAAAAATGCTTTTAAAACTTTCATTTAGTAATTATTATTATTGTTGAGAAGTTTAGTCCGAGTTTAAGCAGGTACTCAGATTAGTACTGGCTCTAAGGCTGAAATATATAGTTAGATATCTCCTTGTTCCCACCACCAAACGCCTATAAATACCCGTGAGCGCGCTTGGTACGGACATTTGCTGCTCGGATTTCATAGTGAACGGTAGTGTGTTCGACGCGACTTGTAAGTTATAGACTCTTAAGGTTATTTTAGCGATTTATTGTAAGTGTTATTGGTTAATTATAACAATTGGTGATTTATTTTGTTTAAATGATTAATTTCTAAGTAGAGGTATTTTTGTTGTTAAAATTTATTTTTGTTAGAATAAATATAGGTGTTAAAGTGTTTGTCTTTTTTTTAATCGTCTCCACTTCTGGATCCTAAATTCAGAAGTGGGATAAAAAGCCCATTTTCTGCCCATTTTGGCCATTTAATTACTTAAATACAAATACAGTTTTTTTTATTAAAAAACAAGGGTACCTACATAGAAAAATAAAACACCAATCATCGTTTTCTTAACGGTTATTTTTTTCTTCTCTTGTGAATTTAAATTGTTTTTGCGAATATGTCCGATGATAGACATAATTCGGTTGACGAGTCGCGTCGACACGAAACCGACCGTAGGTCTTCGGGGCCAGATAGGTTAGACGAACGTAGATCTCGTTCTCGTTCGGCGATTAGGTCTCGTTCGCGTCGACAGCGGCATGATAGTAGGTCCCGTACTTGCACGCCGTCCATGCTTCGCTCACGTAAAAGGTCTCGTTCCCGTGATAGGTATCGTTCACGTAGTAGACGTTATTCTCGAGATCAGTCGCCGAATAGTGGTAGGCGCGGTAGTCGAGGGGATGCACTGCAGAAAACGTTAAATACGATTCTTTCTCGATTGAATACTCTAGAAAATGAACACCTAAATCGATCTAATGTGACAAGTGCGAGTAGAAATAGGGATCCCATTAGCCCGCGAATGCCACCCGAGTTACAAAATAATCTTGTTGTGTTAAACGCTAACGAGCTTCAAGAAAAATCAACCGATTTAAATGGCTCATTAAGATCTGAGAATCTACCCTCAAATCAACCTACAATTTTCAGCAACAATTCACCTACTAATAACGTCGTACCGTTACTAAGCGAATCGACAGCAAGTGATTCGACGCGTGCGTTAGCTGAGGCAATTAAGACATTAAGTACGGTTAAAAATCAAAATTATTTTGTTTCCAATTTCGATCCTACTATTAATGATTTAGACGTATGGTGTGAAGAAGTTGATAGGGCTAGGATAGCAAATAATTGGGGAGACTCTGAATGCTTATCGCGTGTTTCGGGTTGCCTCAAGGGCGACGCGCGAACATGGTTAAATGAATGGGTGACTCATGATCGTACCTGGACAAATTTTTGCCAAGAATTTAAATCCTTGTGTCCACGTAGGTTAGATTTTGCTAATATTTTATATCAAACAATGCAGATTACTTCAGATAAGTTTAATAGTTATGCCGAGTACGCTAGGAGGACTTTGTTGCGACTTAAGATCGTCAAAGGGCTGAGTGACGAATTGCGAGCGTTGATCGTTATTCGAGGTATCACTGATGCTCAAGTTAGGGCTGCAGCAACCAATGCCGATTTAAGTTGTGATAATTTAGTGTCCTTCCTTTCGATTTATGTCAAGCCCGTTCACGCTAAGCATGATCCACGTAACCAGCAAATTAAGAGGCCGTTCAACAAAAATAATAAGTTAAAATGCTATAAGTGTGGACGGACGGGACATAAAGCTATCGAATGTAGATCTAAATCCATTGTTAGTGGTTCGGCATCCCGACAAGTTGCAGGCGGAACTACCTCAGTCTCAGGTTTAGGTACGAGTGGTGCCGGGATAGTATGTAATTTTTGTAAAAAACCAGGGCACACTGAAAAGAACTGCTTTGCTAAAGAAAGATCCGGTTCTCGAAATACTCGTGATGTAAATTTATGCGAAAAACCCTCATTAACTCGACAACCTCGAGACTCTGATTTGACAACTGCAGTTGTACAAGGAATTCCCATTGATGTTCTTATTGACAGCGGTGCTTTAAACATTTCTCTTATTTCCGCAGACGTCTTAAAATATTTCTCATGCGAAAGAAAGCCCCTTAAATGTACATTGAAAGGAATTAGTGATAAAATACTCGAAGTTAATAGTTTTGTAACGTTAACTGTTGAATTTGATGAGGTCACGATTGAAGCCGACTTTGTTATAGTTCCGGGGAACTGTATGAGTTCTCCCATTGTAATTGGAACCGATATTCTTAATCGGGATGGTATAACTTATGTGAGGACCAAGAATAAACAGTGCTTGACCCGATCCCCAGAACAACGTGTACACTCAATAACATCGCAAAATATGGAGTCAGTCAAAACACCCCTTCTGGGCACTGAACTTAGTATACTCATGGAAGTGATAACTAATTTTTCTGATTATTTGATATCGGGTACCGCGTCAAGTACTGTGACTACCGGAACTATGCACATTGTGTTAACCGATAACACACCTGTTGCTTACCGTCCATACCAATTGTCATATTCAGAGAAACTTAAAGTTAGAGAAATTATTAAGGATTTAAAAGATAAAGGCATTGTTCGCGATTCAAACTCGCAGTACGCTAGCCCAATTATCTTAGTTAAGAAGAAGGACGGAAGTGACAGGATGTGTGTCGATTATCGAGCTCTCAATCGACTCACAGTGAGAGACCGGTATCCCCTTCCACGTATCGATGACCACATCGACAGGCTTGACAATTTTAAGTATTTTACCAGTTTAGATATGGCCACTGGCTTTCACCAAATACCTGTCGATGAAGAGTCAATTCCTAAAACAGCCTTTGTAACGCCTGAGGGACATTTTGAATATGTCCGCATGCCATTTGGTTTGACAAACTCACCTATAGTTTACCAACGTATTATAAATAAAACCCTCCAAAAGCACATAGAAACCGGTAATGTACTTGTATATGTTGATGATGTATTATTAATGAGCAATTCAGTTAATGACGGCATAATTTTGTTAAAAGAAGTCCTTAGAACTTTGACGGCTGCAGGATTCTCAATTAACCTAGGCAAATGTTCGTTCCTCTTTAAGGAAATTGAGTACTTAGGGCGGGTCATTAGTCAAGGCCAAGTTAAACCAAGCCCTTCCAAGATAAAGGCGTTGGTTGAGTCTCCTATACCGTCAAATACTAGGCAGGTCAGACAATTTCTTGGTTTAGCGGGATATTTCAGAAGATATATACCTAACTATTCGACCAAGGTATCTTGTATATCAAGTTTACTGAAAAAGAATGTAACTTTTCATTGGGGAGCTAACCAAGAGATTGTTCGACAAGAAGTAATTTCTATTCTGACGAATTCTCCGGTCCTATCAATTTTCGACTCTAACTTGTCCACTGAAGTGCATACCGATGCCAGTAGTGTTGGCTACGGTGCTGTGCTGATACAGAGAGGAACCGACGGTTCTAGACATGTTGTCGCCTATTTTAGTAAAACCACACAAGGCGCTGAAGCTAGGTACAATTCCTATCAATTGGAAACCTTAGCGGTTGTAAGAGCATTGGCACATTTTCGCCATTATTTAGTTGGCCTACAATTTAAAATAGTCACAGACTGCAATGCTCTTAAAGCCACTGAGAAAAAGAAGGACCTGCTTCCACGCGTCGCTCGATGGTGGGTTTATTTACAAGACTTCACCTTCACTATCGAGTATAGAAAAGGAAATATGATGGCACATGCCGACTACCTAAGTCGAAATCCTATCCCTGTTCAAGTGCATCAAATCACTAGACCTCGTAATTGGGCGCAAATAGCTCAGTCATCCGACAATGAGACTCAAACTTTAAGCCAGAAGCTACAGGATGGCGAGTTAGACTCTCAAAGATATGTTCATAAAAATGACATACTCTATTACCGTTACACTCCTACGGGCGAAGAACCCCGTCTCCTTTGCTATATTCCTAAAGGCTACAGGTTAAGTTTGTTGAGGATCTTCCACGATGAACACGACCATATTTCACCTGAAAAGACCTTAGACCTAGTCATAAAACATTTTTGGTTCCCGGGGATGCGTCAGTTTATAGCAAAATATGTTAAACATTGCCTAGTATGCATTTCAATGAAGCGAGTGCCTAGAGCCCCTCACCAACCAATAACATCTTGGGAGAAACCTGACACTCCTTTTTGCACATTACATCTTGATGTATTAGGTCCACTGCCTGACTCTAATGGCTTCAAATTCATTTTGTTAATGATCGATTCCTTCACCAAGTATTGCTTGTTATACGCAATATATAGGCAAGACGCAGCTGAACTCAGGCGCGCGTTTACCAATGCCATCTCCTTATTTGGTGTGCCAAAGCTTCTCGTGACTGACCGTGGCCGAATGTTTGAGTCCACAGACTTCACAGAGCTATTGTCGGAGTTCGGTTGTGATATCCACTACATCACGCCCGAAATGCATAACGCCAACGGGCAGGTTGAAAGATATGTGAGGACGGTTCTTAACATGGTTCGCATTGAAGTTAACCACAAAAATGTTAGTTGGTCCGAACAGTTATGGAAAATACAGCTGATCCTTAACATAACTCGACAAAAAACAACCAGAGTGTCTCCATTAAAACTTCTAGTAGGAACTGATGCCACGACACCTGTAATACATTCGCTTATACGTGATATCACGGTTGAGATATCACAAAATCGTGAAGGTTGGAGGGAACTCTGTCGATCCAGGGCTAGCGAGCACTTACGCAACAACCAAGTAAACCAAGACTCTAGCGTCAACCAAGAACGACGGCCACCACGTAGTTACAGCGAGAATGACTTGGTATTCGTGATCAAACATTCACAAAGTACTGGGCTGGGAAGCTAGATTCCGGTATGAGAGGACCGTACCGGGTAATCAAAGCGTTACCAAGTGGACGTTACCAACTGAAACTACTTAGCGGATCATATGGAAAGACCACCCAAGCAGCAGCTGAATACATGGTCCCTTGGCACGGAGAATGGTGCCCCGAGTCTTGTGCTGCCTTTTTTGAAGGTGAGTTCTTATTGTCCAGTTGATTGTGTTAACAGGATATTGCCTACTGTGAGACGCCTCTGTCCTAGTTAATTGTGTCAAAAGGATATTGCCTACTGTGAGACGCCTCTGTCCTAGTTAATTGTGT
This sequence comes from Idaea dimidiata, assembly GCA_949358125.1. Lineage (NCBI taxonomy): Eukaryota > Metazoa > Arthropoda > Insecta > Lepidoptera > Geometridae > Idaea > Idaea dimidiata. The sequence continues at coordinate 1,024,867 of OX442334.1, forward strand.
CAAAAGGATATTGCCTACTGTGAGACGCCTCTGTCCTAGTTAATTGTGTCAAAAGGATATTGCCTACTATGAGACGCCTCTGTCCTAGTTATTTGTGTCAACAGGATATTGCCTACTGTGAGACGCCTCTGTCCTAGTTGATTGTGTAAACAGGATATTGCCTACTGAGAGACGCCTCTGTCCTAGTTTATTGTGTTAACAGGATATTGCCTACTGTGAGACGCCTCTGTCCTAGTTAATTTTGGGTAACAGGATAGGCCTACTGTGAGACGCCTCTGTCCTGGTTAATCTTTGCTTTCGCAGGATAGGTCTACTGTGCGACGCCTCTGTGCTGGTAATTTGTTGCCCGGAGATCATTTCTACTTTATTCTGGGTATGATTACTGTGCGAAGCTCTTATCCAGTACGTTAGTACCAAATCATAATCATACGGTTGGGACGCCTCCCGTTTATTTAGTTTGTTCACAGATTTTGACGCAATACAGTTGTCCTGCATGAATACAAACTGAATTCACGAAGATCTACTACTGAAACCATTACGGTGGTAACGTATTGGGGTTTATGAGAGCTCTCAAAGTAAAACAAATTTTACTGCTTAATTTAATTTGAATGGTACTTAGTACACAACTGCATGTGTCGCTTAAATAGGGAGCAACCGTAACTACAATATGTTGTTGTTTCCAGATGACGATTCTGTAACAGACATGGAATCAGCACCAATTACTGAGTGTGTTCCATCTTGCTCTGAAGATGTTGATTTAGCTGCCCCATCTGGCTCAGGCGAGCCCGGTCTGCTCGCTTCTTCCGAAGCTGATGATGTTGATCTGGTGGTACCATCCAGGTCTGGTGATGCTGAAGTATAGTAAAGAGATGCGTCGAGGTCGACGATAGTCAGGAGAGGCCGAGTTAGGTATCTCCTTGTTCCCACCACCAAACGCCTATAAATACCCGTGAGCGCGCTTGGTACGGACATTTGCTGCTCGGATTTCATAGTGAACGGTAGTGTGTTCGACGCGACTTGTAAGTTATAGACTCTTAAGGTTATTTTAGCGATTTATTGTAAGTGTTATTGGTTAATTATAACAATTGGTGATTTATTTTGTTTAAATGATTAATTTCTAAGTAGAGGTATTTTTGTTGTTAAAATTTATTTTTGTTAGAATAAATATAGGTGTTAAAGTGTTTGTCTTTTTTTTAATCGTCTCCACTTCTGGATCCTAAATATATAGTACTTTGACTTTGCTTAGCTTAACAAACCTTGAATTAGAATTTATTTGAAGAATCGCTTTATAAATACCAAAAATTGTCTTAAGTCAAACTTTTTGCTTAGCAAAGTCAAAGTACGGACTATATGTAGATTAGAGCCTAAGTACATTTGAGCTCTTATCATATCAACTCGCTTTTACTGATTGCTATGATATAAATACTGGCCACATACATCTAAACTAAAGTCCCAAATCCATATACACCAGGTTTACCCACAAAATCGGGCTACAGGAAGTCACTAGCCTACGTTGCACTAAGGGCACTCAGATTTGTTTTTATAGGTAGATGTAAGGTAGGTAGGTATGTTTGTTGAGTCACGATGTTTATCTGAATGAAATGCTGACTATTGCTGATCCACGCTTTCTTTTCATAGAAAAATATCAAAGTAAATTTGTTGAAGCATACTGTTACAGGATTTGCGTTTGAGCGAAACATTTACTAAAAATATTTTTATAAGAAGAAATCCTGCCGTGACAGGGTTAGAACCCGCGATGCGTTAACCATTACGCCACACGGAAATCCACGGGACACGGTGAATTACTGACTATGCATCTCTCCGATTGTTTCTCGAGTGAGGCTCAATTTGAACGTCATCTTCCAGACAGTTTTACAACTATTGACTGGCTCGGGTGGTTCACTTTACAGATTTCGCCTCCGCCATGATATGTCGTTCTAACTCCAATTAATATAATTTTATAGGGCTAAGGGCATACATAATATTTGACGATCTCTGTGACGCGCCGGGCGAACGCTTGGTTGCTATGCAGAAGGTTGCGGGTTCGATTCCCGCTGAATGCAAATATTTATGCTTAAAAATAAATATTTGTATCTGGTCTGGGTGTATATCTATGTATAATATGTCTGTATTTACAAAAGAAAAATAAATATAAGTAGTATATCCGTTGTCTAGTCACCGTAACACAAGCTTAGCAGCTTACCATGGGGCTAGATGGCGCTGGGTGTTGGTCACAGAATTTATTTATTTTATATTTATTTGATGTAGGTACCCACTTAGCAGGAATTAGGAAAATAAGAACTATTCTTTGTTAGCAAACTTTTGTAATAAATTAGAATCTAGTCATAATAAAGAATTTGGTAAAGCACACCCTATACCTAGGTACTTATGTCTTTTTAAATCTTTGAATATATTTTTCGTAACCATCATTTTCATCTCGAGATGACTCGAATCAGAAGAGTAGATTAAGAAACGTCACAAATAATTGTGTCGAGGATTTTATCCACATTTTCCGCAATAAAACGATTGCGCGGAAATTCTCTCTCTCTGATTGTCAGTGATTCAATTTGACGGGATGTTCGAAGAAAAAATGAAATTGTACTTAGAAATGTATAAAAAGTAGATATTTTTATGTCATAATTCAGGAAGTAAAGATTAGAAAGCAAGTATTTTCCTACAACTTACGTGACGAAACAAACATACAAACTACTAGTCTTAGGCTGAAAATGCTGAAATCTAAAGTGCGTGCTTTGACTTTGCTCAGACTGAGTTTAGCAAAAACTAAGCATAAACTTTGAATTGGAATTTATAGTCAAAATTCATTTTGTAATCCAACTAATATTATAAATGTGAAAGTGTATGTGTTTGGATGTTTAAATGTTTTGTTTGTTACTCCATTATGCAAAAACTAATGAACGGATTTGAATGGAATTTGGAATGTAGGTAACTAAAGACCTGGAGCAACACATATGTATGTGTTATTTTTTTGTGCATTTTTTGTACATTTTGTACATTATGTATACGAATAAAATAAAAAGAACTTTCATAGTCATAACAGGGAAGCAAAGTGCGGTTCATTATTTTTGATTGATTTACTTTCAAAATTTGACAAAAATTCGACTTTACTAAGCCAAAACATTGGATAGTTGCGAAGATCGCTTTATAATACCAAAAATTGTCTGAAGTCAAAGTTTTTGCATAAGCAAACAAAGCCAATAAAGCCACTTTGCTAACAAAGTCAAAGTTTTTGCTTAGCAAAGTCAAAATACGGACTATAGATATCAGCCTTAGATTACTTAAATGGTGGGGATTTTAATAACGACGTTCGAATTTCGTTCCGACTTTTTAAGGTGTTTGAGTAATTTCCAGAACAGTTTGGTATTGATGAAGCTCGTCCGTCAGAGCCAAGTTTAAAATGCTTCAATGTCAAGCGACCATTGACCTTCTAATCTCTTAAGACCTGTTTAAATTCTTTAGTTGGAATTATATTATGCTAAAACCAAAAAAAAATAGTAAGTTTGTGACGCCTCTTTTAGACTTTTACTATCGTTAAAGAACACGGCAATAGCTTTGACAAGTAATCTGTCAAATTTCCTACATTTTCGACAACTAATGTAACATTTCCTACAAATCATGTGACAATTTTTTTACGAAAGTTGGGCAACTGTAAAAAGTGCCGAGGCGCCAACTGCTAGATAAACTGTGGTACTAACCACTTAGTCTTGTTTTTCCTGTTACATAAACCCGAAAATAACATCAATAATAAAACATAGCAAACAATAATATTTAACATTTCAATTCTTGAACTCAGAAATAGGCCACCGCCTGTCTATCGGCTGTCAATTCTGTCAAAAATGACATCACAAAATCAACATGACCGTCACGTACGGTCCAATTTACAGGTGTGTCTCGGCTATTGACATAATTAATTTGACCAAAGCAAGCGCTCTGAATGCTGATGGCATGGTGGCAGAGATATTTAAGATTATAGAATAGACCGAACACCTGCCTTGATAGACTGATGCGAACCGATTTTGTGTAAGCTGAAATCGGGCATCCAAACTATAATCTGAATCTTTCCAGTATAACTGATATACCTAACCCTAATAATCATCAAAACTATAGCCATAATTTAATTATCTAGAAATTTTCTGATTAGAATGTGGATTCAGGTGCTCGATCAATCTGTACCTAGTTCTATACGAGCCTATTCTGTTGGTTAACGTCCAAAAAATGAGTAATTTACTGCAGTTATCAGATCATCAACTACTTTTTGTGGGACCAACCAAAACAACAAACCAAATCATTGGACAGCTTCTGCCGTTCCAGTAGAAAAAATAATAATTGCAATCGTACCTCAAAGTGCAGAGATAAATACAAAAAACACCTACATCCTATTGATAACCTTCTTTTTTTAGAAGTCGGTTAAAAATAGCATTTAATTTCTTGATTTACTTGTGAGAGCTTTTTCGCCATTTCTTTTTTTTTTCTTTGTTTTTTTTTTTTCATAATTGACGAAGTAAGAACTTAAAAATAACGAATAAGACGATAAAATAAAGTACGAAACGAAAATATACGCGACTAAGACCCGGAAAAATAGTTCAAAACGTGTGAGTTTAAAAAGTTTCTTAGCTTTAAATTTCTGTTTTTCAGATTTTTAATTAAGAGTCAGATCATTATCCTATTGCAATACAGCGTCAATGTTTGTCATTTGTTGTTCTCTCTATTTGCCTCAATATAAACATCGTTGTCGATGGCCCACGTTTTTCGTCCTTTAAGGTAATGTTGACAGTGGCGATTAGGTACGTCTAATTAACGTCTATAGATACGGCCAGGTGGCTCGACGGCCAATGTAAACCGGGCTTTATGTGAGTAATTCATTAGGACACGAATTCAAAACATGCTTACGTGAGCCTTAGCTAAAGTTTGAGTTTTTATTGTGTGTTTCTGCAACTTGCCCTACTACTGGACCTTTTTGCGCGACTTTTAATAAGCCGCGGGTTTCCTCACGATGTCTTTCTTCAACGTAAGAGCAAGGTTAAGAGCGCACATAATTTATTCTTCAAGAAAAAAAAATGGTGCGCGGTCAGTCCGGATTCGAAACCACGACTTTGGTAATGATTGTCGGGGTAGACCAACACCGCTCTGTGAGCCGGGCCGCATAAACTACTAGGTACTTAAACTGTGGTTAAATCTTATGTGTGTTTTAACCTGTGGTTAAATCTCTGGATATTATTTCGAAGGAGTTCAAGCACCGTAACTACGAATCGCCTTAACGAAAAACTTTACCCTAAACAGCTCCTACACGGAATAAAAAGTAAAAAGTCGGCATAAAAAGTAGTCTATGTGTTAATCCGAATCTCCAGCTCTCTGCATACCAAGTTTAATTCTAAACAGTTTAGTAGTTTTTAGGTGTCAAACCTAACTTACGGTCGGCCGGGATTCGAACGCACAACCTTAGTTATAAAAGTCGACCACTATATCAGCATCGCTTGCGAAATTAACCAATTGCTGGGTTAATTTCGAGACGGCAACACAAAAAATATGAGCAATATGGAAAGTGTTCACAAGAAAATGGCCACCCGACGACAGTGAGAATGAAACAAACAACCTTCTTATATCTTATCCTGAAGAAACTTTATCCTTCTGCAAGACTCGTAATCTACAATTACTTTAAAAACACTTTACACAGACTATACTTCTCCGCGGAATATCCAGTAGCTAATGACCACAGAGTAAAAAAACAGATCGTCTATTTCGCAGCGAAAGGATCTTAATACGTCATTAGCACTCTGTGGGATTTAGAGGAGTTTTTACTAAACGATTGGCGAGAGTAGGGTTGTCGCCGAAACAATTCTTACTGTAAACAAATTAAAAATTGGGCATCTCACACCATGGCGACTGCATTCGGGGCAGAGTTGCCAAAATAGCTGGAAATAGCGACAACACACGGTAGGAAATGAAGGAGACCTTTTTTTTTTTTTTTTTTTTTTTTTTTTTTTCTTTTTTTTCTTTTTTTTTTTTTTTTTTTTTTTTTTTTTTTTTCGCCGCGGGTAGTTGGACACAATAAGTAACGAATTTTTACGCCCAGTAATTATTTATTAAATAAATATAATTACTTACAGTTTTATGATAAATTCCTATATAATTGTGTAAACAAGTCACCCTGCACCCGCCGCAATAATTTTCCTTGTTAAATTCACCTTTGAACACAAACATTAAAAAGACAAATGGATCTCTACTTGAAACTCTCTAACAACATGGAGGAAATATCCAAATCTCTTCATACCAGGATGACACGTTATGAGGATGACCTGAAATGTCTGCACCAGTCAAACCAGGCTCCACATAAAGACTTGGACACACTGTCTCGAGAATTCACCGACTTCAAATTACTGGTATGGAAATCACTCTCTATGTTGAAATCTCAGATGGAGCTCCTTGTTCAGGGTTTGGATGGACTGGAAACTGCGTCTAGGAGAAAGGTTCTTCTCTTTCATGGCATACCTGACTCCAATACGGACAATATCTCAGGTTCACTTATCCAAGTTTTGTCGAACCAAATGAAGATTTCTATCAAAATGGAGGATCTGTCTGCCTGTCATCGTTTGGGAGGGAGCACAGGTAAACCCAGACCCATATTGGTTCGTTTTGCGCAGCAGAGACATCGCAACTCAGTTTGGGAAAGCAAATCACTACTGAAAAACACCGGTATCACAGTATCTGAGTTTCTAACAAAGGCAAGACACGATGTTTTTGTGGCAGCTCGTAAACACTTCGGCATTACTAGAAGCTGGACGTCGGACGGCAGGATTCTTATCTTGTTGCCGGGGAACACTCGTTGTAAGATCACAACTATGGCTGAGCTCAAACGGCTAATTGTTGAACACCCGAGAGCGGCGGAGGGGCCGCCATCGTCGGCCAAACAATCCGCAGCAGCAGCTCCGAGCCACGTACTGACGCAGGGCAAACCTTCCACTTCAAAGCCAAAATCTACAGATTTATAACCATTTTAAAGCCAGCGATCTTCTGGATGGGGTTGAGCGCATCAATAGAGATCTATGCAGTATTAATACTTGGGCTAAGGAGCATGGTCTGCTTGTCAACCCTTCAAAAACACAAATCCTTTTGATTGGCAATTCCCACACATTGGCGGTAGCGAGTAGGCTGTCTCCTACACCATCAGTCATCTTCGATAATATTCCCATTCCTTTCTCTGAACACGCCAAAAACCTGGGGGTAGTGTTTGACAGACAGTTATCTTGGATAAATCATATTAATCGAATTAGTCAGAGGGTGAATTACTCGTTTCAGTCGCTAAAGCGCCTCCAGAAGTTTCTGCCCCTTGAAACTAAAATTCATCTTGCGCAGTCTCTCCTTCTTCCTATCATCGACTATGCTGACGTCTGTTTTCTTAATATCAATGAGGATCTCCTGAATAAGCTAGAACGTCTCCAAAATCTTTGTATTAGATTTATCTTTGGACTTCGTAAGTTTGATCACGTGTCAGAGTTCCGACAACAACTAAAATGGCTTCCAATCAGACAACGGATTAACTTTCACGTACTCACCTTTTTATATAAAATTCTTTTCTACCCTCATTATCCTTCATACCTACGGGAACAATTTAAATTCCTAGCCCCCAACGACGGCTCATGTAGAACACTAAAAACGTTTATATTAGCATGTTCTTCTCACAATGCTGCAAAATTTGGCGACGCTTTCGTGGTACGTGCGGTTAGGCTTTGGAATGAGCTTCCTCATCCCATTCGCGCTAGCAAAACCTTGGAAACATTTAAATCCAAAGTAAAAGAACACTATCTGTCTATGTGATCCTTCAGATATGTATACATAACCATAAAATATATTATTATATTATGTACGTGTAAATATTTATACCTTTATTATTTAAGTACCTACATTTATTTTGTCTTACATAAGTATACAAATATTGTATTTATATACATATACCTATTATTATTTTAAACTATATATTATATTATATAATATATGTATTATAAATTATATTATTATATATATTCATTTATTTTAATTTCGTTTGCTTACACACCAATTACCTGCACAACTATCACCTTTCCTGTGCCTCAAGGTTTGCTGGAAGAGAACTCTTGTTAGGGTTAAGCTCGCCTATGTACATGTTTTATCTATAGTTATCTCTCTATGTATTTGTGGTGTGTACATTAAAGAATTAAAGAATTAAAGACCTTACGCAAGATGGGGACAAAGCAGGCTAATTCAAGAGAAAACTACGAGAATTTCATATATCTACTAACACTGACTGACTCCCAAATTTATAAAGGTCTGGTTTCATCCACGGTTCCGCGGCAAGTGGCAACCCTGCCGCGATTCGTTATCGCAGTATACGTACCACAGAGCGGTGATTTATCTCATCCCGGTGTGATCTCCCGAACCTCTTCTGCCTCCCGACAGCGGATATAATGTTTTTAACCTATCTATTACCATCACCTTGCTCCTCACTACACTGACATCTTTAGTTGCTTACAGACTACGCTGATTTGTCTGACGGACGGTACTTTGCAGAAAATCGGTAGACCTTATGAATTTTGAATGATCAGCAGTTTAGGCTCTGCGTTGTTGTACTGCCGATTGATATACTTAAACAGGGTGTTCCTACGTCGATAATTTAAGCCGAAAGGGGGATTTTCTGGACGTCTAGGCGAACAACTTTTGCTCTAGGTACAACTTTTGTAAATTCGAAGTTGTTTTTGAAATTATTTAGTTTAAAGTTTACTTTAAAATCCAGAGGTATGTTAAATACTTCTAGATACATAGTCGGGCGAATTTCTTGACGACACAATTCTAAGGCAATTACCTCAAGAAGTCTTAGTTCTCCAGCTCACTTCGCGATCACCCGCTTGTTGACACACAGTACATTTAGTTTACTCTCACAAGTACTCACAACATTTTCACAGACAACGATGCATTCGTGCGTATTTAGGCGATGCACGAATTATACTTTAAAAGTCGGCAAAAATATTTCTTTCCATACGTAAGTAAAGCTGTGTTTTCATAAAAAAGTTTATTCTATGGAAAAAAAATACTTTGACGTTATATTGACGCTTGCTAATACACCCCTAATCGCTTTAATAATGAAATTATGACATCTCTTTCTATCATGCAAGTAGCATTGAGTCTTATGTTTTAGAGTGAAATAACAATAGTTTCCTCCATTTCTTCTTTAAATTATGTGAATGAATATAAATAATGGGGTTGAATAGCATAGTTTGTGCCGCTTTTTAATAATGGTTTGTTCCGCAATGGCGTTTCTATATAACCTATAATAGACTCATTGTGAAAATCAGCTGTTTCTTAGAGTTAGAGGTTATTGACCTTAAGTTGTCAGTTTATTTAGTTTGGTCTAGGTACTACAATCGAAACGTTAACTGCCTTTTTTTTCTAAAAATCGTAGAACAAAAGTTGTTCGCCAAGATATCTAGAACAATCCCCTTTCGGCTTAAATGATCGTCGTCGAAGCGTTCTGTATATGTATATTACTGCACCAACCTCTAAACTATGTGTCACAACAGTTCACCTTTTAAATTAAACTCATTTTCCGGATTTTCCGGTTTTAATCACGTTTCTTTTATTTAATTATAGTATTTTACCAATATCCAACATTTACATATCTTAACAGATCTCGGTCTAAATTTTCAAAGCAATATCGCAAAAACAGAACAAAAATCGAAGCTAAATAAAATATGCTACAGTTGAACGACTCGAGGACTCTGACCGGCCAACGAGGCACCATTCGTCAAAAAGTCATAACAACGCAAAGAGAAATCATTTGAAATAATGATCCGCTAACAACAGAACACATTTGGCTTTTAGACCAACCCAAACAAATACTTACGAAAGTATACTTCGTGTTTCGCGGAAAATTTCCGTTATATGTTTATCAGGAAAATGCGATGTCCATTAGTTATTCTGTTACAGTAGGTAAGCAATTTCGGTTGGTACTCTTGTATAGTTTGTCTACAAATAAACAAATTGGTTGCGTTACCCTAGCTAGGTATTACTTCAAAGAATTTTTACGGAATACAATTTAAAACGATTTTTGTTTTATACAATTTGTAACGAGTAAGTCCTTTTAATCCGAAAGGGGGTTGTTCTAGACCTCGAACTCTCAGGAACAGCTGATTTTCAAGTAAACTTTACACCAAAATTATTCGAAAAGTACTTCGAATTTCCAAAAGTCGTAGAACAAAAGTTGTTCGCCTAGACGTCTAGAACAACCCCCTTTCGGATTAAAAGGACTTGCCCGTTACATCTTGTATAGCTACTAGCTGCTTATGCGGTTTCACCCGCATAAGTTTCCGCGGGAATATCGGAATAAAAAGTTACTTGTGCCCTTCTCCAAGGTTCAATCTATCTCTATACCGAAATTCATCAAAGTCATATCAGCCACGTAAATAAATCCAAAAAGAAAACTTCTTTTCAATCTCTGAAAATTAACTGAATCTGTTGATTTATTTTTGTGACCAGGATCACCCAGCTAAAACAAGGCGTAAACATTTTCCTAATTTTTTTTAAATGAAAAAGTTTATGTTTTTGTTCCAGTATTCAATGCATACAAAGTGCAGTTCACCTTTTAGCTGACGAGCGCCCTGCACCCCTTTTCGAGGTTCTGTTCTGGCTCGTCCGTCAATTATAAAATACTGTGATTTTCTCGAAATAGTTATTTGTGGTAGATAAGTACTTCTGCCTATATTATCCCTATATAGCTATTAGCTAATCAAAATGTCTATTATAATCTTAACTGACCTGCTTAAGCTAAGAATAAGCACACTTTGTACGACGTCGAGCCGCGTAATTACAATTTATGAGATATTATTACATGTAATTTCAACTTATTAGTCGCCATTACCGGCAAGTATGCAATTACTGTAAAAGAGACGTATGGACCATGAAGTGGCGGATTATGTTTGAATAATAATGCTATTGATTTTAATGAAGTAATTATATATCCTTACAGTATTACCTCTCCTTGTCAATGACAACTGTTTTTTTATGCATCTTTTTTTTTTGGCCCGACTGCAATGAGGGTTCGATTTCCGCCGGGTGCAACTATTTATGCTTAAAAACAAAATATTTTGTTTCTGGTCTTAGTTGTTTTCTATGTATCCTTATACTTACTAAGGATACATTTACTAAGGATACATAGAAAACAACTAAGACCAGTAATATTATTTTTATAAAAAAAAAAAAAAAGTTTGTTACAAAGCAGAAACCTACCTTTTTTTTGGGACACTGTACCTAATACAAGCTAGGCTTGCGTTTGCTCTGTGTATAATGTCGTGCAATATTTAATTGTTTATTATCTTTTAGTTTAAAGTTTTTCTTCTTAGATATTACCGTTATGGCAAAGAAAATATTTTTAAGGAAATAAAGTTCAGGTTTTTTACTGAGGCCCTTTTTGGATTCGCGCACACCGCTTGCGAGTTTGCTAATGTTTTTTTTGAAGTTTTCTTTTAATTTTATTTTTATTTTTTGTTTCTGAATCTGATCTACCGATGATCTACCTATGTTATCGTGTGCTTGTCCTACCTAATCAATAAATACCCTAATTTACTTTCTTTCTATTTTATGTAGAAAACTAGTTTTGAAACTGAAATACTGTTTTTAAACCTAAAAACAGTCTTTCATAGGATGACAAAACTGGCTACGTGCTAAGCCAGTTTTGTTTTCCTATGTTCCGTACCCAAATGATAATAAATAACATCCATACATATATACATCATACATACATACATAGACCGATAAACACATTACCCTCCTTTGCGTCGCGCAGTCGGGTAAAAACGGGAGCCTATTACTGAGACTTCGCTGTCCGTTTGATTTTTTAAATGTATATATACCGCGCAATGATACCGCCACTGATGGCGCCATCTAGTAATATATTAGCGTAAGTTGCGTTCAGGGATTTCGCTTGGTCCAGTGCTTATTTTAGAGTTCGGTACCAAATAGTGTTAACCAAATAGTGAATTCGACTCGCACTTGCCCAGTTTTAAAGATAAAATCACACTTTAAAACAATCCAAAAACATTTATAAATAATTTATTCAAACTTATATTCAGACTGCCTGAAAACATTGTAGGTTTTCTAAACAAAATAGAGCCATTTGTAAATACGCGGCTAGACGCAATATTGTGTGTTGTCCCGTTTGTCCTGACGTTGTTTGTATGTTGGTATTGTACAGACCGATGTGTCAATACGACTATTTTTGTAGTAGATAGTCCATGAGCTCATCACATCGCAGATCAAGTAAAACGATTATATAGAGAGACACACAGACCAGAAACAAATATTCGTTTTTAAAAATTAATACGTGTTCCCGAAGGAATCGAACCCGCATTGAAGTCGGATATTTAGTAAGTATTACTTAGTAATTAATGAACAGATATACTACATTATTTTACTTTTTTTTTGTAAATACATATTATTAATAGAAAGACACCCAGACCAGATACAAATATTTATTTTTAAGCATAAATTTGCACCCGACGGGAATCAAACCCGCAACCTTTTGCATTGCAGCCGAGCGTTGCCTGACACGCCACAGGGGCCGTCAAATTATAGGGTAACAAAAAATATAATTATACTTAATTATAGGTACGTAATGTATGTAATATGTATGTATAAAGGTACTCCCGTCTTACATGAGTATCTTTATACATACGTACGTATTGGGATTGTAAAAATGTACTTTTATAGGTATCGATACTGGCGCCAGCAATGTAGTGCTTATGAAAACATCCAGCCTCGGTTCGGTAAATATTGTCATCCCATGGGGCGGGGGTGGTATCGTATGCTATTGAAGTACCTAACAATGGTATAGATAAATAGACGAATACCGTTTATGAGATACGATGTTAGTCTACTATGAATGTACGTAGTACGAATTAACTACAAATATTATTTAGGAATTGCTAAATATCCATGTTGTAGTTTATTTTTTACAGAGCTCGATATTTCATCAGTATTTTGTGTTTTTTATTACTGTATAATGCCAGTATATTGTCATCAGCCACTTGAAATAAATATAACTTAATTTGTTAGCCTTTCACACAAAAAGTACTCAACCGATTGCAATGAAACTTGGTATGCAGATAGCTGGAGACCTGTAGGTCTATTCCGAAACGTTATCGGCCGAGACTTCAGAGCCGGTCAGGTGGTTATCGTTCGTTCGGGACCAATAAGAATAAAGGATAAATACCTATGACGTTTGATCGACTCCGAAGTTTCGGCCGATAACGTTTCGGAATAGGGTCCCTGGATAGGCATTTTATCCCGATATTCAAACAGAATTAGGACTTACGCGGGTGAAAGTACGGGGCGCTGCTAGAATGATATTATTATACTCGCTATTGTACGTTTTTAGGTTTAAGAAAGAATTACAAAACAAAAACATCTGAACTTAGTTTACGAGACAACAAAAAAAAACTAAGTTTACTTAAAAAAAATTTAAAGTACTTATATTAATAATTTTTTAAGTTATTTCCAATTGGCATCAAAACATTCAAGTCGTCGTAGTAAAAGTCAAGTCAAGGAAGACTTGAAATCACAGGTACCTAATTCAAAAATATGACTAAATATAATATATACCTATAGGTTTACCTACTCATGACACTCATGCAACATTTTCCTCCAAAGCTTTTAAACTAACGCGATAGTTTTTGAAAAACCTAGTCTAGTGTGTATCTGTATAAGTATATAGTAAAGGGCGCAGCTATTGTCTTTAGTCTTTTGTAACTAAACTAGCCAGGTATGCTTGACCCCTCCTCGTGGACTCCAGCGCATTTTATTTGAACACTAGCTCACGTTTAGGCGGTCTGTTTGGCTAGAAAACTCATCTATTCTTATTAACTATCTTAAAGTTAAAGTTTTAACTTGTGTGTTTCCGCAATTAGCTCTACTTTGTGCGTGATTTTAAGCCGTGGGTTTTCTCACGATGTTTTACTTTATCGTAAGAGCGATGTTAATAGCGCACAGATTTTTTTCTAAAAAAAAAACATATCGGTGCGCGGCCGGGATTTGAAACCACGACCTTAGGAATGAAAGTCGGGGTATCTACCACTAGACCAACACCGCTCTATTTATACTAATATTATAAACGCGAACGTTTGTATGTAACTATGTGAGTTTGTTACTCTTTCACGCAAAAACTACTGCACCGATTGCTTGGAGCATGAAACTTGGAATATAGGTGGCAGAAAATCAAAATAGTTTATTTCCTTTAGATTCTTGTACAACATTAAATGCACATGATCATTTGACTACGTCTTAGGTGTATTGATTTTAGTGTTTAGCAGAATACTGATTTGTTTTGTTTAAAGATCTGTTTTTTCATAACGAATAAGCTCTAAAACTATGGGACTGATTTCAAAAATCCTTTCGCCAATGGAAAGCTACATAATCGAGGAGTAAAATTGCCTATTTATCCCGATATTCTCACGGGATCGGGACTCACGCGGGTCGCAGCTAGTGTTGCTATATTTTGGAAGCCTCTAAGTGTAAATGTACGAGTATGTATTTACAAAGAAAAAAATAACATAGGACTTAAGGTATTTATCCGTCGTCAAGTCACCAGAATACAAGCTTAGTAACGTAACATCGCAGTAAGAATACGTCGAATTGTTACTTCGAATACAGGCTTTTGCTTAGTGTGGACACCACTAGTTAAGTTTTACTATCCGAATGCTTTCAGCACTATATTAACAACATATATAGGTTTAAGCAAATTGTAATTATTTGTGCTGTAAAGAAACAATTTTTCATTTTTTTTATACTCAATTAATAAAATTTCGCAGTATAGAGACATCGATGAAAAGTTATCGAAGAAACAAAATGCGATAAAACGTTTTCGCAGGGCGTAGATAGCGCTGCGTGATCTTTATAGAATTTTATACTTTCGAAACCATTATAATAGCTTCTAAAATCACCGTAAGTAAGTATAATTTGCATCAAACCAAGTAAGTGTAATTTGTATCATTTGCCACAAAACAAATCAAATTCAAATACAAGACTTTAATATTCCTAGCTAAACAAACACATTATCAACGCCATTTTAGCACTATATTTAGTAAAAGAAGCGCGGGAGCTCTTTCCCAACTGGTGTTTGTAAGAAACACTTGAAGCGCCCTCTGCATTGAGTGGGGAACTTTAAAGATGGCCGGGATAGGCTTGATATTTCCAGGTAATTTATGGACTATTCAACACTAGCTGTGCCCCGCGGTTTTCCGATCCCCTAGTAGCCTATGTGTTAATTTAGATCTTCATCCATGGGCTTAGGTACCAAGTTTTATTGCAATCGGTTTAGTAACTTTAAGTAACAAACATATTAGTCTGTTAAATTCTTCTTCTTTTCGTGTAATGGTGTGTCTCACCTAGTGTTAGAGTTGTCAGGTCGCCCTAAGGCCTCTAACTAGACCTAACTACCGACGCTTTTGGGGAACCCGACCGAAGATAGAAAGCCCTAAAACCTAATTTTAGATCTATTTATATTTTATATGTATGTTAGTCTGTAAGGTATATATTTACATTTTGAATTATTATCAAATGTTTTGTGTTATTGTATTAGTATCTCAGTTCCTGCAATACAAGCTTCTGCTTAGTGTAGAGCCGATTTCTAATGTAATTTAATAAATGTTTGGTAAGATTTCATATTAATAAATAAATTCTAAATTCTAATTCTAACTACTGCTATCTGATATAAAAACTTATTTACTTACGCACAAACTTTCGATTTTATATTATTAGTAGAATAATAACACACATAGAAAAATAACCTACTTTTGTCCACACCACGAAATACTAATTTAATACTTACCTAGGTAATAATGCCAGCCAAATATCCTAAAATATATTTTTGCTAATACTTATTTAGTCTAAAAGCAACTATAATCCCAAGGGATAAGGTGTAAAATAAGTTCGTGTCTATCAAATGCAACAACTGTAACCAACTTCAGTTCTATGTGAAGGGAAAAAGGTTGAAGTCGTTACTAAAATTAGTCGTATAAACGTACAAAAGAACATTATGGAGAATTTGGACCAAAGACTTTTTGATCGGCCGATTGCATGACCTCTCGGTGACTCGGTGACCATGCGAACTTCAGCCTATGTAAAAGGTCCGGAAAGTTGCAAGTTAGTTTCAATCAATGTGTTTGGAGCAACAATTAATATTTCTAATAGAATTTTTTTAAGTTAAAATAATCTTTGACAATACATAGTTATTCAATAATAACTATGTATTGACAAAAGTGCGTATTTCTTTTTATTGGTACAAAAGTGGAATTCGCTGCCCGCTCCGCTGTTTCCCCTAAACTACAACCTTGGAGTCTTCCAGTCTAGCGTGAGTATGTATACCTCTAGGTAGGTATGCATGCTACATAGTCGACGTCATCGTCGCTTCCCATCAGGTGCGATGAGGTCAAATGCTAGCCTCTATTAGATTAGTAATTGTACGATTTATACGGGTAGGTAATTGCATTTTTGACGAAAGGTTCTTCATTTGTTTGTTTATTTGTCTGTGCGCAATGAAATGTTCCCATTGGTTTCCAAAACTGCTTGGCCAATTTAGATGCGGGTTCAAGTAAAATGTTTGTACATATTTACTTATCTACATTCATTGTTTTTCGTATTTACTTTCAATTTATTGGCCGATTAAAATCTTTGGTCTGCTTTCACCCTAAATCGTATAAACGTATAAAGACCATTATAGGGCAGTCTTATAGAGGTCTTGTTAAATTGGTAGGAACGAGGTAACGAGTGTGCGGAACCCGGTGGGAATTGTTCACTTTTCGCGCTTGTTATTGCTGCGGACCCCTAATTCGAGATAACCGGAGTCCGGCAATCAGTGCTGGAAGCGTTTTTATTAACTTTGTCGATGTTTTTCAAGTGTTAGTGTCAGTTTTGTTCGTATAAAGTCTACAGTTTTAACTCGAATGGAGTACAGATAGGAAAATTCCAGTATTTTTAAAATACCTAGTGTCAATAAGTGTTATATTTTGTAAGAGCGAATTGGGCGAGTGTGAGATAACGTTACACCCGAGTACGAATCCGCATCACACGTTTACATCTATAAATCGGAAACGAATTAACGTATCGAAGTAATTTTTTCACTTGTATTTTTTTTTTATATTTTAAAGTGTTTCCTACACTTGGATGACTATACTTAAAGAAATGCTTTCCATAAATTTCGCACCCGACAGGACTTGAACCTGCATCTCTGGGGATCCGTCCCAACGCCTTTCCAATTTGGCCACGGATGCATATCGGATGTTGTATTTTTTTATTTTGACAGAGAATATGGAGAGCTAATATTTTAAATTAGTTATTCTGCAGTCTCGCGAGGAAACCCTAATATAAAACACTATAATGTAGGAGGTATTGCTAAATAATAATAGACATATCTGAGCTATAATTTGACCATACCGAGTCACGAACCACGAACTCACGACATAAGTACGTGTGTTACTCAACGTGATGCAAAAAAATATATGTATTCAGGATTGAGAATTTGATACTGTTAACTATGAGATAAAAATCATACGATAAAAATTAAATATTAGAAGTTTGCGGCTTCAATTCCCGCCGGATGCAAATATTTATGCTTAAAAATAAGTATTTGTATTTTGTGGTGTATTGCTATGTATAATATACATATAGGTATATGAGTTTACTAAAGAAAAAGAAAAAATATTATTATATCCGTTGGCTAGTCACCTTAACACAAGCTTAGTAGCTTACTATGGGGCTAGATGGCGCTGCGTATTGTTCACAGAATTTATTTATCTTTTTCTTATACAAGATGTAATAACGGGTAAGTCCTTTTAAGCCGAAAGGGGGTTGTTCTAGACGTGTAGGCGAACAACTTTTGTTCTACGACTTTTGGAAATTCGAAGTACTTTTCGAAAAATTTCAGTGTAAAGTTTACTTAAAGATCATCTGTTTCTTAAATTTTGAGGTCATTGACCTTATGTTGTTCTTTCATTTAGTTTGGTCTACTACAATCAAAGCTTCAATTACCTTTATTTTCAAAAGCAGCTGTTTTTTACAGTGAAACATAACCTCAAAATTTTCAAAAAAAAGTTCGATTTTTCAAAAGTTGTAGAACTAATGTGGTTTGCCTAGACGAGTAGAACAACCGCCTTTCGGTTTAAAAGGGCTTACCCGTTTCATCTTGTGTATATAAAAAATAAATAATCCCTATTTCGCGTGGTCACGGCATCACGATTTCGATAAATTTTACGCGGGTGAAACCGCGGGGTGCAGCTAATTTATTATATTTATTTACTTAAAATACCCCTTTTCACATGCGGTTAATGACGCTGCTATTAGGAAGTAAATATTTTGGCGAACTATTTAAAAGTCCGCGTTAATAACGACTGAATACCATTATAATTATGTTATAGAAGTTTTAACAAGGGACAAATATCTTGGGGAGAACTGCACACTCAGCTCAATGAGAGAAATAATCATTTACCCCTACTAACAGTCCTTGAAATAGATCCAAATACAGTGATGCGAGATTGTTTCCCCCGTGGTTTTACCCCTCGAACAATAGTACCATCTGTATCGTTGCATATATGGACCATAGTTACGGTTTTCACAGGCTCCATGGATAGATGTCGAAGGGCACTTTGAATTCAATTTGAATTCCCAAAATTGGGCTTAGTTCGAGTAACAATCGAGTTCCTATAGTTATCCCCAGTGACAGACCACGTAGCATCTACGCCAGCGATACGTGGGCCAAATTACTGCGCGTAGGGCTCGAGCCTCGTCTGGGAATTGACTATCTACTAGCTGGGAAATACTGGGAATTACTTGATTTTTGCGCAGGCTTGGTCTTCTGGGTTATTTATTTGGACGGGTAATAAGTGGGAATGACCTCTGTTAGTCTGGGATGCGATCGTCCGCAACCTCTGATACCAAGTAGAAACTGCTAGTTTGGTGAGAAAGTTGACAAAATGTTTGCTTAAAAACTCGGTCAGTCGCGATTCAGCATGGCCGTCGTCTATCAGCCCATTTGATGGATCAACCCTGTTTCAACTTGACTAACCGCAAGTTTCTTCAACGCATTGTAAAAGTTCAAATAATAGCTATAGATAGATCTTAATGTCAATTTTCTATTGTGACGTCTCTTTTACTTTTTACCTAGGTACTAGATTTGTAGATTTTAAGAACTAGTTTTGGGATTTGGCTTACCTACTTCTTAAGTACTACTATATTATTTACTATTCTTATACATAGTTCGTTCTTGAGCGCATCCACTAACTGCACCGGTAGTTTTGGCGAATTTAACATTTTGGTCCTAAATGGGTGGCAGGATGAAATCAATCCTATCCTACTAATATTGTAAAGCTGAAAGCTTGTGAGTATGCGTGTTTGTTACTCGATCACGTAAAAATCGCTGAACCGATTACCATGAAACTCAGTTTGTAGATAGCTGGAGACCTGGAATAACATATAGGCTACTTTTTATCCCGATATTCTCGCGGGATCGGGACCTACGCGGGTGAAACCGCGGGTCGCAGCTAGTAGGTAATAAGCCACGGACCGAAGATACCCAAGCTACGAAAGCTCCGAGCTACGAAAAGTTTTTCCCCACCTTTCGTAAAAATTACCTTTTTAAAATAATGGCGCATTTATTCTCATGCCTATCTATTTAAAACTAACAGACTAAAAATAACTAACTTAGAAAAACAGTAGCCAACACTAGTATTTTAATTAGAATGATCAAATTGATCAATTAACAAACAATACTACGTTCTGATGAAGGACCATACAGACCGACAGATCAATAGCATTAGAAACAATAGCAAGTGATCAGTGGGTCAGTCGGCAATACTCGGCCACACGTAGGTAGGTATAAATAGATGGGGTATATTCCAACTAGAGGCGTCTGACAACAGGTAAAGGTGCGAGGTGGTACAATCGAGGGTGGCTGATGGAAATATACGGATTCGATATCGAGGAACAATGCTTCTTCTAAATTCCGTAAAAAATTAAGCTTATGATGGAACATCGGAACATTTAAGTTTAAATAAAAACAACAGTTTAAGATTAACAGAACATCGGGGGTTAAAAATGTGTTAATTTGTATATTTAAGAGTTAGCTTGAAGCTTGCTTCTACAAAATCATGTCATCATAACCCATTCCTTGTAGTCGGGTAAGAAAACCATCGTCCACGCCTCGTCCATGCCATTTGCCAGGTCTCTGTACCAGACGCAGGCGAGCCTTCAGTCGCACGTGCAACTTGATTGATCGCGACTAATGCGCAGTGTGGACGTGGCCTAATGACGTCGGGGTCTGATCAATGTTCACTACACTATACATACAATAACTACTAGGAGGTAGCTATGGTAAATGGTACCTATATTTTTAGTCTAAATTTATTTTTACAGTAGTGGAAAAATAATTATATATAAAATAAGTGTTATGTTAAGGAAGTGTTATGTATTTTGCCGTGAGTGTATGTATGTAATTTTAATAACGGCATAGACGAATTACATCTCAGTCAACCTTGAAAAAGCTATAGTTGTATAGTTAACGAAAGCTTGGTCTTTAATTATAATGCCGTTATTACATAAAACGCGAGAAAAACGCGGTAAATATTATGTTTTATTATGCGAAATCGCGAAAACCTTAGACAAAATTAAATAAGTCCTGTGAACAACACTCAGCGCCATTTAGCCCCATGGTAAGATACTTATTATGTGTTAGTACTTTGGTAAAATGATATAAAAAATGTACAGTTATACGCAGTTACTACCTTGTTAACAAACCCTCGTTTCTTTTTACTTTAAAAACATTATTATACCCGTATTTATATTTTCCACCGCGTCATTGTAACCCATTTTGTAAATCTCCCCTGTAACATCGTTACAATGCATATTTAACATTTTTGAAGCTATTTGCATAGAAATGGAATGCAGAAACTAATTTGTGAAAACTCGCTGGGGACCAAACTGTTGGAAGTTTAATTTTTTTTGGAAGTTTTATCAAAGAAAATGGGGAAAGGCCTCTGCTTTCGCATTGTTTACCATTTGATGTTATGATAATCATAGATTTAAAAACATTTTATTAAAGTACACTATAATATTGTAAAAAGGAAAGAGTTAGTTGTTTGTTTGTAACAAATAGACTCCGAAACGAATAGACGGATTTCATAAAATCTTTTACCAATAGCTACTACTTTATCGAGGAACAATAGGTATAGCCTAATTTCCTGCTTCCCACTCTCCTTTTTAAATCTGTTATACACTTTTTTCAATCTTGTTTATTATGTGGGAAGAAATAAACGTATATTATTATTATTAATTTGAATCCCTATATTCCCACGGGAACGCGAGTAAGGGGAGAAAACCGCGAGGCACAACTAGTATACTACAGACTCGCGCGGGATTGTCAAGATAAAATTAGCCTATGTGTTAATTCTGAACTCCATTTATCAAGTTTCATCGCATCAAGTATCGGTGAAACCGCAGAGCTCAACTTGTATCTATTTAGTGTTTGAGAATTCTGACAGCATCCTACGGATTGATAATTATTAAATTAGTTTCTGTGTCAATAGTCCGTCCCGGAGATGCGTCAGGAGTCCCGAATTGGAATACGTGACGGGAATACGATACCCACCCATACCCCTCTAGACATTGACGATGGATTGTGAGGGAAAAGAAAATAGGTAGGTTCCTACTTAGGAAGCAGTAGATTGCCCTACCTTTCCGCTTTCTTTACTTCTTGTCCATCCATAGGTTGCCTGAAAGAAGTCGCTTTAAGCGACTTTTAAGCGGCCCATTGTGCCACCTAATTTTAAGTTGTTTATGAATTTTTTTTGTTCTTTTTATTGTAATTATTTAATTGTGATGTGTTGCAATAAAGAATTAATCTATCTATCTAGATTGTATACCTATACTTAGATTATTTTTGATCGGAAATTGGAACCTTTTTTATTGAAGTAAGTCCCGAGGTAATATCGGGATAAAAAGTAGCCAATATGTTTTTCTTGGTCTCCAGCTACCTATATTCAAGTTTAATCGCAATCGGTTCAATAGTTGTACTACTGAACTATTTACCCCGATACTCCCGGGAATCGGGAATTACGCGGGTCTAGTTTAAAATAAATCTTGCAGTAGATAGAGGTTAAATCCATAAGTATTTCAAATAAAAGCTCTCAGATAATAATAACGAAATAACCTTCGTCTTTTCAAATCAAAATTGACACATAATTGTAAAGATCAAATACCTATTCAGCTCACACGTTTGTAAAGAAATAAAAAAAACGTTTATCTGTAGGATTGGTACAGACCTACCTTTATCATGTCCCGCACACTTCAGACTCGTCCGCGGACTATAATCTAGGGCCTAGATTCTAGGCAGTTTGGCACCTATTATTAGATTACAATAACTCATCTATGCCCCAACCGTGTTAAATTTTTGACAAAAACGGCTCAGCAATTTTTAGCATTTTGCAAGAAAATCTTGAGTGAAATTTTGGAAAATTATCAAAAACTGTTAAAACGTTTTCGTAAACAATTTAACACAATGGACGACCTTATCTCTTAAAGCAATCTCTTCCTTTGGATCATTTAAAGCTTTTATTGATCTGTCACTTACACACACGCACAATTGGCTAGGAATCTAAACCAGTCGAATCAAAAAAAGCTCCAAATGATCGAAAGGAAGAGATCGCTTGAAGAGATAAGGTCCATTGTGTTCAATTGTTTACGAAATCAACAGTTTTTGATAATTTAATTTTTCTTGCAAAATGTTAAAAATTAGATAAAGACATATCTTAGTCCATTTCTGCACAGACAAGTCTGTTGTCGTGAGTCTGTTAGGGTCCTAAGTAAAAGCCGAAATCGTTTAACATAAGAATGAGAATTTTCGATCCACTGAATCGGATGATAGTGAGTGTGGAGTGAATTTCGTTAGATTTGGCTGAATAGTGCCGTCGGTCTCAAGATGTCTCGCATTCACCACCACGACCGACACTTTAAAAAGTTAATGACTGGAAAATCGAATTACGAATTATTTGAAGAAAAAAAAAACGAACGCTCTTAAAATAAATGAAAATTATTTTCCTTTAGAAAAGAGTTTGTGGGTACAGTCGAGATCAAAATTTGTTTTCACAATATACAAGATGTAACAGGCAAGCCCTTTTAATCCGAAAGGGGGTTGTTCTAGACGTCTAGGCGAACACCTTTTGTTCTACAATTTTTGAAAATTCGAACTTTTTTTTTGAAAATTTTGAGATTATGTTTCACTGAAAAAACAGCTGTTTTTGAAAATAAAGGTAATTGAAGGTTTGATTGTAGTAGACCAAACTAAATGAAAGGACAACATAAGGTCAATGACCTCGAACTCTAAGAAACAGCTGATTTTCAAGTAAACTTTACACTTAAATTTTTCGAAAAGTACTTCGAATTTCCAAAAGTCATAGAAGAAAAGTTGTTCGCCTAGACGTCTAGAACAACCCCCTTTCGGCTTAAAAGGGCTTACCCGTTACATCTTGTATAAGGTTTAAATTAGATATGCCTCCAAAAATTTCACTTGTTTTTTTTTTAATTCGGTGATGGGAGGATAACGATGGTAGGGTATAATAATTGGGTTCTTTATTTGCATGTAGGTATCACTAACTACTTCAAAGTGAAAAATAAGAGAATACAACATCTAATGAAATTACATCATCATCATCAGCCTGTTGCAGTCCACTGCTGGACATAGGCCTCTCCAATTGCACGCCACCTATATCTATTTACGGCTTCTCGCATCCAGTTTGTGCCAGCCGTCTTGCGCAAATCGTCGCTCCAACGCGCCTGGAGCCTTATTTTTAAATCGCTCGTTAGACTTTAGACGATCGAATTATTTCGATGTGCTGATTTTCGTTCGATGTCTGACTCCTACGGCGAGTGGTTGACATCACTCGTTGCGGTGGTGCGATTCACATTGAAAATGACAAACAGAAATCGAACGAATGTCAGCAGAAATCGAGGTATTTAAATCACTCGAAATGGCGCATTTGGTTCAAAAATAGAGCCCCTGAGGACGTCCTACACTACGTTTGCCGAGACGCGGTCTCCACTCTAGAACTTGTTTACCCCAACGGTTGTCGGTTCTACGGCTAATATGGCCAGCCCACTGCCACTTCAGCTTGCTAATTCGGTGAGCTATGTCGAAGACTTTGGTTTTCTGACGGATCACCTCATTTCTGATGCGATCCCTCAGAGAAACGCCGAGCATAGCTCGAAGTATAAAATTACATAGGTTACCTCCAAATGGATTTTGGATTATCAGAAAATAAAATATTTGGTCATACCTACGCCATTCTATATAGGTAGGTGGTTACTATTACTACGGTATATTGCAGGTAATCTTCCAATGATATGCCCCATTCCGAATCAAGTATCATATTATATAACAATTTGTATTTTAAAGACTCTGCCGTCCAGTGGTAAGAAATCTAATTAAAATAAATGTTTGAGATCCCACTACCGTGCATAACGTATTAACGTGGTTTTTTTTTCACTTACTGTTGAACCACTTTTATAGTCGACAGTACTTATTGTATTGTTTCATCTAAAAGGTGCTTTTCAATCTTTAGATGACACAGGAACATTCAGTAATGTTTCAAACTTAAATTAATTTAATTTTAAAGACGTTATATCGTAAATCCTTCAGGAAGTAAATTCAATTTAAACTTGGCTACGCCGAAGTTTCGATACTCCACCTTTTGAAGGTATCACGACTAAATTGTCAAAGTAAATAGATATCCGTGTTCTGATACAATAAAATAAAAACGTTGTTCTAGTACAGCTGACTTTCTGTCTGTCGATTGAAATGAGGAGACGACTTCCGTGGCATGTTGGACGACTAAAGTTTGGGGTTTACTAAAGGTTGGGGGTTCGGTTCCAAATATTTGCCTATCCTACTAATTATAAAAGTGAAAGTTTGTGTGTAAAAAATACTGAATCGATCGCGATGAAACTTGGTGGGTACTGGGGTATAGCTATGGAAATCAAAATTTATTTACTTTTTTCCCGATGTTCCTGGGGGATCGGAACTAACGCGGATGAAACCACGTTGTTGTATAGAAATGTGGTTATAGTTCTGTAATTTAAGTAAGTAATTACATTTTTGAAAACAATAACAAAACAGAATACCATATCCATTTTCTAATCACCATAAATACAAACCTGTTTAATTGTTTAGTTTTGGCGCTGTCTGCAATTTCATTTGTTAAATACGTTTCGACTATATTACAAAAGTTTTGGTCGCGGGCGGACTGTATTTCCACCAGGGAAAAATGTAAAAATTAGTACAAATCGTATTTAAAAAAACATTTGCAACGTTACCTACGTTTAAACAATTTTCAGTCTGCTAAAGCCCTATGTTTTTAAATCCGAGCTCCTTATTTCGTAGCCGGTTGAGAAATACGGGCGTCGGGTAACGTAGCCGGCGACGAATCAAAAGGATTCATCGTATTCGATAGCAATGAATTCTCTGAGCTCGGTCTGGCTACGGGAACAGCGTTCTTGTGGGAAAAAGATACCTTTTCGTTCTAATAATATCAAACATTTCACCCGCGTAAGTCTAGATATAAGTCCGTAGGGAAATGGGGATCAAAAGTAACCTCTGCTACTCCTGGAAATTGTAGCTTTCTATTCGAGAAAGTATTTTTGAAATCGGTCCAGTAGACACCCAATATAATACATACAAATTTACATACATTGATGACGGTTCTCCATACAGACAGCAATGTTTTATATGTAAATAATGTAATAAGTATAATATGTAGTATATCCGTTGTCTAGTAGTACTCATAGTACAAGCTTAGTGCTTAGTTTGTGGCTAGATTGCGCTGTGCAATATTTATTTTCATTTATTATTTTTAAATCGTGAAAATTATACCACACATAAACTTGCTGTTTTATCAAGAGGTACTCCGAGGTTAAAAATTCAAGATATTGTTACTCCATTATTGTGAGCGTTTCGACATGGTTTTCAACTCCATATTTTATGTATACAAGGTACTCTGACGACGACCATTTAACCCGAAAAGGGGTTATTCTAGACGTCTTTGTTGGATCCTTAACACACACATTAGAATGATTTATTTTATTTTATTTATTCAGTACACAAGAGACATACATAAAAAAACAAGACATAATATAAATTAATACTAAGGTAAGTCTAACCCTATACAGAGTTCTCTGCCGACAGACCTCAGGGGAAAGGAAAGAACTGTAGAGGAAGGTAATAAAGTGTACAGAGGCAAAGGAGAAAATAAAAAGTACAAAGGTCAAAAATTAAAATTACAAATTAAAGTACATGGAAATAAGAAGAAAATGATACATATACCTATATATACACATGATACATACATAATGATTTATTGATTTTTGAATACTGCATTCGGTTGTTGATCACTAGGTATGTCAAATTATTTCACTTAAACACCAAATCTACACTTTAATAACAAATAACCGATTGCGTGGAGCGTTTTGAAATGTAACTCGTTGGCATGTTTTGATTTTGAAGACTACCTTCAAAATCAAAAAATGATCGGCTAATGGTTGACTGATGGTCAATTGACTTCCTTTATTGAAATATCGTTTTAAATACTGTTTTCAATTAATTGTTTTTACGCCTTATTGCCTTATGTTCTAACTACTTCTAAATTATCAAAATAATATTTAGCGTGACAATTTGGAATGCACCAGTTGCACATGAAACATGATCACAAAAAAGTAAAACCCCCATGAGTTTAATGAGTTTTTCTTTCATTTAGTTCTACTGCAATCTAAACCATAATTGATGTAATTTTCAAAAAAGCTGTATTTTCAATGATATTATTTAACCTCAAAATTTTAAAAAAAGTTCTCAATTTCGTAGAACAAAAGTAGTTCACCTAAACGTCTGGAACAACCGCATTTCAGCTTAAATCCGGGTATCCTCGTTATAATTTGTAGAATAAGCCGATTAGCTACAACTGGCTGTGCCCCGTGGTTTCACAAGCGTAAGCCCCGTCCCGCGAATACATCGGGATCAAAAGTAGCCTATATGGTATTCTAGGTCACCAGCTATCTATATTCGGACTGTAGTTTTTATTTGTACCTATAGGTGCTTGAAGGAAGTACACAGACGTTTTGTAATTGACATAAATGTTTTAAATGCTGCTACCTCCGCTGCTTATAAATTTGGTGTTAGCTTAGACCAAAAGAGTAAGACCGCTGGCTGCACTGACTCGTCAAATACATTCTACCGATTCTATAATAGAACTACAAAAGACATTAACACCGACGATATTACTTTTGCCAGAACTATAGTCAATCAAACATTTTAACGAATGATAATTTTCTCTATTTATGTTTAACAAAAAGAGAGTTTTGTTTAGTTAGCTCTCTTTTAAGCAATGAAGTTACTTTTCTAGTTTAAAAGATTACATATATTGTGTTTATACTATTACTAGCTTCTGCCCGCGGCTTCGCCCGCATTTAGTAAATAGTACTGTTGTCTGTTTGTGTATCAATAATATGAAGGTTAAAATTGGATGCAAAATCAGCATAGGATCAGGTTATGATCGGCATAGGATCAGCATAGGTTCATCTTAGGATCAGCATAGGTTGAGCCTAGGTTCAACATAGGATCAGCATAGGTTCTGCATAGGATCAATCTAGGTTCAACATATGATCGGCATAGGATCAGCCTAGGTTCAGCATAGAATCGGCATAGGATCAGCATAGGTTCAACATAGGATTAGCATAGGTTCAACATAGGTTCAGCATAGGATCAGCCTAGGTTCAACATAGGTTCGCCATAGGATCAGCATGGGTTCAGCATAGGATCGACATCGGATCAGCTTTTGTTTTTTTTATTTATTTTTTTATTGTAAATGTTTCTTTTGGTATGTACAATAAAGTTTTATCTTATCTCATCTTATGATCAGCATAGGTTCAGCATTGGATCAGCATAGGTTCAACATAAGATCAGCATAGGACCGGCATAGGATCAACATAGGTTCAGCATAGGTTCAACATAGGTTTAACATAGAATCAGCATAGGATCAGCCTAGGTTAAACATAGAATCGGCATAGGATCAGCATAGTTTCCGTCACCATTGTTTATCTGTACCATCTGTATCAGCATAGTATCGGAATAGAATCAGGATAGGTTCAGGGTACTGTATGTACAAAACTGTAGGTAGGTATGTATACCAATTCTCTTGAATAAAAAGTTTAAACCAAAATTTGTCCCCCCTCCCCTTTTCGGGGGGCGGTTAGATTCCCCTGAACCGGAAAATGAGAGCCAGAACCGCAATTGGAACTCGAAATCAAATTTTAAAAAAATATGCTATAGATACTTTCATCCCCAATTGAACACCCTTAAGGGATGACTTTAAAAAAAAACTTTTAAGTTCTTCACCTACGGCTACATAGCAATATCCGTATTAAATTTTAAGATTGTAGGTGAAGCGGTAAACCAATTCCCATACAAACTTTCATCCCCAATTTAACACCTTTAGGGACTGAATTTTTAAAAAAAACTTTTTAGTGCTTCATCTACGACCTCACAGTAATCTATGTGTTAAATTTCAAGTTTGTAGGTCAAGCGGCTTGGAAGTTGCATACAAACGTTTTCCCCCCCTTTCCCCCCCTTAGGGGTGGAATTTCGGAAAATCCTGTCTTATCTGACGCCTTCATCACATAACGGACACACCCTCCAAATTTCAGCTCTCTACTACCAGCGGTTTAGGCTGTGCGTTGATCCCTCAGTCACTCAGGACAAAGAGTTTTATATATATAGATTTTAGGGGGTGAAGCTACCTTTTAAGTTTAACAGAATACTTACATTATGTAACTACTACTAAAATATTTCACTCTATAAAAGTCAAAGTATTAATTCATCTAATTTCGAGAACAAGATCTTCTTCAATATAATTTATGATTAAACGAACTTACCTGTACGTGAAGTTCTATCTAAATTATATTACGAAGATCTTGTTCGAAGAAGTTAACTACACTCCCTCCCTATACAACATCTAACAGGATCTCTAATACTACTAGTGGAACCTACGATATAATACCTAACACTAATTGATCTTTAATACTACAAACCCTGAAAAAGGGTTGACAATTTACATTTTCTAAGCTTCTAGTTCCAGGAACAGTACGAGAGATCCCAGTTCACCCAACTTTGTGAAATATTTTCTATTCTCTGAACTAAATGACATGCAAACAAAAGAAGGCAAATAACGCGAGAACACCGTGATTTCTTCTTTTCTCATATACAACCTCAAGCCTGGTGTGAAAAGTGATGAGGACACGAAGCCCCACTTATTTTCAAATTTATAGAAATTTGAAAATTGTACAAACTATAGCGGAAATTGGTGCCGGAGAGAAAAAATGCAAGGGTGTTGCCACACACGGTAAAATAAAAGTTACATTTTAACAAAAAAAAATGTTGCCAACTTATTAAATAATATTGGCATTTTTATGTTATTAATATTAACATACATACATACCTACTCATAAAGGATACATTTATGGCAGTTCGAAAACCATGTTAACATAAAAAAAAAAAAATTGTAATAAAAAATGTTTTATTTACTCAACCTTTGCGGGAGTTTGTAATAAGTGTCAAACATCCGCTAGTTATATAGCCGTACAGTTTATATCCGCTGCTCGCGCTCGATCGGGATATTTGTCCGTTTGCAATCCTGTTACAACTAAATACTATCATATTACGACTAGCTGCGACCCGCGGTTCCACTCGCGTAACACCTGATCCCGCGGGAATATCTTGATAAAAACTCTACGTGTTATTACCGGGCGCCAGCTAACTATATACATACCTATATAGACATGCAGAAATCCAGAAATGCATAGGTAATTGTTCAAGATATCCTACTTCCTACTAATATTATAAAGGAGAAAGTTGCCTGTGATTTGTTACTGAATCACGCAAAACCTGCCGAACCGATTGCAACAAGACTTGGAATATAGGTAGGTGGAGACGTGGAATGCCACATTGGCCCGATATTATCCCCATATTCGGGACTTCCTCGGGTAAAACGGCGGGGCGCAGCTAGTAAATTAATATTTTAGATATTTCAGGAAAAGGTATAGTAAAGTGCATAGTAGTATTTTTCCTAGTTAATTAGTGAAATTGGTGATGTAACCCTGCTATTTGACTATAAATAAATAAATAAAATAATCAGTACTTACCTGTTAATGCACAGCCTACCCTGTGTTTTGCGACTCGCATTTCTTGGCTAATTTTAAATTCCGTGTCAATAACAGATGGCGCTAGTAGCAAAGATAAAACGCGCTAGCGTTGTGTCACAACCAAAGCATAAATATGGAGATGAAAGCTGACGTATAAATATTGAGATAGCACTTAGCAGAAAAAATAATTAAATAAGTTCTAAAATTTTTGAAAGTCGTTTACAAATAAACTGTATTATAGTAAGTAACGACTTATAAATAAGTAAACGAGGATATAATATTTTGAATTTTCACACTTTGATCCTGACGAAACAAAAAACGTTGTAAAGCTTTCGGTTGCAACGGAGCGATCGACTGCTCGCCGAGAAATGGACAACGAAGCTCGGGCCCGGCCCGCGCCCGTGTCGGTTTAATTAAATCAGCCCTTAGTCAACGATATAGTGGTAATTTTTTTTTATTATTCTCGATTTTTCATTAAAACACATTAGTACCTATATTATTACCTTTACAGTCAAGTGGAAAAAAGCCTTGTGCCTCTCATAGAAATGAAAAAATAAAAAAATATATATATATACGCAATGAATTGAGAACCTTCTCCTTTTTTAAAAGTCGGTTAAATGCACGCTCATTTTAAACGTCAAAACTTAAAAATATGATGTTAGTGTGGTTTCGGAACACGCCCTCCGATAAGAAGAAACCAAAGAAAAGAGTTTTTGTTGTGATCAATGATCATGTAGTAAATTATTATTGTCATGAATTCTCATACATAAATCCATACCTACATATCTACTCGTAGTAATATTAACAAAAGCAATTAATAACAGGTCAATGATTATTTTTATCAAAAGTATTATCCAAATTACCCATAGTAGATACGCCTAATTACAACTTTTTTTTTAAATCTTGTAGTGGACATGTCACATACCGGGTAAATTGGGGTTATTTTATATATTTTTTATATATTATATTAAATAAATAAATAAATAAATTTTGTGACAGTACCTATGCTAACTTTGTGACATCCCACTTTTTAACAATCAGGCTGACGTTTCATTTTTTTTAATTGAACGCCTGCAATGATTCTTTAAAAAAGAGAAACTGTATTTTTTTAAACACAATATTATATTTTCATAAAATCTTGTCACAAAGTATCCCCAGTTTATCATAAACTTTTGTCGTTGACTGTACCGTGCACAAGTACCTATACAGCAATAAAGTGAAATCAAATACTCCACATAAACACATCGACACTTGCCCCCAGGTCCCCGTCGCAGTCGCTAGTCGCGGAGTACACAGATAAATAAATTTCAGGGCGAATAAACAATGGAGGAAGGGACGACGACGGAGCGTTATTGTACGAAGCTCTGATGGCAGTCGCAGACTGGACACGTTTTACTATAGTTTAAGCGGCATAGGTACATACATACGTGCTACATCTTTTACCATTCTTTTAATACTGTCCTACAATCCAATTGCGATGAAAATTTGGAAGACCTATTATATAGCTGAAGATCTAGAATACCACATAGGCTACTTTTCCTAGGAAATGAAACTACCGCAGCTTGTGTAAATCGTGGTCTTGGCGCGGTAATTCCTTGTAAGTAGACTGATATTTTTTGACAAAAATTATATTCTTCCAAAGTACGAACTTCTCCGTACTTTGGAATGCACGTCAAGTAGGTAGTCCGGGTTGTTATCACTGATAGTAGTCGTTAGCTCAGTTCGGAGGTAATTAAGACCGACCTGTATAGAACAGTCCTGAAAAAAAAACCTCTGGAAGCAATAAGAGAAAAATAAGTTTATTTAGGGAACCGTGAAACCTCACCTTTTAATAACATAAAATAAAGTTGACTTACCTTATCTTATTTTTTCAAAAAGTGAACAAACATAATTGAATAAAGTCCAGACAGTCGATAGAAATTGAAAAAGTTGAGTCTGGTGGGAAATGAAGGAGAATTTCATATTGCGTCTCGCGGAGTTTCCACTTCTAAGTTTAGCATAACGAATGAAAAATCAGTTATATTATTTATGTGGGTTTGGTTACCAATAATTTAAATTAGGTACCTACCTTGCAAAAGAAATTCCAAGAAGTTTATAAAATACTAGGTGGTAACTCATCTTTCTTCGGAATGTTCCGATTGCCTCAGGTTCCGTGACTGGCTACATTAGTCAAAGTCAATCTCAAAAATTTAAACCAAAAAATAAATAAGTATTAGCATAGATGTATAAAATTATTATTAGGTACCGGTATAATTTAGGGTTATTTTGTGACGGTATGTACTTGTATAACTTCGTGACACCCCACTTTTTGACAATCAATATGCCGTATCATAATTTTTTTTTATTTGAACTTACCCGATGACCTTTTTTAAACAAAACACTATTTATATCGATGAAAGTTGAGAACCAAAAATTACATCTTCAATAGATCATATCACAAAGTACCTATCCACAGTTTACATAGTAGTTGGCACCTTGACGTTTTATATTTTTCTACTATGGTAGGTATTACAAACTCGAAAAACGATTCCTAATGGTTGGAAAATAATTTTGAATACCTACCTGTAAATCCAGAGGACAGTATTTCCGTAACGAACGACACCATGATTTGGATCTAATAGTTTCTAAAATTACAAGTTCTGGACCGATTAAGATCAAAATTTGCCTTAGGATACATCGAAATAATATGGCAAATAACGTCGTCTAATTTTATCCCGATATTCCTACGGGATCGAGATTAACACGGGGCACAAATTACCGACCAACCTAAAAACCGATTAGTTGGTAAGTATCTATCTAATCTATTTGTTCCACTTCCTATTCCCATTTATCTATCTTAAATTCCCTAAAGATACCGTACTTTACCTACGTAGTTAAAAGATACGGATCTAATCGTTACTTACATTCATTCCGGGTAAAATTAGACCAGCTGCAGCGGTAGAACATTGGACCATCTAAACCCTGGGCAAACACTTCTCATTTTTTTACAAGTATGATCCTATGAGTATTTTAAATGTCCAAGTTTCCCAGATAGTAAAAAGATACATACGCGACGAATTGAGAACCTCCTCCTTTTTTTGAAGTCGGTTAAAAAAGACGTTGGTCCAATGTTACTTCAGAATCGATATAATTTTAGACCATGTATATTTCTATCTCCATCGCAGGATTCACACATAATGTGTAAGTCTTTAATATACTTAATTATAATTTTCAACATCACAAGATCACTTGAACAACAATAGCTTTGTGGTATATACTTATTATAAGATAGGTTTTGTTAGGGTGTCCGTCCATATGGCTAGTCAGTCGAAGCCAATTCGTTAAATGTCAATTTGATTGTTGTTTGATTACATAAATAAAGAATGTCAATGTCATAGAGACCGTAAAAATGGGAAGCCGTGTTTCATTTACCAAAATAGAATTAATTAAAAATATTAGGTGTAAACAATTAGAACCTGCAAATACTTTATAGGTACGCAACATCACACTGTGTGTGACTGTTATAGAAGTACCGAACAAGTGGCGACCGGTGATTATTGAAGATTTCAAAAGATTAAATTTGGTAAGAACAAAAGATGTCGTCGGAAGAAAAAACGGTGCAACCATGTGCATCCGACACCCCAACTTTCAAAGAACGAACAATACGAAGACGGTTCTTTACAATCACAGCTAAAGCAGTCGACGAAATGATTCAAAAAGGCGCAGCAAGAGTAACTGATTTGCGCTCAGAATTTTGTAAGTTAGAACAGGCACATGCGCGACTTCTCAGCTTAGACGCGAGTGTGCAGGAGACGATGTGGGACAACGCGACTGAGGCTGCCATGGAGCACGAAATAAAGGTAACTGAAGACTACACAAATAAATTTTTAGACTTGAAAACAAAGATAGACATCATTTTGGAGAAATCTACCAAACATATAAACACAACACCTACGGAAAATGGTAACCGGCGCTATAGACTCCCTGAAATAAAATTCCAAACATTCAACGGTGACATTCGAAATTGGCTGGTATTCTGGGGGCAATTCTCAAAAATTCATGAAGATAAAGGGTTAGACAATAATGACAAGATGTATTATCTACGACAAAGTATAGAACCAGAAACGGATGTGTACTCATTGGTAGCGAGCTACCCACCATCTGGCGATTCTTACAAAAATTGTATTGAAGAGTTGACAAGAAGATATGCCAGAGAAGATTTGTTAATAGAAGTATACGTCCGAGAGCTTTTGTCGCTAGTGTTAAAAGAAAAGTCCATCCCTATTGTAGTATTGTATGATAAATTAAATGCTAATTTGAGAGCATTAGAGAGCCTCGGAATTGATAAATACCAAGCCTTTATATTACCTCTGATCGAGTCAGCTCTTCCCCTTGAAAATTTGAAGATTTGGGAACGACAAAAGAGCCTTGAATCATTAAAGAATCCTGAAGAAGTGTTGAAAAAACTGATGTATCACTTAAAAGGAGAAGTTGAAAGCCTACAGAGAGTTGAAATTACAAAGAATTTAGCATCATCATCAACATCCATCCATCAAGAAGCAACCGCTAGTTGTCTCATAGCACATGATCAAAAGAAGTCATCATTAAAGCAAACCAACACATGCATATGGTGTAATAAAGAAAATCATACAAACACGGAATGTTATAAAATGTATAATTTAACTGTCAATGAAAGGCGAAGAATCCTGAAAGAAAAAAGATGTTGTGCTATCTGCTGGAAGAATAATCATCAAACAAAGTCATGCAGAACATTTGTGAAATGCTTCATTTGTGGGAAACGGCATATGACTGCACTTTGCACGAGAGATGAAGAGAAAAAGCGACCAGACAAATCTACAGCTGCTTCCAGTGCGAACTTGTCCAATCAGAACCAAGGTACTGAAACACTGCTCCAGACTGTGGTGATCAATGTGCGAAATGGAACACAAGTTCTGCCTGTACGAGTACTCTTCGATACTGGATCATCAAGAAGCTACATCCGGGAAGATTTAGCACAGAAGTTGGGATTGACGCCACTGCGACAAGAGAGTTTCGGCCACGCTCTGTTCGGAGGGCAAATTACCAAACCAGAAACTCATAATGTTTTTAAGGTATTGTTAGAAAACTTAGATACTAAATTTAAATTTAACATTGAGGCCCTCAGCCAAAATATGATATGTGATAAAATTCCAAAGATAAAAATAGATAGTAAAATAGTCAAAAGCTTAGATAATTTTAAAATTACCTTATCTGACATAAAATATAATATAACTGAGATAGGTATATTGATTGGTGCTGATTATGCAGGTTTCATGATGACAAATACTAATATGATGATGGAAAATGGTCTTGTTGCTGTTAAAACAAAATTGGGGTGGGCCATTCAAGGTAGGCAGATTTATAGATCCTCATCGGACACTGCTCTACTGTCATGTATGTCTGTGTCGTGTTCTAATGTTAGTTTGACAGAGTTTTGGGACTTGGAGCTCATCGGTATAAGGGATCCAGCAGAATTGAGGTCCAAGGACCAACATGAACAGGAGGCTATCAAGTGTTTTGAGGAAACGGTGAGGACACTACCTAATGGCAGATATGAAGTAGAACTCCCATTTAAGGTTGGTTTTGATGATTTATTATGTAATTATAGTAGAGCAAAGAAAAGACTTGATTCACAAACAAAAAGGCTGATTTTGAGTGGTAGGTACAAAGACTATGATGAAATTTTGCAAGAGTGGCTAAGATTAGGTATTATTGAGCTCTCTGATGCACATCATAGTCAAAATTATGGTCACTACCTGCCACATAAAGCTGTATTTAAAGAATCTAGTCTGACAACTGTGATTAGGCCTGTTTTTGATGCATCTTGTCCTGATAAAAATGGGCTAAGCCTGAATGCATGTTTAGACAAGGGTATAAATTTTATAGAACATGTGCCTAAAGTATTAATTGGATTTAGGAAACATTGTATTGGCATAACTTCCGATATTGCCAAAGCTTTCCTTCAAATAAATGTAAAATCTGAGGATAGAGATTATTTAAAATTCCTATGGTGGCAAGATGAGTCATTAGAGAAAATAATAGAATATAGACATTGTAGGGTGGTCTTCGGGCTGTCCTGTAGCCCATTTTTGCTGGCATCCACGATAAATCACCATTTGAATAAGGTGACGGGTGAGTTAGAAAAAACAGCAAAAATTTTAAAGGACTCCTTTTATGTGGATAACTGTGTGACTAGCCTGGACACAGAAGAGGAGGTGCGGACTTTTATACAGGAAGCAAAGCAGATCATGGGCGCTGCAAAGTTTGACCTGAGAATGTGGGTTTCATCACCACTCCCGATCAATGATTCAGGTAAGGATATAGCATCAGTACTAGGGTTGAACTGGGAACTCAGCTCTGACATGCTCTCATGTAACATCTCCAGTCTGCCTCCGCCAGAAATGCTATGTAAGTTAACCAAGAGAATAGTACTCTCAGTGACTCAGAAAATTTTTGACCCGATAGGATTTACATGCCCAGTGACTATAGTTCCACGGTTATTATTACGCGATATGTGGAATAGGAAATTGAACTGGGATAGAGAGTTGCCTCAAGATCTTTCTGGAAAGTTCCTTAGATGGTATAAAAATTTGAAATATTTAAATGATTGTAAAATACCTAGAAAATTATCTGATAATAAATTGAGTGACTGTAAGCTAAGTCTGCATATGTTCTGTGATGCTAGTAAACATGCTATGGCTACTTCTATATTTTTAAGAGCTGAAAATAATAGTAAAGTGTCAGTCCAGTTAATAGCAGCTAAATCCAGATTAGCACCACCAAAAGTAATATCAATTCCTAGACTAGAACTTATGTCTGCAGTTATTGGGGTTAGATTGTTAGTGGAAACTAGGAAATCATTGAATTTAACCTGTGACGAATTTTACTGGACTGATTCTAGTGTTACTTTATATTGGATATGCAACAATTTAACATGGAACGTATTCGTGGGGAACCGCGTGCAAGAAATAAGAGAGGCTACTAATCTAGGAACATGGTCTCATATCCCAGGTTCTTTCAACTGGGCCGATCTGCCGTCGCGGGGTTGCGATGCAAAGCAGCTACTAGAAAGCCGATGGGTTGAAGGTCCTGCCTTTTTGCGAGATCGTCGTGACGAATGGCCGAGTTCTTCGGTAACGGCGGACTGTAGTGAAGCTAAAAAGGAACTTAAAAGGTCATCTAAATTAAACTGTATTATTAATATTACAGAGACTGATAGATTCTCAGGTAGTTTCTTATATTTTAATAAGTATAGCAAGATAGTACGCGTGATCGCCTGGATACTTCGATTTGCCAGAAGGTGCCAGAAAATAAATGTAGTCAGCTACAATAAAGGTAATATTACTAGTGGGGAATACATGGAAGCAGAAATAAGATTGATCCGGTTGCTGCAACTAGAAAATATGGATAATTTGGTAGAAAAATGTAAGTATATACATACCTTTGTCGATGAGAACCAACTAGTAAGAGTGAAGACTTTTATTATCTGACATGCCAGAAAACACTAAATGCCCTATATTATTACCTGGTAAAAATGAGGTGGTTCGTAGATTGGTGGTACAGCGACACGCTCAGTTACAACATGCTGGGCCAAACATCTTGATTACAGATATCAGGAGATCATTTTGGATCCTCGGTGTCCGTGGACTGGTCAGGTCAGTATTGAACAATTGTATGTTATGTAAAAGGTATAAAACAAAAAGGATGGAAGCACCGGTAGCTCCACTGCCTGTTGAAAGGATGCAGAGCTCTTTGCCATTCGAGGTTACTGGGGTCGACCTTGCAGGTCCCCTGATTTTGAAAAATGGTGAGAAGTGTTGGATTGTTCTTTATACTTGTGCGGTTTATCGTGCAGTACACTTGGAACTCACTCAATCACTCAGCACGGCAGCATTCCTAATGACTTTGAGAAGGTTCATCGCTAGGCGAGGCAGAGTCCGGGTAATGTATTCAGATAATGGAACAAATTTAGCAAGTACTAGAAATATGTTAAACGAACTGGACTGGAGTAGAATCGAGCAAGAAACAGGTACAGAAAAAATTATATGGAAGCTTAATGCGCCGACTGCAGCATGGTGGGGCGGGTTTTTCGAGAGACTGATTAGAACGATGAAAAGTCTACTGCGGAAAATTTTAGGTAAGTCCTGTGTCACTTGTGATGAACTTCATACATTATTGTGTGAATGTGAATCCATAATGAACAATCGACCGTTAACCTACGTGCA
This sequence comes from Idaea dimidiata, assembly GCA_949358125.1. Classification (NCBI taxonomy): domain Eukaryota; kingdom Metazoa; phylum Arthropoda; class Insecta; order Lepidoptera; family Geometridae; genus Idaea; species Idaea dimidiata. The sequence goes on from OX442334.1 coordinate 1,063,377, forward strand.
AGATGATAGCGCCAACGCACTAGAACCTCTGACTCCCGCTTGTTTCCTACAACCATTGCCTGGTTCTGATACGACTGACCTTGATATCCTGGATTCAACAGGTTTGAATATTCGACTAAAATATCTACATAAGTTACGTGACGATTTGCGTCATAGATTTAAAACCGAATATCTAACTGAACTGATACAGAGAGGAAAAGAGAAAACAGAGTACAAAGAACTTAAGGTAGGTCAAGTAGTATTAATAGAGACAGAGGAAAAGAGAATCAAATGGCCCCTAGGTATGATAGCTGAGATTTACACTGGACAAGATGGCATTAATAGAACAGCCAAAATTAAAACAGCTTTAGGTTATAAAGTAAGGCCCATACAAAGACTGTATCCTCTGGAGATTACTTCAAGTGAGTATACAGATTTATTTAATTCAAGAAAGGGAAAGGTAACAGCTAAGACAGGTAAAGTGATACGAACTGTTACACCCATAATCACCGGAAAAGACACGTTAGCGAAAGATGATTCCACAATACAAACATCCAATGAACCAGAGAAAGTCACCCGACATGGCAGGAGAATTGTTATACCTAGTAAGTATAAACTATGACTTGTACAGTAGTTGACATGCATTGTGGGGGAGTTTGTTCGGTGAGGACTATTAATTATTAAATTAATTGAATATGATAAGGTCAAACCACTAGTCTTTTTGGTGATTTTTATACATTTAGACCATGATGTACAGTAAAGTAGCTGGTACTGTAGTACTATGACAGGTTCCTGTCCGAGTTAGGAGGGATATACGTAGGGTATTATGTACCTTTATAAAATTATATGATTAAAATGACTTAAGTGTTATGTACTTAGGTATAGCTTAATTTCAATGAATATTGTAATGTTATAATGTGATAAATATGACTTCAGTGTTATGTACTGGCATAGCATCAATAAATATTACATATGGTATTATGTACCTTTATAAAAATATATGATTAAAATGACTTAAGTGTTATGTACTTAGGTATAGCATAATTTCAATGAATATTGTAATGTTATAATGTGATAAATATGACTTGAGTGTTATGTACTGGCATAGCATCAATAAATATTGCAATGTAGAATGATAAATGTGATTTGAGTTATGTACATGCATAACATCAATGAAAATTAAGATATTGGTGAAGCGACCCATTTACTACATAAGATATTGTTCCTAGAATTGTAAATCTGAATATGGAAACTGGTATGATATCTCTAGTCTGATGTGGTATTGAATCTTGAATGTCAAATAGGTATGTTGCTGAATTGTAAAGTTTGATTTGTATGTCGATACGTAAGTAATCTTCAACAAATTGAGTGTTGTTCTTATTTTAGCACGTATTTGTTACCTTTTAGACGCTAAATGTTACAAATTCTAATCAATATGTACTGCATTTTCATGGTAATGTAAGATTAATGAATATTTTTTAATTCAATAATAATGTAAATTCTGGGCTATTATCTAGAAAATTATTGATGTAATTTTGACATGGATAATAGTTAAACCTTACAAAGATTGTTATATAATTTAGTTTCAGCTAAAATTTAATAATTCGTCAATTGACTATAATTTTATTGACTAGAGACTTAATTGGTTGTAACGCCATCTGTGAGTGAATAGTAGGAATATTTAAAAAAGGGTCAGAGATACAGTAGTTTCGAAATGTTCTTTGGATAATGTATATTTAAATTGTACCTCTATTAGAATAAAGTAGAATTGTAAAGTAGACAATATAATTAGACTAGGAACATATTATTGTAAATTGACATTATTTAAATTAACTTTGTTGGGTTAGGAGGATGTTAGGGTGTCCGTCCATATGGCTAGTCAGTCGAAGCCAATTCGTTAAATGTCAATTTGATTGTTGTTTGATTACATAAATAAAGAATGTCAATGTCATAGAGACCGTAAAAATGGGAAGCCGTGTTTCATTTACCAAAATAGAATTAATTAAAAATATTAGGTGTAAACAATTAGAACCTGCAAATACTTTATAGGTACGCAACATCACACTGTGTGTGACTGTTATAGAAGTACCGAACAGGTTTATATGATATTTATTTGCTTCAAAGTATTTCAAATGTTATTTAACAATCATAATGTAGCATTATAGCATCATGTTTCCTTAGTAAGACTATTCGCTAATTTTAATGAACGTACATATTTATTTGCTTCGAAGTATTTCAAATGTTATTTAACAATCATAATGTAGCATTATGTTACATTTCCATTTTCTTTCTGTTATACTTTATCCGTTTTTTTTATTTGGTTCGTGAAATAATATAGGTAATATAAGTACCGAATAACAGCTGTTACACATTTGCATCTAAATTCAAAAATGCAATAAAGAATCTTCTTGTTTTTTACTTTTAAGTTTTAACGGCAGTCGGGTTTTTTATTTTTTTTTCAATATTTTTTACATTTTTTTCGATACATTGTGTAACTACTGGAAATGGTCTTTTATGTGGTCCAAAGTTACCCGGAACGACGTTACGTAAACCTCTCTATAATTTATCCATCGGTGCCTACCTCTCGCCCTCATCCCCCCGAAGGCAATATTTCACAATAATCTATCTATTTGCATCCCCCCTTTGTTTTCAATTCGATTATTTAAGATAAAGGCTTTATAAAAATCCAGGCTTTACTTGAGATTGAGTTTGCTCTGTTCATTTTTTAAATTTTTGAATGGTTGCGATCGTGATTTATTTATTTAACTAATCTTCTACAGTCAATACAATACAATATAACTTATAATTAATACACTAAACTTAGACCAAATTGAAGAAAATTATGGGGAAAGTTTTTAACGCTAACACATAGTTTTTTAGGATTCCATACCCAAATAGTAATTACAAATACGTAAAGAAACAACAAAAAAAAACTAAAAAGAATAAAAACAAGCCCAGTAATTTGAAATTATGCTAAGTAATACTGAATAATCATTCAAATAGTTTTGTAATCAATACACACAGAGCACATAATAAGTGAGTAAAAAATTACTCATAGTCGGGACCCATTCATTTTACCGATATAATTTTTTTCCAATGGGTCCCGACTGTGAGTAATTTTTTACTCACTTATTATGTGCTCTGTGTGTATTGATTACAAAACTATTTGAATGATGAATGGATGAAAATGGTAAAAGAAACCTAACATTGATTTTTAAATACCTATTCAACAATACCCATCTTGACGTACTTTGTCGATTTTGGTTTTTTTAATTTTGACAATATGGCATCTGGTTGTGACAAAAGTTAATTTGGATTACTGTCATGTCTTTAGTCACACTCGCCAGATTAAGACGAATCGATTGACGTAAGAATCATCAAAATCGGTCCACGCGTTTGGCCTCTAGAACGCCACATAGAAACATCCATACATACATACATACATACATAGACCTATAAACACATTACCCTCCTTTGCGTCGCGCAGTCGGGTAAAAACGGACCATATTCCATATTTGCGCCATCCTAGGTGACTGATGACATCGTCTTTGTCATTTTTCGACTGTTCATACCGGTGCTTACAGTTCATACTCGCATACCAGCCCTCTATAGCTTGCTTATGTACACTCAAATACCATATTACTGGTACTTCGTTTTGGTTCCTTTTATTCGACATTTTTTTCTATAGAAAAAGTGGCAAATTGTAGTCTTGATTGATTGATTGATTAATTCTTTATTGCAACACACCACAATTAAATAATTACAATAAGAGGAAAATACTGAAACAACTTAAAAATAAGGTGGCACAATGGGCGGCCTTATCGCTTAAAGAGATCTCTTCCAGGGAACCTTTGGATGGACCAAAAGCGTAAGAAAGATGAAAGGTTAGGGTGTTAAGACAAGAGAAAAACAAAAACTACTTGAATAACAATACAATAACAGTATGAGACATAGCTACATAAAATTTAAAAAAATAACTTCAAATAAAAAAATGAAGCAGATAATATAATTAGCGCCTCGCGGCTTTCTTTTGTTTCCCGCGACCAACCATAATCACAAGTTGTGTAGGACCGGTTACAAGCTGTTGGATAGGAAAATAAAGGAAATTTGACATTTAACTTGTGAAAACCCAGGTTTCCAGCCAAAGGTTTGTAAAAAACTGTCAAGTTTGCATTACTTACTTCTTTCTACTATAGATATTAGTCACTGCTATGTGTATAGATATTATACAATGTTCACATGCAGACAGACCTCCCGCCTAATTACTTGGTTCACTCACGTAATTATATTAGCATTCCCTCTCGTTCGTACTCTCTGTCACGCAGGCAGGCACAAGCATTGTATTAACTTGCTAGTCATTGGCTAAAATTTATTGACGTCCTCGTAGAATATTACTTGAAAAAATTCATCAGGAAAGTAACTATCTACGGCAAAAATATTGCTCTTATTTATGCTCTATCTTTAAAAAACATTTTCCTACATGCCGCCGTCCACCGCCGGCTTAACTAAATTAGTTAAAAGCATAATCAAGACATTTATATAGAAGTATATGAGTATCGATGCCAGCTATCCTCTGCTTTGCTTACTTACTTATTAGCGGTGAATGGACTTTATAAGCAGATTTGTGTTTCTAAAGTCAGGTTATTCCATGAAGCACAAACCAATCGTGGATTAACCTGGTGGTTATTTCATGTTTTTTGTTCAGGCACTAAGTTTTTTTAATATTCGTGAATTATTCACGAACATTAAAAAAAATGGAAGACGATAGTAATAATTTTAAAGCTGTTTTAATTGTAAAGGTTTAAGACCTTTTTTTTAACTGTTGAAAAAAGAGTTTAGATAAGATATCCGTTGTCAAGTGCCCATAGTACAAGCCTAGTTACTTAGATAGTATGGTGTGGGCTACATTGCGCTATTTGCAACGTCCTACAATATTGTATTTATTAAGGAAAACGACGACGTCAAACAAAACTCGGTGTAGCAAATAGAAATCAACTCAACTGTGGCGTAAATTCCCTACCTTTATGGATTATGAGTTTACTTTTTATGTCTGAGGGCACAGACTAGCGAGTAGCGACTACAAATGAAAAGATTCGACAGAAAGAACTGACGGTAACAAGCTAAACCGTCTAAACATTTCTCTTTTCAATTCAATTTCAAAACGTTATTTGCGCTTTAAAAGGGAAATGTGTAGAGAGTTACGAATAAAGATCTCCGCTGACAGCTGTATTGGAATATAGGGGCTTATTTTGTAATTTTATTTAGCTAAGCATAACTTAGAAGTATTTCTAAGGAAATAATTTCCACACGTTGCGTTTATGCGTCTCTGTTGCAGGTCGCAAAGTGCTAAATTACACCTCAAGAGTTCCAATTCCAATTAATGATTTTAAGGTCTAGTTTTACCATACAATGTTAAAAAAATAACGCATTGTTAAATCCAATAACTTTAACATTCAGTTGTTGTGTGTCTCACCACGCGCTAATGGGTGTTTAATTATCTTAACAAGACGTTAATTTTAATCACTGCTCTAGAGGTCCGTAAAAACAATAACAGACTGTTAGAAATGACATTACATGGACTTTACCTACTGGTATGGTACTATTTCGTCAATTTTGACATTATAACCAGTATAAAATAAAAAGCAACCCGGTTTCATTATTATCCCACATAGCGTCTGTTACCTAAATTTGGTAGCGTAGCAAGCAAATGAAGTATTATACGACTAATTAAAAAAGTTGTCTATTTGTATAAATAATGCAACATCAAATACAACGTTTCAATGAAGTCGTATTACAACGAGAGTGAATGATTTGCGATTCATTCGTTTAACGTTGGATTTATTATTGGTATGTTAAATATTCTCCATAGGACGTCAATCATTTTAACAGCATTGTTAATTTTAAACAACCATTAGCTAATGCCACATTAAGAGTTAACAAACAATGTTTGGTGAAATCAGGCCTAAGAATATATGTATGTTACCCTGTCTACTATTTTCATTTTAGGCTTAGGCTCATTTAAAAGCTTCTCTAGCTTCTACTTTAATTCTGTCTATGCCAAAATTGCCTGGAAGAGATCGTTCTCAGTGGTGAGGTCGCCTACTGTGTCACTCTAAGGATTTTATTTAATTAAATTTACGTACAGTGATCCATCTATATAAACTATATATCTAACCATTTTCTAGCAAACGCTTATAGTAATACGAAAAGATGACGCTCTTTTCCAATAATGTTTCAGGACCAGCAACTACATGAAGAAAACCTTTATTTTCCTAATACACAAGTAATTAAATTAATCTCAGATAATCGAGCTAATGTACCGTTAGTGAACAATTTAAACGTTGTATTAATTAGCCATATAGCAAGCCTGGAGTGGCGACAGACTGCAAGCAATTAGGAAAGTTTCCCCATTTCCATGTTATGGGAGAAGTTGCGTGCCCCCGATGCGATGTCTGCCGCTGTAGGTGCCTTCCTACCGAGCTACGGGACCCGCCACGCGCAATTTAAATAATTTTTCAATTTTAATTGGTCTGAGGAACTCTGAAAGAATCTGTAATTCTTTGTAAAACTTAAAAAAGGAAAAAATGAAAACGTTCAAATCCTATTAATATTATAAAGCTGAAAGATTGACTCAATCACATAAAAACCGCTCAACTGATTACCATGAAATATGAAATATAAGTTGCTGGAAACCTGGAATAACGCATAGGCTACTTTTTATCCCGATAATCCCGCGGGATCGGGACTTACGCGGGTAAAACCGCAGCTATATACATATATAATTTAATTAATAACAAAAACGCATCGTTGGATTGTTTTCGTATAAACGCAACATATACGAAAACAATCCAGAAACATTTTAGTGTCGCCACTTCAAAAAAATCTTTTGGTAGTAATTTTTTGAAGGTGGTCCGGTCCATCTCTCCCGCTGGTCTTGCTTTACCGGAATTACTATACATTCAAAGTAAGTAATAGTTAGTATGCTAATTATTCTATTTTTGTCTGCCTGTCCCTCAACTTACTATTTGTAAAAGTACTGGCTGTGTCCCGCGGTTTCACCCGTATAAGTCGCGATCGTGTCGAAATTTCCAAAAACTTATTATTATCATTAACTTAAGATAGAATACGACTCTCCAAATTTCGAGCTCCGAACTGTACATAGTACGATATGCACGATATGATTGTACATAGAAATCACTATTCGCCCGTCATCGGTTCAAAGATATCATCCGTCTACTACCTATAGGTATTGATGTCAGCCAGTCAGTTAGGACAAAGCATTTTATAGATATAGAAGATGAAGATTACCTACGCTGCAGATTTTGATACTGCTAAAATCACAATAATTTCAAGATTTTTTTCAAAAATATCAATCTCCTCCTCCGAACTTTTGTTAGAAAGGTGGTACAACAAATAGGAATTCTTCGAGCTCTATAAATATATCGTAAAAGTTTGTCCAATAGCAACTCTAAACTTACAACACTAGTTTATCAATCGGCAACTTCTATCGGAGGAGGATATGTAGGAGTTCCGTTAGAGTAGTTTGTCACTAACTTTTATACTCTACTAGTAATAAGAATATGGGAGAGTTTGTGTGTTTACATTTAGCTGTGCTTTGCTATAACTGCACACTTTAGTATGTTGATTTCCCTTGTAGCCCTGGCATAGAATAGCTAGAATAGAATAGGTTTCTCCAGCCGGGTGATTCTCGCCTGTGAGATTTTTTTGTTACCCTCGACTTCATCACAAATAGTGCATAGCCTACTTTTTCGTTCATTACTTCTCCTAATTGGATATCGATGTAGTGTACCACGAGGTTCCTCGAAAAAGTAAATATCCAATATTAAAAACCTGATTTCAATCGGATTAATAGTTTTTAATTGTATAAGGAACAAACCTTAGAGTATACATAAGCAAACTACAGAGCGCGCCTATGGGTATTTGCCTACTGCGCAAAGTGTAAGCAGATGCTCTATACATAGATATTCAAATGTTGAGGTTGAACAGTGATCCGCGAATCATTTTTACACCGCGGCACTGAACTTTTCACCGTAAATGATTACTAAAATAAATTCTAACGAGAGAAACAGTCAATTCGCGTAACCCTAGGTGACTGATGACATCGTCTTTGTCATTTTTCGACTGTTCATATCGGTGCTTACAGGTCATACTTGCATACCAGCGCTCTATAGCTTGCTTATGTATACTCTAAGGTTTGTTCCTTATACAATTAAAAACTAGAAAAAACGGACAGACAGACAAGAATTTTAAAAATGATACAATACTAGCTGCGCCATGCGGTTTCACCCGCGTAAGTCCCGTTCCCGCGGGAATTTCAGGATAAAAAATAGCCTATGCGTTATTCCTGATCCCCAGTTACCTACATTCCAAATTTCATCCAAATATGTTAACGTCTTTGCGTGATTGAGTAACAAACACACATACTACCAACTTTCAGCTTTATAATATTATGTAGGATAGGATAAAGTTTTAATACTGGGAAGTCGATTCCGCCATCTTGACGCTAATTTTATTTCAATAGATATTCAGCTTACAGATTAAAACCAGGGAGACGTGGCTAGTCCAAGATGTGCAGAGAACTTCAATAGAGTGGGTAGTATGTGTCTAGTCTAGTTAATGTAATGATGGGTTCGTCATGTTGTAGATACTTGGTAATGCAGCCTGTAGGTTTGTCTGACTGCCAAGGTAGAGAACTTGTAACATAACTTGTACGAGAGAGTTGTAGGTACCTAATTATAGTAAAGTTTTTTTAACCTTAAGTACTACTTCTTATTCTACACTTTCCGAACAAAGAGTACCGGAATTTAATGGTATGGCGTCATACAGAAAAATATTGTATTCATATATATATTCATATATATTCATAGCGGTATACAGCCCATGCTTCCAAGTAAAACTTCAAATTGATATTAGGGCGACATACTTACGATATTGGCTGCAGAAATCTCAATATTTCTCACTAATTATAAAACATACGGAAATACTATTTTGGTACTTATTTTATTTTTCATTCTCTTATTTTCATTTTGGTAGTTTTCTTTTTGTGATAATTAACTTTTTTTTTTTTTCACAGAATCAACAGCACTTAGAAATAGTTTAAAACATAACACTTAGGTAAAACAGAATGCCAATAATAGATTCATACTTTTAAAAAAATTAAATAAAATTTATGATTAATGTTTTGTTATGTGTGGTTCATAAACAACTCTTTTAAAAACGAAGTTTTCATTTTACAGCTAGCTAAACGTGACGTATATTTAAAGCTCTATTTTTTTTCTGTTTGAAGCATAATAAATAGCACACACTTGAAATTGGCAGAACAGTTTTACTAAATTAGTAATAGTTAACTTGTTATTAGGAATTGTTTGTTTTTACTCACTAAAATATTGCGTAGTTGCATTTTACGTCCTTCTTTTACACATCTGAAATTTACTCGCTCTATCCCTGTCAAGTCATAAAGTGAGTATGAGTAAAAATTAAAACATGTCATCAGCTTTGTCTTCAAAATGTTTTACGTGGTTATTTCAAAATGGTTATTTGTTGAAGAACAGATTTCACTGCTTAAGTGAAATAATTTGATATGGTAATCTACAAACGGAGACAATATTCAAAAATCAATAAATCAACCTAGTAATGTCCCCGCCAATCGTAATACGGATCCAACATGCACGTAAGTATGAAGGTAGGTACCTATGTATATTTATTAAAAGAACACACCCGTCACCTGACAGACAATGCCCCCGACTCCTCCTCTGTACTCCATCACGGTAGCTTACCGTAAATCCCAACCAAATTGAAAATTCCCGCGTTCGAGGGGCTTGTCAAAACCCTGTATCAGACTCACTTTTCATAGGTACGAGTTTGTCGAACAAGAATAAATAATGTTATGAAATGTAATGCACTTTATTTTGAAATAGGTAATGTAATAAATACAGTACAGCTACTTACATAGATACTTATTTTAAAGTCGATTTCTGTCATATAATTTATTCTAGGGTAGATACATTATATTTATACCTCTATCTCATTTATAATATTGGATTTAGATTTCTTACTAACCCTATTAATATTATAAAGCTGAAAGTTTGTGAGTATTTGGGTACCTATGTGTTTGTTACTCAATCACATAAAAACCGCTGAACCGATTACCATGAAACTAGGTATGTAGATGGCTGGAATCCAGCTGGAATAACAAAAAGGCTACTTTTTATCCCGATATTCCCGCGGGAACGGGACTTACCCGGGTGAAACCGCGAGGCGCAGCTAGCTGCGCACTAACTACCTCCCAGTCATGATCTGCGCCTGACAAATATTAATAGCAAGATACCAATCGAAGAAATGCCTGCGTAACCGTAAATAATATGGCAAGTGAGACGATACAAAACAAAAGCTCTAACATGGCAAGGTTGAAGTAGAAACTTGAGGCTGTGACGCAGTTATACAAGGCTACAACACGTATTTATCGAGCTGTAAATAAATAAATAAATATTTCACTACATTGCACACAGCGCAATCTAGCCCCAAACTAAGCACTAGGCTTGTACTATGGGTACTAGACAACGGATATACTACATATTATATATATTTTTTGTAAATACTTATTTAAATACATAGAAAGACACCCAGACCAGATACAAACATTTATTTAAAAGCATAAATATTTGCACCCGACGGGAATCGAACCCGCAGCCTTCTGCATTGCAGTCGAGCGTCCGCCCGGTGCGCCACAGAGGCCGTCAAATAAACATGAAAGAAAAAGCTTGGTCCAAACAGAACACCATCTTTGGATTATACTTACTACATGTTCGAAATTTCGCGCCGTACAGGCGAGCTCATCAAGCGCCCGCTATTTTCTTTAAAACGTTCCATAGCACATAGAAAGTTAACTTACATAAAATCACAGGTAAAATGGAACGTGAAATCAAATCGTTCAAAAACGAGCTGTGAAATTTTTCGAGAAGGATTATGGATTAAAAATATTTCGTTAATAATAATTTAGAACTTGACCGACATATTTTATTAATGAATTTGCTATGTACTTTTTTAGTTTTATTTGGGGTACTAACCACTCGCAAGAAAAATAAAAACAACTCAATGAAATCGCAATGTCAAAGAAAATTTTTTTGAACGAAACATCAAACACAAACTGAACTGTCACGTTACGTCAACGTCAAAATAGTAAAGTATTCGTGTGCTTTTATTCGGGAATAAATCAAGATTTTTGGTTTTTTAAATAATTAGCGGATCACGCGAAGGCAAGCGATGGCTGGGAAGCTGAATAAATTCGAAACACCCAGTTCCGCGAGCTCAGATAGGTAAACCGAGTGTGTTTTCCTCTCCATTTGTTTATTTAAACAGCTGGCTCGTGTACCTACATAAAATCGTGCTGTAGACTGCGATTTTTCAGTGTAAGCTAGCATTGTTAGCTTAGTCATCGTTCAGTTCATAAGATGTTATCACGTGTCATGTTTTAAAGTGCTAAATAATTAACCCATAACAGTTTGTTGGAAGTAACATCGATTGCAGCATAACCTCTGTGCACGCATTGTGGGTTTATTTATAGACTTTTATTGAGTACATTGGCGAGCGCTTGAGGGTTGGACACGTGTTCGGGATCGTAGCGTGGCAGCCAGGATGGAACCCAGCCCGCTGGTGTTCTCAAACGCGTAAGCTTTTACCCTTTCGAAGATACGACGTATGTCAATAGCCGTGCCGTGCGCTTTATCGACGCTTCTGCCTTTCTAACACGCACTTTTGTTTATTTCGCTGCTATTTTTTTTTTTTTTCATTCATTATTGTTTTCAAAACATCAATTTATGCACTGTAGTATACAATACGTGTTATTTCTGTCATCATTTCAAAACAAATACAAATTGCCTGCAGTACTGATGTGACACAAAAATATAAACATGTATATGACCTTGGATGTGATAAACAAATACTAGACATCGTATTTTGATAAATGCGGCATTATTATCTTGATAGATATAGGGATCTACAGTTATCAAACAAACACAACTTAAATGTTAATCATTTTAAGGATGTTTATTCAAATTTAAGTAACAGGTTTTGGAACTGGGTAATAAAATCTAAAACTTAATAGCTATTTTAAATTTAAAAATATAATGATGATTTTACTATCTACTAGCTCGTATTTATTACTCAGTCTATATATAAAACTTAAAAAAGCAATTTAATTTCACTGAAAACAGTGTAGGCAAGAGTAGAGACAAAAAAAGCACTGATTCTGACGGATTTCGGTTTCTATTCTAAAGGCTGTGGTTTCAAATCCATGCTGACTGCATACCAAAGCCTTTTCTCAAACAGCAATCTATGTGTGCTCCTGAAATCACTTTTACGGTGTAGGAAAACTTCTTGAGGGTACCTGCGTTTTAAAATTGCACATACATGCAATGCCCTATCTATGGGGCAGAAAATGCCCAACTAAAACTTTAACTTACTTCCGTAACAGAAAGAAACACAGTATAAGGTGGAGTTAAATAATTGTGCAGTTTAATTACCATTGAAGAATTTACATAATGTTAATTCATAAGAGACTGTGAGATTCCAAATAGATAGATTAATTCATTATAGTAACACCAAATAAAATTACAATAAATAGAAAAACATAAACAGCTTAAATCTAGGTGGCACAATGGGCGGCCTTATCCTTGAAAGCATAAAGATTAAAGCTTTCTTTTGGGTAAAATAAAGATAACATTGATTATAATAATCATAAATAATAAGTGATTGCTAATTGTGATTGATATATAGTAATTTGAAATTTTTTAGCCTAAATATTAGTTGATAACAGGCCCCAATAATAAAATCCTAATCTTTCTTACTAATATTATAAACGCGAAAGTTTGTATGTATGTATGTGAGGTTGGTACTCTTTCACACAAAAACAACTGAACCGATTGCGATGAAACTTGGAATGGGGACCTGGATTAACACATAGGCTACTTTTTATCCCGATATTCCCGCGGGAACGGGACTTACGCGGGTGAAACCGCGGAGCGCAGCTAGTAATATAAACGTGAAAGTTTGTATGTATGTTTGTGACTTTGTTACTCAATCATGCAAAAACTACTGAACCAATTGCAACGAAACTTGGAATATAGGTAGTTGGAAACCAGGAATAACACATAGGCTACTTTTTATCCCGATAATCCCGTGGAAACGGGACTTATGCGGGTAAAACCGCGGGGCGTAGCTAGTAAAGTAATAAATCAGTTTGTTTACATATAAGTGTAGCAGGTAAACTATTAACACTGTCAAAAGTGTAATGACTTTAAGGGCAATGACCTCATTAGCTATACAAACCTACCTATGTCTATTTATCTTCCAAACTTGTAAACAAATCTGAGCATGATATTTGATGTTGTAATGAATGAAATACATTTATAGCTATCAATACAATCTCCGTAAAAAAAAAATTAAACATAGATATCCAGTTAATAAATATTTATTTTCATATTATTTGAATTTTGTCTTAAACTATCTCACTGGACACTATCGTAAACAACAGAGTTAATTAGGGTTAATTGGTTACTGCCAGCCTTCATTGTAGTTTGCAACATTGTATGCCTCACATATTTCATTTATAGCATACTAAATGCGCTCCGCAGTTTTACCCTCATAAATCGGAATCCCGCGTCAATATCGGGATCTTTATATTCCTATTGTACTATAGGGATAAAAAGCTGATCAAGCAACTTGCATACCAATTCTCATCACAATCAGTTTTATCATAGTTTTTGTGTGATTGAAACACGAAACCAATGAAACATCCAAACAAACAGACATCTAAACTTGAGCGGGATATCTTAGAGTTAAAAAAAATTGGGCAACTGCGTGCCTTGTTGGGCCATACGCAGTGTTGGGTTTCGTACTTTCCAATAACAGGGATTGCAATCTGTTAAGTCTTTTTACACGACTGCCCAAGGAAGTGTTATGTTTTGTACTAGGTAGGTTTAGTTGGAATTTGTTCGAAATTTCACTTTTTATTTCCTTCAATTACTCGTTTGAAAAGACAGCTCAGCTGTGAAAATTTTCCTTTATAAACTTCATTTTATTTTATGTACATCGTGAATACATAATAAGATTAGCCATTTGGCCTTTTGGCTTTTGGCCATTTGGCATTTTAAAGCTCAATATTTCGAAAAATGAGTTTTGAAAACCCTCAAAGATTTTAAAGGAGCTAATACACAACACGATAAGTTAAGCAAGAAAAATAAACCAACCCCATTTTTCACGTGGGGAGGTAGCCTAAATAAGTTCTTTTTTATTGTACTGTTTTCTTGCCATGATCAATATGAATACAATACATGTATACTCATGCAAAATTACAGCTTCTTAGTACTTACTAAGCGTCTCTGAGCTAAGCCGCGGACAGACAGACAGACATGACGAATTTGACGAAACTATAAGAGGTTCTTATTGACCACGTAGGAATTGCTTCCTGAGACGTTCACAATTAAAATCTTATACTTACCTACGTAGTAAAAGCTGAAACACAATTATTAGTTACCTTGCTAAAATTCTCATAGCTGTAAAACACAAGTGTTCATTTATCTGAACACCCATTATGTTTCACGTTATTTGTTTTGATAATATTATAATATAATATAATATAATAATGATAATAAATAATACATTACAATGAGTGAACGTTAAGTAGATGTTTTAAACGATAATGGTACTTCCTCATTATGCACTAGACTAGATGGTTCTTGTACAGGTAAATGGTAAATGTAAAAGGAAGATTTTGTTCATCTCAAACTAGTCATATTAATGTAGTCAATGTGGAATTTTTATTTGCGTTATTTAAAGCGAATCGGCCGGGTAAATTTTGGAAAAATAGTCCCCATTCCACGGGAATATCGGAATAAAAAGTAATCTAGGTCCAGGTCTCTAGTTGTCTACGTTTTTATGTTTCGTCACAATCGGTTATGTAGTTTTTACTTGAAAAAGCAACTAACTAACTGCCGCATTCAAAGACCTTTAATTGTTACTTAAACTAATACTAAGTTAATATTTTTTGTGAAATCTTGCAAAATTAAGCGTATACAATATTAGTAGGATTCGCAATAATTAAATTTCTATGAAAACACCAAAATAGAATTCTAGTAGGTATATTATCAAAGTATTGTTTGTGAAACAAAGGAGTTTTAATTACCCATTAACGTCTGGGGAGTTTCCGAGATTTGAGCTGGTGCCCGATATTTATGTCGCTACGTCATCAGTACCGCAGTATCGCGACACCGAACTCATAAAACACACCTACACGACAATACATTGTTCCAAGGGCAATTATTTTTTAAAATTATGTTAGTAACGTCTTATCCTGGCTTCGCATAGTAGGTATACTTTAGTAGCTTTTGAAATAAATACTCTGATATTATTATAACCCAAATGATGGTAAAAAACGCATAGACAACGATATATGGTTAACTAGCTGCGGCCCGCGGTTTAACCCGCGTAAGTCCCGTTCCCGCGGGAATATCGGGATAAAAAGTAGCCTATGTGTTATTTCCAGTATCCAGCTACCTATGTTCGAAGTTTCTCGCAATCGGTTCAGTAGTTTTTGCGTGAAAGAGTAACAACCTCACATACATACATACAAACTTTCACGTTTATAATATTAGTAAGATTATTTCTTCCCATAGGTACCTATAGAAGCGCCCTGTGGTTAAAACCGCGTAAATTCTGATACCGCGGGAACATCGATATAAAGATGTACTAATCCAGATCTCCTGCTATCTGCATTCCAAGTTTCATCGTAATCTGTTCAGTAGTTTTTGCGTGAAGTGAAGGTGTAACAAACATGCTCGTCTACTTACACAAACTTTAAGGTTTATAGAATTAGTTGGATGAAACGCTCCACCACTGCCATTGAGTGCGAACGTCCAAAAATCTGCAATTCACAAAGAGCTATACGAATTTAGTTCAATAAATTATTACAAAAAGTAGGACAAGGCCACGGACGCGTAACAATCAACAGTTCAAATACCAACCTACTGAAAATGACTGAATTTAACGATACGTTCAAAAATATTAAGTCCTTATCAAACACACGATAAGTTTAAAAATAATATTCGCACCGGCTGACCTCTGAGTTTATTATTAGTCATAGTATAATTTAAACAATTAAATAGTTTTGTAAACTTTAGATTGTTTGAATTTACATGTCAAAGAAAACAGTCATGTGCTATAGACTAGCATAATTAGAGACTAGCAAACCCGCGGGTTTGCACATGTAAGTCTCGATTTTCCAAAACCCCTTTCTTGGTGAACCAAACCACACACTATCAAAATTTCATGTTTCTTGAACTAGGTGTTTGGGCTCTGCGTTGGTTGATTATATGTTTAGTTCAGTCATTCAGTCAACCATTCAATCAATCTTTGAATATTATCATTATGTATAGACTAGCTGCGCCCCGCGGTTCCACCCGCGTAAGTCCCGTTCCCGCGTGAATATCGGGATAAACAGTAGCCTATGTGTTATTCCCGGTATCCAGCTACCTATGTTCCAAGTTTCAGCGCTCGAGGTGGTAAGCTTTAATTCCGTAAGCTTTTTTGTTTTGGAGAATACGTAGTTACCGATACATTTTACTTTTAGATGCAATTATCAATCAATGTTCCTGGTTACATCCATCTCAGGCTTAAACACAGTAGGTAGTCTTCTTGACCATTCCTACTATCACCAGTAGAGAACTCCAGCTTTGCTAGTCTCCTTTGCATCCTTTAGTCGCCTTTTACGACACCCATGGAAACAGATGGGGTAGCCCGGTAGCTCTTTGTAGCCCGGTAGCCGGTAGACATTTGTTATATAGTTTGACATTTTTTATATTGTTTTTTTTTTGTAATAATTTAATGGTAAATAATTATTATTATATTGTATGCCCTATGTGGTAAACTATTGTGACTACCCAATTAATAGCACTATTATCTGCTGATGTACATAGTTATGAACAATAAACGATTTCTATTTCTATTTCTCTATAAGCGGGGGCTAATTCACTATTACCACAGTTTACCTAGCGCCTTGCGCTCTTAGGCTTGCTTCGGCTTTGGCGGTATTGCTTAGCGCTTGGAGGCTAGCGAGTCGCCTGGCGAGTCATCTAGCGCGTCACGTGACATAAAACTAACCTATATGTTTAGTTCCATGCACGCCAAGCGACTAGCTAGGTACATCGTCAGAGTAAAGCAAGCCACCTGCCAATGCGAACGTAGCCGGTACAGTTGTCCAGCTTTCATACAAATTTGTTTCTCGCGACCGGTCATGATAAGTTTTAGGAAATTAGACAAATGTCTTTTCAAAGCCTGTTTTCAGAAAACAAGCAAGTTTTCATACGATTACTTCTTTCTACTATGTTATAACTTTCACAATAAAGAATGATTCTCATTAGACCGGAACGGAGCGGGGTATGAATACAGCACGGACGGGGCACGGACGGCATGCAAAACAAAAGCTGTCTTCATACAAAAGTAGGGTGTCCCCGCCCCGGCCCGGACACAGCCCGTTCTAATGAGAGTCATCCCTCACTACACGATCGTCAGTGCTAAAACTACAAACACTTTGAATCGTTCCATCATCCATATTGTGCCAACTATAAACTAATTCTGTCTGTGATAGATGCTGTTGACCTGCGTCCATTGCCTTTATAACTCTACTCATACTACTGAATATATTCATGAAGTCTTTCGCACACTTATTAATAATTTGCTTTTGATGTTTTAGTTTTTAGATCGATGTATGTAGATTTACTTAAGGGGCAAACAAGACCTAAACTGAAAATACTTGTCGGATTCATTGATCCCCATACCCCATTTTATTCCTCATTTTTCGATGCAATATTTTTGAAAATGTTCGTTTAAAGCGTTTTTGTAAATGACATTGTTTCCTACCGTTTAGTGGAGTTTCAAGACATGCACTTTTTATTGTTTCGAAGCCTTTTTAGTAAAAAAAAACTTATTTGCATGAACTGTGCTAAGGCTTCCAAACAAGAACTAGTTAGTTTTTGTCTTTAATTTACACCAAAATGTAGAAAACATGGTCAACTACAAACGCTTTGAACAAAACTATTTAAATAACTTTACGTCAGGAAATAATCGTCAATTTTTGATGAACCAGACAGGGATTTTGAGTTTAGGTCCTATATACCTACCCCTTAAAAGTGTTTAACACATGTGCGGACTCGCGCGTTAGGGTTCCGTACATTATTACAAAAATTCACGTTTGTTGTATGAAATATTAATTTTGTTCAGTATTGGTTGTTATAGCGGCAACAGAAATACATCTGTAAAAAGCTATGTTTTACGGACATCATTTTCGGCACTTCAACCAACTTCTTGTAAAAAAATATTCAGTAGGTTCAAGTCCTGTCGAGTGCAATCTTTGGAAAGCATTTCATCAAAAATTAAAAAATATTCATTTACGCATAATGAAATATGGAATCTTTTACCTCTTTATAATATAAGTATAGATAAGCATTGACCGTAACACTTAAGCGGTAAGTCCTAGCAAGTTTAAACGCAGTTTATTAAGTTGTTGGTCGCCCACCGACAACTTAATAAACTGTGTTTAAACCCATATAAAATATGTTTCGTTTGCGTTAAAGTGACACGGAACTTGCGCTGGAGTTGAGCGAGCAGGTGTTCTTGGAAGATGAGGACTACTCGACGCGTGCGCCGGCGTCGCCTACCACCGTGCCTAACGTCAGACCGTACAGACCGCCTTCTACTGGTGAGATCCCAACTTTGAACATCATAGTTTTCATAAATCGTTCATTTGAATGAACAGAATGAATATTATCTCAAAAATAATGAACAGAATGAATACAAAAATCTCGACTTTTGGATAAGAAATGCAGTATTATTAAGAAAATTGAGATCTTTCCAATGAATTGGGACTTCCGGGACACCTTTTTAAATAATTTCAGTTTTTTCTCAAAACCAGAAAACAGAATAATAAAAATAAATAACAGATATACTATATCACATACATAGGCTATACATAGAAGTGTAAAAGTTAGGTCAACCAAATATAATTAGAATCTGAGATAAGCTTCCAAGAAAGTTTGAAATTGATCTCCTGGAAAAACAACGTATTTGACATAATACTCTGTTCATCTAAGTGAGCGAAATACATATTTTCCCGGGTCTTAATACCGTGATTATATATTCCAATTGTTTTTAAAAAGTTTATCATAATTACCTATATCAGATATACTAGCTGCACTGCACTCCGCGGTATCATTCGCTTATGTCCCGTGGGAATAAGGGGATAAAAAGCAGCCTTTTTAATACAGATTTCCAGCTATCTGCCTACTAAGTGTTATCGTAATCTGTTCAGTATGATGTGCGTGCGAAACACAAACAGACATTTAAACTTTCGCATTCCTAATACTAGTGATATTTAGTGAGACTGGAGTGTTATGATCTCATCATCTCACGCCACTTATATTCCAATGTTGTAGATCCCCAATTAAGTATGCATTATACTAGACCGTCACTCGGCCGTGCCGGATCCGAGCTTGTCCATTAAGCAAACGATAAATTATTTTGTTTGTAAACAATAAGTAGGTACCTACATAGTTTCGTTTTAAATATAGTTTACTAGCTGCGTCCCGTGGTAACCCGCGTAAACCCCGATCTTGCGGGTATATCGCGATCAAAATAGCCTATTGTGTGAAGTGTGTAGTAAAAGAATTTTTGAAATTGGTCCATTAGTTCGGAATACGTTATATAAACAAACAAATCTATTTATAATATAAGTATGTAGTTGTACCTATGTATAGACTAAATAATAATAGTTCTACAGCGAACTCTTAAGATAACTTAGCAAATTTTACGTGTGAGTTACAGATAATTCGATATTTAAAAAAACGACTAAAAGAAATTGTTTGACATATCCATTGACGTAACTTTCTCACTTACACCTAATAATACGTCAAACGTTTTCATCTCAAAGGTAAAAAATAAGACTCTTGGACAATGCTTCCTTAAGTGTCTGATTACTATTGTTTTTACAATAGGTGCTTCGTTCAGAGTTCAATGTCAAGACCACACAAGCAAATGATCTTGAATTCGACTCCTTGCTCTTGCTCACGTGAACACAAAACAATACTGTAACTTGAATTACGTTTCGTCCTTTTCGCGTTTAATCTAACCCTTTTTTGTCGTATAGTGGTGAGGCTCACCTGGTGTTAAGAAATTTCAGGTCGCCCTAAGGCCTCTAACTTGACCTGGGTTGGATACAGGGTTACCCCTAGTTTAGGAATCAGAGGTCTAATTCAGTTCTGTAATATAGCTCAGATTTCTGTACCTTGTATAATCTGTTTTTGAATTAATTACTTACTTACCTAACGACTGCTATCAGAGATAACAACCGGGACCAACTGCTTAACATGCCTTCCGAAGCACGGAGGAGCTCGAAATGTTTTTTTTGCCACACAATAGACCAATGAGCTTCTCAATCTAAACCTAATGACGTGGTTTCTTAATTGAAATTGTCAGAAAACTTGAAAAAAAACAGCATACCTAATTAAAAAGTAAGTGAAGGATTCTGAATTCTTGGTTTTAGGGTAGGTACTATACTTCAAAAGGAACCCTTGTGAAGGAATCACTCGTTTTTCCCCTTGTCCTTGTCCTTTTTCTGTGAACTTGCGTAGTTAAAATAGTTTTGTTCACGTTTTAGAACTATGGTATTCCCGTATTATTAGAATTGTTCAAAATTCAACAACATAATATACGTTGCGATAGAATTATTTTTGGACAATACCATTTTTTCAAACATTGTTTGCGATTGCTAACGCGACGAAATTTACTTAAAAATATTTAAAATAAATTTTGGGTAATTCTAATACGGGATCAACCCCACTGTAGTTCGTTCTTAAAACCTCCCTTACGTTTCGTAATAAACCTCCGGATCGCATACTCCTCACAACCGTAGTGCGTCAACTTAATATGCTTTATTAGCTCAATAGGTACATTTTACGTGAAATCAACCTCGTCCGTCACTAATTAATCTCATTTTGAATACGTCATTGACCGATGTACCGATTGTCCTCGGTAACTCTACTACATCTTTACTTTACCTACTCATTACGCGGTCGCTGGTCCACAGTTACAGTAAATACATAGTTCCTTGTTTACTCATTATTATTACTGTGTTCTTACTTAAAAATATACACTTATGTTGTTCAAAGTGAGAAGTATACCGCATGTGAGTAGAAATTCTTCAATTTTCCGAGTATTTTTAAGATGGTTTTTTCGTTGTTATTTATTTAGTTACTAGGTATAATTATATCTGCACCCCGCGGTTGCACCCGCGTAAGTCCCGTTCCCGCGCGAATATAAAAAAGAATAGCCTGTGTTATTCCAGGTCTCTAACTACCTCCAGATACCGGGATATAATTAAATTTATACTTAAGTTACCTCCGCTTTATTTTTTAAACTCACTTAGCATCGTCTAACGATAACAGATAAGAACGTTACATAAATCTAACTCATATTTCACAGTAAATCGCGATTAGCTGACGTTTAGTTTACTTTAGAACACGGCGTGTGATACCTACCTACGCAAACTTTGAAAAATATGTGTAGGTAGGTAAATATTTTCTTCTATGGTTTTTGCGATTTTTTATTTATTGGGTTGAATCTCGTTTTATTCATGGTTTAAAACGAACCGAGCTTTCGCCAACTTTACAGTTGGCTTTTTCAAGGTTGACTCCAACCAGGTTGACTTTCAGTCAACCTAGTTGAAGTCAACCTTGAATAAAACGCGATTCAACCCGATGAATAAAATGTTTTATTAGGTAAATGTTTTTTTAGTAAAATATTTAATACATATTTTTCTTCTGGTTTTGCGGTCTGAATACAACATTAAAATAAAAGGTCTACCCTGAGGAAGGTGTCGGTAAAGGCCCCGAAACGTTTCAATGGCATTGCAATAATAAAAACAATGCGATTAACACCTGAAAATGTGTTTTATTACAATATATTATAGTAAGCCACATACCACAAAGCGGTCCAGGAGCGTGACCCGTGATTGCTTCTGCGGCCGTTCTACCGCACCTACCTACGTATGACTTGAGCATTTATATAACCCGCTTCCGGAAAGCTTTCCCAATTTGCCACATGATAGATATAACAAGGGTATATTATGAGGGTCCCTTAGCCTAGGCTTTGATGGCAGGCAGAGATTTACCTACGGAAATCCATCGGTATTTCGTTAATATTCTGGGTCTTATAGAGTATAAGTATCTCTATGGCCGCCTTTGCCATTAGTTTTTGTTTTCATAACTTGAAAATTTAATAAAAAAGTTTAAATTAAAAAAAGGCATACGTTAGAAATGGTTTAATTGGTCAGAAGCCCCTAACTGCCAACAAATTTCCTATAACCCTATAAATTCCTTATCTCCGCTTGCAGGTTCTAATATCCTGAAGTCGCCGCGAGCACGGCGCGTGCGCACAACGTCCATGTCTCAATCCAACAAGCGAACAACCGCCGAAAGCATCCTCCATGCAGATCGGCGGACCATCTACACGGCCGGTCGTCCGCCTTGGTATAACTGTACTGGGGGGCAGGAGGTCGAACCGTTTCTTATAGGTAAGTTTCACAAAATTTGATCAAAAGCCCTGTATAGAACTTTTTTTTGGGCCGTGAAGTCGGGGTCTAAAGTATAAAATATGGGCACGGTATCTCCTGCCCGTCGCGTCGTAAAATGCGACCAAAAGGGGTTTCTTGGTGGGAGACCTCGGCTTGTTACCATTACCACCTATCGGTTTAAATCATATCGCCAAGCGACCGGCGTGTTACATCTCTTATAGTTGAACATGTCATCACTAAACTTATGATCAGGTCAGATAATGGACAAAAGCACCTCAAGATTTCTTTCGATTCCGTTCAAAAACCCTTAAATTCGCAACGTAAAGAGAATTTGGTACTACTAGTGCCACTGCTAGTACCAAATTCTGATCGACGGTTCTGCCGACAGGTATATGCGGCGCCAGTGCGTCCGGTAAGACGACAGTCGCAGCCAAAATCATAGAATCTCTGAACATACCGTGGGTCACTATCGTCAGCATGGATTCATTCTACAAGGTATGTGGGCTCGAGCGTGGCTCAAATTAAGACTTTTGTTGGCCGGCACTGAGGCCAACGTAGAACTGCGGCGAAGCTGGTATTGCAGTCATGTGGGCTGGCCACGTGTATTTGATGCTTTAATACAACTAGACAGGTAAACAAACACAGTCACCCACTAGTCAACGTCATCCAGGTAGAGCCAGGAAATGGTGAAGTCATGATCTGGTTGCATTTGACGGAGTATAGTCAGCCAAGGCTGGAGATCACAACACATGGAATGAAATGGGGAAAGCCTTTGCCTAGCAGTAAACTAAGGTCAAAGCATCACCCCACCGGTGTCTTTTTGGCCATTTTTGCTTAAGGCGAATACGATCGTCAGCGTCCGTGGTACAGAGTGTAAACATATTTGTCCAATTTGTGTTAATAAGTTAGAGTTTCAATGGAAGAATTTGTAATTTGAAAACAAAACCCAATGCTTCCCATAAACTCCAGGTGTTAAACGAGAAACAGCACCATGCGTCGATGCGTAACGAATACAACTTCGACCACCCGGACGCGTTCGACATGGAGCTCCTCGTGTCGGTGTTGCAGCGGCTGAAGGAAGGCAAGAAGGTCGAGGTCCCTATATACAACTACGTCACGCATTCCAGGGAAAACCGGACTGTGAGTATTGCCAGAGATTATCTAGTAGTTGGCGCCTGATGGCGCTCTTATAGCCCATGTATCTTTCATGCAAATTCGTTTCCTGAAACCGGTCTAAGTATATTTAGGAAATTGGACACATGTTTTTTAAATCCTTTTGTGAGAAAAAAAGGCAAGTTTGCTTACTATAATTTATTTTCATTATAGCTTTCATTATAGGAGCTGTCCTGAAATCATTGACGGGGCAGGATTGAGGACAAGCTGACGATATTTTATTTTATACGATGCAGTTTCACCGTTGATCTGTACTTTGTCTTTATTCTCAGAAAACGATGTACGGAGCTAACGTGATAATATTCGAAGGTATCCTGGCATTCTACAACTCTCAAGTTCTGGACATGCTGGATATGAAAGTCTTCGTGGACACAGACGCTGATATCAGGCTCGCGAGGAGACTCCGGAGGTCTGTATCCTTATTCTTCTGAATGAGTTTCTTGAGATTTCTTCTCAATTCATAATGTAGCTTTGGTAAAAGATTTTTTAAATCGGTCCAGTACTTTTGTAGCCTATTTCTCACAATCAAACAAATATGTATTTCCTCTTTATTTATAATATTAGTATAGATATCGAAATGATCATGCAAATGTCTTCTTATTCTCATCCTTCCCGCCCCTATTACCCTAGGTGGAATTGGCATAGCTTGTCATTCTCTATACTCCAAACCTATCCCCAGCCTACCTACCGTGCAAGTTTAAGCCGACGTCGACTTGAGGTGTCAAGAAATTCACACCGCGGTATAACCGCTCCTCAACCGAAGGACGGATCCGTCCAAAGGCGTTGTCGACCGAAGGACGGATCCGTCCTGTGTTTTTTTGATTTTATTTTTTATATAAGGGGTATTTTGTTGTGAATATGGTTTCACTGCCACGGCAGGTTAAAAGCTTTACGAAAATAAATCAACTTCCGAAAAAAAAAGTTCATCAATATTGCCCGTCAAAAATTCACGATTGGAAAAGTCATTTTCCCGCCATTTTATTTTTTATTATTTTTGTTTACTGAAATTGGATCCTATTTTAATGTAAATATGTTTTTTTTTCCTGTTGACAAGTTCTATTTACAAAATACAAAATAACGTGCGGGTGGAGTTGTGATAAATAATGGTCAATAAAATAAAAACCATACCATTTTTATTCTACAAATTACTGTAAATTAGGTTCGTTAGTTATCAATCTTTCCGAAAAATCTTCGTTCCTTGTGTGATGGATAGACAAACGCAGTATTTCAACCGAAACGCGGGGAAGGCGCACGCGACCTTGAATGACCTTGAAACTGCTGGTAGACAAGGGATACACTTTTTTGGTTGACACGGTTGACGAAAGGATAAATGTACTGCGTGCGATATCATTGACAATTAACAGTCTCAGATTTAAGCCGACGCCGTCGATTTTAACTGTCATTTAAACTGTAAGCTCAAGAGACGTCGATTTCAATGACAGGTCAAATCGACGGCGATCTCTTAAAATGCTTGCAAATCAACACAACACTTTTTATTCCTTTGTTCTTCACTCCTATCATTCCTTTGCTCGGTGTGGATTGGCATATGAATAAGACATTACTTACTTACCTTTGGCCTGTGGTGACATAGAAATGTGTCCTTCCAGAGACATAGTGCAACGCGGGCGCAACCTCGAAGGCGTGATCAAACAGTACATGTCGCACGTGAAGCCGGCGTACCACTCGTACATCGCGCCGACGATGGCTCACGCCGACATCATCGTCCCTCGCGGCGGGGAGAACAAGGTGGCCATACATCTCATCGTGCAGCATGTGCACACGCAGCTGCAGCTGGTACGTAAAGTCGGCCGGGGCGGGTCGTGTGTTTAATGATAATAATAGTTTATTTTCCAAAAAAATACAAACATAATTGTAGGTAAAAACTAATACATACATGCTTATTTCCAAAAAGTATTCAAGCCTCTGTTGCTGAACTAAGCGTGAGCTTGTGTTTCAGCATCCAGCGCCGAAACCCCACAGACTTATATGTACATCTCATTAGCTTATCCATACCTATTTATAAAGTTGTCACAGCTTGTTGTTATACTAAGAAATATACAAATCGCAATTTATAAAATTTAGAAAATTGTGAAAAATTAAAATGAAAATCAAATTAACCTTTTAACCGCCAGACTTCATATCAGTTGTCGTGCATCGAGCGCCAAGCATAGTAAACAAAAAAATAAATACCTACAATAAAAAGGGTTGTGCAATACTTTAGTTTTTGAGGTCGATATCGATATTCCGTTATAATGGTAATATTCTCAATTACGATCGTTGGGTCTATCGGTCGATTAGTATCCAACTACCAACTACGTAAGTAGGTAGTACTTACCCTACGAAATTATCAGGTATTAGCTCTAACCCGTGGGTTAACCCACGTGGATTGTGCAAACTCACAAATTTCAATGAATGAAAGTTACATCTTTTATTAAGTATAATGATGAGTTTTGGTAACTTTACTTTCGCATTTTTAATCATTTGAAAGTAAAATAAAACGATATAAAATAAAAAATACCTCTTCATCAATGATAAGCTCTTCGTCAAATTCAAATTCTTCATCTTCATCACCTTCCAGAATTCGTATCTATTAATTCTTCAGCAGTAGTCATGGTGAATTTCAATAACGATAACCAATATCGATAACTCGAACGTAAAACTACAAGCTATCACAACACTGATAGAAAATTCGAGAAGTCGGCACTCGTTTATGACGTCAGAAGCGGTCGTCTTTCTCCGACAGTGTTTTTGTTTTTAAAATTCTTTATTTTCATAAAATAGGAACATTATAAATACTAACTTAAAAAGCAGTTATAATATCATACAATGGATAGACTTTGTTAGGCTAACAGCGCCTTTTAAAGTTTACTTACATAAATAATTCGTTACTCATAATAACAGTATTTTAATAAAATAATAATTAGTAACAAGATTAAATGCTAGAATTTTGTAAAAATCTCAGCTTTTTTCAATGTAAAAATAAGGGTAGAAATAAGTTCAGATAAATAATTATCTCAGTACGAAGTAAGTACATCACATTGTGCACCAGTGTCGGTGCAGCGACGCGCGCTGCCCTGCCCCCCGCACACTCACGTAAAGTGGACGCGCGAGGGGAAGCCGCAGCGGCTCGCAGGTCGAGCTTAACTGGTGGTGCGCTCACTCACCGCTGGTGGTGTCGTCACCGGGTGGAAACAACAGGTAGTGATGGGGCAATCGATAAGTGATGTTACTGTCGATATATGGCAAGTCCGGTAATGTTGTTACGCATATTCTGGAAATAAGTGGATTTGAATATGTACGATTTTTAGCGTAGAATGTTTTTGTTAACTTTAAAATATATTGAAATAGAGTGGGAAAATTTATGTCAATGTGTAGTTTAATCAGATTGGTTTTGAATTTAGTATTAAATGAAATTTTAAGAGCCTTGTTTTGTACAATTTGTAATAGATTGTAGTTCGTCATACAAGTGCTACTCCAGACCGGGCAAGCATACGTTATACAGGGTCTAACAAGTGTTGAGTAAATTCTTATCTTTGTGTTAGCACTGAGTTTTGTTTTGCGGTTCATTATTGGACAAAGAGCACCCAACACTTGGGCGCCTTTGACGCGCAAGTTGGCTACATGTTTCGTCCAGTTTAATTTAGAATCCAACGTGACTCCAAGATATCTAACTGAACTACTCCACGGTATCTTATGGTCTGAAATTTTTAAATTTCTTTTAGGAAGTTGACGCTGTCGAGTAAATAGAATAGCTTCCGTCTTTGAGTTATTCAATTTTAATCTCCACTTTTTAAAGTAATCTTGTAATAGCTCAATAGAAAGTTGCAAACGGCCTATTACAAGATCAATATCGTCTGAAGACGTGTATGAAGCTGTATCATCTGCAAAACATGCAATGCTAGTGCGCGGCTGTTTGGGGATATCATTTATATATAAAATAAACAGATATGGACCAAGCACTGAGCCCTGCGGAACGCCAGCTGGCACCGTCCGACACGACGACTTATGATTTTTTATATGAACGCTGAACCTGCGATTCAAAAGGTACGATTTAATCAATTTAATCAGGTTCAATGGCAAATTCAGTTTCACTAATTTATGGATAAGACCCTCATGCCAGACGGTGTCGAAGGCTTTCTCGATGTCAAGCAGGAACATACCAGTCGATTGACGAACATTGAGGTGGTGGGAGATGTGTTCAGATACTCTAGCCAGTTGGTGTATAGTAGAGTGGCATGAGCGGAATCCGAACTGTTCATTAACAATAACGTGACCAGATGATGCGTAAATCCGACTATAAATGATTTTTTCAAACACCTTGCTCAATGATGGAAGTAAGCTAATTGGTCGATAGCTGACAGGTTCAAAAGCATCTTTGCCCGGTTTTTTGAGCGGTATCACTTTAGCAGTTTTCCATATCTCGGGAAAGTAACCCAGGAAAAAACAGCCATTGAAAATGAGAGTCAGGTATACAATTGCTTTACGGGGGTAGTTCTTGAGCAAAATGTTGGTAATTTCGTCGGAACCAGGTGACTTACGAGACTTAAGTGATTTGATGACTTTGCATAATTCAGCTGGCCTAACAGGACTTTGTAAGTCTTTGATGACGTGGTTGTCAACAGTGCGAATTGATGTTAAAATTTCGGGGTTGATATCTTGGTCGGAAGACTCTAAAGTGAGGCACATATTTGTACGAAATGTAGAAGCTAACACTTCACATTTGTCGACCTCAGTAGCAGTCATGGAACCGTTGGTACACAGGAGTGGTGGGATATCATGTTTCTTCGGTTTTAGGGTCTGAACTAAACGCCATACGTCGTTTGTGGGGTTGTCAATTTTCGAAAGTCTGATATTCCATTCATTATCTTGGTATGCTTTAATTTGAACCGATATTGTGTGACATAGATGGTTTATAATACGGCGAAGATTTCTTTTCGGTTCTCCAATTCTCAATTTTTGGTCAATCCTACGTAAGTGATTCTTGTATTTTATTAGCTGCCTGATATAGAAGGGCAATTTGCTCACTTTATCACCTTTAACGAGCCTAGTGGGAATGGCTATATCCCTGGCTTTGGTTGTAATTTTTTGCAGGTGGTTAATAGCTTGATCTATAGATGTAACCGATTTAAGGGTTGTAGATGTCAAAATTATGTTCTCGTCTAAAACAGCACGGTAGAGTTTCCAGTCGGCTTTGTTATAACAAAGGCGACGAACTCTCTCCTTGAGTTGCGTATCACCACCAACTGTGAAGTACAGAGGGTAATGATTGGATGAAAGTGCAACTAAAGCATCTACATGGCTCACATTTTCAACGTTTTGACAGAGGACAAGGTCGGGTGTAGTAGGATTACGATCAGAGGCATAATTGATTTGAGTTGGTGAGTCGGAAGCATGGATGGTGTAATCGTTAAGTAACATATGTTGGAATAAGACCCTCCCGCGAGTGTTAGTGTAGCTACTATGCCAGCAGCTGTGATTGGCATTGAAATCACCTGCTACAATTAGCTGAGGGCACAAATTAAGTAGAACATCTAGATCGCTTCTAAGGAGAGGCAAGTTCGGTGACTGGTAAACACTCACGATGACATGATCAACGCCAGAGAGTGTAACACACACTCCAATTGCTTCGACATTTGCAGTTGGCGGAATGTTAATAAGGGAATGCTTTATGTTGTTTTTAACCAATATGGCGACGCCTTGACCCCTGCCACTTGTGTGTTTATCTTGACGGTAGCAGTCAAAACCTGGAGTATGCATTATATGACGACTAGATAGTTTTGTTTCACATATGGTTATTATATCGACAGGTACATTATTTGTAGTCAGCTCAAGCAGCTCACGAATTTTAGGACTTACGCCATCAGCGTTCCAGGAGAGTAAGCGCAGCACCTTAGAGTCAAACATAGGAACCAAGGTGAGTAATGATTAATGTAACTTTTTCTAACTGAGATTTACATGACTTAAATTGTGACTTTAATGTTTGGATGACCGACAAGATATGCAACATTTCCCTAGTTACCGCGTCATCAGTTGTGGCCGGTAGGTTCGAATTGGAAGGTATGTTTGGCTTGCTGTCATTGGCGCTGGATTGTGGCTTAGTGTTTCCTGAAGAGGCGGGCCGGAGGCTACTGGATTTTGTGTTCATGGCAACGGAAGCCCAGGATTTTACAGGAAAATTGTTACTTAGCTTGACGATGCTGCTCTGATCTGACGAAAGAAACATTGGTGGTATTCTTCTCTGTTGTAATTCTTTTTTCTTGTGTAAATTCTCCAAGTAGGCAACTCTCGCGCTGCAATTTTTGTAGTTAGCCGGGTGTTCGCCTTGGCAATTGCAACAGCGTGCTGGATTTAATCTGTCCTGCTTGGTACACTCTGAAGTCGGATGCGATGCAAGGCATTTGACACAGCGAGCAGGTAAATTGCAGTTTTGTGACGAATGACCGAAGCCCTGACCCCCCTCTCCGACAGTGGCGCTGGGCGTACTGACAACATTAGTTTCTATACTTGTAGACTAGGGATGGGAACCATCAATTCAATCGCTGACATTTTCACTAGTTAATTAACTTATTTTTAAGGGAATTAAATAAAATACACACAAATATTTTAATTTTTATTTTATTAATAATTGCTTTATTTGTTTTATGGCAAATTAATTAGTTAATTGAATAAGAAAATATCAAAATTAAAATCGATAATTCGGATTATCTTTGCATATGTCCCGTCCCTACTGTCGGATTTTACCGTCATTGGCGTTGGACATCAATACAATTTTCTAAACATAAAATCAGGAATTCATCGAACTTCGGACATTATTTTTAGGATAACTAATTAAGAGAATGAAGTGTATAAAATTGTAAATGACTACTAGATTAACTATTTACCTATTATGAACCTCTTTTTAAAAAAATACAGTTTCACGAAATAATAAAAGCAGATTAAACGAGCGTGGTATTTGGTCGTATATATACGACCTTGGCGGAATTGACACGAAAATATTTGTCGGATTAATCCGACGTTGGCGGTTAAAGGGTTAAAGTGAAAATTTAGACAAATATTTTAATAAAATGCCAAATTGTTAGAGTAAAAAAGAAAACGTTTTAAAAAATATCTTATATTTAGGTGTATTAAAGTCCTCTCTGTGAGTAGAGTGGGGGGAGTGTGTGTGTATGTGAGAGGGTGTGTTAGAATTATATTTTAATGAAACTTATTTTTAATTTTTTTTAAGTAAATGATGCAAGGAATGTTAGCTTATAACTTTTAATAAACGTTCAGTCTCATCATAAGGAAAAGACTGAAGATATTGTGTTATTTCAATTTGTGTGGATGTGATTGTGCTCTTTCTTTTACAACTTGTACAACCTAATTTTGAGAGGCGTAGTTACTTTCGCGCTTGTAATGTTGGTATGAATTATAGTAGGTATAGGGTATTGCTCAAGTATAATTATGGTTTTAAATATGCGACAATGTGAATCATTTATTTCCTCTTCACAAAAACTTAAGTCTACAACTAATTTATTTTTAAAACTAAAAAAAAATATTTAAAAAATAAATAATGAATGAATGTGAATTACATGATCATTGCAATAAATGTTTTGATATTATTGTGTATTGTTTGCAGCGTGGATTCAAAGTGCGCGAAAAGTTGGCCATCGCACACATCGGCCAACCCGTGCCCGACTCACTTTATGTTCTCAAAGATACGCCTCAAGTAAGTCAGACATTTACTATATTTACAACTGGCTGTGCCCTGCAGATTCACCCGCGTCAGCGGTTTAGACGAGAAAAATTATTTAATCATTCTTTTGTTACTGCACAAAATAATCTCACCTACATACAGTAGGGCTGAATTTTCGAAGTAGATCCAGATTGTAGGTGGTAGCCTGACTTCTAATTACATGATTTTGTCTAAGGTTTTTGCGATTTTCCATAATAAAACACAATACCAACCTTGAAAAAGCTACTTTACTGTAAAGTAAGCGAAAGCTCGGTCTTTAGTGATTATGCTGTTAATAAATAAAACGCGAGTACAACCCGGTAAATATTGTGTTCTAATTACATAATAGGTAAGTCGGTGGCATTGTATGTAGGGGAGGTTATTCGGTATTTTTTGAAGTCAGTTAATAAAAACTTAGAAGTATTTTATCAAAATTGTTATCAATAATAAATTAATAAAAAAAAATGCGTGTTTCATATTAAAAACTGAAATTACAATAAAATAGACAGTCAATTTACAATTATTACGCTACTTAAAATTTACCAAAACGCTACTCAAAGTTTGAATTCTACTTAAACAACTAAGCAGCTCCGAAATTAAAAAATTCCATACTAATTTCAAATTTAGAAGTTGAAGGTGCTCAGTCACTTAGGTACCTCTTAAATTTGAAGTGGCTTTTCAGTATTTGTAACGTAAAGTATGTGTCAGGTGCAAGGTCTCCACACATTCATCCGCAACAAGGACACTCCGCGCGACGAGTTCATCTTCTACTCCAAGCGTCTGATGCGGCTCGTCATAGAGTTCGCGTTGTCCTTGTTGCCCTACAGCGACCATCCGGTCGACACGCCGCAAGGGTTCACCTACACCGGTCAGTAGCTTCGCTTTATAAAAAAACTAGCTGCGCCCCGCGGTTTCACCCGCATAAGTCCCGTTCCCGCGGGAATATCGGGATAAAAAGGATATCGGGTCCCCAGCTACCTATATTCCAAGTTTCATCGCAATCGGTTCAGTAGTTTTTGCGTAAAAGAGTAACAACCTCACATACATACATACTAACATACAAACTTTCGCGTTTATAATATTAATAAGATACAAGAAAAATAGCACACTCAAAAGACCCAAGAGAGAAATAACTTTCATAATTCATTTATTGCGAATAAGGGTACATTATATTTAATGTTATATGAACAAACATGAAAAAAACACGCGACGAATTGAGAAACTTCTCCTTTTTTTGAAGTCGGTTAATAAAAGTAGGATCTTCTTACTCCACCAAATTTATCATGCAACATTGCTGTCAAGCGTTTTTATACATTATTCTTATTTTATTATTCAGTCAAAATTTCTTATTATTACACAGTTTCACTTTCTAGGTACCTATATTTTATTAATTTACAAATGTCAATCATACAATAAAATAATGTCAAAAAGTGTGGTAACCCACGTATTTCTTACCTCTAAACAGACGTATCTTGTGATGATCGATGTCTTTTTGAACAGACGAATAATTTCATTAGCGCGATTCATGTTTTCCTACCAGTGACGCCATCTAGTGGATGACTATCACCTGCTAATCTTACTAATTATTATAAAAACGTGAAAGTTTGTTAATTATAAAACTGAAAGTTTGTGTGTATGTGTGTTTGTTACTCAATCATGTAAAAACCGCAGAACCGATTGCAATGAAACTTGGAATAAAGGTAGCTGGAGACCTGGAATAACACATAAGCTACTTTTTATCCCGATAATTCCGCGGGAACGGGACTTACACGGGTGAAACAATAATAATATTCATAATAGAGATGGGCCGACTCGCAGACTAGCCGACTTGTCGTTTTTAAAATTGCCGGGTTGTTAGGTGGGCGTCATCATGTTTGTTTTTTTTTAGTCATATTCTGGTTTGGTCATACTTTTTCTCCTTTAGTTCTTTTTAAACCAAGTTCTTATTTGGTAGAACAAAAGTTGTTCGCCTAGACGTCTATAATAACCGCCACTTGGCTTAAAAGGACATACCCGTTACACCTTGTATAGTTCGTTGTTTGAAATGATTGGTCAGTTCTATTATAGAAATAACTCCTCAGATTAATTGACTTTGATTTAATTCGTCGTGTACAGGTCGTAAATGTGACGTGGAGAAGATATGCGGCGTGTCGATACTTCGCGCCGGAGAGACCATGGAGGCCGCCGTCTGCGACGTCTGTAAGGACATCCGGATAGGGAAGATACTCATACAGACCAACCAACAGACTGACGAGCCTGAGGTAAGTACATGTACAGTCAGAAAAGTACTGGGTACGAGGTGCATATTTTAAAGTTTTATTTTTCTCAATAATGGTACAGTAATCCTTGATGATTCTGCTTAACGTTTCATTTATCTAAGACAGCGCCTTTCGAGTTTGGGACATCGTCGCGAGGTCGCTAGCCTTTCGGTCTTCTATCGAATTCACTTCGGAGAGTGCTCGCAGGAATTGCATGAGCTTGTTCCCCCTTGCCCTTTTTATTATAAGACCACGAGGGGTACGGTTGGTCGCCATCCTCATCTGGTAAACGTTCCAATTTCGCGTACTAAGCGTCACGCCTCCACCTTTCTTGTACGCACTGCCAATAAGTGGAATTCTCTGCCAGCTTCACTGTTTCCCCAAACCTATAACCTTGGGGTCTTCAAATCCAGAGTGAATAGGTACCTTCTAGGTAAGCATGCTTCATCGTCGACCTCATCCTCGCTTCCCATCGGGTGAGATGAGGTCAAATGCTAGCCTATTACGTATAAAAAAAAATAAAAAAAAAGACAGGATCCTGTTACTAAAGCGTCTTAATTGTTTGTATTTCATGCAGAATAACCAAAGAATTACCAAAAACATTATTGATACAATTAAAACTTTAAAATATGCACTTGGTACCCTAAGTCTTTTGCTAAAAGGTGGTTGTCCTCCACGCTTTAACGAACATTTGTTTTGTGACTTTTAAAAATTTCGAAAGTTTTGAATTTTATCTTGAAAATTGGCCGTTTTTTAAAATTAAGAGTTATCATAACGTATTATATATTTTTATTTATTGTGCAATTTTTTACATACTGCACACTGGATTACTATTCGATCTAAACATAGAAATATTTTTAAAATAAATTTAAGAAATATTCTTTCTAGTAGATATGCCTTAAGCAAAAAAAACGAAATATTAGCCTTTAATAAAAAAAAAAACTAAGACCAATTTTTTCTCAACCATAAAAATACTTACATTCCATCACTAGCACGTTCAAACCTCAGCGCAGCACATTCTTTTTGCTTACCAATTTATTTTTTTCCCTCAGTTATACTACCTCCGACTACCGAAGGACATAAAGGACTACTACGTGGTGCTGATGGATGCGACCGTGGCGACTGGCGCCGCGGCCATTATGGCCATACGAGTGTTATTGGACCACGACGTGCCGGAACACAATATCTCCCTAGTCTCTTTACTTATGGCCGAGATCGGGGTGCATTCTATAGCTTACGCTTTTCCAAAGGTAAGAAAAATAACTAAGTACTTATTGAAAAATAAAATAACACACAAATATAAAATAAAAAAAATCGCCTAAGTGCGAGTAGTTAGTTGAGTACCATTATCACAATTCAAATTCAGATTATTGACCGAACGAGCGAAGCGAGTTAGATCCAGTGTAGACGGGCCTGGCGCTTGTATCTTTGTATGTTTGTTCGACGATAACTTGAGTATCGTAGCTCCGATCTTCATGATTTGGTATGCGCGTAGTTTAGGTCAATAGAATTTATGAGTTCGAAGATGAGCCGGATCGGTAGGGGGGTTGGGGAGATAGGGGGTCGTGAGGTCTCAGTTCGGGGCGAACTCCTAGTTATAAAATCATACAGTTCATTCGTGATCGGCATAAAATGCATACGATATACAAAATTTAAAATGTAATACAGTAGAATCATTGTCACTATGGTGTCTAAAATTATTTTTAAAATAATTAAATACGGGACCCTAAAATAAACACTGGATCAAACGAAATCCGTGAACGCTACGTTAGCATTTCTACTATTTGCGCCAGTATAACACTAGATGGCGTCAGTGGTAAAAATAAATGGCGCTAACGTTGCCACACTTCAATATTTATTTTACTCTGTTGGCATTTATTATTTGTTGTTGTAACGGCAACAGAAATACATAGTATGTGAAAATACAGACAAACAGACGGGCAGAGAAGTCTTAGTAAAAGGGTCGCGTTTTTGCCCTTTTGAATACGGAACTCGAAAAAACTGTCACCTCGCCCAAAGCTAAGCAACATGGCTTGCTTTTTTATATGGAAACTTTACAATGTATCATTTTTTTTCTAGGTAAAAATAGTAACATCAGCTTTAGACCCGGAAATAAATGAGAAATTCTACGTCCTACCCGGTATAGGGAACTTCGGTGACAGATACTTCGGCACCGAACCCGCGGACGACGAGTGAAGCGCGCACTTTGGGCCGCTACGCCGCGGGAGTGTCGGGTGAGGTGCCTAGTTGTCGGTAGAGGGCATTAGAAAATGACAAATATAAACAGTCTACCTTGAGGAAGATATCTTTAAAGTTCTCGAAACGTAATTAATTGATAAAATCATGAAAATAATAAAGCAACGCGGCTGAAACCGAAAAATGAGGTTTAATAATAGAAGAAAAAAAAAGTCCTAAAATTAAAAAAAAAAAGTGAGTTTATTAGTTATGTCTTAAGCTAAACGTGGCGCGGTTTACTGTGAGAGAGTCACCGTTTTTGGACGAAATAAAAAAAAAACACTTATATTTATACTTATACATATAAAATCAGACTCATTGACTAACTATATTCAACGCAAAACCCAAATCGCTGGTTCCAGAGGCAAGAAACAATTTAGCAAATGTGTTCTTTGCCATGTACTTCCACGGATCAAGCCCCGGGACGATGCGAGTCCGTCACTAAAATCGTCGATTTCTCAAAAAAAAATATTCAAAAACGGTACCTAGGTATCTAACGTTAGAAATAACTATATTTAAATCCGATTCTAGTCTGCCCTGGTACGTACAATCAAAACTCGACTGAATCTAAACTTAACAAAGTTCTTAATCCTTTGAACAGCCAAAGAATATTAACAATTTCTATACGTTAGCACATTATCTCACTCTCACATCAAACCGTCTCATTTCTGACTGTATATCGAATTATATACTACTGTATGTACTTATGTATACTATGTTGTATGTGTATAGTATAGTGCTTTTATGTGGATTTTGTTTTGGAGAACTTTTACAATGAAAAAAGAATATCAGAAACGATACTTTTGCGTACGGTCGGCATCAAAAGTCAATTACCACATTAAGAATTTCAAATTTGCTATACATCATAATTCATAATACATGATGAAGAAAATTTCTTGTGGTTTTTTCTCAGCGGAGGGTGTGTTTTGAAACCACACCAAAGTCATACTTAGAAATTGACGTATATATCAAAATGTTTTTGTTTTTTCATATTAGTTTTTGTAAAAAGTAAGAATCTGTGATTGACAGTATGACTTGCATAATTTGCGGTAGCATAATTTATTTATTTATTAAAAGGCACAACAACAGAACATAAATCAAAAAATAATCATGAAAAATAGTACACTTATTAATAACTAAATCCATGCTCCGATGATAGCTATGCACAACATTCACATAATAAAAATAGTTTAGCTTTAAATCCTAACTTACAATATTGTTAACTACACTTTTGTAATATTGTGGTAAATTTGTGAAGATGTCTAGTTCTTTACTTATGTCATTGTGAGCTCTGCATAATCTAAACACAGGATCATTGTATGCTACATTGTTTGAACACCCAGGAACAGAAAATAATAATCCTAAGTGCTGTTGATTCTGTAAAAAAATCATGTATTTATATACAAGACCTAATTGAAATAAAGTATTTGAATATTGACTATATTGTGGTGTGTAAAAACAGGGCAGAAATTCTAAAAATAACTCTTTAACCAAGTTCTTCTGTACAATTTCATTTTAAGCTTTTAATATGTATTTTATGTCTGTTGTGTTTCCTATGTAGGTATATGTTGTTAAATCAAAGATATCTATCAATCTTCTCTTTTATTTTCAGAATATCTGCCCTGTTTTTGTCAGCCCAAAATTATGATGTATAGCGATTTTAAAAATATGAATGTGTTCATCCGCTTTTAATGCTAATTGTACCAAAAAAAATTGTCTCTGCCGAAATGTATAGGATAAAATCTATTTCTCCTGATGACATGGAAATTTCTACCCGAAAAGCAAATTAAATTACATCTTAATTTTATTTAAGGTTTGAAAGTCGTCAAGATATTAAGAGGTAAGGATACCTACTGGTACAGGAAACAATCCACTATGTCCGTACAAACATAGTGGATTGTTTCCTCTGTGGATAATGACATTAGAGCAAATATGTTTATGGCATATATCCTATAGGTTTAATATCTGGAATGACCATACTCCTATGTGTTCGTTTTAAATATTCTAATTGTTAGAATAGGGTGTAGGTAGGTCCTACTATAATTATAATATAAATAAATAATAATTAAATTCTGTGACCAACACACAGCGTCATCTAGCCTCATGGTAAGCTGCTAAGCTTGTGTTACGGTGACTAGATAACGGATATACTACTTATATTTATTTTCCTTTTGTAAATACATACATATTTTACATAGAAATACACACGACTAGATACAAATTTTAATTTTTAAGCATATATTTGTCCCGACGGGAATCGAACTCGCAACCTTCTGCATTGCAGTCGGGCGTTCCCCCGATGCACCACAGAGGTCGTCGAATATGAAAAACAAGTACAAAAAACATAAGGACGTGGTCAAAATCCTGACTGAATGAACTATGAAATTAGGAGAGTACGTTCTTTGTGGTTTGTCCACAATCCGCGACTTACGCGGGTGAAACCGCAGGCTCTATTAGTGACATATAGTTTTTAATGTATTTTGCTCTTATGTCTTTACCAAGGGACAAAACAGTAGTCGACTGCTTTTGTATGAAGAAAGAGTAGGTATCCATTCCTCTTAAATAATCCAAAGTATCACCCGCATACGTGTGTATATTATATACTAAATTGGCACTGTAATCTATGTAAAATATATAGGTACTTATTACGTACATAGTTTTATAAATTATCTTAATTAAATTTGTGACTTAATAATTTAATTCTTTGTGTAGTTATTTTAATTTTTTAGATTAATTTTATCGAGTTTACTACAATTTTGTAGTGGCAGTGTTACTTTTTGAGTAGAACAATAATCATAATAACTACTTTTTTAGAGTTCCGTAAGGTACAAACAGGAACCTTTATAATATCACACGCTTTTAATGTAATATCTAATTATGTATCTTTTTGTAATAAAAAAATATAGATACATTTTTTAATACAGATGTCTTATCCTCTCGAATACTGCTTAGAAATTAATAATGTCAATTCAATTAAGTCATTGTACATAGAGGGAACAGTATGCGCCTTTTAACGGCTTTCAATGTACTGTGGTTGAGTTTAGCTGCGTTTCCTTTTTAGATTTGCAAGGACGCGTTTCTATAGGTCGGAGATGCACTAAGGTCATCTTAAATCCAAAATGTAAACATAGAACTGTCAATTTCAAAGAATAACATAATAATAAAGAGCTGTCACTTTCAAATAAATGTATAAGTTTTTTTGTTTACATTTTATCTAAGATTCTGAGACTAAGATAAAGGTAAATGGAGCGATTCTATCAAACACATCTTTATAAATGCATCCTTGCACATCTCTGGTGGAAACGAAGCCTTTCAATGTACTTTTTAAATTGATTTTATTAATTTCATCAAGAAAACAAAATGGTGCTTTGAAATAAGTGTTCCAAGCAAAGAGTTTTAATACGTATACAAACATAATAGACGTATATTTCATTCCTGAATCATGGCTGCCAGTTTTTATGTACTAATCACACTGGACGGTGCGACGCGGATCGACCAAATGGCCTATTCGCGTAATAAAGTTATCCAAAATATCATTTCAATATCATTGCAGTCATATTTATTAATAAATAAAATATTAAACCGGGTCTTAATCATTCATATAAAGAGATGGATACATAAAATGGCATTTGATATTTTTCGATAAAAAAAAACTATGATACTGTTTACCATACATGGTTAAGTCAATAAAGTTTCGATCGTGTTTGTACATTTTTTTATAAATTTATAATTACCCCGACGTTTCGGCAAACGAATTACACCGGCCGTGGTTGCGGCAAGACTGAAATTTTAAATTGTAAATTTAGAAAAAGTGTACAAACGCGATCTAGACCCGAAGTTCTAATAAAAATAATAATGAACAGAAATCGTGTGAGTTTAAAAAGTGAAGTTTCGATTGCAGTCCAATAGCATTTTTTAATTTCACTTTGACTACTTGAAATGAAATTTTGTACAATTATATTACAGGAACCAAACCATGCAAATCAGGGACTCTATTTTTGAATCTAATGCGCCACTTCGAGCTGTTTAAAAATACCTGGATTTCTACTGATTTTCGTTTGATTTATGTAATTTTTCTATGTGAATCGCACGACCGCAACGAGTGGTATCAACCACTCGCCTCAGGAATCCGACATCGAACGAAAAGTTTAGAAAATTGTGAAATGCGCCGCACCACGCCGTCCAGTGGGAATTTTCCATTAGTGTTTTTCAGTATTACGTTAGTTCGTGTCCTATATTTTAGTAAATTATCGTCCTTTTCGATACTAAGCCGGTTTCGGTATTGACTTGTAACATGATAGATCAGTAGTTGTAAAACTAAGATGACGTTCAAATCGAGCATAAGTCGAAAAACAAACAGGGAGATGATGCATTAATTCACCGTGTCATGTGGGTTTCCGTGTGGCGTAATGGCTAATGCACTCGCACGGCAAGCGAGGGGCACGGGTTCTAATTCTGTCACTGGAGTATAAATTTTAATGCTTTTTTCTCCATATAAAATGTTTTTGAGCAAAAACAGTAAGAAATATTGTATCATGATATTATTGTACCGTCCTATATTTCCACCCGCGTAATTTTAATACAAAAATAAACCAATGTGTTAGTTCATCTCCAGCTATTTTTGGTATGAGTTGTATCGCAATCGGTTCAGTAGTTTTTACGTGAAGTAACAAATATTCTTACAAACTTTCGCATTTAGAGATATGGTTTATTTTTAATTTATGAACATTTTTAGTGTAATTTAAGTCTTCGTTTTATGCTCGAACTTAAAAAAATTGCTTAATTTTAAATATTTTTAGTTTCTGAAGCGCATACAAGTATTTATTATTTAGTTTTTAGTTTGCATTTTTTATTTTGGCACACAGTTTTATGTTTAAAGTATGCTTTCGAACTTCTTTTATTTTTTGTTGAGCAAAGGTTCCGGACAAAGTTCGAAATAATTTTGTATACTTACTACAAAGAAAATAATTTATTGAAATATCTTCCTCCTCTTTTTGAAATCAGTTAAAAAGAAATATTATTTCACACAATGTTGCGGTAACCCGCCTCCATATTATCTATCCTCTGGACGTCTGACAACAGTGGAAAATGACAAGCACTATACAGTTTACATATACATTGCTGCTTTGACGTAACGTGGGTTTTACCGGTGTTTACCTCAAAGCAGCAATCAACTGCATAATGCCTATCATTTTCCACTGTTGTCAGACGTCCACAGGATAAATAATATGAGGGTCGGTGTGTGCAGCGAGTAAAAACTGTAACATAACTTTGAGTTACTCGAATACGACATTTTGTTTTAAACCAATAATTTTAAAAACTAAAAAAATGTTGCTCAACAAAATATAACAGCATTTTCGATAAACTATAATAATCTGATACTTATGAAGAATACAAATATTAGATTTTAAGAGCTTTTGTACAAAATATCTAAATAAAAAGCCCAGTAAAATATAATTATGTTTTGATAAGTAGGTAACTGAGAAAATAGCTATTTAAAATGATAATAATACTTTACCGACTATTTGGAGGCGTATTCTATAAGTAGATCGTCTCAAAAACGCTTCAGCATCGTTAGATTTTTCTCGAACACAGTTCAACAATCTTTAAAAATAACCAACAATTGCTGAACCCTTTTCAAGCAAAATCGATATATGCTGAAGCGATATTAAGAACTATTTAGTTAGATAATACGTGCGCCTTGTCTTGATAAACAAGTTCCGTACCCGCATAGACCAAAAACGAGACAGTTTTGGTAAGACTCCACAGTCCGTGTCTGCCTATATGTTAACAGGCTGCATCTCATGAATCGTGATAGCTAGGGAGTTGAAAGTTTTACACATGATGTGTTTCTATTTCCGCTATAACAAAAAATAATAAAAAACAGTATAAAATAAAATATTTAAGTGAGGCTTCCACAAAAAATAACACGGTTGGTGTACACAAGCGTTTCTTTTTGTTTGATTTCGTAAATATTTTGCAGTAGCAATATAAAATATAATTATTTTTCTCGATTACCTCACTTATTGAAACAACTTTACTTAAAGTCCTTAAGTAAGTGGTTCTTACTTAAGTATGTACTGCACAACAATTGTGTTATGTAAGTTAGGTATTATGTATGTATGTATTTACTTAATCTAGTACTTGGTTTGATGGATTGTAAGTCGCTGGAAAACATTTAAAAAACAATGAAAAAACAACGCAATAGGTATTATACGAAAGTAATTCGCAATTAAATGTCATTGCAATATTAAATGTGACTTCAAAATTTGGATTTTAATTTTCCTAATCCAGTTCCTGTGGTTATTTTGAATCGTTAGAAAACCCATTCGTATGCGAAATGCTAATGAATGAATGGGTGCGTGGTCTCGCTCACGCACATACGCAACGAGCGAGAGCAAGCATGCGGAATTCGAACTTTCGTAAGTAATATTATGAATTTAATTCTAGTGGTTCAAAAATACGGCTCGTGTTCCATAACTCAAACTCTCCTCGACTCAGCATCTTCGGATTTTCTCGAAAAGGCGTAATTTTTTGTTGCAAGATATTTACTACTAACAATTTTCCAAAGCTTTAAATTTGCAAATTTATCAAAAGTTGTTGGGCCGCTTTCTAGTAAAATCTACCGATGTTAAGACGATTCAGTAACAGAATACGTGCTCAGGTATCTTACAGGGGATTATGGATAGATATACAAGATGTAACGGGTAAGCCCTTTTAAGCCGAAAGGCGGTTGTTCTAGACGTCTAGGCGAACAACTTTTGTTCTACAAACAACTAAAATTTTCGAAAAAGTAAAAAAGTTCGAATTTCCAAAGGTCGTAGAACAAAAGTTGTTCGCCTAGACGTCTAGAACAACCCCCTTTCGGCTTAAAAGGGCTTACCCGTTACATCTTGTATAGGTAGATAACTTTATTTACGTACAACATAAGTCAAAAAAACAAGCATAAAAATGCCACAACCGAATTGAAACAACCTACTTTTTTTGAAGTCTGTTAAAATAAAGAGGATACATTACAGTAAAGACAAAGCTTTTAAAACGTAAGTTACGGGCGGCCGTATTGCTGAACGCGATTTATTCCAGGCACCCTTTAGATGGAATAAATCTGTTTTAGCTACCAGCTAAATAAAGAAAACTGTAGTGGATGAAGTGTCTATTACACAAAACAATATTATTATGTAGGTATCTACCTACGCTAAAACAGGACATGTATACCGCTACTGGTTTACCTACTAACAAACAAAGGATTCAACAAACGGTCCAGCGCGTCCATTCACGCGATGTTATATTAACTAGAGTAGAGCGTGTCTGTCGGTCTGTCCGTCTGTAGCTATGGCTGCGTACGCTGCGCCTGCCAAGCGGCAGAAAGTGAGGGAAAAGGAGCAGGACTATTTTCAGGGTAAGTGAGTGAACCAGTTAGGTACCTATGGGTCTAATTGTCTCTTTGATTTGGGGTTTGGACACGTACACTGTAACTAAATCGTTTGAACATCTTTAGTTGCTGAACCGTTATCAATTTTTCTAAATTAATATAAATATTGCACGACATTACACACATAGCAATCTAGCCCCAAATTAAGCATTAAATTAATTATTAGATGTGTTATTTTCTTCTCTTAATCAATTTCTGTACACTTCATTACCTTCTACTATATTCTTTTCTGTCACCTGAGGTTTGTCGGTAGATAACTCTAAGCAGGGTTAGATCTATTATATCTGTTAAATTGTGAATGTTTCCTTGTGTACTAAATAAATAAGCCCAAGGCTTGTACTACGGGTACAAGACAACGGTTATTACTACATATTATACTATTTTTTTGTAAATACATACAAATTATACTTGCATAGAAATACACCCAGACCAGACACAAATATTTATTTGCATTAATATTTGCACCCGGCGGGAATCGAACCCGTAGCCTTCTGCATTGCCGTCAGGCGCCCGACGCGCCCGACGGCCGTCAAAGATTAAGGAATTATAGAATTAAGACGATTTAGTTATAGAATAGGAAAGTGTCCTAACCAGTAGATCTATTAGATGCCGATTTTTTCAACGT
The DNA here is from genome assembly GCA_949358125.1 of Idaea dimidiata. Taxonomy (NCBI): domain Eukaryota; kingdom Metazoa; phylum Arthropoda; class Insecta; order Lepidoptera; family Geometridae; genus Idaea; species Idaea dimidiata. The sequence goes on from OX442334.1 coordinate 1,107,432, forward strand.
TCTGATATTGTAATTAGGTAGGTACTTTTTGATGGGTATTATTGCAGGGTACTGTAGCGGAACAATTAGTAGGTACCTATCAACCGCTCGGCTGTGCATTACATTTTTATTTTTTCTATATTGTTTGTCTTTTTTTAAACCCGTTGTTTACTCATTATTAACCGCTTTATCAGTCATTAAAATAGGTAAACTTGGAATGAATTTCCATGCCTACTACAAACGACGACTCGTACAAGTTAAACAAGTTATGTATAATTTAACCTCCTTTATATTAAGTCAGTTACCAGTAGGTTTAGGTACCTACCCTTACCATGAGTTGTTACAAATAGTTACAATACGTGCATTGTAACGTTAACAGTTTGACCTTGAGCACCACGTGACGCCGGTGTGGCCTACTAGATGGCGTTACTAGTATGAAGTCCTGGATCGCACCTAAAACCTGAGATAACCGTAAAAAACAATTCCTGGCGAGACATAGATCGTCTGGCTGCCCACCGGGTAAAATCCCCTGCCCGATGGAGGATTTTCCTTTACATGACGGACGCACGAGCTAATATTTTGTGTTACGGACATGCAAACTGTTAACGTTACAGTGTAGGTAATATTTACGTATCAATTCATGGTACCATATATAAACTAACGAACTATCCCCACCTAGGTATAGACAAGATAGAATACAACAGCAACGCAGGGCCGAGTGACGCTGCGTGCTATCGCTACTATAACTCCGGCGAGCGAATTCACTCGCGGCCTATCGAAGATTGGATTAAAGCTAGCATCTCTTTTACACATTTCAAGACTAACGGTTTGTATAATTATGTTGGTAAAAGTGAAAATTAAAAAGTAAGTACTAGGCGTTCCCGAGTTTTTAGAACAATTGTTTGACTTGATTTCAGCGACTCTATAAGCCAGTTTCTTCATCGTCTCTAACTAAAGGACAAAGTATGAACTAAAGCACTAGTAGTATAAATTACGTCCCAAACATTTACTCAAGTATATAGGTGAAATGAAATTTTGAAATTTGTTAATTATTTTATGATGGAATGTTGTTGAATATATTTTGCATGAATTCTAGGTGACTTTGTAACCTACAATCATACATTTTAGTGTAGTTTCCACACAATTAGGTGTAATTTTAGCCAAATTTGACAATTTGTCAAAAATGTGGAAAGGCTTCAACATTGCTTCGATGTGGATCTATACAGAGCTCTTTATGAATGTACTAGTACATACTTAACCCATCTCCACAGGTTCGATAGTCCACTGTAGAGCTCCGCCCCCACGCTCCTGGGATGATGGCAGCAACACCGTCGAGAACAACAGACGGTGTCTGAAGGCACTCTTCGAGCTGTGCTACAAGCTCGGCGTTCATTACTGGACCGCTTTTGATACAGGTATTTATAATAGTCTCTCATAATTACTCGCACTCAATAATTATCACAAAACCGTCAGGTATGGAGTATGAGAGCCCATATTTATTATATATTGTTTGAATTAGTTATTTGTTGTTATAGCGGCAAGAAAAAAGTATTATCGGTGTAAATTTTAACAATAGACAGACAGACGGACATTGGAGACCCACTATTAGCAAAAGGGTTCTGATTTTATCCTTTAGATACGGAACCCTAATTGAAAAAAATCTTAATTTGAAGATTTAGTGGGTTTAGGCAGTGTGCCTATCTCTAACTAAACAAAGCTAAATTGTAAGAGCGCTATGCTATGTTCTATTTTCAGATTTGGTACCATTCCGCGACAGTTGGGACGAGATGCGCTCGTCCTGGGACGAGATGACGGAGTACCTTCAGGAAATGTCACAACGATACCACGTCAGGCTCCTGTGGCTTGCTCCGGACTTACATTCACATCACAGGTTGGTAACTCGGTAGAATAAAAAAACCAGGGTAATACCTACAGTAAAATATTAACACTAGTCAATCATTAATATTTTTGAAAGATTGTATTAAGATATTTTTGATGGAATTTTCATAATTCGTAAAACAAAATTTGATCGCCTAGACCTATTTGATTACGGGTTGAATTTAGCAAAATGAAACTTTGTATGAAACTTCGGGTCTAGATCGCGTTAATTACACATTATTTTAAATTTAATTAAAAAAAAAAAAATTACTTATTAACGGGGTATTTACCGTGTTTAATAACTAATTTGCGGAGCTCGATATTCGAAATCGTATATTAAATTAATAAATTTTATAATCACCCCGACGTTCGGGGTAATTTAAAAAGGGAGGGGGCGTCCCGAAGTTGTGTATGTTTAAAAAGTGAGTTTGTATGGAACGGAAAACAGGTTTCTTAAGTGTATTTCAGGTACCTATCTACAATGGCCCGAGTGTTCAAAACGTTTAATTTTTAGATACACATACGGAGCCCTATCAAGTAACGACGCATCAACCTTCACAATGGCGGCCTCACAGATAAAGAGATGTATAGAAATGTGTCAGAGACTGAACGGGGAATGTTTCCTCATCTGGCCGTACAGGGAGGGGTACGATAGCATCTTCCAAACAGATATCGCTAAAGAGATCAAACTGTTCGCTAAGTTGTTGAAAATAACTGCGGAGTATAAGGATAGGTAAGACGAGATTTAACGGTTTTTAAAACCCTTGTAAAGAGACTAACTATAAGGGTTGCTCTGAGAAACATTTATAAGTGGAATTTAAAGCGGTCGTTACATCATCCCATTTGGATGCTTTCAGTTCACACCTACTGCACACATTGAAAGGAAATGTCGATGTGTATATACTTACACAAATTTCTTTTAATGTGCCATGTTCTCGGTTGCGTGGACCCCGAGGGTCCACTAAACCCTCAATTTTTTTTGGGGTCGACACAGTAGGTAACCCAACCTACTGCAAAGATATTTGATAACCCTGGAAAGAGATGGGGTAGGTAACCCTATTCTGCGCAGGGGCTACACGACGGATCAGATGATCATAATAATGATAATAACTAAAATGTTATAGGTTAAACTACCGTTGCCAGCTACTAATAATGCCGTACTATGCCAGCACCTGCGCCTACGACCACTACGACCACTGGCAACGCTGCAACTTGGTCAATGTCTACATGTGGGATGTGACGTCATGTCTGTACTTCTTGAAGTACCACAGCTTGGATAGATACTACAGAGTCTGTACGCCGCCAGGACACCACTTGTTTTTGGCTAATGTGTAAGTTCAACCCCCCTCCCTCAAAGAGAGACTTCCTCACTCCCATCTCCCTTTAGCTTTTTTATCGTCAATCCCTTTCCTATTCCCCTGTCCTTTATCAACTCCTCATTCCTTTTAGGCGACGTGTGAATGTTCTATTTATATTTTATTTAAGTGCACTGTTTGCACTGGGCGTTCATAAACATATTTTTAAACATACTTACATCCACAAAAACACTCCGCTAACATGCTTATGCTGTAGTAAATGGTAAATGCAGATACAAAATTCGAGGTGTGAGTCACCGACGACGCCGATAGACTAATAAGTTAGGTTACCCAATTGGGTATCAATTCAGTTACTCCGGATTGAGTAAAAATGCGTTGGCTCGAAACCCGCCAAGTGTCGACCATGCGTTGTGATTCTGTAGATGTATTTTTTTAGACTATTTCAACGTGTGATTAATACAAACACATGAATTCACCACATCCCCTCTTCCTCCCCTACTTCCTCTTTCTTTCCTTCTGAATTATTTCCCTCCCTTAGGCAGTAGGTATGTGAAACGATAATAGAACTGTTCTCTTTATTTCAGCTACAACATGTTAGGTGGAGTGTCAGTGACCGGTGACATAGATCCCTGCGACCAGAAGACCCTCACGCTTATGATGAAGTGCATACTTGATCAGGTAGCCTGGTGATTACATTTAAAAAACTGACTGACCAATCGGACTTCGTATCTATCATATCGAAAAAAATACTTGATAGTTACATCTTCTTCTTCTTTTCGTGTGGTGGTGTGTTTGTGTAGAATTGTCAGGACGCTCTCAGGCTTCTAACTTGACCTAATGACTGCCATCAGAGATAACAACCGACACTAACTAAACGTGACGCGTGGAATCACGTTCGAGAAAATGTTTTTTTGTTACACACATTATCGGTCTCCTATCGAAGTAATTATCGCGCCAAGCGATGCTTATCCCGCATGATTATACAAAATCGGTGAACCCAATTAGGGAAAGTCGGGTATCGGCTTCCTATCTTCCAGAAATCCAGATGATCCTGCTACATCTCAGACCATATTATCACTTACCATCTGTAGTGGTAAACGCTCAATAAAAACTATCTGTACATACCCCTACCAATGAGTTGGTACGTACAAACACAATCAGTAACGTGAACAGCTTGAGCCTGTCCGCAACAATATCGTGTCGCGCGCGCCCCGTTAAAATGTCCCGAACGATGCGGCAGAAAACACGCGGAGCGAGCGCGCAGTGCTCAAAGTCGAACTGTTAACGTTACAGTGTATGTATATTTACGTATTAACTCATGGTAAGGGTACTGGATCCTGCATCTATCTATCTATCCGCCCCTTCCAGTCAGCCCCCGCCCCCGCCGGCTGTAGCTTACAGCTGCCCCCGCGGGGGATCGACCCGCGTGACGTCATCACCTCCTACCTCAAGTATATCGACGGGCTGGCACGCGCGCTGCGACGGGCTCTCAATATGGCTGCAGAACATTTGTTCACTAGGCACCTGCAGGTGATCTCATTTATCTATCTTTACTAATATTATAAAGAGGCAAGATAAAGATTCGTTTCGTTTGTAACAAATAGGTTTAAAAACAACGGGACCGATTTCTAAAATTATTTGGGTTCCCTACGCTACTTCGAAACACTATCCATCGAAACACCTTTCGCCGAAGACGATTGACAAAAAGATTACTTTACCGAATAGTTGTTTCACCGATTGTTTGTTTCCCCTATGGTTCGTTTCACCGAAAAAAATTTGACCGAAGTTCGCTGTACCGAAGGCTCGTTTTACGTAAAAAATGTCATTTCCAAACACGCAACCTCCTTTCATTTACTTGACACATGTGACCATAGAAATAAGAGGTAGTAATATAACTAGAAAGTCCACTAAGGTAGTAAAAACGAGTCGAGGGATAGGATTTAAACTTTACACGTCCTTGTCTGAATATAGCGCGAGAGCTAGCGCCAATATTTGGGTAGGTATTTGAGGCAGCTAAAAACTTGTAATATACCTCTCCTAATATACGGATATGAAGATCTGCTCACATTTCAAGAAAGTTTCTTAAAATTAAAAGGCTACTTAAAATTAGAGGGCCAAGTAGAAACCCAAATATTGGAGCTAGCTCTCGAGCTATATTCAGACAAGGACGTGTAAAGTTTAAGCCCGTTTTTACTGTCTCAGTGCACTTTCTAATTGTACTACTACCTCTTATTTCTATGGTCACATGTATCAAGTAAATGAAAGGAGGTTGCGTGTTTGGAAATGACATTTGTTACGTAAAACAAGCCTTCGGTACAGCGAGCTTCGGTCAAAATTTTTTCGGTGAAACGAACCATAGGGGAAACGAACAATCGGTGAAACAACTATTCGGCAAAGTAATCTTTCGGTCAATCGTCTTCGGTGAAAGGTGTTTCGATGGATAGTGTTTCGAAGTAGCGTAGGGAACCCAATTATTTCACCAACAGAGGGCTACATTATCGATGAGTAACATACACACTTTTACATTACTAAGGTTGACTTGCGCTGCTATACTGCTCCTATGTCTTATTCTCCAGCTATGTACATACTAAGATTCATTGCAATAGGTTCAGTAGTTTTTGCTTCAAGGAGACACAAACATAATCTTATACTTACTTACACACATACTCTTTTTGGCGACTTAGGTCTATCATAAAAAATGAGTAAGTATTAAAATGTCGAATTTAAAAATATGTCGGCTATTTTAATGCCGAGATGTAGAAATGATGATATTTACAAGGTCAACGTCAAAAAATGTCTATAGGTAAATTAAAAAGTATGAGTATAGAAATGCCAATATTTAAACATGAAAATACCTTGAACTGTGTTTCTATTGTATTTCAGCAAAGATACGTATCGTACCAGAGCGGGTTCAGTTCCCGAATCGTGACAACAGACATATCTATTGAAGACTGCGAAGAATATTACAAGTAAGAATACTAGGCGTTCTTTCCATGTTCCGATACGTAGGCCGGTGCAGTGCGACCACTATGGAAGACGGTTTAAGAAAAAGAAAGACGACAATGTAATGAACGTCCTCCATCTCCTAGATGAGCTCGATACATCTTAGACTATCAACCGCAACTAGCCCTATTACTGAGCCTTTTTGCGTGACTTTAGGCCGTAGTTTTTCTCACGATGTTTTCCTTCACCGTCAAAGCGATGTTAAGCGAGAAAAGACTTTGGTGCGCGGTCAGCGGGATCCGAAACCACGACCTTCGAAATGAAAGTCGGGGTATGTGTACCACTAGCTAGACCAACACTGCTCTTTATTTCATATCACTTACCACCAGGTGGAAAGTATCTCACCTGATAAACAATAAAAATGAGATGAATAAATTAATCTGTACTAATATTATAAAGAGTAAAGATATATTTGTTTGTAACGAATAGGCTAAGAAACTATTTGATCGATAACAAAAATTCTTGCACTACTAGGGCAAGAATTTTTCACTAGGGAATAACACTTATGGGGTATTAACAGGCTACTTTAGATCCCGATATCACACAGAATCGGGATTTACGCGGCTGAAACCGCAAGCCGCAACTAGTAACTAAAGTAATATAATGTTGCTTTTCAGAAAAAACTCCACGAGCTACAATGAAACATCAAAAGCAGAGCAGATGCATCTTGCTTTCCAGCGATACCTCGACACGGCAGACAGAGTCTGATATTATTAGCATAATAAGTAAAATATAAGATTTATTTTCTGTTTTTGCGATGTTGTATTGAAATTAAACTCATTTTTTGGTTTTATTCCTCTATCCTGAAACTGTACTTACCCTTACGACTTAGTACGTAAATATTTAAACTGTAACGTGAACACTTTGGTTATGTGAGCAACGACAAATATCGGGTCGCGCGGCAGACAATAACAGACCGGCGGCAACACGCAGAGCGGGCGCGTTTCGCACAAAGTCGAACTGTTAACGTTACAGTGAACGTATCAACTCGTGGTAGGGGTACTGTAAAGTTCTCGGCCATTGAAACAATACTAAAAATAATAAGCAAAAGGGGTTTAATATTAATAAGTACCTACACTTGTTAATACCAATGTATATGTCACCGGAATATAACAAGAATACTATAAATTTACGAAAATTTGTTCATAAAAAAATACAATTTATCTCTCGTTTAGAATCCTACGAAAGTTTATAAATTTCCTAGAAAATTTATAAATTAACGTTTCTTATTACTTTACGGTGACAAACGGTCAGTATACGACCTAGTATATTAATAGTAAAACTGGGTGAGATGGACCGAAATAAACTTTTTTTTATCTCAAACATTTATAATGAAAATGTTTTACAGGAAATTATTTACGTACGGATATATTTTAAAAGCTCATTAATAAAATTTTATGCTTATAAAGCTAATTGTATGGTTTTATTTATTATTCAACTAGCTGCGCCCCGTGGTTTTCACCCGCGTAAGCCCGATCCCAAAATGAAAAGTATCAATTCATCGCAATTGGTTTAGTAGTTTTTGTGTGATTAAAACACAAACATCCAAACTTTCGGATTTATAATATTAGTGTGATAATAACTAGGAGTTCGCCCCGATCTGATACCTCACGACCCCCTATCTCCCCAACCCCCCTACCGATCCGGCTCATCTTCGACTCATAAATTCTATTGACCTAAACTACGCGCATACCAAAATTCATGAAGATCGGAGCTACGATACTCAAGTTATCGTCGAACAAACATACAAAGATACAAGCGCCAGGCCCGTCTACACTGGACCTCACTCGCTTCGCTCGTTCGGTCAATAATTACAGATTAAAAAACCAAAAATTGGTCCATCTCACCCGGTTTTACTATCATAAAAAAAAAATACTCTTACAACAAACATTTATTAAAAACAAAAGCTATCACTACAAGAAGAATATCCAAAACAGTCTAGCCACAAACACTACCGCCACAACGACGAGCGGAAGCGGAAACTTCCTCCTATCACACACTTCCTCTAACCGTGGGACACCTGAAACTTGCCCTTTTTTCAACGGGACTGTCAAACCGGGCATTTTAGGCTTGTCTATTGGAGCACCCATCATGGAAAACTTGGAAGCACTTGTAATTTTAACTGTCACCATTTTCCCCATGTATTTCTCTTCTTTAGGTATTAAAACTTGTTCATAATATTCGTTATGTGCCACGAAATAGTTCTTGTCGTGCGAAATGTCTGTGACTAAAACCTCTTGCGTTTCCCCCACTCGGTGGGTGTACGGTTCGTACGAACGGAACAGATCCGATAGGATCTTTGTACGGCGTTTTACTTCTGGGCCTGGTACCTGGGAAAACATATAAAATTAAGGTACTTTATAAAGTTTTTATGTAAGCAAGAATTACAAAAAAACCCCCGTGAGTTTGTTGTGGCTTCTTTTCTTGTTTCGAACAAAAAAAAAACATTTTTTTAATACTAATTATCAGGGCCTGCACTTTAACCCCCCCACTTATAAACGCTAATTAATGCGCTGCATAACTGTGCATCCTTTGTCTTTTACCGTCACATGAAGTTTCAAAGTTGACAGACAGAGACAAACGTCACATAACTTAGTCATGTGTAAATAATATTTTATAAGTAAGGGAGTAATTTGCAAATAAAACAAAATAAAACCCAAATATAATTATCCGGATGAAAGTTTTTTTCTCCATCATCATCATCATCATCTCAGCCTTTTGCGTCCACTGCCTCACACAAGCCTCACCCATATACGACTGTACAAACAGCGATCGAGAGATACTTCCATCCAACGACTCCCAACGTCCGGTACACTGTTTATTTTTCGTTCAGTCGTAGAATTAAAGTAGAAGCCCTGCTCACACTAGCGAATTACGAGCGTAGTCCTAGGACATGTAGCTTTCCTCACCTTCACCGTAAGACCGATGTCGGCAGTGTGTTAGACAAGAAACAACTCACCCTGGTCATGTTGGCGGCAGGCGTCCCGGGCCGCGGAAAGAACTGGTTGATGAAGAGCACCGGGAAGCGGTAGTGCTCGCACAGAGACACCGTGTGGAGGAACTCCTCCGCACTCTCCGTGGGGAACCCGCAGATTATGTCCGTGGCTATCGTGATCCCGGGGACTCTGGGGGGGAAATAACACAAGCGTATTTTTATCTTATGGCTGCGCCCCGCAGTTTCACCCGCTAAGTCCCGTTCCCGCGGGAATATCGGGATAAAAGTAGCCTGTGTTAATCCAGGTCCCCAGCTACCTATATTTCAAGTTTCATCGTAATCGTTTCAGTAGTTTTTGCGTAAAAGAGTAACAACCTCACATACATACAAACTTTCGCGTTTATAAAATTAGTAAGATTTGTGAGCTAAATGTACCTAATTTTTTCTATGGTTTTCGCGATTTTGCATAATAAAACACTTTATTTATCCGGTTTTATCGCGTTTTTATTCAAATTTACAGTAAAGTTGGCGAAAGCTCGGTTCAAATAATGAATAAAAACGTGATAAAACCGGATAAATAAAGTGTTTTAAATGTACTTGCTTGTAAATCTACACAATAAAATCCGGCAGCATCGATTTCAAATTTACCCGAGCAACCTCCAAAATGTAGATTCGATTTGGTCTAAGTTTGGTGTATTACTTATAAGTTGTATTGTATTGTATTGACTGTAGAATCTAAGTTAAATAAATAAATAAATTTAAGGGGCAGTTCTCACGATATTTAGTTTTATTTCATAATTTATTTTTATTGTTTGCGAATAAGTTTTTGTATATTTCGTTTTCCGTTGGGTTTGATTTACCAACAGAATAACTATTTTAAAGGAGAAACATATCTTCATTAATGATTTCTAGTCGATAAGCCTAGGGTATGCCCTAGGACTAGACTATGGTCTAGTCTAGCATAAAACATCAAATTACAAAGTGACAGGTAACTTTCAAACGATATCTTTTGAACACTTCATTGGCCCATATAAGTATCCGAAATGTCTCATCATGTGGTAGAATAAATGTATAATTTTAGGACATAATGTGGTAGACCCTCCCCCTCCCCTGGGGGGGTGTAGAGTGCACTCACTTCCCCCGCAGCACGTCGACGACCGCCCGGAAGTCGGCGCGCGTGTACTCCCGCTTCATGTCGGCCAACACCTGGTCGCTGCCCGCCTGCACCGGCACGTGCAGGAACCTGGACATCGGTGGGATATTGACATCGATGTAATATTGATATACCTTTATTATTATTTGTTGTTACCATTTAGGATTCTCGGGGCTATGGAGCACCCGGACCTTTGGAAGGCGGTCGTGGGGCCGAAGCCAACACGTAGAGGCCCGTTTTAGTAACATTTTAATTTAAAGATTTGTGATGGACACCAAACCGGCAATTTTTCCTGTCTGCACTATAAAATGCAGCCAAGGACAACCCCCAGGTCGGATAGAAATATGTATAATCTACGGGTGGAAACTACTTGGGCTATGGAAATGGGTTGGTAGTGGATCGGGTAACTATGGGGAATATGGAATATATATATATTTTTTTTGTTTGTGTTTTATTATATAAGTAATTTCATTTTAGTTTAAATATAAATTTTTCAAATGTATTTTGAAGTTTTAAAAATAAATCCACATTAACGGGGTCGGAAAAAGCTACAGCGCAGGGAGCGAGCAGAAATTGTCTATAGCTTTAACGTCGACAATTTTTGCTCGCTCCTTGTGCGGTACCTTTTTTCAACCATGTTATCGACAGCATCGTATTCCCAAAACGACATCGAGTTGAACTCGACGGGAGTTACGCGGTAGAGTCCCTGATTAGCTAGGATAAGTTGTTAACCCTGATAGCAGTTGTTATGTCAAGTTAGATGCCTTAGGCTGCGGCTGCATAGTCAGGCGCCTCGCTTAGCGCCTAGTGACATTCTGACAAGATACGTCGCTAGGCACAAGGCGCTCAGTGCGGCCGGTCGCGAACTTTCTAGACCATTCGTTTTAGTTAGTAGACTAGCTAGTCTCTACGCACTGAGCCAACCTCCAGTTTATGCGGCCACAGCTGACGGCTTTTTGTGCGAAGACTATTCTGAATCTGAAGCACTCACTTGTATACCCTGGGATGGTGCATGATCTCTGCCACCTGGTCCAGATGTTCCAGGATGTAGGGAGGGTTGGTCATCCCGAGCCGAAGCCGGCACCCCTCGGGGATGACGGCCACCAGCTGCCACAGCAGGGCGGGGAGGGAGGTGCCGATGTCGCGACCGTATGTACCTAGAACATAAACAGACTTCACTAAGCCACCGGTTACAGTGCTATGTGGTCAAAGCCCATGGTCTCTATAGTCAAGCAAGTATCTAGTATTTATAATTAATCTTAGTAATTACTTAAAGTGCACATTTTAATTTTAGAAGTAAGCACACATTCCAATAAACTGTAAGTCAGTTTGGCTAGAAATTAGTTTTAGTCGAATGTGTACAAAATTATACACATTGGACGTACAAAAGTACTTGTTACTATGTTTGTTAATCCTTCATGGAAAAACTAATGAACTAATTGTGATGAAACTTAGTATGTAAATAGCTGTAGATCTGGATTAACACATAGGCTACTTTTAAAACCCCGGTTTCTAGCGAAGTTAGTTAGCAATGTAATTTGCAATATTTACAAAAACGGTTATTTATTTTACTAACATTTTAATTGTAACCAAAGTCCTTTCTAATAACCTACGAATATTAGTAAATAACAGTGTTTTCTTTGTTTTTATCACATAATAACTGTCAATATTAAAACACAGCTTAAACTCTGTTATTTCATAATATTTGTTGCAAAAACCACCATGTTACTTTCAAATACTGACCTGTATCTTCACTGGTCAGCCATATCTCCACGACCCCCTCCCTAAACGACTGTCTCGCTCTCTCCACGATCTCCTCCGGGGGGTAACTCCCCAACTCCCCCCGGGCATGCTTAGTTTTACAATAGGTGCACTGGTTGAGGCACCCAGTGTTTATGGGGATGATCTCTATAAGGGGGTTTTTGCGGACCTTTGGTAGTAGGAGGGAGGCCCCGCCGGCTTTTCTACCTTCTGTGGTGCGACGTTGACCGAATAGGCGAACTGTGTGACCTGGGGAAGAGATGGTATACTAAAATATACTAGTAAGTGTTAGGGTTGAGGCCAGTCAGGTCAATAAATTTTTGAATTGTAAGTAGCGTAATTTCGGCGACGTTCGGCTTCATACAAAAACCCTGTTTTACCAAATGGCATGAAGCCGAAAGTGAGATGAACAATGAAATATGAACTGATTGGACAAACTCACAGAACATTTTTTGTTAAATAAAAATAATAAAAAAATACAGAAATTAATATTTCTTGATTGAGCGCAATTTTATTGGCCGCCAGTCTGTCACTAAAGATCATCTGCCATTGGTGGAATCCAAGGTCGATTATATGTAATACTGTACGGAACATGTCAGTGTGTGCATCTGCTGCTGTGTGAACGTGGAACAGGTTTTTTCCAATTTAATAGAGAAGTTAGATCTTCATTTTATTTATTCCTCGTAGACTAATACATTACCTTTGAGCGTCTCCTCAACAACTTCAACGATCCTGTCAATCTGCTGTACGCCCACCACACTCAGCCCCTGCAGGAAGGCGGAGCGCGGCGCGCCCTGCGGCACGCACCCCGCCACCACCACGTGCACACCGCGGCTACGACCTAACTCTATTTCATTCCTGAAGAGAGAAGTTAATATACCCGTGAGCAAGGCTGGTGAAGAATGATTAGCCCATTTACTGTTAAATACACATAAAGCGAATTGCGATTTAACATCACCAGTCAAAAAGTTTATAATAAAAGTTTATAATTAAAAATAACAAAAAAAATAATAATTTCAATTTAAAAATTTCAAAGTGAAAAAATCTATGTTGAATTGCACATTCTTATATTCAGTAAATAAAAATAATATTCACCAAGTACCTGTAATATGATAGATCAACTACATTAGCAGCTTATTTGTAAGTAATTTTTTTATGAAGATTGTGTGTTTTCTAATGTTTTAGTACAATAGAATGTTTGTTTATCCAATCTGACTAATATTATTAATGTAGAAGCTTGCATTTAAGTATGTTGTGAGTAAACAAGTATATTTGTTACTACATCACAAAAAACTATACAACCGATTGTAATGAAACTTGGATGGAGATAGTTGGAGATCTGGATTAATACATATACTACTTTTAAACCAGATACTTCAGCGGGATCAGGACTTATGCAGGTAAAACAGTATTAAGTGATTAGTCAAATACTAACTTGAAATGATCCTCTGACGGGCTCTTGACAGTACAAGAGTTGAGTAGCCACAGCTGAGCCTGCCACTTGTCTTCCGTCAGTCGGTACCCGTGCGCAGCCAGGAGGCCAGCCATGTATTCCGAGTCGGAGTTGTTGTGCGCACAGCCCCATGTCTTCACGTAGATCGTTTGAGTACCTTTAAATAGAAACAACTATAATACAATAACTACGAAAATCTTAATCAAAAAATGTATTCGGTTGACGAGCTGATCTAGTATTTGGTAAATGCTTGAGAGTGGTCATTAATGTAAATAAAGGGTGACAGACTGAATAATTAACACGTATTCAATTAATAAACTTTGAATTTCTAGGTTACCTGGGACAACACTTTCTAGTATGATTTTTTCTACGGGTTCGGTGTCAAGTTTCTCGCGTTTCTTAGATCTAACGCTGACATTCTTACGACTAGCGTATCTCTCTTTAGGAGTGATATCTTGGGATGAGATTAGATCCTCAATATCATCGATAAAATCCACGGCACCTGGCATTTTTTATTCCAAATCCTAAATCAAACAAATCCACATTTTTTGTTTTGATTTTTATTTAATTATTTCTTATCGGTTGTGAACCGATTATGGCCATTAGGAAATTGGCCAGTGTCATGTATTCTAATATATTATGCAAGTTATTTGCATCGAAACAGTCAAGTCGTCATAGTTAAAGTCAAGTCTAGGGAATCATTTGTAAACACGGCGGCCATTTACAAATAATCTTCACGGAGCCTTGGAGACAACACTAAGTTAATGTTTTGCACCGATTTTCACTTTCATTCCACTTGTACACCTTCACGAAACTAAATTGATTAATATGCCCCCGAAATTAAACAATTTGCACGCATATGAACTAGGTTTCACAAAAATGAAAATTTAGCACCACATCTCCTCAACGAGTTCCCGCCAAGACTCCTTTTTTTTTTTTTTTTTTTTTTTTTTTTTTTTTATTTAATGACTTTGACGTTTCATTTTTTTTTTTTTTTAGCGATCCAAATCTCACAGACTAAAAAAAAAAAAAACAGGGTAAGAGCACAATCGTAAATATATAAGATGATTTTTGGCCACATCTTTTCCGTTTCCATTTTAGGCAACACTGAAAAAGGTAAAACGGAAATTAGAAATTAGTTTCCCAATGTTAGCGGGGGGAGTTTTGGCGGGAACGCGGTTAGGAGATGTGTTGTTTTTATTAAACCTAGTTCAAATGCGTGTAAATTGTTTAATTTCGGGGGCATATTAATGCCTAAATGGAATAAGCCATATAAACGAAGAATTGCTATAAAATTCTCCATGGCGTAATACTTCGATAATAAATTAATACTCCTTATTTCTTACGTTTCTTACTATACCTAATAATAATATAATATAAACGCGGAAATTTGCATGTATGATGGTATGTATGTTTGTATGAATTTGACTTTGTTACTCAATCACGCAAAAACTACTGAACCGATTGCGATAAAATTTGGAATATATACGTAGCCTTGAATAACACATTTTAACACTTTTTATCCCGATAATCGAGGCGGAACTATGTATAAATCTGAAAGTTCGTTTATTTGTTAGGTAGGGCTATCTACACTCACCTACGGTTCGACCGATTGGAATAAAAATTTACATAGAGATAAAGTGATGGAAGGTAACATAGGATACCTATGAATGATCTCAATGATCCTGTGGGATCGGAACATATGCGGGTGAAACCGCCGGGCGCAGCTTATATTATAATTAATAATAAAAAAAGTGTTCAGATTTCTCATAGCCATTTTATTATTTGCCTAAATTGAGGTTTCCATTCACTAACCCTATTTATCATAGTGATTACTTATTGCAATAATCCTCAATAATAAAAAAAAGAATTTTGGATTCAATACGACCCCAACCAATAACTAAGTTTATTTCAATTCCGGTTTATCAAAGGTGTTAAAACTTCACTCGAGAGATTATATACCTTACAGCTTTACAATAAAGTTATATTTGTATAGACATCATACCGAGCCTTCTAAGATAACAATGAGCATAAAACAGCTGCCGAGTCTGAATTGAAGGGAAGGTGATATGATTGAGAGAAAATCACGCAAAAAAAACTTATTTAGGCATCACCAGTAAGTCGTGGCGGCGCGGCGGAGCGGAGGCAGGAGAGGTGTGGCGGGAAAACTTTTAGGTGACTATCGGCTATTCTGTGGTTATGTCAAAGGATTCGTATTTCTAATCGTATCCGACTTGGGAAGGAACACGGGTAGCGGAATTTCTTCCACAACAGTCAAACAACAGTTTAAGTTAAACGACAATGTGGTATAAAAAAGCTGAAATCTATAGTCCGTACTTTGACTTTGCTAAGCAAAAACTTTGACTTTAGACAATTTTTGGTATTTACATTTATAAAGCGATCTTCGCAAATGCCCAAAGGTTTTGCTTAGTAAAGTCGAAATTTTCCAAATTTAGAATTTAGACCAATCAAAAATAATGACCTAAACCACAGCCTAAACTTTGTTGCTCTGGGCTTCCCGGCTGTTATGAAGTTATAACTATGAAGTTCTTTTTATTTTATTCATAGGTACATATTGCAAAACAAATTTCGCTTGTATATTCCAATTAAAAGTTTATGCTTAGTTTTTGCTGAGCAAAGTCAAAGTACGCACTATAGATTTCAACCTAAAATATCTTAGACCAGATTGTCTTACCACCTGGTGAGATAATCGACCGCTCATCTGTATATTAAATTAAAGGCAGTATTATAAAACCTGTGCCTACCTAGGTATGCGCCAGCTAAGATACTGACGATTTAATATACATATTATTTCTTATTGTATGCTAATTCTTTAGTTACAATGCTATAATAAACTCTGTGATATTTGTACCAGCTTGACCAATAAGCCACGGTATGAATTTAATGTTACTTAAAATATTTGAGATCGCTGCACCGGCTTACGTTTCGGAACAACGACGAAGGCACGTTATTTTAATTAAATCTTTTCGTCGTCCCTTCAGCATTATTACCTACATTTGCTTATTGAGCAATGAGTCTATTAAATTGAGTTTACATTTATCGATAAGCACAAGTTGCGATACAAGCTTGTGCTTAGTGTAGAACCGAATTTCTAATGTAATTTGATAAATTTTTAGTAAGATTCGTATTAATTTATTATTATTTATTAATAAATAAATATTTGATTTTTGATTAGATTTCATCAAAGGTTGGAGAAAGATAGGGTTCTTTAATCGACCTTTGAACTACCCTTATGCAAAGCTTCATCGAAATCGGCATAATAATATTTTGCACTCATGTACGTCTATACTTTTTACAGCCAAACTGCTTGACAGATTTGGATGAAGTTTTGCATAAGGTCAATCAAAGGTTGGAGAAAGGGGTATCTACTTTGTCCGACCTTGAAACAATATTATCCATACTTTAAAAATTCGAAGTTCTAGTCTTAATGACTAATGAATATGAATGACTAATTGATTGACTGACTGAACTAAGTATAGCCTAAGCCGCTATTTCTAGAAACTTGAAATTTGGAGAGTGTGTTCTTTGTGGATTGTTGCTATCCTCTAAAAAAGGGTGTTTTGAATATCCCTCGGGATCGGGACTTACGCGGGTAAAACAACATGTCGCGTCGCATACTGATAATTTACACACAGCTAAGGTGTATTTGAAGCTAATTTACATTAGGTCAGTGATAGAAGTCATTCATTACCTTAGAATTTTTGTTGTCAGTTACTGACTTGTTTGAAATTGTATGGCACGAGACTCACTTCTGTCACTGACCCAATGTAAATCAGCTGCATTGGGTCAGTGACAGAAGTCAGTGCCATACAATTTTAAACAACTCAGTAGAGTAGCTGACAACAAAAATTCTAAGGTAGGTACCTATCTTATATCACAAAATTCACAAACCTCATGTAAAATTTCGCTCCAAAAAATCTCAACTTAACTTCACGGCAAGTTGTTGCATCAAGAAAAGAACCCCTAGATTCTGTGACCCTCCATGATGCATACATTGTATGCACTCGCCAGTCACTCAGCCGCACGCAACGCGACCGGTCGTGCTGCACAGCTGGACGTGCGGTGTATTGTATACCTACGGAGGTAGATAGGTAGCTTACAGTGGTTGTTTGTCAAGTGAGCTTTTCGCGCGTAAGGACTTCTGTGTTGTTTTTTTTTGTTGGTAAGTTTGTGTTTTTTTACTTGTAATAATTGATAATGGGTAAATTAAAATCAAAAGGTTGATTTACGTTACTCCATATTATAGAGACATCTGCCATTCAGAGCTTTATCGAAATCGGTCCTGTTGAGTGAGATAGGTAGGTAACTTAGCTTTTCGTACCTAGGAATTATTATGTAAGGTACACATACCTAACTTACAGTCTTTTGTGTGTGTTTTTTATAAACTGCCACAGATGATTGTTTGGTTTGACTATCTCCCTTGATGGGAAAGTGACGAAAGATGATATGGTCATATTCTTTTACCATATAGGTACGTAGGTAGGTACTACCTACCTACCCAGACATTCTTTGACCCGGATAAAAGGCCCAAAACTTAGAGTATTTAGGTAGCCCAAAAGCACCGAGTACTAATCATACAGAGAAACAGCCACATACAAGCGCGCATTGTATGTAGCTAAATATTACCTCTGTTATTAATTACTCTGTAAGATTAGATACTCGGTGTCAAAACTGTGTGGTTTGCTATTTTGGTATACCTCAATATACCTATTAGATTCTCCTTTAAACAAAAAAGTAGTTGAACCGAATACGAGGGAATTGAATAACTACCTAGTACTAGCTAGCGAAGAACACAGGCTTATCTGAAATCCCGACTTCTAGTTAAAATTGTAAACAATTAATAGAATTACCTACTATGATTTAATAGTCTTTGCTTCTATCTATAGGTAAAAGTTTGCATACTTACCTAATCCAAAGAAACTATTTCCCAGCGTCTTTCTAAAAAGGTTGCCTGGAAGAGATCGCTTTTGGCGATAAGGCCGCCCGTACCGTTCTTATAATGGGCTGTAAGTTTAAGCCAAATAAAGTGTTTTATCTATTGTATCTTTTTAATCTGAACTAATTCCAAACTGCATTTGAGTTTGTCTTTCGGCTTACCCAGAAAGAAACCCCAATGTTCGCGACAGTTACCTACATGGACCATGCAATGCAATGCCATAATATTTACATACATTATCGCAGGATAATGTTGCAATACCACGTGCCAGAGACCACCTGTAGTCTATGGCTGACATCTATAGTCCGTCTACTTTGACTTTGCTAAGCAAAAACTTTAACTTAAACACTTTTTGGTATTTATAAAGCGATCTTCGCAACTATCCAAATTTTTTGCTTAGTAAAGTCGAAGTTTTTCAAATTTAGAATGTAAACCGATCAAAAATGATCACCTTAGTATCATGTAATGTCTTTGACCTAAAAAACTCTTAACTTATTTCTATGTTATAATATAAATAATGATTACTGAATTTCCTATAAATTCCAAAAAGTTTGCTAGAGAACTCCAGCTTCTTTTAACTGGGATACCTACCTAGGTCACTGCGAAAAATATATCGTCGAATTTTGATTTTTTTCTCAAAATTCGACGACAGATATTCACTATACTTAGATAGATAGGTAGATTTATACTTTATTTGCACAACTAACAACAACTACAATCAGTTTACATGTATTTGTCTTGCAAATAAGACGTTGTATCTACAAATGGATGACCTTATCGCTAAAAGCGATTTCTTCCAGGTTTCAGCGATTTCCTTTCAGGAGAAATTCCCGCGGAATCGAGACTTACGCGGGTGAAACCGCGGGGCGCAGCTAGTAGTATTATAAACGCGAAAGTTTGCAAGTATGTATGTATGTCTCTGACTTTGTTACTCAATCACGCAAAAACTATTGAACCGATTGCAATCAAACTTGGAATATAGGTAGCTGGAAGGCTACTTTTTAACCCGATATTCCCGCGAATAAGGGACTTACGTGGGTGAAACCACGGGGCGCAGCTAGTCATCAATACATGAGAATATAACCCGTAACCTTCTGCGCTACTCGACTTTAGTCAGATGCGCCATCGTCAAATTCACCCATCGCGTTGTTCAAAATATAAAAGCAAATGAACCGCGTCCAACCCCTCAATAACAATAATAATATACCCCTGTCCGTAAGTCTACGTCTGCCTATCGCCTCGTACCCATCGTAGCAACAATAACAAGGAAACCTTGGGTCCCGTACATCCGCAGAGCACGTGCCGTGTGAGGCCACCTGTCGTTCAGTAGGTAGGTAGGTACCACGCTACTAGCTACCCCACCGCATTGGGAGTGACATTGTTTGGTTTGACGAACTAAGTTCATTATTATTATTTAAAAAGCATGTTAAATCTATACTATATAGCTAGGTAGCTTATATAACTGTATATACTTAACTGTGTAAAAAATGCTGTGCATAGTTGTAATCGATGTACAAATTAATAATGATATTTAACTTTAATATTTAAATGTATAATTGAATTTGTATATTGTTACTGTGCCAAATAAAATAAAAAAAATATGTTGGTTGTTTCGTAGGGGTTCAATTGTTCATTTGTAATTGACTGATCCGATAAAATGTCAAGCCATCTTTGCAAACAAAATGCGTAGCACCAGCGATATTTTGATAAAACTAGTGTCAAGCAACTTTTTATGCGAAGTTGACTAGAACTTTCGCGACACTACTTTCGTAGTGAAAACAAAGCTTTATTCTAAACTTACAATTATTGCCTGGCTATGCGAACACTGTTAAGTCACGACGTTCTTTGACTGACATAAACACAGAAATTAGTTTTGAAAATTTATAAAGGGACTAGCTGCGCCCGCCCGGCGGTTTCACCCGCGGGAATATCGGGATAAAATGTAGCCTATGTGTTTTTCCCGGTACTTTTCCAACTACTTATATTCCAAGTTTCATCGCAATCGGTTCAGTAGTTTTTGCGAAATTTAGTAACAAACATCCAAATATCCAAACACACACACTTTATAATATACCTAATTTAAAACAAATATTATTATTTTAAATTGTGTCCTTTTTTTTAATGTGTGTGTTAGAACTGTTATATAATTTTGCTCGTAAAAAAAATATATATATATAAGATGTAACGGGTAAGCCCTTTTAATCCGAAAAGGGGTTGTTCTAGACGTCTAGGCGAACACCTTTTGTTCTACGACTTTTGAAAATTCAATCTTTTTTTTTGAAAATCTTGAGATTATGTCTCACTGAAAAAAACAGCTGTTTTTGAAAACAAAGGTAATTAAAGGTTTGATTGTAGTAGACCAAACTAAATGATAGAACAACATAAGGTCAATGACCTCGAACTCTAAGAAACAGCTGATTTTCAAGTAAACTTTACACCTAAATTTTTCGAAAAGTACTTCGAATTTCCAAAAATCGTAGAACAAAAGTTGTTCGCCTAGACGTCTGGAACAACCCCTTTCGGATTAATAGGGCTTACCCGTTACATCTTGATAACTTTCATATTAGTAGGATCTCGCGACGCTACGGAACGATGCGCGGCCGCCGTGACTTATCAGTGCGGTGCACGCAGAATGTTGCGGCATAGGTTGCAGGTTTGATTCCCGCTGTGGACAGACTCCGTTGTCTAGTAACCTAACCATACATACTCGTAACAGAAATATAAGTTTAGGGCTAGTTTGCGCGCTATGCAACGTCTTGCAATATTAATTTCTTTGCAAAGTTGATAATTGAAGCCAAAGTGTGGTGCAGTAGGAGTACCTGGCTGGTTTTTGTGGGCTTAATTTCAAGCTAAGTTTAGACACAGACTCTATTAACTCCCGCTGTGTCATGAATGAAGAACAAACCTTTCTCATTTTGACCAAAAAAAGGTTATGTGTATATCAGTCTATATGTGTGTTTGTTTTTTAATCTGACTCGTTATCATCTCAGCTGGCAGACGCCCACTGCTGGGCATTATAGACCTCCCAAAATAACCTCCACGACCGGTTCGACCAATCCGGTTTAATCAGACTGCGAGAGGATTATTAACAAACATAATCAATACATACATAGTCTAAACTTAGTAGGTACCAAAAAAATAGGTGCTAAAAGCAAATCAAGCAATATGTCATCCATCATTAAGAAAATATTAGTGACCTTAGAAATTATCATATTTAGTGCCATGCTTATTGAAAATTAACACCATCCGTCAACTCTTTATCACTAACTTGCTGGTACTGGCCAGGCGTCTGAAGCACAGATAATAAATTATTTGTACAGATAACCTAAAGTATTGACCCTAAGATAAAATTAATAAAAATCACATTGTGCTAAATCAGACAGTTATCTATCTTGTTGTTTTTCGCAATTATTTTTATTGTGTTGTAGAATTTACAATTGGTTTCCGATGGGTGCTACGGAAACCGGAAACTAACTGTTTGGCCTGACACCAAACCTTCTCGAGACCAAGCAGTTTACTCGCCACCAGTGCAGGAGAACTATTAACTAACTAGAGGGGTGTTGGTCTTATGGTAGATACCCTGACTTTCATTCCGAAGGTCGTGGTTTCTAATCCCAGCCGCGCACCAATGTCTTTTTCTTTAAGAAAAATTTATGTGCGCTATTATCATCGCTCTTACGGTGAAGGAAAGCATCGAAAAAATAATTCCGATATTTTATATTTCCGAAACGATGTTTCAGGGCTTAAAGTCACGCGCACAAACCCAATAGTAGGGCTAATTGCGGATACACAGTTAAAACTTTAACTTTTTAACTTAACTATTTAAACGGCAGGATGCATTTAGTAGTGTGTATACATTACACACTGCTCTTGACTCGATTCACAAAACAAGCAAGACGAGCACCAAACGTACAATTATACTGCGAACTGAGAGCCCTAATTGTTAGGTTATGCTTCACCGAACCCTGCAGTTTGTCCATTCAATGCTGATTCCGAACACGTGTGTAGTGCATCTGACGTGTATGGCTCATCTTTATTCTGGACAATTTAGTATTTAGGACACTCGAGACCCCTATGAATTTCTTGTGGTTCTTCTTATTTTAAGACTTTTCAAAATTATACGATTTTAAACTTTATTTTATTTTTACTACTAAAATTACTTATTAACGGGGTGTTTACCATGTTTAATAATTTATTCGCGGAGCTCGATATTTCGCTAGTAATTTCAACCAGCTTGTTCACGAGACTGGAGAATGCGGGTAGGTGATGACAGTTAGAGGCGTCCATATCGGGCGGATTTGCTTTTCAAAATTATTATGAACAATGTGCCGTACCTTGATCGTTTCTCGTTGTTTTGTTGTTGCTCAAAAAAAAAAAATAGGTATATTTTTTTTTTTAAATACCTCAACTAATTTTTTAAAAAACACAGATACCTAATTAAAATGAAATCTTTTTGCTTTCTGAAGTTGGTTTCTATTTTTTTTTTATTTGATGTTTTTTAATTTATTGTTTATTTTTTAGCTGAACGACTTATTCGATGCTACTAGCCTGGTATGCTGATCCCATGCTGATCCATCATATTGTCAGTTAGTCTTCAGTACCTACCTATAAACCATTTAAAGATATGGACAAATAGCCACTGTCGAGTCATATTTATTAGAAATCGCAATTTAAGATTATAATTTAATGGTAGTAGTAGTACTTAGTTGTTTGTATTTTAGTCTAACTAAATATATCTAAATATAGGTACAATAGACACCAAATATAGAAGTTAGCAGTTAGAGAGATATGTAGGGCACCGACCACCGGCTTGTAATTAGTGAACTGACGAACACTGCGATAATAGAAGCGATAATTACTAACCACTTCGTGGATACACGCGTTATTGACACTATTCTTAGATATACACCTACATACTTATTACTCAAAGCTACCTTATAGATTGGTTGATGATAGATGATTAATTATTAGTGAATAGTTTATAGATAGATTAATTAATAGTTAATAGATGGATAATATGATGAATGCTTTATTTGCACCACTCAAATTACACATTGTTACAATATTAATTGAGTAAAGAAACAGAGAAAATATAAGCAAGTGTACTTAAAGTCAAAGTGAAAGTTAAGTTCGATTATTTTGAAACGTATTAAAATTATGATATAGTGTTATTTCGGAACGCGCCCTCCGAAGCTACAAAAAACTCATTGGGGATTACTTTTTCGTGATCATTGGGTAAGGAGTTTTCCAACGACAAAGGATAGCTACCTAATTGTCTTTGCTACCTAATAAGATAGGAATGGAAGCAGAGCAAACTCAAAATTGGTTTGAATTCCGACCAATAAATAGTGCAAGCGCTGCGGGGTCAATGGGTTTCCTACGCAAAACAGAAATGAACCGATGTAGCGACTGATTAACCGCAAATAATTTAACCGCAATGCTGACAAAATTTCATGTACTTAGATTTGGTATAAACATGGTAAACCTAAAAAGATGGGACATACCCCATCTTTTCAATATTAATATGATTAATTTCTCCATCTTAAGAATGTCTTAGGATGACACTTGCCTAAGCCAATGCAACTGCGATGCTCCCAAGCAAACCATGCAACACCTATATTGATCTGCGCTCTCGCTCGGATAACTGGCTACGCTGCTGGCTGATTTGATGGTATCAAATACCAAAACCTGGAGCTTTCCAGTATGTTGGAGTGGGTGGATCTTCCTGGTCAAAAAATGTGCCACCGACACGAAGAAGGAATCATAATAATAATAAATACATATTGCACGACAATACACACAGCGCAATCTAGCCCCAAACTAAGCACTGGGCTTGTGTGGCACTGGACTATGGGTACTAGACAGCGAATATACTACATCATTATACTTTTTTCAAAATACATAAGCACAAGCACAAATATTTGTACCCGACGGAAATCGAACCCGCAGCCTTCTGCATTGCAGTCAGGCGTTTGCCCGACGCGCCACAGAGGCCTTCAAAATAGTTATATAAACTGTTTACATCATACTTAGACCATCGTCGCACACTACCATCTGGCCGAGATAGTTGTAAATCGTTCCATCTTTTACAATATCTTGACCCTACAACCTCATACAGAATCGATTCTAAATCGGTACCTATAGAGCCGAATCGGATCACGGATCGATTGATCGTGTCTTAAAATACAAGCACTTGTTGTGGACACTCAGAACCCATCTGTCTCTCTTACGTCAGAAGGCGGAACGTTTCACAATCATACACCTACTGCGCTGCGTACGATTCGTACGCAACTTGCTTTGGAACCTTTCTTTGAATGTAGTATTTACTCGGTTTGTATTGTTCCGTAAGAGCGATGTTGGTGCAGTGGTAGATACCCCGACTTTCATTCCGAAGGTCGTGGTTTCGAATCCCGGCTTACCGCGCACCAACGTCTTTTTCCTTGCGGAAAAGTTATGTGTGTTAATAACATCGCTCATACGGTGAAGGAAAACTTCGTGAGAAAACCCACGGCTTAGTTAGGTCCGGACGTATCGACCAGTTCTTTTCTCTGGGCATGGCTGACTAGGCTGGGAGGGTGGTATAGGTGCTGGGCAAGCCTACTCCACCTGACAATGACCCGGGCACTACAGCGCCAAAAAATAGCATGAATTAAAAGATGCTTGCGCTGTATGTATCATGTAAAATTAGATGAAAAGGCCAACTATTATCATTATTGTATTGTTGTATTATGTGTATAATTGCGCTAATAATTGTTCAAATTACAATTACCAGCTTCTCGAGGATTCACTGGCGTAAGTCCTAGTACTGTAGGAATATCTAAAAAAAACTTAGTGGATACATAACAGTCTTACAAATATTAAAAACGCAACAGTTTGCATGTATGTATGCCAGTGAGTTTGTTACTCAATCAAACAAAAAAACTACTAAACCGATTGCAATGAAACTTGGAATATAGGTAGCTGGAAACCTGGAATAACACATGGGCTACTTTTTATCCCGATAATCCCGCGGGAACGGGACTTACGCGGGTGGAACCGATGGGCGCAGTTAGTTTATGTGCCTTTCGAAATAGCGTTTCGGACTCGCATAGGTAGGTACTCGTAGTTAGGTACTATTGACAAAGAACACAGTCTTCAAATTTCATGTCCGATTTCCTTTCATCAGTCAGTAGGTTGTTGCTTCTGCTCTACCTACTTCACGAAACTTGGTAGGTATAGAAAGATGTTTTAGAATTTATGTTTTTACTAGCTGCGCCCTGCGGTTTTACCCGCGTAAGTCCCGTCCCGTTGCGGGAATATCGGGATAAAAAGTAGCCTATGTGTTAATCCAGGTCCCCAGCTACCTATATTCCAAGTTTCATCGCAATCCGTTCAGTAGTTTTCGCGTGAAAGAGTAACAACCTCACATACATACATGCATACATAAATACAAACTTTCGCGTTTATAATATTAGTAAGAAGTAAGATGTTGCAGGGGATTTTTTAATAACTGGTATTTCGCTCACTCCGCGGGCTAAATACTTTCAAGGTTACTAGAAGAACTTGCAAGGACTTGCAAGGTTCGCAGAATTATTAGTTAATAATAATATTAGGGGTTAAAGTATGAAATTGCCGATTTGTACTGAAAATCTTAATTGTAAATTTTTAACAAATTTATTTAATCAAAATAGTTGCCATTATTATCTATACATTGCTGCCATCTAATGGAAAGGTTATTAATGCCTTTGCGATAGAACTCCGACGATCTAGACTGCACAAACTGTGTGAAAACATTTTGTACTGCCTCCTGGGAAGAAAACTTCTTGTCACGTAGATAATTGTCCAAATCACGAAAAAAATGGTAGTCCGTTGGAGCAAGGTCTGGTGAATACGGAGGATGACGAATGGTGAATCTAAGTGCAGTTCCTGAAGGGTCAAAATGGTTTCTCGTGCTGTGTGAGGTCTCGCGGTGTCGTGGAGCAATAATGGTGAAGATCGATTCATGAGTCGGGGCTGTTTTACTGCTAGTTTTGTCAACATGGTTCGGAGTTCGGCACAATAGACATCTGCCGTAATTGCTTGACCAGATCGAAGAAAACTATAGTGAATAACACCATGCTGAGACCACCAAACAGTTACCATTACCTTTTTATTGGTAAGTTTTGCTTTAGGACACTGTTGTGGCATTTGACCTGGGGTCAGCCATTGCATTTTTCTTTTCCGGTTATCATAAAGAATCCACTTTTCATCACATGTTACAATTCGATCCAATATTCCTTCATTTCTGTACCGGTTCAACAAGGCAACACAAGTTTCAACACGCGTTTCTTTCTGCAGATCAGTCAAATCATGAGGCACCCATTTTTCGTATTTTTTTTATTTTATTGATTTGACGCAAGTGAGTCAATAAAGTGGGTAAGGTAACGTTAAACCATGCCGCTAATTCCTGGGTAGTTTGACTAGGATCGGCTTCCACTATCTCTCTTAATTCATCGTTATTCACCTTTGTGGGCGGTCTTCCTCGTGGCTCGTTCTTTAAGTCGAAATTTCCATCACGAAAGCGTTTAAACCAAAATCGCACGGTGCGTTCATTAGTAGACCCCTCTCCAAACGCCGCATTGATATTGCGGGCTGTTTCTGCCGCGTTAGTTCCGCGTCGGAACTCGTATTCAAAAATCACTCGAATTTTCGCAGTATCCATCTTTCTTGTCTAAATTGAATAACAAAAACAATTGAAAGTCGATATTCAAATGTTTCACATTTTTTAAAAAAAGAACATCACAGAAACCATTTGAAAAAAGTTTCATTCGAAAACCTCAAACCATGAAGATTCTATGTTAATTCAAAGAACCTATTGCAATAAAACGGCAATTTCATACTTTAACCCCTATTATAACAGTAGTGTTATTTTTTGTGTTTATGCCGTTTACTATAATCCTAGTTGTAATCTTGTGCTAGATTCGTACTATAAGTACCTACTGAAGCAATGTAAACCGGATACAATAGTACCTATGAAGATATCGATTCTTCCTACTTGGTGTTTATTTATACTTGCGTTATTTACGGGTGTTTGTCCAGTGGATGACTGTGCCTACTTCTTGTTCCGACTACAGACGTCATAAGCCTCTTGACTCGGTTACGGTACGGTACCGAACTGCGACGTGGGCAAGGACGTTATACCTTACAAATATAGATGGAAATACCGGCTTTTTTTTTTAATTTTATGGTAATCGGTTGAATATAGAAACGCTACTCAAAATTTGAGGGCTACTTAAACAATTCAGCAGATTTCAAACTCAAATTAACTCAGCTCAAATTTTCCTATACTCATTTCAAATTTAGAAACTGCTCAATATCTAAGTAGGTATCCCTCTTGAATTATATGAAACTTTAAATTTACATGCCAATACATAATAATTATATTGGCAAAGAAAGAATTTTAATTATAACATTAAGTAACCACTTAATTTTTTTGTTATCCTATATTTATTTTTATCATTGTACTTTTCTTTTTGCAAAACAATAGGTATAAATCTTTAATTTTACATAGATTACCATAAACAAATAATAATTAGGTATATTGTTAATTCAGAACCTCCTCCCTGTTTTTGAAGCCGGTTAATAAACCAAAAAGAAACTATAAAACAGAAAAAAATGGGCAAGTGCGTGCCTTGTTGGGCCACGCGCAGTGTAGGGTTTCGTGATTTCCAATAACAGGGATTGCAATCTGGAAGTCTTACTACTAACACTTACCTACTATGTAATATTCAACAGAAATTGTTCGAAATTTTATGTGCTTTTTATTTCTTTAAAATACAAGTGAATTTGGAAAGACAGCTAAGCTGTGATCATTTTTCTTTGCACTACATTGTATGTTCTACTATCGTAAACACATAATTATGACGTTTCCAAGTATAGCCTTTTAGCTGTTAGAGGGAGGTACACATAACTCTAAAAACTAGCACTTAAAAAAGCTTAATGTTTCAAAAACAGAACCTAAAAAGAAGAATGGTTTTTGAAAACCCACAATGATTTTAAAAGAGCTATCTAACAATATCGGTAATGTAATCTATCGGTCAATCGTCTTCGGCGTTAGGTGTTTCGATGGATAGTGTTTCGAAGCAGCGTAGGGAACAAACAATAAACTTTTTAAATTCACACGATTTGTTAACATATTTACATTTTACCGGGTCTTAATCGCGTAGGTACTATTTTTTATTTTCTTACCTCGACGATTCGCTCATGTTACAATGATCTTGGTCTCGAGGGGACGGGAGCTGCGGCGGGTCTCGTCCTCTAAACAATAGTAGGCGATTAAGACCCGGTAAAATGTAAATAATGTTAGCGTAGGGAACCCCTCCACACGATAGGGTAAAGGAGAAAAAAATCATCCCCATTTTACATGTGAGAGAGGTACCTATATTTTTTGTTATACTGTTTTCTTTCCGTGATCAAAATGTATACTCATGCAAACTTGCAGCTTCGTATACAAAGCTTCTCTGAGTAAAGCCGCCTTAGATCGCGGACGGACGGACATGACGAAACCATAAGGGTTTCTTGTCGACTACGAAACCATAAGGGTTTCTTTTCAACTACGAAACCATAAGGGTTTCTTGTCGACTACGAAACCATAAGGGTTTCTTGTCGACTACGAAACCATAAGGGTTTCTTTTCAACTACGAAACCATAAGGGTTTCTTGTCGACTACGAAACCATAAGGGTTTCTTGTCGACTACGAAACCATAAGGGTTTCTTGTCGACTACGAAATCCTAAAAAGGTAGAGGTACTAGTAAGTAGTAGGTACTCTGGTAGTGGTATATTATGTGATCAAAAATTGAAAGTGGGCACGGCACAAAGTCACTCCATTTATAGTGAAAGAATTTTGCATCGTGCATTAAATGACTCAATCTAAAAAGTCAACAATTTCAATGATTCAGAAACACCAGGAAATGATTTTATCACTGAATCACAGTGTGGGCTGACTTGTTTTGAGACCTAAACACCTTTATTACAAAACAAAGTCTAAGCTTAAACCATAATATGTTTTGTAGGTAATCAGGTTTTAATTATGTAGGGAAAGTTTCCACTTTTTTAAACGAACGATTATAATTTAACTGATGATTTTAATTGGAATGTTGGAAAATGAACGTTTAAAAATGAAAAAATATAATCGAAAATCGTCTTAAAAAAGCTAGTAAGTACCTATTATCCAGTGATATCATTGAGTAATATAAAATAATTATTAGTTTTAAATGCGTCTCCTTTGATTTTTATGGCTATAAAAGTATAAATAAATTAACTTGAATTTAAAAGAAGAGCGACATGTAATTAAATTAATATCATTTGAATAAAATTAATATCATTTGAGTTATAGCTTAAAATCAAGCGATCTGCAAACCAAGTTCATTACAAGCGCTGCGTTAGTTTTTGCGTGATTGACAGACGAACATCCAAACAAATCAAATCTAAACTTACATAAGTTTAGTTAAATTAGGTAGTACCTACATACATACTTATCCATAAGAAATCTGCCAAAAACCAGGCGTAAACTACGACTATATTAATAAACCCAAATTAACGAAATCAGAGACTGCAATACCATCAGTCATCGGTCCATAAAAGCCAACACCCAGCTATAAGATAATGCTCATTAACCTATTAGCTTATTGGCAGTCTTCAGTTTAGGCTATTTTGACCTAAATTATACTTCGGAACTGTTTTTGGGAGATCCGCAGACCTAAGACATGCTTGATTGTCGATAATAATAAACTCTGTAAAAAAATCACACAGCGCTTGTGCAACTATAGCGACTAGACAACGGATTTACCTACCTTATTTTTTTTTGCTTTTCTAAATACAATGCAATGTAAACTTAATAATATAACGAACGAACCTCAATATAACGATTTACTCGATCATTGCAAAACGGGGGCCATGTTTTATAAAGATTGTTCACGGAATTTTGGAGACAACGCTAAAGTCCATGTTTTTCACCAACTTTCACTTTCGCTATGCTTGTACACCTTCACGAAACTAAATTGATTAATATGTCCCCTAAATTAAATAATTTCAACTCGTTCCCGCCAAAACTCCAGCCCTCGACTAAAAAGTTTAGTGTCTAACAGTCCAAGTGGCCATCTTAAATATGACAAAACACGAGAACTGGCCGTAAACAATGAAATAAGGTTGTATTACGTCAGAGGTCGGACTTCCCTTCGGTTTGCCGCCATTTTGAGTGATAAATGGGAGAGGGCACAAGGTTTATACAGTGAGCTGGACGAAATAGGGACGTTTTATTGATTTAAGGGCCTACCTACTGTAGAATCCGCTTATAACAACCTCGAAGGAAAGTAACAAACACGTCATAAAGCGGGTGTAATCTTCTTAGAAAATGGTTAAGCAATTTTCGAATGACGAACCTCAAATTCTTTGAAATCAGAATTTAAAAAATCTGGCGGTGGCGCTGGTGACAGTTTTTTTTTTTTTTTTATACGTAATAGGCCAACATTTGACCTCATCTCACCTGATGGGAAGCGAGGATGAGGTCGACGATGAAGCATGCTTACCTAGAAGGTACCTATTCACTCTGGATTTGAAGACCCCAAGGTTATAGGTTTGGGGAAACAGTGAAGCTGGCAGAGAATTCCACTTATTGGCAGTGCGTACAAGAAAGGTGGAGGCGTGACGCTTTGTACGCGAAATTGGAACGTTTACCAGATGAGGATGGCGACCAACCGTACCCCTCGTGGTCTTATAATAAAAAGGGCAAGGGGGAACAAGCTCATGCAATTCCTGCGAGCACTCTCCGAAGTGAATTCGATAGAAGACCGAAAGGCTAGCGACCTCGCGACGATGTCCCAAACTCGAAAGGCGCGACCCGACAAGTGAGTCATCACCTATCAGTCTCTTGGCGCGTCGATCGATGGACGCAAGAGCATCAAGTTGGTATTTAGCTGTTCCATCCCAAAGGTGACAACAGTACTCCATGCACGACCGGACCTGTGCTTGGTACAGATTCAGAAGCTGTCCTGGTGTGAAGTACTGCCTAACCTTGCCAAGGATTCCTAACTTTTTTGATGCCAACTGGGCTCTCGACTCAACAAAAGGCCCAAAGTTCAGGTCTGCTGTGAGGGTAACACCAAGTAATTCCAACCTGTCAGTCAATGGTATCGATCCATTCCGGAAAGAAGGAGACAGCTGGAAAGAAGTCCGTTTTGCCGAAAAGAGACACGCCTGAGTCTTGGCGGCATTGAACTGCACCAAGTTCGCGTCACCCCAATCGACCACGCAACGTCGAATTGGTGCGCTCGAGTAAAGCCACTCTGCTAGCCTGGATTTGAATTTTTCCAGCTCTCGCGTTGGACAGGTATCTCTCTACAACTGTACTGTCATCTGCATACCCAAAAATACCAGGTTTAAGCAGGTCGTCAATATGCAGTAAGAAAAGTGTTGCAGAGAGAACAGACCCCTGAGGTACACCGGCGTTTATTGTCATTAGGTCGGATGAGTGGCCGTCAACGACCACACGAAGCGACCGTTCCCTCAGGAAGTCAGCAATCCAAGCACAGAGGCCAGGGGAGAGTCCGTAAGCAGGAAGCTTATTAATCAAACAGTCGTGCCAAACCCGATCGAAAGCTTTGGAGATATCCAGCAATTGCTTCACCTTGGCTCTCCATCGCTTCACTCCAAAGATGAGTGACGTACGCAAGAAGGTCTCCCGCTAAACGATTACGGCGAAAACCATATTGGCGATCGCTCAGCAGGTCGTTTGCTTCTAGATACGCCAGGAGTCTATTGTTCAGGACTCGTTCGAGCACTTTACAAATTAATGATGAAAAACAGTCAGATGGACGGAACACCGATTGATAATAAAAGAGTTCCTTTTTATTATGTGTTGAGCTGTGGAA
Organism: Idaea dimidiata; assembly: GCA_949358125.1. Classification (NCBI taxonomy): domain Eukaryota; kingdom Metazoa; phylum Arthropoda; class Insecta; order Lepidoptera; family Geometridae; genus Idaea; species Idaea dimidiata. The sequence goes on from OX442334.1 coordinate 1,139,754, forward strand.
CCCAAAAACATTCATGCGCACTATCCAGCCACAGTGATGTGTTAATATAACGAATATACAATATAAAGTACCTAATATAGAATTAAGTAGTTTTGCAAATGCACTTTTTTCTTTTTTGATTAAAAATTAACTATCAATCTATCTTTTCGAAAAAGTCGTGGTCATAACTTAATAATTTCTAAGTTACAATTGAATTGAATTTTTGAAAATGTTTTTCCTTTAAAATATTTCTAGTAAATGTCTTGAGCAATAAATAACAAATTAATTACTAAATAATTTCAGTTTTTTTTTCAAAATGGTAGGTAAATGATGGCCATGATGTAAATATACAAAAATAAAATTCATAAAGTAGGAATGAACCAAACAAGTAGGTAGGTACCTAGCTAAGTTATGATTCAGAAAGTGTAAGAAGCAAGCGACCTCGTTAGTTCTGCGGGGGTACGGTTTATCGTAGAAACTTCTATTTTGGTCGGTAATTAAATTACTGTCTTATTGCCCTACATATGAGTAGAGTTAGTTTTATTATGGCGAATTTATTTATCTGCACATGTCGTCGAAGTCAATTTTTTAAGCCACTACGGAAAAAGAGGGTTTTTAAAAGTTTGATCTGTGACGTCGTAGCTTTCAAACGGATTAAGCGATTTTGATATGTGTTTACCTAATTTATCGAGGTCTAGTGCCTTAAAAAACACAAATTAAGTGGTGGTTCAAGTTTCTTACCTATCTTGGGTTCGAATCGAATCTCAGTCAACAAATTTCTTTTGCTTTAGAAAAATGTAGGAAAATGCGCTATCAACATCGCTCTTACGAATATGAAAAACATCGTTATCAAGTTGAATGTTACTTTAGTTGACGGAGCTTCAGAGCAAAACGCGTATTGATAAAATCCTTATTAAAAATTTGCTGGATGAATTAGCTGGACCAATGTGGTACCTATGTTTTTAAGGTTTTGTAGTTTTACCGTGAAAAAAATAAATAAGTACTAGCTAATCCAACTTGCTCAATGCAGGACGTGAATCGCCCGGCTAATAAATGAAATTAAAATAAAAAATCTCACACGCTTAAAAAACATTAAATAGGTAATTTAATTTACTAGAATCAGATGGACGATTTAGATTCTGCAATAAGGATATCATGGTTACCCCCAATGTAATTAATAGTGCATAAGATTAAATCAGTTAAACGTTACGTAGGTTAGTTAAGCATGGGTACCTGTAGAAAGAAAAAAACAATTCAATTACAGACCTACTCCACTTCCGAAATAGTGTAGGCAAGTAATCGAGTTATTAAAACACAAGTTGATAGTCGGTAAAATAATAGCCACATTTCACAAATAGACCATCGACAAGTAAGCTCTTAGCAAATTAGTGATGTGCGCAAACAACCACTCGATTAAATTGACAACTACCATTAATTGTCTATTAGTTTCCTGCTATTTGTAGATGCAATCGATTAGTAAGATACCTTCTATCCCACTAATATTATAAAGGTGAAAGTTTGTGTGTAATTTGAGGTAAGTAACTCAATGAATAGACATTACGTTATATCATGTAAATAAAGTCATTTTCGGGTTTAATCTCGTTGCTTTTATTTTTCAGCATTTCATCAAAGCGCTATTCGGATTTCTCCACAATCTACTTTATAAACTAACACGATTGGAACTCATAATTTCATATTTTCCAAGATCTTAATCGCGTTTTTACGTTTTAATATTCTCTTACCTCGACGTTTCGATCATGTTACATACACAATGAATTAAAAGTAAAAATCAAGCGATTAAGACTCACAATATGAAATTATGGGTTATCTAAGTACAATCTGTACAAATCTCTTTCTCGGGGGTAAATTTTAATCTAACATCCCGAAAACAGAAGAAAATAATATTATGTTCTCCCAATGCATTTCCATTTCTCTAATTGGCTTTTTACGATTGATGTATCGAATGATTTATTAAATCGTTTTGTTTATCGATTCGTATGGTTTCGTAAATAAAAAATGAATATTTTTTATTTATTTACGTAACGTTGGTAGAATAAAATTTTTTGTAAAGAGATTTTTTTGCCGATCACTCGTTCTTCCAATAAGTTTTCCAGTAGACATTTTGTGTTCACCTGACGTAGCTATGACGTCAATTTCAACGTACATAAAAATACAAAATTAGATTTTTTTAAATAGAATAAGGAGATTTGATTTATTTGATTATTTTTAAGTGTGCATTTTACTCTTCAAGATATACTTAAAATCCTATTTCACTAATAAATCTCTTAACATTTTATCATTAACAGACAAAAAGGTTAAAACGTTAGCAGTCGTTCTTTAAAACGTTCTTAATAAGGATACGAAATCGTCCATCTCTGGCCACTTAAGAGAGAACCGATCGTTAAAGAATCGATTAAACGTTGTTTGTATGCAGTATCGATTGCTACGGGGGTCTATGGGTGAGACGCGCTATTGAACTCACTATAAACAATCGCGGCATTGAATTTGCAGATCTGAATTTAGAATTATATATATTTTTATTTAATTAATTTCGCAAGGAGGTTTTGCTCTAGTTTCAAAATTAGAACGACAGAAGAAGGAAATTTTATGAAGGCTCTCCCACATAGCTGCGTTATTAGGGGCCTGTATTATCGCATATTATTATGATTTTGCGGTTTTTGTGATTAACTGTTTGTTCATTTTATGTTATGCTACGAACTTACTGACTGTCCGATCACAGTCTGTCTGTGTCACTGATTTATACGCCCTAATTGTACTTAAAACAGACATTGCAATTCGCATGCGATTAAAACGCTGATTTGGGACAACCTATGGGTATAAATAAAAACGTACGAATTAAAAGGAGCATAACAATTTATTTATCTACTAAATAACCCTACCATAAGATATATGTTAGAGAAAGTGTATTTTCACTAAAATTAATAAACTAATTTAAAAATTTTCGTTTTAAAATGTAAAATATGTTTCAATTGAGTAATTTGTGTGCTTTCTTATGACTTTTTCCTACAAAACCAGCGATGCATCGCCCATGTCTTAACGGAAGTTGAATTAATTGTTCCTTACTGTGTCAGTAATCTGAGTTAGCGTTGGTTAAACCATCTATATCGTGCTTTAAGGTCTACGCCCACTCAACCGTATCGTAATTACAGTATCCGTTAGTGTTTTTTTACGTTGTTGCTGTGAATTTGTCTATATTAAAATCTACGTGTTGCGGTCTTATGCATTCCGTTTTAATTTATTAAAAGTGCGTAAGTTAAAAAAACTGTTTTAAAATATCGGTTCATTAGTTTATTTAGTTACCATTTATTTATTACTTGAAATAAAAATATGAATCACATGTTATCTTTACGTGAGGTACACAAATATTATTTTAGTATAAGTAAAAGTTTATTTTTATTTTTGTAAGTAAATTGATCAGAAAATTTTCATCTCGTTAGGTACAGTCCTAGGTACTTAGGTAGGTATATATATTTCATGTTGAAAAACCAGGTAGATATAATATTAAAAATGACTTTTATTTCAATTCTATGTCGTGAAAACCGAAGAAAAATAAATATTTAATGTAAAATTAATATCAAAGGTAGTACTTACAAAATTGGACACATAAATCAAAAAGTTATCATCCCCTTGTACGTAAAAGGCAAAAATACCCAATTAAACATCAAGCTATCTCTTGAATTGCTTATTATTTTTTCTTAATTAACGAGCAAAACTCTGTACTGCAACAGGAAATGCACTTCATCAAAGTCATAAATATTGCAAAATAAACAAACGATGACGAACAGACGGACGCACAATCCTCTGTTACGTGGAAGTTGCAGGGGTTTATTTATTCAAGATTCTGTGCCGTTACCCTTTAGCTTGTTATACTGGGTTTTGAACTTTATTCTTTACTAGCTGCGCCCCGTGGTTTTACCCGCGTAAGTCCCGTTCCCGCGGAAATATCGGGATAAAAAGTAGCCTATGTGTTATTCCCGATATCCAGCTACCTATATTCCAAGTTTCATTGCAATACATTAAAAAATACATACAAATTTAACACTAAATATCATTTATATGTCTTCGCAAATGGCTTTCCAAATGCTTGTACTTAAATGCAACAATACTTCGAAATAAAGATGTATAAATAAGTAACTTAATGTCATCTAATCTAGGTACATTATTTAATATTTATAATATGATTTCCGGTGTGATTCTTCCAAACTATTTACTTTTAAAATAATAATTATACTACGGCAATAAAACCAACCTTGACATTTGACAGTGAATCCGTAACTTAAATAAAAATATTTATTCTTTTTTAGAATAGTTTTTATTTTTTATTTCTTATCGGTTGTGAACCGATTATGGCCATTAGGAAATTAGCCAGTGTCAAGTATTCTAATATATTATGCAAGTTATTTGCATCGAAACAGTCAAGTCGTCATAGTTAAAGTCAAGTCTAGGGAATCATTTGTAAACACGGCGGCCATTTACAAACAATCTTCACGGAGCCTTGGAGACAACACTAAGTTAATGTTTTGCACCGATTTTCACTTTCATTCCACTTGTACACCTTCACGAAACTAAATTGATTAATATGCCCGCGAAGTTAAACAATTTGCACGCATATGAACTAGGTTTCACAAAAATGAAAATTTAGCACCACATCTCCTCAACGAGTTCCCGCCAAGACTCCTAGAATAGTTTGTTTGGATAGGTATGAGTTACGCGTGCGCGGTACGATATTCAGAACACATTTGTATACTTTTCAGTTGATAATAAGAAACGGAACATTTTGAACGTCTGTTGTTTTGGTTCAAGTTGACCGAACGAAACGGCCAACCTCCTTTTAATTTTGGTAAAAAAAGTTTTTTTTTTTAAATCAAGATTCACTTCTTTTTTCAAATAATTAAGTATTATGAAAAAAAAAAGAATCAGTTTAAACTGAATCAGTTTGAACTGCAATTATTAAAGTAGATGTAGGTAATTTTGTAACAAATATTATTAAATAACGGAGCATTTCTCATATTATAATTGTTGGGAAAACAATCATTTTAGTTTAAATTAATATTCTTTTTTATACTGTAAAATTAATTTTAATTTATTATTTTACAGATACACAATGTCGAGATACAACGAAGGAAAAATGAAGAAAACTAGTGAATTAACGTTATAAAATAAAAAATAAAAAAAAACAGTGATTAATAGTGAAGTGCAAGTGTATCGATAACTTTAAAAATGTACGATAATATTTCGAACATTTCAAAAATGGAAGTGCATCAAAATGCGACGTTCTATCCAACTGAAGCAACGATATTTGCCGCAGTCTGCGCCTGTATATTTAGTGTTGTCGGTTTAGTAGGTAAGTGTCACGTTAACTTAAAAATAAATATAGTACGCAATTTAAGAATTTAGGAATATGGAATGAATCCGACAAAATCTCTGTCGGATTCATTGCAAAATTGTGAATTATTTTCTGACGCAATTTTTTTGAATATTTTTGTTTAAAGCGTTCCTATGTTTTGGTGTAGAGTTTTTGGTTTTAGTCAAGCAAACAATAAGTTTTTTTTGTCTTAAAACTACACCAAGCTGTAGGAAACAATAATACTTAATTGTTATCTACAAACGCTTTTTTAAACGAAATTTGATTGTTTGACGAAAGAATGTCGGTTTTTCCTCACATCAGAAAATTGTTGAACACAAACGGCATGTATTGGCCGCAACTATTGTTTAAATATATCAAAATCGTAATTTTGTTAGATGGTAGATAAACGTATTATTTGAACACTACATTATTAAAAACTACATTATTAGCGCGCGATATACTTATGACACATATTACATGACATTGCTGACAATCGCAATCTTGTAACAGTCAATATCAATCGGTTGAATACCATCGATAACTGTTCGCGGAAACTTTGTTTGTTTTCCTTATGAGACATACACAAACAAAGTGTCATCTGGAAGTTTCAATCAGATCGGTTCACGGTTCACCATAACATTATGTAGACGTACGTAACTATTGTATTTAGATTGGGTTTAACTAATATACCTAAACCAACCTAATTACGGTTCCGTTAATAAATATTCACACTTCATTCATATAATTTAATTTAAAAAAAACACACACAAGTCAATAGTTTAAATATGTTTTATAAAAAAAAATCCAAAAAAGATGTTGACAGGAATTTTTAGTTTGGGGTCTAACAATACACCCCTTAAAATAGTTAAAAAGACCCACTAAAATGTAGCTAGACTTTTAATTTATTATCCTATCTGTGGGGATATTTTAGGTAGAGTAATTCTGAACGATTTTATTTAGGCTGTGTGTTATTTATTTAGGATTTGAACTACATCCACACTCTCAAAAAAATCGGTTCAAATATATGCATAAAAAGTACATAATCTACGTAGTAGCCTGTAAGTATGTATATTTGTGTAAACACAAATACATACATACAGCACGAGACGAAAGAGTTCAATAATCGGTCACTTTACCCGAACACAGCGTAAAGCGCTAAAGTGTCCGTCGTAATCGGACATCAAACGGCCTGTTGCCATCTACTCGATACTGCAGACAGCTGTGTAAACAAACAAGCGCATCACTAGCCAGCTGGGAACGTGCGGGAATTTAGCTTTTAAATTTCGAATTTGGAAATTGGGTAGATATTTCTTTATTTGGCGGTGTTTGAACAATCAAAGACAATAGTATTTATTTTGTTTAGTTCAAACAAAAGCTCTTATAACATTAATCGAGTTCAAAAAGTTAGAAGAATTACAGCCCAATACAGAAAATTTGAGGGCTACTTAAATTAAAGAGCAAATTTAAGTTTTAAATGTATCAGTTTGTGTAAAATCGGAATTTTATTTTTACCAGTAACACTTGTCAACCTTGAAAACGCCAACTGTAAAGCTGGCAAAAGCTCGGTCGTTTAAAAATAATGACGTCACTCAATAAAACGCGAGTAAAACCCGGTATATATTGTGTTTTATTATGCAAAATCGCAAAAACCTTAGACAAAATTAGTAACACTTTTTTGTTCATGCTAAAGATGACAAATGTTGCCATGGCTGATACGTTTTGGCGTAGAAAGTGCCGCCTCCATTAAATTCTACTCGTTTTTTACAATCTGTAATATGGTCAAAACTTATAGTACTTATAAATACTATAAGTTCTATCCAATTGATAACACTAACGGCCGAATACAGAAACGCTACTCAAAATTTGAGTTGTATCTTAACAATAAAGAAGCACTCACACTCAAAAATAGGTAAGTACCGTTATGAAATAGACAGGTGGCTATGTACTTCCCAATCCCAATGTCACAAGAAATCTATCGAGCATTAAAAAAAACAAACGGTACTTCGTCGTTAGATTCCATTTTCGAAAATTATTTTAGTTAGAGGTTTTGGGGTGCAATTAGTAACGCGTAATAAAAGCTCAATAAACTGTGATGGTCCATGAAAGGGATCGTTCATAACAGGCCCCCATGTCTGTGAGTCCGTGACTCAGGCCGACGCTCTAAGATTATGACCAGTCTCCTTTATGAAACAGATTTTAAAACGAAATAGGGGTTATACATATAGGTATACAATACATATAATATAGAGGTTATTTAATTCTTGAAGCAAACTTTTGCCTTGATTATGTTTGATCCTTGAGAGCCTTTGGGCTCCTGTGGAGCCTTAAGAGCTCAATTACTTCATTACCTATTAGGTATACAACATTTTAAGAAATTAGGTTTTTTATAGTTTTTATAATAATATGGTTTTCAGTTTGTTTGTCTATCTGTCACCAGGCTGTGTCGCATAAACCGTAATAGCTAGACTTCAAATTTTACAGACAACAATAATGAACGTGTTTTTTTGTTATATTTGTACGGAACACTTCGGCCGTTTTTAGGGTTCCGTAGGCTCAAGGGGTAAAAAATACTTCAAATTGTTCAAAATACGTCGATCGCCTACATAACATACCTACCTAAATCAGTAACTTATTAGATTCTTTGTAAGTGTTTTTTTTTGAAAATCTTGTCAAGGGGTTTATATAAGCAAGATGCGTCGTGCTTGCCTAATTCAATTCAATCAAAATGATCAGAGGGTGATGAAAATGGTGTTCCTCAATATAATTATATCGCCCACAATTTAACCCACCCTCCCTCTTTGTGTTGATTAAATCAATATCTTTATTTTAGGATGGACAGAATGGATATTGTGTCATATTGCACCATGAACATTTACATCTTTCAACATGAATCAGAGTTGTGATATCTAAATGTGATTAAGGGCCGGGGGAATGCGTTGAGAAGATTGTGTTGCTAAATTTTCATTTTTGTGAAACTTAGTTCAAATGCGTGTAGGTAAATTGTTTAACATATTAATCAATTTAGTTTCGTAAAGGTGTACAAGTGAAAATCGGTGCAAAACATGGACTTTAGCTTAGTGTTGTCTCCAAAGCTCCGTGAACAAACATTGTAAAAAATGGCTCCCTTTTTACAATGATTTCTTTGACTTGACTTTAACTATGACGACTTGACTGTTTCGTTCATTGCAAATAACTTGCAAATATTGATAATACTTGACACTGGCAAATGTCCGAATGGAAAAGCCATTTTAAAGAAGAAAGATTAAGGGCCGATTTTTCAAATCCCTAGATAAAGATACCTATCTGACAAATAAAATGTAACACCACCGAATAAAAAACGTCACTATGATACACAAAATAGGAGGGCTTTTAAATTTGGTTGGGTTCGAACTTATTCGACAGATATCTTTTATCTGAGGAATGAAAAATCGGCTCTAAAACAAGTAAAAGTGTGTATTTTGACCTCGTCTCTAACATTTTAAATTAAGGGAAAGATAGAAAGATTAAAGCTGTATTTTGTCCCAAAAATACAAATTCACGTAATACTTACAAATTACACAAAGAAAAACGTCAAATTAAAGTGGTAGGCGACCTCTTCCAGGCAACCACATATAGGTACGTTAGAACCCAACAAACATTTGACAGGTCGCCACAACGTGCCGACCAAAATTTTAACTTTCGGTTCTGTAAGCTGGTCGTCACTAGGTGGCGTGCAATTGGAGAGGCCTATGTCCAGCAGTGGACTGCAACGGGCTGATGATGATGATGATGATGATGAAGCTGGTCGTAAATACGTCAATATCACGTCGTCACTACCGAAAAAAGGCCCACTTTATACTAATCAGTGTCGTAATACAGTGACGTAGCAGTGAAATAAAACACCAATTCGTAGTGTAGTGGTCGTATAGACATCGTAAAGTGTATCTTTTGTCGAGTAAATGGTATTTGATACCGCTGTTATACGGCACATTGTAGTACAACAGTGTTTATCGCTACTTTTATAGGAGATCTTGTTTTGAAATAATCATTTATGTGTAGTTTAAATAAAACTTGTGACGGATAAATTATTTTCAAAGTGTTGTTGAATTTTATCATTGAAAATGACAAGTAAATAATTATAGTCTTGAGTGTCGTGGTAAATGTCTTTGAAATTGATGCATAAGTACATAAATCTATTGGCAAATTGATTTTATCGAGTAATATAAGCTAGTTTTATCATTATATTTCACGCGCCTTATAAATTCGTTAAATTCAGCAATATTCTATATCTATTTTTTAGCGAGTTACCTTATACGCGACGTAAAATTTCAAACATGATGAAGAGTGACAATAATAATAATGATTTCTTTAACTTAAATATGTTCAGATATGTAATTTAATTTGTATGTTGTTACTGTGCCAAATAAAAATAAAATAAATGAATAAATATATAACATTTTTTATTCTGTCCGCCATGATTTATTTCACAGTCCCAAATTATACGATAATACGACATTAAGTCACATAGCAGTGATATTGAAGTGTTCGAATTGGCATAAACTCATGTAACAGTTACGTTTGTCGCTTTTATATGATCGTCACATTATGGTAGTTCTCGAGACTCTAATGCTAATAAAGTCGGTGTAAAAGTAGCATAGATGTTACTAAGGCGACGTAGTGGTTACACGACTGTAAGTTGTGCAATAGTCCCATAAAAAACGTCCTATATAAGGTTTAGATATGACAACAAGTTGTTTAAAGACAAAAAGGCACTAAGTCGTATTTCCGGCCATAGATACTTCTATACGATCTTTATACCATTTCGAGTTGTGTAAATTTTACTTATACGACTAAAATGTTTGATGGGAAGGCATTGATTGCCTATTATAATTTGTGAAAAAAGTACGACATATCACTACAAGGCTACAAAAATCTAATGACACAAAATGAGCAATTGCAAAATCAAGATAAATATTAAATAAATAAAATTACTAGAAATATTTTAAAGGAAAAATTCATTTTCAAAAATTCACTTGCGTGGCCGAGCGGTATAGGCACTGGAATATTGATCCACGGACGCGAGTTCAAATCTCGCCGCAAGTGAATTTTTGAAGATGAATTTTTCCTTTAAAATATTTCTAGTAAATATGCATGGAGCAATAAAAAAACAAATTTACGAAATAAATAAAATTAAACAAAATGGCGGACATAAAATGTCACCGTCAGTTTATCCCCCGTATTTTATCGCGTGCAAATCGATCAAAGTGTCAGTCTGTCAAACGTCAACCACTGACCACCGAACACATGGCACAATCGAGGGACCATTAATTGTTTTACTCAAACACAATCGGCTATACGTCTTTGCATTTGGTTAAGTAATTGATTAACTCGAGTTTGAAGTTACAATGCTAACACTCCTAATATACCTACTTACTTATGCTTAATCTTTAGTTTAACTGGTTTAACTCGATATATTTTATACTTATACTAGCTGCGCCCCGCGGTTTCACCCGCGTAAGTCTTTATCCAAAATTCAAAAATTCCTTCTCCTGATCATAACAAACACAACACAAAAAGAATTATCGAAATCGGTCCAGCCGTTCGGGCGTGATGCCGTGACAACGCAAAATAGGCATTCATTTTTATGTATAAAGACTAGCTGCGCCCCGCGGTTTCACCCGCGTAAGTCCCGATTTTTTTTTCATAAGAACCATCTCCTGATAGTAACAAATACAACAAAAAAAGAATTAGCGAAATCGGTCCAGCCGTTTAGGCGTGATGCCGTGACAACGCGAAATAGGGATTTATTTTTATATATAAGATTTCATAGTAGGTACGTATTGTAGGTAGGTAAATTAGTCATTAAAAACTAACTGACTTACTGATCTATCAACCCGCAGCTGAAACCGCTGACAGTTGTGCGTTCTTTATAATATGATACTACTTAGCTACGCCCCGCGGTTTCACCCGCGTAAGTCCCGATCCCGCAGAATTATCGGGATCAAAAGTATCTGTTACTCTCCATCACTTAATAAATCCCTAATCCCTATGTAATTTTTTATCCATACATGTCCAAAAAATAAATGTCGGGGTTGGCGTCCCTTATCAATCACTTAGGCGTATAAAAAAAAAATAGTAGCCTAGGTATATATTCTCAGATTTTCTAAATATGCATAAACAATTGCATAAAAATAGGTCAAACCGTTTCGAAACAGTTTGAGAACTAATATTGTGACACGAGAATTTTAAAAGAATAGGCACTCGATAACCAAGTGTGTTTATTAAATTTCAAAGGGATCTGTGGGACTTATGTAGGTGAAACCGCAGGACACAGATAGTAGAAATTAAACAATGTCTCTGTATAGGTACGATTTTTAAGTTGCAATTACCTAATTAATAATACTAATTTTAACATAGTAAATGTTAATTATTAATATTTGCAATGTTTATGGTACTTACTTTATTTTCACTAACAAACCTCTATAAACCCACTCAATTTAATTTAATACAATTTACATAAAAAATAATCAAAGAAAACATAAAATTTGCAGTAAAAACGTGTTAAAACGCCATAGTTTGTGATGGCCGCAAAAGATACAGAGATACCATCGTGTTTTTGTTCGAACAGCGAATCTCTGCACAGTTTTAATTAAGTGAAATCTTGATTTATGAGCCGAAACAACTACGTTGTGGAGTAAAATATAAAGCAATTAGAAATTAAATTGTTAGTTGATGTGCTGTATTGTATTTTGTATGCAAAAGAAGTTACTTAGTTAAAAGAAGTAACTGAGGTCTGGTTAGTGAAGATGATGAATTGCCTTTTCATATGACTATATTGAATCTTATGTTGAATTTAAAAATATAGGAAATAAGGCTTAAATTTAATTAACTAACAATTTTGTTCAAAATACTGTTCTAGTATATTATTGTGTTAGCAAAAATAGACGACCACACCGTATTAATTTATTTAGCTATTAAATATAATGTATTATAATTACAAAAAAAACTACCTCAAATGAATCTGTGTTATTTTCACAGAGGATTTAGTTTAAAAACTCCTAGGATAACCTACTTATTATTTGCCAAAGTTCCGAGGTTCTAAGAATCGTGTTCAGTCTCCTGTAAATTATTTTTGTCAAAAATTATTTAAAACTATAGTACTTAATTTCTTCTATGGTTTTCGCGATTTTGCATAATAAATAATTTTTCAATGAAAAAGCCAACTGTAAATTGGCGAAAGCTCGGGTCAAATAATGAATAAAAACGCGATAAAACTGGATAAATAAAGTGTTTTACTATAGTACTTACTTAAATGAATGGTTTTTTTTTTCTGAACGTTTTTTTACTGTAGTATTTTATTAATCTAATACTAAAATGTATTAATTCAATTTATGTTATAATATGTACAGAGTAGATATGTGATAATAATTCATTATCGCTGTTTACTAAACTAACACTATCATAAGTGGGTAGATTACGAGTAAGTATAACATTATAATAACTGCGACTTCGGTTCGGGTGCATCGAAAGTCACGCCCAACGAATCACAAACGAGGTCTAGTAAAACCATGTTTTTAAGCAGGCCTAGTTAGACTAGTTATGTTTCTGTTTGAAAATAGTAATTCTTCTTCTTATATTTGAGGGGAAAAGTTAATAGGTAATGCCTTTTTAACTTAAGGTCAGGCATCAGGCAAATACCTGACTGCAATGCAGAAGATTGCGGGTTCTACCGCCTGGGGACAAGTAGTTTTAATGTTTATATATGTATTTTTTTAAAGTTAGTACCTATGTTTTTATGTAAAAAAAAATACGTAAGTAGGTATATCTAGCCGTTTAGGAATTTCGAAAAACCCTTTCTTATCTTATGCCTAAATCACGGTCAATCACATAAAGGACACATTCTCCATATTTCAACTCTTCACTATCAGCAGTTTACGCTGTGCGTTGATCAGTCAGTCAGTCAGTCAAGACAATAGTAACATATTAATTTTTTCACTAGCTGCGCCCCGCGGTTTTACCCGCGTAAGTCCCGGATTCGTGGGTATATCAGGACGTGTGATACATCTAAACCTTTCTATTGAATAACTTTTATCTACTAAAAAACAGCATTAAAATTACTTACACGTGACTAAGTTAAGTGACGTTTGTCTCCGTCTGTTAACTTTGAAACTTCATGTGACAGTAAAAGACAAACGATGCATAGTTATGCAGCGCATGAATTAGCGTTTGTAAGTAAGTAGGTAAGTTTTAAAATACTAATGTAATTTATTATTAACTTCCAGGTAACCTAATAACAACGATAGCACTAGTAATGCACCCGAAGCTCCGCGGACACGTGACCACGATGTTCGTGCTGTCGCTGTGCGTGTCCGACCTGCTGTTCTGCAGTATCAACCTGCCGCTGACTGCCAACCGCTACATCCAGCAGCATTGGGGGCTCGGTCCGCGCCTCTGTCAGATGTTCGCGTTTGTCTTCTATGGGAACGAGGCGGTCTCGCTGTTGTCTATGGTTGCTATTACTATTAATCGGTAAGTGAATTATGTTATGACTTTGTATAACATTTGTCTTTTAGATAAAACTAGCTTTGCCCCACGGTTTCACCCCCGTAAGTCCCGTTCCCGCGGGTTTATCGGAATAAAAAGTAGCCTATGTGTTATTCCAGGCCTCCAGCTACCTATATTCCAAGGTTAATCGCAATCGGTTCAATAGTTTTTTGCATAACAAACTCACAGACATACATGCAAACTTTCGTGGTTATAATATTAGTAAGATAAGATAAGATAAGTACTGCTAAGCTTTGGTGTTCTAAAATTCGGGACTTGAACCCTTTTCTAATGGGGGCGCATTTGCATTATTAAACGCATTTTTCTTACTTTCCGAGTCAAACCCCTGGTTACAAATTTACCACGATAAATGCTTCCATCCAATTTACTTTGAAAACATTGTTTTCCAAAATTTGATGATTTTAGTTTACTTTTTAGTTCCCTAAAATAAAAAAAAAACTAAGATTTTTTTATATAAACAAATATTTGTTTCTGATTTTAGGTGTTTGGTTAGTACCGATGAGCAGATATACCCATTCGCAACTGATTCTGTATATTGTATGTACCTATTTTGTACTATTTTCAATCGTACAAATCCAAGCACCCACATTTCCACCTCGAACGATGCTGCTAAAATAAATCTTTTTTTATGTTTGATTGTGTCCATACGAATCATTTACGACCCGCTCGCATTTTATTCCAGCGGTTTTACTGCCACGATGTTCTTCAGATGTGTTTTAATCTGTGGTGGGTGCAAGTAGCTATTACAATTTTATTGATTTTTCTGTGGGAAAGACTTGATCAATGTTTTTTTTATATACATAGTGGAGCAAATTTTTCATCTATTTTATTTCGAAACCTGCAGTTGCAGTATAGCTATAACAAAACTTGAAAGAATTTTCAAATGTTGGTTCCAAAAGCTGATTACCAGCGTACCTTCGCGGCGGCACTGTGCATTAATAAGCTAATCACGGCCTGGCTAACTAGTCCGACTTTAGACCATATTTATTAATAAAACTGAATATGTAATATGAATAGGTAAAATAAATATTAACACGTGCGAGTCAGACTCCCGTAAGAAGGGTTCAGTACCAATCACAAAAAAACACGTTTGTTGTAAGGGATCCTCATTTCAACTTTGTGGGAAACGAGATAATCTCAACTGTTTAACTAAAAAGTTAAAGTTTTGACTGTGTGTTTCCGCAAATACCCATACTAGTGAGCCTTTGTATGTGATTTTAAGCCGTGGGTTTCCTTACGGTGTTTTCCTTCGCCGTAAGAGCGATGTTAATAGCGCGCATAGTTTTTTTAACCGACTTCAAAAAAAAGGAGGAGGTTATCAATTCGTCTGTATGTATAATATTTTTTTTTTTGTATGTTCACCGATTACACGAAGACGGCTTGACCGATTAGGATGATTCTTTTTTTAATGGATAGGTGGGAGCTCCAAGATGGTCCCATAAAAATTTGATGTGGATCTGATGAGGGTCTTCGGAGTGATGTACGGAAATGCTCCTCAGAACGCATTAATCAATCCAGTTGTTTATCGATTACTCGAAGATGGCTTGACCGATTGAGATGATTCTTTGTTTAATGGAAAGGTGGGATCTTCGAGATAGTCCCATAAAAATTTGATGAGGATCTGATGAGGATCTTCGAAGTGAGGACCAGGAATGTTCAATTCAATTGTTCATCGATTACACGAAGATGGCTTGACCGATTGATATAGTTCTTCTTTTAATGGAAAGGTGGAAGTTGCGAGGTGGTCCCATGCAAGTTTGGTAAGGATCTGATGAGTATCTTCGGAATGATGGACAGGATAGCATTCCAGAATTCAATAAATTACTCATTTTTGAACTTCTACCAAAAAGAATAGACCCCTAAAGAACTAAGTACAGATTGATGGGGCACCTGAAACCACCTTCTCATCAGCAAACTCCTCAATAATTAAAATTACGGTAACAATATTGTTGATTTTTAGGTAGGTAGGTATACTAAAAAGGGTAAAATAAAAAAGAATTAAAAAATTAAAAAACCGACTTCAAAAAGAAACAAAAAATAATTTAAAAAACAACCAAAAAAAAAGAATTGACAGCCGGGCAGCCAAACTAAGTACAAAATGGAACCAACCAGTAAAACTGCCCGACTTCAGATTATAAAACAGATTAATTAGTCGGGGCACTGTACCTTTGTAGAGGTTATTTTGGTCATTTTTATCAATTCTTTTTTTTTGGTTGTTTTTTAAATTATTTATTGTTTCTTTTTGAAGTCGGTTTTTTAATTTTTAAATTATTTTTTTCTTAAAGAAAAGACATCGGTGCGCGGCTGGGATCCGAAACCACGACCTTCGGAATGAAAGTCGGGGAATCTACCACTACACCAACAGCGTCACAACTGTTTAACTATCACGGTTCATGAGTTACAGCCCGGTGGTAGATTGACAGACAGATGGACGGTGGAGTCTTTGTAAAAGGTCCCGTTTTTACTCTAAAAAGACACGCTTTAGCAAAGTCAAAACGAAAGTATAGGCCATCGAAAAAAGGGTGAATAAAACCAAACAACTCTTTTTATTAAACCTAATTTTAGAATGCATTTGGTTGATAGATACCAACCTCACGCTTTATGAGTTATTATGATTTAGATTTACACACAAACATCCAGAGGAAATTGTAATAGTAGCAGCTTTTCTCAGAAATACGTACCTACTACGTAGTAAATACTAAAATAATATTTGTTTTCATTAGTTATTTAAACAATTTTATTTATAGTTTTTTATGTCTGGAAATGGTAGTTTTGTAAGAACTGTTCATTTGAGTTTTGTGGTTAGTTACCATGAGTTTAGTAAACTTTAGTAGGTATTATTTGTTTGGTTTGCTTTGTATTCGACTTGGGTATGATTTTGTGAGATAGTTGAGGTATTTGCACATACCTTTCCTCCTCCAATTTGATCTGGCCTCGTTTTTGGGACGATTAAAAGTATCAGCGAGAAATTGAAGAGAAAGAGAAAAAAACTTTCACATTATTATAATTACTAGCTGCGCTTTGCCGTTTCATTCGCGTAGATCCCGATCTCGCCGGAATATTGCGATAAAAATTCCAAGTTTCATCGCAATCGGTTCAGTACTTTTTGTGTGGTTGATTAACAAACTAGCAAACATACATACATGCAAACTTTCGCATTTATAATATTAGTAAGATTGTACCTAGTACTTAATAAAAAAAAGCTTTTTCAATGCAATAATACATTCACATGATCGCTTAGAATCATAATTAGGTAGTCTAGTGTTTCTTTAATTAGAAGAATTTAAGAAATTTGCGGTGCTGGTCTGGTGGTAGATACCCCGACTTTCATTCCGAGGGTAGTGGGTTCGAAATTAGGCTGACCGCACCAATGTCTTTTTCTTTAAGAAAAAGTTATGTGCGCCAATAACATCGCTCTTACGGTGAAGGAAAACATCGTGAGGAAACCGACATGTCCTAGGACTCACCACGGTCCAAATACGTGGGACATTCGCCAATCCGGGGTAGGCTCCCGTGGCGTCTCACTGTCTAACCCCCTCTAAGAGAAGCCCCTTGCCCAGCAGTGGGACAAATTAACGGGCTGTTTTTTTAAATTAATTGCTATAAAGAATGAAACTTCTTATAATAATTATTGTTCCACTTCAAATATTAATTCTACTTTTTCACTACTCTTTACCACACTTTACCACCACAATAAGAAAAAAAATACATCTACTTAATGCATCTCATAAATTACACTTCCACTTTACAACCGACCTAGCCACTATTACCTACTCTGTGGCACCAATTTGTCGCGTTCCTTAAACCACCGCGATTTTAAAAGCTTCCTAATTTTTATCGTTGAAATATTTACGGGTTAAGTGGACCGAATATAGTTCCCTAGTTTGGATCCATGTTTTAATTCGTCTTTGAATAGAGGTTTTGTGAAAGAGGTAAAGTGGTATTTCCGTCTCTTATTTTTACTTCTTCAAAGAGGTAGGTTTGTTTGTAGCCATTTGTTTTTAGGGTTCCGTCTAAATGGGTAAAAACGGGATTATTTTACTGGTAGTGACATACAGACAGACGGATATTGGAGTCCTTGGTCCGTCTTAGGAGTAAGGAACCTACATAAAAACATATTTTATTCTGTTTAGTTATTTGTTTGATGTTATAGCATGTATTTATGTATGTACGTGACTTTATTACTCCTTCACGCAAAAACTACTGAACCGATTGCGAAAAAACTTGGAATATAGGTAGCCAGATACCTAGAATAAGACATAGGCTACTTATCGCGATATTCCCGCGGGAACGGGACTTACGTGGGTGAAGCTAGTTGAATATAAATAAATAAATCCTGTGACGAACACACAGCGCCATCTAGCCCCGTGGTAAGCTGCTAAGCTTGTGTTACGGTGGCTAGACAACGGATATACTACTTATATTTATTTTTCTTTTGTAAATACATACATATTATACATAGAACTACGCCCAGACCAGATACAAATATTTATTTTTAAGCATAAATATTTGCACCCAGCGGGAATCGAACCCGCAACCTTCTGTATTGCAGCCAAGCGTTCGCCCGACACGCCACAGAGGTCGTCCGAGGAATATAATCCTACTCTGTTATTTAAAAGTATGACAACACGCTCACGCACCCGTATCCATTATTCATGCGCGCGCGCAGGGCGCAGGGCCCGACTCGACACATTCTAATTTAACACAAAACTGGCTATTGTTCTTTAATTGCTGTAAACAATCTTGGAAGTACTTCAGATTTTTTTTAGTAATAAAGTTGTTTGAATATATTATGTCAATATCCCCAACATTCATAATTACTTCAGTAGTCACAACAACAAAAGCTTTCTCACTTCTGTAAGCATAGAAGCCTTGGTGTATGTCGAAATTATGACATATAAATTTGTCTTTTTCTCTCTCACTTAAAATGACATACTTACTTAAATAGCACATCTCGCTCTTACTTCAAACTCAAGATAATTTACGTTCACTTTTTATTGTAGCCATGAAAATTCAAAGAAGGCGCATCTTTGTTTTATATGATACAAGATTGTGCTTCGTGTAGAATCGATGTCTGATATATAATGTCATTTGAGAAATTTCTAATAAAGTGTCATGGTTAATAAATCAATATTTGATTTGTTTTTTTTTTGATACATCATTGTAGTAGGCATCACATATTATTGGACAAAAAAATTAAAGACTTGGTAAGTACTTGGTATTATTGCACGATCTAAAATATTTACACTAATAGCACTTATTTCTTTTTTTTGTGATTCGATTATCTTTTATTTAAAGTATTTGGTTAGATAATTGCAGTGAACGGAAACAAGACTGGTTAAATGTGGTGCTAAATAATGGGTACACCTACATGATCTATCTAATCCGTTATTAGTCTACGTTTAATAATAATGCTGCTAGTACACAAAGATGGGTACTTTTTAATCGTGCTTGAACATTACTCATTAACATTTACTCCCCATTCCCCATCCTCATAGCGTCATACAAATTGAAACAGTCACACAGTTTAAATTGGTGACTATGCATTAATATTGATGAGATTTATTTCGATGATAACAAGTTCAAGTCGGGTCGACGAACTAGGATTGGTGGTACTGATACACCTTTGTAAGTTTGTATGAAGAAAGGAGAATGTAAATTGAAAAAAAAAAGAGTATTTTACTACATTATGAGATGCTATTCTGCTCAATATTATCAAGGTTCTTAACAGATCTAAGTATATCAAACTAATAAATACCTCTGTAAAAACAAAAAACCAACGCGATCGCACATCAGGCGGCGGAGAAATCTGATGAAATACCTCCTACAATTTTGAAAATCGATTAAAGACAAATATTTTGTAAAGGAAGGATCTTTGGTTATAAAGTTACAGGACTGCGTTCTATTCAGATGTTTGAATTGAGGAGCCACTTTAACACTGATGTAACTTTTGACCTATTTTATTACAAAATCCAGCATTTGTCCTACAAAATCAGTTATTTTACTACTAAATAAGGGTGTGATTTTCCTTCAAAACCATGACTTGGCTCCTCAATCCTTACGGACATCCACAACCCCTGTGTTATACGTTCAGTATCACCACAATGAACCTATAACACAATAACATAACATCAAGAACATTCTACTTCCTCAAAATTAGTTTCTCATCCAATTCCTATTGACGATATTCCATAAATCTAGATTCCAATACCATTGAGATCTAACTAGACTAAAACAAATCCTAGATTATATTCTCAGTGTCTAAACTATAAATAGCAGCCGAACGATGTTTACTACGATCGGGTGAGTAGCTTCACTACGTAATACCATTCAAGATTCATTTCCTGCGCTCGTAAAACAAACACTTGTTTATTATACAAGCGTGTAGTGTGTTCGGCACCTGCTGAAAAGGATTAAAGTCATTTCTATTTTATTAATCTTACTTAATCGTAGAACTGGACTGGCCTTTGTAGAGACTAGAAGGGAAAGGCCGCCTGGTAATAATGTATTTCAAACTCGTCTCTGAAGGACGAGCTTTACCAATTCCAAAGTAGTTACGACATCATTAAACTGTCTGGGAAATTACACACACACCTTTAAAATAGATGAATCAAAATTCAAACGTCTCATTGTGAAAATATCCACCATCTAACTAGGGAAACTAAGATTTTTGAAGAAAAAAAAAACTAATATATTTCTGTACATGTGTATGTTTGTTGCTCCTTCACAAAAGCACCGCTTAACCGATTGCGATGAAACTCGGTAAATAGCTCAAGACTTGAAAGAACTCATAGGCTACTTTCTGAAGTTAACGCTGTGCACATTATTTTAATTTTTTTACAAGCAATTACAAAGACTACTAGATCGTGGTAGAAACTCTAGTTAACTTCATCTTAAGTATTATTAAGTCGTTAGTGAAGTGAAGCGTGGGCGAACAACTAGTTAACGTTACAGACAAAATACCGGCCTTTCTAACAATTACAATTAGATGAATTCGCTTGTCAATCTATTTTTCTATATCTATTTTACTAATGTTTTTAAGAGGTAACGTTGATAAGATGTACCTATGTTGGTTGGGGGTAATGTATGAAACCAATAGACCGATATTGATGAAATTTAATAAGAAGATTCGTTGCATATATATGGGAGTAACATGGGATATTTTTATTTCGGCGTCTTTAACTGTGGGCGCAGCTAGTTACATTAAATAAACTATTGCAAACAGATATTACCAACTTGTATAGGTATCTAGAAGCTACAAAGCTAGTTGCAGCTAATTTTATATATAACTAGCTGCAGCCTGTGGTTTCAGCCGCGTAAATCTCGATCCCGTGGAAGTATCGTGATAAAACATGGCTTATGTTACGACCGAAGATTCAACGAATTTTCTTATTAAATTTCATTTAAATCGGTCCACTGGTTTCGTAAGTGACCCTTAACATAACACATATATACCTTCAACAGAATATCGGTATCAAAAGTAGCCTATGTTAGGTACTACTCGATAATAAAGCTTTTAATTGGTGAAAGTTTTCTTGAATCAGTCCAGAAGTTTCGAAGCCTAATCGTTACAAACCATCAAATCATTCCTCTTTATTAGAAGCTTTATCTTTATCTTTATTACAAGCTGCGCCCCGCAGTTTCACCCGCGTGAGTCCCGTTCCCGCGGGAATTTCGGGATAAAAAGTAACCTATGTGTTATTCCAGGTCGCCAGCTACCTATATTCCAAGTTTCATCGCAATCGGTTCAGTAGTTTTTGTGTGAAAGAGTAACAACCTCACATACATACATACAAACTTTAGCGTTTATAATATTAGTAAGATACAAAGTGTAACGGGTATGCCCTTTTAAGCCGAAAGGGGGTTAAAGGGGCCTCCCAGTGGATACAATGAACCAGCTGAACAACTGACCCCTGGCCAAGATCTGCCGTGGACGACATGGAAAACCCTCTACCGGCTTAAGCGGCCAACCTGGGTTAGGTAGGCCGCTGTAAGACAAACCTAAGCCGATAGGGTTATACCGACCTGTCAAATGTTTACTGCCACTGTAACCCTGAGGAAACAAAGCAAACAATGCCGCACCTGTTGGCTTGTCCTTCATGTCCACTTCCTGCACTCTGCAGGACCTGTATAAGGCTTCGGACAACGCCATAAGGGTTGCCAACTACTGAGCCGGACAAGGTGTCTAGGAAGCGACACGAAAAAAAGATGAAGGAGTGGGTTGATCTAGACGTCTAGGCGAACAACTTTTGTTCTACGACTTTTGAAAATTCGAACTTTTTTTGAAAATTATGAGGTTATGTTTCAGTGAAAAAACATCTTCTTTTGAAATTAAATAAATAAATAAAGTTTTGATTGTATTAGACCAAACTCAATTTATGAAAGCACAACATAAGGTCAAAGACCTCAATTTCTGAGAAACTGCTGATTTTCAAGTAAACTTAACACTTCATTTTTTCGAAAAGTACTTCGAATTTCCAAAAGTCGCAGAACAAAAGTTTTTTGCCTAGACGTCTAGAACAACCCCCTTTCGGCTTAAAAGGGCGGGCGTAAGGTGTAACACCTTGTATACTAGCTGTGCAATTTCACCCGCGTAAGTCCCGTTCCCGCGGGAATAACGGGATAAAAAGTAGTTTCATCGCAATCGGTTCTGTAGTTTTTGCGTGAAAGAGTAACAAAGTCACATACATACATACAAACTTTCGCGTTTATAATATCAGTAAGATTAAATGTAGATGAGTGCAAGTGCAAGTAATGCAATATACAAGTGCCAGGGCACAAAGAGTTCTTTGTGCATCAGGGTGCTGACCTGGACCGGGCCGGGTTGTAATGGGTTCGTTTCATTCTCGCCGACATTCAACACAAGTACACTGTTATGACTAATGCTTTGATATGGAGCCTCAATAAACGAGGAAAATTAATTATATTTTGGTATTTACGTGTAGGGGTGTGGGGCTCACCCAGTGTTCTAGTTTTCAGGTCCCCCTAAGCCCTAAGGCATCTAATTTGACCTAACTAATGTTATCAAAGATGCCAATGGGAACCAACTAAACTCAGAGCTCGAGAAAATTATGTGTGTCAGCCTTCTTCTTCTTCCTGTGGCGCTTCAACCCTTTGTGGGTCTTGGCCTCCTCCACAATCCTTCTCCATTTCGTCCGATCACTCGCCGTCTTCCTCCAGGATGTTAGCTTCCCCATTCGCCTCATCGCAGGCGAAATCGTTTGTCCCTTAAATCATGCTTAGGTTGTCGAGTGTTGAGCGATCCGGTGTTTTTTCTTGTATTGGACTTCACAACCATGGTTTTTTTTACCGTGTTAGGTGGTTAGCCTCACGACGAACCCTCCTCCTTTATCCAGGCTTGGGACTGGCTGCGCTACGTTAATAACACAGGCGGAGTTAAATATATGTGTATCACCCGTATCACCGTAATACAAGCTATAGTAGCTTCCCATGGGGCTAGATGGCGCTTTGTGATGTTCACATTATTTTAATTGATGTCGTAACTACCTACCTAGTAAAACATCGTCGTAATTCTTCAGCTAAGTACTAATCTGGTGTTATCAGGCGTCAGAGCAAACACTCAGGTTCCCACGAGACGCTAGGATAAGACCAAGTGGCATGCTCTCGACGACTTGAAGCTCAAGTGATTGGGTCACATTATTCGAAGTTCTTTACATATCTCTGCATTATACAGTGCTTTTATTGCTGTTGAACTCGGAGTACCTGGCTTTAGGATACCGGCGTTTGTTAGATTAGAACCAATAGACTTGCTGCATTTAGAAAGCTCAGCTCCGGTGGAATTGGCTTGGCGGGACGACGATAAGGAACGATTTTATGGATGGTAATTAGGAACCAATAGGAACTCATAGTGTCACATCTATGCTGAAATCGTACCCTTGTGCTGTGCACTCCAAAGTTACCTTTTTACCTAGTGTTTATCAGTCAATGTATGTAGGTATGCTTGTTTGTTCCTTTGTTCCTATCCTACCTATGTGGTGCTCCAGACGGATTAGGTAGGTTATATTATTTTTTCTGTGCTCCAGAATGGATGGACCAATTTTGATGATTCCCACGTCAATCGATTCGTCCTATTATTGTCACTTTAAGAGAATGATTAATTAAACTAATCCCTATAGTTCTAAACAACCAACCAAGCTACTAAAGTAAATGTCTTTGTTTTAAACCCTGAGCTAATTCGTTTGGTGTTTCATCAATTAAATAAATGATCAATCGAACCGATAACCTTCCCTATTTACTGAAACCTCATGTCTATAAATGGCGCGAACTAATAGATCTAATGTAGTTTTAACGACTTGAATTCTGGTAGGTTTGGCTTGGTTGGTTGTAGGTAGAATAGGTAGGTAACAACCACAGTAGTTAGCGCCTCGGCGGCTATCTTTCTACTATGGTACAACCAGCCTAAGTAGGTATATGAAGTCCTGAGTATTGCCCTACAATAAGAACACAATACAAATAAAGCTAAATCGTACGTCTTACTTAATATTATAAACACGAAAGTTTGTATGTACTTATTTGATTTTGTTACTCTTTCACGCAAAAACTACTAAATCGATTGCGATGAAACATGAAATTATACATAGGATACTTTTTTATCCCGATATTCCCGCGGGAACGGGACTTACGCGAGTGAAACCGCGGGGCGCAGCTAGTGGACTACGAGTATAAAACAAAAGAAACAACTTGAAACTTAATGAGTTATAATAATGAATTCTGTGAAAACGTTGAACATAATCCTGCCGAAAGCAAAATTCTATAATTGAACTTTTCTTAGGGTTATACCTTCATCATCATCATCAGCCAGCCTGTTGCAGTCCACTGCTGGACATAGGCCTCTCTAATTGCACGCCACCTAGATCTATTTTCGGCTTCTCGCATCCGGTTTAGATTGATGGGACAGTTTCTGGGTTATACCTACGTCCTAAAAAAAGTAAATAAGGAACCTTTTTCAGTTTCTAAATTAAATCTAAAAAATATTAAGATACTAGCTGCGCCCCGCGGTTTCACCCGCTAAGTCCCGTTCCCGCTGGAATATCGGGATAAAAAGTAGCCTATGTGTTAATCCAGGTCCCCAGCCACCTATATTCCAAGTTTCATCGTAATCGGTTCAGTAGTTTTTGCGTGAAAGAGTAACAACCTCACATACATAAATACATACATACAAACTTTTTTAACACTTTGGCTGCTGACGTTGAAATCGCAAATCGCAAAATTAAACGTTACTTAAACCGAAAAATCGCAAATCTTTGAATCAACTCACAATCGCCAACCCACACGTGTGTGTTTTTCGGAGTTTTGAGAGCAGGAAACTAATGTACGTTTTTAAATCTTTCCAGGTATACACTGATAGCGTATTATGACATGTACTCCACAATCTACACCACCACCAAGATCTGGATACAGCTGTTCATGATATGGCTGGTTTCGTTTGGACTTATGGTGAGTTACGCTAGGTTAGATATCCAAAACTTTGTTAAAAGTATTTCCACAGCTTTCCTGCTTTCTTAGATATACCTACTGATTACTCATTCGTTTTGAGATTACATTTAGCAATTGCACAAAAAGTATTCGTAGTCACCTTCATCCTCTCAAACTTATCTCATTTAATTATTAGCAAAATTCTTCAATACACAATACAGAATAATTTTTTAAAACTTTAGTTACCTATCTATGTAGATTTTAAATGTTGTGCGCAACACACAATTAGGTGTGCCTATAAAGTAGGATGTTCCCTAATTCACGACAATTAATCTAGCTTTATGCGCGTGAGTGGAAGTGCAATGAACTATTTAACGCATCTACCAACACGATCTAAGTAGGTGACGTTTGTTTGTCTAATAACTATGTATTTATTAACACAAATAACAAGTAGTTCTGTAAATGATTCGGTCTGTTCGTTTTACTGGGAAATTCGGTTTCCGGTAGTTTGTTACTTTATTAGATATCAAGGGATTTTGTTGTAGGTTTGTTTTAGTTATCAATAAAGAGGCCACACTCTGTAACATTTTTAAAACAAATTCGGATATCCACTTCTAATGCCAGACTGTAGGTCATCTAACGAAACAGGGAAATTATACATAATCATTAATTAACCGTGTGGGTTCCTATGTGGCGCAATGGTTAGCGCACTCGCCTAGCAAGCGCACAGCACATATTCGAATCCTTTCGAACACGGGAAAAATTTTGATGATACTATTCTACTTTTAAAATGTTTAAAGACCGTAATTACCTAAAACATTTTGAATTGCGTCATGGCAAACAAGTTTTTACCCTTATTTATTACACCATGTAAAACAGACGGTTAAATATTTTTTATATCCCATTATAAACATGATTATAATCGCCTATTATCACTATCACAGGACAATTCGAATTAATTATTGTTTTACTAGGGATAGAAGTTTAGTGGCTATACAGAGAGTATACGGGTTTCGAGACCACACGTCTCTTTATGAATTAAACAACACTATCATAAAACGTGGTTTGAATTACCTATTTAACAATTCTGTCTACCGAATTTAATGTCCTGTTGTGTAATAGATTATGTGGTCTGTGGTAATGGGAATGGGAAAATATATGAAATATATACAAAATTTCAACTAGCTGTATCATTTGTGTAAAATTAAAATATGTATTATGCTTTCTTACTTTTCCCACGTCTAAATTAGCTATCATTTGATTTTTTATTGGTACGAAGTCGAATGTTTTCCGATTAAAAACGAAAACCCATAATGTATTCATTATTTTAATACAATAAATTGGTTTAAAATCCTATTTAAAAATTAAAAAAAAACAAAGGATTTTTAAAAAACAAGGGTGTATTTTTTGGTTTAGAAGGAAAGGGTGCTTAAAAATACAATTATGTCTAACAATTTCGATGTAGGTAGTAAAGGAACGGGAGTTGTGAAATAAATTCCCTTTATCTCGATAACTTACTAGCTACCTATCCAATATAAATACTAACACTAAATCTGTCAAAATAGCATTAATTTTATTAGCCCTTATTTCGTGCTAATGTACCCATAATGGCTTGCTAAATTGTAACGTTATAGACCACCCACAGAGTATAGGCGTCGAGACCTACTGGCTAGGAGAAAAACAAACTCGTTCATAACTCGTCGCTTCTAACGATGTGTTGATCTATCATTATAATTGGCACACATTTTATTTATGTTATTTCTTTTGTGATTTTTATTATGATAAATATTGTGTACAATATTACGAAAATCAGGGCACGTATTTTATAACTACATCGCCTCAACATTGTTACAGCATCGTTAGATTTTTTTCGAAAACGGTTCAATAATTATTGAAACTTTCGCAGGAGTTTCGCTAAAACTTTTGAAGTGTTAGTAATTTCTTGCAAATTTCCAAAAATTGTTTAACCATTTTCGTGAAAAATATTATAAAGTTAAAGTGGCGTTGAGTTATTTAGTTATAGAGTATATACGTGACCCAGCACAACATCGGTTGCAATTGTTTTAGTTAGTTACGCTGCTAGTTTTGAATAATTTCATAATGATCCATTATAATTATAAATTAGGTACAACTTCAAATAAAGTAATTCAGAATTAACTCAGTCATTATATTATGTTTTTTTTCAGGTCCCACCCCTTCTCGGCGTATGGGGACAGTTAGGTCTAGACGAGAGTACATTCTCCTGCACAATACTACCCAAGGACGGAAAATCTCCTAAGAAGTATTTGTTCGTGTTCGGCTTCGCTCTGCCCTGTGTAGTGATCATCGTGTCTTACTCGTGCATCTACTGGAAGGTGCGAGAGAGCAAGCGAAAGCTGGAGGGTAGAAGGTGTGTATGCGGGTGTGTAGTCTTACAGTAGTTCGTGTCACTAACATTGGTGGATGTTTGTGTTGGTAAAAAAAAATACGTACCTATGTAACCCATGGAAAAAAAAAAGTGACTTTATAAAGTATCATCAGTTTTAACCACAAAGATAAGAGATAAGTGTCAGCTGGTTCCAGAAGAGACAATAGCCATTTTCTTATTTTTAAATATCGAACTAAGAATAGTAGGATGTTAACCGAGGGCTGAATGTCACCCATTTCACCTGCGATATTTCTGGGACTCGAACGAAGTGAGATTCGACTCCATGACCAAACGTAAAATTGAAAAAGAAAATCCTTTTTCCCCTGGCTACCCATGAAAATAAAACTTTTCGAACAGGAGCGATGAAAAAACGATTCGTCTATTGTGAAAGAAAATTCATACTAGATCCCATATCGTTGGTCTTATTGGTCAGAATATAACAACCGCAATTATATAAACATTTTTTGTCCACAGCAAACTAAGCGGACAAACAGCGAAAGAGAAAGAAGAAGACTCTCGATTAACGACCCTAATGTTAACAATATTCCTCTGTTTCCTCGCGTGCTTCCTTCCGCTTATGGTGATGAATGTGGCCGACGATGGCATCACGTATCCGTGGCTGCATATCATAGCGTCCATTTTAGCCTGGGCCTCGAGTGTCATCAATCCGTTGATATATGCAGCTACCAATAGACAATATAGGTAGGTATTGTGTTTTGTACGAAATAGTACAGTAAACAATATTTCCACAAATGGTGGATGAAATAAACAATTTTTCACTCGGCTACCCATGAAAAATAAAAACTTTGAAATTGAAATTTCGGTTTCACGTTTGAATTTGGAATGATTTGCGATTCAAACATCAGCAGTCAAATATTGGTCTTATACTATTATACTAATGTTTAAAAGTCTTTGGATTGTGCCAGTAATCATTTTTAAAGCATATTTATAAGTATTATTTATTTAAGTCAATTAAATCGTTTATTTATATAAAACAGGGCAGCATACGCGAATCTCCTCAAGATCTGTAAGAACAACCCGGTGACCCGGCGGACAACTTGGGGCAGTCGGACGATGGGCCAGTCGTCCAACTCACCGAACTATGCAGAGAAGAAAAAGGATCGGCCCACTAACTTATAGAATACTATTTGTCTATGGTTTTGTTGAGCATTTCTTCGATTCTGTGACGTGTACGACCGAATATAGAAACGCAGAAAGATAATTTGAGTTCTATTTTGAAAAAAGAAGAAAAATCTACAATTTTCAGCTTATTACGAAATTATTATACGGCAGGATTTTAGATGACGATGATTTTTTTCGTAATTATGAACCTTATGTACCTACTTAGGTTTTTGTTTTACATAATAGGTACGACCTATATACCTACCATTTGATGCTCATAAAACAACTTATATATTGTGTATGTTCGTACGTTAAATATATTATGTTTAAATTAATCTAATCTCATTTTACCTAATTTGTAATAGAAATTTATAAATCGCATTTAGTTGATATGTTTTGTAAATATTTAAGTAAGTTATACCTATAAGCAGCTATTATTTATATACTAATGAATAGATAACTTACCGAAGTAAACTCAACCAAAGCTTGTACTTTAAGATATATCGCCGAAGATTCTTGTTAACCATTGAGGTAGTAAGCTAAGTTCACATTACACCCTTTGACTAAATGCTAAAAACGCAGACATTGTGTTTGCGATTCTTAATCAGCTATTTGCGATTTTTCGGTTTTTTGTTTGATTTTGCGATTTCGCCAGCAGTTAAAGTGTTAACTTAAATTAAGCAGACAGACAGAGCGGAGTTTTAGTAAAAGGGTCCCGTTTAAACTGTTGTTTGTGAACCCTAAGAAAAAAAATGCTTAGGAATGTACCTAAGCTACGTTGTGATTCTCAGACGCCGAGAATTTAGTTTTTTTTCCATAATTTTGTAACTTTGGAGCCTCAGTGGCTAAAACGACAAGATGCAACTAAGATTGTAAGGCAGTTTAAATTTGTGTAGGTATTCCGTGACTCACAGAATTAAATTAAAATATAATAAGTACAAGGGCTAGTATAAAAGTATCTAAGCTAACCTTTACTTACCTACTTAATTAAAAACCGTTCGAAAGACATTAAAATTTGTACTCTGCAGACCTTTCCTACTTAGATTAAAGTTAGTAATGTGAACTTAACCTAGCTGTATTTTTGTTGCAATATTATTCTAAGCCTATGATACACTTTATCGTCTTTAACTTTTCTACCTGTAACCTAACCTACAACAAAGTACTTACCGAAGCAAAACTCTTTGATAGGATCGATCAACCTAACCTCATATTTCGCAAGTAAAACTACGGGAATACTACTATAGTTTGTACCTACTAAAAAAGTAGATCTAACACTTTTGCATTCCGTTAAAAAATATAGTTAATTAAAATCAAAAACTTATTGTAGAATAAAGTTTTTTTTTAATTATATGGTCAAAAAATAAGTTTCGTACATAAAACCCAAATTAAGATACGGGAAACACTTAATTTATTTACTGTAAGTAGTTAATTTATATAAAGACTGATGATAAAAGTCAATTAGAATAATAATTTTGTTAAAACTTACTATTATTTTTAATGTAAAATATAATTTACTTAGCTTAAATTGTGGACCTAGATTTGTTTTTTTATAATCCAGTGAATAAATACAGAAATAAATATATATTTAAATCAGTTTTTGCGTTTATTATTACATCTATAACCTACTAGGCAGGGCCTACCTATTCTATTAGCAAAATCAATGCTTTACACGGCTTTATAACTATTTCTTGCAAAGTTTCTAAAATACCTAAATTGTTTAAAAAACTGAGCTGAGACATAGTTGAGACCACGTTAAGACATTTCCCAGTCCCACAGTTCCACACTAGTAGTTGTGGCATTACTTGCAATAAGTGCTAGCCATAGAAATAAATAGTACAGTTATTAATACGATTACGACGACGTAACAATATGTCTTTGGTGCTAGCCAATTACTTTACTCTTGCCTTTTATATTTTAAAATTCCCGCTCACCAATCACCAAAACAGCAAAGAGCCAACATAATAACAGATTAAACCGGAAGTTAAATCCACTTTGGCTAGGTCAATACGAAACAAGATGAATGCTTTTACCCTGTAAACCACAGACAATCATTCGACTTGAAAAAACATTTTTTTTGTCTTTGAATTAGATTATGATTAGCCCTCCTACAAAGTGACAGCTTGATTTCCAATTGTAAAATTAACAAAATCGCCGAAAAATGGCGAAAAGAATTACTCAGAGCTCCGTAAGCTGGGCCGCTTTGGCGGAAAG
The DNA here is from genome assembly GCA_949358125.1 of Idaea dimidiata. NCBI lineage: Eukaryota > Metazoa > Arthropoda > Insecta > Lepidoptera > Geometridae > Idaea > Idaea dimidiata. Next base: position 1,170,821 of record OX442334.1, read on the forward strand.
GGTCCCCGCCGAGCAGAGGGTCAACTTACAATCGTTCAAAATCAAGTCCGACAATTACCTACGAAGGTTAGTTTTTGCCTATCGATTTGGTTACATAATTTCTTTACCAACACTATTACTGACCAATTATTTGTCGTTTCAGGGTGTTGGCGAACCCTGCTGAAGCGCCAAAGATCAACTGGGCGCAGTATAAACAGACCATTCCCGTGGCTGGCATGGTGGACAACTTCCAGAAGCAATACGAAGCCTTGAAGGTTCCTTACCCTGCTGACAACTTGTCGGCTCAAGTTGACGCTCAATGGGGGCAAATAAAGAAGGCTATTGAAGAATTTGTGAGACAATCTAATGCTAACATTGCTAGGTAAGGTAACAATAATTTGATAACACTTTTAGACTGACTTGCACAGCTACCCTGAACTAATTATTTCGAACTACTCCGGTTTACCCAAGATCTATCTCAACAGTTTGTATTGATTTGATCTTGACAGTTTGACAAAATTCATGCTTGCGAATTCAGATTAGTATGTTCGATGTAGCTGCACTTGCCAGCCTTAGAAACCTTAATAAATTATTGAGTTTTAGTGTATGTATAATCTAAGTCTAAGATGAGTAATAGTACTGAGAATATTTCAACATCAGTTTGTAATTATTGCCTAAACCTTTAATAAAATTGGCTTAGTAAACCAATTTTATTGTGATGGAGCTCTGAATGTATAGACAGTAGTCATTCTCAAAAACACATACTAAATCAATACAGGTTTAGTTTCTACTTGTACAAGACTTAATTTAATTAATTAATACCTTAATTATTATGTGAATCATAAACTTCACATAATTAAGGTCCTATTTCCATCTAACATTAAAACCAAAACTTCCAGCTTTGAGAAGCAAATTGCCGAGACCAAATCCCTTCTGCCATATGATCAGATGACCATGGAAGACTATAAGGATTCATACCCTGATGAGGCTTTGGACCCACTCAACAAGCCTACCTTCTGGCCGCACACCCCCGATGAACAGCTGGGATATGTCGACCCGGAGAAACAGCAAGCACAAGCACATTAAGAAGACTATGAGCTTAGTTAGAACTATGTAAGGCACCACAATGTTTGGTTTTACGAAGTCTTCTTAAGAGCTAGGTACTTGATAAGCCATTGCTCGTGTATTTATGTATCATCTTCTACTATAAACAAAGGCTTAGAATTCACAGTTCAAAAGTGTGACTGCTTACACCCATATCAATCTGCTAATGATCTTTTAGATAAGATTGATATTTCTTAATGTAACATCTACATCAGTGTGTAGCCGACATGGTTTCAGCTTTTAGTCTGTTCTAAACAGTTCTTCAAAGTATCCGATCATAGGAGAAGTGAAATCAATCAATTCTGTGTAATTTATGTAGGAATAAATGGTTACTATTATTTTTATTGGTTTTATTTATTTGCTGTTTTGCAGTTTGTCTGGCACACAAACTTACTAATAATATTTTTTCTGATTCCCAACTTGTCTGGCGCGTCTGGCATATTCTCTAAGTACTCCAACCTCACATGGAGACTTTTTGAGTTCAGTCTTCTTTTCCTTCAGAAATGTGCGACACAAAACATACTCCTAGCCTAGATGTGTCCCACCTTGTATTACTTTTCATTTTGCTCTTTATTTCTCCACCTCTACACCTTTGACTCACGCGAGGCTGTATGATATTGTATAACCATTTTACTTGCTCTAATATTGGGAACAGTCAAAAAGAAAAATACAACTGTCGTCTGTCAAAGTCAGAGCTGTGCTGGAGTCTTGGCGGGAACTCGTTGATGAGATGTGGTGCTAAATTTTCATTTTTGTGAAACCTAGTTCATATGCTTGCAAATTGTTTAATTTCGGGGACATATTAATCAATTTAGTTTCGTGAAGGTGTACAAGTGGAATGAAAGTGAAAATCGGTGCAAAACATTGACTTAGTGTTGTCTCCAAGGCTCCGTGAAGATTGTTTGTAAATGGCCGCCGTGTTTACAAATGATTCCCTAGACTTGACTTTGACTATGACGACTTGACTGTTTCGATGCAAATAACTTGCATAATATATTAAAATACATGACACTGGCTAATTTCCTAATGGCCATAATCGGTTCACAACCGATAAGAAATAAGAGCTGTGCTGCCAGCATAGTAGATTTGTCGCATAAAAAAAGCGAAATAAGGAAGATAAGTAGCGCGCTGCTTATCTCTTGCTGCAGCGGCCGAAAACTCATAGAACTAAGGCAGACCAATCGAAACCATGCGTAAGCATCAGTATCATTTTGTAACCGAAACTTCCAAAACTAAACAATAAATTTTAATTTACTGTTTTGTTTTGTACTAAACAGTAAATTATAATTTACTGTTATATATAATATATAAATTATAATTTACTGTTTTGTTTTGTATAGTACGGCCGGTGGGCGCGCCGCTTCTCAAGAAGCGTAAAAATAAAAAAAATGGTCTAGAAAATTATGATTGCTGAATTTTACTACCCATTTGCGAGAATTTTAAAATTGTTGTTAGCAACTCTGGCAGCCATCGTCCGGAATTGGATTTGTCCGTCCGTCAGTTTAGTTTGCGTCAGTCAGTTTTTCATTATCATTTGCCGAAGTTGGCAGTCAGTTTCATAAATTTAACATATTTTTATGGCTAATTAAATTGCAAATTAAGTTTCTCGTGTATTGAAGAGTCAGTAGTGTTACTATCAAAGTCATAAACCATGATTTTAATCGATACTTTCGACATGGTAAGTGGGATAACATTAGTCACCAGTTATCATCACGTCGTTTCAGCATAAATCTGTGAATTGTTTTATTATAGGCAAGCTGGTGGGCTATGGTAATCGGTTTACAAGTGGTCTTGCTCACAACTTACTACATTTGGTCGAGAAAAAAAGGCAGAAAGTATACTAACGGACTAAATGGTCAAATAGTGGAATGGAACCCAGTGCCGCTGGTAGAGCACGATTATGAGGTCGAGGAGCCCCCTATTATGGGCAGGATCGATGAGAATGAACTCAACGTCGGTGCTACAAGCTTCCTTTGCTTGGACAAAGAAGAATCTATAATAGAAAGTGCCTTAAAGTCAATGGACAAATATGGGGTGGGATCATGTGGTCCAAGGGGTTTCTATGGTACTATTGATGTACATTTAGAGTTGGAGGAACGTTTGGCGAAGTTCTTGGAAGTGGAGGAAACTTGTGTCTACTCATATGGGTTCTCAACGATAGCCAGTGCTATACCATCTTATGCAAAGAGGAAAGACATTATTTTTGCGTATGTGTCTGTGTTTTTTACTTAATTGTTTAATTTAAAGCGTAATATATTTTTACACATATAATATCAAAGGGAAGGTCACCGAGTTCGAACCTTAATTTTCCTTGAATTGAGGCATTTTGCACAAATTTCACATCTGTCTGTCAAAAAAATTCATTGTTAGTAGATACCTACACAAGACAATGCACTCTCACACATTTCCAAATACCATGTTCCTAAAACCTGCATTTATATGTATATTACTAGCTGCGCCCGCGTAAGTCCCGTTCCCGCGGGAATATGGGGATAAAATGTAGCCTATGTCTTATTCCCGGTGTCCAACTACTTATATTCCAAATTTTATCGCAATCCGTTTAGTAGTTATTGCATGATTGAGTAACAAACATCTAAACTAAACATCCAAACACACACATTTTCACATTTATAATATTAGTAGTATGTATAGTTTAGTCTTAGTCATTTAATCAGTCAGAACATTTATATTATGTTAATTTTAAAGTCCTGAGTAAGGCTAGTTATTTAATTTCATAATTTCAGTGATGAGAAAGTGTGGTTTGCGATCCAAAAGGGTTTCCAAGCAGCTCGGAGCACTGTCCGATACTTCAAACACAATGACATGGCAGACCTTGAACGGCAGCTCTCAGAGGCTGCCAAGAAGAAGGAACTAAACCCCCGGAGAAGAGCATTCTTGATAGCCGAGGGTATATACTTGAATACTGGAGAGATGTGCCCGTTGAAGGAGCTTGTGAAACTTGCCAGACACTACAAGTTGAGGATTATATTAGATGAAAGTTTGACCATCGGGGTGAGTACCTACAAACTTAGACCTGGTTATTGTAGACTAGCAGTGCTCTGTGGTTTGAGCTCTGTATACCCTATTTCGGGTAAAAAATAGCCTGTGCTAATCTAGGTCTCCAGCCATCTGCAAAGGTACTAAATTTCATTGCAGTTGGATTAGTAGTTTAGTCATTAAAAAATCTAATTGCTTGCTTGTGATAAGAAATAATTCCAATCATATCCTAATCTTTGAAAGTTTGTATATTTGTCACTCAATCACATGAAAGCCACTGAGCTGATTGCGATTAAAACTTGGAATATAGGTAAGAAGGTGGAGCCTGGAATGACATATACCAATATCCCTGAGGAAACAGGAGTTAGAGTAAAAGAATAATTTATGATATCGCTGGCATAACTCATAAATGATCTCTTATACGTTATCGCTAAGTCACAACTACATTGTTCAGCTAAAAAAAAAAAAAAAAAAATATAAAAGCTTTTTAAATTATTTGTGATTTTTAAATGTAGTCTAGGTATTTTTACCCAGCTGCAAGGAAAGGGTTAGGCAAGTTTTTCCATTTTTACTTTAAAAAATTTGAGCCACAAAAGGACGACAAAGCAACCAGAAACGATAATGGTAGGGCACAATATCTACTACGGATAGTAGGTTTATTACGAAATTATTAGTGCGAAACTACTGAGGTAGGTACAGCACTTTTCTCTCACATTATGGTTGCTAATGTATTTATCACTCTACCAAATAGCACCCATCAAAACTCTGCTTGCTATACCAATTAGTTCTTAATGGAGCTAACCTAGTTTTTTTTTGTATTGGTATGCCGCTTGCTATTGAGATTGATTAAATTGAGGAAGTACGTGCCTTCACGGCCTCTGTGGCGCGTCTGGCGAAGGTCCGCCTGCAATGCAGAAGGTTGCAGGTTCGCTCCCGCGGCGTGCAAATATTTGTGCTTGTAAGAATAAATGCTTATTATTTGTTTCTGTCTGGATGTTTTATATGTGTGTATTTACAAAAATAATGTATAATACTTGTCTAGTATCCATAGGAGAAGCCATGATGAAACTGTAATGGTTTTTGTTAACTATGAAATCCACGTTACAAACAGCGCCATCTAACCATAAACGGGAAATTACTAGCACTATAAGTATGGGCGCTTATTTATCAGGTACTGGGCGCGAATGGGCGTGGTCTGACGGAGCACCTCGGAGTCCCGCGGGATGAGGTGGACCTCATCGTGGGGAGCTTGGAGCACTCATTCGCGACCATCGGGGGCTTCTGTGCCGGCTCGCACTTCATCGTGGAGCACCAGAGGCTCTCTGGGCTGGGTAAGAATATATTTTAATGTATGATCGACTTCACTCAAGTGCATTTTGTGATTCCCATCAAGGAAGTGAGGTAATCTCACCTTGTAGGGTAGCGACGATTAGGTCAATACTGTAGCATGTCTAGAAAAAACCTACTCACTCTTGACTTGAAAGTCCAAGGTTCCAAGGTTATTGAATATCGTGGGAGTTCGCCTGAGAAAGGAAAAACCAATTTTTTTTAATTTATTTATTAGTTTAATTGTTGTTGTCTGTATGTCCTGCCCCCGCGATATCTATTGAGTGTGTAACTGAGTTTTATAGTCACTTTGCTGTACATAATACCTCTAATGGCCTCTGGTAACAAAATTACTGTGGTTTCGCTGTCATGGTTTCGCATCGGAGGTGTAGTAGGGGCCTAAAATATTGCATAGTCGCATCTTACGTCCTTCTCTTACACATCTGAAATTCGCTAGCCCTATCCCTGTCACGTCATTAGGTGAGTATGGGACCTTACTAAGTAAATACAGCACTACCTAACTTGTCAGGTAAATAACTACTACTTTTTACTGGTCCTATTTACTTGTAACATTTGTGTGTAAAGAATATTGAAATAAAGATTTATTGACCGAACGAGCGAAGCGAGTGAGGTCCAGTGTAGACGGGCCTGGCGTTTGTATCTTTGTATGTTTGTATGACGATAACTTGAGTATCGTAGCTCCGATCGTCATTAATTTTGGTATGCGCGTAGTTTAGGTCAATAGAATTTATGAGTTCGAAGATGAGCCGGATCGATAGGGGGGTTGGGGAGGTAGGGGGTCGTGAGGTCTCAGTTCGAGGCGAACTCCTAGTAATATTTGTGTGTAAAGAATATTGAAATAAAGATTTATTTATTATTTATTTATTACTTATGGCGTGTCTGCCTGTGTGTACGATGCAGGCTACTGCTTCAGCGCGTCGCTGCCCCCCATGTTGACGCAGGCCGCCATCTCCGCACTCGACGTCATCGAGGCCACTCCACACATCTTACAGGAACTCAATCAAATCTCCAACAAGCTGCACAAGTTAGTATTAAAGTAGTACTTTCCTACTACCGGCGTGCTTAAGTCTCGATTCCGATGGAATCTCACTCTTCATCATCATCATCATCAGCCTGTTGCAGTCCACGGCTAGACATAGGCCTCTCCAATTGCCCGCCACCTAGATCTATTTTCGGCTTCTCGCATCCAGTTTGTGCCAGCCGACAACCGACAACCGTTGGGGTAAACGAGTAATAATCTAGAGTGGAGACTGCGTCTCGGCAAACGTAGTGTAGGACGTCCTCAGGCACGTTGGAGCGACGATTTGCGCAAGACGGCTGCCACATCTCACTCTTACTAATATTATAAACGTGAAAGTTCGTATGTTTGTCTCTATGTAACTTTGTTACTTTTTCAAGCAAAAACTTCAGAACCGATTGCGATGAAACTTGGAATGTATTTAGCTGGAGACCTGGAATAACAATGGAATAATAGGCTACTTTTTATCCCGATATTCTTGCGGGAACAAGACATACGCGGGTGAAACCGCGGCGCGGGGCGCAGCGCGGCCTTTATCCTGATACTGATAAAAAGTATAATATGTAGTATATCCGTTATCTAGTACCCATAGTACGCACCTAGTGCTTAGTTTGGGGCTATATAGCGCTGTGTGTAATGTCGTGCAATATTAATTTATTACTCTAAAATGGCTTGACCGACTGTCCACTGTACCTACACATAAAAATAACCAGTTACAATAATCACTAATTTTGTGACGCCAACCAAGTAATCGCAAAACGCTGCTAAGTCCTTACATCTTACTAATCTCATATATAAAAATGAATCCCTATTTCGCGTTGTCACGGCATCACGCCTAAACGGCTAGACCGATTTCGATAATTCTTTTTTTGTTGTATTTGTTATTATCAGGAGATGGTTCTTATGAAAAAAAAAATCGGGACTTACGCGGGTGAAACCGCGGGGCGCAGCTAGTCTTATATATAAAAATTAATGCATATTTTGCGTTGTCATGGCATCACGCCTGAACGGCTGGACCGATTTCGATAATTCTTTTTTTGTTGTTTTCGTTATGTATGATCAGGAGAATTATCTTATGCCAGAAATTTTTGAATTTTGGATATAGACTTACGCGGGTGAAACCGCGGGGCGCAGCTAGTTATTAATATAATTTAAAATACCTATCTATACATGTTAGTTATAAATATAATACACGTTTTTGCATAAAGTTTAATAGTTTAATTATATTAACAACACTATAATCATGTAAAATGTTAATATAATACAGTCTCCTTCACGCTACCGAATATCGTACTAGACCGGTGAACTATACGAAGCGTGGAATTTAACAACTAGAACTAACTGCGACACCCGGTTTCACTTGCGTACGTCGTTACATACTAGCTGTTCTCCTGTTTTTTTATTATTTGTTTTTGTAATAATTTAATGGTAAATAATTATTATTATATTGTATGCCCTATGTGGTAAACTATTGTGACTACCCAATTAATAGCACTATTGTCGCTGATGTACATAGTTATGAACAATAAATGATTTCTATTCTATTCTATATTCTATTCTATTATATTCTGTGTTCCACGATATCGCCCGCGTAATACTACATGTCCATCGTATCAGTATTCACCCACAAAACAGTTTTTCACATAAACTTTTTACGACTATAAATGAAAACAATAACAGTTTTTTCGTAAAAAATGATTCGTGTTTTGTGTAACTAGAGCTACCTAACTCTTGTTACATTACCTTATTATAAAATGCTAATATTTATTTGAATAAGTCATTTGTAATTAAATTGGTTGGTTACCGCTCTTCTGAAAAAAAAAAGAACAGATTTATACTTGTAGATGATATTTTTTATTAAATGTTCAAGAATATTTAAATTTTTAAGCTAGTTTGCGGCAGTCAAGATTAAATTACCTTGTTTTTAAAGACTTACATTAAGAATTGTCAATAACATTACAGCCTTCAACATCAATGTCTCCTTTTGAAATTGTTCTAATTTTACTTAAAATTTTAACTGATTCTCATTTCGTTTTCTGAAATATCTCCTCACACTCGAAATGTATAATGGTGTTCAGCACGACTGAAAGTGACCCATTTCATCCTCAAACTATTGGCCCTCTCACTTCGTTCGAGTGCCAGAAATTACTCGGGTGAAAAGAGTCACTTTCAACCCTTGGCTAACAATGTTCTGTCTCATTCTACCTATGTGAATAGGAGATACATCGAAACCTCGCCGCGGGCGTTTCGACGCCGAGGGCTGAAAAATGCATAAAAAAGCAACATGCAACGCGATTAAAACCGAAAAATGAATAATTTCACTGCATGTTTATTTGTATCTGGTCTGGGTGTATTTCTATGTATAATATGTATACATATATTTACAAAAGAAAAAAAATATAAGTAGTATATCCGTTGTCTAGTCACCGTAACACAAGCTTAGCAGCTTACCATGGGGCTAGATGGCGCTGTGTGTTGGTCACAGAATTTATTTATTTATTTACCTATAATACTTTTGTTTCAGCGCTCTCAAGAACCTAAAACACTACAACACAAGCGGAGCCCCCCTCTCACCAATCCAACACATCTACCTCAAGAAGGACCTCACCGACCGACTGAAACAGACCTACCTTAGCAACGTGACCAAGTACTGCCTCTCTAAGGGCGTTGCCATGACAACGGCCGCCTACCTTCGAGACGCGGAGGTGAACTGTCCAGAACCTTCTATACGGCTGGTGGCCAGTAGGAAACTAACAGATGGTGATATTGCCAACATTTGTGGACTCTTGGATCAGGCCTATGAGAAGGTTGGACCTAAACCTGAGTTGGTACCTGTTGTTAATGGTATTTAAGAGGAAGATCTTTTTTCTACCCTAGGGATGTTAAAAGTCGGCTTTTAAAATTTTTTTTATTTTTTTTATTCGGTCCATGGATTTATAAAGAAGATGCTTAATTATATTGTATTTTTAGTTAATAGAAGTATTTGTTAAAAGAAAATACAGATGCAAAGTCTCTGGGCGTGAAACACCGATGCCGGTTGTCTAACTAGTTAAGATGTTATTCCCGGATTGAGTAAAGATGCGTGGTTCGAATCTCGTCATGCTTTTTGTTTTTGTAAATGTATTTGTTTACTAAATATTTCGAAGATACTACATGTTTGTTGATGAAACTAAATTCTAGATTTAAAAAAAATTGCCGTCTAAATTCAGACAGTAAAAATGTCACAATCAAATATTTGCTTTTCGTTTGACATTGGAGCAATGTCAATATTCGATTTGAATATTGTTATGTTATATGTTTTGCAAAAACAAATGTTTTGTTTCAAAATTTAATTTTATTTGAACTAGAATAAAATATCTGCCTTACATACAATAACAGTGGTTTCCTCAAAGCATTTTTATAGTAATGAGTACATTTTATTTTTATATTGTTTTTTTTTGTTATACTAGTTTGTTAATAATTCACCACAGAAATAATTCATTAACTTTTTTTCACCCCCTTACCATTATCTGATTCCGGTGTTTTTTTTGTAATTACCTCAGTGAAGAACTAGGCTTAAACTTATCTTTTTTAGATTAAGAAAAATGATAATAAAAACACCAGAATCGGATATTTTTTTATTGTATGGTAATTAGAAAATTAAATAAAGCCGGGCCTGCATAATCAAGGCAATTATAGACTTTATGGCATAAACATTTTGTCTTCTTTATCTACGGAAAAAACAGTCGACTAGGTGTGTATAGAGAGAGAATGAGTAGGGTTTCCACTTTCCACTTAAGGGGTGAAAAAGAAGTTTTTCTTTTGCGTGAAGAGTCACTTAGAATATAGTCGCCTTAAATAATATTATGAAAGCGAAAATGCATTTTTAATACAAACTATTTTATTTTTAGAAACATCTGCATTCCCAAGTGTTTACTGGTATTATTTTGTACTTATTTTGTTTTGCAGTATTTTAATAACGATGACTTAAGAATTATTTACGCTTTTTACTGACAAATATATTTTTTTAATTTGTATTACTTACTGTATAAATAAATACAAGTGAAGTTTTTTTTTTCTGTGGTTAAAACTTTTTTTTTAAATAACCAGTGGAATATGTATTGTATCATTTTTAATTACAGGCCTATCAATTTTTGTATAAAGGTGCAGATACACATGCTCCCTAGTGGCACGAAAGCATGTCACTAGGTAGCAAATACCACATAGTGTGTCAAATCATAGCCAGTAGATGGCATGCTATGGGAAAGCGGTTTAGGCGTGTTTATTAAAACAAATAAAGAGCATGCCACTAAATAAGCATGATTATTCAGTAGCATGTCTATCTGTACCTTAAGTATTGAATCTTATTATTTATTTAACATTATATCAACTGCTACTGGGTTGCACCCGCGTATTGTATTGTTGTATCGATGCTAGCAATTTGAGTGTTTCTAACTAAGTGCATTTACCAAATGTTGTTAGGTTTTTTTAGGTTTAAAGAATTTTATTATCTACAAAGACACAAGTGTCACTTATGTGATAACAATAACTTAAACTTAATGTAGGTACTTATAAAACATTCATCGTTCGCTAATTTAAATCTTGAGTAGCTAGGTAGGTTATAATTAATTCGTAAGCAAGAAATGTCAGTGGGTAGATACACAAAAAAGTTTGTTACGACAATTCGTGTGGGAAATATTTTAAGTTTGGGTTTGGTATACAATAATATACATAAAGTTATTTACATTTTATGTAGAACAAAATATCCTATTTATAGAAGTTTCAATGAGTACTTTAATAATGAGGTACATCTCTTTTATAATTTATTTACTAAGTAGGTAATCTGCCAATTGTTTTTTAAATGCAATAATTGAGCCTAAGTTTTTTATATGTGAGGGTATATTGTTATACAGACGCGCTCCGTCAGTGGTAATCATAGTTTTTCCGTACGTCTTCGTTCGATGCCAGGGTATAGCTATATAACTAGCTCGCCGAGTGCGAGACTTGGTAACTTGTTTTTGCTTTGGGAACGCTATGTTAGTATGGATCGACCCATTAAAATATTTTCTGATAAACATGGAAATATTGTATTTGTACAGATTTTTGATGTTCATTATTTTTGTTTCTTTATAAATTGTTTTTGTTGGCGTAAAAAAGTTATAATTAAAAATCAGTTTGACAATTCTGTTTTGTTGTCGTTGTAGTTTTTCTATTTTAGTTTTAGATGCAGTGCCCCACACTTCCACAAGGTATAACAAATGTGGTTTTACTAAGGCATTGTAGATAGTATATTTTAGGCGGCGGGGAATACATCGGACAATGTTTCGAAGGGAGCCGCGCAGAGATATTAATTTGGTTTTTATTTGTTCTAGGTGATAATTCCAATTTAATTGACTATCAATGACAAGGCCAAGGTATTTTTCGTGCGTTTTTTCTTGAAGGGGTATATCGTTAATAGTCAGAGGCGGGTAGTGGGGTATAGGTTTATTTTTGGCTTTAAATACGACATAGCATGTTTTTGTGATATTGATAGTTAATAGATTGTATTGAAACCAGTTGTATAAAGAGTTTAGATCATTTTGAGCTTGAGTTATTAAATCGTTGATAGACGGCCCGAAATAAAAGAGGCAAGTATCGTCCGCATACAAGGTAATATGGCCATTCAAACCTTGTTAGTGAGTAAGGTACATATTAAGTTAATTAATTGTTATTGCACAGATTTATAAATAAACTACTTTATAAATTTTATGACTGTCAGGCGAATACAGAAACGCTACTGAAAATTTAAGTTCTACTTAAATATTTAAGCAGCTTTCAAGCTCAAAAACTTCCATACTAATTTTAAATTTAGAAGCTGTTCAATTATTTAAGTACGGTAGGTACTCAAATTTTAAGTTAGTGTTTCTATGTTTCTGTGGCTGTGATTTTTATTTAGTTTAATTATCCTATTTGCTATCTTTCCTTGGTTTTTTTTAACTACTACTTAACGTACTATTTCTTTCAGAAATGGGGAGTATAAAACAAGAATAATGAAAGCAGCATATTTTTATATTTATTTATTCCGGTGCAAACAAATAACATATTCTTACATGAAATCCCTACCGATGAGGCAGGACCAAGCGGGCGTGTATAAAAGCGAGCACCTGCCAAGACTCGGGCTCACTTCTTGCGCTGCGCTCACCCGGATCAGACGTGTTTAGTTGAACTTTAGTGTCGAGTTAAATTATAGTTGTGGTTAATTATTAGATTAGTGATTAATTAGAATTTGTGATTGTATGTATCGTAGGTTAAATTATAAGATTGCTTTTTAAAAATTTAAATTGTCTTTCGATTTATAAGATCAGAAGTGGGATTCGAACGTGCGTGTTTTGATACATACTCGTACTTACATTATTTAAGTGTTAAATCGTGTAATCTTTTCCATTTGTTGTGTTTTGTGCGAATACTCGTAAATTTTTTGCATAAATATTGGAGGTTAGATTTTAAACGTGGTGTTTGTCTGATCCGGGTAAGTCCGTTTTCTATTTAAATTATGCCGAGACCATCCGGTAGCTCGAGAAAACGCGATTCTTCACGCGATAGAAGTGGGTCTCGCGGACACAGATCTCGCCATAGGTCGACTGGCAATAACAATGAGTTTTCGGGTAATGAGGATAGAAGTAGATCGATTGTACGTAGGGAAAGGTCAACTAGCCGTCGCAGACAGACACGTACCCCGGTTTATAGCCCGCGTCGACATCATGATAGTGTTGAGCGTAGGAATTCTCCGCAGAGTGATCTTTTTGACCGTATTCTAGTGCGATTAGATGCAATCGAAGATAGGGTACGATCAGCAACGACAACGCCGAGTGTCGACGCTCCATCTCCATCCAAATCAGGGCGTCCTGAGTTGGTGGGTTTCCCTCAGAGTATTCCAGATACCGTGGGTCAGCAATCCACTGAATTGTCGACATCAGCGGCTGAAACTACAGCTGCGAATAGTTTACCTAAAGTTAACGACAATTCCGATAACATTTTGGGGGTACTTTCAAAATTAATAAATTCGAGATCGGACCATTTCTATATATCTACTTTCGACCCAAACGTTCATAACTTTGATTCCTGGTGCTCCGAAGTTGATCGCGCCAAGATACTAAATAATTGGGGCGATCAGGAATGTTTAGGTCGTGTGGGCGGTTGTTTACGTGGTAGCGCGAAGAACTGGCTAAACGAGTGGGTTACGAGCGATAGAACATGGAGTAACTTTAAAAATGAGTTTAAATTTTTATGTCCAAAAGAGATAGACTTAGCTTCGGTCTTGTTCGACGTTATGAATATGAGCTCAAATGACTTTGTTAGCTATGCTGAGTTTGCGCGTAAATCCCTAATGCGTTTAAATATTGTAAACGGTTTAACCGATGAACTGAAAGCAGCTATTGTCATAAGAGGAATCTCTGACCCTCATGTCAAGGCAGCAGCAACCAACGCCAAGTTGTTGCCTAAAAATTTGGTTTCTTTCTTATCGGGTTTTGTTAAGCCAAAATCGGTCCCGCGAACCACTAACAATACTACGCATACTAACTCTCATAAGCGTACCTACCCATACAATAATAATGTCAGGTGTCGTAACTGTGGCAAGGGCGGTCATAAACAGTGGGCTTGCACAAAGAAACCTAGACCCGAGGCAACACTTTCCCGTCAGGAGGTTTCGGTTGCCGGGCCTGATTTGCCACAGTCTAGCCATAAGCCTAATTCTGGTAAAGTGTGTACTTTTTGCAAGCGCAATGGTCATATGGTTGACGACTGCTTTCAGAAACGGCGTTCCGACCAATTCAACCGTAAGGCTGTAAATTTTTGTTCAGAATCCAATCCCGAAACAACAACTTGATGCCAGCAATAGTTCAAAAGATACCCGTTGATGTTTTGATTGACAGCGGGTCAGATATCTCGTTGATTTCTGAATCAATTCTAAAACATTTTTCATTTAATCGAATTCCAACTTATAGAGTAATGAGAGGCATAGGAAGCCAAGAAGTCGAGTCGATCTCTTACATTACAACGATTTTAGAATTTCCCGAAATCTCTTTAGAAGCAGATTTGTTTGTAGTTGCGCCTGACTGTATTAACGGGTCAATCTTGATTGGTACAGATATTTTAAATCGTGAAGGAGTAACTTATGTTCGAAATGGTAATGAACAAAGATTACTCAGATCATGTAGTCCCTCTATCGTGCAGCACGTGACTGCAGTAGAGATTGATAATCTCAAAACGTCTCTGACTGGTGATCATAGAAAGAATTTAATAAACATTTTACGTGAATTTTCAACATCGTTTATCACCGGTACATCAACCTCTACTGTAAACACGGGCTACATGGAAATAAAACTTACTTCTAATGTACCAATCCGTTATCATCCATACAAACTTTCTGTTGATGAAAAAAATAGAGTGCGATTAATAATTGATGATTTACTTAGTAAGGGCATTATTCGTGAATCAAAATCTGAATACGCAAGCCCTATCATTCTTGTCAAAAAGAAAGACGGGAGTGATAGGATGTGCGTTGACTATCGTGCCTTAAATGCGATCACTGTTAAGGAAAGGTTTCCTTTACCTCTGATAGACGACCATATAGACAAGTTGGGTAGGTTTAAGCTATTCAGTAGTCTCGATATGGCCACGGGGTTCCATCAATTTCCTCTTAAAGATGACGATTCTATTAGTAAAACAGCTTTTGTTACACCCGAAGGTCATTTCGAGTACCTTAAAATGCCTTACGGTCTGACAAATGCGCCTATAGTCTATCAGAGGGTAATCACTAAAACACTGCAGCAGTTCATTAACGCTGGGACTGTTTTAACTTACATTGACGATGTTCTGATTATGTCCAATTCTGCCGAGGAAGGTCTAGCTACATTACGTAGCGTCCTGCACGTTTTAACAGCCGCAGGCTTTTCAATTAATCTAAAGAAGTGCACCTTTATGAACGAAGAACTTGAATATTTGGGGCGGCTTATTGGACATGGTCAGGTACGTCCAAGCCCTAGTAAGGTAGACTCCCTTGTAAAATCCCGGAAACCTTCTAATGTGAGGGAGGTTCGCCAATTCCTAGGACTTGCAGGCTACTTCAGACGCTATATCGCAGGTTACGCTGCCAAGACATTTTGCATAGCCAGATTACTTAGGAAAGGCGAACCTTTCGTGTGGGGACCGGATCAAGATATAGCTAGAGAGTACATTTTACATTGTTTGACCAATGAACCCGTTTTAGCGATCTTTGACCATACGCTTCCAACGGAACTCCATACGGACGCCAGTGCCGTGGGGCTTGGCGCAGTTTTATTACAGGAGCACTCCGGTAAGAGAAAAAGGCCTGTTGCATACTTTAGTAAGTCGACCCAAGGTGCTGAATCCAAGTATCACAGCTACGAGCTTGAGACGCTGGCAGTAGTGAGAGCGCTCCAGCACTTCCGTCATTATTTAATTGGCATTGACTTTAAAATAGTAACGGACTGCAACTCGTTAAAACTCACTGAGCGCAAAAAGGACTTACTGCCTCGAGTCGCACGCTGGTGGGTGTACTTACAAGACTTCCGATTTAGTTTAGAATACAGGAAAGGGTGCCTAATGCAACACGCTGATTTCTTGAGCCGAAATCCTCCTGTTAATGTAAATCATATCAGAAACCCAAATAATTGGGCTAAGATCGCTCAGACGGCCGATGCGGAAACGCAAGACCTTATGTCTAAATTAAGAGATGGGCAGTTGGATTTATCTAGATACGAAATCAAAAATGATCTTTTGTATTATAAGTATACGCCAACGGGCGAAGAACCGCGATTGTTGTGTTTTATCCCAAAAGGCCATAGACTAAGCTTACTGAGGGTCTTCCACGACGATCATGAGCACATCGGCATGGATCGAACAATAGATTTAATTCTACGTCATTTTTGGTTTCCTCATCTAAGGTCGTTTGTCAGGAAGTATATTGGTCATTGCCTCGTCTGTTTATCTCACAAAAAGGTACCTAGGGCTCCACAGCAACCGATAGAGTCCTGGACCAAACCAGACATACCTTTTAAGGTAGTACATACCGACGTTCTGGGACCACTTCCTGAGTCCAATGGTTTTAAACATGTCCTCCTCGTAGTCGATGCTTTCTCCAAGTATTGCCTCCTGTACTCACTATATAGGCAAGATGCTGATGAGCTTAAGCGGGTATTCTCAAATGCTGTGTCACTATTTGGAACCCCGACAACAATAGTCTGTGACCGAGGCAGAATGTTTGAAAGTACCATGTTTAAAAGTTGGGTAGATGAACTTGGTTCTTCCTTACATTTTATTACACCAAGCATGCATCACGAGAACGGACAAGCAGAAAGGTACTGCAGAACTGTTCTCAACATGTTGCGCGTTGAAGTTGGCAACAAAAGGGCTGAATGGTCGAGTGTCCTGTGGAAGGTACAACTTACCTTGAATATAACTAAACAAGCTACGGTTCAAACGTCACCATTACAGCTTTTAGTGGGTTTGGATGCTTCAACGCCAGTGATACGATCTCTGGTGCGCGACGTGGCGCTAGAGAATTCCGAACCCAATAGAGAATCCCTCTTAGCCGTTAGACGACAACGAGCGTCACAGTTACTTGACGCCAACCAGCAACAACAAGACGAGTACGTTAACACTGGTCGGAAGGAGCCCCGCAGCTATGAGGTGGGAGACTCTGTATTTGTTAACAAGGCTTCCCAGAGCACAGGAAAAATGGATTCCGGTATGCGTGGCCCGTACAAAGTGGTGCGCGCTCTTCCTCATCACCGCTACAAGCTTGAACTGCTCGCCGGGTCCTACGGGAAGCAGACGGAGGCAGCTGCCCAGCACATGGTGCTATGGCGTGGTGAATGGACTCCGGACACTTGCCGCGCCTTCTTCGAGGGCGGTGAGTGTTTGTGAATGGATATCGTTGGGCGAATCACTAACCACATAGGTAGTGATCACTTAACGTGGTCCATGTCACTTGCAGATGGCTTCGGCTATGCTGCGTAGTTGCTTCGGCTATGCTACTTTGGGCACTTTGCCTTTTGTAAATGGCTATCGCCGGCTAGTCCACCTAAAGGTGATGATTAGTTAGTGTATGCCATGTTACTTGTGAATAGCGCTATGTTACCTTATTGTAAGTAGCGTCTATGTCACGTGAGTAGCGTCAGCTATGTTACTTTTCGTAAATAGCGGCTATGTCACCCAATTTGTGAGTGGTCGGTAAGCCATGTCACTCCATTACACTAGTAATGTATCACTGGTGGTAGAAGTCCGGAATTCGATCACCTGGAATACATTTTTATTTAGCTTTTTAGATGTTATTTACTTGTTTAGACAAGAGTGCACGCTTGTCTGTACAAGTCTTACTTGTTGATTTTGTTTAAATCTAAAAACTCGCTAAAAATAACTTCAGACATTTCAAATAAAGTAGATGTCTCATTGGGTAAGACGTTCAATCCTGTATATGTTGCAGATGCAGACAATAACGATGCCCTATCTGTTGAAGGAGTGGTCGAGGGCGACTCACAAGCAGGAACGGCCGTCTTACATGAAATCCCTACCGATGAGGCAGGACCAAGCGGGCGTGTATAAAAGCGAGCACCTGCCAAGACTCGGGCTCACTTCTTGCGCTGCGCTCACCCGGATCAGACGTGTTTAGTTGAACTTTAGTGTCGAGTTAAATTATAGTTGTGGTTAATTATTAGATTAGTGATTAATTAGAATTTGTGATTGTATGTATCGTAGGTTAAATTATAAGATTGCTTTTTAAAAATTTAAATTGTCTTTCGATTTATAAGAATATTATATTAAAGCTCAAAGCTGTTGTTCTATCAAATATATAAACTACAGTAAGATATTAGCTATTTAAGCCTTACATTCTAAAATTAGATTTATGGTTTGAACACATTCTGAACAGTTATCATTGTTGCCTTTTAACAGTTCTTAATCGCATATTATTATTTAATTTCTTACCTCCAGGTTTCAACCATGTTACAATGGCTGATGAATACGCGATTAAGGCCCGGTTAAATGTACCTAAGTACCTAACCTACCAAATCGTGTAAATTTAAAAAGTTTATCTAAATACTTATGTTTTCAACACAATCGGAAATCTATCTATGTTTTGAACACAATTTAAATAGTTATGTTTTGAAAACAACTCAAATATCATCTGAACACAATATGGTAACTAGTCAAATTATATAACTATCCTTATCATCAATCAACCCACGGTTCTACCCGACCTAATCCCGGTGCTACGAGGAAATCTAAGTGAGACTGAATTAGTCCCTAAGGGCAGATCGTTCCATTGCTGGGAGTTTCTACTTTTTAGATCTAATTAATTGTGTAAGTGAAAGACATTTTTTTTTAAACTATTGACATCTGCAAATGTCTAAAATCTACATAAATGTTTTTTTTTGTTATAAATAATGAAAACGGATGAAAAAGTCACTTGTGACAAATTTCACAAGCGAGATTGGGATCCTATCCTAATACAGGCGCCATCTATCCGTGGTCCTGCTAAACCAACATACTACTAGCGCCATCTATCCACAATCCTTCTAACCCGTCATACTACTAGCGTTATCTGTTCATGATCTTGCGCACCCAACATACTACTAGCGCCATCTATCGATGGTATTCTTACTCTGCTACCAATTCGTCTCTCATGTGACAATACCCCACGTTCCGCTTGAACTCAGTATCGTCTGGGCTGTGAATTGGTTTTCGGATCTCCATCAGACGTCTGTCGGTCTCGAGAGCTTGGTTCTTGTATTGCAGGTCTTTGGTAACGCGTTGGAGGTGGTCGTTCATGCCGTGGTATGTTGTACTGTAAAGAAGTATAGGAAAAGAGTACATACTGTTCTCTAAATGTCCAAACGTTTCAAAATGACTATGGTTCAATTATTATTAACTAGCTGAACCCTGCGGTTTCACACGCGCGTAAGTCCCTAATTCCGTGGGACAATCGGGTTTAAAAGTAGCCCATATCTTTAACCAGATCTCCAGTTATCTGCATACCAACTACCAAGTTTCGTTGCAATAGGTTCAGTAGTTTTGCGTGATTGTATCACAAACAAACATCTATTTACTTTCGCATTAAAATAATTAGTGGAATTATCAAAACGGGTAATTATAACCAATCACAGAAATCTCCCTCTACTAAATTGTCTTCGTTTAACTCCCTTTTTATGGTAATCAGTTCTCCAAAAATCAAACAATTTATGCAATCTGAAAGAGACACTAATATTACATGATATTACCTATTCAAGTTACAAGTCATATTAAGTCGCAAAAATTAAAACTTACAGCGCTTCTTCCAGTTTCTTCTCAAGCATAGCATGACTCATGTGGACTCTCTCAAATTCCTCTATCAGCCCGCGCATTGGTTTATCCTGGAAACAAAACCACGTGATGTCATCCCTATAGTACCTACCTAAAGTGATCACTATCTCTTTATTTGAAACCCTTGAGTAGTTTATAGATACTCATTAATTGCGGATTGCATGTCAATCAAGCTGTTTTTTTTTTCAGATATGTTTGGCACGTAAGCCCCATTTAAAAGTTACGCTCTGTTTATAAGAAAAAAACCTTGGTCCCTATCCAGAAATTAAATAAATGATGAAGATGATGCCCTATTCGTATGTTATTTGCACATGAAAACTATCCGGGTGGAAAATGGCTTTTCCATCCCTAGAGTGGGAAATATCTTTACGGCTTACATTTAATTTTAAAACATTTTGTCACTAATTATGTGACCAACTTGTTCTAACCTGCACGCGCTCTAGCACTGGTCGCCTGGTCCTTATTTCAAGCCTGGTCTCCACACATTTGGTAGGATTCAACTTGTCAGCTACAGCAGCTCGAAGGCTCTCGATCTCGCGGTCCACCTTCACCATGTTTCTTTCCAGCTGAGAGAAATAAGAGTATTTATGTTTTAAATAATGGCTGCAACCCGCAACTTTACCTCCCACTAGTGTGTTTCCCATTTTAGTAAATGATCTTAAACACCAGTCTAACCAACCCCTTCTATAACTAATCTACCATGCTTATGATGATATAGCGTCCTATTATTATTTATAACACTTGACAGGCCCTGTGCATCAAGTGCCCTTGGAACCAGTCTGACCAATGGGAAACATCCAAATAGGGACTCGTGGTATAGTTCTTGGTCTTCCAAGGAACTGTGGTTATATGTGACTACCTTCTGTTTCTGCCACTCCATCTCGTTCCGAGCGCGTTGTATGTCGAACACACGTCGTCTCATCATCATCTCAACTTGCTGACTTTGTGCGTACATTTGGTTTCGAGCCTGTAACCATAGCAGAACTATCAAACATACATTAATTTTAAGGAAAGGCGTACTAGATTTACTGTTAAAAATATTATTAAAATATGAATAATATTGTATGTGCGATTCATACTAGTGATACGTCCACTACAAAGTCATTGGAGTTGTTGGTCGTATCAAATTACCTGTTCCCTACTCTGGAACATCTTCGCTCGCAAATTCTTGGACTCCGCCATCAGCTGTTCAGCGATCTTGATAGTATTCTGTATGCAGGCCACATAGCTTTCTTCGGTCATGGATCTAAGAACAAAATATTTTCTTCAAGAATTTCTTATAATATCTACTAATGGAAAGCAAAGACATCGGCTGTTAAAGCCAGTTTTTTCTTTAAAGTAACTGCTAGTGCAAAATACAGCTTTGGAACGTTATTGCCTTTACTCACAATGAAGAAACTAGACTTAGTTATTCCATTACCACAACACTATACTTAGAGTGCCTATCAAACTATTAAGAATCCTTACTCAACGGGAATTCTCGTAGGATCCAGCTTGTACGAAATATCCGCGCAATCCCTCGTCAGATCGCGGACTTGATACTCCAGCTCCAGCGCGTCATTTTTGTTCTGTATCTCTCGCTGGAGACGGCAGAACACGTTGTCCAGGTCCTTGAGCTTCTCCCAAGCCATGTGGCACACGTCGGTAAGAACGCGTTTGCTGTTCTCTACAATGTGGAGCTCCTAGAAGTTTTCAATGGTTTTGGTGTTTAGGAGTTCGGACCATAGTCAACACTTTATATCAAAAATCTGGAAGGTAAAGAAGGTAAGAAAGGGACGTATGAATGCAGCTATTACACCATTCATTGCTGTGGTACCGATCACGTCTCAGTCAAATTGTCATCTGATTCGTCTATAGAATTTAAAAAGCGAATTTGTTTATACGCTTGAGCAAGATCTATATAAATATAGAGGACTGCAGGCTTCGTCTAGCGAGTTAATTAATTGTTACTTGCCCTATTTAGTTCCTCGCCCAGTTGATCCCTGGTTAACTCCTTAGAAACCCTCTGGTCCCGATTAGACAGGCACTGCTGGACAACCATGAACGGCACCTGCAGAGATTCCAAGTGCAATTCCGTCGCGTATTTCTCCTCCTTTAGCAACCGAATCTCGTCGCGGACACATTCTCGCGTGTGACGCTGTTTCTCACGCCACGCTTCTACTTCAAATATTCTGCAAAGTATAGTTTTCGATTAGCTGTGTCTTGGGGAATTTGTCAATTGAAATAGTTTTTACAAACTTAAACCTAAAGATGTCTAATAATAATGAATTTTCCTCATTGTTGAGTATCATAGAGTGGGTTGTTTATTAAACTTGCGCGAATTAGGATTGTTTGTCCTACTACCAGTGCCATCTGTCGGTCGTCCTTCCTGACTACGTAGCTTACCCTTGGTTCATGCTTCGTGATGCATGCGCCGTCTGTCGACGGTACCTTCGATCTGCTAAGTTATCTTACTACCTTCATTATACTATTTTTTCTAATGCGAGTGCGACGTAGAGCTTGAGGTTCGATTCCCGTATCAATATTTGAATGTAATTGGTGCTTTCGTTTCCGGAAAAGAGTACCTACCTACTATTTTTAAAATGTACTTAGTTTTTGATATCTTTTACTCTTTTATTCGCTAAGCCTACTTGCTTAGTGTGAACACTAGATGGCGTTGTGTGCATTGTCCTGCAAGCAATACGTACCTAGATTTCACTTATAATTATTTTCACCTACCTATCTCGCATTAACTGTGTATTAGTGTAGTTATCCCATTTTGTCGTGACCCTAGTCTCGTTTCTGAGTTGGTTCGCCCTCTGCCGCAGTTCGTAGGACTCAAACCGTCTGAGCCGGGCTTCATTTTGTAATCTCTGGATGTTCCTCGTCCAGTCTAGGACTGTTAATTTTGGATGGGGCTTTTGTAAAGTCGGGACCGTTGCGTCCATTTAGTTCGGAAGCTTTATGCGGTAATGTGTTTGGACCTATTGTTACGCAGTGGCAACGTTCGCTTGATCAATAATATTGAACTCAAGGGTACCTACCTCTGCTAAAATATTAAATTGCAAGTACCTATTGTAGACATCAAATTGATAATTATGTACCTATGGTATGGTCAAGGTATGGTGGAGTGTTGGTATTCAGCTAGTAGGTCATTCATTGTTATAATGACGTGACGAACATAGACTCGTTTGAGAAAGCATTTAAAACTTGAAAGCTTTATGCACAGTCCGTGTGAAGCCCTTCTTTGGTAAAACGAAATAAAAATATTACCTACCTACCATAGCTGTAGTCGTTGTAATGTAGTAAGAGCTGGCAACATTTTACACTAAGCTGATGTTGCCGTATTGTTTGCGAAATTTCTGATAATTGATCTTTTTATTTAGCACACCTTTTTGTGTTGAACATTAATCTGGTAAATTGGGAAAATAAATAATCTAAAAGTATAACAATCTAATCATTAGCAGATCTATTCGTAATTCTTGTATCTAAGTTTTGTTTGACTTAGCGAACAGTGAGATAAACTGAGATTAGTGTTCGGTAAAAGAGAAATATTTGAAAACACTTTTTTTATCGGGTTTAATTGCGTTCTATTCATGGTTTTAAACGAACCGAGCTTTCGCCAACTTTACATTTGGCTTTTTCAAGGTTGACAGAGAAATATTTTGTTATTGATAGACATTTTTCTTATTTCTCGAATGGTCACCCTTTCCTTAGCTAAGAAATTGAAAAAGAAAATGGCGTCTTGTTAGCTTCAGATTCAGCAGCGTAATTTATTTAGTGACGCCAGCATTCTTTTCATTAGTTTATCGAAAGATAAGCATAGTTTGAGTGTGTTAACAATAAGTACAATAAAGATTTTCCTAAAATCCACGTAATATGTAAGTACAAACCATTTTCATGATGATAATAGGTAGGTGGGTTGTAATTTTGTGAAAATTGTAATTATATTCGGTGTTTAGGTATGACGATAGACGTGGCGGTCGTGGCGGTGGTGGGCGAGGCGGAGGCCGAGGTGGAGGCGGTAGGGGCGGCGGACGCGGGGGCTCGCGCGGCGGACGTTCCAGCGACCGCTCCGAAGATCGCGGTGGCAGCCGGTTTGGCGGCGGAGGTCGTGGAAGCAGGGACAGCGGCGGTCGGGGCGGAGGCGGAGGACGGGGCTACGGCGGCCGCGGTGGCGGCCGGGACGACTTCCGCTCTAACTTCAAAAACGATCAACCCGGCGGCAACCTTCGCAAAGTCCGATGGGATAACTATCAACTCACTCCATTCCAGAAAAACTTTTACGTTCCCCACCCCAATGTTGCGAGGAGGAGCCCCGCCGAAATAGAAGCGTATCGTAGTCAAAATCAGATCACAGTGAAAGGGCGCGAAGTGCCGGCTCCTAGCATGTATTTCGAGGAAGGAGGATTCCCAGATTATGCTATGAAGGAGATTCTGAAGCAGGGTTTCCCGCACCCAACACCTATTCAAGCCCAAGGGTGGCCTATAGCTTTGTCAGGGAGAGATATGGTGGGAATTGCACAGACCGGTTCTGGAAAAACTTTAGCTTATATTCTACCGGCTATAGTCCACATAATCAATCAGCCCCGACTGCTGCGAGATGAGGGTCCTATTGTGCTAGTCTTGGCTCCAACAAGAGAACTCGCTCAGCAAATCCAACAGGTTACTGCACTTAATTATTAACTGCTTTTGTTTTGTCAAGTGATATAATTTGTATTGCTTGAAGTGTACTAATTAGGTTTCAATTGGACTGAATGACTGCCTGATAGATACCTAACTAACTTCATTAATATATCTCTAATAATATGATACTAAAAGTTAAACATTTTGTTTTCGTTTGTGGCTCGCCAGGCGTTGATTCTGATGAATGGAGTCTCTGCAGATGCAGGCGAACCTGGCGACGGCGATATAGTAAAGATTCAAATATTACAGTAGAACTTAGCTTTTTACAGGCAGGATATGTTCGAAAACCTATACTTCGATATAACATTTTGGGACTTGTAGCATGACTAAAGTATTTTAATATAAACTAAATTCATAATTCCTGACAGTATGCTAGGAGGTTTCTGAACGTAACCTTAGTTGTTTTTGGTGCACTTTATGTGTTTTTATTAGTTTTATTTAGCACTAGTTTCTATTAGCTTGTTTTCTGGGCTTTAAATCACTTGTCATACATCATTTTTCTTCTTTTGAATTTGAAAACTGTTTCCTCAGTTGCATTTTACGAAGAAATTTATACATTGACCTTTCTATCTGTGTCTCTGTTGCTAAATACCTATTGCTTGCATTGTTACAGTTCAAGTGTTTAAGCAACAGCTGACAGAGATTCAAAGAGGTTAGGAGATGATTCTCATTAGACCAGGCCATGTCTGGGTGGGGAAGGGCTATTTTTGAGTGAAGACAGCATGGATGTGGGTCAAACAAAGGCTGTCTTCATACAAAAGTTGCTTGTCCTAGCTCTGGCTTGGACGTGGGATGATTCTAATGAGAAACATCCCTAATGATCTAAATTCTTCACACAAAATGTTCAAGATATAGTTTCTTCAACATGAAAATTATAAATATCAATTAGTTTATCATAATAATTCATTTTTCTTGTTTTTTTTTCTATTAGTTTCTTTTCAACAGTGTATTATTGTTTGCAAAGATAACAGATCATAGTTTACTCTGTAATTAGTTAATTACTATTTGTTTACAATTCCAGGTAGCTACAGATTTTGGTCAAAGCGTGCAAGTGCGTAACACTTGTGTGTTCGGCGGAGCACCAAAGGGGCCTCAGGGTCGATGCCTTGAGAGGGGAGTGGAAATTGTCATCGCAACTCCAGGACGACTTATAGATTTCTTGGAAAAAGGTAAAGTCTTGGTTTTTCTTATTACTACGTGTAGTCACATTCCCGTGAGAACACCGGGATGAAAAGTTATTCTGTGTTCATCCAGATTATAAATTACCTGTGTACCAGGATGCAAAATAGGCGTTTAGACATCGACTTGCCGAAATCAGCCCGACAAACAATACCTGTGTACCATATTTCAATTTCTTACATCTATTAATTATCTTAAATTATCGTAATTAATTTGTTGTAGTTGATTGTGAATTTCAAAGATCATTGCCATAGTGTGAATCAACCATCGTAATGTTTTTTTTTTTTTTTTTTCTTCTGTGTTTCATTTGCGATCAGCCTTTTGGCTATAAGCAAATCTGCTGCACGTTTACAATGGTATGTTGCGCTAGTCCCCAGTGGGCCTAGCACTATGATCTCTCTTGCATATTGCGATCCAGTATATGTTGACGTTTAAGTCGCTTTAGTGCACTTGGAATCAGCAGATCCATGGCCAACTGATTAGGGTGGTGTACAAGTCGATTTTTGTATGACTGTTCTGCAATCGTGATTTCTTCCTGTACTGTTTTAATCTTTAAGTGTTCATGGGAGTTTTTGGCGGGAATGCGTTAAGGAGATGTGTTGCTAAATTTTCATTTTTGTGAACTTAGTTCAAATGCGTGTAAATTGTTTAATTTCGGGGGCATATTAATCAATTTAGTTTCGTGAAGGTGTACAAGTGAAAATAAAAATGAAAAAATCGGTGTAAAACATGGACTTTAGCTCAGTGTTGTCTCCAAAGCTCCGTGAACAAACATTGTAAAAAATGGCGCCCTTTTTACAATGTTTCCCTCGACTAGACTTTAACTATGACGACTTGACTGTTTTGTTCAATGCAAATAAATTGGAAATATTCATAATAATTGACACTGGCAAATGTCCGAAAGGAAAAGCCATTTTTAAAGAAGAAGAAGAAGAAGTGTTCATGGACTTCCGTATTCCTAATAAACCAAGGCGTATTTGCTATAGATTTGAGGATGGAGTTTTGGAGTCTTTGTACTATGTTGACATTGCTTTTAGATGCAGAGCCCCAGAGTTGAATCTCGTATGTCCATATTGGTTTGATGACGGCTTTGTATACCAAAATTTTGTTTTCTAAGGTAAATTTAGAAGTCCTTCCGAGCAGCCAGTACAGGTTTCTGAAGCGGTGGTTTGCTTCATCCCTTTTGGCTATGATATGGGTCCTCCACAACAGTTTTCTGTCCAAGTGCATACCCAGGTACTTCACGCAGTCCTTGTGTGGCAGCTCACTAGTGCCTAATCTAACTGGAGGACAGTTACCGTGGTTTAGGGTAAACGTTATCTGAGTTGACTTTGAGGCACTGGCAGTTATTCTCCACTTTTCCAGCCACTGGTCAACTCTATTAAGTGCTAACTGCAGGTTTTTGGATGCTGCTGTTGGATTTTTATCGCTGGATAGTATAGCTGAGTCATCCGCAAAAGTAGCCATTAATGCTCCTGGGGTTTCAGGTATATCTGCTGTAAAAATAGTTTACAGCACTGGTCCAAGTACTGAGCCTTGGGGCACTCCCGCCTTAATTTCATGGAATTCCGAGTAACTATCGTCTTCTTTTACTTGAAACAATCTTTCTGAGAGATATGACTCTAAGATCCTGTAGTAGGTATGTGGCAACATTTGTTTTAATTTGTACAATAGTCCTTTGTGCCGCACTCGGTCAAAGGCTTGTTGGATATCCAAGAACGCAGCAGCACAATATTCTCGTTTCTCTAGGGACTCTCTCACTTTATTGCACACTCTGTGAACCTGTTCAATTGTTGAGTGTTTCTTCCTAAAACCAAATTGATGTTCAGGTATTATTTTGTTTTCAATTAGCAGGGGTTTGAGTCGTTCCAGAATGATTTTTTCAAGCAGTTTCGAGACGATGGGCAACAGGCTGATGGGCCTGGGATCATTTTGTGGTTTTCCAGATTTATATATCATTTGTATCTGCGACACCTTCCACTGTAGAGGTATATGACATATTCTGAGAGATGCGTTGAAAAGCATAGTTAGAAATACCAGTCCTTTTCTAGGCAATTCCTGCAACACCTTCTTCGTAATAAGATCATAACCTGGCGCATTTCCATTCTTCAACAACCGTATTTGCCTCATGATTTCCCGAGGTGAGACTGATTTAGGAGGTAGGTTCCGTTCCATCCATTTGGAAATCCTGTTGTAGTACCTCGTTTATGTCCGACTCATCATTTGCAAAGCTTCTGGCTGAGTTTGGTGCAAAAACGGCAGCTAGATGCTTGGCGAACGTGTTAGCTTTATCTTTGCTAGTTCGAGCCCAATCGCCGTTTTTCAATTTTAAGGGTGGTTTTGATAGTTGTGGTTGGTTGTACTTTTTTGTGAACTTCCAAAGGGAGTAGTTGGTAGCTGACGTAGCCGTGAGGTTAGACAATTGTGTTTGTAGTGTTCTGTCATCTGCCTCTATGATCAACTCTCGTAATTCTTTAGCTGATCGATTTAGTTGTCTTTTGTCGTCAGCATGTCTGCTAATATGCCAGACTCTCCTAAAGCGACGTTTCTCCAGTATTTTTTCTTTGATTTCCTTTGGTAAGTCATTGGGATAGTATAGTTTTTGTGTGTTTGGGGTACATCTCCAGCAAGCTTGCTGGATCATATTGATGAAGTATTTAGCAGCCGCTTCAAGCCATCGTAATGTGTTGAAAAACTTTCAGATACAACAAATCTCCGTCGGTGTACATACCTGGTGCTAGATGAGGCTGACCGGATGTTGGACATGGGCTTCGAGCCACAGATACGCAAGATCATTGAACAGATACGACCAGACAGACAGGTAATACTTACTAATTTACCATGTAGGTACATCACGAGGATTGAGCAAATGCCCTCACTACTCAAAATGCTAAAGAAAGCGACTCCCGTCTTAGTGCTAGGCGGCGCGGCGTTCTGCTTGCATGCTTATCTGAAAGACAGATGCTTCAGATTCATTTGAAATACATGCATAAAAGTTCTGTTGTATGCATCGCGATATCTGGGCGTGGGCACACCTTGGGATACAGGCTGATTCATTTAAGTTGACAAAGTTAGGAGACTTCAAAATTCTTAACACTATGTGATCCACACCAATGTACGGAAAGAAATAATGGCCAGCAATCCCGCTGGAAGGGAGTTTTTAGTTTTATTCTAACTAATTCAATTCAATTTCAAAATATCTTTATTAATAAACATGACAACTTGAGCTTAAATAACATTGCCAGTGTACGTAAAAATAATCCTAGCAGTTATTGTTATTGTACTACAATTCGTTTTTTAAAACTAAACATATATAAAACTTGCAACATGAAAATTAAATTTATGATCATAACGGTTAATTAATTAAATACAATGAGAGCATAACAATATGTTTGCTTTGAAACTAGCGAAACATTTATAACTTAAAATATTCGTTTGGTAATTGGGGTAGATTTAAAAAAAGAATAATACAAATGACTCGCTCGAGTCGAGCTGTGACGTCGGTCACCAGCAACAAGAAGTAGCAGATTGCGTTATGGCTGCATGCATAAGCGCACGCGACTCGCGTCCGCACGGCCTGCCAGCCGTCTCGCCCGTCAATACCGGCTGGTAATGCGGACAGGGGCGCTCGGACGCCGCGCCGTAGCGAGCATCAAACCGCGAGCGCTCATGAATGCGGCACGGCCTAATCATTGCACTCAGAGTACGTTAGAAAGATATGGTGGGGCAGTTTGTATCGATAATATTTATCGATAAAGGGAAGATCGTGTTGACGTGTTTTGCAAAGGTTGTTTATTAATTTATTTTTATGTAGTGAATTAATATTTGAGTAGATGTAGAATTTTTCAGATAATTGATATATAAAAGCATCGATTCTCGGTAGGCCTATGTCAATGTGCAAATTAAAAAGATTAGTCCTGAACGGGGTATTAAAAGCAAGCTTAAGACATTTGTTTTGCAATACCTGTATTTTGTTTATGTTTGTAGTACATGTGCTACTCCACACGGGGCAAGCATACGTAATGCACGGTCTAATTAAGGTGCAGTAAATCTGCAATTTAGTAAGACTGCCGAGATTCGATCTTCTATTGAGTACGGGGTTTAGAGCGTTTATAGCTTTCGTGCCTTTTAAACATAGCTTGGATGTATTTTCAGACCAATTTAATTTGTTGTCTAAGACAGCTCCCAAGTACTTGACCGAGCGACTCCAGGGTATT
The DNA here is from genome assembly GCA_949358125.1 of Idaea dimidiata. Taxonomy (NCBI): domain Eukaryota; kingdom Metazoa; phylum Arthropoda; class Insecta; order Lepidoptera; family Geometridae; genus Idaea; species Idaea dimidiata. Next base: position 1,200,668 of record OX442334.1, read on the forward strand.
TTGTGGTCTCCAATTTTAAGCGTACGTGTGGGCAGGGATCTCTGCCGAGTGAAAAGTATCGCCTCTGTCTTTGAGCCGTTAATTTTCAGTTTCCATTTATTAAAGTAATCAAGAAGTAAGTCGATAGCCAATTGTAAGCGAGATATTACTATGTCAATATCTGAAGATGTGGTAAAGCATGCGGTATCATCAGCAAAACAGGCTAACTTGGTACGTGTTTGAACTGGTATGTCGTTCAAAAACAAGAGAAAAAGGTAGGGACCCAGAATCGAACCCTGAGGCACGCCTGCAGGAACAGGCTGGAGTGCAGATGAGTTGTTTTGAATATACACCTGAAAGCTGCGATCGTGTAGATATGATTGGGTCATTTTAACTAATGAGATGGGGATACCGAGTGAAAAAAGTTTATGTATGAGAGCATTGTGCCAAACGGTATCAAACGCCTTCTCAATGTCTAGGAGAAACATCCCCGTGGACTGTTTGAGATTAAGATTGTATGATACATTTTCTGCCACTCTTGCCAATTGCTGAACAGTTGAATGACCTTGGCCTATTCTAACTAATGCTATTGTTTCCCAGGTCCTAATGTGGTCTGCAACCTGGCCCCGTGAAGTCCAGAACCTAGCGGAGGAGTTCCTCCATGACTACATCCAGATCAACATCGGTTCCCTCACCCTGTCGGCCAACCACAACATCCTGCAGATAGTAGACTGCTGCGAGGAGTGGGAGAAGAATGATAAGCTCATCACTTTGTTGACCGAGATATCTTCCGAGGAGGAAACCAAGACTATTGTCTTTGCTGAGACTAAAAGAAAGGTATTGTCAATAGTCAAATAGTTCATTTCGTTTTAATCTATGCTAATAATACAAAAGAGGATAGAGTTATTTGTTTGTTTGTAATTAATAGTACTACGATTTCGAAAAATCATTCACAAATATCAAAAGATATATCGATATATTCAAAGTCGCTCAGCGGGCTATGGAACGAGGTATGCTCGGCGTTTCTCTGAGGGATCGCATCAGAAATGAGGTGAAATGGGGGGTTGTTCTAGACGTCTAGGCGAACAACTTTTGTTCTACGACTTTTGAAAATTCAAACTTTTTTTTTGTAAACTTTGAGATTATGTTTCACTGAAAAAACAGCTGCTTTTGAAAAAAAAGATGATAAAAGTTTTGATTGTAAACCATCAAACTAAATAAAATAACAACATAAGGTCAATGACCTCGAACTCTCAGAAACAGCTGATTTTCAAGTAAACTTTACACCTAAATTTTTCGAAAAGTACTTCGAATTTCCAAAAGTCGTAAAACAAAAGTTGTTCGCCTAGACGTCTAGAACAAACCCCTTTCGGATTAAAAAGGCTTACCCGTTACACCTTGTATATTGTTAATATTCTAATAACTGCTTTCATGCTATACAAGAGGAAACAAAACAACTATAACTCATCCCGTCCGATAGTTATTGTAGTACTGTTTCGATTTTTTTTGATGCGAAGTGTATTTGAATGTGGGCGCTATCGGCAGGTGGACGACATAACGAAGACAATAAACCGCGCGGGGTGGCGGGCGCTCGCCATACACGGCGACAAGAACCAGCAGGACCGCGACTACGTGCTGGCGCAGTTCCGTCGTGCGCCGCAGGGGATCCTCGTCGCCACTGACGTCGCCGCACGAGGGCTCGGTATGTATACACACACACACACACACACACGCACAAACACACGCGCGCACACACACTCGCAGTATTCACCCAAAAGTCTCTCATCAGATACTATTTTAGAAAGTAGACGAGGCCATTTTATAGCTCTGTATCACGTACTAAGACGTATGTCTTATAAAAAAATCAAAAAACAATGTCTATTGGCGATTTCGTTAATTTACCCGAAAAGTCCAGTGTCTTTTCGTGGACTTATGTCAATTTCATACGAAAAAATCTGTCAATTGGCGATTTCGTTAATCGATAAGAAAGGGCTGCTGCAGCCCTAGACAACATCCTTATCGATTAACGAAATCGCAATCGAAAATTTTTTTTTGTATGAAATTGACATATTATGTCCACGAAAAATCACGTGACTTTTTGCGTACTTGTATGTCAATTTTGTACTAAAGTATCTGTCGATTGGCGATTTCGCTAGTAGATAAAAATGTTGTCTAGGGCTGCAGCTGGCCTAGACAAGTGGCTTTCTATTATCGTTAACGCTAGTAGAATAGAATGGTAAATGTATGTGGTTGACAATAGCTATCGAAATATCACGTGGTCTAGCGTAACGAACTTTAAAATAGGTAGCCAAGCGTTTATTCATTTTCTATTCCATCTAACGAAACGTTTGCCGTGCGTTTAGCGCCATATATAGTGTAGCCAAGTGGCATATTTGACAAACGAAAACGCTCCGTGAGCGTTTCTATCGTACGCTTACAAAGCGAACGCCAGCACCTTGTAGAAAACTAAAAAAACAAGGGGATTTTTTAATCAGCTGGGAAAGCTTCGTCGTGTCGAGTTTTTGTTAAATAGATTATTGACGTTTTGTTTGTGAAAATACACACCCTAAGACTTGTGGTTTGCGGATTGTGAAGAAGTGTGGCTTAGATGTAGAAACCATGTTGCTCGCCGGTATTTGGACCAAATAGCAAAAATGCCGGGTTCGTTGTTTATAGAGCTACTAGCTGCGCCCCGCGGTTTCACTCGCGCAAGTCGCGATCCCGCGTTGTTCTTACAACTACCTACCGCAATGCAATTCCACACTTAAACGGTCGCCCATTGAAGTACTGTTGAAGCCAGGCGCTACTGCGCCTGGCATTATCAGTACTTCCCTTCCTTAGCTGAACATTTGAGAAACTTGTCGCGGTGATAGGCCCCACCTTCACATACGATAAATTCGTCGTAAATCCGTTCTGTCCTTTCTTTTGTAATCAATCGTCATTTCCGGACGAGCATGGCCTAAATCAATTAATTATGTTATGTGTTTTTTTATTTTCATAACTCAGGTTATGAAAATTTCCTTCAGCCAAAAGGAGGAAATCAGTAATTCATAATTCACCTACCTTTATAGTCAAACTTCACCTTATGTACACGTGTTCTATCAATCCAACACAGAAAAACACAAAACAACAAAACGCACTGAAAAGGTTAGGCACTAGGTTGGTAGTAGGTTTTTAACTATGTACTTATGTGCCCAATTTCAAAGGTAAGTCGATGGGAATCGAGTTGTATGGACTCTACGCGCCTGCTTTCAGTTGTCAAATTGAATTTGACGTTTGCGATAGAAACCATAGACAAAATTGTAGATTTTATCGAATGAATAAATAGAATGAGCGTTCGCCAGGTAATTGTACATTTGGCTACGAATTGAATATCGTTAACGCTAAAGCGTTATCGTTTTTAGAAAACGAAACGCTTGGAAGCGTTTGCCACTTGTCTAGGCCTGCTGGTCCGCGAAGATATCAGCTACAAAGCTATTTGCCAGCGTTATTCGGTTTTTGCTGAGAAAACATTAAGGGAAATCTATAGTGCGTACTTTGACTTCGCCCAGACTGAGCTTAGCTCAAAACTAAGCATAAACTTTGAATTGGAACTTATAGTTGAAATTCATTTTGTAATATACGAATAAAAAAAAACGAACTTCATAGTATAGTCACAGAGAAGCAAAGTTTATTATTTTTGATTGGTCTACATTATAAATTTGAAAAACTCCGACTTTACTAAACAAAAAACTTTGGATAGTTGCGAAGATCGCTTTATAAATACCAAAAAATTGTCTTAAGTCAAAGTTTCTGCTTAGCAAAGTCAAAGTACGGACTATTGATTTCAGCCTAAGAATAGAGCACAGTTATTTATAAGTAGAAGGGGGGGGTTGCAATTTTCACTCAATCGATTTAAGGACAGGTTCAAGATGGTTACAGTTTCTTAACCACCGAAATCAATTTTAACGATCACTTTGTTTGCTGACAAAATACACTTTGAAGCTGACCAAAAACCGTTCAGATGAAAGTACTAAAAATACACTTCAATTCTTCTTGCTTCGAATCTAAGAAGATGCTGTTAAGTAGGCTATTAGGGATGCAAAGTTTTGATTACCTATTGTGGCCATAATACACTCAATGTATGCCATTAGTTTTTGGAGAAAGATTGTCCTATACGAGAAAGAAGACAAATCTGGCCGTCAAAAAAAGATATTATATTATTTTATGTATGACGCTGTTATTGCCCAGAAGTAAACTATCTTATGTTTGTGCCACCATATTATATTAAAACAATCAACCTAATTTTCAACTAAACTTTGAAACGGTGGTGATATTACTCCCGCCAAACTAAATAGAAAGGCATCAAACAGAAGATTGAAATTGAAACAGATGCGAGTTCGTTTTACTTGGATATTGAGCTAAATAATGATGTATTCGTCTCGCTCTGTTACACACCGGGGTGTCAAAGGTCGAAGAGAGATGTCAGGAGCGTAAGGGAGGTGTTAAATGTCAATGCCATTGCTTATACTAATCCCCTTACTTTTAAAATAAACGATGAATAATAGCTGCATAAACTTCCTAGTATAACGTCAGTACTTCAGCTACCGCTTTAGTGCGGAATTTTGTACAATGGGAGGTAACGTGTTAGTTATCTATACAAATATTATAAAGTTGGTCTTGTTTTGCGATATGAAGTTCCAAAATTGACAAATAGAGACAAACTTTACAAAACTTAGTCAACTGTTAATCATCGTTTATAAGTAAGGGGGTAAATGTACAAATTACATCATTTCAACACTTGGAAATGGTGATGAGAAGTTCCAGTATTCACATATAAATGCACTATTCTGGTCACATTATCATGCATGGATGGTATAAATACATTTTGCGGACATTACAGCCAGCACCATCTAGACCTATTATAAGCTACTAAGCTTGTGTTACGGTGACTAGACAACGGATATAATACTTATGTATATATACTTTGTTAATACATATGAAATAGATGGAAAAACACCTACACCAGAAACAAATTATTTACTTTTAAGCATAACTACTTCCAAACAAATAAACTCAGCTTTAGCAGACACAGGGAGTCTCAGGCTTAGACTGTGTAGACACCAGATCAAGCACAAGCACTTGACAGCAAGCTTACTTCTTAATTCCTCACATAGTTCTGCAATAGGGAAATAGGGAATGGATGCCTCTGAGCATTGACAACTACCAAAAACTAAACAATATTAAATAATAATTGTACTAACCTCCTCTTAAGGAGTCTTGCTTGATAGATTTAATTGAATATAAAAACGTGCCATTTGAATAGTTAAACACAGAAGTAAAGTAAAATAAATAATTATCGGATTAAGGTATACAATTACATAACTCGAAAACCATAAAATGCACAAGAAAATAGTGAATATTGGAACATAGGATCGAAAATTTGAACAGCAATGGACTATACATAAATAATTGGAACACTAATTTGACACTGAATGGTAGATTTTGACAACAATTATAATCCCATACAAACATAGACGCGAAGAACAACCATTTCCTTACAGTCGACTAAAAACTAATTTTTAACATTGAATTCTTTGTAAAAATCTACCATAAACAGTGATAAGTGATCCTAAAGTGCCCGATAAATAAATTTCCATGACAGACTTGGCATTATTCTCGAATGTTGTGTTTCCATTTCAGAGGCGCATGCATCCAGAGATAAAGGCTAGACAATCGGTGTGTTGCTGACTTCGATATTATGTTATTGCGATTCTCGATGATGGAATCTAACGTGACAGCATTGGTTGACCGTCAGCTCACACTGTATAGCATGCTGCCTCTAATAAAAGATGATACTATCGAGTCTAAAATCCATTTTTCTTTGGAGAATATTTAATTTTTGGGGTGTAAATTGTTATGGGAATGATGTTGAGGAATACATGCTATGTTGGAAGTCATGAGAGATTTGTAAAGTGGGCGAGGGCCTGCCCTACGCCGCCTGACAGCGTTGCTTATGTCATACGTACGTCGACGTATCGAGGAGCCCTACGCCGTATGTAGTAGGAGGTAACGTCAGCACGCCGACACCCGACTCTCGGCCTACACACTCCGGACCACTGAAGGGCATAACACAGTTATTTCCAGCCGTTTCTGCGAGCGCTGCGATACTGACAAGGTAATTATTGTGATCGTTTCTGTGTTGAGGGGAACGTTTCTTTTGTGTTTTTATTGTTTTGATGATATCTTATTGGTTTTGTCCATATTTTTACAACTGGTCTTGCTAAGACGGAAACGAATAGGTACAGAAGGGAGAGGGAGGAGAGTCGTTTTAGTGCAGTCAGTCAGTGTAGTGCAGCATACTCAGTAGGGCTGCCATACTCAGAAAGCGAGCGGCCTCTAAGCTCAGCCCAGTTCATTTATTATAAATTATATTGTTATGCAAGGCTTTAACTTTAATTATAACTTCATATAACCTCCACTTAACAATTCTCTATTTCCATTACGGCCAAAAGTGTCTATGCTGGCTGCTTTTCCCTGCTGTATGGCCAAGGACACATTCTGCGCCAAATGTACTCCCGACGGGGCGACATGGCCCCACCCTGAGGCGGCGCCCTAGTTCAGTAACTAAACCCTTGACGACAGAACCCCACAACCCAGGCCTCCTATTATATTTGAACTCCTGTGCACTACAAAACCCAAAAACCGACAGGAACGTTTCTCTCACTATTTACATTATTATTTTATTTATACCTCTAATACAACATTTGATGTTTCTTATTTATACCTTTGTGAATATTTAACCTATGTATCTAAAGTTATTTATGTAGTAATAGCTGTTCAATATGTCTGAACAGATGTGGAGGACGTGAAGTTTGTGATAAATTATGATTACCCTAACAACTCGGAGGACTATGTGCACCGCATCGGGCGCACGGGACGCTCCCAGAACACCGGCACCGCCTACACACTCTTCACACCCAATAACTCCGCTAAGGTGAGTACTGGGACACTAGGTCTACTCCCGAGCAAACAATAGTTGCTTGGAAGCCCTTTGAAGCTTTTTATGTATTTTTCTTACGTATGTTAATCAGTAGCTTATGTATACTGTTTGCTATGTGCAAATCAAGCATCCATATCTATCTATCAAATCTAACCAGCTTTTCCAACTCCGATATGGCTGTATACAGCTGCCAAATCTCACTTAAGCACCAGTAAGACGCCCCAGATCGGTGAATGTCTTATGTCTTGGACAGTGGTAAGTTCTAGGACATGTCGGTTTCAAACGTGCCGCCAAGTCATGTTTTCCTTAACCGTAACAGCGATGGCATCTTTTATGTGAATGTGTTTTAGATAGCACTAAAGTTAAAAAGTTAAAGTTTTAACTGTGTGTTTCCGCAATTAGCCCTACTATTGGGCCTTTGTGCGTGATTTTAAGCCGTGAGTTTCCTCACAATGTTTTTCTTCACCGTAAGAGCGATGTTAATAGCGCACAAATACCATATCAGTTGTCGTTTAGTGAGAAGATGTTATTTAACACTCTTATCCAAAGCTCTTATCTATCAACTAGCTGCGCCCCGCGGTTTCACCTGCGTAACTTCCTATCCCGTAACGTTAATGATCCCTCACGTATGTCATACCAAGTGTTGCTAAACGATCATTCAAAGTACTATATAATATTTCTACCTCTAAACCAACCCTGTACCAAGTTTTATGAATATCGGGTCACCCGCTCTTTTTCACCCATCACGTGTGTTGTACCAAGTGTTGCTTAACCCGTACGATCATTCAAAGTACCCTATATATTATTTCTACCTCTAAACCAACCCTGTACAAATTTCATTCATATCGGTTCACGGGTTGTTGAGTTAGAAATAGAAATACACGACTTTATTTTTCATAGCTGCCGTCCCGCAGTTTCACTCGCGTAAGTTCCGATCCCGAGGGAATATCGGGATCAAAAGTAGCCTATGTCATATCTGGATAATGTAGCTTTCTATTAGTAAAAGAATTTTTGAAATAGGTCTAGAAGTTTCTGAGATGACCCCCAAAATACATACATACATGTTACCAACGTAACCTCTTTATAATATTAATTATACCAACATAAAACAAAATATTAAGACTCAAAAGTACAATGTCTCCGTCTCGCATGGAGCCGACCGATTGAGCCGCGCGGCATGATGCCTCACAGAGTTGGCTGGCCACCCTCATCATTGTCGCCCGTTACGTATATAATATGCACGCTTGGTACTTAGTAATTATTTATTGTGGAGTTATTTTAAAACTGTAATATCTCGTGAGATATTCATTGAAATCAAGTGATGTTAAGGACAATTATGTTTAAAATTAAATACTTTTAATGCATAACGTATTTACAAAATTACCTTCGGAAACAATGCATTGTTCTACAACAAATTTCATTACTCTAAAAAAGGTTATATTGAGTCAACCTTAAGAGATAGACATATGCTGTCGCGGACTATTTATAAGATCCTTTTTAGAGGAAGTATTCGCTTATATATGGTTTTTATGTAACTCTGACCGTTTACTCAGCGCACGCGACAGAATCTCGGAACAGGGTGATTTTTTTCCCGTTTTTGCAACATTTTTCATGGATGCTCCGCTCCTATTAGTCGTAGCGTAATGTAATATAGCCTATAACCTTCCTCGATGAATGGACTATCAAACACAAAAAGATTTTTTCAAATCGGACCAGCAGTTCCTGAGATTAGCGCGTTCAAACAAACAAACAAACAAACTCTTCAGCTTTATAATATTAGTATTTTTTCAAATCGGACCAGCAGTTCCTGAGATTAGCGCGTTCAAACAAACAAACAAACTCTTCAGCTTTATAATATTAGTATAGATAAGCTTCAAAAATTAGTTGTCAAAGGCTTCGAAGGACCCCAAACTGCTTGTATGTTGTGGTGTAAGTTACCCAAACGTTGTGTATATGTCTTCAGGCCAAAGATCTGATGGCTGTGCTGCAAGAGGCCAACCAAGTCGTCAATCCCAAACTTCTGGAGCTGGCGCAGTGCGGGATGGGATTCAAGGGAAAATACGGTCAGTGTTCTAGGAGTATCAAAAGTTAGTAGCCTATAATTTTAGGATTTATTTTCGGGGTCATTAGTGTCCTGTGTGTGTTATTTCAGGTCTCAAACTAACTGCATACGTTTTGAATTTCAGTTTCATGTGTGAAGTAACGACCATACTCGTCTACTTACTTACAGACAAACATTCACATTTATAATATAGTAGGGTATAATTTGGCTTACTTGAAGAAAAAAAGCGGGTGAAAGTCGGGATAATATATTTGCAAAACAATTTTGGTTAGTTTTGAATGTTGTATTAAAAAAAAACCTTTAAACCAACTGGACTAATTCACAGATTTAGACAAGTACTAGTATTAAAACGTTGTATGTATTATATTTTCAGGTCGCGGCAGGTACCGCGACCGAGATGACGGGGGGCGGGGCGACTCGCGGGGGCGGGGCGGGGGGCGGGGCCGCGGCCGGGGGGGAGACCGGGACAAGGGTGAGTTATACAGTTTAAATTGCATTGATTTATTGACGTTTAATTGTAACAAAACAAGCACCAATTCACGAGACTCGGGGTGGCCTTGAGTGGAGTTCTTCAGGGCTGAATCCACGTCTGCACTGGGCCATAAAGCCCAAGAGGTCCTTACCATGATTGTTAGGCCACTTTTGTGGTAAGCTATATGCTTAGAAGTGAGCGCATCTTTATTGCCGGTACGAAACTGGAGACTTCTCTACCGGCCTTAGTGACATGGTCATTAGCTTCTTACTGAAGTGCGAGTGGTGAGCGGCTTTATTGCTTCAGTATATGTTTGGATAATGAGTTAGTGTTGCTCGGGCACGCAGGAGGCTACTCTTCTGAGAGAGAACCGAATACTAGTGTTTGGGGACGCGATTATATCTCTTTAAAGCTAAACATTTTTCGGTTTCATTCACATTGCTTTTATTATTTTAAGCATTTTTTGCTAGCATTGCGTTTCTTTGAGATTGCAAAGCGATGTGTGCAACATTCTCCTACATTAATTTATACTAAACCAAGTTACTGTCTATGGCGGCCTATGTCAGCAGACAAGCTGACAACCTATAAAACAATAAATTAACTGTTTGTTTATAATTAATTACCTACTAATGTTCAGCAATAAAGGCTATCTTTATCTTTAAACCAAGTTACTACCGTTTCAGGATCGCGGTGGGATAACGACGGCGATTCGTTCGGGGGTGGACGACAGGATTACGGTCGGCAGAGCTACGGTGGTAGTCGGGACAGTGGGGGATACCGGCAGGAGAATGGGGGTGCTGGGGGAGGTTATAGAGGAAGGGGGGGACGTGGCGGAAGTCGGGGAGGAGGGTTCCAGGCGGGGGGACAGAGCGCAGGAGGAGGATACCAGGTACGGAAGGACTTATACTTATTTATATTATTAACACGACAACATGAAACATGTGAACATTTTGTGAAACATTTTTTTGAATAAAAATAAATGTCCTATCTCTTTCTTTTAAACAACGAAAAAAAGAGACTGAACATATTTATGTTGATTCCACAAAATGACACTCGTGCTCTCATGGTAGAGTAGATGGTCTTCTTTTCTTGTAGTGATGTGTATCACTGAGTGTTGAGTTGTCAGGTCGCCCTAAGGCCTCTAATTTGACCTAACGGATTTGTCACAGTAACATTACAGTTACTAATTTAATTTATAATTTATGATATTAATCATTAATGTTTTGTTTCTGTAATCATTAATGAATGTTTTCTAAAGGTTATTTGTGTGTATTCCAGGGTCAAAGTCAAGGTTACCAAGGGCAGAGTCAAGGCTACCCCCCTCCTGGCGCGGGCGGCGCGGCGCCGGGCTACGGCGCGGCGGCGGGCGGCGCTCCGCCCAGCTACTACAACATGTTCGCGCAGCCGCCGCCGCCGCCCAAGATCTAATAGACACGATCTCTAGTTATACCACACCGACGATAGAACCAGTTCACTGCTCATAAGTAGGAAAGTCGCGACGACTAAAGTAGGAAAGTAGGAAAACGGACCCCGGGCACCCGAGACTGATGCAACCGGGAACATCGCTCGGATGATGATGATGACTGCTCAGTACTCATAAGTTGATATGAGCATTGAGAAATCCCCCCTCACGAAAATAGTACGTCTTTTAAGTAGCACTCAAGAACGGCCAATCACAATAAGTCCAAGTATAGATAGGTAACGCATCGGCCAAGCACTAGTAGCCTTATTAGTAAGAGGGGAGTGAAGGCGGAGTTATTATTACGCTTTTTGTTTCTATCTGGTATTAAGAAGAGTATTAGTATAAATAGGTAATGCAATGGCCAATCACGATTAGCGTTATTAATAAAAGCGGAAACATGTCGGAGTATATTTTGTCTTTTTCCGCAATGTTGACAGACAAAAACAAAAAAGCGGAATAATAAGGCTAAAAGAGTTTAAATATAGATACAATGGTTAATCACACACAAAGTTTGATTACTATGTCCCCTCCTGCCCGCAACTGTAAGTTGCGTTTTGTAGATAACTTGGGTATGAGCAGTCAATTGGCTTTATTGTCATACGAGTTAGTTTTAGTTGTTCTTCTAAGGAAAACTTTCCGAGTTGCTTTCGTGGTATCCGAAGAGTTTGTGTTATCAAAGAATACTGTTTTAAGAGGGAAATTTTGATGTGTGAGTGTCCGTACAAAAAGAAAAAACTCTTTTCTACCTCTTAACATTTATCAGATTGTTGTGTGCAATTCTTTCATCAAAACCTAGGCCTAATCTTTTTTCATTTTTATTTTAATATCAAAGTTTATTTTATTTACAAATTTTAAAAACTGAAAAAGAAAAAAATAAGTCTAGTTTTCTGAAGTGTCACCACAAAAATATCATCTGAATTTTAAGAATGTAGAATTGGTTTTTCTTTTTACCTTTGTAAAGAGAAGCACTCTTCGATTCACTCATCAAATGGCCCATAAGTGATTATAAACTCATAGTTATTTAACGAAAATAATCGCGTACATATCTATTTTGGTCTCAGCAGTCTATCTAAGACCATGATGGTAATTATAAAGAGTTTTATAACAAAAGCGATTAGTTTTATGTATTCTTTTGTTGCTAAATCATTCATAACTGCGTACACAATGAAATTTTAAAACACTTTTAAACACAGTTGTATAAGTTGTTCAAAAATATCTTAATAACCTTGTAGTATGAAGCAGGGTACAGACTATTAGATTTGCCTTCACACATACAATTTAATTGAACAGTTCGATTGTACAGTTAAAACTGTGCAGCTAAATCGAATGGCCTGCTTTGCTTTAGCTTTGAAGAAATAGTATTTCGTAAACATTTGACTTCTGTGTACACTCATAATAAAATTAACAGAATGCGGAGTAGATATTACATTCCTTAAGAATTATGGCAACCCGAAATGTTTCTAATACTTGATTATAGTGCAATCAATAAAATAGTTACAAATCTATTTATCTTGTTTTACTTTTATATTTACATAGTCTATCGCCAGTTGCATTATGAAGGTATTAGACCATGGCCTGAATCCACTGCAGCACTACATTACCAGATTTCCTAGATACAAATATTTCCGAATCGGTAACTTTCTGGCTATGCGTGCCAGTTCTTAGCAAGTTCTTAGTAGCCTTGATTTTAATTTTAAAGTGTCTCCACACTTGGAAGATTGCACCCGACAGGACTTGAACCTGCGACCCCGTCATTCGGTGTCGTGCGCTCACCAATTGCGCCACAGGTGCTTGTTCTGTCAGATTACCGGCTTACACAGCCGGATTACGATGAGATTGCGATCCTCTCCAAGTGCAACTTATGGAAAGCATTTCTTCAAAACAAGTTTTATAATACAAAAATAATAAGTTCTTAGTAACTGTCTGCCTGCCACTAATAACGTCAATCACACGCTTAAATTCCGAAGACGTTTTTGTAATTTCAGACCATAATTTGATGTTTTGGTGCCTTATATTTAACACTAGCTGCGCCCCACGGTTTCTTTAACCCGCATAAGTCCCGTTCCCGCGGGATAATCGGGATAAAAAGTAGCCTATGTGTTATTCCTGTTGTCCAGCTACCTATATATATATATACCTATATATCCATTCGTCGTTCGGTCGTACTCGATAGCACACGCTTTGTTCTTAGCAGTTTCCACGGTTTCTCAAACTTAGTTCCTGTAAAATGCACTCCTGCGCCAGCTGTGGAACATCGTTTTCGGAGGGTGCGCAATGCAGTGTATGCAAATGCCGCTTCGATTTTCAGTGTTCGGGTATCACAGAGGTTGGATACCGCAAACTGGGTGAGAGAAAGGTCACGTGGCGCTGTCCGCAGTGCAAGTCCAGTCCGCGTCCCACACCATCTCCATCACCTTTGCCTGCTGCAACTTCACCGTTACCGAATCTTCAGCTGGACAACATGCAGAGCCAGCTAACTATTATCACTCAGAAGCTGGCCCCGTTGTCCACATTGGTTGATGATGTCAAGGCCCTGCGTTTGGAGGTAAACAATCTGAGGGAGTCCTTAGAGATGGCTCATGGGCTAATTGAAAAGTTTTCAGGCACAGTCAAAAAACTAGATACCAGAGTCGGAAAGGTTGAAAGCCTTACTGATGCCATCCCAGGGTTCCAATCTGAAATTGATCAACTGAAGCATCAGCTGGAAGAGAGGGATCAATGGGCTCGCTCTAACAATGTAGAGATACGGGGTGTTCCACTTAGGAAAAATGAGAACCTATTTGTCATTGTCGAGGAAATTGGTAAAGTCAGTAACTGTGTTATTATTAAAAAGGAAGATATAAATTACGTCGCGAGAATTCCAACAAGAGTGCCGAGTGCTGATAAGCCCATTCTTGTATCTTTTAATAATAGATATATAAAGGAGGAGTTAATATCATTGTCGCGTCAAAGCAAGAGGCTACTCCTTACTAATATTGGGTTTTCGAGTGACAAACAATTTTATGTAAATGATCACTTGACTCAGAAAAATAAGGAACTCCTCTCCAAAGCCAAGACTTTGGCGAAGGAACACAATTTTCAATATGTATGGGTCAAGCACACAAAAATCATGGCACGAAGATCGGATTCTTCCCCCGTCATCTACATAAAAACGGAGAAAGACTTGGCAAAAATTTCGAAATAGCAGTATTGTGTATTATTCAATTTGTAACACTAAAATGTTTATTAATTATAATTATAACTATCGTTGTGGTCCAAAGTTTGAGGATCATTTGCGTGTCCAGTGCCTTTTGTTCGTCAGCCGGTTGCGAGGACATCAGTCATTTAGCGCTCGTAAGTTACTTTCGCCCGCTGGGGCTCCCGCTTGAATGTATAGTTGTAATAGTGACTAGTTTGGCGTGTGGTCTCTATGCAGTGAGCGCAGTATTGCTTGCGCTTGCGCGTCGGTCGCCACGCTCGATGCGAGTGATTGCTCGACTAGTTCTCTTTATTAATTTTAAACTTACCCTATCTTATGGAGTAAAACTATCCTATCTTAGTAATTATTATTTACTATACAGATTTGTATTTGTGCGGGTATTTTTTGTGCTAACTGCACATTATTACACTACGTACACTACATTATTTTTATTGAAATCTGTGTCTAATATAAACAATCTATGTTATTTTATTATTTACCATATAGCTGTTCTAGTACACATTTTTAAATCAATCTTAATTATTTTCCAAATTGATTATTTATTCTTACTAGTATTGATCGTATGCCTGTGTAATTTTAAGTTTATAGGACTCATATTTCGTTATTATGTAGTTACCTACTGTTTACCTGATTAACAATGTTTAGTGATAATCTTATTGTTTATTATCAGAATTCTCGGGGGCTTCGCACGAAATCACATATTTTTAAACGTAATATTGGTCTTAATTCATATGATTTGATTGTAATTACCGAGTCGTGGTTACTCGATGGCATTTTTGATAGTGAATACTTTGATGATAGATATATAGTATTCAGACGAGATCGTAATTATGCGGCGACCGGACAGGTCTACGGCGGCGGTGTTTTGATGGCGATACGCCGTGATTTTGCGGCGTTACAGCAAACTGACTGGTGCAGTGCAGCCGAGGACCTGTGGGTTACCGTTTCTATGCGACACAGTGACCGCTCTATTAGCAAAATTCATTTTTGTACTCTGTACCTATGTAAGGAAAATCTAGGAAATTCATTTGATACCCAGCTTTCAAATTTCACAGACAGCTTATCAATAATTGTGAACTCGAACCCGAACGACACTTTTGTAATTATGGGCGACTTCAATTTTCCTTATGTTGACTGGTCTTTTGAGGACGGGTGCCTTCAACCTTCTGGTATTTCAGGAGAATATCAACACGCTTTTTTTGACACACTTGCGGAGTGTAATTTAAATCAGTATAATAATAATAGAAATAATACTAAGAATAGAATACTCGATTATATTTTGTGTAACGTTGATATTTCGGTCTCTCATTGTGTGGATCCGTTGGTTAAGGAGGATGAGCATCATAAATCGCTCGTTTTGCGGTTGAATCTCAACTATAAAATTTTGAAATCATTGCCTAGACCTAGATATCAGTATTACCGAGCTGACTATGACAAAATTAACACAGTTATGACCGAGACGGATTGGGATTTACTTTTGAGTGATAAACCTTTGAACGAAGCTGTAGACTGCTTCTACGCTTGTTTGTATGAGCTTAGGGACAGGTTTATACCATTTAAATTATCCAACTCTTCAGTATATCCTTCGTGGTTTTCCGCCTCGCTTAAGAAATTACTCAGAGAAAAACATAAATATTTTTCTAAATTTAAGACATATGGAAATACAGCCGATAAATCAGTGCCTCTAGTCAAAAAAGACATAATTCAAAATCGACACTTTACAGGAGAGGCAAAAAACCACATTTGTAATGATTTATGGTATTTCGCAATCAAAATCAGAACTTTTATTAATTGGTAATTGTAGATAAAAAATAGCTCTTTAATCTATTGGAAATCACTTTACTGTAAGTTCACCATAACTATATATTTTTTTAGATTTTCTCGAGTTGTGCCTATGTTAACAAAGATATAATGGAACAACGTTACTTGTACTAATAAGTCTACTAGTGTTGAAAGGAATATTATGAGTTATTCCAATTTGTATATTTGTTATAAACGACTTATCTCTTTTCACTACCAAAAATTAAATAACAAAATATTGGATAGTAAAACAAGATTGTAGGAAAATCGAGATATACTCGTATTTTAAAAAATCAACACTTAAATCAAAGTAATATTATTATTACAGTAAGCACTTCGTGTTTTCATACTTTTAATCATTCATACCGTATTTTTAATCATCCTCGGTATCCTCTTCATTTTGAAGGACAAAACTCAAATCAGGATCCTCCTCTGCACTTTCTGATTCAGAAGTCAGCAAGTTCTTGTAGAAATCGTGACATTCTGTGTCATTTATGTCTTTGGAATGAAAGTAGTTGAAAGTCATTTTCGTTGCTCAAATTGGTTTTGTAGTTGACTACTAGCGAATCAGTTTGTGTGTATTGGAACCATCTTATAACTGGCCAGTGTACTTTTTCTTTCTTCGTATTAATTTTCCTTAAAATCAGGGGCCCTTTGAGCAGTTTTTCAAAATTGTAAAAATGGTCTATGGTCATTTCTTTCACCGTGAATTGACCTTTTTTGCCCTCTGGGAAGGTGAATAGCTACAACTTTCTTTTTTGCCTTTTCAATTACTGAGTGATCATAGTCACATTCCATATGCGTATGTCCCGGAACAAGAAACTTGTGATCAATGCATTGGATGTGTGGGCATTGTTACATAATTGTCAAAAACATAGCACTCACGAATGAATTTTTGTTTTGGCTGCCACAAGTGTCCGAGTAGAGAATAATTTTATTGATTGTCGTCGGTAGATTTTTTATAAAATCGTATAGACATGAAGCAATTTGATTTCCGCCACGTTTTCTAGAAGCTTCGTGCCACATGTAGCAAGTAGATTTCTTTTCTTTGCAGTTATGTATAGTCAAATTATAAGTCCAAAGACTTCTTTTGTAAAAGGCCATTCCAGCAGATAGAACCGGTGTCGGGAGACATTGTTGAAGATCGAACGTCAGAACTATTAAAGATTCATCAGCTTTTGACAACATTTTATCTTTTTTCTTTTCATCGTATGCACGTGCAGCATCTTCTTGGTGATCATTCAGTTTCTTGATATTTGATTTTGTGTAAATGGTTTTACACACACGTTGGTTTTCTGGTTGCTCATCGTAATACAAATTATACATTTAATCTAAATTAAGATGACTCGGTAAAAACTTTTTTGATGTTTTATTCCGGCCATAGTGACTTTCGTATTGCGGAAAAGATAACACATGCTGGCGTACTTTTTCCAGATCTTCTTCAGACCAGGGGCTTGAAGCATTGCCTCGTGTGCTTACTGGTACAACACCGCATAACGAATCCTTTTTCTTTGTAGCTTGCAATGAAACAAATTTGTGGCTTTCATCAAAAATTGTCATGAAGCAATTTTTGCAAACCTTTTCGTGTACTTCTTTGCCCCAATGAATATGATAAGCAAAGGAACAACTTCTGTGTTTTTTAGGATGCGTTTTGAAGACTTATTTTTCCTCTACTGTAATTAATGAACTAATGTAATTCACTCTTTTCTCATAAGTTCCCAATTGCCAGTAACTTTCAAATAAATCTTTTCTCACGTCCTCAGGTATTCTGGTTTTACAGGAGAATCTACAAACATTGTGTTCTTTCATTTGACGTTTTGATCTTGTCTTGCCTCTTGAAATATATTCCTGTCCAGTATTCCTTTATAATTTATTATTACGCACGTCACATCTGCGTATTATTTTAGATGATCTTGGTTTAGACTTCGTAGGTTTATTGACGATTTCTCTTAATTTTGTCATATTATTAGTTGCTTGTACAGGTTCTATGGCGTCTCCATCATTATCATCAGTGTCAGAATTGGACACACGTCTATTTGTTGTTGGTGGCTGCCAAGTAACATTTAAAAAATATATATCTGGAAATAAAAAATAACTTACATACACATAACAATCACTATAATAACTTTATTTTATTGTGTAAAAAAAAATGTATAAAAAGTAACGAAACGATTTAATCCCTTTCAATAGCACGCTGCGCGCGAATCAACCAATAGATATTAAGCAATAGGTAACATAAAATGGAGTTGTTCCCTTGTGAACATATTACAAAATGGATTAACTGCATTTATTTCCGTTTATCTGTAGAATGCATTAGATCAACATGGATTGTATCTTTTTGTAGTTAACATAACTCGCGTTATGCCATTATGTCTGATAGCATTTTTGGATGAAATGTGGTTGTGCCGTTTAAGCTGTAAAATTTACTTGACAACTAAAGATGTGCCTTTTAAAACAGTCGAGTTATACCTTTGATGTAATTGAAAAAAGTAGGTTAGGGTTCACTTAGAGCTATGTCCTTTTGATATGTTATGTAACACAACGCGTAGATTACAATGGCGTAAAAAAAATAAAAAGGCATAACACGAGTTATGCCCTTTTTGACTGGAGGCACTGAAATCTACTTATTTATTGTTACGAAAGCGGGCTAAGAAACTAGAAGAAGAATGCTACAGTGCTTATTTAAAAAATATGGAAGCTTCTATAATTGAGAGTCCCAAATTATTTTGGACGTATATCAAAAATAATAAGAAAGGTTCGAATGCAATTCCTTCTACACTTAACCTTGATAGTCAGTCTGCAGATACAGGAGAAGGGGTTGCAAACTTATTTTCAAGTTATTTTCTGTCCAACTTTCTTTCATCTTCTACTTCCTCCAACATCCCATCGACTAGCCTTAACGATACTAACAACTCTCAAATTCTTATAAACAGTATTAACATTGAACGTATTGAGGTACACAAGCTACTAGAAAAAATTGACTTAAGTAAGGGGGCGGGTCCAGACCGTATTGTGCCTGTCTTTATTGTTAAGTGCTCTAAGAATTTGTCTGCACCTTTAACTATGTTATTCCGTAGGTCGATTGAGGAAGGGTTGGTTCCTGACATTTGGAAATCTGCTTTTATAACTCCGATACACAAGAGTGGTAATAAAAATGATGTTCGGAATTATAGGCCCATTTCTAAACTATGCATTTTTGCTAAAATATTTGAAAAATTGGTACATACTCAGGTTTATTCGGCTCTTTCGTCTCTATTTATCGAAGAACAGCATGGGTTTATCAAAAATCGCTCTACTACTTCCAATCTGCTCACTTTTGTCGATCATGTGACCAGTTATATGGATTCGGGGGGCCAGGTCGATGCGGTATTTACTGATTACAGCAAAGCTTTTGATCGCATTGACCATCAGATGCTTTTGGGTAAGCTTTATAAGGCCGGAATTCACGGCAATCTCTTCAGGTGGTTTTCGTCCTATATAGCGAATCGATCTCAAGCTGTGGTGGTGAATGGTTTTGCATCTGTTTGGGCTCATGTTCCTTCCGGGGTACCACAGGGGTCCCTTCTCGGTCCTCTCCTCTTCGTCTTATTTATTAACGACATTAATACTTGTTTTGTTTACTCTGATTTTATTTTATATGCAGATGACATGAAAATTTTTCGAAGCATTAAGTCTAAGTCTGATTGTGAACAACTGCAAGAGGATTTGCGCCGTTTTGAGGTTTATTGTGTTAATAATAAATTGGAACTTAATGTTTCTAAATGTTTTTCTATAACTTTTACTAGGAAGCCCAAGCCAGTTAAGTTTAGTTACGTAATTAAGGGCTCCTTGCTTAAGGTGGTTGCTGATATTCGGGACCTTGGTGTTATCCAGGATTCTAAACTTTCATATGATAAGCATATCGATTGTATTGTCAAGAGAGCCAATAGGGCCATGGGTTTCGTGATGCGTACCTGTTCTCAATTCTCTAGTATTAAGTTAATTAAAATTCTTTATTGTTCTTTCGTGCGAAGCATCTTGGAATACTGTTCTCAGGTTTGGAGTCCTTGCTATCTGGTATACATTGATAGGATTGAGTCAATTCAGGCTAGGTTTCTTAGATATCTACAATTCAAGTGTAAACAAGTTGATGTTAATTATGAAGACAGATGTTTAAGGTATCATATGTTACCTTTACAAGAGAGACGTCGAATAGCAGATATAGTTTTTCTTAGCAAGATTGCTCAAATGGATGTGGATTCTCCTCTGTTACTATCAAAAATAAATATCCGAGTACCTTCACGAATCCAATTGAGAGAACCCAATTATCTTGGAACTACTAGATCATACACCAAATACAGGCACAATTCATTCTTTCCCAGAGCAGCGGATGCGTTTAATAAGTTGATTGATTTTCCCCAGTTAGATCTTTTTGATTCCAAGCCGGTTGCGATCAGGAGTGCGTTGGCAAGACACTGGTTTGATGTACATAGTTTTTAGTTTGGTTATGTATAATAATTTATATTCCCAGTGTTTGTCTTATTATTATATTATGTATAATGTTTATATATACTTATATTGTAGCGGACAACTAGTGTGCATAGATGCTTATATGTGAAAACATATAATTGGTTTTTAGATGTATTTATATATTATTAAGTTGTAATGTATAACTGTTTGTTTTCCTAGTAAATAAAAATAAAATAAAATAAAAATATTCCAAGTTTCATCGTAATCGGTTCAGAAGTTTTTGCGTGATTGAGTAACAAACATCCAAACACCCAATGAGTCTATTAAGTTTTTACATATCTCTGCAAACACCACATAATATTAGTAGGATTTTATACAGAAAGAAGTGTCAAATCGTGGTCTACAGTTTACAAACTAAGATTATACAATCATTTCTACGCGACGTGCGCTATGTTAACGACCTTGAGCACGCCAGCGCGGCACCAGGCGCGCGTTGTTTTTAGTTAAAAACGGTAAATATATTCATATTACAAGCGATGACGTTGGTGTCACGTTGTGGGTCATTCACACCATTCCAACATCATAATGAAAAAAAAGGTTGGTCAGCTGATAGGTGACAGCTCTGCAACTGAAATGATCAGTCAATGTCAAATATTTTTCTCAAGACATTTTTTTAATTTCGGTCGATCATCGTTTTGTGGATACCATCAAATTCTTAAAATATAAATAAAACATTTTAGACGGTTTTATAAAACAAATAAACGATGAATTTTGGTGGGACTTTAAAGCTGAACAAATTCGCATGTTTCACGATCGCTTTTATTCTATTTCTTATAATTTATTGGCGTTCCGGTGGATCGACGTACCCTACTGATAAAAGTGATTTAATTAACTTAAAAAGTTTACTAAAAGCGGCTATCCACGCGGCAGAACGAGGCGGCAAGAAGGTAATAGATGGAAAAAACCGTGATTTAAACGTAAAAAGTAAAGGGAAGACGTTGGAAGGGGCAAATGATCCTGTGACTGATGCTGACTACGCTTCTCATTGTGCCATGTATTATGCTTTGAAAAATACATTTTCAAAGTTATCTATTGTGTCTGAAGAACATTCGAAGAGTGACTCGAGTTGTTCTGATCAGCCAGTGCTGGATCTTGAGGTTGTAGTACCAGAACACCAGACCATAGAGTACATGAATGATGAACATGTTTATGTGAAGGATGTCACAGTGTGGATTGATCCTTTAGACGCTACACAGGAATACACAGGTGAGGCTACATTGCTCTACTATAGGAGGACCTGAATAAATGAAAAACCTCTTAATTAATGGAGCATTTCCAAACCACTTCAACTGAGTTTTGGCGCACAGTTTTTTTATATGTTTACCTGTAAAAAATGTTTAGTAAGTAACCTTTGTAACTAAGTAAGACAACAATATAAGAGAAAAATTTAAAAAATCGCCCTCAGGAGTGAGACTATAGTCAGTAGTCATATTTATAAACCTGCACAAGTAACATGGAAACTCCTGTTTGTGATAAAAAATCTCAAACTCATTTGAGCGATGTTCCCGGCAAGGCCTAGGCTTTTTTAAACACAGGAAATCTTAAGGTATTTTCGTGTCCCATAGATCTCTTAGTCGCCTGTTAAAACACCAAGGGAAGAGATGACGTAACCCAATTCTATGCTAGGACTACACAGCAAACATGTTTCCTGTATTATCATAAAATGGAAAATGTTTATAAAGATGGGAAATGTTTGTAAAGATGGGTGGATGCTCGTTATTCATGTTTTTTGTTTTCCTTTAAGCTACCCTTTACTCACTTAAGTTTTGCACAGCAGATGAATTGCAAAGGACATCAGTTTAGTTTTTTCATTTGAATATTGGGAATTTCCAGAGGGACTGTATCAATATGTGACGACCATGGTATGTGTGGCCATCCGAGGAGTCCCCATCATAGGGGTAATACATTACCCCTTCACACCCAAAACCTACTGGGGTTGGTACACCAAGAAGACCTCAACTAACATACCCGATGTTGTTCATGTTAGTATACCTACTTTTATTGAAATACTAGCTGTATTCCGCGGTTTCACCCACGTAAGTCCTGTTCCTGCGGGAATATCGGAATAAAAAGTAGCCTTTGAATGTTATCTCCAGTACTTATATTCCAAGTTTCATTCCAATCAGTTCAGTAGCTTTTGTGTGAAAGAGTAAGTCACATACATACAAACTTTTGCGTTTATAATATTAATAAGATATTCAAAAGTGATTACATTGATGTACAGTTCAATTTCTACAATGAAAAGGAAGAGAATTCTCAATTATTTAAAAGAACACATTAAAAATAGAAAAGATTTGTTTATTTATAACAAACAGGCTTTGAAACTACTGAATTGATTCCAAAAATTATTTTACCATTAGAAAGCTACATTATGGAGAAGTAATATAGGCTACTTTTGATCCTGACATTGCCACAGGATCAGGGCTGCAGCTATATTACAAAAATCAATGATCTGCTATGTTTCATGGAGACATCAAACTGCTGGTCTTAATATTAGTATAGACATAATTTTTATCATAAACATTACAGAAAGAAGAAAACAAAGATCACCCTCGAGTTGTAGTGTCTCGTTCGCATCCCGGAACAGTTTCTGAGCTGGCCAAACAAGCTTTTGGAGATAAAACCATAGTCACCCCAGCCGCAGGAGCTGGCTACAAAGTCATGGAAGTTGTTAACGGAACCTACGACATCTACCTTCATGCTACAGCTATAAAGAAATGGGATCTCTGTGCTGGAGATGCTATCATCAAAACAGTTGATGGAAAAATGACAACGATTAAAGGTGACAATATTGATTATTCACTGGATGGGAATGTTAAAGTGTCTGACGGTATATTAGTGACTCGGTATGATCATGAATATTATTTGAGTAAGTTACCTAAGTCTATGACTGGTGTGCATTGAAGGGTTATTTATTATCTGTTGTAAATGCCCCAGATTACGAAACTCTGTTGTTAACAAATCACATTTGAAATTGTTGTATTTTCATCATGTTCACGTCATTAGTGGCAAACAAATTGCTGTTGCAATTAAAACTAGCGACTATAACTGGCAAATTGTATACCTGCCTACCCATAATTGCAAAACTCAATAATTTCAATCGAGATTTGTTAGCAATAGAGTTACATAATCAGCTAGGTAGCTGTTTGGTGGTCTGAAAGTTTATTTCAAATGGTCACTTTAAGACTGGACGACTGGTGGCTAACTTAAATTAAAACAAAAAGGATAATACGTTACTAGTCTCACAACAAATGAGACGACAAACTGTGTCAGAGACAGAGATAGTTAGACGTTCCAGACTGTAGCGGGAACGAGATAGCAATAATTCTAGACACCGTTTTATCATCTCATTAATTGTCGTGCGTGAGACTAATAACGTATGTTATGTAGGTACCCTTTTTTGCTTTAATCTAAGGTGGCTAATATGTAACATTTTTGTTTTTGTCCTAATCGCCACCACAAAGTATAGGTACCTTAATAACTTAATTTTGTTATCTTTAAACATTGACTGATTTTAACCTGTCACGTGTGATATTATTTGACACTTTTTAGATAGGTTACTTATATTTCTTTTTAATTCAATTTTTGTAGATTTTTCGTCGGTTTTTGAGAGGCTGATATGATATAAATCTCATTTTTTTTGTTTTATTCGCGTTGCTTTTACTACATAGAAATATATACCTCGAAACTTCAGTCGTCGAAAATTGCTTAGACAAGAAACGCAACGAAAAATGAGTTCAATTTCTAGTTTTTTTGTTTAGGATGCCTGAACCCCGGCCTTGTTCATAACAAATCTAATAAATAATCGTCATGCAAGCCGACCCAAGGCTACGTTTCCACCAGAGATATCTAAAAATGCGACGCTATGTAAATGTGGCGGTTCTTAATAAACCCATCTAAAGCTAGGCGTTTTGCGCATCTCTGATGATAATTCACCCTTAGTCCGCGGTCTCAAAGTTAGCGGAAGCGACGTCGAACTCACCTAAGTTTTCTATCTTTGTATTCAACTAAATTAAGTGAACGTTATGATGACTTCTGGGAATACGTACCTTAAGACGTAGGTGCCTATTTAGGTTTTTCTTTATTTTCGCGATTTAAATTAAACTCTTTTAACTCTTCCTCAGGGTAGACTAAGTTGAGGAAGAGATTTGCAAAGACCTCGAAAATTAAGCATTGATAAAATGTTAAAAATTAAGCTTAGACCAGAAAATGAGTTTTAATTTCACGTAGGTACCTACCTACCTATTTCTCAAGTCAGTTTTGTAAGTCACAAATGAAATTTTTGTAAACTTGTAATTAGTAATGTAAATATTTTTCTAACTTATTAATATTATAGTACCTAAGTAGGAAATAATAAATTAAAATAAGAACACTAATGTACATTTCGGACTGACCGGCGCGGCGTGAAACATATGCACACAAATAGTTGTCTTAAATACTGTAGTTAAGGCATTATTTTTCAATCCTACAGCATCATAATATATGGTAAAATACGCCGCTCTGTCCAGTGAAAACTGTTCATACCTTTTGCATTTGGTGTCTAAAAAGAAAAAAAATAAAGAATGTAGTGTCGCCTAAGAAGTTATATTGTTAGAACTGAAATGCTCACGTAGAACTAAAAAATGTTCCACTACATTGAGCACGCTATCCAAAGGGACAGAGGGACGCTTCTAGTAATATAACTTCTTTGCGTGCCGCTAGATTGTTGACAGCTGATTGGCAGAGCAGTTGATCACGTGACTAATCTAATCATACATAACTTATTTAAATGCTGATGACATACTGATTAAATATAATCAAAATTAGGCCGCAACTTGCCACAAGTTGCGGTTACTCCAATATAAAATAAGTGTGAAATATAAATGTCTATTCGTATTCTATTTTCTCGAATCTATATTTTTATTTCAAATCAACTGTAAATAAATTAATTTATAAGGTTTGATAATAAAACGATATAAATAATTAATAATATGTAACTATATTTTTATTTATTTAAATAAATTAAGCTGGTTGTTTTAACAATACAAAATGAGTTCAATGATGTGTGACAAAACATCACCAATAAAAAATGTAATAATACAGGAATGTGTGATTTATTTATACATTTATTTTAGCACCCTGAGTGAAAATTGCTAAGTTACGGGCTACAATACATTTTAAGGTTACTCAAATTTAAAAAAAAAAACAAAATTTTTATTGCTTAAGGAAGTGATAAAGGATTTTAGCCCACGCAGCCATGTTTTTCTTGAGATAAGGTACCTAACGCGATGACTAGATTACCAAAAGTATGTCTGAGTAAGCGATGTTTGAACTGAATTTAAATTAAAGAATACACACATACTTAGTCACTCAGAAATCAGGTTATTTTCGACAGACCTTAATAAATTGCGTCTACATAATGCATATCAAAGTAAAAAAAAAAAATTTTAAACTACACTGTCAGGTTTTAAAAAGTATTTAGGTTTTTTTAGTAAGTAATTCCATTACATTTTTTATTTTCTCTTTTACACATCGAAGATTTGGACTTAGCTAAAAAATAAGTTTAGAAGAATGCAACTAGGGACTTTAAATACTTAACGAATCATTCAATTTCCTTCAGCAAAACTAAAATGTGCGCACCGGTCGATCAGTGTGAATCATACATTAATACTTTCCTCAGAAACAATAACTAAGAAATACTATCCCGCTCTTTTAAGCGACATTTAACGCCATATTAAGTGGGACAAAGTATTTCTAGTAAGGCCTATATATTGCTTTAGAATATTTTTGACTAAGATCAATCCAGGAGGCTTTCTATTTAATATAATTTTTGCTGGTTCAATCTCTAGTTTAAAGATATATTCTGCTAGCTGATTATGTAACTCTGTCGCTAATAAATTTACAATTGAAATTGTTGATTTTTGCGATTATTGGAATACAATTTGACAGTCACAGTTTTAATTGCAATGGCAATTTGTTTACAACTGAATGACGTGAATACAACAAGATTTGAGATTTGTTGGCAACAGAGTTACGTAAAAATTTGGTTGTTTGGTACATTGTAAAATCAACCCTTAGTAGAACGGCTCTAAAGTCGTTGAGTAAATGAACATTGCCAAAAATTGTGTGTGATACACATAGATTAAGTATTGCTGAACCAGCCTAAATTACGAATTAAAATACTGAAGTAACTTAAGGGGACAGTGCTAAGTTGAAATATTTAAAACAACCGGAGACAAGCGTACATAACTCAAATAAAATCACAATAAATGTAAAAACATAATAAAAAATTATATACAAGTAGCTGAAATACGGATTGACTTGACGTTTTTGACATACTAAAATTATAAAGAGAAAACATTTGTTTGTAAGCTCCGAATAGGCTTCTACTGCCCCAAAGTATATTTTTTTCCCACGGGATTAGGAATTACGCAGCTAAAACTGTGGGTCGTAGTACATACAATATATTTGGACATAGCGATGTTCATTATCCTTAGTTTTTTCCCTACAAATACGATAGTTAAGAGGAAAGAATACCTTTGCTCGTTCTCCATACAAACGTAGTTGAGTGTTTCCTTCCTGGAAAATACTCTAGAGAAAATATGTTTATGTCATGAAATCTATAACAGCGTTTACGTGTTGATTCTATTGGTAAGTATTCTCATCTTTCTAGATTTTATTTCTAAAATAACTAACCAAAATGTAGGGGCATGTTCAAGGCAGATATAGGTTTTAAGAACATATAGAAACAGTCTACTACTACATTTGTATGAAGAATGAGTAGGTAAGCTTTACTCTTAAATTGACCGGTCTGAAGTTGCAGCGAAAAGGTGCGTTAGATAGTCTATGAGTGCTTTTTAAGTCTGTCGCTGTAATGGGCCATTTATAACATGCTGTTTCTACTAATTCAGTCTAGCAATAATCCAGTAAAGGGTTAGTTTTCACTAAAGAGGCTGGGCACTGAGCACCCCAAGGGAGCAATAGCTGCAACTTCACATCGACAATTTACGTCCCGCTTGCTTTCAATATGGTTCATTAATTTTATTATTGACATTGAAGGTTTCGTTCAAAGATACAAGAGCGGATGTTCAGTTTTCATACCTTTGGTTGTCAAAATTATGACAGGAACGTTTTGATACAAGTACCTAATAGTACTTTAGACGGTAGTTTCCAGTGACTTTTTAGAACACTGCAGAATACAAGGAACGTTACACAACATTAGAGAGCAACTTAAGCAATTAAGCTGCTCTTGAAACCGGAAAAGTCCCATACTAATTTTGAATTTAGAAGCTACTCAATTACTTTAGAAGATCTCAAATGTATAGTATCTTTTCAGTAAGATGTGAAAAGATGTGCGTAAGACAAACACATCAGTCTACCCGTGACTAGAAGGTACTGTAAAGCCCACGAAACGTCGAGCGTTGAAAAGTGTTAAAAATAAAAAAGCAACCCGAAAATTAGTTTAATTTCATTTTAATTCATTGAGTAAATTTAAATATGGTTAGAAACACCATCACTGGATTAACTAAATCAATTTGGAAATGGCAGTGCTCCCCTGACCAGCAGGTCTATAACGTCTTTTTAATTGTTCTAAGGTCTTGTTCGCAATTCAAATATCATTAAAATTTGGTAACGAAATTAATTTAATTTAATAGTAATGTCTTGTTCGGAATTTAAAATCTCATTAAACTTTGGTAACGAATGATCCACACTTGTGAATAAACGAACTCGATATTTAATATTTACAATAAAGCAGTCAACCAGTTGTCTATATCAATTTAATACTAAGTAATGTTGCCAGTTTATTGACTCTTAAGATGACCCTTCACGACTTCTGATATTTCGTTTATTTAGTATTGAAAAAAAAAAGCTTTTATTCAAACTTACAAAACATCATCAATTGTGATTAATTCATTACAAACCGCGTAAACAACAATCGTTAAGGACCATTTTAAGAAAAAAACTTTAACAAACAATTATAAAAAGAAATACAAGGCAACCGGGTATCGTTTTTACTTATAAATTTGAGTGTTGCCATTTCCCTGGCAACGGCGCTCGGTCCCGCCCTCTACTGCACTATGTACATTCACCGTAAACTCATGTCACAATAACACTTTATCACATACTGAGATTTATCGTCCATGCTCGATACAGCTTAGCGATTTTATGTTACACTGAATCATCTGAAACAATTAAGGCAACATTTTACATTAAAATATAGATAATCTCATTAAAACGTGGTAATTTAACAAAAAAGGTACGCATTTAAATGTGAATATGTCATAACGTGTAATGTTAATTAAGAGTGTAGAAAATTACACAATAAAATGTGGAAAATCTCATTAAATCGCGTCGTTATTAACAGAGTTGGAAAGTTGATGGTGATTAACGTTTTATTGTGTATCTAATTAAAAAAAAAAACCTAACCTAACCCTACAATAATTTGACAGATTACAATCAGGCAATTCAGGCATTTTTACTTTAAGTGCACTGGGCGTTCATAGAAATATTTTTAAATGAAAATACATCTATAAAAGCAACGCCTGGCCGAGATTCGAGCCGGGAGAAATAACTTGATGAATAATTAGTCTACCGGCATCGATGACCCACACCCTTAGTGTTTGCATTTGTTTTTACCATCTACTACAAGTTACGTTATGTTTTTACAAATGTATTTATGTTTAAAATATTCCTAGGTAGCCCTGGTATTGGTGTCAACTTACCGTGGTACCACCATTTTGTTTTCTTAGGATTTTTATTGCATGTTTTAACGTAAAACGAATTGTCTGGCGGCCGTTTCTGGAAACATAAAACAATGAATGAATGAGAGATCATCGAGCAAGAATCTGATTATTCCCGATCGTGTCAAAGAAATATCAAATCAGTTGTTTTCGAACATTTCGAAACTTACTTAATTTCACTTCCAACAAGTTTAGGTACCTAATTATTGATATTAATGTGGATATATTTTCATTATTAGTGATGTATAATATTTAGCTGTAAATTAATAAACGATATTTCAATCAAATCGACCGATTTCAGATTTTCAGATCAATATGTTATCAATATTAGTCAAGTTTTCATGGTTAAACCAGCAATAATGGTTAGCATTAATATTTGTCCCAGGCGGGAAAATCCGCAACATTCTCCGTTGCAGCCGGGAATTCACCCGATACGCCATATAACAATTTGGTGAGATCTACATAATAAGTGTCTAACATCAGAAGTGGGATGCAGGGTTACATCAGTAGTCGGCACTTTACCTTCTTACAGCAACTGGGCATAGATAGGGTAATCACCCGACGCGGCCACAGACCTATTTGGTGAAGTCTAAAACAACAGTGCCTAACATCAGAAGTGGGATGCTAGCTTCACTTTACCTTTTCCTTACAGCTACTGAGCATAGACACGATGGACAGACAGACGGACTGCACCGAGAGCGCGGGCGACCAGTCGTCCGTCAGTATCGACAGACAGATGTGTCCGTTTGAGTAAACGTGCGGGTGTATTGGGATGTTGTTGCCTACGAATGTTACCTGCAAACAAATACATAAAGGAAATTCAGATTCGATTTTTCATAATGGCCTTCTGCTAGCAATTTGAAACAATTTGGTTCCTTAAGAGGAGGGTCAAAGTATTCAGAAAGAGCCACTT
Organism: Idaea dimidiata; assembly: GCA_949358125.1. Taxonomy (NCBI): domain Eukaryota; kingdom Metazoa; phylum Arthropoda; class Insecta; order Lepidoptera; family Geometridae; genus Idaea; species Idaea dimidiata. The sequence continues at coordinate 1,230,766 of OX442334.1, forward strand.
TGAAACGCCTCGTTGTTAAAGAAGTGTCAAAATTTTGAGAATAATTTGACAGCTGCCTATTGTTATTTCTCACATAAAATTTTAAAATCACGTGACTTGGCCCTTTTCTGTATACAGAGGAGAAATGACAACTCTAGTTCAGAACGACAAAGGCAGGGTTTTGACCTGTCTACTGCAGTGACTGAACATTGACACATAGCGACATTTAATCGATTGTACGCATGTAAAAAAAATATGAAATTCATCAGAAGTGGGATTGCTTCTATTAGAGTCAAAAAAAACAATAACGAGGCAAAGAATAATTTAGTTTAATTAAGGTCATAGCTTTAGATACGTATCAAAATTAAAACAATAAACACGACGATATCGGTTAGTCAACTAACTGGCTAACCAGCCACAGGGTGCGACCAAAACGAGCGATCATAAACTATGATAGCCGTTTAATTAAATTTAAGAGTCAATTACTTGTATTAAAAGCTTCGGTACGAGGCCACAAACGTCGAGCGACACGTGTCCTTGGAGACATCAGGCGATTTCAAGCGACTTTGCGAACTTTTTAGTTCTGTAACATAGCTCGGATTGCTCTGTACCTTGTATAATCTGTTTATGAATAAACTAGGAGTTCGCCCCGAACTGAGACCTCAAGACCCCCAACCCCCCTACCGATCCGGCTCATCTTCGAACTCATAAATTCTATTGACCTAAACTAACCGCATACCAAAATTCATGAAGCTCGGAGCTACGATACTCAAGTTATCGTCGAACAAACATACAAAGATACAAGCGCCAGGCCCGTACACTGGACCTCACTCGCTTCGCTCGTTCGGTCAATTACTTACTTACTTCTTTTACTTACCAATAGAAAGCTACATTGTCAATAAGTAACATAGGCTACTTTTAATCCCGATATTTCCCCGGGGTCGGGACTTACGCCGGCGAAACCGCGGGACAAACCAAGTGTAAATTATGTTTTAAAAAAAATAATTTACAAATTAAAAAACCGACTTCAAAAAAGAAACAAAAAAGAATTTAAAAAACAACAAAAAAAAAGAATTGATAAAAAATACCAAAATAACCTCTACATAGGTTCAGTGCCACCGACTAATTAATCTGTTTTATCATGTGAAGTCGGGCAGTTTTACTGGTTCGTTCCATATTGTACTTAGTTTAGCTGCCCGACTTCAGATGATAAAACAGATTAATTAGTCGGTGGCACTGTACCTATGTAGAGGTTATTTTGGTATTTTTTATCAATTCTTTTTTTTTGTTGTTTTTTAAATTATGTTTTGTTTCTTTTTTGAAGTCGGTTTTTTAATTTTTAAATTATTTTTTTATTTTACCCTTTTTAGTATACCTACCTACCTAAAAATCAACAATATTGTTACCGTAATTTTTATTATTGAGGAGTTTGCTGATGAGAAGGTGGTTTCAGGTGCCCCATCAATCTGTACTTAGTTCTTTAGGGATCTATTATTTTTGGTAGAAGTCCAAAAATAAGTAATTTATTGAATTCTGGGATGCTATCCTGTATATCATTCCGAAGATACTCATCAGATCCTTAACAAACTTTTATGGGACTACCTCGGAGCTTCCACCTTTTTTTTTATACGTAATAGGCTAGCATTTGACCTCATCTCACCTGATGGGAAGCGAGGATGAGGTCGACGATGAAGCTTGCTTACCTAGAAGGTACCTATTCACTCTGGATTCCCATCAACCTTTCCATTAAAAAAAGGACTATATCAATCGGTCAAGCCATCTTTGTGTAATCGATGAACAATTGAATGGAATACAGCGTTTTGAGGAGCATTCCCGGTCCTCACTTCGAAGATCCTCATCAAATTTTTATGGGACTATCTCGGAGCTTCCACCTTTCTATTAAAAAAAGAATCATCTCAATCGGTCAAGCCATCTTCGAGTAATCGATAAACAATTGGATTGATTAATGCGTTTTGAGGAGCATTTCCGTTCGTTACTCCGAAGACCCTCATCAGATCCCCATCAAATTTTTAAGGGACCATCTTGGAGCTCCCATCTGTCTATTAAAAAAGAATCATCTTAATCGATCAAGGCGTCTTCGAGTAATCGGTGAACATACAAAAAAAAAATTATACATACAGACGAATTGATAACCTCCTTTTTTTTTAAGTCGGTTAAAAATGACTCATTTATCTATATTTTACCAACGTAAACAAAAGATAACAGTAAGTTACAAATTACGACGATTATTTGTAAGTAATTGGTGCAGCTGATAACAATCACAAAGACTTCGCTATATTATGCTTACATTACATTGTAATGCAATAGGTTTGATGGCCCTTTTAGGTTAGTCGCATACCTATACAAAATTACATTTCATTATTATTGCAAGACAGATATCTGTTGGGGAGTAAAAGAGGCCTGATATGATGACATTATTGTAGTGCAGTCAATAATTGTCAATTTCAAGTTCGAAGCTGGACAATTTTCTACAAAAAAAAATGAAGAAACATTTTCAATTTCCTTTTAATACAGTTTTGAGCCAATAATGTTTTGAGTGCAGTCTAGTTGCAAGTTACAATTTCATTTTGAGGGTATTGTTTGCAATTTTAATGATATTGCACTGAATTTTTTTTTAGTTCAATATCATGAAGTTAAGAACAAGAATCACGGCCCAAGATCTCGGTCAATAATTACCATTTATGGCCCGTTGTTATCGGCATAGAATAGTTCTGAATTAATAAAATAACAAAATTAGGATGCATCACTCATTATATTAGGTATTTGTCCATTTTATAGAACAAAATAGATATTATTGTTAAATGCAATTTAATACAGTTTTATAATTAAACTTTTCAATTGGCCGAAGTCCAACTAGTGTACTGAACTTTACTACTCTTTGTTTATTAGTTGTATTTATAACTTTTTGAGTTCGTATGCGGCGCGTGCATTTGTCCTACACGCTACAGTTTAGACCACACTGTCGCCGTACTAGCATTTAGAAAACCATCCGCGTAGTTCTTAAGTAAGCAAGTCTTTGAATTGTTTGCCTAGCCATTTAGCCATTGAGATATTATTTACTAGTACTAATGGTGATGTCTCAAATATCTTCTATGTTCGTTTTACGTGGAATAAATACAAAAAGCCGTTCCAGCGCTGATAATATTATTACGTCTATCGTAAACATGAAATAAGCTTCGCTGCAAGCACAGGGACTTTGAAGTAGTATTACCCCAGTGGCTGAGTACAACTATCTTCCTTCAAAGTCATATTTATTACTGTTAAGTTTGAAATCAATTTTCATGGCTCGAATAGATAGGATTTAATGTCAGGTAATAGTGGACTTTTCAGAGGCGGGGGAAAAAGCTAAAGTATAGGGATTATCCGTGTCAGATTCCTCGAAAATAGTTGATTATTTTCTGAAGTAATGTTTTGGAATATTTTCGTTTGTAGCGTTTGTGAATGACGTTGTTTCTTACATTTTGGTGTAGTTTTAAGACAAAACGGAGACAAAGACGGTCTAATATAAATCATCCCTTATTTCGAAATAGGGTATTATGCGGGTGAAAGTTTGCATGTTTGCATGTCTGTGAGTTTGTTACTCGATCACGCAAAAATGACTGAACTGATGAAACTTGGAATATACGTAGCTGGAGACCTGGAATAACACATAGGCTACTTTTTATCCAGATATTCCCGCGGGAACGGGACTTACACGGGTAAAACCGCGGGGCGCTGTTAGTAATAAATAAATCTCAATTGTAACCAGCTATTTATTACCTAGGTAGGTACCGCATAAATGAAACATTTGACGTGTGCGAGGTCGAAAGCGAAATGAGTTAGAGTAATTATTGTAGGAGTTGTCGTGAATTTAATGACAATGGTTTAAATGCTTCAGATAAGGTAAAGAAATATTACTTTTTCAAGACCATTATTGTTTGTAACATTTTAAACGATAATAGACCAATAAGACGTTGCCGATTACCGAGCTAATTGCAGCCAGAGCCCTTAGTATGAGTTTTGATAGTTTATCGTCTCGATGAAACTGGCAGTTTACTTCATACATTTTCCATCAGCGCCCCTAGCGGTAACTATTACGAACTAAAATAATGTATGGATGTAAACTGCCAGTTTGATCGAGACGACAAACTATCAAAACTCATACTAAGGGCTCTGTAAAGGGTATCGTGTAAACGCAGAGACGCGAGTTCAAATCTCGTCGCGAGTGAATATTTGAAGATGATTTTTTACCTTTAAATATTTATTATTTATTTATTTAACTAAGATTTCTAGTAGATATATGCGTTGAGCAATAAAAACAAATTGCGAAATATAGACAATCCTTTTTAGACAATGTCAGCACCGACGGGAAGCTAGCGTGGATCCAACTAGAATGAACGTTCGAGAATATTCGTTTTAGATATTTACTCGCTAGGCTTTAGGCGCAAAGTAAGCCTGTGTAAACGTAGCCTGAGGGTTTCGTTCCCAAATGGTAAAAACGGGACTAAGACTGCACTGCCCGTCAGTCTGTCTAGCTGTCACCGGGTGGTATCTCGAGAACTTTTAAGTGTTTTTTTTTAGATAATGCATGTCTTTATCAACAAATAACTATATACACTACACTACATACACTAAAACAACACACTACTACACTATATACTATATCTTGGTCCCCTCGCGACCAAAATCATTGTAACATGATAGAAACGTCGAGGTAAGTGAATTAATAATAATAATACGCGAATAAGACCCGGGAGAAATAATTATGAGTTCAAATCCTGTGAGTTTAAAATGTTTAACAATTATAACGAACAAACGCATACACAAAATCCTGCTCCGTTCCGTCGTGGGTAAAAAACAAACAACAAACATTTATAGTCAGCACAAATAGTTGCTCCCAGCAGTAATCGAACTGACAACCTTCTGCATCACAATGCACCACAGAAGTAGTCAATATTAGACAATGTACTCACCTCAGGAGAATCGAAGGGGTATTTGTGTGTGAATTTGAATTGCAACACGAACTTCTCGCCCTCGTACAGAGTACCGGGCACGCCTTCCATGTGAACTATCCACCTGCAACAAATAACATTTAAATTAGATCTGCATTATTTAAAAACATGTGAGAATCATCAAAATCGGTTCATCCGTTTGGACTCTGCAGCGCCACATAGGAACAAACATACATACATATAACCCTTCTTTACGTCTTGTAGTCGCTTGTCGGGTAAAAAAAAACATAGCCACAATCATCAGTCATTTAAAAAAATTAAAGTCTTCTGCCGCGTCTCGGATGCTTTACAGAAACCATAGTCACAGACAGGTTCCCGAAACGTCAATTTATTAGTGAAGTGTAAAATGTTAAAATAGTTTTAATAATATATGATACTAGCAGCCCCCGCAGATTTACCCGCGTAAGCGCCGATCCAGCAAGAATATCGGGACACAAATTTGTCTCCTTTCTTAATTTCATTGCAACCAGTTTTGTAGTTTTTGCATAAAAGAGTATCAAAGTCACATTCGTAGAAAATATTATTATAATTAATGCTGCTATTAATTATTATAAAATTTTGTAAGGATTTGTATAAAATTTTGTATTTTATATTCCCCGCGGTTTCACTCTCGTAAGTCGGCCGGAATTTCCACATAAATGTAGCCTATGCGTTAATCCAGATGTGTAGCTATCTGCATACCGAATTCTATCGCAATCGGTTTTGTAGTTTTTGCGTGACAGAGTATCAAACAATAAACATATTCACAAACAAACTTTCACATTCATTATATTAGTAGGATTACGTTTTGTATGACTAGGATCCAATCCAGTTTCTAAGGTCACAGATTATAAATGTCAAGTTAATAGTTTACATCAAACATCACTGATCAATAATTAGAGTAGGTATGTTAAGTGCGTTCAGTGTAAACAAATACATCAGAAATTTTATTATTTTCTATGCAAAGAAGCTATCAGAAGTTTTATTTAATAAAATACAGTAGGACGTTGATTATCCGAATATCGATCAACCGAACGCCGCGCAAACGCGTTAGTCATTCGTATTTGTAAAAGAGATTATTTTATCGAATATCCCTAAATTTTATAGTACTTATACACCACATCAACTGCAAGGGGTGCAATTTATTTATTAGATTTGTATTATTATAAATGTGTTTTTATTGATATATTAGTACATAATCCGAATTAACCAGTTTTCCAATCATCTATCTCCACCAATTAGTTCGGATAATCGGTGCTCTATTGTAATGTTGATGTATCAGATATTATAGATAACAAAAACATAATAGTAAGAAATATATTATATTAACTAGTGATGGGCCCACTAGTCAGGAGCTTCACCGAAAGTGCCAACTAGTCCAAATTGTGCTGACTAGTTGTCAACTAACAATTATTATGAAATAAAACCAATAATTATTAATAGAGAATTTTGATTTGAATGTAAGTTCTAAAAACATTCTAAAGTCTCCCCAGCTAAACTGGGAATAGGAGTGGACAAAGAAGAATACAGTTTGAAGGTGGGTAGTCAGAAAAAAGTAAACAAACACCTTACAACCAGGGTGCACCTTAAATGTCTCAATATGTATCAGTTGTATTCTATTTTTTTTTTAAACGGTTAATCAATTTTTTGATAGTTTTGATGACGACTACCAAGAATATCTCTGAATATTATAATAATTTGCATTGCTGACTAGTCGTCAATTTTAAAACCGACTAGTCTGCTAGTCGGATCATCTCTAATATTAACTCATATCAAAACATAGAGGAGACTAGCTTAACTACAAATTAGTTGAAACTACAATTTCCAGACACATAGTAGTACTAAACTATGATGACAAATTGTGTACATATAACAAAATGCACATTTATGCACATACTAAAATTCTCAATTAAATAAAATTTAGATCTCATGTTGGCATATGGTGGTCCACTTTTAGCCATTCTTGTAACTTCTCATCTATGATTAATACCACAGTGTTAAGAAACTAATTTGATTGTAGCTGTTATATTCAGAGATCTAGCAAAGTTTTTTTAAAAACTTTCCGACTCCAGTTTTTTAAACAATCAAGTAATTCTTATACTTAGGTACATTTTATTAACCTTTAACATGAGTAATATAAACTTAACTGTGTTTCATTGTGTTACTACATACCTACAAATGTTTGAGTGTGTCTTGGATTAATGATTTTATTTGGTAAGTTCATTAGGTTATATTGACTTACAGTGTTAGATTTTGACTGGCTTGTTCCCCATCTACGGTGACCCCCGGTGGAGGTTCCCTCATCAAGGACATCAATTCCTTCTGGAGTCTCCGCTAAAACAAAAAAACACACACAAGTCAAAAAAAACTTCAATACTTACGCACTTAACTATTCACACAATACCGTTATCTGTACATCAATTAATAAATATTATCTCACCAGCACCCAGTATTACATATTGTGTCCGTTAATTCGTCAAGGTACAATAAATTTTGATAAAAACTTCGAAATTTCTGGCGAAAACCCTCAGCAGGATCTGTCACCGTGCGGTTTGTAAATAAATTGTGAGTTGAGAGGCCGGGAAACCATATTTTTAATATTTATAGAGTCGGAAACTTTTAAAAACGTAGTAGTTATAGTATTTTGATGGCGAAATGCATAGAATTTTTCATTATTTTTACTTACCTCAGACGGAGATATAGTCGCCATTTGTAATCCAATTAGACGTTTGTTTGAAGTTGCCACCATAAAAAATATTATCCCAAACTCGTATTGTATTTTTTATATTTCTAATCAGTTGTGAACCGATTAGGGCCGTTTAGAACTTAGCCAGTGTCAAGTATTTTATAAACGCAAGTTCTTTCTTTTTTTTAAGTTTAATGGCTTTATGTGATCACATATTCTGCCAATGACACGTAGTGAAGAAAGTACAAAAGATTATAGGATCTTTCCTCGATTATACTTTTATTTTATATATTTTTTCTTGTTGAGACGACGCAAACTAGCTACAAATACTAAACAAATACAAACACATTGTTAAACTAACTACAAGACTAAACAGGATTAGATAAAAATAATAAACTTTATGATAAAGATATATAGGATACAAATTACATATTAAATAATATATTATTATAATAAAGGATATGCGCAAAGTAAAAAAACGCAAGTTATTTGCATCGAATCAGTCAAGTCGTCATAGTAAAAGTCAAATCAAGGGAATCATTGTGAAACGGGGGCCATTTTTTACGTTTCTTCACGGAGCTTTCGAGACAACGCTAAAGTCCATGTATTGCACCGATTTTCACTTTCATTTAAACTTGTACACTTTCAACTGAAACTAAACTGATTAATATAAGTACCCCCAAATTAAACAATTTACACGCATTTTAACTAGGTTTAACAAAAATGAAAATTTAGCAACACATTTCCTAACCGCGTTTCCGCCAAAACTGTATACTAGACTCTTCTTCTTCTTCTTTAAAAATGGCTTTTCCTTTCGGACATTTGCCAGTGTCAAGTATTATCAATATTTGCAAGTTATTTGCATTGAACAAAACAGTCAAGTCGTCATAGTTAAAGTCAAGTCGAGGGAATCATTGTAAAAAGGGGGCCATTTTTTTACAATGTTTGTTCACGGAGCTTTGGAGAAAACACTAAGCTAAAGTACATGTTTTGCACCGGTTTTCACTTTTATTTACTCTTGTACACCTTCACGAAACTAAATTGATTAATATGCCCCCGAAATTAAACATTTTACTCGCATTTGAACTAAGTTTCACAAAAATGAAAATTTAGCAACACATCTCCTTAACGCATTCCCGCCAAATCTATACTAGACTCAAATATCACAACACATTTCTTCAACACGTTCCCGCCAAAACCCTGCTGTTATTTTTGACAATTGTGTAACTTGACAATCGATCGATCGATCATTTCGGCTGACGGCGTTTGTCTGTGTGTGTCATATATTGTGTTGTTTGGTTTTGAATTTTTTGAATATTCGCGAAAAGAAAAATCTCGCGATTCCCATAGAACAATGTAAAAATTATAGAATAATCTAAGTTATTTTCTGTCTTATTTCAAGAACTGTGTGTTGCCGATTACTTCCAACGTTCAATAGAATTAACCATGGTGTCCTCGTACAAGAAATCGTCGGCAGAATGGTTTATTGAGCAATTGAACGTGGAAAACGCTAAATTAGTCGCATTTTTACTCGTTATAGGCTTTATTGGATACCACGGCATACTACATTTACGATATGGTAAGTTTCTATTAGGAATGAAATACCTATCGTCTATCAAACTCAGAAAACGATTGTATAAGGTAAGTACTTGTGCTTAGAATATGATATTGTTGACTCTTGATTATTTTTTGTACACCATTGGACGTTTTTAATGTAGATTTCAAGTAGGTGAGTCACAAATTATAAGATGACCTTGTAGGGACACTGTACAGCCACTACAATAGTGTGTTTAACATTGAAAACAATGACAAACTATTGTTTCCTTATTATAACAATTACAGGGCCAGATTCCTGCACATGGCTGCTGTCATCTGGGAGGTATAAAGGTGACCATGAATGGCAGCCTTATGGGTGTATGCTCCATAGATATTCTAAAACGTAAGGACTGAAATTTTAGATATTGTGTACTATAAGTCATGTATCAGACACCTATTATAAATATAAAAAGATGCCACAACACAGACAATATTGAGACATCTATCTTAAAACTGAAATCACCATTGCTGTGGGTGCTAATACAAGGTGTAACAGGTAAGCCCTTTTAATCCGAAAGGGGGTTGTTTTAGATGTCTAGGCGAACAACTTTTGTTCTACGACTTTTGGAAATTCGAAGTACTTTTCGAAAAATTTAGGTGTAAAGTTTACTTGAAAATCAGCTGTTTCTGAGAGTTCGAGGTCATTGACCTTATGTTATCCTTTTATTTAGTTTGATGGCTTACAATCAAAACTTTAATTACCTTTATTTTGAAAAGCGGCTGTTTTTTCAGTGAAACATAATCTCAAAATTTTCAAAAAAAAGTTTGGTTTTTCAAAAGTCGTAGAACTAAAGGTGTTCGCCTAGACGTCTAGAACAACCCCCTTTCGGATTAAAAGGGTATACCTGTTACATATTGTATAATGTTGGTAAATGATAATTAAAACTGCATTGAGTTTCTGATAGCTTTACTGCAGTGGCTGTGTACAACTGCCTTACTTCTTATGTCATATCTACTGTTAACATTGAAATCAAAACTTTCTTCATGTTGGTGAAATTTTCTGAGTTTCATTTGTTGATGTTATCTTTTCAGTGATGCCAGAAGATGTCTCAGATATCTGGCATTTTGGGGTAAATACAATAGCTTTGCCTTCATCGGTGACTCTAAACTTGAACAACTCTATGGGTATTTTATAGGTGAGTCAAATAAAATAATGTTTTAAGGTCCCATAAACATACATCCTTAAAATCATTCTCATTTGTAGTGTTAGTACAGTAATTATATTTTTATTGCTCAAGGCTTTCAGTAGAATTGATGCTTTTACAATTTCCATAAATATTTCAAGAAGTTATAGGTAGTAAACTGCATTTTTTACAATATTCTTTTATTATCTTAAAGAGCTCTACTGTTTATTATTATCATGTTATTTAGTAATCATGAAAATTGACTTTCTGTTGTTAGACTAGTTTTGTCTATTTTAAAGGATTAGCTTTTGGTTGCTAAATTAATAAGACTTAAACATTAAATAAAATTAAAAAAATAAATAAAGCAAATTAACAAATTATAAAATTTACAGATTAGTAAAGGTAGTCAAAGTAGTAGTTGGCAACTTCCACCTGAGCCATGGTGCCCAATATGCTGGCAGCTTAACATATTTATAGCAAAACTTATTTGGTGAAGCCTGAAACATAAAATCACCAGCCTTTGTATCATCAGACACCTCTTAAACTCTCTTAAACCTTAGTACACTGCTACTTTATATTCCAGGAGTCCTCAAAACCCGTCTGGATCTAGACACATCATACTCAACAGCGAACCATCATCAGCCCAATTACACCTATATAGACAATAAGCTGCGGCTCTCCGTAAGCTTTATTTGGAGTGAAGATGTCTCTAAAACAATGGTCGAGCAGTTTCGAACTTGGTGAGTTATGTCCTATTAATACTCTCAAATGTATGTTGTAAAGAACAATGGTAGGTATATCCCCATACATTACTTTCTTTGATGAAAAAAAGCTAGTACATACATTTAAAAAAATAGTTGAGGGGATGGTATAGATGCTGGACAAGTATGCTCCATACAGCGGTGTTGGTCTAGTTGTCGATTTCCCGACTAAACTGCAAGCCTCAACTACCAATTACTCAAAGCTGCAGCTTAAGATAGTAAATACTTTCACCAATTAACCGCCGACCTTCCTTAGAATATGGCTCTAGATAATAATAATAATATAATAATAAATATTTTTATTTCAGGAAAAAAGCCCATATCTTAATCTAATATAATTAAAACTAACAATAATAATAATAATAGGTAGGTAGTTGATATTATATATATTATATAAAATACATTATACAATTCCTTCTAATTAGGGTTTTTACAACCTATCTGTCATTCCAATTCCGGTGGAGTTTAATCCAGTGTCGGTAAAACATGTTACAGTAGTCTTGGGCCACTGCTATCAAAATTGTGTTCCTACTTGACTGTAGTCTGTCCCATGCAGAAGCCGCCCTCGATCTCAAGATAGCGAAATAATCTGGAACTCTGGCATCAGCGAACATGGCTTTAGCGCTACAGTATCTGGGGTGTTTCATAATTATACGAAAAGCATCGTTGTACTGAACTCTAAGTTTATTATACGATGCCTTCGTACAATTAGTCCAGAGTTGGCACGTGTAAAGGTTTTGACAATAAGCTGTAAATAAGGTTTGCTTAACCTGAGCATTACAACGTGCAAAGCGCCTAGCGATCATGTTGCATCTGACGGCCAGAGCCCGACGCTCTCTTTCGATATCGGCGTCGTCTTTTAGGTTTTCGGTCAAAATGTGGCCGAGATACTTAAAAGCTTTTACGACCCGAACCGGTGACCCATAAATGTATACTGGCGGAACTGTCTCCGGACCCTTACCGGCTTTGAAAACCAACAACTCCGTTTTTGAAACATTATATTTCAATCCGTGAGTTGTAGCGTACCTCTCACAGATTGCCAGTAGCTTCCTGATACCTTTTATCGAGGGGCTGAGAAGAACCATGTCGTCGGCATAGCTCAAATTGTTAACGCATATATTACCAATTTGGCATCCGACTCCGGTTCCTCTCAGCTCCTCGATAAGATCATTTACGTAAACGTTAAATAAGTCCGGAGACGTCAAGCCCCCTTGTCTAACACCGCATTCTAACCTAAAGTCGCTAGAGTGCGCGTTACCCCATCTTACATAATTCGTTTGGTTTCCGTACCAGTATCTCATCAGACTTACAGCACAGGTGTTAACTATGTTATTTTTGGATAAAAGCTTACTCCATAGCAGTTTGTAGTTAACTAGATCGAACGCGCGGGAAAGATCTAGGAAGCATGCATACACTGATGTGTTCCTAGATGTGTAGTACTTTACTGTATGTTTCAGACTTAAAATAGCCGAGTCCGTAGAGAGTCCAGCACGAAAACCAAACTGAGCGTCACTAATGCTAATACCTTTCACCAATTCGGGTTGCAACAGCCTCTCCAGAATTTTACCAACAACTGTTCCCAAAGATATTGGTCTATAGTTCTTTAAGTCAGACAGATCCCCCGTTCTATTCTTGACTATAGGAACCACCTCCGTTCTCATGAGGTCACAGGGCAAATGACAGTACTTTAAGCAATTGTTAAACAACATAGATAATACCCTGTATACGTGCTCACTAGCCCATTGTATGTGCTCAAGACTGAGTCCGCCGTACCCTGGCGACTTTCCACGTTGCATTCTCTTCACTACCAGCGCTATCGCCTGGGGAGTGAAGACAATCACTGGTTGTTGGTCGCAGGGTTGACAGTGCTCCCTCTCGCTTACACATGCTTCTAAGGGCTCAGCTTTGAAATGGTTAGCAAAGGAGTCTGCGATCAAGGTATGGTCCTGAAGACTATTTATACTGACTGGCAATTGTTGTGTGCCGTTCAACTTTTTAGTAGCTTTCCAAAATTTAGAAAAGTTATTACTCGACCTATGGGATGCCAGAATACTCATCTTAATAGACTCTTCATTATCCTGGCACCATTTAAGTTTTCGCCTAAATAACTTACGACTATTTGACATATCATTAAAAATAGCGCCTGAGCTAGGCCTACCCTGGGATACCCATGTCAAATAATGCATTCTTGCGTTTTGGTGGTAAGTTTTTACGTGGTGATTCCATCCGGTAACCTGCCTGGCCCTATTTCCACCGAAATGTGAATGACAACTACCACTACTAGCTAAAGAGGCTTCCCGTAAAATATTAATCATTTTGAAATATAATTCGTCAATATAAGTTTTGTGTGTTAATAGATTAGGACATTTAGTATAATTACAGTTAGGCGGAGGGTTTTCAATATCACAGTACGAGCAATGACTAGAATGATTAAGGTCAACCAAGTTTTCAGCACAGTATCTGCTGTATATGTCAATTTGGTGTGAACTTTTATTGTTCCAGTAAACACTTTTTCGTTTTTTATCAGATAAATTACAACTGCTTTTATTTATCACAACTTGCATAGAGACCGTAACTGTAAATGAATAATGATCCGACCAAGTTACAACATTGTTGTTTACACATACATCAGTCACCGCATTACAAGCTGCCTCGGTGACCAAACAGTGATCGAGCCAGCTGCGCGTCCCCCTATTGTCACAGAAATAGGTATAAGTACCAGAATCCCTACCGAGAAATTCCAGATCTGCACACCTTATCTGATTCTCACAACAAAAATGATCTAATTCATTGCCAAAACGCGAGTGGGGGCGCGCGTTAAAATCGCCCAACACAAATACCATTTCCAAGTCACACTCCTCAATAAACGCTTTAATATAACCTAAACAACTAGTAAATTCTGTGAAATTCTCCTCCTTGTCACACGGCAAGTATACACTAAGTACGATAAACGTACATTCACTAGTCGTTACTTTTATAGCTGAAATACGATCATGATCGCAATTAATTATAGTAACATTATGAAATATTGATTTTCGCCACATTAATGAGAAGTCACTACTCAAAATCCGAGGGTCGAATCCCGACTCCAACCAATGTCTTTTTTTTTTCTTCTCTTACGGTAAAGGAAAACATCGCAAGAAAACCCGCGTCTCAAAACAAAGTACAATGGCCCGATTATGAAGCTATGTACGGAAAACACCCCGTGAAACCTATTTTTAAAGTCTACACCATCTGATACTCATATTATGTCCTAGGTGAAATAATTTATGTAAGATATGCACTTATGTATGATTGAGCAGTATCAGTAAATTATCAAGTGTTGTGCTAATTTATCCTTTCTAATCTATATTCTACCTATATAGGTATATATTTCAGTATTAATTGTTTAGTTTCACAAAAGGTGGCAGTTACTTGGACTTTTTTTTTAGAATTACGATCTTACACAGTTTATGGCATATTGCCAGTGTGAAGCTTTTATCCTACAATCTAGTTTATGACCAGAATTATTATACTACTCCAGTTTTCTAGTTACTACATAGGTACCTAGTTTCACTGCAAACCACTTAAATAGGTCGTTTTTGCATTATTTGAAGAAGTAACACCAAATACAAATAATATGATAAAATGTAAATCATGCTATTGCTCCATGATGTACTAAATTGTGCCCTTTTGCCGAATTAAGATTGTGAATAGGTATGCCAAATCGGTTGAAAGTTTGTTACAGTAAAGCTTACAAATACACTAGTTTTTGTTGTAGTAAAAAATACCATTGGTGAGCGAAGTTTTGTATTTAGAAACAAGTGGTGTAATTTTGCATAGTTTACTTAGCTCTTAATAGTTTCCTTTTTTGAGCTTTTAACATCTGTAAGTGCGTACTTTTTTCCTATTGCTTTAAATTTTATTATTTAACATATAATATAATGTAACATAGTTACATATTACCGGGTCCTAATCGCGTATTATTTTTTATTTTATTATCTCGACGAGTCCTCTCGCGGCCAAGATCATTGTAACATAATCGAAACTAGTGTATTTGTATAGCTAAAAGCTTTACTGTAACAAACTTTCAAGCGGTTTGGCATACCTATGTTAACAAATCGTGTGAACTTAAAAAGTTTATATCAATTACAGAGAGTCAATTACAGACTTACATTATGATGTTAGGCTGTAATTGACTCTTGTTTTAGGCAAAACTTAAGTTTAATATTTGCCTATTCAAAGTATAGTTAAAGTAGTATAGTATAGTTTATAGTTAAAGTTGCTATAGTTAAATAAATTAATAGGACCAGAAACAAGCATTTATTGTCAGCATAAATATTTGGCCCAGGCGGGTATCGAATCGACAACCTTTGATGAACAGCTCGAGCTGGGTATTCGTCCGACGCGCCACAGAGGCTATCGAATGCCGGTATAAAAATCAGGATATTACCCACTAGACCAACACCGCTTACTCACATAAAATAGTTTGATTAAAATAGTTCAAATTTCCTTTAATATATCATAACACTAAAGTCCACTCTCCCTTACCAAGGCAGCATTCAGACCAGCCTCCCTCACTAATCGTGGCATCCACCGGCTTAGAACTACTCCGAACTAGAAACACAACTGACCTAATACTAGAAGAGTATAAAACAAACCTCACCCGGTTGGTACAAGCAGTTGATGCGCTAGCTGCAAAGAACTCACAAGTCCTTTGGAAGTTGATCGAACCGATTGATCAAACGCAGTTGCAAGAAGGACCTAAGAAGATCTCTAATAGTGATATTGATGCTTATAATAGAGCTGCAATTGAGGTGAGTTATAAAATCTACACATATAAAATCACGTCCTAACCGATTGACTGACTGAACTAGGTATTTAAAACGAACAGCCTGACCTTTAGACCCAAAGAACTGAAATTAGGAAATTAGGAATTAAAAAAAATGTGGTAGCGGGACTCAAGGAGCCTGGAAGAAATCGCTTTTAGCGATAAGGTCGCCCATTTTTACAACTTTTTATTTTTAAGCTTTCTGTGTATTTTGTCTTACTTATTAATTATAATGTAAACTGATTATAATTCTTGTTGGTTGTCCAAATAAAGTGCTAATCTATCTATCTCAAGTGCTTGAAACCGCAGGATACTGCTAGTCTGGTATACTTATGGACTATAATTTGGTGTAATTATCATTATGGATTTCTTTTTTTTATTCTATAAGTAAGGGGTTCTTTTTTTTGATTATGAGGTACGGACCTCAAAAGATAAAAAAAGAACTCCTATAGGATTTCTTTTTTTTTTTCAGCCATCTGTCTGACTGTCAAGACTTTTAATTTGTTAATAACAATTCCCTGATTATTTATTTATATGTCACAGAAACGAAATTTTCATATTTACACGGTAAAGTTACAAAAGTTTCTCCTAACCAGTCACCTGTGAATATATTTCTCGGGGTAGATCCTGACGTACAGCAGCGCCCACATCTGGTCGGCCCCCCGGCTGATCTGGGCGGGGTCGGGGGGGTCGGGGGGGGCGGGGGGGGGCGGGGGGCCGCGCGCTGCGCCACTACGCGCAGTCCCTGCTCAACATGTTCTGCAACGACCACATGAACTACAACGACGGCACGTGCTGCGCCCAGCCCGAGCCCAACACTGGCATCACTACTATCACCTTCGCTGTCTTCTTGATATGGTGAGTCAGATAACGTACAGTAGCGCCCGTATCAGCAGCCCTAGACAACATTCTTATCTTCTTCTTCTTCTTCTTTAAAATGGCTTTTCCTTTCGGACATTTGCCAGTGTCAAGTATTAGGGGTTAAAGTATGAAATTGCCGATTTGTACTGAAAATCTTAATTGTTTATTTTTTAAAATTTTAACAAATTTATTTAATTGATTGTATTAGGCGTTACTTTTCGGAACTCCATATCAACATTAAAAATTAATATTTAGTTTTTAGTCCCGATACCTGACTAGTATCACTACGTATCATGCGGTCTGCCGCGTGCAAAGAACACCTCCCTCCTCCCGCTCCTTGCATGCGGCAGAAATTAGATATTATGTTAAAATTAGATATTATGTTAGTATTAGTGACACCAATCATCAACCGTGAAATCGACGCGTTTCGGCTTTAAAAAGCCATCATCAGGAACGTAGACTCCGACCGAACTGTGTGGGCGACAAAAATTAGTAACGACGCCGTTCACCCGACGCTGTTGACTCGCCGACAGCTGGAACAAGAGTGAGTGAACAACGCTGCGCCCCCCACTTTTATACTTCGGTGCGATCGTCGTCAGCACCCCCACCACGCCTCGCCAACGCCCTTAGCAGGGGAGATGGAACGATGTTTGTTTGTTCGTTCAGCAGTGTGTTTTGTGTATTTTTCGATTACAAAATTTCTAATTGTTCCAACACGCTCAGTCGCAACCCCTTATCACACATATGTAAAATATTGTAATTATTGTTGTCGCACAAGGAATGGCCACTGTCAATTAAGTGTTTTGCGAAGTGTGATTTTTCCGGATGGCCATTTCTATACGCGGCAACATGTTCCTTATATCTAGTATCAAAACTGCGACCAGTCTGACCCACATAAACTGCGTTACACTCGTCACAAGACACAAATTATGTCATAATGAATTTATTATGTACTAGCTGCGCCCTGCGGTTTCACCCGCGTGTGATTCATCAAGATTAGTTCAGCACTTCTTTATAAGATTTTTCTCCTGATTATAACAAATACAACGCAAAAAGAATTATCGAATTCGGTCCAGCCGTTCATGCGTGATGCGGTGACCAAGGGAAAAAGGAATTCATTTTTATATATTAAGATTTTATTGACAATATTATTCAGTGTGTGCGGCTAGACTATACTACGTAATTGTCATTGCTATATCTGTTTTGTTTTGCGCCCATTTTTAGTCTGATATGGGCGCTCCCCGGCTGGATATGGGCGGGTATTTGTGCCATTAGGGAGGTACTAAACTACGCCACAAATAGGTAGATGAATTGTTTTAGCTCTTCAGGGGTTTTTGCGTGTGCTATAAGTCTGAGAGCTACTGCAGAATAAAAGTATATAAATAAAATCTTTATAGTTATTTATTTTTAAATAGATAGTGTGTTTAAATAGCTTTTGGTTTCCTTCAATAGCGGTGTCATTTTACAGACGGGATGCTGTGTCTAACGACACCATAACGGTATCCGTAATGACTTTTAACGTTTTAACGGGCCCTAAGAATCTTCAACTAACTCTGAAAATAGCAACTAGTAGCATGAACTAAAAAATATTTTTCTTTTCTTCCTTTTAAACTCTGTAAAAGATCATTTTTACATGCAAGGCTTTTTATTTTTATTTAAGAATCTCCAACATTATTCAAATTAAATCTCTAAAAACTCAAAATTTCAAACATGAAAGTGTAATATGTCATCCCATCGTTCGTACGATTTTTATAATTTGCTTTAACAAATTACACTACAGGTATGACAGGAAACCAAAGAACAAGAGACTCAGGCTGATTTAAATTTGCTTTTAACTTCTCTAATACTTCCAAAATGTTGTCCACAGCTTCGTAATCCAGATCTGCCAAGTCACCTGGCGATGTGCCACCTCCATCCACAACCACCTGTCAGGCTACAACCCCCTACAACTCCCCCCTCCCCCCAAAAAATCTACCCTTTCCCCCCTCTCGGCGTTATCCCGTCTCGGTTTGATCCTAGCTTACTTCTACCTCTGCGATCGGACAAATTTCTTCATGAAGGAGAACAAGTATTATTCGGAGTGGAGCTTCTGGTTGCCCGTTGGTTATGTCTTCGCTTTGGGATTGTTCTTTACGGATGATTCTAGGTCTAGTCGGTAAGTCCATTATTTTAATTTTTAACCGATGAAAAAACGGAGGAAGGTTTGAAATCAACACATTTTTTTATGTATGACCATGCATAACTTTTTACAGAGTTGTTATATTTTTTGTTTTTGTGTGTCCTTTTCTTAAATACACGGTGACTAAACTAGATAGATAGATAGAACACTTTAATATGCTCACAAAAATAATATTTACAATTTAATAAAATAGAGAAACTTAAAACACTTTATTTACTTAATCGCGCTTTATTCATGATTTATAAACGACCGAGCTTTAAACGACAGTAACTTTTTAGAATGTTAAAATAGACGAATTACATCTCAGTCAACCTTGAAAAAAGCCAACTGTAAAGTTGGCGAAAGCTCAGTCGTTTAAAAATCATGAAAAAATCGCGATTAAACCCGGTAAATAAAGTGTTTTTTAATGCAAAATGTCGAAAACCAAGAACAAATTATAGAGAAACTTAATTTAAAGTGGCACAATTGGCATCCATATCGACTAAGGTTGACCTTTTTGCTAAGACTCCGCTGTCCGTCTCTTAAAACAGATATTGTTTTGTTTTAGTGTTTTTTTCTTTGAAGATCTGTAAAGGCCGCAAAACCTAAAACATTGATAAAATGCTTGCAATTTTAAAGAAAAACGATTAAAACCGGAAAACCAAATGCGAAAAACTGATTTTTTAAATCAAATTTGTGAATTTCCAGTGTAATGCACCGCGAACAGACAGACGAATGGAAGGGCTGGATGCAGCTGGTGATACTGGTGTACCAGGTGACCGGCGCTAGTAAAGTCACCTCCATTTACATGCTAGTGAGGGCACTCGTGTCTTCTTACCTTTTTCTTACCGGGTGAGTTGTTACTACTTAGAAGGTTATATTTCTCTTTGTTTTTATTGCTCAAGGCATTTTAAACTTAGAAATGTTTTTAGCATTTTTAAGAAATATATTTCCGTGCCAAAAATATTTCTTAGTAGAAGGCTCTTAACAACAATCTTACTGATATTTGACGGCCTTTCTGGCACGGCGGGCGAATGTCCGACTGCAAAGCACAAGGTTGCGGTTTCGATTCCCGCCGGGATCAAATATTTATGCTTAAAATGACTTCATATGCCGAAGTGGTTATATAGATAAACTCATGTTACTGTAAATAGCTCACCACCTGTACACCTATATTTATGAATAAATTATTGAATTGAATTGAATTGAAAAATAAAAATTTATATCTGGTCTCGGTGTATTTATTTGTATCATATGTATGTATTTACAAAACAAGAAGAAATATAAGGGGGGCTAGATAGCGCTGTGTGTTGGTCACAGAATGTATTTATTTATTTTAATTGCAAAAGTTTAGACGTTTGTTTGTTTGGATGTTTGTGTTTGAATTATGCAAAAACTTCTGAATTTAGGGAAACTTGTCTATGTTGTTGTTTCTATCGAAAAGGCATAACTGGCGCATGTTCTGCCACATTTACTTTGTGTTTGCATCGCAAAACGCGTGTAATTAAAGTTATTTCTTGTTTTCGTATAGTGGTTTGTCCCACCTAGTGTCAGGTCGCCCTAAGGCCTCTAACTTGACCTAACAACTGCTATCATAGAAAACCACGGGGCCTTCCGGAGTACGGTCACATATTTAATTAATGACCGGAATAAGCGTTGCTTCACACTACCATTCAATATAATAAAATAAATAAATAAATATTACACGACATTAAACACAGCGCAATCTAGCCCTAAACTAAGCATTAGGTTTGTAATATGGTTACTAGACAATGGATATAGATCCTACATATTATACTACTAGCTGCGCCCGCGGTTTCACCCGCATAAGTCCCGTTCCCGCGGGAATATCGGGTTAAAAGTAGCCTATGTGTTATTCCCGGAATCCAGCTACCTATATTTCAAGTTTCAGCGCAATCGGTTCAGTAGTTTTTGCGTGAAAGAGTAACAAACTCACATACATAAAAACTTTCGCGTTTATAATCACAACTTCTAACTAATATTATAAACGCGAAAGTTTGTATACGTATGTAAGTATGTATGTATGTGAGGTTGTTACTCTTTCACGCAAGAACTGCTGAACTGATTGCGATGAAACTTGGAATATAGGTAGCTGGGCACCTGGATTAACACATAGGCTACTTTTTATCTATTTCACTTTTTATTTATTACTTATTTTATATAATATTAGTAAAAAGATAAGATATCGGCAGATACAGCGAGGCCAATGAGCTCCTTTCAACTGGTTTCCTCTAATACCTGTTTCCAGGTTCGGCCATTTTTACTACCTATGGAAGACAGGCGAGGTCCGGTTCTCCCGCTGGCTGCGAGTCATGTTCCGTCTCAACTTCCTGACGGTGATGTTGTGTCTCACCATGAACCGACCGTACCAGTTCTACTCCTTCATACCTTTGGTCTCCTTCTGGTATACTATGGTACGATCATTCACACATTACTACTAGCCATAACCCTTTCTATCAAAGATTTGAATGTTCTTTCATTCCAATTTAATGCTCGTAGGGTAGAAATTTTCTAAAAATTACCTTTTAATGCTTATTTACTTGCTTGTGAGAAATTTTAAGTTTAACTTCACAGCAGTTTATAGTTTTAAATAAAGATTATTATTAAAGTTAAGGCTGTGCTTTGTCCATAAATGAGTCAATTACACTTATTAAGCCCGTTTATATGTGCCATGGCAAGACAAAGGTCTCCTTTGAGAGGGGGTTAGGCAATAAGACGCCACGGGAGTCTACCCCGGATTGGCGAATGTCCCATGTCTTCGGACCGTGGTGAGTCCTAGGACATGTCGGTTTCCTCACGATGTTTTCCTTCACCGTAACTCTTTCATTAAGTAGGTAATGTAGGTATAATGACGATTTAAAATTACCTTTTTTTAAGGTCTTCTTCTTCTTCTTCTAATGGCTTTTCCTTTCGGACATTTGCCAGTGTCGAGTATTATCAATATTTGCAAGTTATTTGCATTGAACGAAACAGTCAAGTCGTCATAGTTAAAGTCAAGTCGAGAGAATCATTGTAAAAAGGGGGCCATTTTTCACAATGTTTGTTCACGGAGCTTTGGAGACAACACTAAGCTAAAGTCCATGTTTTGCACCGATTTTCACTTTTATTTACACTTGTACACCTTCACGAAACTAAATTGATTAATATGCCCCCGAAATTAAACATTTTACACGCATTTGAACTAAGTTTCACAAAAATGAAAATTTAGCAACACATCTCCTCAACGCATTCCCGCCAAAACTCTTTTAAAGGTCTTAAGGCCGTACTTGTGCGGTTTTTTTTATTTCTCATCGGTTCTAAACCGATTATGGCCATTTGGAAAGTAGCCAGTGTCAAGTGCTTGCTAAAATAAATAAATTTATTATTATTATTATTAATTATTAATTTTTGCAAGTCATTTACAATTTGCATCAAAACAGTCAAGTCGTCGTAGTAAAAGTCAAATCAAGGAAGTCATTGAAAATGTTGGCTCTTTATTATGACGGTTCACGCATGATAGATAGATTAATACTTTATGTGCACAACAATACAATCAGTTTACATTTAAAGTAAGACAAATACACAGAAAGCTTAAAAGTATAAGTTGTACAAAGTTGTGCAAGCTTTGGAGACAACGCTAAAGTCCATGTTTTTCACCGACTTTCACTTTCATTACACTTGTGTACCTTCACGAAACTAAATTGATTAATATGCCCCCGAAATTAAACAATTTACACGCATTCGAACGAGGTTTCACTAAAATGAAAATTTAGCAACACATCTCGTTGCCGCGTTGCCGCCAAAACTCCCTTGTGAGGTTATTTGAGTGGTTTTATCTAATTAATGTCTCGGTTTCCAGATGTTCTTGGCATTAGCATTGCCGCCGCGAGTGTTCCCGAGCACAAGTAACGAATCTGGTTATATCTTCGCTTATACTGGACTCAAGGTACACGAGGTTATCGTAATTTCAGTTTTTTTCTTACTATTTAATAATTGATAGGTAAGCGTTTGACCACTACCATTAGGACCACTTACCTAATGGAAAGCGACGATGAGGTCTAAGATGTTAGAAAGCGACGATGAGGTCTAAGATGTTACACTCTTACCTAGAAGATATCTGTTCACTAGTGACTTTTTATTTTATTAATGGGTTTTCGAACTCATATCTACACATTTTCCCGGGTCTTAATCGCGTGAAATTCAACTTTTTAAATTTTCCATACCTCGACGTTTCGATCATGTTACAATGATCTTGGTCTTGAGTCCCCTCGAGTAAATATGGGTTTTAGAACCACGGAGCATTGTATCCGTGCTCTTGTTAGTTTAATTATACAAGATGTAACGGGCAAGCTCTTTTAAGCCGAAAGGCGGTTGTTCTAGACGTCTAGGCGAATAACTTTTGTTCTACGACTTTTTAAAAAATCGAACTTTTTTTTTGAAATTGTTGAGGTTATGTTTCACTTAAAAAACAGCTGCTTTTAAAAATAAGGGAAATCGAAGTTTTGATTGTAGTAGACCAAACTAAATGAAAGGAATAAATAACCTCGAACTCTTGAGAAACCGCTGATTTTCAAGTAAACTTTACACTTAAAATTTTCGAAAAGTACTTCGAATTTTCAAAAGTCGTAGAACAAAAGTTGTTCGCCTAGAAGTCCAAAACAACCCTCTTTCGGCTTAAAAGGGCTTACCCGTTACATCTTGTATACCCCAAGTTGTAGACATCCGGGAAGACTTACTCGGGCAACTGATTCCTGATAATAATTTCCTTTATTTATATTTTTAGCATATTAGATTTTCTTCAGACTTCGTTTATTGATTAAGGTTCCTCTTGTCTCGTCCTTAGGTGCTCGGGCTGGTCGGCGTGGTGACGGTGCTGTACATGAGCGAGGTATTCTTCCAGAAGATATTCGTGACGCGACCGTGGAAGGCGCTCTTCGTCAACTCCGACGACGACATACATCAGTGGTGGCTCATGTGGAAGCAGGACAGGTATATATTTCACTACTTTTTTCACTACATTACATAGCGCAACCTAGCCCCAAACTAAGCACTAGGCTTGTACTAGACAACGGTTTTACTACATATGATACTTTTTTTTATTTGTAAGTACATACATATTATACATAGTATACAGGTGAACCATTTCGGTGGGCTTTCAGGGGGATATCCTAAAATATAAGAGATAGCGAAAAATGCTGAAAGGAGTTGCGTCCCCGATTTTGACAAAAACTTAAATGAGATTATTAGATTTTGAAAACATTTATTACCCTAGCCAGGAATCGCACCTTGACTTTTTGTGAAAAAATAAACAGCCTGTATTATTGTACCGATCTATAGTGTTGCTGATAGAGATCAAATCCTGGAAACAAACCAACAAACCCAGTGTGTTAAATCGAGCGAAATGTCGTATTTTGTTATGCTGTACAAAACCGAGGTATTTTTGTAGAAGATATTCGATAGCATTAGGCTAGTATTAGGATTATCCCTCACTCTACTGTATGTGTACCAATTTTCATGTCTATCGATTTAGATGATAAAAGTTTCATACTAACTTTGACACTTTATCAAGGGGGGGGGGAGGGGTCTTAAGAGTGGAATTTCAAAAATCTTTTTCTGAGTGGATACCTATACATCACAAAGAACGCACTTCAAATATCACGTCCATAGGACCAGCGGTTTAGGCTGTACGTTGATATACCCTATAGTGAAGGTATACGACCTCTAGAGCGCGTCGGGCAAACGCTTGGCTGCAATACAGAAGGTTGCGGGTTCGATTCCCGCTGGGTGCAAGTATTTATGCTTAAAAATAAATATTTATGTATGTATGTATTTACAAAAGAAAAAAAAATATAAGTAGTATATCCGTTGTCTAGTCACCGTAACACAAGCTTAGCAGCTTGCCACGGGGCTAGATGGCGCTGGGTGTTCGTCACAGGATTTATTTATTTATAGCCAATCAGGGTATTGAATGTCATATGGATAGATTTCGCGTAAAATCTAGTTAATCTAGTATAAACCTAACCGTTGCCTCTTGTCTCCCAGGTACTCGGTAGCATACGGCATGGTGTTCGGTCTCGCACAACTCGCGGCGCAGCGCTACGGAATTATTGAGGACTCTTCCAAGACTAACCTCTTCTCTTCAGGTACCAAACCCTCTCTAAGGATACCGTAAGGTTGCTACTCGTGTGTTACTCTGCTTTTGTGTGACAGAGATTATGTGCGTACAATGAACTTCACGCCACGTACCCCGAAGTTTTGATCCCGCGGGAATATCGGGATGAAAAGGAGCCTGTCGTAATTCAGATTTCCAGCTACATATCTGCATACCGTTACCTTATACGTTCTTCGTTAACTTTATTAACCTTCGCCATCCAAAGGTTGCCTGGAAAAAATCGCTCTTAGCGTCGCCCACTTATACTTTTAAGCTTTCTGTGTATTTGTCTTACTTTAAATGTAAACTGATTGTATTGTTGTTGGTTATGCAAATAAAGTATTAATATATCTATCTATCTATCTACCGTTATTCATCGCAAATGGTCGAGTAGTTTTTGGGTTAAGGAATAACAAACATACTCGTTTACTTATACACAAGTTTATTGGTAAGATATTTACTGTGTTTTCCCTCATCGTAAGGAAACCGACATCGACATGTCCTAGGACTCACCACGGTCCGAAACCATGGGACGTTGATCAATCCAGAGTAGGCTCCTGTGACATCCTACTGACTAACCGCTCTAAGAGGAGGCCCTTGCCCCGCAGTAATACAAATTAAAAGGACTTTTTGAATTTATTTTTAACTAGCTGCGTCCCGCGGAAGTGAAAAAACGCGTTGTCAGTTGTCAAGGGCGCGGACGGCCGAGCGGTTGCACTTTTTAGTTCATTACTCGGGTTCCACTAATTGGATTTCAATGCAAAGTATACCACGACCTTCCTCGAAAATAGAACTATCCAATATTAAAAACTAGATTTCAATCGGATCAGTAGTTTTTAATTGTATAAGGAACATACAGAGAAACAGAAAAACAGACATGAATTTTAAAAATTAAATAATTTTGTTCTACTACTTATCCTAAGTCTAACCCTAGACTACTTTTTTTTAAATTAACTTCCAAGTACAGATTTTTTGTCCTCTCTTACTTTATTATAAGTAAAGATAGATATAGACTGACTGTGTGAGCTACCCCAGGCATGTCAGTATGGTGCACGGTGCTGGCGCTGGGCGGAGTGGGGTCCTACGTGACCTTCACTCTGCTGTGCACCAACACCTTCGACTGCAACGAGATCCACAGCTACGTCGCCTTCGTGCCTATACTCTCCTACATACTGCTCAGGAATGTCTCAGGTATGTCTTCTTCGATAGAGATATTGCCAGATATAGACTTAGTATCTTTATGTACACTTTATGTACTTCTATAGCGGTGTGGTTAACTTAGTCTTAGAGTTTTCGAAGATTCCTCCTACAGACTATTACCAGAAATAATTAAATAATAATAAATAAATACTCGCCTTTACCTAAATCTTATACATTTACTCCCTTTTTTATAAAATACTAGCTGCGCCCCGCGGTTTCACCCGCGTAAGTCCCGTTCCCGCGGGAATATCGGAATAAAATGTAGCCTATGTGTTATTCCCGGTATCCAACTACTTATATTCCAAGTTTCATCGCAATCAGTTTAATAGTTTTTGCGTGAATGAGTAACAAACATCCAAACACATACACTTTCACATTTATAATATTAGTATTGGATGATTTACACATGACCAAGTTATGTTACGTTTGTCTCTGTCTGTCAGCTATGAAACTTAATGTGACAGTAAAAGACAAACGATGCATAGTTATGCAGCGCATTAATTAGCGTTTATAAATAAGGGGGTTAGTGTAGATGTGTGGTTCACCTACTTTTTAAATCGCCCTAAGGCGTCTAACTTGATCTAAGGGCTGAGAAAACAACCCAGACCAACTGCTTAACTTGCTTAAAATTCTACGAAACAAATCTTATTTTATAATAAATCCAGCTTAGAAGCACTAATAGCCTGTAAGAGCGTAAATTCTTAGTCCCACACGTGACCGGTGTTTAATATTGTATATTGAACTTAGAGTATAGGTAGTTTAGTTCCTAAAACACACTACGAGATGGCGCCACTCGTACTATCTAGATCACGCTATCATTGTTTTTTGTTGTTTGATATGGTTTTCGAGGCGTTCAATAAATCAGTACCAATTTGAGCTCTATTCCTTTGGTTTCATTTAGTTCTCCTTTTTTTGGAACTTATCCTGACTCGAAATGACTTCAACTTCCAGGTGTGCTCCGAACGCGTCACTCCACAATGTTCGCGTGGTTCGGTAAGATAACCCTCGAGCTGTTCGCGTCGCAGTCCCACATCTGGCTGGCGGCCGACACTCACGGCGTGTTGGTGCTGGTGCCATCCTCGCCAGTACTCAACCTAATGTTGACGTCCTATATATTCGTGTGCGCGGCACATGAGCTTCACAAGTTGACGGCCGTAGTGTTGCCCTATGCGGTGCCGGATGATTGCAAGCTCTTGTTGAGGAATGTTGCCATTTTTTTGACGTGTCTGATCGCTATCGGTATTCATGATGGTATGTTTTAATAATCTCATCACTGCTGAAAACACCCACGTATGTGTTTGTGATTTTGATTCAGCTTTTTGCGATTTCAACGTTAGCAGTCAAAGAGTTTAATCTGCTTTTTTTCTATTACTTGATTTTATAAGCGCTTTCGGGTTCTAAAATCCAACGTGGCAGCGTTACGACTAATCGGGCTGCTTCGAGATTGTTCCTAAAAAAAAAGACATCTATGTTTGACATTATATTACGTCAATGTCAAAATTTACTCTTGACAGTGCGTAAGTGTTAAATGTTTATTTTGATAGTTTTGCGAAAATTAAAGATACGTATAGGTACATTTAATTATTGCGCAAGTTTTACGCACTGACGACACACAATCGTACGCATTTATGTTGTATAAGATACACTTGTGTAATATAATATCTAGTAACCGATGTTTTTGTGCTGTCTTGTGCAACATATTATACAATTTGTAACGGGTAAGCCCTTTTAATCCGAAAGGGGGTTGTTCTAGACGTCTAGGCGAACAACTTTGTTCTACAACTTTTGGAAAAAGGGCTAACCTGTTACATCTTGTATACTATTATAAAAATGAAAGTAAAATTCCTAAGGGATTAATTTTTAGAGTTAAACATCTCTATAGAGCGGGGCACCTTATTCTATAATCAAAATGTCTCAACTATGCCTCAATTCGGTTAAATTTTTATCGAAAACGGCTTAATATTTTTTATGAAAATTTTGTGAATTTTAACTACAGCTTTTGAAATGTTATTAGTACCTGTGTTACTGCGAGACAAGCGCGTGCTCAGTGAAGAATTGTTTTCCAAAGTCATTTGGGAAATGTATATAGTAAGTTTCAATAATAATAATTGGCTTTTTCATCTAATTTTTAGATGATTTATAAAGCGCAAGTAACTTTTAATCCATGCTATTTTTTGGCGCTGTAGTGCCCGGGACACAGTAAGCTTCATAAATTAATAAATAAATGTTTGATTTAATTTTTTTTGGGTAACTCTTACAATTTCTAACAATGCTGAAGCGTTGTTGAGACATTTTAGTTATAGCATATGTGACATGGTGTACCTACAATGTATGAACTACTTATAATTACATAGAAGGTGTATATTTTGTTAATAATTACATACCTACTAAACAAAAAGAGCTTTCTGAATAATTCAATTATAAGTGAATTAAGTTAAAATAAGCAAAATTATTTAAAAAAATTCTTTGTAAGTACAATTATTGTGATTAAAATACCTACTACCAAGAACTAAATGAGAAAAAAAAACATTAAATAATAATTATTAGATTAGATTTATACTTCGAAAAAACCTAGTCGCTTATTAGCTTAAGGTATAGTATTATAAGCGGCGCGGCGCCCAGCGAAAATCCCGATCCTGCGGGATTTTCGGGATCAAAAGTATCCTATGGTACTCTCCATCACTTAAACTATGTCTATTCAAATTTTCATTAAAATCGGTCGAACCGTTTGACTGTGACCGTGACCCATAGAGTTAAGTAATATATACGGGAATAGAGAGCGCGCTTGCATTTTTTTTTGCTGACCACATTTGATATTTGATTTACTAATAAGTTTAAGCAGTCGTCTATAGATGGCGCTGTTTTTAATTTCTTTAGTTCCATAATCTATACCTTCGTTTCAAGTTAATTTAAAAAATATTATTATATGTATAGGTATATTCAAGTACTATTATTAGAATAGGCCGTGATTTGGTCTATTCCGATAAATACAGCAGAATATGTCGTAGTGTCCGAACATAGTTATGATAAAATAAAATAATAATTGATAAAACATAATAATATATTTTCTTCACTTGACAACAACATGGGACATAAAGCACTAACTCATGTCAAAACGTAAACACAATTCAAATCACAAACTTGTTGATACAAAATCAACAGCTGAGCGCGTGGAATTTATAGCAGGAGATGCTTGCTATAGCAATGTTTTACTGATTAAAACAGACTTTTATTTTACAAAAATAACTTCGCTAATTTATTGACATCGACATCGACATCAAATATATAAACAAAACACGTTGCCTAGAAACGTTATATAGAGTATCTCAACCAAGCAGGTCGAACTAACTTGATTTTAACCTCAACAAACTATGATTCTAAAAAGTACAATTATATTTATTAATTATAGTGCCATCTGTTGCGCCTCCGAAAATTAATTAGCCTTTTAGTTCAGCAGAAAGTAAAAGATAGAGCTGTTTCCAAACTTTTGTTCAAAAAGTCTTTTTATTCTCCAGTGTCTCCCCCGTGCCGTGACCGGAAACAAACAACCAAATATACAAACAAATTTTCGAATTTAATATATTAGTTTGGATGTGTTTTACTAGAAATAACATTTTTAAACGAAAAATTCTCTTCAAAATTTCACTCGTGGCGAGATCTGAACTCGCGTCTCTGCTTTTGTACCGCAGCGCCTTAACCAACTAGGCCACATGAGTATCCTGCGAATTTTTGAAGGTGGATTTTTCCTTTAAAATATTTCTAGTACATACCTATGCCTTGAGCAATAAAAACAAATTACTAAATATTGGATGTGTTGTAAAATCAATAAAATCATCATTTGTTTTTTTTTTGAGAAATGTTTTTTTTGTGCTTGTTTTCGATTAGGATATTCGCGTTTAAAGTCTAAGCGAAGTATTTAGGCTTTTTTTTTAAATGTTTTTAAAAAAATTCGTACCACGGTGGGATTCGAACACGAATCTTAGATAAAAACAATATTTCATAAGCGTGTGTTTGTTCAACTTGGTTAGTTTTGCCGGAAACTACACAATGTAACAAAATTCACGCCCAAGTACTGCGCTTTGACCTTGAATATATATATTTTATGTTTTAGCCTCCGTTTCAGTTAGTTTTGGGTTACCTGTTACATTGTACTTTTTGGACCAATTTTGCATTCTTTCCTATTTTTGAAAATGGCTTATTCCAAAAAAAAACTCAATTTTTTTAGTGATTTACCCCCTTACTTGTAAACGATGGTTAACAGATGAGTAACGTCCGAATGCATCGATGATACTCAAAACTTGAGTTCTACTTAAACAAAACTTGAGTTCTACTTAAACAAATGCAGCTCTCAAATTAAAAAAAAACCCATATTAACTTTATATTTAGAAGCTGCTTAATTATTAAGGTACTCGAATTTTAAGCGGTGTTTCTCGTAATTCTATTGTTTCTGTCTGTCAACTTTATGACTTCATGTCAGAGTAGGAAGTTTTGGCGGGAACGCCACGAAAATTTCATTTTCGTAAAATCTACTTTAAATGCGTGTGGATTGTTTAATTTCGAGCTTTTAGCCTAAACTATAAGAGATAGCGAAAATGCCGAAAGGAGTTCCATCCCCGATTTTGATAAAAACTAAAATGGCATTTTAATTTTTTAACATGTTTATTATCTATCACCCTAGCCAGGAATCAAACCTTGTCTTTTTAAAAAAAAATAACACTATATTATTTTACTGATCGACAGTGTGGCTGATCCTGGACACAAACAGTTAAAACAGGAGGAATGTCTATTTTTTTTAATGTCTTATAGTTTAGGATATCCCCCTGACAGCCCATCGAAATGGTTCAACCTGTATAATATTGACACTGGCTACTTTCCGAACGGCCATAATCGGTTTAAAACCGATAAAAAATAATAAATGTCTTGTGTTTAAATCGGTTCCTGTTCGTGAAGTTCTGTATTTGGCTTCCTATTGTTACCATATGTTTTATAAGTGTATGTATATGTATAGCTGTTGAACTTCCTAATAAACAAACAAATAAATAAATAAAAGACAAACAAATCATAGTTTATGCAGCTGTTAATCATCGATTATAACTAAGAGTTAGTTTATTTTATAAAATTGTACCTCCTGTGATTTGTGTAAATAATGCTTAGGTTACTTATCTATGCAAATAATTTATTTTTTATGTTTTACAAATAAATGTACCAATAAGAAATACTTATCATAGTTTTTATTCACTAGTTGACCTGACCCACTTCGGTGGACTTATCGATGAAGTGGACTTTTTGATACAGTGGAGTTTTTGATAAAATGGACAATTTAGTAGAGTGGACATTTTGATAATAGGACATTTTAAAATTACCATTTTGATACTATTGACTTTATGATACAGTGGACATTTTGATATAGTGGACTTTATGAGACTAAAGGATCACCAAATCAAATCAAGATATAAAAAAAAGACATTCCTATGATAGTTTTGATTCGTCAGTAATCTAGTTATGTCTTCGAAACGCAACCTCTTATTTGAAGAAGATACAAAAAACTCATGGGGTTGTCCGCAGTAAATAACAAAGCTGGATACAGACCGTCACTTACTCTCGTCTAAACCACCTTAACAATAAAATATTCTTTTCTTCTGTTTTCGCAACGTTGAATTGAAATAAAAACTAATTTTTCCGGTTTAAAAAAACAAAAAAAAAACGTTTTTAATAAAATACAACGCTATATAACCGAAAAAAACCCATAAATTTGAAAAAAAAAGTTATTTTACGGTTTTAATCGCGTTGGGTTTATCATCAGCTTTATGAATTACCGGTAAGAGTTACGGAGTCTATTTCAGGTTCCTTTTTCAAGGTGGAGGAAGTTAAATTTTAACAATAAAACTACAAAAGCATCATGTAAGTAACTTATTTATATATTTATTAGGTATATTAGATACAAGCATATAATATACGAAGTACATAATACAGTATACGTTGAAACGAACAGAGCATAGTGCACATAATGTCGAAGCGTCAGTCTTTATACAGTCGAATCACATAAAATTATTGCTGGGATTTGTTCTAGATAGATATTAAGTACTAACTTGTAATGTAACTTAGTTGGTTCTCTACGAAGATTTTGAAGGCGCGATCTCATTACGGTGAAACGCAAATGTTGTATAGGTAATTCTCTTCTATAGGAAACTCGTAGCAGATTTCGTATATATAATTAGCGCAATTTGCAGATTTTGTGTGGTTAATTAGCGATTTTTGCAGTTTTCGTACGGATAATTAGCGATTTTAGCGGATTTTGTAATTATAGTTAGCGCGATTTATGTAACTTAGTTGGTTCTCTACGTAGATTTTAAGGGAGCGATCTCATTACGGTAAAACGCAAATTTTGTAGGTATAGGTGATTATAAAAACTCGTAGCAGATTCCGTAGGTATAGATAATTAGCGCAATTTGCAGATTTTGAGTGGATAATTAGCGATTTTTGCGGATTTTGTACGAACAATTAGCGCGATTTATGTAACTTAGTTGGTTCTCTACGAAGATTTTGAAGGCGCGATTTCATTACGGTGAAACGAAAATGTTGTATAGGTAAATTATAAGAACTCATAGCAGATTTTGTGTGGACAATTAGTGATATTTGCAGATTTAGCATGGACAATTAGCCCTTTTTACAGACTCTGGCTCCTAGCAATTTTATTAAGAGTCATAGGGCTTCTTGCGGATTTTGTACGGGAATTCAGCGCAATTTTATATGAATGTTTAGAGCTATATACTATCGGGTTTCTGTTTGGATCGCGTTATGTAACTAAGTTGTAACTACTTCAACTTAATAAAAACTATAAATTTTGTACATACCTACAAGAAAGTGCACTACTAGGCAATCGGAATGTATCTTTAGGTAAATTTTAATGAAAACCCTAGGTTTTTCTAGCGTAAATGTGAGTACTTGGTAATTATACGTTGAGGACTATTTTTTGTCTCAATTTTAGCGCCCAAATGCAGTCTTTTTTCTTCTTTTTTTATTGCTTTAAGAGCGATGAAGGGTGTTTTCTCTACACAACTTATTCCTCTTCTCCTTTCTTAAAGAAAGCTTTAAGAGCAAACTATTTTTCCTACTAATATTATAACTATGTATTTAAGTAAGTAAACGAGTATGCTTGTTACTCCTTCACGCAAAAACTACTGAACCGATTGTGATGAAACTAGGACGCAGATAGCTGGACACCTGAATTAACACCTTTGGATTTATATCCCGATATTTTTGGGGAAAGGGGGACTCACTCGTGTGAAACCGTAGAGCGCAGCTTGTATGGAAATATCATGGGAATCTATTGAATAGAGAAAAAAAACAATCCATCGAAGTTCTTAAATTTTCTACCGGATTTAGGGCAAAGGGCATAACATTCAAGTCCTCAAAAGTGAAATCATATGAACTACTGTGGTTATTTTCCGATTAAGGTATATTCTACACAATTATTGCATTTCACTATACTATTGGTGCGTCAGTAAATAAGTTAGATATAACGTTAGAATGTACCATAATATCTCTTACATATAAGTGCAATTCATACACAAATTGTACATAATTACTTGTGCATTTGGTATACATATTTTTGGGCCATGTTTTTTAATAGTTGCATATATAAATTGCTTATTTACTATCCATAAATATACATATATAATATCGTTAGGTAAAATAACACGATGATTATTTTGATGGCGCTCGATATTGACCGTTATGATGTGAAACATCTAGGCGGGAGTAAACCTGATTCTTGGCGTGGCGAAGCCTCGCCACGGTGTATGAAAACAAATCAAATGTTATCAATCTCAATTGTTTCACTCAATTGTTTCAGGCGTCCCGTGACGGATTACATTTTTATTTGCGATTTTAGAGTGAAATAGATAATAAAGTTTGATTTGGATTTGATAGATAGGTAATATTGAAATTTAGTGATTTCTATGTTATTTGCCAAAAACTGTATTTATCAAAAATGTGCATCGTTCCAAAAAAAACTAATGAACGTAAGTGGAACTTTTTCATTTTGTAATTTTCATCTAAATCTGTTAAGTACCTAATAGATTGGTATTTTTATTATAGACTATAGGCATATCCTGCGCCATAATAAAAAAGACGTTAGATACACGACACGAAAAGGAAACTCTCTCTCGAAACATTATTTACAACATTAAACAATATAATATTTTATATTTACAAAACAGCAAAAGTGCGCAAAAAACGGTTTTCACAAAATATGCATTTGAGCAATACGTTTAAATATATTTACAAAAAGCATTATTTTTCTCAATTTACATACGTAATATAAATATTTAGTTGACTTATCTAACTAAAGACTGTTAAACGGAATAATCTCAACTTGAAAGTGGAACTAGAATGAACTACCTACATAACAAGTTAAAAAAACATTCTACTATTCATTTTAACTGTACTTGTACTTATAGACTAAGAATTAGCATCTAAAAATGACTACAAATAATTTATTGCTATCAAGAGAAAAATATAAACTATACAGCGTGTTTCAGAAACTCTGTAATTCCTTTTACTCCTTAAATATAATCAATTGTTACACCATTATCGGCAACGATGTACCTATTTTATTTAGGGTAATTTTACCTAAATAGTTTAATTGGTTTCCCTTATTTTATTAAGTAAGGTACCATACTGTACGCAAAATTGATTACAGAATTTTCAAAACTCACTAATTACATTAAGCCACCTTTTTAGAAACATCAAAATCCGAACAAAAAGAAATTAAAGATTGCATTATCTAGAATTTCAGTATCTACACCTATTGGAAAATCTATAACATTCCTACTAGTTCGTGTTTC
Source organism: Idaea dimidiata (assembly GCA_949358125.1). NCBI lineage: Eukaryota > Metazoa > Arthropoda > Insecta > Lepidoptera > Geometridae > Idaea > Idaea dimidiata. Next base: position 1,265,932 of record OX442334.1, read on the forward strand.
TTAGTTTAATATATCACATTATATTAGAATTTTGTATACTTATATTTGTTATCTGAACTTTGAATATTTTATTTTATATAGGTATAATATCCGCTCATCGTATTGAGCATTCCCATATCTAATTTTGTTAGTAATGTTAAGGAAAAAGGCAGTTGATTTTAATTTTATCACTTTCTCATAATATGTAAGTTGTTGAGAAAGAAGACACAATCACAATAAAACACGAATTAAAACGCTTTTGAAATATTGCGTTTTGGTAGTTACGTCATTTGGGTCCAATGGGGTCGACATAGTATTTTCATGTAGGTATATCGGATATGGCTAAAACCATTGCCTGATTTTAAACTGCAATTTTGGGGAGTGCAATAAGAGTTCTGTTTTAATTATTTCCGAAAATATCGAATAACTTAAAAACTATAAGACCTTTAGGTGCCAACACAATGTTTTTTTTTTCTGTACCACTACAAAGTCACCAGTCTAAATTGTATATCAATCAGAATTATCTTGTCCAATCATAGAGTTTAACGTCCTAGTATCTTCGCTGATGAGCGAACGGTCGTATCGCCTCTGCCGAGTGATTTTTGGTCTTACGCTACTGAGTAGAGGGGCGGAAATCGCATGCGTCGGTAGTGTTGGTATTCGGTTCAACTCTTTCCTCCCTTGGAGTAAGGGAGACGTCACGCTCGATGATTCGTCGCCTTCGTCGTCTGAGAGAGCGGGATAGCTCTCTTTGATTTTAAGGCTACGTTCTAGTCGACGCAAGAATCTGAAATTAAAATTATCAATTTATGTGATCACATTGTCGTAATTAATTTAATTAGCAATGTCAGACTTTTGAGATTTACATTAAACTATATATCAATTACTACGTCATATTAAAATTTAGTAATTTAGAGTCTTATTAATAAAAGGGGAGTATTTCGCTTTTTGTTTCTGTTTGTCAAGAAAGTTCTTGACACGGAAAAGGACAGCATTATCTCACTACTCCGACCTTATTCCCCTTTTATTAATAAGGCTATTAATAAATAAATAAAGCACAAAGTCAAATAATATGATATCCAAATACTTATATTGAAATAAACAATGTTAACATATACTACAAATAATGCAATAAATCAATGTCATATACAAATAATACATTGAATCAATGTCATGTACAAATAGACTTTGAAATAATATCACATACAAATAATAAGGCATTGAAACAATGTAATTTAGTAAATATTGCTCTAATAAATAAACATTGCACGCCATTACACACAGCGCTATCTAGCCCCAAACTAAGCACTAGGCTTGTACTTTGGGTACTAGACAACGGATATACTACATATTATTTTTTTAATAAAATTATTCTGACCTGATTTGATTGCTAATGGTCCTTAATTTGCTAATTTTCGTTGGTTTTCTTGAATCTTCAGTCAAATCCAAACTTGATGATATTTTCGTTGCCGTGTCCTGTAAAAAAGTTACAATATTATATTTTCAACTAAAATTTTATACAATTTGTTTCGGGGATTGAAGCCGATGGGGAAATATTGTTCTTGAGGTGTTTTGTTCTGCGATTTTTGGAAATTGGATCTTTTGTCTTTGGAAAATTATAAGTAAGTCGTTTCACTGACAAAACAGATGTTTTTAAGAGTTTATTAAGGTCTCAACTCTAACGACACAGCTGATTTTTAAATATTCTTTTAACTTAAAATTTTAAAATTTATGTTTAAATTTTCCAAAAGTGGTAGAACAAAAGTTGATCGTCTGGACTTCTAGAACTATCTCCTTTCGCCTTAAATCACTGTTCTCGAAACACTCTGTATTTATTAATATTGAAGAAAATTAATGCTACGGTGATATTACAATTTGTTATAACACCTAGTTAGGTACGAGATGATTGTATGACATTCCGTAAATCTACGCGATTGACCTATAAATGTATGGGAACTAAACTACTGATTAAATAATAATTAAATAAAAGGTAGGTACATATTTCTTAATATTGGCTATGTAACAATCTTAATATTTAATTCATGCGTATGGCCCTTCGAGCAGGATTTCTTTCCAGTTTAGTGATGAAATACTTATTTTAAAATCTAATTAGGTAGGTATCAGCTTAGTTAACTGAGCGAGCGAAGCATCTCAGATTTAAGTCTGACAAAATCGTCTGTCAGTATAATAAATACTTCTAGACTTTCTACGGCAGGAACCTAAACCAAGTCATATCGCCAACTACATGTTATATCAAGCATTAATTCAAACCCCTAAATACATTTTTCCAAGTCTATAGATGCATTACAGGTCTAGAGATGTATTACAGGTCTAGAGATGTATTACAGGTCTAGAGATGTATTACAGGTCTATAGATGTATTACAGATCTAGAGATGTATTACAGGTCCATAGATGTATTACAGGTCTATAGATGTACTACAGGTCCATAGATGTATTACAAGTCTATAGATGTATATCTTAAGTCTATGTAGGTATATAGATAAACAGGGTAGGTATGCCTATACGATACTATCATGGAACAAACATCAGGCCTCGATATACAATCACCTCAGAGCTTCGGCACTTTTGTCGTCGGAGCGGTTTCCTCAAACGCAACGGTTCGATCGGCTGCAAAATATTACAATTATGGCTACATCCTAAATTGTAGTTATATACACATAGTACTGAGGGTCTTTGAGCTTTGATGGAATAAGACCAATTTCAATAAATGAAATCTCTTATTTCATTATAGGTATGACACAAAAAAACCGCCTCTGGACCATAGCTACCTACTCCTAACTTTCCATATGCATAGTCGGTCGTAAATTTAGCAGTGCCTACTGCCTACAGATGGAGAACAATTTCGATCACTCATTTCTTCATTGACTTCCTTAAAAGTGGCGTCAATTGTTGAATTAGACCTGCTCGAGTATTATTTATCCAGAGGACGACTGAAATAGTGAAAATTGAACTATGCAGTACACTGCTGCTTTGACGTAACGTGGTTATTACTAGTGAGCAGCACTGTACTGCAAAATTCCAGTCGATTTCCACTGTTGTCAATCGTCCACTGGATCGATAATACAGGTGCAGAATTTCTTCATTCATACCTGCATTTCCAAGTCGGGTAGCCGGAGTTCTCTAGCGGAGGCGACGGAGGCGACGCTCGCGTTTGATACGGAGTCTTCAGATGATGATGACGAGACGGGGGCGGGGGCTTGAGACCGCGACCGGCGACGGCCGCCCTTGCGACCGCCGCGCGCAGCCTCGCACCTTCCTGGGACCTGTAAGCAGGGAAAGGAGGTGATCTATTGCTTACAATTATGGGTAAGTTGCCTTCTTCTTCATCTTTGTATCAACAGATTACACTTTCCCGGACCAAAAGTCAGCCAATCAAGGCGAAATTGAGCGGTCCTCCCTTGTTCCGATGGAAGGGCACAATGAGCAGAACAGACGATATGTCATGTCTTGCTCTGAAGCACCGCACGCACATTCGAGTCTTGACAAGTATCCTTACTTCAAACAGGATTTCAGTTATAATGCCAGGTCACCTGCGCGTGTTTTTACTGTAATGGACAAGCGATTGCACCGTTGCAAGCACATTCTCTCGCCTTATATCTCTTTAAACCACTGGATTGAACACCAATCCAGTGGCGAATGATAAAAAGATGCAGTAAACTGGCTGGCAAAGATCTACAACAGAAGGGTCTACAATCTACCTCTAACAAGTTGTGCATGGAATGAGGCATGTGAGGCAGCGTGGCTTTCCCCGGCGTACTGGCGTCGTGGCTGGCGGGTCGCGCCGGGCGGCGGTCCCGACGGCGGCCGGTCTTCTTGGCGCTCGGCGCGCCGCGCGTCGAGCCGCCCTTCACGCACTCCGAGCTCGGGAAGTCGTAGAGACCGTCCGAGTCCGTGAACGGGAGCTGAATAGGAATAAGATAATCTGAAAAAGTTGTATTTCCAGCACCACCATTTTTAATAAGCTAGTATGGCGCACTGACCAGTGGCACGTTGTCTAAACCATTAAGGTTCCATAACCTCAAAGGGTTAACGCAACCCTTAAGACGGATAGGCGAAAATCTGTCTATATTATGTTACCATATTTTTTTTAGTGAAAGACTAAATCATGGAAGAGCTTATCGGTTGAGTTTGGAAAAACAAACCCCTGGTAAGGTTGTACCACGGGTGAGATGCCACGGGTGCGGTCTCACGTTCTCGTGAAATAGTTTCAGTTTCAGCTTTCATATAAAGGTTTCCGGAACCGGTCACGTAAGTTGCTTTTTCAGAAAACAGGCATGTTTGCATACTGTTACATCTTTCCACTATGTAGAAGGTTAATCTGTTGGAAAAGGATAAAGCCAATTTCGGTCTCACCTGTCTCCCATAGAACTGAGGCGAGAACCTGCCCAGGCCAGCACGCTCGCTGAGCGGGCTCTCCGAGCGCGAGCTAACCGGGGACAGCTCCACGCCGAGCGTGGCTATTGAGGTGAGTGGCGGCGGCCGGAGGAGGGCGCGCTCTTCCAGCCCGCGCTCCACGCTCGCGCACTTTACTATCGAGCACTTCGTCACGCCGCTCGGCGAGCAGATCGTGGGTACCTAGTGGAGCGGATATTAGAAATTTGAACTAACTAAATATGTTTAATTTGCATCGTTTAATAACGATGTGATAGATCGAGACAGATATCAGTATGTCTGTCTGTCACTCACTCGCTCTCCTACAAGGATAGCGAAGAGTCATTTTTTTTTTAACGAAGCTCGATATTTCGCACGAAGAACGCACAGTCATTACATCTACATAATGACTATGTGTTGTGTTTTTGCAGACGTATTTTTCCTTCATGTAGAATCATGTAGACCTAAGACTTTTCTATATTCCATCTGCAATATTGTACCGTATTTACAGTGAATACTTGAATTTGAATCTAAAATATTTCTAGACGTAATATGTCGCATTAAATGCTATAAATCCTACCTCAAGGGTCTCCTTTAACGCGAGTTCCATCGCCTTCGCACTGGTCGGTAGATCATCAACTCTCTCATCTGTCCCTATTCCCTCATCGTTGGACTCAAGCAAGGGGTCGTCGGACAGAGTCTCTGAGTCGGAGCGGCCGCGGCGACGGGGCGGGGCGTCTCCGCCGCCTGCGCCGCCGCTCGCCGGACCTGAGGACGTCTTGGTGAGCGGTCGGCGGCGAGGGAAGCAACCTATATAGGGTTACCAAATGGACATGTTATATGTATACTCTAAGAAGGCTCGATTTCTATGACAGAGTCTTGCAGACGTTGTTTGTTACTCGGTGAAATAATAAATCATTTATGAATCTTATGGCTTTAATGTGTGTGCTGAAGGCCTTTTTGATCTCTAAAATTGTTATAAAAAGTTCGAGAAAAACTACTCTAAAGATAATTTTCTAAGGCTAAACTTCAGTAAGTAGTACATTTTTGTAAGTCACATATTCAAAAACAAACTTAAATTCGCCGTGTCTATCATATCCATGAAGATATCGTGTAGTCCAGTGATCAACATTCATTTGGCAAGCGGGAACCGTACATTCGAATCTTGTGGCGGTCACAAAAATAAATATTTGGTAAGTATGTATTTTTCTTAAAATATTTCTATTGGTATTAAATTCGTACCTCCACCACCCGATCCTGGATCTTCCATCTCGCTCGGACAAAGCGGATTACTCGACCCACACCTCGACGGTCCCGGCGAAGCCATCGAACTATACCCAGACGACGACAAATTTGACTCCGAAGGTGCCCTCTCTCCCCTTCCAGCCATAGAGAACGGCGATAAATAACACATGTTGGTGGAGCACATGGGCGGTGGGGGACGCGGGGAGAGAGGCTCGTCGGACTCCTCGCTCGCGTTGTAGGTGACCGTGATGAGGGGGGGAGGGGCGAGGTCGAGGTGGGGTGGATCCCGGCGGGGGGGAGGCGAGCCGGGGGAGCTGGGGGATGCGCGAGAGACTGTGAGGAGTGGTACGCAGAGTACTGGTAGTACCTGCGGGAGAAAAAGTCGATTATTTTTTTGTAAATAAATAGATTTTGTTTAAAGTCAACAATTGTTGACGTTTTAGGCCCTGTAGTCCGCGTGTAAAAGAATATGGCAACGGTAGTCCTTGTCTGTCGTAAAAAGCGACCAAAAGCATTTTCTTAGCGGGGAGGCTTCAGCTGTGGTTTGTTACCACTTACCACAAGTGTGGAATCCTCTGTATCCGTAGACCGGGGCAGCCTCTAGAAAGACGGGTCGGATTTTGTTCCATTGCTGTCTTCCGTCTTCTAGATGAGCGTACTACATCTTAGACTATTTCATCACTTACCGTCCATGAGATAGTGGTCAAACGCATTTTGTATTTTGACATCCATACCCCGCTCGCGCCTGCGCCTGCAGGCGACGCAGACCGCTCTGAGTCCGCACTTTGCGTGAGGCTCGGCGACGGCGACTCCGTCACTTGCGTTGACGGCGTCGGAGTCTCGCTTGTTACGCTTATACTGCTCGCGCTTAGTAACGGCTGCCTCAGCTGGAAAGAAAGGTAGGTATTAAGGTAGAGGATGCCTGTTTGTCTTACATACAAATGTAGTCGACTGTTTCCTCCCTGGATAAGACATTAGTTAGAGCAAATTGGTTTATGCCATATTAGAATATGTAAAAGACAAAGACATAGAGACGTGGTCATGGCAGATATAGGTTTTATAACATAGCCACGGAAAGAAGTAGACATTAAAAAATTGCGAAGAAGTAAACCACACTAACAAACTAAAGAACGCAGCAATGGATTACAAGTATTTCAAACCTACTTCTTTATTATGAAGAATTGTGCCATAATGAAGTTGTACCTATGAAAATTTATCTACAGTTGACATTTACATACCTTCAGTCGCAGTGTGAGCGGTGGACGTTCGGGCCTTGTCTCACGCTTGATTTCATTGAGCTCATCCTCGGTAGGTAGGATGACAGGCGGCGCTGGCAGGGTACTAGCTTGTGGCTCTATCACCGCTCGCGGCAGACGGGGCGAAGGCAACGGCGTGGGCAAGGGAGTAGGTAGAGGAGTAGGCAGCTCGCGGATTGGGGATAGACACTTGTTTATTCCACTTGGTACTTCCAAAAGAATTGATGGAGGGTGGAGAAGGTTGCTGCCTAGCCCTGATGATTTGTGCCCGCTTAGTGGATCTAGCACCTGAATCAGAATAAGAATATTCCATAGTTATGTATACTGTTCATCTTGAAGTTTTGATTTGCATATTTCGTAATTTTATATAGGGTCTAAGACAAGAGTCTTAAGACCGGGTCGCACAAAAAGCACGTTATGCAAGACTACATAAAAATGTACCGTTGATTCTGTAAAGCTTTACTTGTATAGATTAAAAAAAATGTAAAGTGTGAGGTAGACCCAAGACTAGACAGGCACGCATGCTTTGGTGTGACCCGGCTTTAAGAGTAGTCAATTAATTTAACTATTTAGTAATTTATAAAAGTTTTGCTTTATATAACTATACCTGAATTTCAATGGTATTATGCGGGCGTGTGATGGGTGAGTCCGGTGCTAAGGACGGTATATGCGAGGATGTCAGCGATATGTCGTCACCGTCTACCGTGTCGTCCTGTGGCGATGACGCGGAAGGTGTGCTCGATATTGACACGCCACCGGATGATGCGCGGGATACCATCGCCGCTGATGACGATGAGAAATTCCGGAACATCGCCAGGATTGAATCAGCGCTTGATATTTTTGGAGTTCTGGTAAACAGGTAAAAATGTGGTATTATTTTCTGCCTTAAATTTTTTTACACAGTGAACTATTTCGATGGCTTTCAGGAAAGAAATAGACATTTCGCTCGATGAATCACATTATGTTTGTTTCCAGGATTTGATCTCTCTCAGCAACACTATCTATCGTTACAATAATATGGGGAGTTTTTTTTGCAAAAAGACAAGGTTCGATTCCTGGCTACGGTGATTAATTTTTCAAAAATCTAATAATGCCATTTTAGTTGTCAAAATCGGGGACGCTACTTCTTCCCGAATTTTTCGTTATCTCCGATATTTAGGATATCTCCGATATATATAAAAGCCCATCGAAATGGTTAATTGTTCCTGGTTGTCATTTTTGTTTTATTCACGATGCGATTGCAATTTTGATTTAAAATACAGGAAGGACAATAGGTAGGACTTTTGGCCGGCAATTGGTCGAAAATGGCTAGGAAATAAATAAATGGAGAAGTTTCAACCTGTCATTTGTGTATTTAGTAATGACTGTATACTAAAGAAAACGGTAAGCGAAACAAACCTTGAATATTTCTTCAACGCGGCATTTGCTAGCGTCAAGTCCAAGCTTGACATCGAATCGCTTCCTTGGTTGCTAGACGTGCTGTGTGGTGACCGGATCTCGACTCCCGGAGAAGGCGGGGTACTCGAAGCTTTAGCCCTCAGTCCTCCTCTATCAGCTATAACCGCCATCGGTATCGTGATGGTGTTCACCATGTCGACCTCGGAACTGGAACTCATTTCCGCTGATACTCTGTTCAGAAGTCTCGCGAACGTCACCTTTTTTTCCAACTTAGGATCCGATATGTGTCTCATGGATGGTGAAGTCGATGGCGATGAAGCTTCGCTCGCGAACGACGTCTCCTTGTTTTCACTTCCATAGTCCATGAATGCCGGTGCACTTTCGACAGTACTCAGCGTTCTCTTCTCGGACATTTGAATAAGTTCTCCCATCGTCATTTTCTTCGAGTGTTCGTTAGCCGGAGCAGGACTCACGAGTTGTTGTAAAATTTGCTGTTTCTCCGCAAGATTTTTTTTGGTCGGAGTTGAATTATTTCGTTTTTTACGCGGTGATGGTGTGCCTGTACGGAAATCTTTCATTGAATTATACTGGCTACCCGCTCCTGAGGCATCTAGAAGCAACGACATTGATTCATGACAAAAAGCTACACGTAACATTTCATGGAACTCAAAAGGTTGCCAGCTCTCGGATCATCGTGCCGTCGACTTACAATTTGTGCATCTAAAGCCAATTAAGGATGTGCAATTTTGAATAAAAATTTTGAACGTGTGAAGTTTGTTTGTTGTATGGCAGACGACATAGGTAGCCGTTCCAAGCCGTATTTATGATTTGAATAGTGTTAAATAATACAAAATATTGTCGGTAAGTCACGTACAATTGTAAAGAATAAAATTAAGAAATTGTATTAGTAGTAACTTAAGAACACTTATGAGTTCTGAAATACATTTTACATAGACATACTCAGTTTGAGGGTTAGTAGCAGACAATATTCAAAGCAAAACAGAACAACGTCCTGAAAGCATGCTACACTAAACAATCATTAACATTACAAAGTTGTAAAGCCTTTACAGTGTCAATATTATTTCAGAAAAGACACTTTAAAAGTAATGGAATAATTGAACAGGTAAATTATTAATCAATTGACAAGGTAAAGGCAAATTTAGTTGGACGATCTAAAAAGATAGAAACGAAGGAAGGAGCGGCTAATAGATGCTTTAGTGTATTGTGCGTGGTTAAAGGTGCACACATTGAAGTAAACAGTCAAAACGAGGGTAGCGAGACCAGGTTACATTGGTCGGGTTAGCATTCCACATTAAATCCATTCATAGCGAGGTACATCCAGTGCTATTTGGGCTCCAGTACACCGCGCGTTCCGCAAAGATCTCTGATAATGTTTGCGATTGCATGATGTGCAAAATAACATCTGTTAAATTAAATTTTTGCCCAGCTAGTCCTTTGTCTTCTAGTCTATGTTTTGGCTAATTACAATAAAATAAGGGAGTTAAATCACTAATTTATTAATTTCACTAAAAGACAAAGGGAAAAGTTTAATGTTCACATGAATTCTTAACTAATGGTTACTGAATTGTTCTACAGCTAAAACGTAACAAAGTTTCGTCAAGAACTAAAATAAACATTTGCATAAATAAAGTCTAACATCTAACAAACGATAGAAAATTATAAACAAACTTTGACGATAAATCAATAAATCATCTAGATAACTGACAATACGCTAAATTTCCTACATAAAAAAACTAATAATACAAACTAATTCTATAATTAAAATTTTAATGGCCGAAATAAGATATGGTAGAATTAAACCAATCGTCTATCCAATGAAATTAAACAAACAAACAAACAGAATAATTTATCAATGTGAACATGAAGGTAGGATGTAATCGTATCGATAGTGTGATGAGATCGCGTATCGTTGCGGATCGCGCGGGCCTTTCGCCTGCGACATCGCTCCAGTCCTTACGTCCGGGCAGCGGCTTTAACAGATCGTCCAAGCTAAAGGTGCGGGCGGCCCGCGGATGCGCGACGCCCGTCACCGACGGCTTGCGAATACCCAGCCGCGTGAGCAGCGTGCGGTGCGCCGCCTCGTGCAGGCTCGCTGTGGACAAACGCGTCGTCAGCCGCGCCTGCGTCACCGGCGGCGCCCGCGTCACCGACCGCTACCGCTCGCGCTGCGCCACGGCCGCGTACTTCCCCCGCCCGCCCCGAACCGCTACTCCCCATACACATACACCGAGGATTGCCAGATGCACCCACCCCCCCCGATACGACATTAAGTGGAAGATAGCGTCCTACCCTTCGGAACCTTAACCACACTGCTCATGAGTGAATGTACATTGACTGCTTTTACTTTATTTCGACAACATTAAGAGATCAAGCCAAGCTAATTATATGGAAGAAATTCAAGCATTTCGATTGCAAAATATGTAAAATTATATGGTTGCTGTGGTGGGAAGCTCCCGGCGTTATTTAATCTGGCAATCCGGTATTCACAATTAATTTAACTTGGAAATATAATATTGACTTTGAAAAGTATTCACTCACACCCATCTGATAAAGTTGTTAGTATTAGATCAAGTTAAAATAACTGTGAATTTCCTACGGTCTCCAGAAACTGTTAAATACACTATGAAGACACACTTAAGTGCATGCACCATTATGCATCGGCATAGCAGATAATTTCTTAGTTACAGACAGTTTATCTAAACGTTCATCTATCTATTTGATGCTTAGTTTCTGGACCCGCAAGTCGAAACATACAATAGATAGAAAGAGAAGAGATTGACAAATTACGCAATACGTGTCCTTACCATCCCAAAGACAGTGCGTTTATTGAGAAAATATATAAGTATAGCAAACATTTAGACGATTATACCGTTAGGAAGCGTTATTAATACTGTGTGAGTCACAAACCTAGTCCAAATTACTATTCTAAATTACTATGTAAGTAAATCCAGATGGACTCATCCGATTTTAAGACATACAATTTCCTGACAAAATTGGATGGTCTGGATTTTGGTGGGAGATAAAAATGTGATTCGTGACAAGCCGTTGTAACAGAATGTGCTAGAGTTTAAATTCTGCAGATAAAATGTTAGTTCTTGATACTTTGTGTCAGAATTTTGGAGAGGGCTAAAATTCGTATTATTAGGTACGTGAATGGTGTACTTACGTCTGGCGCAGCGATCGGCTTCTTCCGCAAGGAGTTTCTCGATTTTTTCTGGGAAATGCCTTTTGGCGCACCAGACGAGACCTATCATGCCGAGTACTACAAACACCGTGATGAGCCCAAGCCAGAACGGCTCATGAAGCATCCGTTGTCCAAGGCCGATTATGTTGGGAGTAGGGTTTGGGATCTCGCATCTGAAACAGGGATTTAATGATGCCTTGACTACACAGGCTACACGAGTCCCCCGAGCCTAGTTGGATAAGACGCTGCGGTACTGACGTAGAGACGCGAGTTCGAAACTCGCCGCGAGTGAATTTTTGGAGTTGAGTTTTCCATTTAAAATGTTTCCAATAGATATGCCTTGAACAATAAAAACAAATTACAAAAATATTGGACTGGTTTTTTAAATTAAAGTAGGTAAAGTTCCCTATTTTAGTTTAGGGCAATATTAAATTTTAATGATGGAATTAACGTTAGAACAAGTCAACATTGTTTAAAATTTCTTATTAAACCATTGTCTGATACCTCTTTCCCTTCCAAGAAGGATTACACTGACACAGAAACGTGCCATCTTTCTCCAAACAGGCTCCTCTAGAATAGCAGGGTGTCCCTGCACATGGCCGCACCCGCTCCGCACAGAACCGGCCGCGGTACCCGCGTGCGCACACGCAGCTCCAACCTTCGCCCGCAGAGTTAGCTTCCTCTATGCACGTGCCGTAAGCGCAGGGAGAACGTTCACAGGCTCGGACTAAGCAGAAAACACCTAAGAAAAAAACATTTACTGAGAAATATTTTGTACACATTCCACTGCGCAAATATCACAAGTAATTTATCAAGATATTCAGATTCCTTTTCGATATTTAGATAGACATTTTATAGAATATGCTTTACCGTAGTCCATCTAGCTAGGTCATCATCGCACTACCATATATTGGGTCTATACCTGGATTTTGTTGGAGGCCCTATAAATGGGAAAGCGGACTCGATGGCTAACTTGAGGGCCCGGTTACCATATTTATTCATTTGAAGTTAAGTTAACTTCGTATTCAACTCAAACCTGTATAAAGTCCGTTACACTGGCAGAATGTTTTTGTCTCGTTGGTGGTACACCGGCCGCCGTGCACGCAAGGATCTGGGTAGCAAGACTCCAAGCTAGTCTCATCCGAGAGCAGTAACATCTTGCTATGGTAGTTCTGATCTGAAATATTGAAGTGTTTGACAGTTTAGGATGTCATTTTCTGATAAAATGAAATGGCAGCTTATAGAGGACAATGAAAGATGAAGATATACTGTACCAAATTCAAATAATAGGCAGGAAGAAATAACCTTCATTTGCGACTGAACAGCCGAATTTAAAGCTATCAGCTTACTAGGCGAATCCCTAAACAAACACTATGGGGTTTTCATTTTACCTTTGTTAACAATGACAGAGACGTCCATAGAGCCACCTTCTTCGCCCACATGCTGCGTCACCGTCAACGAGTAGAGGTACGAATTGATGAGCAACGGCGCGCTCGGCTCTAGCTTCCTTTGGGATCTTGTCACCGTACATAGTGTCCATTCTGTACCGTTGTAGTCGCTGTAGCTGTCACGCACCTGGTAGATTCATAGACAAGCATATCTTTACCACTTCATTGTTAGTTACCAACCTTGTTGTTTTAACACATAGCCCCTTACTAATAAACAAGATCTAAGGCAAGACCAAAATACCCCCCTACTCATAAATTTGATCTAAGGTAATGATCTAGGCTGAGGAGTTCGCGAGGAAAACTTGCAGCATTTTCTAGTATATCCCTCTAGCCTACGTAGTTGCTTGTTTGTCCACGTGATGTGACCTATTGAAAATGATAAACACTTCGCAATTTCCTGGAGTAGGTGATTATAATCTAACCTAACCTAACCAAACTCCGTTCAATCTGTGTGCTGTGTCATTGGCACAAAGAAGAAGAAGAAAGTAAGACCAGCAAATCATGGACTATGGACTAACTAGTCCGTTTAGTTACCTGTAGCCAAGGTACTCCAACCGGACATGGTTCATGAGGTAGTGACAGAGCAGCTTTCGGCACCACCAGCGTGAGGGTATGATTATGCGGAGCCAACAACCGCGTAGTAAGCACAGAACGCGATGGGCCGTGTGCTGGCCAGTTTGGTGCAGCCAGACGGCCGGATCGAGCATTGCCGAGGTATACCACGTGTGATATGTTTATAAAATTCACTGTGAATTAAAAAATAATATATTATTGTATAGAGAAAATTGAGAGTGGAACGTTAGTCAATGATTCGATTGAAGAATAAATCATCTTAAATGTGATAGTCATACATACTAAAACAAAAAGTTAATTAAAACAAAATAAGAGTAGTCATTGGCAATGAATTAGCTAAAGCTGTAAACAAGAGTTTATTTCTGTAAACTGTGTCTTTGAGCCAGCTACAATATGAAATTAATAAAGAAAAGGCCGAAAATTGTTTGTGGCCCGTGGTCGATAAATTCGAACATATCATTTACCGAAGTGTTTTGGTAAAAAGTATTACTTAAATAGTAATACGTTTAAAAATTTTAATATTTGGACTTACCTGTATCAAAATGCGCTAAAAATCCTCTCCCAGTAACATTTTCTCCAGTCTTAAATCTCAGTCGCAGGATATCCGATTGTGAAACAAATATGCCACTAGTCAATATGTGTGGGTCTATAAAAGGCTTTATCGGTGTACTTTGCAGATCTACTTGCACTTCTATGAAGTAATCGTCTGGTATAACTCCGGGGACATTGATTGGGACGCCATTTTCAAATATACCATACCCAAAATCGTAGTAGCTGATGTTGAGAAATATACGCTTTCCTGTAAAAAATAGTCACAAAACCTTTGATGCAAACAAGATTAATGAAATAAAGAACTTGATTAAGTAGCTAAATATGAACTAGGCTACATATTACCTGCAGGTGCCAAAATATCAATAGTGCAATCCAGATTTGGCAGAAGAAAGTGAGGGTAGTTTGGACTCTGAAGTATTCCTTCTTTAGATGTAAATATTTGTGATGGACATCCAGGCAGCTCCACCGCCTGCCATGATATTGAAAACCCCGCTCCTTGGACACTAAATGGAAGTTAAGAAAGATGTTTTTCAGAGAAAATTATGCAACCCTAGTTCAACTACTTTTGATTTATTATTCATAAAACTTTTTATGTCTTGGATTGGACATTGCACATTGGATTAGTTTGAGTAATTTATTCTAAAAACAAAAGAATGTTAGCTTCATTTGAAAAATATTGAATAAATAACTATTTAGACAACGTAATTTTCGTAATATAAAAAGTGAAGAGGCCCCTTTTTATTTTTTCAAATTAATATTGTTTCTATTATAAACGAAACGTACTTGTAATCAGAGTGAAAATGCAATACAGCTTTGTTGCTAGAAGCGACCCATCTCGTCTCACCAACAGATCCGCAATACCTTGACGATTTCATGTTTCTCACGTCTCGTAACTGAAAAATGTAATTTTATAATATAACTACCTTAATATCATAAGATACTAAATTCAGTTCATTTATGTGTTGTACTTAAAACGTTTATAGTATTAAGTCCAATTACCTACCTCAACAAAATCGTATAGACAATCTTTCTGGTACTCGAGATCAACGGTATCAAAAACAAATACTAATCTGGTGTCTTCTGGTCCCACGATATGCACCCAGTAGTCTATGTTATTATCATACATGTTAGGATGGTTAGGGCTAGTCAAGATTCCTGAAAGAACAACTTAAAGTTATTTTGACGAAAATATCATAATGCTCAAAATCCAAATCGAATGCCCTAGTGTATATATATATATATATTGGGTTTACAATTTAAAACAAATTTCACATTTCGAACGTCAGAAATTTTCAGTTTCATGAAGCACTGTTATTCCACTGTTGAATTTTTATATAAACGAACAAACTAGAAAGCCATAATTATAACAAATCTCTACATAGTGTACAAATGCACTTTTGGCTGTATCCGTATACTGTCCGTCCGGGGCGGGTCGCTAGGAAATACTGAAACTGTTTCCTCCTGAAATATTTAATACCACGTTGGGCGCCAAATTACCTGAACTTTCCTCTACAGTTTGGTTTTTAACAGTATGCTCAGGGTTTAGCCGTCGTTTACAAACATAACCACCTGTCGTGCTGCATTTGAGTAGGGTCCAGTAGAAACCACTGGGCTGTGATGGGATTGGTGATGTTTTCCACTGTATAAGAAAAATAATTATAATGAATTGTCGTAGAAATCTAATATTATTCGGTACAGTTTTAGTAATAGCTCAAGCAACGGTGAAGGCAAAAAAAATGCAAATGAAGGCAGCATGAAGAAACCCACGGCTAAGTTAGTTCCAGACGTATTAACCCGTTCCTTCATCTGGGCATAGCTGATTATAGTTGCTATAGATGGTGGGCAAGCCTCACCTAATAATTTCCCAGGCAATATGGCGCCTTATATAGCATGGATTAAAAGTTACTTGCGCTGTACAAATCATCAAAAATAAGATGAAAAGGTCAATTATTAGCAATACCTGAACGCCTAAACAGGCTTCATCAACAACTTCAGTTTCATTATAAGGAGGCCATCCCTGGTAATCGAAAACGCTTCCATCAATCCACGAGAACTCTTCCCCGCTGTTCTTAGTTAGACGGCCACCGAGCCAGTACACGGATCCAGCGCTGTAATCGCTGCTTTGTCTGACACTTGATACTAAAAAGCGCTCTTCTTCTGCTGAATGGACGGAAGTTAAGTACATATTTAGGCCTTCACACACCTGAAATAAAAAGTTAATGTCACAAGTTGACAGTTGTCTTATATTAAATATAAATGGATAATTGTATCTGGAATTAATATTTTGATTGATTAATTGATAATTTTAATTAAAATAGCTAAGAACGCAATAAACTATCATCATCGTCACGGTAAACGCGAAGTATGTAGGTTAAAATTCCATCGAGATAATTAAATAAAAAAACGGTAAGCTAAGCAGTTGATTCTAGTTGTAACTTCTAATAGTATTCATTAGTTCAAGATGAGGCCTTAGGGTGACCTGCAGTGGTATTCGCTAATGTAACAGCCTAGAGCTCGACGCTGTTTCAGCATCGAATCAGAGTCAGCGTCCAATCAGAGCGTCGTATTGCTCAAATTCGACGCTGAAACACCGTCGAGCTCTAGGCTGTTACATTAGAGAATACCACTGCAGACAACTCTAACACCATGTGAGCCACACTACTACACGAAAATAAGCAGAAGAATCTGACAGAAAGGATCACAACAAACCATAACCTACTTTGACACCAACACCTAGCAAGAAACTAATTCGATTAAAACAAGATTGAAAAGCCATTAAAGTTTCGCGAAACAACGCCACTAAAGACAAGCAAAATCCAAAAAGGATTAAATGTAATCTCCGCTCCCATTCCATATTGCTAGAAAATTATAATTTAACGAGGGAAAGTGGAGCGAAGTTTGTTCTTTTACCGTCTTCAGGCGCTGAATGAAGCGTGGTAAATCGTTTACATTTAGTAATCGGGGGCTTTGTTTAAATACCAGGCTATGGGAACAATGTGGGTGCTCGGTCTGCCTTTACGCGATGAACAATTATTAGAAAATGAAATGTATCTATCTACGTACCTATTACAATAATTCGAAATTTGAATTTGTTTTTTTATTTATTATTTTACTGTTTTAATTTAGAGCAGTGGACAAACATAACTTATTAGCTGCGCCTAACACGCGCAAGGCCCGGTCCCGTAAAAATTTCGGGATAAAACATTGGGTGGGAGCCATGTTAGTGTCAACGATTGCTTCATATTTAATTTCATCAAAATCCAGTGGTTCCAACATACATGGTATAAATAGATAGTTCGTTATTTGTATCAGATGCGTAGTTCTAGACATCATCTGAGTGGTTATTAACAAATTCTGAAAGCTGGAATCTGGAGCTTATAGTTTCGATATAACATAACAATATTTGACAGTGTCTCGAGGCAAACAATCTCAGATTGGTACCTCCCTACATGTCCCACGAGTTGTCAAGATCCATTTCGAGTTAGATTCTCTCTTGGTAAACAAAATGAAATAATATGCTGTAGCTATACTTACCTACCGTATGGGTAAATAAATACGTTCAAGATAATATCACGAGATTAGTTATTAACATCTAATAGTAGAGTGCGTGCTACAACTCTCTGTGAATCGGAAGTAAGTAGCTGAATCCCTAAGTAGGAAATATAAACTAACAACCAGGACCTACGTTTAGTTAAAACCGTGCGTAATTCAGCAAAATAATTTCGATACCATCTGTTGAAAGCCCTGTGTTCTATATACTATGTTAATCTGAATGATTAGAGAGCCGTTCATATGTAGAAAATATTTGCGATGAATATACAAATTATTTAGGGTAGATAGGTAGTAGTTAGTCACGATATGTGAGACCATAAAACCACGGATAAAACTGTGAAAAGACAAAGACAGAGATAGTGAGATGTTTTGGACTGTAGCGCGAACGAGATAACATGATAACTCTGGACACAGTTTTATTATGTCATACCCTTT
Organism: Idaea dimidiata; assembly: GCA_949358125.1. Lineage (NCBI taxonomy): Eukaryota > Metazoa > Arthropoda > Insecta > Lepidoptera > Geometridae > Idaea > Idaea dimidiata. The sequence continues at coordinate 1,283,968 of OX442334.1, forward strand.
TTTGTTTTAATAAAATAATGCTACTTATACCTACTATTACTTGTATCATACTCAATTAGTGGCACCAGAGTGGCACAAAGAACTCAGTATCGTACGTAATTATTTTTTTAATGATGTAGGTAAGTAGGTACTACTGATTATGGCATCATTTACCAACCACGTACCTACAGACACTAAAAATAGATTAGGTTTTTAATTCCCACCTGTTTAGCTGTATTCCACGACGCACGGGGGTATCCGGAGAAAAGATAGCAGTGTCCATTGAACAAAACTTGTTTGGCGTCCATACACGACTGGGCTGAAACAAGCAATCGACACACTCTTTAATAATATAATTTTATTATGGTGAAACATACATACATGGACTAACAAAATCCATACCCTTCCTTTTGGCTCAGCCATAGTCGGAAAAAAAAAATTAGAACTGTTATGCCTCTAAGCTTGACCTATGATACCTACAGTAAGTCTTTTTCTATTAGAATTCGAGTCTTTATAGATAATTTTAGGTTACCTCGAACTTACTCGACAGTCATCGGCCGTGGTCGCGAGCAGACGAACTCGCTTATTTGAGTGATTTGTTTCGTTGTATGACCAAGTAAAACGTTACAAATAATGATGCTGTCATCTTTGACTTATTTAATTACGTATATTCTTAAATCATTTTATTCAACATATCTACCTACTACCTAAAACGGGGTAATGCCGTCAGTGTGATGGGCACTTTTGGACTCAATGGTCATTCCCTTTGATTATTTATATTGTTAATTATCTTTGTAGTATTTATTTCTTGTGTAAGTATTTAGTCTTTCTTAATAAATATCCACTACCTAAATAAACAAGAAGAATGATGTATCAATTTGTTAAATCACAAATATTCAGCATTCTACAGGAAGCGCTGACAACAAAGATACAATAATTGAAATATTATGGAATCCAGAGCCAAGAACGCGTCACCATGAATACAAAATGTCCAAACATTTCCCGTCCACTGACATGAAAATATTTATATAAAAGTTTGCCTGTCCGCTGCGCTCTGTTGGATCTGTGACAAGTTTACTTTAAGTTCTTTAGTTACCTAAGCTGAAAAGAGGTGTTGGTCTAGTGGTAGATATTTCGACTTTCATTTCGAAAGTCATGCGTTCGGATCTCGGACTCTCGGGCATGGGCCTCTGGGCTGACTTGGCTAGAACGGTGGTATAGGTGCTGGACAAGACTACTTCACCTAAAATGGGGTTGTCGAGCCCCTGGACCTTTAAAAGGTGTGCAAGGAGCAAAAGCACACATAAGGGCCCGTTACAATAATAATTTGATGTGGACACCAAGCCAGCGAATAAAATACCTGTCTGCATTATACTTAGGCATTATAATAGGGGTTAAAGTATGAAATTGCCGTTTTATTGCAATAGGTTCTTTGAATTGACATAGAATCTTCATGGTTTGAGGTTTTCGAATGAAACTTTTTTCAAATGGTTTCTGTGATGTTCTTTTTTTAAAAAATGTGAAACATTTGAATATTGACTTTCAATTGTTTTTGTTATTCAATTTAGACAAGAAAGATGGATACTGCGAAAATTCTAGTGGGTTTCGAGGGGTCTACTAATGAACGCACCGTGCGATTTTGGTTTAAACGCTTTCGTGATGGAAATTTCGACTTAAAGAACGAGCCACGAGGAAGACCGCCCACACAGGTGAATAACGATGAATTAAGAGAAATAGTGGAAGCCGATCCTAGTCAAAAAACCCAGGAATTAGCGGCATGGTTTAACGTTACCTTACCCACTTTATTGACTCACTTGCGTCAAATCAATAAAATAAAAAAATACGAAAAATGGGTGCCTCATGATTTGACTGATCTGCAGAAAGAAACGCGTGTTGAAACTTGTGTTGCCTTGTTGAACCGGTACAGAAATGAAGGAATATGGGATCGAATTGTAACATGTGATGAAAAGTGGATTCTTTATGATAACCGGAAAAGAAAAATGCAATGGCTGACCCCAGGTCAAATGCCACAACAGTGTCCTAAAGCAAAACTTACCAATAAAAAGGTAATGGTAACTGTTTGGTGGTCTCAGCATGGTGTTATTCACTATAGTTTTCTTCGATCTGGTCAAGCAATTACGGCAGATGTCTATTGTGCCGAACTCCGAACCATGTTGACAAAACTAGCAGTAAAACAGCCCCGACTCATGAATCGATCTTCACCATTATTGCTCCACGACAACGCGAGACCTCACACAGCACGAGAAATCATTTTGACCCTTCAGGAACTGCACTTAGAAACCATTCGTCATCCTGCGTATTCACCAGACCTTGCTCCAACGGACTACCATTTTTTTCGTGATTTGGACAATTATCTACGTGACAAGAAGTTTTCTTCCCAGGAGGCAGTACAAAATGCTTTCACACAGTTTGTGCAGTCTAGATCGTCGGAGTTCTATCGCAAAGGCATTAATAACCTTCCCATTAGATGGCAGCATTGTATAGATAATAATGGCAACTATTTTGATTAAATAAATTTGTTAAAAATTTAAAAAATAAACAATTAAGATTTTCAGTACAAATCGGCAATTTCATACTTTAACCCCTAATACAATGCAGCCAAGGACAATCAAGACAATCAATCATATTAATATTATTAAGCCATGTAAAAGAAAAATGCCAAATCATTTAAATCCTTAATTTTAAGTGAGTTTTCTAGGACTTTAAAAAATGTAGTTAACGCCATAGCACAAGTACAAGCGGAAATATACATTTCATTGCAAGTTTTAATCGTTTCAGGTGCATTTTTTCGAATCCAAAGTTCAAATCCTATCGAAAAATCGGTGATTGCGCTGAAGTGGGATTGTAGGAAGTCTATTAAATAGCTACGAGCTTTTCGTAGATATCAAAACTTGTTCATAAAATGTTCCGTAGAGCATTTTAGCACGTAGGCTTTCGAGGAAAGTAGAAAATATACTATTTTCTTTCCTACTCTCCTTACTTATACCTAGATACTTTTTCCTTCACTTAAAAACTACTGAGCCGATTGTGATGAAACCCTGCATTTAGAGACCCGGAACAGCAAAAGAATCGGAGACGGGAAACTAAAGTAGCGTAAAAGCCCCAGCTGCAATTGATTTAAATAATATTATAGTACAGAAAAACCGCATAGGTATGCAGAATACAAACATGCTCGACCAAAATGGTGCATTGAAACATATTTTAATTAAGTATCCACGCCGGTGCCGGCGAATGGCCTATAAAAAGAAATAATATCCATGTTAGGGAGTAGCACGAAAACATAATAATAAGGTTTCGTTCAAACTAAGTTTTACTTTGGAAATATAAATGGATTAAGCTTTTTGCACATTTTTGTATGCACTCCACGCTCACAAACTCTATATTGAGCTACCTATTGTATCTAATAATAACTTTATATCCTCGCGGTTTCATCGCGTCCCGAACCCGCAGAAATATTGGGATCAAAAAGTAGCTTGTGTTTCTTGAAGTTAGAGGTCACAAATGGTTTTATTATTAAGTCTGGCTAATGCATTATTTTAATAACTGATGGTATTTATGCTTCGAAACACAGCTGATTTTCGAGCGGACATACCCTCAATTTTTTTTAAAAAAAGTTTTATTTTCTAAAAGTTATTACAGAACGAACCCTCGTGTCGAACAAGCATTTCGTAACATACTGTATAATAGATTCTTTGATTGATGAAATGGAGAAAAATGATATAGGTACTTGAGCGGGATTTACATTACGAAACTAGCGGCATTCATTTATAGTCATTTTCACAAAAAAAAAGCGTAGATACAGCAGTTCTATTTATCTATTTGATAAAATTGCTTCTGCTTTTCTGCTTGCGAGACTGCTTTTGTGAAATTGACTCTAATAATGAATGACACTAGCTAATGCAAGTAATGCAAGCTTGTTGGTCTTTTATCGGATACATGCCACGGTGTGAGTGTGCCACGGAACTGCACCATTTGGCTTTACCATCTCCCTTCTACCATCGGACATTCAGGCAAACTGATAAGCAGCACCGGTTCATGGTAGAAATATCCATCATCCGAACCAAGCGTTTCACAACGTTATTATTTATTCGTACTACGAGAGAATGGAATCAGTTGCCTGATTATGCTTCCCGGATATTTACAACTTGGTGTTAGTTGTCAAACGCTTACCTATCAATTATAAAAAACACTGTTTTTGTATTGTGCGTAAATTAGGCTTTAGATCTTTAACTTTGACGTCGTTATAGTTTGGGCGTAGCTTTAACAGTAGGTACCTAGGTATTAGCAATGAACCGGCAAGGTGAAAGGTGTAATATAGCCAGAGTTGCAATATAACCTGCAGCTCTGGAATAAGGTTAACTTACCTTGGTAACTACGTTTCCGTTGGAATTTAAATTAATAAACTGAGAAACTGCACTATTTTTTTAGTTTTAATTTTAAATGGCTCCAATTCCCTTTTGTTTTAGTCGAAATAATATGTAGGTAGGTAGATACATGGGTCATAACAGTTCCTTTGGCAGTCGTGTAAAAATAGGTTATTTGTACCCGACGGCCGAAGGAAGTTTGTGTTTTTAACCGACTTCAAAAAAAAGACGAGGCTTTCAATTCGTCGCGTATTTTTTTTGTGTTTGTAAAGCTACAGGATAAAAAGTCACCAACGACGAAACATTCAGGCCTCTGCGAGAATACTTCGCAGCCTGCTGCAATTTGCATTCATTAATATCTGCTTCAAAAATGTCGGAAACACGGTAGGTTATCTTTTTTTTTAAATCCGTTTTGAGGCCGCATTCATATTGATTAAAAATATATAAAAACAGCAGAAGATAATCCGCCCTACCATAATCGTTTCTCGTTGCTTTGCCCTCCTTCTATCGCTCAGAATAATAAAGTAAATAAAAAAAATACCACGACTACTTTTAAAAACCACAGGTAATTTAAAAAACACCTTTTTTTTGGAGCTGGATTTAAGGATGAATTTAATTTATTTTAGCTGAACGACAACGCGGCTCCTTCGCGACGACTTATTATTAAATCATTTATTTCAAAACTTAAAATTTCATAATATTACAATAAAAATTAAACTAAACATTATATTCAATTAAAATATATATATATTTTTTAATTTGGTTTATAAAATCAATCTATAGCATATCTCGCATTTTACATAAACTGTTATAAACTTTTGTAATTTTTTACATACCTACGTTATAACTTGGGTCTATTTTTTGGCATAAAAATGGTCATTAGGAATATTATTTTGACATTAAAATTTAACGATCACGGATAGATTAGGCGAAAGTTACGAGATTTTGCGAGCAAAGCAAGATTTCTATAGAAAATGTTATATTCTTATGTTATTTTGAATATTATAAAATTCATTTTGATGCGAATGCCATGTGATTAGGTATGCCATGTGTTACGTTTCACTTCAGATGGGAAAATGGTAATGCCATTCGATAGAAACTTTAATCACGTAATGTGAGTCCGCAGTGAAATTGCAGACAGAATTTCAATGTCGCACAGATTATCTACCTCTATAATGGCAGAGTAAGGAATTCCGAATGAATTTAACTAACGAGATACGACTCTGCACGTTTTTATCTATCATCAGATGCAGTTTGAATATTATAATTTCTGGTCGTTTTAAATTTCCTAAGGCAGGTATATGTAGCAGGTGAACTATCAACATTTAAAAAGGGGAAAAAATATGACCAAACCAGAATATGTGCAAAATCGAACAGGACGTTTTTCTTTATTAAAGGTCAGTTGGTAGAGCGTCTGCAGGAGGTCCCCAAGATCTCAAGTCATCGTCATCAACAAATTTTGCCTTACTTCACCTACCTACCGCAATCCAAAAATCCACACTTAAACGGAAGACCAGGGAAGTACTGATGATGCCAGACGCTGCCGCGCCTGGCATCATCAGTACTTCGATGGGCGACCGTTTAAGTGTGGATTTTTGCATTGCGGTAGCGTAGGTGTAAAAACAACGCGGGATCGCGACTTGCGCGGGTGAAACCGCGGGGCGCAGCTAGTATTCATTATTTGTACGGTTTAATCCATACATATATCTACTCATGCAAAGTTACTGCTTGTACATAGCTATAGTACATATATAGATAAAGGGACAACAAATAGAGTTGACGAAACTATATTTACTACGAAATCCTAAATAGAACTGAAAAAAATCTAGACAACTATGATAATAAAACGTTCAACTTTTCCGTAACTGCAATTTTTCGACGGTTTTATCGACGCCCAGAACATAAATGATTTTTTCCGCCAGCACACGTGCCTCGACTGTAAACAAACCTTTTTTGAACAATTGCGGATGGAAAATTGACTTTTTTGCGAAAGATAGTCCCCGCGATGTTTTTGGTGGAAAAAAAACAGAGCGGTCTATTTTGCCTTTATCGCTTCCGTTTTGATGAAAGCTTTTTTGCAAATGATTTTTCCTGAAATAATGAGAAACCGGTGTCTCTCGTGTTTGTATACATATAATATAATAAAGGCAGAAAGGACAAAAAGTCAGTGCTTGCATAGATGAATAAATAAATATTGCACAACATTATACACAGCGCAATCTAGCCCCAAACTAAGCACTAGGCTTGTACTATGGGTACTAGACTAGACAACGGATATACTACTTTTTTGTAAATACACACATAGACACCCAGACCAGATACAAATATGTTTTTTAAATCATAAACATTCCCACCCGGCCGGAATCGAACCCGCAGCCTTCTGTATTGCATTATCGGCAAATATTTGCTCATTATCGGCCGAATACGGAAATACCAGTTGTAATTTAAGGGCTACTTAAGTATTGGGCAACTTATAAATTTAAATTTATTATAAGGAGTTTTGGGGTGCTTTACTATTAACGTAGATCTTAAATTTGAGTAGCATGTCAGTAGATATCCGGTCGTTATAGCCGACTAAAACGCTACTCATTTCAGTGCATAAAAAAGAATTGGTATTTTTATCTAATTTCAAATGATTTATGCAGCACCAGCTACTTTTAGTCCATGCTATTTATGGTGATGTTGTGCCCAGGACATTGTTAGGTGGAGTAAGGTTATTCTCCCAGCCTAGTCAACCATGTCCAGAGGAGAGAACAGGTCCAGGTGTTAAGAGCTAACTCTGTCGTGGGTTTCCTCACCGTAGAAGTAATAAATCTTATTATCTTATTATAATAATATTTTAAACGCGAAAGTTTGTATGTACATACATATGGATGTATGTCTGTGAGTTTGTTACTCAATCACGCAAAAACTACACAGTCGATTGCGATAAAATTTGGAATACAGATAGCTGGAAACCTGGAATAACACATAGGCTTTTTTTATCCTGATGATCCTGCGGGAACGGGACTTAAACGGGTGAAACCGTGGGGCGCAGGTAGTAATAGTAATAACGCGAAAGTTTCCATGTATCTATGTATGTCTGTGACTTTGTTACTCAATCACACAGAAACTTTTAAACCGATTGCGATGAAACTCGATATATAGGTAGCATGGGGACCTGGAATAACACATAGGCTACTTATTCCGATATTCCCGAGGGAACCGGACTTACGCGGATAATACCGCGGGGCGCAGCTAGTGTTCTATAACATTAGGTTAGGTTAGTAACCGAACATTACTCCTAGATAGTCCCTCTTGACGAACAATATGAAATTTAACTATTTTAAACCATTTTCGATTTCAGAAAACTGGAATACTTATAAGTTTACCAACTTTACCAACCGACCAATAAAGTTGACCCTTCGGTCTGGCAAAGCTAAATAGGTAACTATAGGTACGTTAATGGGACCGTGTTGTTCCCAACCGCCTTGGGCGATCTTGTGGAGTCGTTTCTTTGATAAAAATCGGTTTATTTATTTTGAAAATTGCTTTCAGTGATTCTGAAATTTACGATTCTCGGTTTAAGATTTTATTTTCTTTGGTTTATTGAAGTTTTTTTAAGGGTTCCTCTATTTTAATGTCACACAGAGTTTCTGTGTTTGCCTTTGTCTACCCAGAAAAAAATATATTAGTTACCTCCAAGTTTACCTCTTAGCGAATATGAATAATCGTGTCTTTTTCATAGTGTTACAAGCCATTTTACGGGTGGATGTTTACGTTTTCTAAGATTTTGAATTGACATGCATTATACCTACAATTATTTTCTATTAATTGAACATTCAGAATACCATCAATGAGACCAAATCTTAATATTTATAAACTGAGTCCAAAAATAATTACTAACCATTGTACGTAATACTCGATTGGTTTTCTATATTTACACTGATAAATACTTAATTTAATTTTGCCCCAGTTATCTCTCTAGTGTACAAACAGAAGCATAGATATTCATCGGTCTCATAGCAAAACTTTACCTTAGTGAAATTAAATTCGACCGCGACGCTACAGAGCCGTAACTAGGTACGAACTTTGTTCCCAACTGTCAATGAAACTCAGACTCTATTCCCCATTGATGAAGCTATGTTCTGTTCGCATTATAATGTCCAGTAGACTTGCGGAGCGACCATTGAAACGGAACAGATGACCGGCAAAGTTGAAATTGAAAAACGAGTTTATGTACCTATTCTTTGTTTTGTTAGGAATACATGTAGTTTTGTTAGGAGAGCGTGAAAACGCTGTTTTCTTCGTAGAAAGAAATTGCACATCGTGTAATAGTTTCTATTTATCTAAATAAGTTTTATGTGAATTAGAAACATCGACCAAATAGTTCAATAACTGAACTGTGGTACTTAACTGAAGTATTTCGAAAAAATAATAATCCAATTTTATCGGGTTTATTCAAGGCTATGTTATAAATAGTTTTGATGTTTCACACGATGTTTTTGCATAGTTTATCAACAATATTGTGTTAAAAAATTTAGACACATTTTAACAAATAGTGCTAAAAATGATATTGTCTAATTCAATGTCACCCAAATAAATAACAAGAAATACATAACTTTGACATAAACATAATAACTATCTCTGACCAGCAGAAGTGGGGTAAATTTCTCAAGTATTATACATATAAATTAGTTTTCTATCTTCAAGGTGAGCGTACTACTTCTACTAATTAATTAAAAAAAAAATAATTTAAAATACACTTACAATCAGTCAAAGTGATCTTCGCCCTGAAGCCAGCAAAGTGGCGAGAATGGTCGGACCGGAACCGGATCCGCAACGCGTCGGTCCGCGACTGGTACCGCAGCAACTTCAGCTTGCCCCCCCAGTCGCCGCAGAGGCGTCGGGTCCTCGAGTCGTGCTCGCGCGCCCATCCTGCGCTCACTGAGTCCGACTCTGGCAGTAGAGTCTCTGTTTCTTCCCATACCTGTTGAAAACACATTAGAAATATTAGCAAATGGTTGGTTACTCAATAAATAAGCTTTATTTTTGCGCTAATAATTAAAGCTGTAGTAACTGATTACAACTTTTCATGTATGTAAAAATCGAAGGTTGAACGGCCAATTGGATCCTGAGCGTAACAAAGGACTTTTAACTTTAATTCACGAGCGAAGCGGTGAGCGGGGCAAATTGGATCCTGAGCGTAACAGAGGACTTTTAACTTTAATTCCTATATACTCATATATAATTAAGTCATGTACTTTTTTGAGATATGGACTTTTCATACTTTTTGGGTATCGTAGTCAAAAAAAAACTCTAGCTTCCTCATGTAACTCTGTCTGTACGCGGCTTAGCTTAGAGATGTTTAGTATACTAAATAAACATATTGATGATGATTAACAAACAAAAAAAAACTAAACTAAACATGTACTATAACTCAGTACAGCCCTGACAACAAAGAATCCAACCTGTTGAAGAATGTGGAATGCTGAATTGTGCAGAATCCGTACCACTCGGTCTAAGTAGGCACGTGTAACAGGCTCACTGGTTCAATATTAACGTCCTCTCACCCTAACTTCCATCTTAAGAGGAAAGGAAACCCACTCGATATCGTTCTCCATACCAACTGTTTCCTTGCTGGATAGACACATTAGAGCAAATAAAATTTTTCTTCTAGAAATATTTTAAAGGATAAAAATCAACTTAGAAAATTTATGACGAGATTTGATCTCGTGTTTCTGCGTTCAAATCTCGTCGTGATGCCTTGAGCAATAAAAACAAATTACAATTTCAAAATAAAAAGTAGTCGACAACGTTTGTATGGAGAATAGAGAAGGTAGGTAAATTTTTTAAGCTAACACCACTTCTGTTATGTACAATAACAGAGTAGGCATCCATCCCCCTTAACGGCATCTCACCCTGACTTTCATCCTAATGTTCGAGCTCATGTATAATGTGTAAATTATACTGATAAGTAGGTCTAACTCTGCTACATAATGGCTTTTTAACTTTAACTCTATTACTTATTTGGGAGTTGAAAACGAGGCCTTAAGACGTATTCAAAAAGTAACTTTACATAATGCGTAAAAAATAACTTTTACGGCTGACTACAGAAACGCTTCACAAAATTTAAGTTCTACTTAAACAGTAAAAAACAAAAAAAAACAAACTATAATTTAATATTTCTTTTTGTTTTTATTGCTCAAGGCATTTTAAACATAGAAATATTTTTAGCAAGGAAATATATTTACAAAAAATCCCCATGACAGGATTCGAACCTGCGTCCTTTCGCTTACCAGGCGAATGCTCTAACCACTGAGCTACACAGGAATCACGAGACATGGTATAATTTTTTTGGAAATATATTTCCTTGCTAAAAATATTTCTAAACTATAATTTTATAAATTTAGAAGCTGCTCAATACTGTAATACTGGTTTATTTGTAAAACATTTTACACTCCACAATCCCCCTTACTTATAAACGATAATTAATGCGCTGCATAACTATGCATCGTTTGTCTTTTACTGTCACATGCAGTTTCAAAGTTGACAGACAGAGACAAACGTCACATAACTTAGTCACGTGTAAATAATCCTACTAATATTATAAATGTGAAAGTGTGTGTGTTTGGATGTTTGTTACTCAATCACGCAAAAACGGCTGAATGGATTGCGGTGAAACTTAGAACATAGGTAGCTGGATACGGGAAATAGCACATAGGTTACTTTTTATCCCGATATTTCCGCGAGAACAGGACTTACGGGTGGAACCGCGGGGCGCAACTAGTATTTTATAAGTAAGGGAGTATAATCAGACGATACATTCTAGCTACTCAACGTACAATCGAACAATTATTTAAGTGTCCCTTCAATTTTAAGTGGCCTTTCTGTATAAGGCTAGTTTCACAACAGTACGATAGGTTCGTACGCATGTACGTACATGGCATAGAAATGTTTCCTAGCGATGACGATACGGGACATTACTGTTCCATATCCGGGTCGCTGCAAAATTTTGGGTTCCCATTGTGCGATATTTCAAAGACCTGTACCCTACCATGAGTTCGTACATAATCACGTACCTGCACTGAAACGTGAACAGTTTGGGCACGTCCGCAAAGCAAATTATCGTGTAGCGCGGCCGACAATTCGATACCGGTGCGTCAGCGCACATGCGGAGTGTGCGTGATGTGCACAAGATCAAACTGTTAACGTTACAGTGCACGTATTTACGTATAAACTCATGGCAAGGGCACTGTGCGACTGCGAATTAGCAATGGCTATGACTTATACAGATAGGATTTTAACAAAAACACCAAGCGCCTCGATAAATTGCAAAAGAATTGTTATAGAAAATCGGATGACAAAATAATACACAAACAAAACATATTTTAAAACACTTTATTTATCCGGTTTTACCGCGTTTTTATTCATTATTTGACCCGAGCTTTCGCCAACTTTACAGCTGGCTTTTTCAAGGTTGACTGAGATGTAATTTGTCTATTTTTAACATTCTAAAAAGTTACAGTAAACTACCGCCTCATAATTATTTGCAATAAAAACGTTCCAGTGTACGCAGACTATAGAGTTATTGTAATAGTTTTCAATTTAAATTATAATTATTTTTATCCCTAACTAGCTCAAAAAACTACCATGGCTTCGGAACGCGCCCTCACATAAGAAGAAGCCACGAAGAAACTCATGGGGGTTCTCTTTTGCTCAGAAATTTAAAAAACACAATTTTTACATCAAATTATGAATAACAAATCTAAATAACAAAATATACTAAGTCCTACTAAAATGGCTAACGGTATCTTGTGGTCTTGCAGCTGTTGTTGGCTGGGCCTGGGACTTAATCAAATGAAGTACAGGGTCCCAGACAGGTGGCACTTTCCAGCCATCTTCCTAAGACACTCGTCTAAGAGAGCACATGGCTGATGTGAAGCACAGGCGGTATCTGAAGTCTGCAGTTTGTGAACACACGCTGGACAAGTCTAACCATTTCCTTCGCTTCGATAAAGCACAGGTACTGGCTACAGAGAAGCGGTATGTACCCAGGATGCTTCGGGAAGCTATTGAAATTCAGAAACACCCTAATAATTTCAATAGGGAAGATAGCTGGAAAGTGCCACCTGTCTGGGACCCTGTACTTCATTTGATTAAGTCCCAGGCCCAGCCAACAACAGCTGCAAGACCACAAGATACCGTTAGCCATTTTAGTAGGACTTAGTATATTTTGTTATTTAGATTTGTTATTCTTAGTTTGATGTAAAAATTGTGTTTTTTAAATTTCTGAGCAAAAGAGAACCCCCATGAGTTTCTTCGTGGCTTCTTCTCATGTGAGGGCGCGTTCCGAAGCCATTGTAGTTTTTTGAGCTAGTTAGGGATAAAAATAATTATAATTTAAATTGAAAACTATTACAATAACTCTATAGTCTGCGTACACTGGAACGTTTTTATTGCAAATAATTATGAGGCGGTAGTTTACTGTAACTTTTTAGAATGTTAAAAATAGACAAATTACATCTCAGTCAACCTTGAAAAAGCCAGCTGTAAAGTTGGCGAAAGCTCGGGTCAAATAATGAATAAAAACGCGATAAAACCGGATAAATAAAGTGTTTTATTATGCAAAATCGCGAAAACCATAGAAGAAATTAAAACATATTTTGCCGAATTACATGACCGCGCATAAAATGAGCCGTCTCAATAGAATCGATTCGTACAATGTAATTTTACTTACTATCTCGATGGTATTATTGCATTTTATCTCTATGGATCAGAAACAAATATCTGAAAATTGGACAAATCATAATAATTACTGGAGGCCTACTTTGTTTCGCCTAAAAATGTTTCTTCATTCTTTTGGTCGTTTATTTCCTACTATGATTCCACTTGTTTCCGCATCTTCAAACGGACGAAAATTGTACGAAGTAAAGTGACTAACTTTGAATTTAGTTTCGTCGTTAGTAGTTCGATCAGAAATAAGGATTTTTTACCTTCGTTTGATTTTTACTAAAAACTTGGTTTTAAAGGAGAACTTAAATGGAATGTTTTTTAGATCTCATCTATTAAAAATATATAGATTTAATTGTGCGGCAATATTGTCGTCGATTATTCTAAAAACTTAATAGGTCCTTATCTCTAATAGTCAGCTACAATTTTCGTTCGTTTATTCGTGTTATATTCAAAGTAGGCCCCCTGCCATCTGTGTCGCACGCACATGTTTCTCTATTCGCCATTTAATTTACTTGAATATATTTTATATTTTAATTAAAACGTTGGCAGAGGATAGTCGACCTCGTTGAAATGACCCGAATAATTCGTCCATCTCTGATGTTACCTCGAAACGTCAGGCCCGGATTAAGGATGATGGATCGCAACGTCGGGGGAGACAACAAACAAAGCACTCTTGTTTCCGCTTGAAAAATATCGACCATTATCATTTATGTAACTAGGGCTTTAGTAATATATTTGTTTTATTCTGAACTGTTCTTTCCTATTCATTTTAATATCGCCCAGGTGATATCGCCCGGGTGATGGAGGTGGAATAAACCGGAAAGAATAGGTACATGACGAAGTAGAAGTTGACACTTTAGTGTCTTCTTATCGCCTTGGAATCATTTGAAATAAGTTGACTTAAGCTGTGGACTATGTTCACTTTGGAATTGTTTATTATTATCATAGTTAGAACCCGCGTCCTGCGTTCCAACGCAGAGACGCGAGTTCAAAACTCGTTGCGAGTGATTTTTTGAAGATTAATTTTTCCTTTAAAATTACAAAATATTATCATGGTTTCTATGGGTGATAAAAGTCCAAAAGATGAAAAAAAAACAAAGTCAGCATATGTGAAACAATTCAAAGGTGAACATAGGACACCGCTTAGGTCGACTTATTTCACCTGGGTGAAATGATTCCAAGGTGATATGAGGACACTAAAGTGTCTACTTCTATCACCTAGGTGGTATCACCTGGGTCATAGAGGTGGAATAGTCCCTGAAACTCAGAGGATATCAAAGCAGTAATTTTTGATGTTATGACATACACTTCGACGGGCCAATATCCGACTGCAATCCACAAGGTTGTGGGTTCGATTCCCGCCGGGGCATCAATAAGTATTTATGCTTAAAAAATGTTACTGAACATAAATTCCCTAGCTACATATTCCTTAGACACACTCAACGTTTCGACAATGCTACAAAACTCTTAGTCGTGAGGAAACTCAGTCTCCTCGCTATCTACGGTCCCCATAAATTGTATCTATGTAATAAAAACAAGTGAATAAAAAAAATTATAATTTCCCGATTCTCTACCCGCCTCATTATTGCCCCTGTTTAAACGGCCCTTAGTACGTCCGGCCTGCAGATATCAGCCTAAATAATACATTATAGGGGCATGTTGTAGTTTAGGCAGAGCGTTCAACAAGTGACCTTGGGGACCGGATTTTACATCGCCCTCTTACATGAGCCTATTTAATTACGTTTGAGGGTAGGTACCGTGTAGGTAGGTACCCTCATCGTGTATTTGTAGGTAACGTAAAGTTCAGTAGATTTTGAAGTTAAAATTTGCTTACTTGGATTGAGAATACCAACCTATAGGGAAGATGGCTGGAAAGTGCCACCTGTCTGGGACCCTGTACTTCATTTGATTAAGTCCCAGGCCCAGCCAACAACAGCTGCAAGACCACAAGATACCGTTAGCCATTTTTGTAGGACTTAGTATTTTTTTTTTGTTATTTAGATTTGTTAATTCTTAGTTTGATGTAAAAATTGTTTTTAAATTTCTGAGCAAAAGAGAACCCCCATGAGTTTCTTCGTGGCTTCTTCTCATGTGAGGGCGCGTTCCGAAGCCATTGTAGTTTTTTGAGCTAGTTAGGGATAGAAATAATTATAATTTAAATTGAAAACTATTACATTAACTCTATAGTCTGCGTACACTGAAACGTTTTTATTGCAAATAATTATGAGGCGGTAGTTTACTGTAACTTTTTAGAATGTTAAAAATAGACAAATTACATCTCAGTCAACCTTAAAAAAGCCAACTGTAAAGTTGGCGAAAGCTCGGGTCAAATAATGAATAAAAACGCGATAAAACCGGATAAATAAAGTGTTTTATTATGCAAAATCGCGAAAACCATAAAAGAAATTAATACCAACCTAGTCATGTTTTATGCGTATTAATTTCGACTTTTAATTTTGATTGACTGATTGATTGATTCAAGTAATTATAATATGGTAATATTTTACCCGGGTCTTATTCCCGGGTCATATTCCCGGGTCTTATATTACTATGAGTACAAATCGTGTGTGTTTAAAAAGTGTATTAATTATAATATTTAAACGCAAAGTCCAAATCGGTGGTCCTAGACACAAGAATTTTGGATGAAGTATGTGTTTTTAGTCAAAGAATTTTTCGAAATTTACACGGGGTCGAGACTAACACAGGTAAAACCGCGGAACACAGCTAAGCAAATAAAAAATGCCACTCCAAATTGACTTTGCATGACTTTAATAGTCCGATCCCCAAAAATATACAAGATGTAACAGGTTAGCCCCTTTAATCCGAAAGGGGGTTGTTCTAGACGTTTAGGCGAACAACTTTTGTTCTACGACTTTTGAAAATTCGAAGTAGGTACTTTTCGAAAAATTTAGGTGTAAAGTTTACTTGAAAATCAGCTGTTTCTTAGAGTTCGA